>CM035227.1:99253657-100575527 GCA_020226215.1 Sindora glabra | reverse complement strand
AATTTTTAGATCTTTCCCAAATCAGATGCAATCAAAGTAAAAAAAGAATGATATTCCCGCCATGCTTCAGAAAAGAGGAAGAATTAGAAGCAATAAGAGATATATTTGATGCTACAAAGGTTAAATGCCCTTAATAAGTCTTCAAGTTCATACAAGAACCTAGAGAAGAAACCCTCATAAGCAATCAGCTTTTTCTCAAAAATGTCTGAATGGTGATACAATAAGGAACAAGCCTCCTTATTAACTCTTTAAAACCCTAATTGACAAATGGGCTCAAATAAAGCCCAAAATAGGTCCAAAATACTTTAAGGTAATGCAACACAAAAATAATTACAAATTAAAAGCCCAAGTGCTATAATAAAGCCTAAAACATCAAATAATAGAAAATGAGATGAGGTGGTGCCAATTAGGACTATGACTGATGTGGCACCATCTCCATAATGATGTGGCAGTGACATGGATTGCGGCTGATGGCTCCACCTCCTTGATGATGTGGCACCAATTTGATGATGATGTGGCACAATTCAAATGCACTTGATTAAGTTCTCCTCTTATCTTACTTCCTTATGATTGACCCCCTTTAAATTCACATCATTCCCCTTTTCTTAAAAAAGATTCGTCCTTCAATCTTCAAAACTTACATCAAAAGGAGAAAGATTAGTAACACTAAATGAAGTACTTACATCCAACTCACCATGAGAATTCAAATTAAAAAATAACTATTGTCTTTTCATGACTTAGTGTGAACCATTTCCACATAGATGTAGCTAGGATTCCATTGGATCAGAAACACTTCCTTTTCCACTCATACCATCAATAAGCAACTACCCGAATCAAATACAAAATAAGAGTTAATAATCTCATGCAAGCATACAAAATTAACAATAGTGAGAAGTTTGTCATTGGAAGCACATTGAACATGATTCTTTATAAGTTTCCCACAAAAGTTAATCAAACCATGAAAGCTCTCAATTTCACTAACAAACATAGGTTGCAGCCATTGTTTAATTGCTTTTTCTTTGATCACTTCCATTGTATTGTCACATACAAGATATTTCAAATATTTAACATAATTCATGCATAATAAACATTCTTCAAATTTATCGTGCAACTTTTCATTTCTTAAAATTTTGCAAACAGATTTCAAAGATTCAAAATGCTCCTCCAGAACTTTGTCATACAAAGAATTTCAACAAGAGATGGCAAATAATCTTTCCAATGCTTTAAATTCTCAAGTCCTAGCAATATCCAACTTTTAAGCACATAAAAATAATTTAAATAAGCAACAATAAATTTATTCTTGGAAATGCACAAAACATGAAGATAATAGGCACTCACAAAAAACTTGCAACTAAAAATATGTAAACTTATCATAAGAATTTTATGTAAATAGACCCTAACAAATTTATTAAAAGAAGTATTCAAAATATGATTCATTAAGCTTACAAAAATACTTGGTGCATTAGACAAACTAAAAAGTAAAAATAACCATTCATGCAAATCATACTTTGTTTTGAAGATGTTTTTCCATGAATTCCTTATTTCAAAGCAAAGTGAATAAAATCCACCCATCAAACCATGCTTGGAAAACACATAAGGATCCAACAACACATAAAGCATGTTATCTAAACTCTTTTTAAATTCAAAATGTCTAATCAAATCAACTTTTTTGGTGAGAAAACTTCTATAAAACACAAAAGACATATCATGCAAATCCCTTCGAGTCTTCTTAATGTCAAAATGTATTATCAAATCACAATCATAAGTTTTTCCAATAAACAAATCATCTAGAGAACTTTTAGGCAGAAATAATTCATTCCTTTACACAAAATCTTATCATGCCTAAACATTTCTCTAAAAAAATCATTTCTTCATAAACATCAACTTTGGAAACAAACTTAACTTGTAAAGGAATTACAGAATCATACGAAGAGGCAGCACCATCAAAATCAACTACATACAAATTGTCAAGGCATTTAAAACTCATCAATTCTGTATGTAAATAATCCTTAAGCCTAAAATTTAGTGATCTATCATGGAAAGTCAAGAAAAGAGTATACCTTTGAGCCAAAGCATTATTTACCTCACTACGTATACCTTGCATACATTGTGTTACATATAGATATGCTTCGTGAAGTTCTTCCTTCTTACTATATTTTTCAATCACATGATCTTCATAAGTTTGAGTTGAATTTTCAAGGATGAAATTTATATGATGTTCTCCTCTCTTCAAAGATTGTACTTCTTTAGAGATTTCTCTTAAAGGTACATCTTGATGTTTTTGTAAAATAAAATTAAAAGTATTTGAGAAAATAATTAGTCTAGAAACATATAAAGCATTCCTCATAATACTTGTTTTTGCAAACACACTTAACTTTTCTTTTCTTTGTTTTGATGACTCTCATCTCTCATGTTTTCTCTCTTCTTTTTTACAAATACTCTCTTTCTTTTTACTCATACTCTTATTCTTTTTATCTTTTTTATTCTGGTCTACACTTTTTTTCCCTTTTTCTTCCTTTTCTCTCTTTTTTTGTATCATCATTTGATCTTCATAAATTTGTTTTGGAGTTAAAGGCTTAAGGGAGAACTTCTTTTCATCTTTGACAAGCTTGTATTTATTGAGAACACGATCATGAGTAACTTGTCTATCAAATTGCCATGGCCTCCTAAGCAAAAGATGGAACACATGCATGGGAACCACATCACAAAGAATCTCATCATAGTACCTCCCAATAGAGAAAGAGACCAGTACTTATTTATTCACTTTCAACTCTCCATTTTCATTCAACCATTGAAGCTTGTAAGGGGTAGGATGCTGTAAAGTAGGTAAACTTAACTTTTCAACTAAGGTAGTGCTAGCCACATTAGCACAACTCCCACTATCAATGATAACTTGACAAGCCTTCCCTTGGATGTTACACCGTGTATGAAAAAGATTTTCTCTTTAATTCTCACTCTCCTCCTTGATTTGCACATTTAAAGCCCTCCTACTCACCAATGTACCTCCATCAAAAGGATCCTCACTACTCATACTATCTTCATCGGATGAAGTAGCTTGTTGCCTTTCACTTGTAGAATCTCATTCCTTATTATCTTTGATCACTATAAGGCTTTTATTTGGACAATAACTAGTAATATGTCCTCTCCCCAAGCATTTAAAACACTTTATGTTGGAATGTTTCTGATTCTCCTCCACTTTATTTTTGCCCTTAGAAGATTCATCTTTTAATTTTGAAGAGAATTCAAATTTGAACTTGCTTCCTCTTTCCTCCTTCTTGTCACTCTTCTTATCCCAAAACTTCCATGAAAAGCTTAATTGTGAATTATATTTAGATGAATTCCTTCTTTTAAGTTGCCTTTCCACTTTCATAGCCAAGTGTACTAACTCCTCCAAGGATGCATAATGTTGTAACTCCACCACATTAGCAATGTCTCTATTCAATCCATGGAGAAATCTAGCCATAGTTGCTTCTTGACTTTCTTTCACATTTGTCATAGTAATTTTCATTTCCTTGTGATAATCCTTAACACTCTTAGTCCTTTGAATTAGACTTTACAATTTTTGATGCAAATCTCTTTAGTAATAGTTAGAGACAAATCTTCTTTTCATGACAAACTTCAAGTCTTCCTAAGTTGTAATGGGTCTTTCCCTCTCTCTTCTTACATCTATCATCAATTTATCCCATCAAACAATGGCATAATTAGAGAATTCTGTAACAGCAAGCTTTACCTTCTTTTCCTCTGAATAACTGTGGCAATCAAATATTAATTCCATCTTCTTTTCTTATTCAAAATAAGCTTCTGGATCATTTCTTCCTTGGAATGATGGAAATTTTATTTTAATGCTGTCAAGATTGGTATCTACCCTTACTCTTCTAGCATGTCTCATTTCACCTCTTCTTCTCTCACCCTCATTTGAGCTATCTAATCTCTCACTTCTACCCTCAAAATTTTTAACTCCTTCATCTCTCACATGCCTATCATTTTATCTTCTTTCTCCGTCAATCCCTCTAATCCTCTCATTCATTCTAGTAATTTGTTCATTCAATCTCTCAAATTGTTGAAACATAGCACTCATAGTGAAATCTAGATTCTCAGGTTGGAAAGTATTGTTATCACCTCCTCCCGACATTGTTAATGATTAAACTAGCAAGAAAAGGTTAGATAAAAAAAAGGACCTCACAAAACCACACTTTTCACTTGATTTAGGGGCACTCACACTCGTATTTACACTATAATTCAAGCTTTTATCCTCAAATGATCTCACATACTCTTGCCTTTTCCCACTCCTTGTTAGGAATTCGGATTATCATATGTAGCGAAAATTTAAAATTTGATCTGAATTCTACCTAGGATCCATGCAAAGAAATATAAATCAATGATTAGGGTTTTACCTATTGGGCACTCGTGTTTCTTCTTATCAAAACTTGAGAGCGGATGAATCAAACGCCAGCCGGAAGGTACAGCGTCTCTACGGTATCCACACGGAGTGAACAACAACCTTTCACCCTCCACAAATCTGTTAGGATGCATTTTTCTCTCTAGGAATTAGGATTGGATATTTTCTGAGTGATTTAGGGTTTGTATGGAAGCTTTGAGCATGTTGTTAAAGTACTACCCTTAAGTCCCTTTTTATAGAACTTAGGCAAGCCATAATCCTAGTCCAACTAGGATAATGCTTCCAAAATCCTAATCACACTTAACAACTCATCTTATCCTTATCTTAGAGATAATGGGGAGAGATAGGACTTATCTATTAATTATTTAATATTAGATAATAATATTATCTCATAATATAAATATCTTAATATTAGATAATTGCATATAGTTATCAAATATCAAATAATATTATCTCATAATATATTTATCTAATATCTGATAAGATAATTATTTGATATTTATTTTAATATCAAATAATATCACATAATATATATATATATATATATATATATATATTACGTGAATTTATTATTCTTAATAATATATATATGCACGAAAATAAGTCCAATTAATTGGATATTAATATAATTAAAGTCCAATTAATTATTGTCTTATTTCTACTCCTTTTGTGTGACCCTGTAGGTTCTTACTACGTTGACAATGACTTATTATTGAGTCATAGACAGTAAGCAGTATCTAGTAATACATCACTGCCACTCAAGTAGTAAGAATATCTGTGATTCGACATCCACCTAATACATGATCAATATTTTGCATTATAACCCTTTTGTAATAATATCTAAATTGAACTAGAGGCATGGAATGTGTCATTCTCGTCAATATTCAATTTATATTTCTTGATACTGAGTAGACTTGAAATAAATTATTAATATTACATATTAATTCAATTGAGCATGGCCATGTATTTCTAAGTCTCACTCAATCAAGGGGCCCAAGGATATTTCTTTTTTATACAAGAGTAACAAAATTCCATCTACATCACTGACTTCCCTCTGCACGATTTATTACATACCCAATCAATGCCCTACTTGTCATCCTGATTAAAGGTGACATAGGACAATATTAAAGTGAGTAATTCCTCATATAGAGAGCCGTAGTGACTTTAGGTCAAAGATTTATGTGTATTTATGATCATATGAGAATAATTTATGATACGTCTATCCATGCAATATTCTCGTAGTAGGTCATTCCAGTACATTGTTCACTAGCAATATACTCATGTATTAACTTGATATCACATATCCATGATTCGTAATCATCAGTCACTATACATGCTAGTCTCGATGTATTATTACTATCCTTTTCGTAATAATACTTGATTAGGGGCATTTTAGAAATAACGAAGTTATTCTAAGGATAATTATTATATTAAGTTATAAATTGCACATAATAATAATAAAATTATAAAAATATAATATAATAATTAAATTACCTCAAATAAAACATAATATATTGTGTATAACTTCAATCATCTATATGATTGATTCTAGGATACACATCAACACTCCTTTCTTTTCCTCTCTTGTGGTTCTTTTGGAACTAAAATGACATAACTAACAGAAATCTAACAATTGTAGCTATCACTATCTCAAATTGAATGCTAATAAAAGGTGACAGCACAATAACAATATGGCAGCATGGAATTAATACAATTGAACTCTAGGAAGAAAAGGAAAATAAAAATAAAGACTTAAGGACACAAAATAATGAGAAGCAATAACTCAGAATGACAAGAGGTGTTGATTTAAGAATTCAAGTAATTGAAAGAGACAATGAACAATTAATGTCAAAATGAGAAGTTCAAGTGTAATTAGAGCATGTTAAGAATCAACAATAACTACAAGCAAACAACTTCTTTTCTTTTGAATGTGTTTCAATTTATTTTCAACAATTCAGCACTTTAATTTTATTGCCTCTTCTTTGTAAGTTGCCTTTTGATTCACTAACTTGGCTTTTCTCCTTTGTTTCTTGCTGTTTTTATTCTTTTAATTCACATGTTTTTCCCTTGTAACTCAATACAAACGATACCAATTTAGCACTAGTTTTGCTGATTGCAAGGATATCACACAATTCAAAGTTAGTGCTCTTTGCTTTGCTTTAATCAATTACTATATTCAATTATAGCATCTTGATGTTATGCTATTAGAATATGGCAATTGGTTATTACAAGCTGAACTTTTTCATTCTGAACTTTTAATTGGAGCTTCGATTCCAAACCATCCCGCATATAGGACTAATCCAGAAGAAGAAAAAGAAATTCAAAGACAAGTGGAGGACCTCATGTCAAAGGGATACATAAAGGAAAGCATGAGTCCATGTGCAGTACTAGTTTTGTTGGTGCCCAACAAGGATGGAACTTGGAGAATGTGTGTTGATTGCCAGCCAATTAATAAAATCACTATTAAGTATAGATATCCTATCCCTAGACATTTTGAGAAAAAGCTGATTGCTTATGAAAGTTTTCTCTCTAGGTTCTTGTATGAACTTAAAGACTTATCAAAGAGCATTTAACCTTTATGGCGTCAAATATATCTCTTATTGCTTCTAATTCTTCCTCTTTTCTGAAGTATGACAAGAATATCATTCTTTTTTTTACTTTGATTGCATCTGATTTGGGAAAGATCCAACAATAATCCACATCATTTGGTATTTAGAGCAAGGTTCCCAAACTCAGATTTAATTTCTCTTCAAATTTCGATACTGTTCACGTCTACTATTTTGCGCATTGTTACGATACTATTCACGCATTTTATTTTCTGCTTCCTTATTTCCATCTTGTTTTGATTTGGTTTTTGTATCCATTTCATTTCTGATTAGGTTTGTGTCAAATTTATATGTTTTAATTCATCATTATGTCAAATCTGAGTCATTCTTCAATTCTGCCCTCCAAGTGTTTGATAAATTGTCCAAGTGAATTGTAAGTCTGAATTTGCTTTGACACTTGGTCACCTTATTTGTTTTGTGTTATTTCTTGTTGTTTAGCTCAAAATTTGCTCCAAATATTTGTGCTGATCTAGTGAATGAAAGGTGCATTGAATATGTTTGTTAAAAGTTCAAAGTGAAAAAGTTCAGCTTGTAATAACTAATTGTCATATTTTAATAGCATAACATCAAGGTGCTATAATTGAATATAGTAATTGATTAAAGCAAAGTAAAGAGCACCAACTTTGAATTATGTGATATCCTTGCAATCAACAAAACTAGTGCTAAATTAGTACTGTTTGTATTGAGTTACAAGGGAAAAACATGTGAATCAAAAGAACAAAAACAGCAAGAAACAAAGGAGAAAAGCTAAGTTAGTGAATTAAAACACATAAATTTGACACAAACCTAATCAGAAATGAAATGGATACAAAAACCAAATCAAAACAAGATGAAAATAAGGAAGCAGAAAATAAAATACATGAATAGTACCGTAACAATGCGCGAAACAGTGGACATGAATAATACTGAAATTTGAAGAGAAATTAAATCTGAGTTTGGGAACCTTGCTCTGATACCAAATGATGTGAAATTTGTTAGATCTTTCCTAAATCAGATGCAATCAAAGTAAAAAAAAGAATGATATTCCCGCCATGCTTCAGAAAAGAGGAAGAATTGAAAGCAATAAGAGATATATTTGATGCCACAAAGGTTAAATGCCCTTAATAAGTCTTCAAGTTCATACAAGAACCTAAAGAGGAAACCCTCATAAGCAATTAGCTTTTTGTAAAAAATGTCTAAATGGTGATAGAATAAAGAACAAGCCTCCTTATTAACTCTTTAAAATCCTAATTGACAAATTAGCTCAAATAAAGCCCAAAATAGGTCCAAAATACTCTAAGATGATGTAGCACAAAAATAATTATAAATTAAAAGCCCAAGTGCTGTAATAAAGTCCAAAATATCAAATAATAGAAAATGAGATGAGGTAGTGCCAATTAGGACTATGGCTGATGTGGCACCATCTCCATGATGATGTGGCAGTGACATGGATTGCGGCTGATGTGGTGCTGATGTGGCATCAATTTAATGATGATATGGCACAATTCAAATGCACTTAATTAAGTTCTCCTTCTATCTTATTTCCTTATGATTGACCTTCTTTAAATTCACATCATAAAGTGTAGCAATGGAAGAAGGAAAACATTGACTTAAATGACTATTTTGATGGTATGTCAAATTTTGATCTTTGTTTAGGAAGTGAAGGCCACAACTCGGTAGGTATATAGGACACCTACAATCCTATATATGGTGGTTCAAATCTATCCCAGGGAATTGCATCTTCTAAAGGCATTAAAAGGAAAATTGCAATGATTGATTTAATTAAGAATGAGTATTAAAAAATGCATCTTTGAATAAATAACTTAACTGAAGTGATGCAGGAAGGAATTACATTGGCTAATAAATAGGTAAAAATAGTTAAGAGAGGTCTTGCAATTCTTAAAATAAGTAAACCTCAACATTATAGCCCTATGGAGGTTTGGAGTGAGCTGGATAACATAGGAGTGATGTAAGAACTCTGATTCTAGTGCTATTATTTCCTATGTGAAAATAAGAATATCAAGCAACAATTTTTTGATTTTAGATGTGTTATGGGCTTTTTCAGACATGTATGTCACTAATATAAAGTATTCCTTTTTGTACTTCTGCTAGTTGCTAGGACACATGTGAATTAAAACCTTATGTATCGTTCTTGTTACATTAGTTGGAATTAATGGAACATGATTAGGCAAGTGTTTGTAGCTGCAAGAAATGGTTCAAGACCCAAGTATTTCAATATATCCATAACTACTGTCATAATTGCATCCATAATTATTGTCTCAGCTGTAGTTTTGTTGTTCTATTAAGATTTAGGTCATTGCTAAGAGCCAATTGCTTCAAATGTTATGGTAGGGCACTTTGGTCCAAATGTTGTGGCTTCAGTCAAATGTTCATCTTGAATAGTGCAATGCAGGGTATGAAGCCACATAAAGATTGAATTATTGTAGTTTTAGTTGTCTAATGGTACTATCATTTAAGCACTATGTTTTCCCATAACATCAAACTATGTGATAGATAAATATTCCATTATTGTGAGCTCATATGTATAAATAAATGGGAGATAACATATGATTAATTTTTCATGGCCAAGTTACATGGTAATTTTTTTAGAATTTTTTAGCAAATGCAGGAACTAAAAAATCGGGAGAAATTATTAGTGTAAAAAACAAGATAATCTCCATATGCTAGATGTTAATGCCAAATATTTTGTATGATAGAATTTTAGTAGGCTAGAGTTAGTGTTTTAGCTGATAGTCATTTTATCTTCTATATTCATCTAATTAGTTGATTCATAGAATTCTTAGTAAACTTTAACCAATAGATTTCTTTTTAAGAATACTTTCTTGGATTTATATGTTAGAAGACTTTACATTGCATGATGCCTATGGAACCATAAATGTAATGTCATAAAATAGGAGATAAAGAAAATATAAACACGTAAGCCAACAGAGAATCTTTATATGGTTTTGAAATTAAAAAAAAAGATGTGGTAAGAAAAGAAGGAGAAACAACATACAATTAGCTAATGTGTAATGTAGCACTATGAGCACTGGATAACATATGTGTAAACCTTACTATGGGAGTTGGCTATTATAATTGTTAAAAAGAAAAATGACAAAGAAAGGAAGTTGATAATTTACTAATTGAAAACGTATTGAATTGTTTCTCTTATACTGTTGTATCATAATTTTTTAATTAAGATGGCTACTTATTTTTTAAATGAAGGTTACATAATATTTAATTAATTTGTATAAATTTTTTTGTAAGATATTTTTGATTTAATAATTGGGTTATATAAGTTTTATAGAAGTTTGAAGTATTGATAGTATAATTAATTTTTTCATGATATTTTTTATTTCATAATTGGGTTTATATAAATTTTATACAAATTTGAAATATTGTAAATATAATTAATTTTTGTATGACATTTTTTGATTTAATAATTGAGTTTATATAAATTTTATGAAAGTTTGAAGTATTTGTACTATAATTAATTTAATATTTTAATAAGAGAGAGTCTCGTGGTCATTTTAGTATAATAATTTTTTTCATTAATTTCATTTACATTCAAATAAAATTAAAAGACTTTCTTTTATTTTTTTCTCATATTTTCTTTTCTAACTAAACACAACCCATTTTTCTCCTATTTTTTTCTTTTTCTTTATTTTCTCCTACAATTAAACAAATCTGAAAAAAATAACTTCTCTTCTTTTTCTTTCTCTCCTATTTCTTCTCTCTAACTAAACAAGTCTGAAAGTTTTATTTTTTTTTATCATATTTAAAGTTCAAATTCAAAATTTTATGTATATGCATTAAATAAATTATCATCTTTACTTTTAAAAAAATATTTAATTAAATCATTGTTATTTTTTTGGGGACCTACTATTGTTCCCTTTAAAGGAAGGCCTTCCCAGAAGAAGTTTAATTCATATATATATATATATACACGCGCGCGCGCGCACACACACTCACACACATATATATGTATATATGTATGTATGGATATTGAACCTCCCTTATTACATACTCAGCCCAATTTGCTTCATTATTATTTTTACTATTTTAAATTTTTTATAAGGTAACACCAACAGAGGATTTGACCATCTGACATTTTTTCGCAAGTTCCAGAGACTTCTCTCTTCTGGGCGATAGTTGCTCTTCTTCTCCACTACTGAATTTTTTCTTGACTTTATAACTTAGATTTCATTCTGTGTGTGGTTCTTCCCACATGTAGAGAGAAATTTGGATTTGTATAAAACTCTCCTTTTTTATTTTGGTTTTGTTCCCTTGAAGCAAAATCTTATCCTCTGGAAATAGAATTTATTCATAGGATTGTTTTTTTGCCTTTTCCATTGAAATTTATGCAGATTTTCTTTATGAAAACTCCTAATTGTATGGAATTATTCTTTTACAAATCTTTTGAACATTATTTGCAAAATCTTAAATTGATATGAGGGATGGATATTAGATATATTTATTTGAAGGAGTTTTCTTCAATATTTGATAGATTTAATGTTTTTTAGTTGATTGTAATTTCTACTTGAGTAATTTAGCTTCTATTTATATCATGTATTCAGTTAGGTTATTGTTTATTTCTCACAACTATAATATGGATATTGTGAATTTGATAAATGAAATGAAGTTACTATTCCAATAAGGGAACAAAAAAGGTAATATTAATATGATGTCATGTAAATTTTTCTTTGAAAAAATATTTTTTCATTTATCATTTAGAAATTTAATGAAAGATACCATTTTTCCACTCTCGATCCTATTATATTACCATTAAATGGCATATTGGAGTAAGGATAATATAAATTTTGATTATTAAATTAAATATAATTTTGAAAAGTATAGTAAAAGTACGATTTTGCTAATTATAATCATAGCTTTGAAAATTAATTCAAATTAATTGATTGGGTTGGAAAATTAGCTGACAAGCCAATTTAATAAAATTTTTAGATAAAAAATACATATAAATTGATGAGAATTAACTAGAATTGGTACGAACCAATCAAAATTGATTTGATTTGATTAAAATCAAACGGCCAAACTTGATTTTTTATTTTTTTAAAATAAAATTCTTTAAATTTACAATAATTGAGAGAACACTTATACAATTTTATATCAATTAAATTTATATTATTTTTTATTATTTATAATATAAATTATTATTGTATAGTTTATATTCTATTATTTTAAATATATATTATTAGTATATTTATATAATTTATATTTTTAAAAGTAAAATCAGCTTAATGAGTCAACCTATACTTTATTCGATTTTAAAAATTATGACTATAACCAAGGTTGAAACTACCTTATGGCATTAGAGGTCCTCAGCTTCCCAAATCTTGCCACACACTTATGTATATATTTTATATTTTGCTCTCCTAATGTTAACCCTCTACAATAAAGTTTAAATAAAAAATTACTCTCTTGAATTGACAGAATGCTAATTATTAATTACTTATATTATATTTTATTCTTTATTGTTCACTTCTCTTTTAAAAAATTATCACAAGTAAAATTTTTTCAACATTTATTAGCTTATATGAATCTTATTATGTGTAATCTTGAATTAAATATATATAAAATATTATCTATTTTATATATTATATATGTATCTTAAATCATGTTTGTTCTCATTTTCTTGAATTTTATATAATATATATATATATATATATATATATATATATATATATATATATATATATATATATATATATTATATATATATATATATATTTATACATTATCTTTCTTACATTTCATTTTTAGATATTTTTTTAGTAAGATATTTTAACAATAACTATTTTTATAATAAAAAAATCATTGATTTAGTCTAAATTTATGATTTATATTTCAACTTTTATCCATCCATCATTTAAACTAATTCTATATAGTACATGATAATTATCTAATTCAAAGTTCGTAAAATTGAAAAGAAAATTAAAGACTATCATAATTAATAATTTTTTAGTTATTTAATAATCTTTTAATGATAATTTATATGTGTGTAAAATCTTATAAAGAAATGAATTCTTAGTTTCCACCCAACTATAAAACCTCAGGTTTATACTTAAATTTTAACAATACGCATAATTTATTGTTACTTCTAAATCCAAAAGAATTTTATAGAACTACATTAATTAGAAAATTGACTTGTAATCTTCATATTTAATACTTCCAACAAATTTTATTTTAAAGTAGTTTCCTGTCCACTTTTTTCTATGTTTAAAGGAATTCGCTGATTATTTACATTTTTTTTTACTTTATATGTAGGCAATGAGTTTTATTAATAATAGATACTTATTTTTTGTTATAGAAAGTAGAAATACAAATTGTCAAATTCTATTATTATAGCGATAAAAAATATGCCACATCCCGTAATAAACAAAAAAAATTCTAATTTTCCATTAAACTTCTTGATAGTAATATGTTAAAGAACAGTGGAAATCACGAGCATATGATGCCTATCAAGATTTCTATCGAATGCAATATTTATAATTAAAAAATCATTATCAAAATATTTCACATGTCAATTAAGTAATCATTAGTTAAAGATATTACATCAATATAAAATATTACAAAGCCATAAAAAATAGATAGATAGTAATTATCCATTTAATTATAATATAAGATCTCATTTGGTAAACCATATAAAACTTAATAGTATAAAATAAGTTATGAAATTAAAACTTACATTATATTTAAAAATTCTACATGAATAGTATAATCTATCCAAAAATTTATAAATTTATCTATTTTTTTATTTTTCAATCTTTTATATCAAATAATTTAATAATCTTATGCATAAAGATAATGAATTTGACTATTGTGGTCAGACTCTATTATGAATTTCTGCCTACATTTGCATTAAAATTCTCTTTATCGTCCAACCCAAAGAAGTTTTATGCAATATTCAGATAAATTTTAAATGATTGAAGCTAAATTCTGAAAATTTTTCTCTCTTACGTCTATTTCTATAAAATCGCAGTTCGTAGTACGTAAGCTTCCAGTTTAGAGGATGTGAAGGGTTTATGTGTCACCAAGCAAAATATACGTGTGGTTTGATGAGCACAGAGAGGTCCCAAATTACTAAGTGGTCCATCCACCAGAAGACGCCAAGGACCCATTATGGACTATATTACATTACAATTGCCTTTTAGGCAGATTAAGACATCTGAACTTTCACCCTTATATTTCATTCATTGATTTCATAGTCTTATCTACAATTCTTAGTTTTTTTTTTTTCTGTTTCTCAAACGACAGTGTTTAACTCATTAAAAGAAGTCCTCATTCTATTAGAAAGTGGCTCTGTACTGTCCTTTTCACCAATTTATTATCAAGTTATATCACTCTTCTTCATTTTAGTGACTTTAATATCATACTAGATGAAAATAAATGCAAAAAAAAAAATTAAAGTAAAATTTTCATATCGTAAAATTTAAAATATTTACGTAATAAAACCCGGAAAAAATATATATAAAATAAAATAAAAAGGAAGGAACATATGAGATTCCATATTTATGAATTTAAATTTAACATAATATCATATAAATTAATTTTATATTATTATTAATTTATGTATTATTATTCATAATAAATTATTTATTTATTTATTATTATTAAAAATTTTAATTATCATTACTTTTAATTATGTATTAATTTATTAATTAATAATATAAAACATTTTACATTAACAATTAATTAAATTTAAACTTTCATTTTATATAAATTTAAATTTAATTTACTGCAATATAAAATAATTTTGCACTTTCATCTATTTATTTATTATATATCAATAAAAAGTTATTAAAAATATGTCATTTTGATTAAAAATTTTAATTATTATTATTTTTTAATAATTTATCTTCTTTTTATTTAGTAATCATATAAAATAAATTTAAACTTTTTCTGTATATTGTGTGGGAACATCATTTGGCGGGAGAAAAGGAAACAACACAATGATTATACCTCAACTTTCATGACATTGTGGGTTCTTTCAAATTTTCCACAAAAAAACTTTCGGTGACTGTCTGTTCAAAAATTTGGATTTCATGAATTATTGCAATATAATGATAAAAATTGGGCGAAGGCTTCTTCTTCTTTTTTTTTTAAGTTTCCTACATATTTTTTAAATTAATTATATTTTCAAAATATATACTCCATCTATTTTTCATAATTAATAGAAACAAAGTTGTATTAGAATATTATAAATAGGGCATTTGATGTTAGGATATCCTAACAAAGTTTAAATATAATTTTATCAAAATATATAATTTTATGACACCTAATTTTTCAAATTTATTTTTGTCTCTTCGTACTATAAATTGAGCTGAAGGTTGAAAATCATGGTTGGTAAACAGAAATCCAGGAAGCTCTATTTTGATAATTACTTAAAGGTAAATTAATAGACCATGCGATGTTGGTATTTAACTTGAAGGATTTTTTGCACTTTGAATATATTGTGTAATTTACATATTTTCTACTGTGATAATGCAAGTTTCACAGATAAACAATTAGGAGCTTGTTAAAATTTTGTGTGCTAATTAAATTTTTTATTTTTGATTTGATGAAACTTACCAATTGAGACATAATTTAATCTGATTTGTATATTAAAAAATATAATAACATATAGTATTTAAAAGAGATTAAGTATCATCATTTATAGAAATCAAAATTATTTAATTAGACTGCTATCTACTTGGTGGTACAATGACATTCAATATTATTTTAGAAGATTTATTGCTTGCTATATATGAAATTCAAATTCAAGATCTTATATGTACATGTTAAGTGAATTACTATTTTTATCATGAAAAAATTATTTAATTAAGTCATTAGTATCTCTTTAGGAACCCTTGTCATAACTCAAACTTGATTGTGATGGGCATAGATCTTGATATCCAATATCTGTTAACCCCAATACTAATTTTTCTAATTCTACCCAACGAGAATTTTCCTTTTTTTATGGAAACTTAAAATTTATTTTAAAATTCTACAAAAAAAACGGACAAAGTTTTTTCTCTTTTTATATACTTTTTTAGGGTCACACACTCTAAATCTTATAATTTGTATTTATCATAAATTCGATAATAATTCAAAATACACATAGGGCTCATAACCCATCAACACATATAATATTTATACAAATACAAATAACTTTATTCCTAATTCAAATCCTAATCCTAATCCTAAGAAAAGCTCAATTGTCAAATCTTTCAACCAAACAGTCTTTGATTCTCTATACATGTGTTTTAACATGAAAATATTGAAAATAAAATGAAATCAGTTATGAGAACTCGATGAATATATATTTACCACTGCTAAACCTCGATTCAATTATATTAGAAAATTATATATTAATTATGTCTTTGGTTAGGAGATTAGTTGCAATTTAACTCCCTCGATTTTTAAAATATATATTCCCATATCTCAAACTGAGTATTCACCTCATACTGTTTAGATTTCATATTTCACGTCACAAGTTAAAGTAATCTCAATTATCCATTGAACATAATATTAATATCATATCACACATCCCATTCCAAGTGGATATCATATTCACAAAATAGTTCGTAAAGACTAATCATCTCAAGAATCTAAATCACATTAAGCAGCAATATTCAAGCACAAACATATTTTAAGTCACATCACAAATACATTCGATTTATAATAAATAATATACATGCAGTTGCCTTTTGATTCCTGAGCCAATCTTATCCTTTATAAGTTGTCAATCCTTATTCCTCTAGGGTCAGCCTTTTACCTTCCGTAAGTTATTTATCAAGAATTTTACGGCTTTCACATAACGCCTTGTCACATTACTCATTTTAAATGCCATTCATGGCATAATTCACATTACTAGACTTAGTTTACAAATAACGAGATTAATGCAATATCAACATAAAAAACTATTCTATCATTACAAGATAAATTAAAGAACATAACACAGTATATATAGTAGCAACCATGCCCTCTTGCATGACCACAATATTTATTCACATACCAATGTAAATCATACTATACTTTCCAACTTGCACATATTGATACAAACTCAATCACAATACCACTACATCATTTGCCATTGTAATTTCATCATAATTAGTTAATAGCTAATAATAACACCATCATGTCTCTAAACATGGTAGATCCATAATCACTTAATTAGATAATTGTTACTGATACATAAAATATTTACATATTTAGTTTTCCTTATATGATGCACTTTTGGATATTATCTAAGCTTAATTTAATAAGTTCTATCGCATTTTGTGGATGAATTGTGACTTTAAAAAAATTAGATTTTTTGGATAATGCTGGATTTCAACCCTGTTTTAGGTTTTAAGCCATATTTGAAGCTATGGACATCGGATTGGGTCATTCTTTACATGGATTAAAAGTTAAGAAAAAATCCTACAACTTTCATGTTTGAAGAAAACCCAGTTCAGCCTTTAAGGATCTCAATTGTTGCTTAGAAGTTAAAACAATAGTTCTAGCCGAATCTAACCTTTGCTCACTATTTTAATCATCACTGGAGCTACAGATGTCAAATGTGTGAGTTCCTTAGTGCGTTTTAAAGCTAACATTTAGCTCTACAACTCTCATGTTGACTGAAAAATGTGAATCAACCATTTTAATTGCCAAAAGTTGGCTATAAACTAGAAGACTGGTAGCTGCGAGAATTAAGGTTGATAACTAATGGTCAAAGTGAGTTAGCTAATGGTCAAGGTTGAAGGTTAGGTAAGTGAAATCTTTTCTAATACTCATCTATAAATAGCAAGGATCATATTTCATTTGGGGCATTCATTCATCTTAAAGAGTAGTTTAGTTCATGCATTTTTAGTTTTCTTGTATGCCTCCTATATGGAAGGCTAAGTTGTCATCCTATATGGAAGGTTTTACCTATTATGGATGGATAGTATTTCTATTTTCATGCATTTGTAATTATATTTTAGGTTTATATCATGAATGTGATGATGTTTTTATTTATTTCGAGTTTGTTTTTAATTTCATTATGTTCTAATTCTTCATCTTCCTAGGGTGATGACGTAACTTAATAATAACGGATGAATTATAATCTATTGAAATCAATTTCAATTTTCTTCTCCTAGATTGAGTTTTAATTATTGCTTAATACTTTCAATTGATTGGCCACCTTTTGAATAAACTCAATATGCATGTTGAGACCAGAAGGAGATACATGGTATGGAACCTATAATTAAAATTATAAATTGCATATGAAATAGAAATATATTCATATGATTTATGTAGTCTTAATGAGTTCCATAAATCCTAATACATGATTAATTATTTTAATTCACATAGGAATATAGTGAATTAGCAATTAATTATATAATTACTTGACTTTGGAAGAGGCTAGTAATTAATTTAGGAAAAACTCGACTATTAATTAAGGGAGTTAAAATTAGATTAGAGTACATAGATGATTCAATCCGAAATTATTAAGTGAAGTCTGATCCCTAGGGTTTTATTCATATTTATCTTTACTCCAATTGCATTCATATTTATTTTAAATATTTTTTGCATAAATTTTTATTTAGTTACTTCATTTCTAATTAATCGATTTGCCAAATAGTGTTAGGATTATTAATTTTGGTACTTAGTGAAACAATCCTCGAGGGAACGATACTTACTTATCACTTTATTACTTGTTTATGATAGTGTACACTTGCACTAATTTATAAACCATTTCACACGTAACAGTTACCTTATTAAATATTATTTCTATATTATTCATGCATGATTACGAAGATAAGTCAATACTAATCCATAATATGTAATTTTTCCTTTAAGGTTTCATAGATAGATGTATATATAATTTATGCCATCTATAAGAAAGTCTATATATATGTCATATGAACCAAATTATATTAGAGTCTTTATTTAGGGAAGATATATACTCACTTGGTAGCATCCATTTGCTTTGAAAAATCTTAAAAATGTGACTTTAATTTTCTATTCCTTTCTATTTCATAATTTTTAATAACTTATAAATACAGAGTAACTACTCATCCTCCTATTAAACATTACCAATTTTGGATTTAGTTTATAATTATTTCAACACTCAAAATCATTAACTTCTTATATTTCCTAATATAGCTTATGAATTCAAAACATCACATTTTAAGGAGTAACTACTCATCCTCCTTTTAAACATCACCAATTTTGGATTTAGTTTATAATTATTTCAACACTCAAAATCATCAACTTCTTATATTTCCTAATATAACTTATGAATTCAAAACATCACATTTTAAGGAGTTACTTAAATTAACTTTGAACACTAAAATATTAACTTTTATAATATAAATATACTCTAAGTACAATAACCTAATATTCTAGAGCCTTAAATCATTATTCTATCAATGTTGTGTCAATTATCCAAATAAAATGATAAAATGAGATTTTTTTGAACTAAACATGAAATAGTAAAAATATTAAAACTTTATGCTATAAGAATGCCATATTCATATTGTTTTGTAAAATTATATGTTCAGTTTCTAATACCTTTAGCTTTATTTCAATAAAATCACTACTTCATGTTCCACCCATTTAAATGCTTATTGGATCATGTATGAATCTTTCATAATGTTAGATTTTAATACTCCTCATACTCCTTATTCATATCATTCTAGCATTTTATAATATAAAAATTATATTTTCTCATGTATCATCATATATCTTAAAATGCTTTTAAGAATAAGTTTTCTAACTCATTCTTAAGTCCTTAAAATATTGAAAGATAACATTTTAGAAATACTTCAAGCATATCTTTTTAGCAATCTACATTATAAAATTCTTATTATTATTATTTTTACATCTTCATAGATTTGAAACACACTTAAATGCATTTTGTCATTTTGAGTTCAAACAAAAAAAAGTTAGGATTTTACAACATAGATTAGCTTATCTCCATAAAGTAGCTTCACTGAAGCTTTATTGGCAACAAGGACTTGCCAGAATGCTAGCAAATGGGAGGGGCTAAATAGCCTTACTTCCCTCCTTTGGTCATGCCTTAAATAGTCTTTACTCAATAATTACCAACCGCACTAAGCTGAGGAAAAAGCTCTCACAGATAGCAATGGTTGGAAATAAAAGGGATCGCAATGGGAGAGTGAAGAAAACCTAACACTCAAAGTGCTACTGTAACTCACTTACTTATTAACACCTTAATCCTCATTAAATAGGTAATTATTGCACAATTAGGTCTTTTTGAAGCCAATTTAAGATTCTATGAAACAAAATATTACAGATTCTGAGTTTCAAAAATTTTCTGCTCATTTTTAGAATTATTGGACCAACTTTAAAAATATGAAAAACTACTTTGTAGAACTCCAAAAATCATGAAATTTAGTCCTTTAAACTTTTCATGTGTTGGATTCATCCTATAAAAATTTTACATAATTTAGACATCATTTGACCTTTCAAAATTCACAGCAAAATGTTCTTGTTCTTGTGCTGTCCAGAATTTATAACTGTAAAAGTAAGCCCTTAGTTTAAGGGGTAAATTAACTCTGATTAAGTTCAAATTTGGTATGAGACTTGATGAACATGTTAAATAATTTCCATAAAATTTTCAGATGAAAACTCATCCATTTACTTCTTCAGAATACTAAATTACAATTTGTATTCAACATTGTGACAGGAATAGGGCAGTCCAAAACGTGTAATAATTTCCCATAGCAAATGAGCTTATTTTAAGCTGAATTTTCTCATAATTTTTAGAGCATCAGAACTTAGCCAAAAATCCCTACAAACATACTCAGCTTACTGCCCTACGAGTTCACTGTTTATTTGATCATTTACTATTCATTTGATTATTTTCTAAGTTCACACACATTGCATATTAAAGGCTTACTAATCCAAACTAGTTCATAATACCTTAAATTCATGTATTTCATACTACATAGGCAAGGGTCATATAATTATATAGAAATTTCAACTTACAAAATATATATCTAATATATACTAATGTCACAAACTCTATGAACATTCTAATACAACTTCAAAACATTATTCTTCCTTGTCAAGAGGGCATTTGGAAGCATCACCTAAAATGGTTAATAAACAATATAGAAACATAAGAAACAAAGTTTTTCAATAGCTAGCTATTGCAAGAAAAATATATTAAGCCATTCCAGATCCTTAAGTAAGTAAATCATATGTTTCCAAAATCAAATAATCATTTATCACACCATTTCATACCATTGTAAGAAACGCACTTCACAGTCAGGATAGCTATTACAGACAATCGTACCTAGGCCTCACACACACAGCACTTAGGAAGTAGGTACTGCATACAACAATTTCATTATCATCCCGGGGAACTCGGGCCATAGGCCTCATACACAGTATTTTACTATCTTTCCAAGATGCGCACATAGCAATTTCATACACATTCCATACAATGGCATAAAATACAAAAAATATATAAATGAAAAATAGAGCTTAAGGATAAAGCTAGCTACCTTTTAAAAGCTTCCAATAATGATGATTCTTTTGCCCTCACTTAGAAATTTCTCTACAATCCCTTTGCCTTTTCAACTTGCCACTTTTCTTACTCTATATAAATACACATCATAATTCTTATTAGAACACCATTATTTTTCTCAAATTTCATGCATTCTTCACTTCCTTCACATACACTAAACCACAAAGGAAGTGTCCAAATTTTTAATGTACATTCTAATACCTCCTAAATTTCATTGTAATACATTATTCTAAACTTTCAAAAATACAATTAAATGGCTAAAACTCCTTCCCTCCTTCCTTTCCCATGCTCACGGCTTTGGCTTTCAAAGGGGGATTTTTACACAAACTTTCATAATTCAAAATTTCATCTTCCATAGGCTCCATAATTCATAAGAATCATTCTAATTTCATCAATTTAGCCAAATTCCGAACAAACCATGCCAATTCCATACATACACCATTATACCTCTAAAATCCTAATTTGTACATCATTTTTTCTTGTTGTTTTTACACCAAACCAAAGCCATAGATCAATATAACAACATCTAAAATATCATTAGATATGCTCAAATCATCCAAAACTCCATGGTCAACTCCTTTGAGCACACCAATATCAAAATTTCAAGAAATTAAAAAGAGTACATTAAAGAGCTCTTGGAGGAGAACATTTTTATCTCTTGGAGTAACTTGAAAATCCCCACTTGGAGCTCACTAAACTTGATCAACTTTGGGGGTTTCTTCAACCTAAGTACACCATGTGATAGAGCTTGATGAGAAGAGCAACTTTGTCTTTTACACCTAAGCCTAAATCTCACTATTTTTAAGTGAAAAAGTTAAATAAATTTTTCTCTCTCTTCCTTCTCTCTCTCACACGTTCAAGCTTGCTTTCATGGAGGCATCCATGATTTTGGAGAAGAAAGGAGAAGGAGAAAGAGTTTTCATGAAGCTTCAAGAGTATTTTGGTCATTTTTGAAATTTTCAAGGGTATTTTAGTCCTTTCTCACCAATTAGTAAGGCTATTCTTGTCATTTTCTTCTAATAATGACACTTGTAATGTGTCTATTGGTCACACTTTGTGAAATTACATACTAGACCCCAAATTCTTGTTATTTATACTTTAACCCACACTTCGTTTTGTACTTTGCAATATAGTCCATAGGGTTACCTGACTGTCTGAAAATTCATAAACTATTAAACTTAGACAAGTCCCATTTCTAGGATTTTCTAACCTCCTCTGATCATTTATAATATTTAGGAAAATTAATTCCTTCCCTATTATTCCCTTTCCTTCAAAATTTCGATTACACTTACACTTAACACCTTTCAACTTGGAATTCACATACCAAGCTAATTTAAATGTGCCCTTCATTTTTATAGCCTTAAAATTTAGAGATTCAAATGATAAAATTAAAAATTCAGGACATTACAGCTACTATCTCGCTCCAATCAGACTCTCTCCATCACACTTAGGAGCTGCTTATCAAAAAAGTACATACGCAGCTAGAGTAGCTCATGACAGTGGTGACAAGTCAAACAAATGTCAGTGAAAAAGGCTTACTCCACTAGATATGGAGGAGGAGTTTGCACTTATTACCATCGGGATTTGTAACTCTTCATACGAAACTATCAAGCTAAATGTTAAAGGGGAGGTTTGCTTATAGTGGCAATCACCGATGTCGTTAACAAAACTACTCGGAGCAATGGTAGTAAACCTAGAAGATTACACAAAAAAGGAAAAAAGAAAGGAAGAGGGAGAAGAAGTTGAAACAAAATAAAGAGGGGAGAGAGAGAAAAAAAAAGAAAAAGAGTTATAGGCAATTATCTGGTGAGGAGTTTGCACTTATTACCATCGGGATTTGTAACTCTTCATACGAAACTATCAAGCTAAATGTTAAAGGGGAGGTTTGCTTATAGTGGCAATCACCGATGTCGTTAACAAAACTACTCGGAGCAATGGTAGTAAACCTAGAAGATTACACAAAAAAGGAAAAAAGAAAGGAAGAGGGAGAAGAAGTTGAAACAAAATAAAAGAGGGGAGAGAGAGAAAAAAAAGAAAAAGAGTTATAGGCAATTATCTGGTGCTTTGCGATGCACCATAAGCTCTCTTCTCATTAAATCTTGACTTCTCATCTTAACTTAAACCAATCTTAACTTTCCACTTCTTTTATAAAATTCATCATAATTAGAATTCTCAATTAAAGTTCTAATATGAGAGACAAATTATTAAATTATAAGTACACATGCACACACATATATATATTATAATTTGTTACACTCTGAATTTCTAAAATATTATTGTAAATTTATAAATTTATGGATAAAACATTTATAGAAATTATACATAATTTTTCATAAACTTCTCGCCCTTAATTTTTAAATATCCTAATAATATTTAAATAACATTTCTATTATATAAAATCATGCTAATATTATGTAGTTAAAATTTAGAATACTATTATTTCACCTTGTCGTAAATACAACAATTCAACTACCCTCTTTAATTAAAATATACATTTCAGGGTAATTAATAATAAACTTAAAATATTTTAAAGTTATTATTAATTACCCTGAAATGTATATTTTAATTAAAGAGGGTAGTTGAATTGTTGTATTTACGACAAGGTGAAATAATAGTATTCTAAATTTTAACTACATAATATTAGCATGATTTTATATAATAGAAATGTTATTTAAATATTATTAGGATATTTAAAAATTAAGGGCGAGAAGTTTATGAAAAATTATGTATAAATTTCTATAAATAGTTTTATCCATAAATTTATAAATTTACAATAATATTTTAGAAATTCAGAGTGTAACAAATTATAATATATATATGTGTGTGCATGTGTACTTATAATTTAATAATTTGTCTCTCATATTAGAACTTTAATTGAGAATTCTAATTATGATGAATTTTATAAAAAGAAGTGGAAAGTTAAGATTGGTTTAAGTTAAGAATGAGAAGTCAAGATTTAATGAGAAGAGAGCTTATGGTGCATCGCAAAGCACCAGATAATTGCCTATAACTCTTTTTCTTTTTTTTTCTCTCTCTCCCCTCTTTATTTTGTTTCAACTTCTTCTCCCTCTTCCTTTCTTTTTTCCTTTTTTGTGTAATCTTCTAGGTTTACTACCATTGCTCCGAGTAGTTTTGTTAACGACATCGGTGATTGCCACTATAAGCAAACCTCCCCTTTAACATTTAGCTTGATAGTTTCGTATGAAGAGTTACAAATCCCGATGGTAATAAGTGCAAACTCCTCACCAGATAATTGCCTATAACTCTTTTTCTTTTTTTTTCTCTCTCTCCCCTCTTATTTTTGTTTCAACTTCTTCTCCCTCTTCCTTTCTTTTTTCCTTTTTTGTGTAATCTTCTAGGTTTACTACCATTGCTCCGAGTAGTTTTGTTAACGACATCGGTGATTGCCACTATAAGCAAACCTCCCCTTTAACATTTAGCTTGATAGTTTCGTATGAAGAGTTACAAATCCCGATGGTAATAAGTGCAAACTCCTCCTCCATATCTAGTGGAGTAAGCCTTTTTCACTGACATTTGTTTGACTTGTCACCACTGTCATGAGCTACTCTAGCTGCGTATGTACTTTTTGATAAGCAGCAGCTCCTAAGTGTGATGGAGAGAGTCTGATTGGAGCGAGATAGTAGCTGTAATGTCCTGAATTTTTAATTTTATCATTTGAATCTCTAAATTTTAAGGCTATAAAAATGAAGGGCACATTTAAATTAGCTTGGTATGTGAATTCCAAGTTGAAAGGTGTTAAGTGTAAGTGTAATCGAAATTTTGAAGGAAAGGGAATAATAGGGAAGGAATTAATTTTCCTAAATATTATAATGATCAGAGGAGGTTAGAAAACCCTAGAAATGGGACTTGTCTAAGTTTAATAGTTTATGAATTTTCAGACAGTCAGGTAACCCTATGGACTATATTGCAAAGTACAAAACGAAGTGTGGGTTAAAGTATAAATAACAAGAATTTGGGGTCTAGTATGTAATTTCATAAAGTGTGACCAATAGACACATTACAAGTGTCATTATTAGAAGAAAATGACAAGAATAGCCTTACTAATTGGTGAGAAAGGACTAAAATACCCTTGAAAATTTCAAAAATGACCAAAATACTCTTGAAGCTTCATGAAAACTCTTTCTCCTTCTCCTTTCTTCTCCAAAATCATGGATGCCTCCATGAAAGCAAGCTTGAACGTGTGAGAGAGAGAAGGAAGGAGAGAAAAATTTATTTAACTTTTTCACTTAAAAATAGTGAGATTTAGGCTTAGGTGTAAAAGACAAAGTTGCTCTTCTCATCAAGCTCTATCACATTGTACTTAGGTTGAAGAAACCCCCAAAGTTGATCAAGTTTAGTGAGCTCCAAGTGGGGATTTTCAAGTTACTCCAAGAGATAAAAATGTTCTCCTCCAAGAGCTCTTTAATGTACTCTTTTTAATTTCTTGAAATTTTGATATTGGTGTGCTCAAAGGAGGTTGACCATGGAGTTTTGGATGATTTGAGCATATCTAATGATATTTTAGATGTTGTTATATTGATCTATGGCTTTGGTTTGGTGTAAAAACAACAAGAAAAAATGATGTACAAATTAGGATTTTAGAGGTATAATGGTGTATGTATGGAATTGGCATGGTTTGTTCGGAATTTGGCTAAATTGATGAAATTAGAATGATTCTTATGAATTATGGAGCCTATGGAAGATGAAATTTTGAATTATGAAAGTTTGTGTAAAAATCCCCCTTTGAAAGCCAAAGCCGTGAGCATGGGAAAGGAAGGAGGGAAGGAGTTTTAGCCATTTAATTGTATTTTTGAAAGTTTAGAATAATGTATTACAATGAAATTTAGGAGGTATTAGAATGTACATTAAAAATTTGGACACTTCCTTTGTGGTTTAGTGTATGTGAAGGAAGTGAAGAATGCATGAAATTTGAGAAAAATAATGGTGTTCTAATAAGAATTATGATGTGTATTTATATAGAGTAAGAAAAGTGGCAAGTTGAAAAGGCAAAGGGATTGTAGAGAAATTTCTAAGTGAGGGCAAAAGAATCATCATTATTGGAAGCTTTTAAAAGGTAGCTAGCTTTATCCTTAAGCTCTATTTTTCATTTATATTTTTTGTATTTTATGCCATTGTATGGAATGTGTATGAAATTGCTATGTGCGCATCTTGGAAAGATAGTAAAATACTGTGTATGAGGCCTATGGCCCGAGTTCCCCGGGATGATAATGAAATTGTTGTATGCAGTACCTACTTCCTAAGTGCTGTGTGTGTGAGGCCTAGGTACGATTGTCTGTAATAGCTATCCTGACTGTGAAGTGCGTTTCTTACAATGGTATGAAATGGTGTGATAAATGATTATTTGATTTTGGAAACATATGATTTACTTACTTAAGGATCTGGAATGGCTTAATATATTTTTCTTGCAATAGCTAGCTATTGAAAAACTTTGTTTCTTATGTTTCTATATTGTTTATTAACCATTTTAGGTGATGCTTCCAAATGCCCTCTTGACAAGGAAGAATAATGTTTTGAAGTTGTATTAGAATGTTCATAGAGTTTGTGACATTAGTATATATTAGATATATATTTTGTAAGTTGAAATTTCTATATAATTATATGACCCTTGCCTATGTAGTATGAAATACATGAATTTAAGGTATTATGAACTAGTTTGGATTAGTAAGCCTTTAATATGCAATGTGTGTGAACTTAGAAAATAATCAAATGAATAGTAAATGATCAAATAAACAGTGAACTCGTAGG
Organism: Sindora glabra; assembly: GCA_020226215.1. Lineage (NCBI taxonomy): Eukaryota > Viridiplantae > Streptophyta > Magnoliopsida > Fabales > Fabaceae > Sindora > Sindora glabra. The sequence continues at coordinate 100,548,256 of CM035227.1, read as the reverse complement.
GCAGTAAGCTGAGTATGTTTGTAGGGATTTTGGCTAAGTTCTGATGCTCTAAAAATTATGAGAAAATTCAGCTTAAAATAAGCTCATTTGCTATGGGAAATTATTACACGTTTTGGACTGCCCCTATTCCTGTCACAATGTTGAATACAAATTGTAATTTAGTATTCTGAAGAAGTAAATGGATGAGTTTTCATCTGAAAATTTTATGGAAATTATTTAACATGTTCATCAAGTTCTCATACCAAATTTGAACTTAATCAGAGTTAATTTACCCCTTAAACTAAGGGCTTACTTTTACAGTTATAAATTCTGGACAGCACAAGAACAAGAACATTTTGCTGTGAATTTTGAAAGGTCAAATGATGTCTAAATTATGTAAAATTTTTATAGGATGAATCCAACACATGAAAAGTTTAAAGGACTAAATTTCATGATTTTTGGAGTTCTACAAAGTAGTTTTTCATATTTTTAAAGTTGGTCCAATAATTCTAAAAATGAGCAGAAAATTTTTGAAACTCAGAATCTGTAATATTTTGTTTCATAGAATCTTAATTGGCTTCAAAAAGACCTAATTGTGCAATAATTACCTATTTAATGAGGATTAAGGTGTTAATAAGTAAGTGAGTTACAGTAGCACTTTGAGTGTTAGGTTTTCTTCACTCTCCCATTGCGATCCCTTTTATTTCCAACCATTGCTATCTGTGAGAGCTTTTTCCTCAGCTTAGTGCGGTTGGTAATTATTGAGTAAAGACTATTTAAGGCATGACCAAAGGAGGGAAGTAAGGCTATTTAGCCCCTCCCATTTGCTAGCATTCTGGCAAGTCCTTGTTGCCAATAAAGCTTCAGTGAAGCTACTTTATGGAGATAAGCTAATCTATGTTGTAAAATCCTAACTTTTTTTGTTTGAACTCAAAATGACAAAATGCATTTAAGTGTGTTTCAAATCTATGAAGATGTAAAAATAATAATAATAAGAATTTTATAATGTAGATTGCTAAAAAGATATGCTTGAAGTATTTCTAAAATGTTATCTTTCAATATTTTAAGGACTTAAGAATGAGTTAGAAAACTTATTCTTAAAAGCATTTTAAGATATATGATGATACATGAGAAAAATATAATTTTTATATTATAAAATGCTAGAATGATATGAATAAGGAGTATGAGGAGTATTAAAATCTAACATTATGAAAGATTCATACATGATCCAATAAGCATTTAAATGGGTGGAACATGAAGTAGTGATTTTATTGAAATAAAGCTAAAGGTATTAGAAACTGAACATATAATTTTACAAAACAATATGAATATGGCATTCTTATAGCATAAAGTGTTTAATATTTTTACTATTTCATGTTTAGTTCAAAAAAAATCTCATTTTATCATTTTATTTGGATAATTGACACAACATTGATAGAATAATGATTTAAGGCTCTAGAATATTAGGTTATTGTACTTAGAGTATATTTATATTATAAAAGTTAATATTTTAGTGTTCAAAGTTAATTTAAGTAACTCCTTAAAATGTGATGTTTTGAATTCATAAGTTATATTAGGAAATATAAGAAGTTGATGATTTTGAGTGTTGAAATAATTATAAACTAAATCCAAAATTGGTGATGTTTAAAAGGAGGATGAGTAGTTACTCCTTAAAATGTGATGTTTTGAATTCATAAGCTATATTAGGAAATATAAGAAGTTAATGATTTTGAGTGTTGAAATAATTATAAACTAAATCCAAAATTGGTAATGTTTAATAGGAGGATGAGTAGTTACTCTGTATTTATAAGTTATTAAAAATTATGAAATAGAAAGGAATAGAAAATTAAAGTCACATATTTTAAGATTTTCAAAGCAAATGGATGCTACCAAGTGAGTATATATCTTCCCTAAATAAAGACTCTAATATAATTTGGTTCATATGACATATATATAGACTTTCTTATAGATGGCATAAATTATATATACATCTATCTATGAAACCTTAAAGGAAAAATTACATATTATGGATTAGTATTGACTTATCTTCGTAATCATGCATGAATAATATAGAAATAATATTTGTAATAAGGTAACTGTTACGTGTGAAATGGTTTATAAATTAGTGCAAGTGTACACTATCATAAACAAGTAATAAAGTGATAAGTAAGTATCGTTCCCTCGAGGATTGTTTCCTAAGTACCAAAATTAATAATCCTAACACTATTTGGCAAATCGATTAATTAGAAATGAAGTAACTAAATAAAAATTTATGCAAAAAAATATTTAAAATAAATATGAATGCAATTGGAGTAAAGATAAATATGAATAAAAACCCTAGGGATCAGACTTCACTTAATAATTTCGGATTGAATCATCTATGTACTCTAATCTAATTTTAACTCCCTTAATTAATAGTCGAGTTTTCCTAAATTAATTACTAGCCTCTTCCAAAGTCAAGTAATTATATAATTAATTGCTAATTCACTATATTCCTATGTGAATTAAAATAATTAATCATGTATTAGGATTTATGGAACTCATTAAGACTACATAAATCATATGAATATATTTCTATTTCATATGCAATTTATAATTTTAATTATAGGTTCCATACACATGTATCTCCTTCTGGTCTCAACATGCATATTGAGTTTATTCAAAAGGTGGCCAATCAATTGAAAGTATTAAGAGCAATAATTAAAACTCAATCTAGGAGAAGAAAATTGAAATTGATTTCAATAGATTATAATTCAATCCGTTATTATTAAGTTACGTCATCACCCTAGGAAGATGAAGAATTAGAACATAATGAAATTAAAAACAAACTCGAAATAAAATAAAAACATCATCACATTCATGATATAAACCTAAAATATAATTACAAATGCATGAAAATAGAAATACTATCCATCCATATAAGAGGTAAAACCTTCCATATAGGATGACAACTTAGCCTTCCATATAGGAGGCATACAAGAAAAACTAAAAATGCATGAACTAAACTACTCTTTAGATGAATGAATGCCCCAAATGAAATATGATCCTTGCTATTTATAGATGAGTATTAGAAAAGATTTCACTTACCTAACCTTCAACCTTGACCATTAGCTAACTCACTTTGACCATTAGTTATCAACCTTAATTCTCGCAGCTACCAGTCTTCTAGTTTATAGCCAACTTTTGGCAATTAAAATGGTTGATTCACATTTTTCAGTCAACATGAGAGTTGTAGAGCTAAATGTTAGCTTTAAAACGCACTAAGGAACTCACACATTTGACATCTGTAGCTCCAGTGATGATTAAAATAGTGAGCAAAGGTTAGATTCGGCTAGAACTATTGTTTTAACTTCTAAGCAACAATTGAGATCCTTAAAGGCTGAACTGGGTTTTCTTCAAACATGAAAGTTGTAGGATTTTTTCTTAACTTTTAATCCATGTAAAGAATGACCCAATCCGATGTCCATAGCTTCAAATATGGCTTAAAACCTAAAACAGGGTTGAAATCCAGCATTATCCAAAAAATCTAATTTCTTTTTAAAGTCACAATTCATCCACAAAATGCGATAGAACTTATTAAATTAAGCTTAGATAATATCCAAAAGTGCATCATATAAGGAAAACTAAATATGTAAATATTTTATGTATCAGTAACAATTATCTAATTAAGTGATTATGGATCTACCATGTTTAGAGGACATGATGGTGTTATTATTAGCTATTAACTAATTATGATGAAATTACAATGGCAAATGATGTAGTGGTATTGTGATTGAGTTTGTATCAATATGTGCAAGTTGGAAAGTATAGTATGATTTACATTGGTATGTGAATAAATATTGTGGTCATGCAAGAGGGCATGGTTTTGCTACTATATATACTGTGTTATGTTCTTTAATTTATCTTGTAATGATAGAATAGTTGTTTTATGTTGATATTGCATTAAATCTCGTTATTTGTAAAGCTAAGGTCTAGTGTGCATATTATAATGTGAATTATGCCATGAATGGCATTTAAAATGAGTAATGTGACAAGGCGTTAATGTGAAAGCCAAATAGAAAATTCTTGATAAATAACTTACGGAAGGTAAAGGCTGACCCTAGAGGAATAAGGATTGACAACTTATAAAGGATAAAAGATTGGCTCAGGAATCAAAAGGCAACTGCATGTATATTATTTATTATAAATCGATATGTATTTGTGATGTGACTTTAAAATATGTTTGTGCTTGAATATTGCTGCTTAATGTGATTTAGATTCTTGAGATGATTGAGTCTTACGAACTATTTGTGAATATGATATCCACTTGGAATGGGATGTGTGTGATATGATATTAATATTATGTATCAATGGATAATTGAGATTACTTTAACTTGTGACGTGAAATATGAAATCTAAACAGTATGAGGTGAATACTCAGTTTGAGATATGGGAATATATATTTTAAAAATCGAGGGAGTTAAATTGCAACTAATCTCCTAACCAAAGACATAATTAATATATAATTTTCTAATATAATTGAATCGAGGTTTAGCAGTGGTAAATATATATTCATCGAGTTCTCATAACTGATTTCATTTTATTTTCAATATTTTCATGTTAAAACACATGTATAGAGAATCAAAGACTGTTTGGTTGAAAGATTTGACAATTGAGCTTTTCTTAGGATTAGGATTAGGATTTGAATTAGGAATAAAGTTATTTGTATTTGTATAAATATTATATGTGTTGATGGGTTATGAGCCCTATGTGTATTTTGAATTATTATCGAATTTATGATAAATACAAATTATAAGATTTAGAGTGTGTGACCCTAAAAAAGTATATAAAAAGAGAAAAAACTTTGTCCGTTTTTTTTTGTAGAATTTTAAAATAAATTTTAAGTTTCCATAAAAAAAGGAAAATTCTCGTTGGGTAGAATTAGAAAAATTAGTATTGGGGTTAACAGATATTGGATATCAAGATCTATGCCCATCACAATCAAGTTTGAGTTATGACAAGGGTTCCTAAAGAGATACTAATGACTTAATTAAATAATTTTTTCATGATAAAAATAGTAATTCACTTAACATGTACATATAAGATCTTGAATTTGAATTTCATATATAGCAAGCAATAAATCTTCTAAAATAATATTGAATGTCATTGTACCACCAAGTAGATAGCAGTCTAATTAAATAATTTTGATTTCTATAAATGATGATACTTAATCTCTTTTAAATACTATATGTTATTATATTTTTTAATATACAAATCAGATTAAATTATGTCTCAATTGGTAAGTTTCATCAAATCAAAAATAAAAAATTTAATTAGCACACAAAATTTTAACAAGCTCCTAATTGTTTATCTGTGAAACTTGCATTATCACAGTAGAAAATATGTAAATTACACAATATATTCAAAGTGCAAAAAATCCTTCAAGTTAAATACCAACATCGCATGGTCTATTAATTTACCTTTAAGTAATTATCAAAATAGAGCTTCCTGGATTTCTGTTTACCAACCATGATTTTCAACCTTCAGCTCAATTTATAGTACGAAGAGACAAAAATAAATTTGAAAAATTAGGTGTCATAAAATTATATATTTTGATAAAATTATATTTAAACTTTGTTAGGATATCCTAACATCAAATGCCCTATTTATAATATTCTAATACAACTTTGTTTCTATTAATTATGAAAAATAGATGGAGTATATATTTTGAAAATATAATTAATTTAAAAAATATGTAGGAAACTTAAAAAAAAAAAGAAGAAGAAGCCTTCGCCCAATTTTATCATTATATTGCAATAATTCATGAAATCCAAATTTTTGAACAGACAGTCACCGAAAGTTTTTTTGTGGAAAATTTGAAAGAACCCACAATGTCATGAAAGTTGAGGTATAATCATTGTGTTGTTTCCTTTTCTCCCGCCAAATGATGTTCCCACACAATATACAGAAAAAGTTTAAATTTATTTTATATTATTACTAAATAAAAAGAAGATAAATTATTAAAAAATAATAATAATTAAAATTTTTAATCAAAATGACATATTTTAATAACTTTTTATTGATATATAATAAATAAATAGATGAAAGTGCAAAATTATTTTATATTGCAGTAAATTAAATTTAAATTTTATATAAAATGAAAGTTTAAATTTAATTAATTGTTAATGTAAAATGTTTTATATTATTAATTAATAAATTAATACATAATTAAAAGTAATGATAATTAAAATTTTTAATAATAATAAATAAATAAATAATTTATTATGAATAATAATACATAAATTAATAATAATATAAATTAATTTATATGATATTATGTTAAATTTAAATTCATAAATATGGATCTCATATGTTCCTTCCTTTTTATTTTATTTTATATATATTTTTTCCGGGTTTTATTACGTAAATATTTTAAATTTTACGATATGAAAATTTTACTTTAATTTTTTTTTTGCATTTATTTTCATCTAGTATGATATTAAAGTCACTAAAATGAAGAAGAGTGATATAACTTGATAATAAATTGGTGAAAAGGACAGTACAGAGCCCACTTTCTAATAGAATGAGGACTTCTTTTAATGAGTTAAACACTGTCGTTTGAGAAACAGAAAAAAAAAAAAAACTAAGAATTGTAGATAAGACCTATGAATCAATGAATGAAATATAAGGGTGAAAGTTCAGATGTCTTAATCTGCCTAAAAGGCAATTGTAATGTAATATAGTCCATAATGGGTCCTTGGCGTCTTCTGGTGGATGGACCACCTTAGTAATTTGGGACCTCTCTGTGCTCATCAAAACCACACGTATATTTTGCTTGGTGACACATAAACCCTTCACATCCTCTAAACTGGAAGCTTACGTACTACGAACTGCGATTTTATAGAAATAGACGTAAGAGAGAAAAATTTTCAGAATTTAGCTTCAATCATTTAAAATTTATCTGAATATTGCATAAAACTTCTTTGGGTTGGACGATAAAGAGAATTTTAATGCAAATGTAGGCAGAAATTCATAATAGAGTCTGACCACAATAGTCAAATTCATTATCTTTATGCATAAGATTATTAAATTATTTGATATAAAAGATTGAAAAATAAAAAAATAGATAAATTTATAAATTTTTGGATAGATTATACTATTCATGTAGAATTTTTAAATATAATGTAAGTTTTAATTTCATAACTTATTTTATACTATTAAGTTTTATATGGTTTACCAAATGAGATCTTATATTATAATTAAATGGATAATTACTATCTATCTATTTTTTATGGCTTTGTAATATTTTTATATTTGATGTAATATCTTTAACTAATGATTACTTAATTGACATGTGAAAATATTTTGATAATGATTTTTTAATTATAAAATATTGCATTCGATAGAAATCTTGATAGGCATCATATGCTCGTGATTTCCACTGTTCTTTAACATATTACTATCAAGAAGTTTAATGGAAAATTAGAATTTTTTTTGTTTATTACGGGATGTGGCATATTTTTTATTCGCTATAATAATAGAATTTGACAATTTGTATTTCTACTTTCTATAACAAAAAATAAGTATCTATTATTAATAAAACTCATTGCCTACATATAAAGTAAAAAAAAATGTAAATAATCAGCGAATTCCTTTAAAACATAGAAAAAAGTGACAGGAAACTACTTTAAAATAAAATTTGTTGGAAGTATTAAATATGAAGATTACAAGTCAATTTTCTAATTAATGTAGTTCTATAAAATTCTTTTGGATTTAGAAGTAACAATAAATTATGCGTATTTGTTAAAATTTAAGTATAAACCTGAGGTTTATAGTTGGGTGGAACTAAGAATTCATTTCTTTATAAGATTTTACACACATATAAATTATCATTAAAAGATTATTAAATAAACTAAAAAATTATTAATTATGATAGTCTTTAATTTTCTTTTCAATTTTTACGAACTTTGAATTAGATAATTATCATGTACTATATAGAATTAGTTTAAATGATGGATGGATAAAAGTTGAAATATAAATCATAAATTTAGACTAAATCAATGATTTTTTTATTATAAAAATAGTTATTGTTAAAATATCTTACTAAAAAAATATCTAAAAAATGAAATGTAAGAAAGATAATGTATAAATATATATATATATATATATATATATATATATATATATATATATATATATATATATATATATATATATATATATATATATAAAATTCAAGAAAATGAGAACAAACATGATTTAAGATACATATATAATATATAAAATAGATAATATTTTATATATATTTAATTCAAGATTTACACATAATAAGATTCATATAAGCTAATAAATGTTAAAAAATTTTACTTGTGATAATTTTTTAAAAGAGAAGTGAACAATAAAGAATAAAATATAATATAAGTAATTAATAATTAGCATTCTGTCAATTCAAGAGAGTAATTTTTTATTTAAACTTTTATTGTAGAGGGTTAACATTAGGAGAGCAAAATATAAAATATATACATAAGTGTGTGGCAAGATTTGGGAAGCTGAGGACCTCTAATGCCATAAGGTAGTTTCAACCTTGGTTATAGTCATAATTTTTAAAATCGAATAAAGTATAGGTTGACTCATTAAGCTGATTTTACTTTTAAAAATATAAATTATATAAATATACTAATAATATATATTTAAAATAATAGAATATAAACTATACAATAATAATTTATATTATAAATAATAAAAAATAATATAAATTTAATTGATATAAAATTGTATAAGTGTTCTCTCAATTATTGTAAAATTTAAAGAATTTTATTTTAAAAAAATAAAAAATCAAGTTTGGCCGTTTGATTTTAATCAAATCAAATCAATTTTGATTGGTTCGTACCAATTCTAGTTAATTCTCATCAATTTATATGTATTTTTTATCTAAAAATTTTAATTAAATTGGCTTGTCAGCTAATTTTCCAACCCAATCAATTAATTTGAATTAATTTTCAAAGCTATGATTATAATTAGCAAAATCGTACTTTTACTATACTTTTCAAAATTATATTTAATTTAATAATCAAAATTTATATTATCCTTACTCCAATATGCATTTAATGGTAATATAATAGGATCGAGAGTGGAAAATGGTATCTTTCATTAAATTTCTAAAATGATAAATGAAAAAATATTTTTTTCAAAGAAAAATTTACATGACATCATATTAATATTACCTTTTTTGTTCCCTTATTGGGAATAGTAACTTCATTTCATTTATCAAATTCACAATATCCATATTATAGTTGTGAGAAATAAACAATAACCTAACTGAATACATGATATAAATAGAAGCTAAATTACTCAAGTAGAAATTACAATCAAACTAAAAAACATTAAATCTATCAAATATTTGAAAGAAAACTCCTTCAAATAAATATATCTAATATCCATCCCTCATATCAATTTAAGATTTTGCAAATAATGTTCAAAAGATTTGTAAAAGAATAATTCCATACAATTAGGAGTTTTCATAAAGAAAATCTGCATAAATTTCAATGGAAAAGGCAAAAAAACAATCCTATGAATAAATTCTATTTCCAGAGGATAAGATTTTGCTTCAAGGGAACAAAACCAAAATAAAAAAGGAGAGTTTTATACAAATCCAAATTTCTCTCTACATGTGGGAAGAACCACACACAGAATGAAATCTAAGTTATAAAGTCAAGAAAAAATTCAGTAGTGGAGAAGAAGAGCAACTATCGCCCAGAAGAGAGAAGTCTCTGGAACTTGCGAAAAAATGTCAGATGGTCAAATCCTCTGTTGGTGTTACCTTATAAAAAATTTAAAATAGTAAAAATAATAATGAAGCAAATTGGGCTGAGTATGTAATAAGGGAGGTTCAATATCCATACATACATATATACATATATATGTGTGTGAGTGTGTGTGCGCGCGCGCGCGTGTATATATATATATATATGAATTAAACTTCTTCTGGGAAGGCCTTCCTTTAAAGGGAACAATAGTAGGTCCCCAAAAAAATAACAATGATTTAATTAAATATTTTTTTAAAAGTAAAGATGATAATTTATTTAATGCATATACATAAAATTTTGAATTTGAACTTTAAATATGATAAAAAAAAATAAAACTTTCAGACTTTGTTTAGTTAGAGAAGAAAATAGGAGAGAAAGAAAAAAGAAGAGAAGTTATTTTTTTCAGATTTGTTTAATTGTAGGAGAAAATAAAAGAAAAAGAAAAAAATAGGAGAAAAATGGGTTGTGTTTAGTTAGAAAAGAAAATATGAGAAAAAAATAAAAGAAAGTCTTTTAATTTTATTTGAATGTAAATGAAATTAATGAAAAAAATTATTATACTAAAATGACCACGAGACTCTCTCTTATTAAAATATTAAATTAATTATAGTACAAATACTTCAAACTTTCATAAAATTTATATAAACTCAATTATTAAATCAAAAAATGTCATACAAAAATTAATTATATTTACAATATTTCAAATTTGTATAAAATTTATATAAATCCAATTATGAAATAAAAAATATCATGAAAAAATTAATTATACTATCAATACTTTAAACTTATATAAAACTTATATAAACCCAATTATTAAATAAAAAATATCTTACAAAAAATTTTATACAAATTAATTAAATATTATGTAACCTTCATTTTAAAAATAAGTAGCCATCTTAATTAAAAAATTATGATACAACAGTATAAGAGAAACAATTCAATACGTTTTCAATTAGTAAATTATCAACTTCCTTTCTTTGTCATTTTTCTTTTTAACAATTATAATAGCCAACTCCCATAGTAAGGTTTACACATGATATGTTATCCAGTGCTCATAGTGCTACATTACACATTAGCTAATTGTATGTTGTTTCTCCTTCTTTTCTTACCACATCTTTTTTTTTTAATTTCAAAACCATATAAAGATTCTCTGTTTGGCTTACGTGTTTATATTTTCTTTATCTCCTATTTTATGACATTACATTTATGGTTCCATAGGCATCATGCAATGTAAAGTCTTCTAACATATAAATCCAAGAAAGTATTCTTAAAAAGAAATCTATTGGTTAAAGTTTACTAAGAATTCTATGAATCAACTAATTAGATGAATATAGAAGATAAAATGACTATCAGCTAAAACACTAACTCTAGCCTACTAAAATTCTATCATACAAAATATTTGGCATTAACATCTAGCATATGGAGATTATCTTGTTTTTTACACTAATAATTTCTCCCGATTTTTTAGTTCCTGCATTTGCTAAAAAATTCTAAAAAAATTACCATGTAACTTGGCCATGAAAAATTAATCATATGTTATCTCCCATTTATTTATACATATGAGCTCACAATAATGGAATATTTATCTATCACATAGTTTGATGTTATGGGAAAACATAGTGCTTAAATGATAGTACCATTAGACAACTAAAACTACAATAATTCAATCTTTATGTGGCTTCATACCCTGCATTGCACTATTCAAGATGAACATTTGACTGAAGCCACAACATTTGGACCAAAGTGCCCTACCATAACATTTGAAGCAATTGGCTCTTAGCAATGACCTAAATCTTAATAGAACAACAAAACTACAGCTGAGACAATAATTATGGATGCAATTATGACAGTAGTTATGGATATATTGAAATACTTGGGTCTTGAACCATTTCTTGCAGCTACAAACACTTGCCTAATCATGTTCCATTAATTCCAACTAATGTAACAAGAACGATACATAAGGTTTTAATTCACATGTGTCCTAGCAACTAGCAGAAGTACAAAAAGGAATACTTTATATTAGTGACATACATGTCTGAAAAAGCCCATAACACATCTAAAATCAAAAAATTGTTGCTTGATATTCTTATTTTCACATAGGAAATAATAGCACTAGAATCAGAGTTCTTACATCACTCCTATGTTATCCAGCTCACTCCAAACCTCCATAGGGCTATAATGTTGAGGTTTACTTATTTTAAGAATTGCAAGACCTCTCTTAACTATTTTTACCTATTTATTAGCCAATGTAATTCCTTCCTGCATCACTTCAGTTAAGTTATTTATTCAAAGATGCATTTTTTAATACTCATTCTTAATTAAATCAATCATTGCAATTTTCCTTTTAATGCCTTTAGAAGATGCAATTCCCTGGGATAGATTTGAACCACCATATATAGGATTGTAGGTGTCCTATATACCTACCGAGTTGTGGCCTTCACTTCCTAAACAAAGATCAAAATTTGACATACCATCAAAATAGTCATTTAAGTCAATGTTTTCCTTCTTCCATTGCTACACTTTATGATGTGAATTTAAAGAAGGTCAATCATAAGGAAATAAGATAGAAGGAGAACTTAATTAAGTGCATTTGAATTGTGCCATATCATCATTAAATTGATGCCACATCAGCACCACATCAGCCGCAATCCATGTCACTGCCACATCATCATGGAGATGGTGCCACATCAGCCATAGTCCTAATTGGCACTACCTCATCTCATTTTCTATTATTTGATATTTTGGACTTTATTACAGCACTTGGGCTTTTAATTTATAATTATTTTTGTGCTACATCATCTTAGAGTATTTTGGACCTATTTTGGGCTTTATTTGAGCTAATTTGTCAATTAGGATTTTAAAGAGTTAATAAGGAGGCTTGTTCTTTATTCTATCACCATTTAGACATTTTTTACAAAAAGCTAATTGCTTATGAGGGTTTCCTCTTTAGGTTCTTGTATGAACTTGAAGACTTATTAAGGGCATTTAACCTTTGTGGCATCAAATATATCTCTTATTGCTTTCAATTCTTCCTCTTTTCTGAAGCATGGCGGGAATATCATTCTTTTTTTTACTTTGATTGCATCTGATTTAGGAAAGATCTAACAAATTTCACATCATTTGGTATCAGAGCAAGGTTCCCAAACTCAGATTTAATTTCTCTTCAAATTTCAGTATTATTCATGTCCACTGTTTCGCGCATTGTTACGGTACTATTCATGTATTTTATTTTCTGCTTCCTTATTTTCATCTTGTTTTGATTTGGTTTTTGTATCCATTTCATTTCTGATTAGGTTTGTGTCAAATTTATGTGTTTTAATTCACTAACTTAGCTTTTCTCCTTTGTTTCTTGCTGTTTTTGTTCTTTTGATTCACATGTTTTTCCCTTGTAACTCAATACAAACAGTACTAATTTAGCACTAGTTTTGTTGATTGCAAGGATATCACATAATTCAAAGTTGGTGCTCTTTACTTTGCTTTAATCAATTACTATATTCAATTATAGCACCTTGATGTTATGCTATTAAAATATGACAATTAGTTATTACAAGCTGAACTTTTTCACTTTGAACTTTTAACAAACATATTCAATGCACCTTTCATTCACTAGATCAGCACAAATATTTGGAGCAAATTTTGAGCTAAACAACAAGAAATAACACAAAACAAATAAGGTGACCAAGTGTCAAAGCAAATTCAGACTTACAATTCACTTGGACAATTTATCAAACACTTGGAGGGCAGAATTGAAGAATGACTCAGATTTGACATAATGATGAATTAAAACATATAAATTTGACACAAACCTAATCAGAAATGAAATGGATACAAAAACCAAATCAAAACAAGATGGAAATAAGGAAGCAGAAAATAAAATGCGTGAATAGTATCGTAACAATGCGCAAAATAGTAGACGTGAACAGTATCGAAATTTGAAGAGAAATTAAATCTGAGTTTGGGAACCTTGCTCTAAATACCAAATGATGTGGATTATTGTTGGATCTTTCCCAAATCAGATGCAATCAAAGTAAAAAAAAGAATGATATTCTTGTCATACTTCAGAAAAGAGGAAGAATTAGAAGCAATAAGAGATATATTTGACGCCATAAAGGTTAAATGCTCTTTGATAAGTCTTTAAGTTCATACAAGAACCTAGAGAGAAAACTTTCATAAGCAATCAGCTTTTTCTCAAAATGTCTAGGGATAGGATATCTATACTTAATAGTGATTTTATTAATTGGCTGGCAATCAACACACATTCTCCAAGTTCCATCCTTGTTGGGCACCAACAAAACTAGTACTGCACATGGACTCATGCTTTCCTTTATGTATCCCTTTGACATGAGGTCCTCCACTTGTCTTTGAATTTCTTTTTCTTCTTCTGGATTAGTCCTATATGCGGGATGGTTTGGAATCGAAGCTCCAATTAAAAGTTCAGAATGAAAAAGTTCAGCTTGTAATAACCAATTGCCATATTCTAATAGCATAACATCAAGATGCTATAATTGAATATAGTAATTGATTAAAGCAAAGCAAAGAGCACTAACTTTGAATTGTGTGATATCCTTGCAATCAGCAAAACTAGTGCTAAATTGGTATCGTTTGTATTGAGTTACAAGGGAAAAACATGTGAATTAAAAGAATAAAAACAGCAAGAAACAAAGGAGAAAAGCCAAGTTAGTGAATCAAAAGGCAACTTACAAAGAAGAGGCAATAAAATTAAAGTGCTGAATTGTTGAAAATAAATTGAAACACATTCAAAAGAAAAGAAGTTGTTTGCTTGTAGTTATTGTTGATTCTTAACATGCTCTAATTACACTTGAACTTCTCATTTTGACATTAATTGTTCATTGTCTCTTTCAATTACTTGAATTCTTAAATCAACACCTCTTGTCATTCTGAGTTATTGCTTCTCATTATTTTGTGTCCTTAAGTCTTTATTTTTATTTTCCTTTTCTTCCTAGAGTTCAATTGTATTAATTCCATGCTGCCATATTGTTATTGTGCTGTCACCTTTTATTAGCATTCAATTTGAGATAGTGATAGCTACAATTGTTAGATTTCTGTTAGTTATGTCATTTTAGTTCCAAAAGAACCACAAGAGAGGAAAAGAAAGGAGTGTTGATGTGTATCCTAGAATCAATCATAAAGATGATTGAAGTTATACACAATATATTATGTTTTATTTGAGGTAATTTAATTATTATATTATATTTTTATAATTTTATTATTATTATGTGCAATTTATAACTTAATATAATAATTATCCTTAGAATAACTTCGTTATTTCTAAAATGCCCCTAATCAAGTATTATTACGAAAAGGATAGTAATAATACATCGAGACTAGCATGTATAGTGACTGATGATTACGAATCATGGATATGTGATATCAAGTTAATACATGAGTATATTGCTAGTGAACAATGTACTGGAATGACCTACTACGAGAATATTGCATGGATAGACGTATCATAAATTATTCTCATATGATCATAAATACACATAAATCTTTGACCTAAAGTCACTACGGCTCTCTATATGAGGAATTACTCACTTTAATATTGTCCTATGTCACCTTTAATCAGGATGACAAGTAGGGCATTGATTGGGTATGTAATAAATCGTGCAGAGGGAAGTCAGTGATGTAGATGGAATTTTGTTACTCTTGTATAAAAAAGAAATATCCTTGGGCCCCTTGATTGAGTGAGACTTAGAAATACATGGCCATGCTCAATTGAATTAATATGTAATATTAATAATTTATTTCAAGTCTACTCAGTATCAAGAAATATAAATTGAATATTGACGAGAATGACACATTCCATGCCTCTAGTTCAATTTAGATATTATTACAAAAGGGTTATAATGCAAAATATTGATCATGTATTAGGTGGATGTCGAATCACAGATATTCTTACTACTTGAGTGGCAGTGATGTATTGCTAGATACTGCTTACTGTCTATGACTCAATAATAAGTCATTGTCAACGTAGTAAGAACCTACAGGGTCACACAAAAGGAGTAGAAATAAGACAATAATTAATTGGACTTTAATTATATTAATATCCAATTAATTGGACTTATTTTCGTGCATATATATATTATTAAGAATAATAAATTCACGTAATATATATATATATATATATATATATATATATTATGTGATATTATTTGATATTAAAATAAATATCAAATAATTATCTTATCAGATATTAGATAAATATATTATGAGATAATATTATTTGATATTTGATAACTATATGCAATTATCTAATATTAAGATATTTATATTATGAGATAATATTATTATCTAATATTAAATAATTAATAGATAAGTCCTATCTCTCCCCATTATCTCTAAGATAAGGATAAGATGAGTTGTTAAGTGTGATTAGGATTTTGGAAGCATTATCCTAGTTGGACTAGGATTATGGCTTGCCTAAGTTCTATAAAAAGGGACTTAAGGGTAGTACTTTAACAACATGCTCAAAGCTTCCATACAAACCCTAAATCACTCAGAAAATATCCAATCCTAATTCCTAGAGAGAAAAATGCATCCTAACAGATTTGTGGAGGGTGAAAGGTTGTTGTTCACTCCGTGTGGATACCGTAGAGACGCTGTACCTTCCGGCTGGCGTTTGATTCATCCGCTCTCAAGTTTTGATAAGAAGAAACACGAGTGCCCAATAGGTAAAACCCTAATCATTGATTTATATTTCTTTGCATGGATCCTAGGTAGAATTCAGATCAAATTTTAAATTTTCGCTACATATGATAATCCGAATTCCTAACAAGGAGTGGGAAAAGGCAAGAGTATGTGAGATCATTTGAGGATAAAAGCTTGAATTATAGTGTAAATACGAGTGTGAGTGCCCCTAAATCAAGTGAAAAGTGTGGTTTTGTGAGGTCCTTTTTTTTATCTAACCTTTTCTTGCTAGTTTAATCATTAACAATGTCGGGAGGAGGTGATAACAATACTTTCCAACCTGAGAATCTAGATTTCACTATGAGTGCTATGTTTCAACAATTTGAGAGATTGAATGAACAAATTACTAGAATGAATGAGAGGATTAGAGGGATTGACGGAGAAAGAAGATAAAATGATAGGCATGTGAGAGATGAAGGAGTTAAAAATTTTGAGGGTAGAAGTGAGAGATTAGATAGCTCAAATGAGGGTGAGAGAAGAAGAGGTGAAATGAGACATGCTAGAAGAGTAAGGGTAGATACCAATCTTGACAGCATTAAAATAAAATTTCCATCATTCCAAGGAAGAAATGATCCAGAAGCTTATTTTGAATAAGAAAAGAAGATGGAATTAATATTTGATTGCCACAGTTATTCAGAGGAAAAGAAGGTAAAGCTTGCTGTTACAGAATTCTCTAATTATGCCATTGTTTGATGGGATAAATTGATGATAGATGTAAGAAGAGAGAGGGAAAGACCCATTACAACTTAGGAAGACTTGAAGTTTGTCATGAAAAGAAGATTTGTCTCTAACTATTACTAAAGAGATTTGCATCAAAAATTGTAAAGTCTAATTCAAAGGACTAAGAGTGTTAAGGATTATCACAAGGAAATGAAAATTACTATGACAAATGTGAAAGAAAGTCAAGAAGCAACTATGGCTAGATTTCTCCATGGATTGAATAGAGACATTGCTAATGTGGTGGAGTTACAACATTATGCATCCTTGGAGGAGTTAGTACACTTGGCTATGAAAGTGGAAAGGCAACTTAAAAGAAGGAATTCATCTAAATATAATTCACAATTAAGCTTTTCATGGAAGTTTTGGGATAAGAAGAGTGACAAGAAGGAGGAAAGAGGAAGCAAGTTCAAATTTGAATTCTCTTCAAAATTAAAAGATGAATCTTCTAAGGGCAAAAATAAAGTGGAGGAGAATCAGAAACATTCCAACATAAAGTGTTTTAAATGCTTGGGGAGAGGACATATTACTAGTTATTGTCCAAATAAAAGCCTTATAGTGATCAAAGATAATAAGGAATGAGATTCTACAAGTGAAAGGCAACAAGCTACTTCATCCGATGAAGATAGTATGAGTAGTGAGGATCCTTTTGATGGAGGTACATTGGTGAGTAGGAGGGCTTTAAATGTGCAAATCAAGGAGGAGAGTGAGAATTAAAGAGAAAATCTTTTTCATACACGGTGTAACATCCAAGGGAAGGCTTGTCAAGTTATCATTGATAGTGGGAGTTGTGCTAATGTGGCTAGCACTACCTTAGTTGAAAAGTTAAGTTTACCTACTTTACAGCATCCTACCCCTTACAAGCTTCAATGGTTGAATGAAAATGGAGAGTTGAAAGTGAATAAATAAGTACTGGTCTCTTTCTCTATTGGGAGGTACTATGATGAGATTCTTTGTGATGTGGTTCCCATGCATGTGTTCCATCTTTTGCTTAGGAGGCCATGGCAATTTGATAGACAAGTTACTCATGATCGTGTTCTCAATAAATACAAGCTTGTCAAAGATGAAAAGAAGTTCTCCCTTAAGCCTTTAACTCCAAAACAAATTTATGAAGATCAAATGATGATACAAAAAAAGAGAGAAAAGGAAGAAAAAGGGAAAAAAAGTGTAGACCAGAATAAAAAAGATAAAAAGAATAAGAGTATGAGTAAAAAGAAAGAGAGTATTTGTAAAAAAGAAGAGAGAAAACATGAGAGAGGAGAGTCATCAAAACAAAGAAAAGAAAAGTTAAGTGTGTTTGCAAAAACAAGTATTATGAGGAATGCTTTATATGTTTCTAGACTAATTATTTTCTCAAATACTTTTAATTTTATTTTACAAAAACATCAAGATGTACCTTTAAGAGAAATCTCTAAAGAAGTACAATCTTTGAAGAGAGGAGAACATCATATAAATTTCATCCTTGAAAATTCAACTCAAACTTATGAAGATCATGTGATTGAAAAATATAGTAAGAAGGAAGAACTTCACGAAGCATATCTATATGTAACACAATGTATGCAAGGTATACGTAGTGAGGTAAATAATGCTTTGGCTCAAAGGTATACTCTTTTCTTGACTTTCCATGATAGATCACTAAATTTTAGGCTTAAGGATTATTTACATACAGAATTGATGAGTTTTAAATGCCTTGACAATTTGTATGTAGTTGATTTTGATGGTGCTGCCTCTTCGTATGATTCTGTAATTCCTTTACAAGTTAAGTTTGTTTCCAAAGTTGATGTTTATGAAGAAATGATTTTTAGAGAAATGTTTAGGCATGATAAGATTTTGTGTAAAAGGAATGAATTATTTCTGCCTAAAAGTTCTCTAGATGATTTGTTTATTGGAAAAACTTATGATTGTGATTTGATAATACATTTTGACATTAAGAAGACTCGAAGGGATTTGCATGATATGTCTTTTGTGTTTTATAGAAGTTTTCTCACCAAAAAAGTTGATTTGATTAGACATTTTGAATTTAAAAAGAGTTTAGATAACATGCTTTATGTGTTGTTGGATCCTTATGTGTTTTCCAAGCATGGTTTGATGGGTGGATTTTATTCACTTTGCTTTGAAATAAGGAATTCATGGAAAAACATCTTCAAAACAAAGTATGATTTGCATGAATGGTTATTTTTACTTTTTAGTTTGTCTAATGCACCAAGTATTTTTGTAAGCTTAATGAATCATATTTTGAATACTTCTTTTAATAAATTTGTTAGGGTCTATTTACATAAAATTCTTATGATAAGTTTACATATTTTTAGTTGCAAGTTTTTTGTGAGTGCCTATTATCTTCATGTTTTGTGCATTTCCAAGAATAAATTTATTGTTGCTTATTTAAATTATTTTTATGTGCTTAAAAGTTGGATATTGCTAGGACTTGAGAATTTAAAGCATTGGAAAGATTATTTGCCATCTCTTGTTGAAATTCTTTTGTATGACAAAGTTCTGGAGGAGCATTTTGAATCTTTGAAATCTGTTTGCAAAATTTTAAGAAATGAAAAGTTGCACGATAAATTTGAAGAATGTTTATTATGCATGAATTATGTTAAATATTTGAAATATCTTGTATGTGACAATACAATGGAAGTGATCAAAGAAAAAGCAATTAAACAATGGCTGCAACCTATGTTTGTTAGTGAAATTGAGAGCTTTCATGGTTTGATTAACTTTTGTGGGAAACTTATAAAGAATCATGTTCAATGTGCTTCCAATGACAAACTTCTCACTATTGTTAATTTTGTATGCTTGCATGAGATTATTAACTCTTATTTTGTATTTGATTCGGGTAGTTGCTTATTGATGGTATGAGTGGAAAAGGAAGTGTTTCTGATCCAATGGAATCCTAGCTACATCTATGTGGAAATGGTTCACACTAAGTCATGAAAAGACAATAGTTATTTTTTAATTTGAATTCTCATGGTGAGTTGGATGTAAGTACTTCATTTAGTGTTACTAATCTTTCTCCTTTTGATGTAAGTTTTGAAGATTGAAGGACGAATCTTTTTTAAGAAAAGGGGAATGATGTGAATTTAAAGGGGGTCAATCATAAGGAAGTAAGATAAGAGGAGAACTTAATCAAGTGCATTTGAATTGTGCCACATCATCATCAAATTGGTGCCACATCATCAAGGAGGTGGAGCCACATCAGCCGCAATCCATGTCACTGCCACATCATTATGGAGATGGTGCCACATCAGTCATAGTCCTAATTGGCACCACCTCATCTCATTTTCTATTATTTGATGTTTTAGGCTTTATTATAGCACTTGGGCTTTTAATTTGTAATTATTTTTGTGTTGCATTACCTTAAAGTATTTTGGACCTATTTTGGGCTTTATTTGAGCCCATTTGTCAATTAGGGTTTTAAAGAGTTAATAAGGAGGCTTGTTCCTTATTGTATCACCATTCAGACATTTTTGAGAAAAAGCTGATTGCTTATGAGGGTTTCTTCTCTAGGTTCTTGTATGAACTTGAAGACTTATTAAGGGCATTTAACCTTTGTAGCATCAAATATATCTCTTATTGCTTCTAATTCTTCCTCTTTTCTGAAGCATGGCGGGAATATCATTCTTTTTTTTACTTTGATTGCATCTGATTTGGGAAAGATCTAAAAATTTCACATCACTTTGTCCCTTACACTCTTAGCTTATGCACCTGTCGCTCTATCCTTCCTAAATAAATCCATCAGTTTATCATAGTTGGCTTCTAGTTTGTCCTATGTGTTGCAACTAAGGTTAGTAATGTTAATACATTAGAAATAAGGAGAAACCCATTACCGATTAAATATAAACATAATGAGTGCAGTAATTTATTATCAATTTTCTTTTCTTATGCTTAGACAATTACCTTTACAATCTCTTCCCACACCTCTAATTCTACTTCAAATATTTAGGTTATGGGATTTTACTCGACTCCACTCTACATGTGAAATAGATCATAACATTCGTTAAAAATTGCCTTCAAGGTTTTCATTTTGTTTTTAATATGTTGCTTATGGAAGAAAGGTCCTCCCATTGCTTACATTGTCTTACCATAGTGATGTATGCATAAGATGTGAAGGAACTATATAGCTTATTCCCTTTATGAACTTCTTCTAGCAAGGTGTTTAAAAGCATGTATCCATCTCCAATGTCTAGAGTAGGTTGTCTTTGGAGGAATATTGTTCTTTCTCTGTTCTTCTATTCTTGGACATGATTTAATTTGCAAATTATCATGTAAATGAATATCAGTACATAAGTAAGAAATGGGAAAGTAATAATTAAGTTGAATGGCAAGTTAATAATGTATGTAGCCCATGACAAAATAATATAATGTCAATCAACAAACTTGCATTACTCTTTGTATATAATCAACATATACAATCTTTCTTTTTACAAAATAGACGTAATAGTCATAGCTTGTCATATACTACAAAACACTTATATGAATAACACAATTATACATTAATGTATTCAAAACATCAAGATCTTCATAAATACAATAGGTTACATAAATTAAATAGCATACAAAATAAATTTATGATAAACTTTCTTGACAATCATTCTATATTTGATTTGTTATGCTCTCTTTCAAAAGGAATCTTTGTCTATAGTCGTCCTCTAAGTTTCGTGCGTCATGGTCTTTAAGATCATTCACAAACCCATGGAGTAGCTCACGACCCACTTTCTCAATTAAATGTTCATTAGGATCAATGTCTATAAGGAAGTTATGCAATATATAACATGTAATTATAATGTCAGACATGGTCTCAAAGGAATAATATAGCTCTATGCCACTAGTTATGATTGAAACCATTTTTTCATAACTTTGAATGCTCTTTGAATAACAATTCTCAATGAAATGAGTTAGTGATTGAAAGTTTCCTTTGCATTTTGGGGATTAAACATTGAATACTCCTTTAGGTGGTAACATACGTCTCTATATGGTGTGAGTAAACCACTATTCAATGGATATCCTGCATCTCTTAAATAATATTTACCTAGCAAATATAAGAATTATATGTATATATGTTATATAACATACTAACTATGTAATATATTAGATGCAATTTTCTACTTCTTTGGTATTTAATTAATTCATGATGTTTATTTACTTCTAGGAATCTTAAGTTTGTCTCATTTCTTAGTTAAGGCATGTTTCATATTCTAAAATCAAATGTAGTTCCTTCCTAATCAATTAATACATAAGTGAATTTTATATTGAACGTGCAAGCAGCCAATACATTTTAGGTTAGGAAATCTTTCTTTTCTTGAAAGTAAGGAGCATTTTTGTTGGGCATTTTCAAGTGTATATGTGTCCAATCTATAGCTTCAACACAATCCTATATTTTAAGTTAGTCTAAATCTTATCATATGGAAGACAATGACATATTAAACATACCAGTATACATCAACCAGATGAATCTATATGCATTATTATCTTATCCTCAAATAAGGATAGAATCTTCTACTATTAAGTATTTATTTAGGAATTTCTAATCCTGAAGGTCACACCAAGTACTCACCCTTTAGTAAAATAATAGATTGTAAAATATTATGAAAATTATGACTAATTATTTCCTCATATCAGGAAAAAAAAGGACATTATTCTATTTTTTACATTGTGAGTTAAAATATGCAAAAACTTAACTATTTACTCTTTTATTGCAACATGCATAAAATCCTTCACCCTGCTAGTTCCTTTTAATTTCTTGCACAATAGAAGGAATGCATGAGGATTCATATGTATCATATCACGATATTTATCAATTGTTAGTAAATTATGCATTAGTTATTGATGCATTTCATCTCTTTCACTTTCCCATGCATGACTAAGTGCATGAATAAGTGTAGATTGCACAGTTAATAAATGCATAATATGCACAATGATGCAGATTAGTTAGACAATACACATTTGCCATCACATTCCCACTCTTGTACTATATCTGCATTCATCAACTGCTTTATTTCAAATTGCTTATCACATATATTGTCATTTTCACTAGCCATTATTAATACTATTAATAATTGCATAGCACATAGTGTTAATATGATGGTGCAAATATTAGACAAACTATCAAAGTAATATCAACTAAATTGTAATGTAACACTGATGCAAAGTGAAGTAACTTCCATAATGGTGATCAAGTGTTTGGAAGCAAAAATTAGCTCCAACAATGAAAAAGTATTCTTATTTGCAGTAAGTTAATCTATAGTAATAAAAGAAAATGACAAAAGTTAACAATGTAGAATGTGTGGAATGCAACTAAAAATTGCTACAGGCCTCAATCCATGTTCAATAAATGCAAATATTTATATTGATTAATTCATATTGGTAATCAACCAATTTTCTATTATTGCTGAAATTGAATTGCATAGCAATCCTTTGAAGAATTTGAAGTTCAATGAAATATTCAAGGGGACAATCTTTACGATAGCAACCATATCCAATTTTCACATGCAATAGTGATGTTAAAAATATGTGTATTTTCTCATTTTTATTTTAGAATAATTACTGGACATCATTTTTAAATGTTTATTAATTTATACATAATTTAATAGTAGGGCTAATGCTACATAAGCAAAAAGGAGACATGAGTACATTAATACATATTACAGTCTTTAGGTATATAACAATTAATTTCTATAAAAAAAATCAAATTACACACGCCTTATTTTGTCATAATATGAGCTTGATTACAAGGCATTTAATCTTCACTCCATTATTGGATAAAGAGAAATTTTTTGCATCGTAACTTTGTCAAAGTATTATATTAGTCCCTTATAAAAGAGTACTATTCACTACATAACTACAATGTTCCAATATTGCAGTGGAAGAACTCTATATTCTATCTAGTCTACCATAACTCAGATAGGCAGCTATTCACCACATACATTGATAATCAACATCATATTATGTTGGCAACTAAAATTAGAGGACAACTAACAAAATAATGTTAGAAATTTAGGAATAGTATCTCACAATCACATAAAGGCAACCAAATTTGATTAATTATTTTTTAAAATATACATAAAGAAAAAAAATTCATACTTGCTTGATTAGTGAGCTTGGAAGCTTAGGTCTAATGTGGATCCGAGTTAGATCCATATAACCCAATATGCAGATCACATAGACCTAAGCTCAACATGATGACAGGGATGAAGATAGCCACCAGATTGGGAAAGGCGTGGTGCAGATAGAGAAATCCTACTGATAAAGGGGAGTCAATTAGCTTTTGACACTATCCTGCCAGCTTCCAAAAGGTCAAATTCAATAACCACTCTAGCACTTATCACCATAACTAACCTCAAATCGGACTGAACAAGGTAGCAAATACAGAACAACACATGCAGCAATCTTGTCGGGTCCATTTATAGACGTGCAGAGAGTTGAGCTCACCAGCGAAAGGCATCCTTCCAAACAGAGCAAGATTCTTTACAGTAATTAGGGCAAAGCTTTTGCTAAGGTTTTATATGTAAGTAAGGGTTAGAGGGCTTCTTCTCTTCAGTTTTCTCCTCAAATTTAAGGAGAGAAAAATCATGTGAACCCTATTATATGATTTCTTTACTATTTTCTTTTCTTTAGCATTTTTTGCAAGCAATCAAACAAGGGAAAAGGAAATTTCCACATAGTTTTCTACTCACAATTTTCTTTCTCCCTTGTTTAACCCCAATCCAAATAGGCAATTAAAATAATATCGAGTGTTATCATATTGTTAAAGTGATGATGGCCTAATTAAATAATTTTGATTTTTATAAAATGATGGTACTTAATCTTTTTTTATTACTATATTTTATTATATTTTTTAATATACAAATCAGATTGAATTATGTCTAAATTGGCAAGTTTAGTCAAATCAAAGATAGAAAATTTAATTAGTATACAAAATTTTATCAAGGTCCTAATTGTTTTTGTTAAAAAAATTAGTGAACTTGCATTATCACAGCAGAAAATATGTAAATTACATAATATATTCAAAGTGCAAAAAATCCTCCAAGTTAAATTCTAACATCACATGGTCTATTAATTTACCTTCAAGTAATTATCAAAATAGAGCTTCACGGGATTTCTGTTTACCAAAAATGATTTTCAACCTTCAGCTCAATTTATATTATAAAGAGACAAAAATAAATTTATAAAATTAGGTGTCATAAAATTATATATTTGGATAAAATTATATTTAGACTTTGTTAAGATATCCTAACATCAAATGCCGGGTTTGGAAAATTCTAATACAACTTTGTTACTATTATTTATGAAAAATAGATAGAGAATATATTTTGTAAATACAATCAATTAAAAATATGTAAGAAACTAAAAAAGGGTCTTCGCCCGATTTTTTTTCATTAAATTACAATAATTCATGAAATCCAATTTTGAACACGCAGTCATTGAAAATTTCTTTTGGAAAATTTGAAAGAACCCACAAGGTCATGGAAAGTTGAGGTTTCGGGTGTAATCATTGTGTTATTTCCTTTTCCCTTGCCAAATGATGTTACACAACATGCAAATTTAAATTTGATTCCCGTGAAATATTTTACGATGAGAAGAATATACGTTTATTAAAAAATAATAATAATTAAAAAATTATAATAATAATTTTTATCAATATAATAATATATAAATAAATAATAATATAAAATTAATTTATATGAAAATATATTAAATTTAAATTTATAAAATACAGTCTCATTGTCCCGATTTTTTACTATTTATATAATATTTCTTGTGGGTTTTATAAAGTAAAGACTTTAAATTTTATTATATGAAAATTTTTGTATTTATTTTTATTTAATATGACTAAAATCACCAAAACGAAGAAGAGAGATATAAATTCATACTAAATTAGTCAAAAGATCGGCAGCGAGCCCCCATTTCAAATAGAATGAGGACAACTAAGCATTGCAGATAAGATCGATGAATCAACGAATGAAACATGAGGGTAAAGGTTCAAATGTCATAATCTGTTTAAAAGGCAAATGTAATTGTAACATCGTACATGATGGGTTCTTAGTGTCAACTGGTGGAAGGACCACTTCAGTCACTTGTGACCTCTTTGTCCCCATCAAAACCCCACATATTTTTTCTTGGTGACACATAAATCTTTCATATTCTCTAGACTAGAAGCCTGTGGACTATCAAAGATTAATATAGCATGATTACTTACACTTTTCAATAATAACTTTTTACACCTGTGTATGATATCATCAATCTAATTTAGTTGATGCTATTTATCTTAAGACATGTAATAAAATTAAACTATTCAATCCAAAATTAATAATTGTTTGTTAATACAATAATTACTATATCAAATATTCATTAAATTACGTTTGAGTCATAATTTAGGATTGAAGATTTTGGATTGTCAACTTATAGAGTTAAGAATGTTAATTTATAATGATGTTGTTGGACTCTCTATATCTCATATTATTAGAATGTAATTTTTCTTTTACTCGACTAACTTAGGTCCCATTGTATTGTTAAAAAAAATTCATTAAATTAGTTGATACTTTAATAGTACATTAGTATCTGACGTTGATTTAAAAGTTTTAATCTTTGTTATTTTTAGAATCCAAATTTAAAATCTTCTGTGCATACGGTAAGTGAAATATTATTCTTAGTGTTAAAAAATTTTAAACTAGTAATATTATGTTTTTGGTCTCTATTGGTTATCTCTTTTTTCAAAAAATGATTAAAATGGAAAAAAATTAATGAAGCAAAAAAAATTAAAAAAAAAAGGGAACTTGTCCCGTAAATAGTTTGTCATATCAACTTAATTTAAAATCTAAGTGTACCCTGTGAGGTTGAGAGTTCAATCCTTATAAATCTCATTTCTCCGATTAACTCAAATGCAAAATTAGATTTAAACCAGAAGGTATAGAATTCAATTCTTATGAATCTCATTTCTTAAATGTCCGTTTTACAATTTTGATCTTCTTGTATAGTAAAAGAAAAGACAAAAGTTTTAATGTAATGCATATTTAATTAGTTAAAAATTAATTTTTTCTTATTTTTATTTGTTTTAATTATAATTTTATCTTTATATTTTCTTATAATTAACTTCTTAGAATTTTCATTTGTAATTAACTTTCTATACTTATTAATTTGAAAATTATGGTCTAGCCTTATTGTCAATTTTTCTTCGACATATTTATGGCATATGTAAGAGGAATGTGAACATGAACAATTAATTAGAGAAAATTTTTAGTATTATATTAGTGTTAGAATTTCAATGTTATTCTTATACAATTTTTATCAAAATATTTTTTAACTCAATAATATATATTTTTTAAAAATAACTAATTTTTTATCAAATTAAATTACTGAGTTAAAAAAGTACCCAAAAAAACATTGTATGAAAAATAATAATCAAATTTTATTACTAACGTCGTATAGAAATAAAACCATTCGAGTACACTAATTGAAGATTTAATTAGTGGCTTCCAAATCTTGTTCTTTGTCAGCTTGCCTGTAAGATCTCATCATCCAATGTAAATGTAAATGAGAAAGAGAAGTAATATTTGTTGCACTCTTTAACACATCACTTTGTTGAGTTAAAAAAAAAAATTGAAGGGAAGAAAATAAAAAGAGAACATATTTTCCCTTTTTTTTTTGTTTGGTTGTTTGTTTAGATGTAAAATAAAAGGAAAAAAATAATTTTCTTTCAAAATAAAGAAATAAAAAATTTAATTTTATTGACAACAATCTTATCTCCAATTTTATACTTACTAGCATAGTTTTGAAAATTGAATTGGACTAGCTAGTCGGACCGATGAACTGGTTGGAGAATCGGTCCAGTTAAGGGTAATGGATCGAAAATGCATATGAACTGGTGAAAACTATTCAAAACCAGTGAGAACCGGTCAAAATTGGTGAACCGGATCATTGAATCGATTTTTACAAATTTTTTCATATTTTTATAAAAATAAAAAATTATAATTTTATAATAATTAAAATATAATACCTTCATAATTCTA
The DNA here is from genome assembly GCA_020226215.1 of Sindora glabra. Lineage (NCBI taxonomy): Eukaryota > Viridiplantae > Streptophyta > Magnoliopsida > Fabales > Fabaceae > Sindora > Sindora glabra. The sequence goes on along the minus strand of CM035227.1, from coordinate 100,520,064 downwards.
AATCAATTAAATCTATATTTTTATAAAAATATTTTTAACATAAATTATTAATATATTTACTATATTTTATTACTTATTTATTTATATCATTAACTAATCTTGTCTATTTTTTATTTTTTAGTATAAATTATTATTAATATTTATAATACTAATATTTATATATATAATTTATATTTTTTAATTCAAAATCGATCCAAATCAATAAATTACTGGTTCAACTAATAAACTACTAAATTAATAATTTTTTCGCGTCCGATTCTAAAAATTACAATTGAGAGTTTGAAATGAGGGCAATTTTGAGAGGGCAGCACCTTCTGCTCCTTTTTTGCATCAGTCAAGAAAGGTATCTCGCGGGTTCCGCACAATTATTTTCTGTTCATACTTTATAATCAAGCAACGGAAAATTGTTCTTTCTGCCCCAATTTCTTTCTCAAATTTCCATTCAGCTTATTTTCATCGAAAACAAACAAAAGATGAAAAGAGTAAATAATTACTTCTTTTTATTATATAGTAAAATTCGTAAAATTATAAATCTCACGATGTATAAGAAGAAAGTGAATAAAAAATAAACATGAGAGTGATTCAATAAAAAAAAAATGTATCCAAGAAACTGTGGGCTTGTGTTCAATTTTTAATTTGCTTTATAAGAAAGAGTAGCCGATAAAGCATGACAGCTTAAAGCTAATACAATAAAACTAATTAAAAGACGCAACCTTTTGTCTGGAAAATCTTGTGATTGATGGCTAAGTTAACTGATTTGATATCATTTAAGATTTGGATATCAATTAGCTTGAAAGTCAAGCAACTGCTTTGCCCTTATTTGTATAAAAAAAAACACCAATTTTTTTTACGAATTCGCTTTTGGACAGATTGTCCTACGTTAGGGATTCCAAAGTTTACATATTTAGTCAATCAAATATTAATGGCCCCGCGCTGTTTAGGCCTTTACTTAAGATCAATCACCATAGCTCAGTCTCTCCATATAAAAATCCTATCTTATATTTATATATATAATTGGAGTCAAATTAGCCCAAAAATGTTTTGATATTATTATGTTATGCGTATAATTGGCGACGAAATTGTAAAAAATAAAAAGTGAAAGTGTAATGCTATTCTTCTAGCGATGCATAGGATTCTCATTTAGGAATAAGGTAATTGTTATATTTACATACTTGTCTTTTTGGGAGATGGGGTTATTTCAATAATTAGGTGATTCACTTTAGAGATTTGATTTTAAATCAAATTACATCATGCAAATCTAATTCACTATTCTTTTTGGGACAAAATTCCAATTGCATTTGACCAATAAAGAATAAAAATGATTGTTGACGTATTGCGTGACTACTAACGATTGGAGACACGCGGAATTTATTAATATTACACGATAGAACGGCATTTTATTTAAATTTAATTTAATATTACAATAAATTATTTTTATATTATTATATTTTTAAAATTATTAAAACTTTTTATTGTAACTAAAAAAATTAGTTAATGTTATTTCTTAATGAGATTTAATTTTTTCATTTACTAATAGTATAAAAAATTTTACAATAATAATAAATTAGATTTAAATTATTTTATAATTATATTTGGTATGCTTAGAAATAAAATAGACATTTTATTTTATAATTATTTTTAGTATAATAAATATTGTAAGAGTAGAATAAAAAATGTGTGAGTAACAATAATACTGTTAAAATTAAAAAGAAAGTACAAAATTAAAATTATATTTATAAAAAAGATGAAATATTCATTATTTATTTATAGGATTTTATAACTGAATATAAAAAAATCATAATTATTAATATTGTAACTAACAAAAAAATTTCAAAAAAATAAAAAATTAGTAAACCAATTTTTTAATATTAAATAATCTTTTATAAAGAATACAAAAATATTTTTATTTTAAATTTTATTATTAAGATATAATTATCCATATATTTGAACAAAAATATTAAAAATTAAAATTTAAGAAATATAAAAAATTATTTCATAAATAATAGAATGATAATTTTATTATATTTATTATAGAATGAAATTTTCATCATTTAATTAAATGATTATACTCATTCCATAATTTCTATCAAATAAATTTTTTATCTTATTTTATTTCATTGTCATATCAAACATGAGTTCAATTTTGTTAAATATAATCATCAACTGAAAACACCATAAGATATGATAATTAAAATGACCATATTATTCGATTTCGAATCTTTCCTGTAATAATTCATATATGTGACAAATGCAAGTGCATTAATTTCAATTTTGTGCATAAGGACAAAAATATTGAGGAGTTTAAATACATTTATTAAGGATTTATGTACGAAAATCTTTTAATTTTTACGAATCAAATATACATTTTTAAAATATATATATAATGCAGGAAAACTTTTATAATTTTTCAATTTTTGGGGTGGCATGGACGGATTTGTGCTTTTTTATTCTTCAATTTTTTTCAACTTGTGAAGGCTAAAGACTCTCTTTTTATAAGATTTACGATATACGATTCTATTTAGGACTTGCTATTTAAATAAAAAAGAATTTCTTATTTATGTCTATACTATATTTATATTTATATTTTTTTCTGAAAATTGGAAGGGTCCAAAGCATCTCAAAAACAAGAATAAGATTGAAGCCCACCATGTTTTTTTGCATGACAATGTCATTTTTTTTATAAACAAATAAAAAATTATTACATGTTTTTATAATTTATAATTAAAAAATATAACATCTAGTTGAGAAGGACAACTTCATATTTATTAAAATTTTTGTATTTAATATTAAATATTTAAATTATTTATTATTTTAATATTTTATAATTATATTCTTGTGAAAGATACATTTTATTAAAATAATAAAAAACTTACTCTTTTAATTTAAAATGACCCTATTTCATATTAAAAAATCGATTGTTTTAAAAATATATATTTTTATTATAACGCTTAAAAATAATTTTTATCATAACTCTAAGGCAACATAAGAAGGGCGGCAGCGATTATTTTGGATCACAATATACTCATTTTCTTTACCGCGACAAGTGACTTAATAAGCGGTACCGAAACTACACTAGATACCTCTGTCTTACATTTTTTAACCTCTGCGCGCTCAGATCGATCCATGCCTTGTTTGGATCATACGAAGAAGCAAAAAGTTTAGGAATTTGGGTGTATTTGAATATATTTTTAAAAATTATTTTTTTAAAATTTTTTTTGAATTATAATTAAAATTAGAGAATAATTAATATTGTAAATAAAAAATATTTTATTTAATTATAAAATTAATATTTAAGATAAAAAATAAGTAAAAATAATTAAAATTTATTTTTATTTTTTTAACTTAGGCATATAAAAAAAATTTAAAAATAGGTTAGCAAAAAAATTCTCTTATCTTTAAAAATAAAAAATTATTCTTTAAAAATACAAAACAAATAGACCCATTATTTCTTTTTTCGTTTTCTTATAAATTATAGAACTCACAATTATATAGGTTTCATAGGGATATATATGACCCCTCCTCCTTCTTCCTTTTGAAAATGCTATAAGCATTTTCCTCAATCCGACTGGGGTGATATTTTAAATCCACAGTGACGTCCTCCTTTCTAGAAAGAGTTATGATATATATATATATATATATTAAAAATAAAATTTTAAATTAAATTTTAGATAAAAAATTAATAATTATTATTAAATATAAAATAAAAAATAAATTTATAAAATTTAATTTAATAAATATAAATTTTTCAAAATTTAATTTAAAAATTCATTTTTATATTTATAATATTTTAAATGCCATTCTTGTAAGCCTGCAATATTGTCTCATTATAGCCACTTATTCATCCATCTGACAACTCCTGCCATCGGAGACAGTTGCTGCTGGGACGGCTGGTCCTGCACATAAAGTTGGTTGTGGCTCCGTGATAAAGTTGAACTGAAACTTATTTCGCACCGTTTATTTTATTAAAATATAATTATAAAATATTAATATAAAAAAATATTTTTTATTTAATATTAAATATTATTTTTTAATTATTAATATAAATAATTTATTATTCCTTTATTAATATATATATATATATATATATATATATAAATAATTTTTTTTGCGAAAAATATTTTCCAACAAACAAACAGAGCCTTTATGTCTTACCTATATTTGAGTGAAAAACCGGGCAGTGTTTTCTAGTAATCGCTCCTAAACCTATTCTGGTTCTGGCATGTTCGATGTTTGGACTATAATTGGCAAGGCCCCGTTTCGTCCTACTCTTCCCTTCTGTGTGTTCAAAATGATGACGATGACGATGACGATTGTCAAGCATAAGTTCATGTTAAAATTTTAAGGGGTTAAACAAAAAATATTAACAATTTTATTAAGATAATAATTAAGATACGCTCATTGCACTGATACGTTTGTATATTTAATTATTAAATTTCATTTATCTCTATAATATTATATAGAATGAAAGAAATTTAATTGTTAAATTTACTAATATATCAATGCAATTAGTATATTGAACTCTCTTTCATTTTATTAATCCCGATATAATAGAACATAAGTGGAAAGGAAAAAAATTAAATTCAAAATTTTCTCATATTTGATAAGAAAGAAAAATAAAAAATTATTTTTTGTGATTATTATTTTTACACATATTAATATTTTAAAATTTTTTAGTTTTTATTCTAATTAAATTTTAAAATTTTCTTTCTTTTCTTCTTATTTTCTCCCTTACGCCAAGTAAAGGTTAAATGTATATGTATATTTCCGTCTGACTTTCTTGTAAGAGAGAATTTTAAAGTTGGTGTATGCATGTATGATAAAGTTTACTATCTTCAACCAATAACATTTCATTTTTGACTGCCAAGCGATTTAATAAATTAAATAATTTGTAAATATTACTATAAATATTTAAAAAAAAAAAAAACTTGTGGTAAAACCTGTTCCTGAAATAGATCAATCTACTCTATACTTAAGCCTTTGATTAATTAAAAAAGAAAAAAATGAGCTTAAAGTAAGCGAGTGCAGCACTGAAAATACATTTCTATAAAAAGAGAGATGCTCATTGCATTTTTTAAAAGGAAAGTGATCATTTATATTTTTCTAATAAATAATAGAGTCTACACAACTGTAACTTTCTTGATTCATAAAGAGAAATGAATAAGGAATCAACGTAAAAAAATAAAAGTTCGTAACGTTACGTTAACCTTATAAAAAAGATATAAAATGGTGGAAAGAATTTATATGTTTTTAAATTATGAATAAATATAAAAAATATGATATATTATTATAAAGTAAAATTACAACAATCAAAACCGTCTGTGAGAAGAAAAAGTATTATATTGTAAATGTAAATTCCAGTTTAAAATTAAAGTGACATGTTGGACATATAGTCGAATCATGCACTCTCTCGTCGTGACACTCACCCATCCTGTGTTTTTTTTTTTTTGGAAAATACTTTTTTAAAAATATAATTATAAAGTATTAAAGTAATAAAAAAATTATATATTTCTTATTAAATTTAATAAATTAGATAAAAAATAATCTTTTTAAAAATGATTGTTTTTTATTATTATAATTTTATATATTATTATTTTTAATAAAAAATATGAAAAAATATATCATTCATTTATTTATATGGAAGCATATAAATTTTTTCTAAAAAATATCTTTAAAAAATAAACGGATCCCTAAAGTCACTCCTTCCTCTATTGTCCGATGTTGTCTATATTATATATTCTCCCCCGCTAGCTGTCACCACGACGAGGAATGAGATTTGGATGTAGTTTTAGATCGGTCCCTCAAAAATTCTTTAATTTAAAATTATACTTGTCGGTAATAAATGTTTTTTTTTTTTTTTAAGAAAATAAGGTTGTTGGGAAAAAATCGTGCTGTTAGAGTGATTTTATATCTCGCGAAGGTTGAAGTTGTGGAAGGTTCAGATTTACTCAGTAGTTTTATTAGATGAATAATTATTTTTGAGAAAATTTTGTAACATTCAAATTGAATCATTATCCTTAACAGTATTTTTAAGCGATTTTTTATTGATAATTTCAATATATTATTGATATTCTTCTCGACGGGATAGGATTGAGAGATTTTTTTTTTTTTAATCCGGGTACATAAAGGAGAACCTCCCTTTATTATTTTTATTAAAAAGAAGACAGAGTCCTGCGAGGCATCTTATTTGGGAGAAACAAATGCCAACCAAAAACAAAATGACAGATTAATGCAGCTGAGCTGTCCAATGGCAACTTATATTTAACTAATCTTTTTTGCTAATAAGGATCTTGCTGCTAAGCCACTGGTTCCTCCAGTGGACCCAAATTAAGGATCGACTACACAACAAAAGTATCACTTTACTCGTCAGAATGTAACCCCACCCCTTTTGTTTACATAAAGGGGCTTTTGCAATTACAATCACTTAAGTTGATTCACTGCTTAAAACTTGTTGTCCTTAATTAATGTATGGAGTTTGAATTATGGTATCAACATTTTAATAACTATAATTTTTTCAACAATTAATGATCTTAAATTACTATTTTTTTTATTTTTTAATACGTACACACTCTTACAGTACGTGATAATAATATCTTAAATCTTAGGCCATTCATTCATTGGCGAAATTGGATGGAAGCTTGGGGGTTCATGGCCTCCAACCCTCCATCTAATATTCCGTATTATATTATAAATTGTTAGATTAGTTTTATAATAATTATATACTAACCTTCCAAAATTTTAACATGATTCCTTTAAATATTGTATATATTTTAGAAGATATATTTAATCTCATATGTCTGAGGTTTTAGTAGTAAATAAATTATTTTCTTATTACATATATTAAAATATTATTATAATTTATCATTATTCATTTTTAAGTAAAATAACATATAAAAAAATTAATACGCTTCATTATAATATATAAAATAACAAGAACACATTATACTTATAAAAATATATAAGATAGGAAGGTCTTTATCAAATTTGACTTTTTTTCTTAGATAAAACACATGTATCGTAAATGATCTTATTATTTAAAAGTTAATTTTTTAATTAAATTGAAATTATATTACTATGCTATTCTTAAAATTTTATCTAATTTTGAATTAGATACTGTGAAAGTTTTAAACTAAATAATTATAACTATATGTACTTAATTTATAAATTTTAAAATATAAATATGTAATGAACAATTAAATAAAACGATCTACAATATTAAAATAAATTAATTTTAAATAATTTTATTATATAAATTTACAAGTTCATTTTGAGTAAAAAAAATTTCATTATTCTTATATGCATGTATAAATTTGGCTCCAATACCAATTTTTCTTAGTCCCGCCCGAGCATTCATTTGAGTGGATCCACCGTTATAATGGTGAGGTGTTTCCAAATGAATAATTATTGCAATGGTAGAGCTTACTCAAATTAATAATCAATAATTAAGATATTATGCAATCAAAGTCTGGATTTTTTAAAATTTTAATATAAAAGAAGGAAAGTGGCCTTCGCAAATGTCAAAAGATTTGTGATAAGGAGCCGTGGAATAATTGACAGAAATAATATAAAATATATTTGCAGCATATATGTGAGTTTCTTATTGCTAGATGCCTTCTGGACAAGAAATATATTCTCCATCGTTGAAATATATAAATGGCCAATTTGACAATGACAATGAAGTTGGATCATCTGTTGAAGATATGTTGCTATTTGGGGTCAAATTCGGAAGAGAAAAATCCTAAATTAAACAGTGGTTGACAAATATAAAACTAGTTTCGGTCTGCAAAGCGGCGGCAGAAACCAGTTCTTAAAATCTTAACGGAAGTAAATGTATTTTAATATTTTAATATAAAAATATTCAAAAATTTTAAATTAAATAATATCCAAATATTTTGAAAATATTGTATCTTCTTTTATATTAAAATTTTAATTTTTTATTAATATATATATGTATTTAATGATTTGATTATTTTTATTATAATAAAATATATTTCAATAAAAAAAAACTTCGAAAATAATATATATAATCTTAAAGAGATTTAAAAAAGGTAGATAGAGAAGATTTCAGAATTGATGAAAGTAAATGTCTTTTAATCTTTGAGTAAAAGCAAAATTTAAAAGTAATAAAATTTTTTTAACTAATACATATAATTTTACATAAACATAAAAAAGAAGTCAATGGAAATACACAACTATAACCTGTAGCATACATTGTACTTGGCCATAACGTAAATGGCATGCTACTTGGAGTTGAAATTAACATGGCGTAGTTTTCAAATAATATCATCTCTAGATTATCATTGTTTGACAATAACCCTATTTTGGCTTAGGCAAGCCCTAAAAATTAAATGAGAATAGGTGTCTCTTTGTAAAAGAAAATAATAATTAATAAATAGCAATACTGCACACATAAAAAAATATAAAATTTAAAATTAGATTTTAAATATAACTCAAAACTATTATTAAATACAAGATTCAAATATTATATTTTATAATATTAATTAAGTAAAAAATTATCATCTTAAATTAATTAATAAATTCAAAAAATACAATTACATCAAAATATATGTTAGTTAATTCTAAAATTAACATCTTAAAATTTCTCATTTTTTCAATAATTCTTAAATGTCATACATTATGATATTGATTAAATAAAAAATCATCATCTTAACTTTCTTAAAAATTTTAAACATGCCATCATATTAAAATAAATATTAATTATATTTATTAATTATTATTTTATTAATTTTAATAATTTTAAAAATATCATCTTATTCATATAAATACTAATTTTGCCTTTTAGCGATGGAGTAGGATTCAAATTCCCCGGTGGTGGAGGACAAAGGTTGTTGTGCAAAAGTTCTAAAGCCATTCAAAAACATATTTTAAACGTAATAAGACAATTAAATGAGAAAATCAACACTCTATAATTTAAATTATTTATGTTTTATTTTATATAAATAATTAATAAATTAATTGATAATTAATAAGTAACTGATAAGTTAATCGATAATTAATAAGTTAACTAGCAATTAATCAGTTAATTAATAATTGATAATTTATAACTAATAGTTGATAGTTAATGAGTTAACTAATTATGTAAGAAGCATTTTATAAAATTAGTTGTTAAACTAACTGAAATTACAAAATCATATAAAAATGATATATTGATAGAAATAGATATATAAATTAAATTAATTTTTATTTATCTTAAAATTTAATTATATTAATATAATTAAGATATTCAAAATAAAAATATAATATCTAATATCTAAGTAATTATATTTTATGACATATATATTCATTATCTATTTATTCTTATTTGCCAAGAATTTAATTTAAGAATATAATTAATTAAAATTTAATTAATTATAATTAATGATATCATATATATTTATTTACTTACTTTCTGATTTTTTATTTAATTATTTATACAAAATTTATCAAAACAAACTTGAAATGAAATGATGCATAAGTGCCTTCTTTACATTTACATTATTGAAAAAATATTTATGTTTAGATTATTGTAAAAATAATTAGATATACGTTTAAAGGGTATAAATTGTAAATTAATAAAAATAATAAAGATAGATTTGAAACAAATTTGAGAAAGTAATAGATTATAAGATATAAATTATTAAATATAACTTATTAAATCAAAATTTATTTTTAATAAATTAGTGTATAAAATATTTTTAAAAATTAGTTTATAATTTATTAATTAATCTAATAAATTATAAATTAATTTATTTATTACATAAAAATGAAACCTTAGTATATGTTATCATGTATGATGAAGTATAGTACTCCCAACGTGTATATAAATTTTCTTTTATGTGTGAGCAAATGTACAACTTATTAAGAAGTTTCTAATATAGTTTTTTAACATATGATTTGAAGTTTGGTAAACATAAATAAAAAATCAAATTTATATTTTCACATTAAATTATATCTTCATTAGCAGATAAATCAATGGATTTAAGAGTAAAGTGGCATTGGTCTCATAATGTGATTGAATCTTACATATTTTTATGTAAAATTTTAGGATGTTAATTTTTGACTCATCTACAACTTTTTTATAATCTATTTTCTTTAAATAATTTCAATAATAACCATAGAATATGTGTAACATTTTTTTATATTGAAATTGGTAATTTATTTATGACGCATACAAAATTTTAAATTTGAACTCAATCTTTAAAATAACATGTTTCTCCATTATTAAAGTATCAACAATGTAAGATATTTTTCTTACTTATACTCAAACTGCTACAAAATTTTAAATATAAAATTATACTAACACTTTTTAATAAGACGAAAGATCAATTTGTATTTAAAAGCAGAAATGTACTTAAGCCATAGCGGCTATCAAAATTTTTTGGATATCCACTGGCTATCAAAATTTTAACATATACACATACATGTCCATGATAATATATATTTAATTTATATTTTACTTTGGGATCATCTTATCACTGTAATTGATAATCTTTTTTCCTTTGATTATAGATATATTATCATTTAATATTTTAGAATGAAATTAAGTAAAAAAAATATTACTTTATACTATTAAATATTGTAAAATAAAATTTAAAATTATTTGAAGTATATTTAAGTTATTAAGAATGAAAAAATGCATCATTTTATGTTTAAAGCTTAATAGAAAAATACTTAAACTTGGATTATTGTATAAATTATCCGATGTATTATGTAACTATAAAAGAAATTTATTACATAAATTAAAATAAAATACATAAGTTGATAGGATATGTGAAAATGGGTGAAATTTTTTTAGAATTGACTATGAAAATATGTATTTAATTCTATTATGAATATAAAATAATTATATATTTTTATAAGATTTATACAAATATCTAATGAAAATTTAATTTTTGTATAATATTAAAGAAAGATTAATACAATTAACTAGATTTTGTTTAAATTTTTAAATGAAAACTAATATTATCATATGTATAAGAATATCATGATATTTCAATATTTAAGATAAATAATTTTAAAAATATTTAACTTTATATTATATTTACAAATTATTTTATGTATAAAATCAATATATTATTTATATTTAATATTAATTCATGTGAAGTACGGATCTATTTCTAATTTTATAAAAATAATTATATACTTATACAATAAATATTTGTAATTTTTATGAAAACATCTTAAATTTTATGAAAAATAATATTTTTCTATAAAATCACCCATTTTTCTGTATGAAAGTGAAATTCTCAAAAATAAATGGCGGTGTGAGCTTTTCAAGTACAGACGTATTTAATTGAGGACAGTTATAAATTTAAATAATATTTTTATCATACTATTCAATCATGTCGTTGAAAATTGTCTTTTGATATATTTGTTAAACTGTATTGCTGTTTAAAAAATTAAATTATAGAGCATTCCATTTTATTTAATCTCGAATTTAGCTGCTTTAAAAAATCTTCAACTTTATTGACTTAGTTAAGTATCATATATGACTTGAAGATTTTCCGATCTCAAAGCTTTCATTTTAAATTTAAAACTAATTGAAGGCTGTTTATAGTTTACTATTCTACTAGTTACCAATAAAATTTAAATATAGGTTTTGTCAAAATAAAGTATTTATTATTTAATAACTAAATATAGATTAGAGTTTTTAATATTATTACTTTTAATAATATAAAGACTTAGTCTATGAAGAAAATAAAAATAGATATTCACAACAAATGAGTCGAGTTGAATTGAGTGAAGTCAAACATTTACATACTCATACTTAAGTTCAAGCTCAATAATATTAAATGAGCTCAAGCCTAATTAAGCTTTAAAAAATCAAGCTTGAGCTCGAGTTTGATTTAATATAGCTTAATCAAATTTATTTGAATTTAAATAAATTTTAAATTTTTTACTTTAAATTTCTAATCAAGTCTAAGTATTTAAACTCAAACTCGAGTTTAGATTATATTCAAGTTTAAACAATTCTAAACGAACTTATATGAGCCTAAATTAGCCTAAAGGAGTTTAGTGAATTTTTTATATTTATATTATTATAAAAAAATAAAAATATATTTTATACTAAATTCATTTAAGTTTACGAATAATTTGAATTGAGTAATAAAATGCTTAAGCTCAACTCATTTAATAAACGAGTTAAGCTTATTTACACTTGGCTCTTTAAAATTCAAATTCAAACTGAATTTTTTACGAATCAATCTAAAATTATTTATGAGTAACTCAACTCATTTGTACTCTTAATTCATAGTAACTTCAATTTTTTTATTATAGATTCTAACTTAAGTTCTAATATTAGTATTGGCCTTTTCTTGTCATTTATAAAATGAATAAATGGAGATGATATAAAATAAACTTGTTAGGAGTAGTGAAGCATGCTTAAATCCTTTTGTGTCGATTTCATAAAAAAGAGTACGTACATTAGATGAGTCCAAATAAATAAATTTAGGGATATAATTTTCTAATAATATTGATGCAACTTTTGCAATTTATGTGTCAAGTTTAACTCAGTCAATTTTGTACGGGACACAAAATATTAAAACAACAGTTTAATTGATTAAATTAATAATTAAATGGGATGATATAATAAATATATTATATAAAATGTTATAAATAAATTAAATATCCACCTTGAAGTATAAAATTTAATTTTCAAAATATAGAAAATTTAACAAATAAGATTACTATAAAATTAATAAATTTTGGCAGGCCAGCCTAACAATTAAAAATCATTCAAATACCAATATTTTATATGATACCAAATTTTGTGTCATATAAACCAATACTATTATAGTCTTGCGAAGTAAGAATACTGTGCCATTTTTAACTACTAAGGATCTCTTTAAAAAGAAATTACCTGGGTTGATCTAAATAAAAAAAGTCTACAAGTAACTTCAAAAAAAAGATAAAATGACAAAAAAATTGAGGGATCAAATAGTCCGATTTTATTAATTTTGATCGATTGTTTGTTCTGATTTTTGTAAGTGAAAAGAGAATTTACTCAACACTCATAATGCAACAAAGGAATGCCAAAATAGTTCTCAATTAGAATAGTCCCTGAACACGAAGGAGAAGTGTCAAATGTCTCAATCCCATTCATAAAACCAAAAAATAAAAAAATCTATACATATCCAGGACCAGACTCTATCTGATGAAGACTCAAAAAAAAAAAAAGGAAATCTATTTTTATTTCCCTCTCTAAAAATGAGAAGTTGTTTGGTTTTTGTAATAAATAAGTTCATATGGAAAGTTAAAATTTTTAAAAGATTACTTGAACTTTTCGATAAGTTCTTAATGTTGTTTGGTTAATATGAAAGAAGTTATATTTTTCAGAAAATAAAAATTACCTAAGGCAACTAGATAAATAATTTTTCATGTTCTGTGAAAAATATAATTTTTTAGAAAGTAATTTCTCATATTTTATGGACAACCAAACAACTCATAATTTTTTATTTTTTGAAAAATATAACTTCTCATATTTTTACTGTGAACCAAATGACCTTGAACAACAACTATTCAATCAACTAAAATATTTTGGTGATATCTTTAATTAGATTCGATTAGATTGGCATGAAAACAAAAAGGGTTGCTATCATTGGTGGTGTTAATTTAGAAAATAATTTTTTATAAAAATATATTTATAAAATATTAAAATAATAAAAATAATTTATATATTTAATATTAATATCAGGAGTATGAAAAATTTTATTTTTATTATTATAATTTTAAATATTATTTTTTAATCACAAAATATAAAATATATGTAACACTCCTCATTTATACTAACAAAAATTCTATAAGGAATATCTTGAAAAAACAAACGAGCCTAGAATACGTTCAACCACAATGAAGAATCAAATTCTAAAATTGCCTTTCTAATACGACAGTCAAAATTGATGCCTTGTCCTATAATCATTACAAAAATAATCTTTTCAGATTATTTGTAAACACAAGATTCTTATATTTTTCTTTTTCTTTAATATCTTAAAGTATGATATTAATTTTATAAATGGATCGGAGAAAACCTTACTTAATAAGATAAAACTTTGTTATTATTGTTGTTGAGGATAAAAAATAATAAATTTTTTAATAAAAATGTTTCATAAAATTAAATTCAAGATTTTTTTATTAAACATAAAACATTTTAAAACTCAACTTACTTTTGTTGAGGCACCCAACTGGGAATAGATTCATATATTTTCAAGTCAAATTTCTGCAATAACATACCCTGCGAGTATGGAGATGACAACGCACCTTGTTATCATGAACATCAATATTATTACCAATTAGTTATTGATTTCGGATTAATGATTGATCAAAATTTCAATATTCCCACAAATCCCTACCAAAATAGCCTCTCAAGTTACTTTTACTTGATATGATACATCAATTGTATTAATATACTATTAATCTAAATTATTAAATTTTATTTATTTATATAATAATATGAAAAATAAATAAAATTTAATAATTAAATTCAATAATATACTAATATGCCAGAGTCTTTCCTTTAATCTCAATGGTGTGTAAACTTACTTCTTAGATAGGCTGCATATACCGGTCCCGCACATTCTGTTACCATAACTGTGGGATATTGCCAGATTCTATGCTAAATTTCTCTATTCAACAGAGGAAAGAGGATGAAATTCTTATATAATTAATCGTATAAAATTAATATTAGTAGATAGGGGCATATGCATTGTTTTCTTATGAATGAAGAAATGAATCATCAAGGTTTAGGGTTTATATGATTATTTATAAATATTATGTAATTATTTAAACAATAATATGATTTTATATTTTAATTCTATTTATTAATATAAAATTTAATTATTACAATTCATTTTTTTGATAAAAATAATACTTTCACAATTGATATGTCCCCTGAATAAGGATTTTGTTTTAGTTTTAATTAATTTATAATAAATGATTTAATCATTCCATCAACTTGGAATGGGAGGGGGAAAGAGATTGACGATCTTTAGCAATAACTAATGTGGTGGAAGATAGATGTTTGCTTGGATATTTTTGAATATAACTAATTGAAATTTTATTTTTTTGGGTACCACTTAAAGATTGAAAAATTAAAAAAGAGATCAAAATTTGAAATTTTGACGATATAGATAGATAATAATGACTATTATTACTTGAATGATGAGAGAAGGAAGAGAAGGAAAAATAAATTAATTAATTTGTGATTAATATTATTTCATATATTAACATTTAAAAATATTAACTAAAATTTAAAAATAATTTCTTTTTTTTATTTCCTCGATAAAATAAATTAAAACTTAAGAAGTTGAAGACGGAGGTTAATTTTTTTTTGTATTTCTTAATTATTACATTTTTTTATATACATCCCCTAACTAATCTTAAGATTAAAAGTATCAAAGTAAAAATTAAAAAAAAAAATAAGTTTAGAAGGATATTGTTAAAAAATTTTTCTAACAAGAACTCGTGTCCGTTTAAATTTTTTTTATTTCAATAAGTTTTTTTTTTGTTGAGTTTATCAAAGAGTCTTCTTTCTTCTTTCTAATTCGTTTTAAGGTGGCTTTATCTACACCACAACGACTTTATAATAAATCCCCCCTTTTTTTTTAAATTTCTTACTAGATTTTATCCATATATGTAGTAGGATTGGATTAGATTTATTACAAGTTTTTTGGTAAAAGATTTACCGTAAATTTTCAAAAATAGAAAAACAAATTCTAAAAGGAATGTGGTTTAAGTTTGGGGCAAGTTTTTTTTTTTTGTCCTTTTTTGCTCTGTCTACGTTATTTTTTTTCTCATATATTCTCTCTTAACCACTGCTCTCCACCTTTGCTTTACTTCTGTTACTTAACTAAAACTCTGAGCCCTTCTTTTGTTTGTGGTCCTTGGTTTTAGAGTCCTTACTTTGTTTTTGGTCTCTGATTCAATCCCTCCTCACAATTTATCTCAATCTCAATCTCAGCCGTCCATTCAATTCCACCATCTTCCCACTGTGTTTTCTCTGGCAGCAGCTCGCTGCTTCCTTGTCCTTCCATCGGTTGGGCCGATGATTAGCTCCGGATCCGATTGGCCTCTCTTCCCTACAAAAATCGCTGCCTTAGGTTGATGAGGCTAATGGGTTTATTCTAAATCTTGCTTTCGATATCTTCTTCTCTTCTTAGTTCCCGTTATTGTTCCGGGTTCCCCTCGAAACATCCTGTTTGGTACTACCTATGTTGCGGCGCTACGGCAGCTATGGTGCTGGTCCTAGTTGGAAGTACGAATGGTCCTGTTATCCGATACTGAACCTTTCTTGTTTTTCGGATTTCACTATGACTATATCGGATCTTTCTTTGAGCTAGGTGTGAAATTTTGAAGTTTTGAACCGATCTTTATCGAAAAGTTTGAGATTTTCCGATTTATTTTGCCTTTATTGAGCTTCGATTGCGAAAATTTTTGCGTTTCGGGCAGTTTTTCCTCACTTTTCTGAAGGATTTCCATGGCAATGGAGGATGGAAACATGACCAAAAAGAGCCCGAGCATAGTCGATTTGGTACTTGATTGTGTTATGCCATATATTGACGACCCCAAAGACCGCGATGCCATTTCTCAAGTTTGCAAGCGATGGTACGAGTTGGATTCTCAGACTCGGAAGCACGTGACGATTGCTCTCTGCTATACAACTACACCGGACCGCCTCCGCCGGCGGTTTCCGCATCTGGAGTCGCTGAAGCTGAAAGGAAAGCCGAGAGCGGCGATGTTCAATTTGATACAGGAGGATTGGGGGGGATACGTAACGCCTTGGGTGATGGAAATTGCGGAATATTTTGACTGTCTGAGGTCGCTTCATTTCCGACGTATGATTGTGAGGGATTCGGATCTTGCACTTCTGGCAAAATCGCGAGGACTCGTGCTTCAAGCCCTGAAACTTGACAAGTGTTCTGGATTTTCTACAGATGGCCTTTCTCATATTGGCCGGTCTTGCAGGTAATTTTCAACAAGTGTCTATAAAGGTGCCGTCTTTTACCTTGGCCTCAGTATTGTAGTGCGAGGCGTATAATTGGATGTTACTGGGTGTTTTTTTTTTTTATTATTATTTTTTGTTTAATTTAGTCCACTTACTTAATTTTGTTCTGGTGTTATAATTCATTAATAATTTTGTAGTTAATTGATTAGGTTTGGGGGATTAGGTTGATTAATTTGAAATTTACACGCAAAATCATGATATATTGGTATGTACCGACTTATGCATGTGGAATCTGTTAGCATGAGAGAAAGGTCCCGTGGCTTTCTTGTTGGAGTAAGAAGTAGGGACTTGTTGCATCTCTTCTCTGGTTGAGTGAATATGATGAAATCCTACTTGTACCTTGTGGTTGATGTGTTTTGCGAGTTTCTTCTCTCTCTGAATGCCTGTTCATTTTGTTAAATGTGAGATAGGCCTAATTTTAGTCCACTTTCTGGACTGCGTGTCCCCAATTGTTTTCTTTTGATAAATTCCTCTGAGATGAACTTCTAGTTGGCATTTTCTGAATTTGAACTGGCAATGCTTGCTGTTCTCAAAATTTTTGCAGTCCTTTGTGGTGTTTCTATTATGTTCCAGTTCAAATTGTTTGCTAGCAAGCATTTATTTGTTCTTGTCTTTGGTTTTGAATTCTTTCATTTGCAGTGAACCACTTCCAGGCTCTACAACATAAAATCTGAGATCCTTTTCTATTTTTTCTCTCTAGTTTTGGTGGTTGTCTTGTAGTAGCCTGATTAATTGGCCTCACTTCTATTTATGTCTTGCTTGCAAACTTTGTTGCATGGAGGATTTCATCACAGAATCTTGGTGAGAGAAATTAGACCTATTGGTTTGATTACAACATCCTACTTTACATCTTTCACGACAACAATGTTGATATTTTGAAGTTACTCAATAGAATACTGATTGTGGAATTCAAGTTCAATCTAGGGATAATGTAAATAGGATTTACCTTAACAAATGACCTGCTTTTTTTGTTCCCCTCCACCAAGGTAAAAGAAAGTTTGGAATTGAAAGGTTTAACATTCAGATAAGGGCATTGATCTGATTGAGAATATTATCTTGTGAACCCTTTGACATGAAAACACAATATTAGTTTGTGTTTCTGGATAGGGTAAGAAAAGGAAAAGAGGGAAATTGAGTTTTCTTGAAGCTTTAGAGTACTTTGCCTAGCACATTTCTGTTAGTCTTCGCATAGTTTGTGCTGTTTTGATTCAATCATTGCCGTTTCACTTGTTTTTGGATTCTCATTTTTATTAGAGTTAAAAGGAGATTTTGATTCTAATTTTATGATACCTCTAGTTTCCAGTCCTGTTCTCTCATTTTTTACATGAAGTGTTATAATTTGACTGTTGCGGGAAGGATAATATTTGGTTTTTGATAATTAGGCGGTGAACAATTCAAATCTCTAGAAATGAAGAGATCGTTTTGCCATTCTGATTATCATTTTAGTAAACTATTTAATCCTTGTTCTTGCCATGATCTATTTTCTGCCTCGTTCCCTTGCAGTTAACTCTTCAATGGCTGTAGCTAATACTCACCAAATGAAAGATTTATAACACTCAACTTCTGGTTTTCCTTTTTTCCCCCTTTAAGGACACTTGAAAGCATTCTATTGGAAGAAATTATGCTTGAGGGAAGAAATAGAAAACAACACCAGAGATTAGTTTAGAATACTGAAACATCAAAACAGCATGTCTCTTTAAGAACATCGCTTCAGCTAAAGTTTCATCAGTGTGCTATTTCTCGAATAATTGATTTTTTACCTTCCACTGATTGAGAATATGGTTTGACTTCTAAGGTGATATTCTCTATTATACTACTCTAAGTCACACTCACTGAATTTAGTTGCAATTGTTCAGAGTATCATTTGGTTTCTCTGTTCTATTCATGACCATTTATTTACTTCAAGGTTCAAGCTAACATGAAATGCTGCTGCATTGAGAATGCTGAGACTTTTGAATTTCCTTATGTTCAAAGCACCATAAATTTCTCACTCAATATTAAAAACTATGTCACTCAATATTAAAAACTATGTTTTTTTTTTTTGGTTTTTTTTTTGCTTGTTTTTAAAAACTGTTCTTAAAATTTGTTTTTAAAATCATTTTTTCTTTCAAAAATTGTTTCCAAATTCAAGGAAACAAAGAATAGAGAATGTTTGGTGAAGCAAATAAGCAAAAATTTCATTTAATTATAAAACTGATATTAACAATAGAAGAACAACTTCAGAAAACATCTAAAATTTGTTCTTTTTTTTTTTTAATTTTAAAAACAAGAATTTCAGGAACAATTTTTAAAAAACAAAATCTGAGAACATGTTGCTAAACAAATTTTTTAGTGTTTTTATTTTTAAAAACAGAAAACTGCTTTTAAAAATAGAATCCAAGCAGACTTGTAAATTTTGCAATTTTAAATACTTTTCATTATATCGATGCGTTGTTGCTTCTATAACTTTAGGCTGCAGCTATCAACTTGAGTGTTTCTGAAGGAAACTCTTTGCATTCTTGCAGGAATTTAAGAGTCCTGTTTTTGGAGGAGAGCCAAATTGATGAGAAAGATGGTGAATGGCTACATGAGCTTGCTATTAATAATACAGTTCTTGAGAATTTGAACTTTTACATGACAGACCTCTCCAAAGTAAAAATTGAGGACCTTGAACTTATAGCAAGAAATTGCCAAAACTTAGCCTCTGTGAAGATTAGTGATTGTGAAATTTTGGATCTTGTGAACTTCTTCAAGTTAGCATCCGGTCTGGAAGAATTTTGTGGAGGTTACTTCAACGGGCAAGGTCACTTCAACGAGCAACCAGAAAAGTACTGTGCCATATCATTGCCCTCAAAGTTATGCCGATTGGGTTTGGCATATATGGAAAAGAATGAAATGCAAATAGTTTTTCCTTTTGCAGCCGTGCTGAAAAAATTGGATCTCCTTTATGCTTTGCTGGACACGGATGATCATTGTTTGTTAATACAAAGGTGCCCGAACTTGGAAGTCCTTGAGGTAAGTTCGCAAAAAATTTGCACCCTTTCAAATTATTGAGCGACTGTTTTAATCTTATTGAACTTGTGAGTTGTTCTTTGTTTATTACTTTATTGCTCTGGATTTCAAACTTCACTGGCCTACATTCTGTTTATACATATGCATGCATGTATTTTTCTCTAACAGTCACAATTATGATTACATATGGTGCTTTGTACTTATATATTTGAACTATAGGAAACACGCAGACTTTAATATTTTAAAATCTATAGAAAAGGACGTTGTTTATCAGATTAAGAGGGGACTTAGATGGCCATCAAAGTTCAGAATATATGTCAGCTAACATCTTTCCATATGGACAGACAAGGAATGTAATTGGAGATACAGGATTAGAGGTCCTTGCTCGTAGTTGCAAGAGACTAAAGAGGCTTAGGATAGAACGAGGTGCTGACGAGCAAGGGATGGAGGATGAAGGTGGTGTTGTTTCCCAGAGAGGACTAATTGCTTTGTCGCAGGGCTGTCTAGAATTGGAATATTTGGCCGTTTATGTATCTGATATCACAAATGCATCTCTTGAGCACATCGGCAATTACTTGAAGAATCTCTGTGATTTCCGCCTTGTCTTGCTTGACCGAGAAGAGACAATAACTGATTTGCCACTTGACAATGGAGTGAGGGCTTTACTGAGAGGTTGCGACAAGCTCAGAAGATTTGCACTGTATCTTCGACCTGGGGGCTTGACTGATGTGGGGCTTGGTTATATTGGGAGGTACAGCCCAAATGTGAGATGGATGCTTCTAGGTTATGTGGGGGAGTCTGATCAAGGGCTTTTGGAGTTCTCTAGTGGCTGCCCCAGCCTTCAGAAACTTGAAATGAGGGGCTGCTCCTTCAGTGAGCATGCCCTAGCTGTCGCTGCAACACGACTGACTTCTCTGAGGTACTTATGGGTGCAAGGATATAGACAATCTCAATCCGGGCGTGATCTTTTGGCAATGGTTCGCCCTTTTTGGAATATCGAGTTGATTCCTTCGAGGAAAGTTGTTACTGCTGATCAACGAGGAGAGCCGCAAGAGCATCCTGCCCACATACTTGCTTATTACTCCCTTGCTGGTCCAAGGTCAGATTTTCCGCCAACTGTTATACCTTTGGATCCAGCAGCATTTGAAGCTGCTTAGAGCTGTATATACTACCACTAGTTCTGTTGTTTTCCAAGTCTTCCCTTCTTTTTCCACTTTCCAATCATGTTTGTAAGTTCATGCAGCATTTTCGATTAGGGGTGTCAATTTTCTTTGGTATTCCTAGACGTTGGTGGGTGTAATAAGCTTTGTGTCTTTGTTTGCAATGCAAAACACTTCCACTGAATCGTGTGCAGCTAGTTCCCTTCCCGGTGAAGATGGTCAATTTTGTGAATAAAACTAGGGAGTGATCATTGGCCTTGTTTTACGGTTTGGTACTTTGATTAAGTGTTGGAAATCATTTCTCATTCCTGGAGCAAGGAAAAAAAGTTAAACATGATGTTAAAGGTTTTATATATATAATTTGAGGGGATTTCAGCTTTTGACTATTCAAAAGTTGACGTGCATATTTCGATAATACACTTTCTCTAAAATAAGATTCACAAAATGAAATTAAGCATCATACCATATTTGTTATACAGTAACTTCGAGCAAGCAAGAGTTCGTCCCTGTGATGACTGATGAGAGGGCATGTTGGGGGACTGGACGTCCTCCCAGAACATGCATGAAACACATCCAATCATCTTAGGAAAAGAAAATAGCATTTTTTTTTATCAATGAAGTTATATATATCAAAAGTAATATTTAAAATTAAAATTTAAATATATATTAAGGGTGAACTAAATTTATGAAATTTAATATAAAAAATATAAAATCTAATTTCGGTGTGTATGATATTTATATTATCCTATTTAGTTATATTTTATCAAGTTACAACTAAGCCACAATTTTACATAAATTTAATTGAATCAACCTTTTTCTGAGCGATGTTATGAAGCAAAACAAATTGCATGTGTTCCCATGTGATGTGTTCACAGCTTTCCCTTTTTTTTTTGGCCATACAGCTTTTCCCTTTTTTCCCACCAAGATATTTCAGGTTTCAACAGTTAAAAGTAAAATTAATTATTTCACCTTTTCCAGTGATGTCTCGTCTTGGGGCATGTGATTTAAAGGCCACACTAGTTTTTTTCAATTGTAAAGATTCCCCTGTATTATTATTAATTAAATTAAGAGAGTCGAGAATTTTCAATAAATTCCAAAATAAAAACAGGAAAAATATTTTAAAAAAAACTGTAAATCCAAAATCACCCAAAGAGCGTGAAGTTCAAAGCTCCTGAAAATTCATGTTTTGGGGTTCTATCTATCATATTCATAATTGCATCTAGAGGGTGTCGTTGCTAATGCAATTATTAATTTATTCATGCTAAGAGATGTACTGCATCAATACCTGTAGACTTGTGTGGTATAATCAATATCAAAATAATTAATTATTTGTCAGAGAATCGCTCTTAAATGAAATTCATTTCATTCATTAAATAGTTAATTTTTTTACAGAGAATCCCTTTTAGATATGTGAAACGAATCAAAATTTAGTATTCTCGTCTTTTGAAATGCAAAGATGTCAAAATCTGGAAGTAGAATGAGAAATAAGGTTTAGGGGGATTGCAGCATCTGGAACATATATTCTATGCTGGAGGCATATATCTAAAGTTCTAATTTCTTTTTAATTTGATGCTTCTTCTCATCTTGATGGAGAATTTTGTTAAAAATTGATTCACATAAACAATGATTTATTAGTGATTTATAGAGTGAAAGACAAATGATCCATTCTTTCCTTTTAACAATGAAATAATGTTATGAAATAATATAATTTTCTTTATATTATTTGTTACTTGAATGTAAAGGTGTATAGTGGGCTAAAGTCCATACAAATCCACTTAAAAAAAGAATTAAATTTTAAGTGGTTTATTTTTGTATTTATGCTTTGGTTTGTGAATCTATGAACTTTAATTATAAATCCGTAAATTAGTTCATATAAACTTAGGATTAAAATAAATGAAAATTTAAATAATTTTATCTATTTAAATCCACAGATTAAAATGATTCAGTTCGTGAATCATGATCTACTTGATAGGCCTACTTAAATACAAATACAAATTGTATCAAAGTATTATACCAATAACTGTTAAACTGTATCAAAAAAGTGGTTGTTCATGTGTGACAATTGTTAAAAAAAATTTGATAATAGGAAGTGTTCAATTAAAAATGAAGAATAGATATAAAAATTCAATTCAAAATAGATATAAAAACTCAATTATAACTTATAATGTACAAAAACCTAATTAAAATTTAAATGAAAGTATAAGAAACAGTAGAACAACGTAAGTTTAATTAGAGGACATAAAACTTCAAGATTTGGTTTAGTGATTGATTAGTGTTTTAAAACCTAATTTGACCATTGACTTGGTAGGGTAAGTGGGTTAAGATTTGAGAACCAACTGTTATATTTCTATATATAATAAGCTATATATTTCATATATGCATATATTTTATTATTATATTTCTAAAATAAGAAATAAATATTGATCTTACAATAATTATATTAATCATCTAATACAATTTTAGTTCAAATAAAAAGCAAACGACAAATTTTTTCTCTAATTCAAATTACTTTCACATAAGTCTTGATTCATTTTTTTTAGTAGTCATTGCAAATGACAAAACATTAATTTATAATAAAAACTATTCATTTTGATTCTTTTAATTCATCAAGGATCTAGAAAGATTTTTTTAAAATTCTTGAATTTAAATTCAAGAATTTATAAAAGTTTGTTAATCCATTTTTACAAAAAAAATTTAATATTTTTCCATTTTTAACAATTAAAAATTTTCAAAATTCTGAAAAACGGAAACTATAATTACTAACCTTTTGAATTCAATATCTTAAAGCATGTGTTTTATTTATCTTGCTACATATATAGGATAAATTAGTTTTCAATAGTTTTCTTTCTTTTTTTACATTATACTTTCTTACTTAAGACTTCTTTATTTTTTTTTTCCTTTTATACATTGGGCTTTTAAGTTGGATTGGAGTTAAATTCTATCATTTTGTATAAAAAAAAAAGTGAACCGATTGACCACATCATTGGTTCAACCTTGAGTTTTACCCAATTGGATTGAGCCAAGTTAGGTTTTTAGCAAAATTGGATTTTGGGATTGAACTAACCCATTTTTGAATTGGGATATCAATTTGACTAGTTGAATCAGCTGAGTCAATTCGAGTTTCAAAACAATGTGATTGATATATAAGTCTAAAATCTACATTAAGGCTTGAGATTAGCATAGATTTAATTTTCATTAGCTATAAAAATTGTCATTTAAGACTAAACAATATTTGAATTTTTTCTCTTAAATTTTATGAACAAAGCATGAATGACTTGTCTCTAAATTATTTAGATTTAATTATTAACATATCATTATATAATAGGTAAAATTTGAATTTAAAAAATTTAATATATAATTAAATTTAATAATATATTCATACATTATTATATTAATAATATATCGAAGCCTCCCCTTAATAATTAAGATATGTCCCAGCTCTCAGCCACAAAAATATCATGCTTTTAACCATCCAAATAAAAATAGAATAATGGAAATACATCTAATCTAATTGAGAAAAAACAACAAAAGCACAAAATGGTTACGTGCGATATAGATCCATGGAAATATGGGCCAAACCAAGGTTTATATAAAGCAGGGATTATCTTTCTGCACAATGAAAACCTACGGTCTCTAAATTCGCAGAGAGCTTATCCTTTAAAATTTTTAATAGAGGATTTGCCTTACATTACTAGAGCTTGGAAGACAATACAGCATGATGTTGTTTTTGAGGTTTTCTTCTTGATTATTTGGATTTCAATTGAAAACATTTGTGTATGTATGCTAAATGATTTATTATTTCTATCACAAAATAGGTCATTCCATTTGCGACCAAGGAGACATGGACCATCATCTTACTAGAAATTACGGGATTTCCAACAAAATTTTGCCATTAGAAAAATGTGCTGGTCTGTTGAAAATCCGTTCCAAAAAAAAAAACTAAAATTTAAATATATCACTATTTTTGATGGAATTATTTCTGTTAAAAACTAATTGGAAAATTAAAAAATTCTGCCAAAAATGAGCGTGACTTTTCATGCAAAAAAAAAAAAAAGGGTCTTTGTCTGCGAAGGAATTGAGATGAATTACTAATGGAATTTTTATCGGAAATGTACATGAATTTCATGCAAAAAAAAAATACTGTTTCTAACAAATTTTCATTAGAAAATTTCATTGAAAAATTTGATATTGTTATTTAGATCACACCATCCTTCTTTCCTATCATTTTTTTCTTTTCTCATCCACTAGTGCGATAGAGAGTGGCATTATTGTACTTATTTGGATTTCATTTTTATATATTGAAGGTATATTTTAAAATTTTAAACTGGTTAATTTGTTCATGGTACTTTGATTAGTAATTCTACTAGTTAATTTTCATGATTATTTTCATTTTGTAATGTAATTTTAAGATGAAGATGTCTTAAGTGTTATTTCCACTACTTGGACTTGTGACTTTAGTAATTATTCAAGTATGATTTTTGAATTATATTATGGTGAATTAGTTAGGGTATTTCATATATAATTAATGAATTGTTTGTATAGTTATTGATAATAAGTTTAATACTTTTTTGTTATTTATGATTGAATTTGGATGATTAGATGATTTGCTCTTAAATTAATGCTAAAAGAAATATTTACAATGAGATGTAATTATTATATTCAATTGCTAAATTCCACTATAAATTTCAAATGCAGAACATGAAAATTCTAGAACACTATAGGTGGATGTATGATATACTTCTTCTAGGATAGAAATGGTACAAGATGTACTTTCTAAATGGGGTGAAAGAATTTATTAATTTTTTAAAAATTCAATCTATTTACTTACAAGATGGAAAAATAGGGTGTCTATACTCAAAACACCAATGTACAAATACTAATTATGATAAGAAAATTCCAATGGAAGAAGGATAATTTTCAAGTGTTGTGAGATTAGATATGCATGAGGCAAGTAATCTATATAAGAATATTATGCTTGATGTCAGAGGACCATAATTTGTAGAATATACGGAGCATAATGTGGAAGAAGAATTAAATTAAGATGCCTAATAATTTTATGAAATGCTAAACTTTGCATGTCAGCTATTACAAATAAATTA
This sequence comes from Sindora glabra, assembly GCA_020226215.1. NCBI lineage: Eukaryota > Viridiplantae > Streptophyta > Magnoliopsida > Fabales > Fabaceae > Sindora > Sindora glabra. The sequence goes on along the minus strand of CM035227.1, from coordinate 100,493,818 downwards.
TAGTAATCATTTTGAATTATTTGTAATAGTAAGGATATTAAGTATAAAATCAAATTTCAACTTGCCCTAAAATTCATTCAATTAGATTATGCAACTTGCATCTGAAACATACCTTATTCAAAATTTTATTCCTCTAAACTTTTGTTAAACAAAGAAACTAGTCAGGAAGTTAGGATTGGCATATAAAAAAATAGATTATCGTATGAACGGTTACATATTGTTCTACAAGAACATCAAATTTAAAAGAATGCAAAATTTGCAATTTGCCTTAATACATGGAAGAGAAGGCCACAAAGAATAATAAAGATATGCCATACAAAAGAATATATTACCTATAATTAATTTTAAGGTTGCAAAGGTTGTATGCATTGATCAAGTCGGTTCCTCATATGAAATAATATTAGCAAAATTGAAGTGAGGCTAGTGTATTGTATCACCTTTCAAATAGAGAAGCTTGGAAATAATTTGACTGGACTTATCCTTATTTTGCATCTAAACCTCACATTGTAAAACTTGGATTGTGTTTTGATGGTTTCACTTCATTTAGTCACAATACAACTCCATACTCATGTTAGCTAGTGGTAGTCTTGCCTCTAGAGATGTGTATGACAACCCTATGCATTATCTTGATTGTTCTAGTACTAAGCTTAGAAATCTTAAGAGCAAGATCAATGTGTTCATGTAACCTTTGATTGATGAATTACTAACATTGAAATGAAGGTGTTGTAACATATGATATTTGAACAAAGCAAAATTTTCAAATGAGGACCATACTAATGTGAACTATAAATGATTTTCTAACATATGGGATGTTGTGTGGATGGAAAATTGCTAAAAAATTAAGGTGTTCAATATGCATGGATGAAATAAAAGCATTCACTATAAAGCAAGATAAAAAACAATCACGGTTTAATTATCTTAAGCAATTTCTACTACATGATCATCTTTACATGAAAAATAAGAACAATTTCATTAAAACTAGAGTTGAAAGATTTGACCCTTCACCATAATTAAGTAATGAATAAGTTTTCATCTGAGCTTGTCTCATTCCAAAGATGATTGATACTTAGCTAATTAGGTGCTAAGATATGGGGTGGTTTCACAACTGAACTAAAAGAGTCATCTTCTAGGACTTGTCATACTAGAAAACTAACCTAGCGTGGCATAATCTAGATATCATACATATAATGAAGAATATCTTTGACGATATTTTTAGTATAGTAATGGATATCAGGGAAAAACTAAAAATAATTTGAATGCTAGATTGGATTTGAAAGAATACTATAAATAGAAGCGGTTAGAGTTTTAGGAGGTAGGTAATAAAAAAAAAATAAACTTGAAGCTTGCTATATCTTGAGTCTGGATGAAAGGAAGGTAGTATATGAGTGGGACAAAGAATTAAGAATGCTTAATGACAATGCCTTTAAATCAAATAGATGTGTTAATGTAACTAATAGTAAGATAATCATTATGAAAAGTCATAATTATCACCTCTTTATAAAGCAGTTGCTCCTCTATTGCCTTCAATGCATTGTTAAGTCCTATATAAAAGGTTTTGACTGAAATAGGCTAATTTGCTAGAGAATTATGCTCAATTATCTTGAGAAAAGTAAAATTACTTTAATGGAGTAAAATATTATCATAATATTATACAAGCTTAAAAAGATATTCCCATTAGCCTTTTTTTTTATTCTATAAAGCATTTGCCCTTTTATTGACCATTTAAAGCACAAGTCAACAATCCAGTGCAATACTAATGGATGTATCCATTCAAAAGGTTTCTCAACAAATTGAAAAAGAATGTTTGTAATAGAGTTAGGCTAGAAGGAAATATTTATGAAACTTATTTACTGAAGAAATAGTTGACTTTTATCAATATTCCTATATTATTAACATGTAATCACAAAGCATAAAACTTAACATGAATGATGATTGAATTAGTAATGAGACTGTGGAGCCTATTCTTTTGGTCTTTAACCTTTCAAGATACCTATTCGGTTTCTATCAACAATGGTATTTAGACAACAACAAATTATATTTAGCTATAATGTGTATCCTACAAAATTGTGAAAGATTAGAACCATATAAAGAATAAGTCTCCTTTATTTTAATGGATTATTTTATATATTTATCTCTCAATTTCATGATAAACTTATATTCATTATTTTATGTTGTCACATGTTATATATGTAAGAAGTGGACATCAAAACAATAATTAATGCTCAATTCATTAGTTAGTTTCAAGCATATGTATGTAAATATAATGAATATAATGCTTAATTATATAGTTATGTTTTAGTAGTCATGTGAAATTATTTTTTTTTTTATATGTAGGTTAATGATGAAGTCAATGGAGCACACAATCAATATCTTCAAGATCTTGCTTAAGGTTCCATAAAGATGGTGAAAATATGACTAATTTATTTCGTTAATGGATATAAATTTCACAAACATTAATAGAGTCATAGGAAAAAACTTGCAATAGTTATGTGTGCATTAAGGGCATAAGGAATGTCTTAATAGGGGAATTTCTATTAAATTTTGAAGGAAATAATTCAATTGAAGCATCTTGGGATGCTAATAAAAATATGATTCTTTTTCATTATGATTGGATTGATCTTGTATTAGGTTATGATATGAAAGTGCGCCATTAATATGGCATAGTCAAAATAAAAAATAATAGGTGATATGGTAAATATGATTCCTTCATTCTTGCACAATATGTAACATAAGTGTATTATGTACCTTATCCATATACAAAAAGAGACAAACAAGGTTAATTTACAGTTATAAAGACTAAACCTAGACGATTGGTGGATGACATACACATAATACAAAATGCATATCAAGGTGATCATACATTTTAAGCAAATGCAAATATTATATTTTTATTATTGAAAAAATATAAATAAAATAGATGTTGCTAGTTGCTTGCAAAAATAGAATATTTTATTTTTGTTATTTTTATTATGTAAATAGGAAGATTTTAATATGAAATTAAAAGGAAAGATATTAGTAAAGAATGAAAACGACAAATTCTAAAAAGAAAATAGGTTATATGCATGGCCTCTTAATAGATAAAATATATAAAAAATCAAAATTTCTCATGAAGACATAAACAAAAAGGATAAAGAGTCAAAGAAAAATAACTTTCTACTATCCATGTATTGGAAACTAGCAAATTGGAAATACATTTTCATTAAAGCCATTGAAATGGACATGAATTTGTGAGTTTGCAAGAAAAAATATAGATCAAGACTCATAAAAAATGTTTGCTAGTTTGTAAGAAAAAATACAGATCAAGATTTATAAAATATGAGTTCATTTAAAAGATCTAAAGTAGTCCTGTTTATTAGCCTCAAGGTCTACACGGATTAGATTGGATAGTCCATGGACAAGTCCATTTTTTTTTTTACATTTTTACTTTCAAACTAAAGTAACATATAATATAAATCTTCATTGAACTAATTTAATACATGCATTTCTACCCCCATTCAAAAAAAAAACCTCATAACATAACTTTTAAAATTGAAAACACATCAGGTCTATGCCTAAAGTGTTAAATATATAATACATGTTTAGCTACTTTAAAGCACAAATTTCCACTTATCATATTCCTTGACATAAAAGAGGCCTTTAATTAATGGCAATTAATGAGATCTCTATCTAGTTGATGGATTTTCTTTTATTATTATCAAGTTACATAGTATGGATCATTGAAATGTAGTAGGTGTACTATCCTTGAGGAATTTGAAATGTATGTCTCATTCATTATTGTATCAATGCTTCAATAATGAATGAAATGCGAACCATGAGCAAACTTTAGTATAGAATGATGATTGTATAAAGGCTAAGTATGTTTTACTTTTGATAAATTACAATGAGGTGACGCTTCATGGACTTTATTTTAAAGAGGTGGTAGTGTTGGATTTTTTTTCAAATAGGTTCCAATTTTATGAGTTATGAATGTTATATATTGAAATTATTCTTTTTTTAACTATGAGAATGTGGTAATGAATTAGAAATTTTTAAAAGCCATAAATTTATCATTAATTAACCAATTTTTACATATGACTATTTATTTTCAATCATCTTCATGTGATTTTTAAATAGAAAATAAGAAAATATGGGTTTGATGAAGTTCACTTGGTTAAAAATGTGTAAATTGATCTCAAAATTTTGAATGACTATAACTTTGTGTGCTCGATTGTCCATTTTAAGTGATTTTTTTTATTTCATGTAACTTTTCGATATCTACGTATTTGTAAAATGTCAGAGGCATTTTGCCTATTTTGATTTGGTAAAAAAAGATCTTTTTCGATGATTTTGCTTAATTTTTTTATTTTTTTTATTTAATTTTGATCTTATTTTTATCAATTCAAATTCATTCAAATTTCATATTAAATTTTTGTTCCCTAACTCTTTTGATATCTCGTAATACCATAATAATTTTTTAACAAATAAAATTACTAAAGAATAATATATTACTATTTATAGAATAAATAATAACATATTACTGTTTTATTCCAAAACAGTAACACTGAGTAAAAATTTAAAATAAATGAATAATAATATGTTCCTATTTGTTCTCTAGACAGTAAGATATTATTGTTTTGTTCTCAAACAGTAATACTAATAAAAAATTCTAAATAAATGGATAAATTAAGTCTAATTAATAATCAAATTATCAAATAATAGTATGTTACTATCTATTTTCTAGACAATAACATGTTACTATTTCATTCCAAGCTTAATTAACAATCAAAATATCAAAGAAGAGGATGTTACTATTTCATTCTAAAATAATAATACTAACTAAAAATTCTAAATAAATAAATAATAGTATGTTACTGTTTATTCTTTAAATAGTAATATGTTATTTATTTTATTTTAAAATAGTAATACTAACTAAAAATCTCAAATAAATGGATAAATCAAGTCTAATTAATAATTAAATTGTCAAATAATAGCATGTTACTGTTTGTTCTTTACATAGTAACATATTATTATTTCATTCCAAAATAGTAACACTAACAAAAAATTTTAAATAAATGGATAAATTAAGTCTAATTAATAACTAAATTATTAAATAATAACATGTTACTATTTATTTTCTAGACAGGAACATGTTACTATTTTATTTTAAGTCTAATTAACAACCAAACTGTTAAAAAAAAGATGTTATTATTTCATTCTAAAATAGTAACACTAATAAAAATCCTAAATAAATAGATAAATTAAGTCTAATTAATAATTAAATTACTAAATAATAGCATATTACTTTCTGTTCTCTATACAGTAATATATTACTGTTTCATTCCAAGCCTAATTAATAACCAAACTGCCAAATAATAACATGTTATTATTTTATTTTAAAACAGTAATACCAAGCAAAAATTTTAAATAAATGAATAAATCAGGTTTAATTAATAACTAAATTAATAAATAATAACATATTATTATTTTTGAAATAGTAACATATTACTGTTTTACTCCGAAATAGTAACATGTTACTATTAAAAATCTCAAATAAATAAATAAATAATAGCATGTTATTATTTGTTCTCTAAATAGTAACATGTTACTATTTCATTCTAAAACAGCAATATCAACTAAAAATTTAAAATAAATAGATAAATTAAATCTAATTTATAATTAAATTATCAAATAATAGTATGTTACTATCTATTCTTTAGATAGTAATATATTACTATTTTATCCCAAGCCTAATTAATAATCAAATTATTAAAGAAGAGGATATTACTGTTTCATTTCAAAATAGTAACACTAACTAAAAATATCAAATAAATGAATAAATCAAATTTAATTAATAACTAAATTATTAAAATAATATGTTACTATTTTATTTTAAAATAGTAACGCCAACTAAAAATTTTAAATAATAGATAAATTAAATCTAATTAACAATCAAATTTTAAAGAAAAGCATGTTAGTATTTGTTCTCCAGACAGTAACATATTACTATTTTATTCTAAAACAGTAACACCAACTAAAGATTCTAAATAAATAGATAAATCAAGTCTAATTAATAATCAAACAACTAAAAAAGAGGATATTATTATTTTATTTTAAAATAGTAACATCAATAAATTTTTTTTAAATAAATGGATAAATCAAATCTAATTAATATCTAAATTTTTAAATAATAATATATTACTATTTATTCTCTAGACAGTAACATATTACTGTTTCATTCCAAAACAGTAATACTAATAAAAAATACTAAATAAATGGATACATCAAGACTAATTAATATCCAAATTGTTAAATAATAATATATTACTATATCTCTAAGTTCTTATTTATTTTTATTTTTATTTTAACTAAAAATTTACTTTAATTCCTAAAAAATTGAATTTTTATAAAGTTAAAAGTTCTCCAATTTTAATTCTTATCAATTTTTAATTTTTAATTTTTTTATCTATATTAAATTAAAAATTTTTCAATTTTAATGCATGGCAAAAGATATTTCTATTTTGATTTTTTTGGTCTTCTTGAAATGCACTGTAGATGTAATGTTTTGTCTTCTAGGTATCATGGTAAATTTTCATACACAGGTGTACTTAAATGAAAGAAAGTGAGCTTTGGGTACTTCAGTGTAATAAATTACACCAAACGACACTGGCCTAATTTTTTCCTTTTTACTTTTTATAGTATAATGAATGTGAAGCATTTCATAAAATTTTGAAGTAATATAATACTCCAAGCCATTTAAAGTTCAAATTCTAGGAAATTTTTTTTCGAAAAAAGAATTTGTGGATCCAATTTACGAGTCCATAATCTACAAACTTTGGCATTCAAATTCCCACTTAAAGAGTGTACAATTTTCACAAACCAAACTCAATTCAATCCATTTATTGTCGGTTTGCTTAAATTAATCCACGAACAAATTGGCTAGGTCTGATTAACATTTATAATTTTTATTTATAATATTTACTATTTAAAAAAATAATGGCTATTATAATATTTGAATGATTGTAAATATAGTGATAATTCAAATCATATGTGCATTATAAGTAGCAATTATTATCACATTAACTATAAATGTACACCTTTTATTTCAGGTAATGAAATTTAAAATGTTTATGGAACTAACCAAAAATTGTTGCTATAACTAGGAGTGGAATTGAATTAAGTCAAGTTTTGAATTAATCAAGTATGACTCAACAAAAAATTATAAGAACTCAAGCTCAAATTATAATAGAAATTGACTTGTGCTTGCTTGACTTGAAATACTAAAGCTTAAACTTGATAATTAACTTGATAATGATAAAAAATTTTGTCCAACCAACCATAAATGAGCTCAATGCTTGATTTGAGTTCGACTAGTTAGAAATTAGTTTTTCAACATAAAATTAAAATTTTCAATCAATATAAAAATTTAAAACATAAATTAGTTAAAATATAAACTTAAATCCTATCAACACTTACAAACTAATTGAAAATAAATATATAATCTTCTTAACATTAAAATTTAGTGAAAAAAGAGAGTAAATTATTAGTATTTTCTTAATATATATTTAAAATAATATATATATATATATATATATATATATATATATATATATATATATATATATATAATGTGAACTACTTACAAACTGAACGAATTTTACAAGAATACATTGTGCTAAGTTCAAATTATTAAATGAGCTAAATTTTTTACTAAAACTTGATTGAAATAAGTCACGAATTAAGTCAAATTGAGCTATTCTTAAGTTGAACTCATTAAACAATTGAGTAACTTGACTCAAATGTTACTTCTAGCTATAACATCTCCATTTTTTTACTCTTTTTTGTGATGATAAGAGTGATAAAAAAATTAGATGCATACCTTTAAGAACCAAAGACATCAAATGCCATTTAGTCTAAATGCTCTCAATTTGATTTTTATACTTTTAACTTTCATAATACTTGTGTGCAAACTAGTGATTCCTTATTTTTAAGTATCCATTTGCAGTAAGATTTATGTTGGGAAAAATATCCCTTTTTAAACATACAAGTGCTAGGTGATTAAATTAATTAGAATAGCACAAAAGTGCATAAACAATTTTAACATGGAAAATTTTTAAAATTTAGGGGAAAATACTACAAATGAGAAGAGATCCATTATATCAATAAAAATTAAAGGATAATGGATATAAAAGTTGTCAATTATAATCTTATAACTTTTTAACCACTATCCCTACATTATTTACAAACCTTTAACCATTATAAAGGTTATCATATAATTTAGAAGGTATTCATATTATTATCTCTGTTATACCTAAAACTATTAACTATTATAAATATTTATAACATTAATTCTTTGCTTAACAAAGAATTTTAATTTTACTCTTACATAAAAAATTTAAACTTGATTAGAAAAATAACTCTTAATAGGTAATAATTACTAATTGACAACAGTGTGAATTTAGGTTAAACTTAATAATGTATACCTTAATACAAATTTTATCATCTTTATTAATTTTCATACTTTAGTTATTGCTAAATGAGACCAATCATGGGATGATGCTAACCATGAGAGTCCTTCATTATTATAATTTCTTCAAATTATAATAACCATTTTTCTATCAAGTAACTCCATCTCAATTTAGTACACAAGCTTCCATGAAATCTATCTTTAATCTCCTCATTTATAAAAATATAAAATCTTATGAACACTTTCATAAACTGACATAATCATTTCATATATTTATTTTCATTATCAATTACATCTTTCACTTTTTTTACCTGAGCCAAAACATTTATATTCATTGCATTAACTTGTCATCCTCTTCAACTTATGTATGAACCAATTGACATCGTCATCATCATCATCATTGTGACTTTCATTATCACCATCACCATTATCATTATTATCATTATTCATCATCCTCATCTTACAAACAAAATCAGTTTAGGCTTTGTTATCTCAAAGTACACTTTCTTATGAGATTAAAACTACTTTGATATTAGTTGTTAGGAAAAAAATCGCCTCCAAACACACAAGTATCAAAATTAATCAAAATAGTACAAAAACACATAAATAATTTTAACATGGAAAAGTCTTGAACTCACTACCATAAATTATCACTTATATCACAAATTATGCCATAAAAATCTAAAAATTATGATGATTTCATCTCTTGCTAGAGGAATTAAAAAAAAATCCTAACAAATGTATTAAAAAATTTATATCATTGAAAAATTTTACTTATAACAAAGTGTCATTTATGTCATAAATTAAGTTACAAAAAAAATTTACCTTAACAAAGTATTACTTTTTCCATAATATAAGTAGAAAAGCATTACCCATGGTAAAAGCATCATTTGTTCCATAACGTGAAAAAGATTTACTTGTAGCAAATATACATGTAAAAAAATCACTAAATTGATTGAGTTTCTTTTCTAAAATTTGAAAGGATAAATCTATACTAACCAGAAGGGCTTGTTAGGTAAACCTAGTAAGATAGATAAGTCATAATTAGATCAATTAAATTGATTGGTGAAAATAATAATATTATATATAATAATATCAAAATACATACTACAATAATATTAAATTAGTTATAAATGACAACAAGATTTACATTCATTTTTGTACTATTAAATAAACTTACGTTGAAAAATGGAAAAGAATTATGTAATACTATATATATTTTTATAAAAACTATTCATTTTGACTCTTATAATTTATCAAGAATCTAGAAAGATTTTTTTTAAATTCTTGAATTTAAATTCAAGAATTTATAAAATTTTATTAATCTATTTTTATAAAAAAATTATTTTTTTATTTTTGAATAATTAAAAATTTTCAAAATTTCCAGATAGAAAAACTATGATTATTAATCTTTTAAATTCAATATCTTAAAACATGTGTTTTATTTATCTTGCTACATATATAGGATAAATTAGTTTTCAATAGTTTTCTTTCTTTTCTTATATTATACTTTCTTACTTAAGATTTTTTTTAATTTTTTTCCTTCCATACATTGGATTTTTAAGTTAGATTGAAGTTAAATTCTATCATTTTGTAAAAAAAAAAGGTGAACCGATTGACCAAGTCATCAATTCAACCCTGATTTTTACCTAGCTGGATTAAGTCAAGTTGGATTTTTAGCAAAATTGGGTTTCAGGATTGAACTAGCCCATTTTTGAACTAAGATATCGATCTGACTAATTAAATCAGTTAGGCCAATTCGAGTTTCAAAACAATGTGATAAATACATGAGTCTAAAATATACATTAAGGCATGGGATTAGTATAGATTTAATTTTCATTAATTGCAAAAATTGTCATTTAAGACTAAACAATATTTGAATTTTTTCTCTTAAGTTTTACGAATGAAGTATGAATGACTTATCCCTAAATTATTTAGATTTAATTATTAATATATCATTATATGTATAAAATTTGAATTTAAAAAAGTTTAATATACAATTAATTTAATAATATATCAATACATTAATTCATAATAAAAACTATTCATTTTGATTCTTATAATTTATCAAGAATCTAGAAATATTTTTTTAAAAATTCTTGAATTTAAATTCAAGAATTTATAAAACTTTGTTAATCCATTTTTACAAAAAAAAATTAATATTTTTCCATTTTTAACAATTAAAAAGTTTCAAAATTCTCAAAAAGGAAAACTATGATTACTAACCTTTTGAATTTAATATCTTAAAGTGTGTGTTTTATTTATCTTGCTACATATATAGGATAAATTAGTTTTCAATAATTTTTTTTCTTTTTTTACATTATACTTTCTTACTTAAGACTTCTTTAATTTTTTTTCCTTTTATGTGTTGTGCTTTTAAGTTGGATTGGAGTTGAATTCTATTATTTTGTAAACAAAAAAAGGTGAACTGATTGACTAGGTCATCTGTTCAACCCTGAGTTTTACCCAACTGGATTGGGCCAAGTTGGGTTTTTAGCAAAATTGAGTTTTGAGATTGAACTAACCCATTTTTGAATTGGGATATCAATTTGACTAGTTGAACCAGTTGGGCCAATCCGAGTTTCAAAACAATGTGATTGATATATGAGTCTAAAACCTACATTAAGGCATGGGATTAGCATAGATATAATTTTCATTAGCTATAAGAATTGTCATTTAAGACTAAACAATATTTAAATTTTTTCTCTTAAGTTTTATGATCGAAGCATGAATGACTTGTCTCTAAATTATTTAGATTTAATTATTAATATATCATTATATAATATATAAAATTTGAATTTAAAAAATTTAATATATAATTAAATTTAATAATATATTGAAGCCTCCCCTTAATAATTAAGATATGTCCCAGCTTTCAGCCACAAAAAATATCATGTTTCTAACCATCCAAATAAAAATAGAATAATGGAGATACATCTAATCTAATTGAGAAAAAATAACAAAAGCATAAAATGGTTACGTGCGATAAAGATCCATGGAAATATGGGCCAAACCAAGGTCTATATGGAGGAGGGATTATCTTTCCGCACAATGAAAACCTACGGTCTCCAGAACTTTGCAGAGAACTTATCCTTAAAAATTTTAATAGAGGATTTGCCTTACATTACTAGAGCTTGGAAGACAATACAACATGATGTTGTTTTTGAGGTTTTCTCCTTGATTATTTGGATTTCAATTCAAAACATTTGTATATATATACTAAATGATTTATTATTTCTATGACAGAATGGGTCATTCCTTTTACAACCAAGGAGATATGCGCTATCATCTTACTAGAAATTACGGGATTTCCAACAAAATTTTGCCATTAGGAAAATGTGCTGGCCCATTGAAAATCCGCCCCCTAAAAAAAAACTAAAATTTAAATATATCATTATTTTCAATGGAATTATTTTTACCAAAAATTGATTGGAAAATTAAAAAAAATGGGGAAAATGAGTATGATTTTTCATGCAAAAAAAAAAGTCTTTATCTCTAACAGAATTAAGACGAATTACTGATGGAATTTTCATTGGAAATGTATCATGCAAAAAAAATTATTGTTTCTAACAAATTTTTGACAAAAAATTTCATTGAAAAATTTGATATTGCTATTCAGATCATGACATCCTTCTTTTCCATCATTTTTTCTTTTCTCCTTTACTAGTATAATAGATAGTGATATTATTGTACCTCTTTGGATTTCATTCTTATATATTGAAGGTATATTTTAAAATTTTAGATTGATTAATTTGTTCATGATACTTTGATTAGTAATTCTACCTATTGATTTTGATGATTATTTTCATTTTGTGATGTAATTTTAAGATGAAGATGTCTGAAGTGCTCTTTCCACTAATTGGACTTGAACAAAAAGATTGGTACAAAATTTTCACTTATAACTTTGATAATTATTCAAGTGCAATTTTTTAATTACATTATGGTAAATTAGTTAGAGTGTTTCATATATAATCAATGAATGATTTGTGTAGTTATTGATAATAAGTCTAATACTTTTTTTTTGTTTATGATTAAATTTAAATGATTAGATGATTTATTCTTAAATTGATGCTAATAGAAATATTTACAATGAGATATAGTTATTATATTCAATTGTCAAATTTTACTATAAATTTCAAATACAGGATATGAAAATTGTAGAACATTGTAGGTGGATATATGATAGACTTCTTCTAAGATGGAGAAGGTACAAGATGGACTTTCTAAATGGGATGAAAGAATTTATTAATTTTGTAAAAACTCAACCTATTTACTTACGAGATGAAAAAATAAGGTGCTTATACTCAAAACACTAGTGTACAAATTTTTCATATCCCAATGAAGCCAAATTGGATTTCAATATAATTATTGGTGGTGGACTAATTATGATGAGAAAATTCCAATGGAAGAAGGACAATCTTCAAGTGCTATGAGATTAGATAGGCATGAATCAAATAATCTGTATAAGTATTGTACCTGATGTTAGAGGACTATAAATTATAGAATATATTGAACATAATATGAAAGAAGAACCAAACCAAGATGCCTAATAGTTTTATGAAATGCTAAACTTTACATATTAGCTATTATAGACAGGTTGTAGCAATCATTCTAAATTGTCCATAGTCGTAGGGGTGTTAAGTATAAAATTAAGCTTCAACTTGCCTTAGAATTCATTCAATCAGATTTTGCAACTTGCATTTGAAACACACCTTCTTGAAAATTTTGTTCCTCTAAACTTTTATTAAACAAAAAGGCTAATAAGGAAGTTAAGATTGGGACATCAAAAAATAGACTATTATATGAATGGTTGCATATTATTCTATAAGGATGTCAAATTTGAAAGAGTGCAAAACTTGTAGTTTGCCTTGATACTTGGAAAAGAAAGCCAAAAAGAATAGTAAATGTCTACCTTATAAAAAAAATAAACTACCTACCATTAAGTTTAAGGTTGCAAAGGTTGTATGTATCGATGAAGTTGGTTCCTTATATGAAATGACATTAGAAGAATTGAAGTGAGGCTATTGTGTTGTATCACATTTTAGATAGGGAAGCTTGGAAATAATTTGATTGGACTTATCCTCATTTTGCATCTAAACCTCACATTGTAAAACTTGGGTTGTGTTTTGATGGTTTCACTTCATTTAGTAATAATGCAACTCTATACTTATGTGAGCCAATAATAGTTTTACCTTCAAAGATGTGTATGGCAACCCTATGCATTATCTTAATTGTGCTAGTACTAAGCCTAAGAAATCCTAAGAGTAAAATTGATGTGTTCATATAACCTTTGATTAATGCATTATTAACTTTGAAATGAAAGTGTTATAACATATGATATTTGAGAAAAGCAAAATTTTCAAAAGACGGCCATATAAATGTGAATCATGGATGATTTTCCTCTATATGGGGATGTTATCTAGATGGTAAACTGCTAAAAAATTAAAGTGTCCAATATACATGGATGGAATAAAAGCATTCACTCTAAAGCAAGATAAAAAATAATCATGGTTTAATTGTCTTAAGCAATTTCTACTATATGATCACCCTTATAAGAAAAATAAGAACAATTTTATTAAAGCTAGAATTAAGAGATTTAACCCTCTATCACGATTAAATAATGAAAAAATTTTCATCTAGTCTTATTTCATTCCAAAGGTGATTGATACTTGGCTAATTGGGGTGCCAAGATATAAGGTTGTTTCATAATTAAACTAAAAAAAAGCATCTTTTAGGACTTGTCATACTGGAAAACTAGCCTACTGCAACATAATCTAAATATCATACATATAGAGAAGAATATCTTTGATGATATTTTTAGTACACTAATGGATATTAAGAGAAAAACTAAAAATAATTTGAATGCTAGATTGGATTTGAAAGAATATTGTAAATAGAAAGAGTTAGAGTTTCAAGCGATAGGTAAAGTTTCAAGAGGTAGGCAATGGAAAAATATGTAAGCCTAAAGCTTGCTATATCTTGAGTTTAGATGAAAGGAAGATAGAAGTAAGTGGGATAAAGAATTAAGAATGCTCAATGATAATGCCTCTAAATTGGATAGATGCGTTAATGTAACTAGTAGTAAGATACTCATTATAAAAAAGTCATGATTGTCACCTATTCATGGAGTAGTTGCTCTTCTATTGCCTTCAATACACTGTTAGATACTATATAGAGGGCTTTGACTAAATTAAGCTAATTTGTTAGAGAATTATGCTCAATTATCTTGAGAAAAGCAGAATTATTCTAAATAGAGCAGATATTCTCATATTATTGTGCAGGCTAGAAAGGAACTTCCAATTAGCCTTTTTTTTTATTCCATAAAGCATCTACCCTTTCACTTGCCATTTAAAGCATAAGTTAGCAATCCTATACAATACTGATGAATGTATTCATTCAAGAGGTTTCTTAACAAATTGAAAAAGAATGTTTGTAATAGAGTTAGGCTAGAAGGAAATATTTATGAAACTTATCTGATTGAAAAAATAACTAATTTTTGTTAATATTTCTCTATTCTTAACATGTAATCATAAGGCACAAAAGCTAGCATGAATAATGATTGAATTAGTAATAAGACTCTAGAGCCTATTCTTTTGATCTTCAACCTTTTAAGGTACCTATCTGGTTTCTATAAACAATGGTATTTGGACAATAACAAATCATAGTAAGCTATAATACACATTCTACTAAATTATGAAAAAGTAGAACCACATAGAGAGTGAGTCTCCTTTATTTTAATGGATCATTTTATATATTTATCTCTCAATTTGATAATAACTCATATTCACTATTTTATGTTATAGCATGTTTGTACATTGGTTAAGAATTATGTACCCATATATGCAAGAAATGGACATCGAAGTAATGATCAATACTCAATTCGCTAGTTAGTTTCAAGCATATGTATGTAAATGTGATGAATATAATGCTTAATTATATAGTTATGTTTTAATAGCTATGTGAAATTATTCTTTTTTTATATTTAGGTTGACGATGAAGTCAATGGAGTGCACAATCAATATCTTTCGGATATTACTTAGGGTTATAAAGAAAATATGAATAATTTCTTTTGTCAATGGATATAAATTTCACAAACATCGATAGAATCATAGGAAAAAACTTACAATAGTTGCATATGTGTTAAAGGCAGAAGGAATGTCTTAATAGGGAAACTTTTATTAAATTTTAAGGGAAACAGTTCAATTGGAGCATTCTAGGATGCCTATAAAAAGAGTGGTTTTTTTTCATTATGATTGGATTGATCTTGTATTAGGTCATGGTATAAGAATGCACCATCAATATGGCATAGTCAAAATAAAAAACAATAGGCAATTTGATAAATATGATTCCTTCATTCTTGCATAATATGTAGCATAAGTGTATTATGTACCTTATCCAGATACAAAAAAAGACAAACAAGGTTCATTTGTAATTATAATGACTAAGCTTAGAGGATTGGTGGATGACATACACATAATACAAAATTCATATTAAGATGATCATACATTTTAAGAAGATGCAAATATTATATTTTTTATTATTGAAAAAATTATAAATAAAATAGGTGTTACTTTTAAAAATAGAATATTTTATTTTTGTTATTTTCATTATGCAAATAGAAAGATGTTAATATGAAATTAAAGGGAAAGAGATTAGTAGAGAATGAAAATGAGAAATTATGAAAACAAAATAGATTATATGCACACCTTCTTAATAGATAAAATATATAAAAAAAAATAGAATTTCTTTTAAATACATGAACAAAAAGGATAAAGAGCTAAAGAAAAATAACTTTTTCATTATCCATGTATTGAAATTTAGCAAATTAAAAATACATTTTCATTAGAACCATTAAAATGCACATGAATTTGTGAGTTCACAAAAAAAATACAAATCAAGACTCATAAAAAATGAGTTTATTTGAATATAGACCTAAAGTGATCCTGTTTATTGGGCTCACAATTTATGCATACTAGACTTGATGGTCCACAAATAAGTACATTTTTTTTACATTTTACTTTCAAACTAAAATAATATACAATATAAATCTTTATTCAATTAATTTAATACATGCATTTTTGTCCATTCCCAAAAAAAAAACCTTTATAGCATAACTCTTAAAATTAGAAACACATTGGGTCCGTGCTTATGGTTTTAAATATATAATACACATTTAGTTGCTTTAAAGCACAGTCTTCTATCCATCACATTCTTTAACCTAAAAGAGGCCTTTAATTAATGACAATTAACAAGATCTCTATCTAGCTGAAGAATTTTCTTCTATTATTATCGAGTTACATAGCATGGATAATTGAAATATAGTAGGCACACTTTCCTTGATGAATTTGAAATGTATGTCTTATTCATTATTATATCAATGCTTCAATAATGAATGAAATGTGAACTATGAGCAAGCTCTATTGTAGAATGATGATTATATAAAGGCTAAGTATGTTTTACTTTTTATAGTATAATGAATGTGAAGCATTTCATAAAATTTTGAAGCAATATAATACTCCAAGCCACTTAAAGTTCAAATTCTAATAAAATTATTTTTTCTTTAAAAAAAAGAAAAATTTATGGATCCAATTTCTAAGTCCATGATCTACAAATTTTAGCATTTGAATCCCCATTTAGGGAGTCTACAATTTTTACAACTAAACTTAATTCAATTCATTTATTGTTGGTTTGCATGAATTAGTGCACAAACGAACTGGCTGGGTTCAATTAACAGCTACAATTTTTATTTATAATATTTATTATTTAAAAAAATTATGGCTATTATAATATTTGAATGATTTTAAATACAATGATAATTTAAATCATATATGCGTTCTAACTAGTAATTACTATCACACTAACTATAATTGTATGCCTTTTGTTTTAGGTAGTGAAATTTAAAATCTTATGGAACTAACAAAAAATTGTTGCTGTAACTAGAAGTAGAATTAAATTGAGTCAAGTTTTGACTTAATCAAATGTAACTAAAAAAAATTGCAAAAACTCGAGCTCAAGTTATAATAGAAATTAACTTGTTCCTAACTCAACTTAGAATACTAAAACTTAAACTTGATAATTATAAAAATTTTGTCCAACCATATATGACCTTTATGCTTGATTTGAGATCAATTAGTTAAAATTAGTCTTTCAATATAAAATCTAATTTTTCAATAAATATAAAAATTTAAACATAAATTAGTTAAAATCTAAATTTAAATCCTATCAACACTTATGAATTAATTGAAAACAAAGGTTTAATCTTGTTAACACCAAAACTTAGTAAAAAAAAGAAAGTATATTGTTAGTATTTTCTTAATATATACTTAAAAGAATACATATATTATGCAAGCTACTCATAAATTAAATGAGTTTAGCAAGAATAAATTATGCTAAGTTTGAATTGTTAAATGAGCTAAGTTTTTTGCTCGAACTTGATAAAAATGAGTCATGAATTGAGTCAAACCAAACCATTCTCAAGTTCAGCTCATCAAACAACTAAGTAGTTTAGCTTAAGTGTTACCTTTAGCTAGCTATAACATCTCCATTTTTGTACTCGTTTTTCTTCTTTTTGTAACGATAAGAGTGATTAAAAAGATTAGGTGCACAACAATAAGGACCAAAGACATCAAATGCCACTTAGGCTAAATGCTCTCATTTCAATTTTTATACTTTTAACTTTCATAATGCTTGTGAGAAAACTAATGATTCCTTATTTTTAAGCATCCATTTGCAACAAGGTTTATGTTAGGAAAAATATTCCTTTTTAAACATACAAGTATTAGGTAATTAAATTAATTAGAATAGCATAAAAAGCACATAAATAATTTTAACATGGAAAATTTTCAAACTTTAAGGGAAAATACCATAGATGAAAAGAGACCCATTATATTAATAAAGATTACAAGATAATGGATATAAAGATTGTCAATTATAATCCTACAATTTCTTAACTATTATCCCTACATTATTCAAAAGCTTTTAACCATTATGAGGGTTATCATATAATTTAATAGGTATTCATATTATTATCTCTTTTGTACCTAAGATCATTAACCATTATAAATATTTATGACATCAAATCTTTTCTTAATAAAGAATTCCAATTTTACTCTAACATAAACAATTTAAATTTGATTAGAAAAATAACTCTTAATAAGAAATAATTACTAATTAACAACAATGTAAAATTGGGTCAAACTTAATAATCTACATTTTAATACAAACTTCATCATCTTTATCAATCTTCATACTTCACTTATTACTAAATGACATCAATTGTGAGATGATACTAACCATGAAAATCCTCTATTATTGTAATTTCCTCAAATTGTAGCAACTATCTTTCTATCAAGTAGCTTTACCCCACTTTAGTAGACAAGTTTCCTTGGAATCTATCTTTGATTTCGTCATTTACAAAAACATAAAATCTTAAGAATATTTTCATAAACTGACATAATCTTTTCATAATTTTATCTTGATTATCAATTGCATCTTTCACTTTTTTTCCTAAGCTAAAATATTTATATTCATTACATCAACCAATCATCGTCTTTAACCCATCTATGAACCAATTGACATCATTATCATCATTATCGATTTCATCATCATCACCATTGTGACTTTCATTATCACCATCATTATTATCATTATTCATCATCCTCATCTTATATGATTTAGGCTTTATTGTCTCAAAGCAGACTCTCTTATGAGATTAAAACTGCTTTGATATTAGTTGTTGGAAAAAAATCTCCTTCAAACATATAATTATCAAAATTAATCAAAATAGTACAAAAGCACATAAATAATTTTTACATGGGAAAATCTTGAACTCACAACAATAAATTATCACTTATGCCACGAATTATACCATAAAAATCTAAAAATCATGATGATTTCATCTCTTGCCACAAAAATAAAAAAATTCTAACAAATGTATAAAAGAATTTATATCACTGAAAAACTTTACTTGTAACGAAGTGTCATTTATGTCATAAATTAAGTTACAAAAAATTTTATCCGTAACAAAGTATTACTTTTGCTATAATATAAGTAGAAAAACCTTACCTGTGACAAAATATTATTTGTTCCATAATATAATAAGTGAAAAAATTTTACTTCTAGCAAATATATATATATATATATATATATATATATATATATATATATATATATATATATATATATATATATATTACTAAATTGATTGAGTTTCTTCCCTAAAATTTGAAAGAATAAATCTATGCTGACCATAAGGGCTTATTAGGAAAACCTAATAAAATAGATAGGTCATAATTAGATTAATTAAGCTGATAGGTAGAACTAATGATATTATATAATAATAATATCAAAATACATACTATAATAATATTAAATTAATTATAAATAATAATAAGTTTTACATTCATTATTGTAATATTAAAGAAACTTACATTAAAAAATATAAAATAATTATATAATACTATATATATTTTGATAATAATTAAATCATTATGTTAACATAATATTTAATTAAATTATATTTAAGAGTGCACTGAATATAAAATGGCTTAAAACTCTATTTTGATCCTTTATTAACCTTACTTATATTAATTTTATTCCTTATAGATGTTTTATATTAATTACAACCCTTATAAATAATAATTTAATTAATTTGATCTATCCACTAATATTTTTATTGATGGATTAATGACTTAATAATTGAAAAAATAAAAAAATAAAAAAAATATATGAGAGATTAAATTAATACTAAAAATTTATGAAATATTGAATGATATAATTGATATTTGTAAAGGACTAAAATAGGTATTATAAATAAAAATTAAAAGTAGTTAAGAATTTGTAATAATTTAAATATTAAATTATAATTAAAATTAAAATATTCATGCTAGTTTAAAGTTATGATTTATATGAGAATTTGTTTCATATAATTCAAGCTTTGTTGAAAGAATTTTTTTTAAAAATAAAAAATTATTTAAAAAATATAAATATTTTACTTTTATATTGTAATAACTTAATTAATAACAATTAATGGAAAAATTTACTACTTTGGAGTTGAATTTATTTTGTAATAATTTAATAATATATATCGTAATCATATACATTCAAAAAAATATATATATACATGTACGATTTGTATATTTTTATGTGTGTATGTGTGTACACATGTATATATATTGTAATATTGAAATTATTATCAATTAATTCTTTTAATTTTTCCTTTTATATTAGGTTTGTCACAACCTTAAGTTATATTAATTTAGTTCCTCTCACAATTTTAGCATCAAGTTTATCCATTACATATTATTTATCTGTTATGTTAGTCATTCTATTTCTAGAATCATTAACCAATAATGAAAATATTAATAGAGTGACTAAATTAACTAATTTATCATTTGTGAGAGATAAAATTGATTAGAAGGATTTGTGAGAAACAAATTTAATGTAAGTAAAATTAGTGATGAAATAAATGGGATTTTAGTTTATAAAAATTAATTTTCAAAATAAAGTCATAAATCTTTTTAGTGTAGTTTATTTAGTACAGATTATGATTGTGTGTATTTATGTTATATTTTATTATTATATAATTAGTATTATATAAATATATTTTTATTCGTAAAGTCAATTGGTTAATTCAAATTTTATATAAAATATATTACATTAAAATACTAAAAATGCAACCTAACATGATGGTATGTCTTAACATTCTTTAGCACAGAGATTCAAGTTTGATTCCTTGTAAATGTGGCATCACACCCCGTTAAATTGATTCGACAATCAATTCAATTTAGATATATAAAAAGTATTTTGACTAGTCACATTAATTTCCTTAATAATTTTATTTTATTTTTAATTATGATTCTATTTGTGAAAGTATGAGTTACTAGCTACATTTATACTTATGATATGGGCAAACTCATAGTAAAAAAAAAATATTTATGATACTAAGAACATTTTTTCTTGATAATATTCTTATCATGTGTACTTTTACCACAAATCCATCTGACCACTATTTTTGTGGCTAAATAGCATGGTGAGGAAAATTTTAATCTTATACTACGATTTTAATCATGAAACAAGTGACGATTTGTTGTAGTGACTCTAGGGAAAAAATTATGGAATTCACAACTTCTTAATTACTATTTTTCTATCACTCCTATAAACTATTATGAGGGTTTTCACATAACCTCATAAGTACTCACATTATTATCTTTCTCATATTTCAGACTATTGATCATTATGAATATTTATAACCTAAAATCTTTGCTCAACAAGGAATCTTAATTCTACTTTAATATAAAATTTTGAATTTGAATAAAAAATGACTCATAATAGAAAATAATCACTAATTGATAATAATTTGAATTTATGTCAAACTCAACAATTTACTCTAAAATAATTCCACTCACCAAGAAAAGTAAATAATTTTATATCATGATCTTAATTAGAAATTTTATTCATCACAATTTCATATCCAACCGAACGAGCAGTATGCTCATTCCAGCTAATTAGACAAACGAAAGTAATAGCCTTTGCAAACCAATAAGAAATTTTAAGGATTAAAGTTCCTTGGATAGGAATAGTTAAATTATTAAATATATATAAGATTTTAAAATTAAATTTTCGGAGTAGAGGAAAGCAAAAATTTCACAAAATATTATGAATTTATTTATTTTTTGAAAGATATAATTTGTAAGAAAATTTTATTTTTTATATATAAATAAAAGAGTACTACATATTTTTATATCTTGTAAATGGAAATAATTATACTAAAATCATGCTATTGACAAAAATACAATTTCTTTCTTACTAAAAAACCATCTTTTATTAAATTTTTTATATTTAATATTAAATATATTAATTATATTTTTATTATCTTGATATTTTATAATTATTTTCTTACTAAAAATATTTTTTTAGCTAGAATAAATAGAGCTTATATACCATTTGAGCTAAAGCTTTTGGCCAAAGCCGGGCGCTTTAATTCTATGAAAAGTGCTGCTGGGACCAACAGAAATTCCGCGTGTGGCATAGAATATGTTATATTGGGTTCGCAAGTGGAAGAAAGAATCAAGATAAAGCATAATGCTCCAGAGATCAACTTTAAAAAAATTGCCAGAAATTCTGACGCTACAGTGCTTATCACCACAGAAAAGTCAATTTTTCAGTTTCATGGTAGCACTGAAAGAGAAAAGGGTTACGATATTACTAAAAAAAATGTTTAGGTATACTTTTTATTTTTAAAATCATTTTAAATTAAAAAATAATGAATAAATAGTAGTCAGTGTTGTAAATAAAGACATATTTTATTTAATTATAAAATTGATATAAAAATAAAAAATGGGTTAAGAAAATAATTAAAAATTATTTTTATTTTTCTATTTTAAAGTTAGATATTTAGGATTATAACTTTTAAAAATAGATTCTAAAAACTTATTTTCAAATAGGTTCTACTATTTTTAAAAATAACACCAAAATTACTATGAATAACTTTAAATCTTAACCACTTATATATTTTAACAAAAAATTAATTCTTTTACTTTAACGTTCACTTTAATATACACCAAGATGGTTGGTCAAATGATACTAGATCATTACTTCACATAGAAATTACAAGTTTAATGCAAAAAGATGTCAATTTATGGTAATTTTCAAAAGGATAGTCAGTATTAGTTGTTTATATTATGTCTTTCTCTTAAAAAAATCACCTTAATATATCAAAATATTTGATTTATGAAAATAATTTAATTAATAATATTGAGATCAAAGTATTGAAAATAATACTAAAAGTTTTTTTTATTCTTTTATGCGATGTTTTTACTAGGGTAAAGAGAGAAAAATATAGAATTTTTAAATGTAATGAGGCTTAAAGTCACTTTTATATATAATGAAACTCATTAAAGATTCAGCTTTTATCTCTCTTTATACATGATAAGGAAATGATCTCGAAGAAGAGAAAATTCAAAGCCTTCAGAGGAGAAGCGGTTTGCAGGAATCAGAAAATATTAAGAAAAATGAAAAATGAAAAAAGAGTGGGTTGGCTGAATGGAAATGGAAATTAATGAATAGAATGTGGCTTTGACAGTGTGAACTACCCCACATTGGTGGCTGCTTAAGTGGGATCTTACTCAGATCCGACTACCATTTCAAGTCACGTTCGTTCCACCTATTGCTAAATTTTATAGTTTGCACATGATGTTTCGCATACTTGTCCTAGGTTAGCGTGACACATTATTTCATGTAAGTATGTATTTTTTTCATAAATAAGTGAAATAAATAATTACTTCAAAAATTAAACTATTGATAAATTTTTCTTTTTTTAATAAGTATTACATTTGGAATTCGAACACCTGTTTACTGATTGTTTAGAACTTGTGTAAAAATTGATGTTACTTACAAGATGCTAATGTTTTACCAAAAATGATTCTCATAAAATTGTCAAGAACAAATTTTGGGTACTTAATTTTTTAAAAGGAGTTGAGGGATGTGAATCTAGAAAAGTGGTAGATATAAAATTTTGTATTAAAATGATCGATTCTACTAAAAAAATAATAAATTTTAGAATAAAAAAAATCATATTTTTTTATCCATTTTAAATAAAGAAAGTTGACTCGTGTGGATCCTGATCCATAAAACGGATCATTAAGGCTCATCGGAATTGTTAGGATAATCTGGACCCTAAACTTCATGAATGATCCCATAACCTATCATTTTAAACCATCTAATGGTTAAGCCCATTTTATGACTTGAGGTTACCCTTTGCTTTGAGCCTCCTTTTTTTTCCCCCTATTTTTTTAAATAATAGAAATAACCATTCACTTAACACGCGCACACATATATATATAATCTTGAATTCAAACTCAAAATATAACAAGTAATTGTACTCCTAAAATAATATTGGGTGTTACTGTATTTAAGAATACAAATTAAATGATTGATTTACTACATTTAAATCAATAAAAAAAGTAAATCAAATTTTAAATGATTCAGTTTGTTCTGTGAATTCTTGAATTTTAATTGTAAATTTATAGATTGATTCTTATAAACTTGTAAAAAAGAAAGGATTAAGTTTTGAATAATTCAATTCATCGAAATTTACATATTGAATCGGTTCATGGATTACGTTCATTTTATAAATCTACTGCACCGTTAAATTATCAGCAACATATTTTGACTTCAGAAGTTAAAAATAACTCCCTTTTTTTTTTGTTGGCATATATCACCACAAACATTTCACACAGAAAATTATCGTCTTTGTGTGGTTCAATTTGCAGCTTAATGGATAAGAATGAAAGATTCTGATTTTGAAGGCCAAATTACATGTTAAACATTAATCCACGTGCTATCTTCGCAAAATTTAATGATTACACAATTCTGTCATATTGCTCCTGAACTATGGCATTCTGAAAGGTACTCATATCACTGGTGCAGATTCAGTCACTAAACAGACAGATGAAAGGATATCAGAGAGGATAATGGGAACACTTGGACCAAAACCTAAATTAGAAAACTCCAAAACATCATTCCAAATTTACATTCTAATCATCAAAAACATTATTACGGGTTCGAATGTAGAAAACAGAGAAGAAAAATAAAAATTTCCAAAACTTATTAACGGATCCATGCAAAAGAAACAAATCGTTATTAAAATTTATATTTTTGTAGCATGTAGAATTTGAGACAATAGATCCTAATGAAACCGAATATATGAACAATCGCGTTTGCTTTTGATAGATACGAATGCTTTAGTCCTGAACACCAGATTGATGAATCACAAATTCTATCCAAAAGTTAATATTTTTATGATATTCATACGAATAGTAAAAGAAAATTTTGATCAAATCAAATTGAATCGCTCTTTTTTTCAATTTAGTATTAGCTGCCACTCTTTTTAATTTTTGAACACTAAAAGACTCTCATAATCAACCCCTAAGTTCAACCTTTCTTACATTTTAATCATCAAAAACATCGTTACCAAGAATTTTCTTCTTGGACGTTCATGAGGTCACCTACATAATCGTACAGAAAAATGAATTTATATAGGAAACTTGATAAGTTTATAGGGCAATGCTAACCGTAATTGCTTATTCTGATTCACCCAATCTCAATCATTGCATACTTATAATATGGATTTAAATTGTGGATCGCATCACATCATGCAGCCGTAATATCACAGTCATGTCAAGCGCATAGCCATATTTCAGATGAAATTTTGGACAGCATTAGCCATTATTTCTGCACCAGTTCACAATTTTTCACATTACACTGTGTAAATCCATCCTAAATACCTGCTTGGGAGAATTTGAACATGAATGTTCAACAAAATAAGTAAGGCTAGTTCAATTCAAATCCTGCCAAGTGTGCAATAAGTGAGACTCAACGAATCATTAACATCACCAAAATTGGCATTACAATGCATGAATGCCAAAATCTGTTGCCTTATCGAACTCTCTAGGAGTTGTCCTGAAACCTTGATTCTTGAAGCCCCCATAAGCCCCATGGAAAGCACAGTCATTGAAACCCTGATTCTTGAAGCCTCCATAAGCCCCATGGAAAGCAGAGTCAGAGAGATCCTGGCTCTGCAGTTTAAGGGCTTTCCCCCCGATACCAGAAGAAGATGGCATGAGTAAGTTCTCGTGATTCATGTTGAAAACCATCACAGAATCATCATCAAATTGATTCCAGTTAACTTCCACCTTTGGTGTAACGGCTGGGTTCTGCTGTGGTGGAAGAATTGGAGGAGATTCATTGAATACATAGGGCTTGTTGTTGTTGTTGTTGTTATTGTCTGATGTGGTGGATTCTGCAAGATTAACAATGGTTATGTCATGGATGCTGGGCCTTCTTTTGTCTTTGCCTCCTGAAAGCTGTCTTATGTAGTACTTCTGAGCATGGCTTGCCACTTGGGTTGGGGTCTTTGTAACCACAAAGTTCCTAGAAATGTTTCTCCAATCTCCTTTGCCATACTTTAGAAGTCCCATTAGAAAACGTCTGTAATTCAGCACAAAGGAATCTCTATCAAACTATTGTTCAACTGCACACTTGTACAAATCTGTTTTAACTTTTAATTTGACTTCATTTATTCAGATTTGTCACGTCATATTGAAATTGAATGACAATTTCTCTGTAATATTAAACACAAGTGGGCATTTTTTTCCTTAAAAAAAGAAAGAAAGATAAAGTCATAAAGCAGAGAATGGATAGTTTCAGAAGAGATAGATATAGAATTTTTTTTTTATTGAAATAGTGGGTCTCGGTAAAAAAAAAATAGTAAATTTTAGAATAAGAACTATACCTTCCTCTTTGAAAATGACAGAAAAAAATAGAGAATCCAAATCATAAAGTAGAAGAACACCAACAAGTAAAAGGCAAAGGAAGCAGCAAAACCAAAGTAACTAAAACTATAATTTAACCATAGTATGTCAGCAATTTTGGGATGCATACAGTTTAAACTATTATACAGGTATTGTAGTCAAATTTTTACAGCTACTTGCCAGATTGAGAAAAGCAGCATAGTTTAATTAAAATCCCAGTTGGCCGATGTGGGATCACAAATAACTAGCATTGTAACAAGATATTCAAAGCAAGGAAACAAAAATGAAATGAACGAGGATTAAAATCTTTAGTCTTATCTGATTATATAGCCAATATGAATTCCCTGTACATACAAGTGAATCGTAATTAATCAATAAATTTTCGATAGAATTTTTAGTTTTTTTTATTACATAAAAAATTAGAAATTAAATACTAGAAAATCAGACGCTTTAAACTAAGAACACAAAAATTTGAAGACTCTCAATTGATAATTTTCATTGAGCAACTACAAAAACTATTTGAAGACACTAATAAACCAGAAACACAATAAATTGGAGGGTTCAAATTGATCAAAAAAATTACTTACTTATGTTCATCTTCTGTCCAAGGCACTCCTTTCTTCCTCTCCTGATCAGAACCCCTAACAGTGGCAGGCCTCTTTCTGTATGCATCATAATTCTGATTCCCAACCAGCTCAATTGTGAAAGGAGAACCATGATAGCCTGGGATCGGAACCCGGCCAGCCTCTATTTCGCAAACATCATCCAACAATTCCCTGTATTGCTTCATCACATCCACCACAGTCTTGCCTGGAATCATGGCAGCCACCTTCAGCCACCTATCTGGTGTTTCTTCATCATATATGGCCAAAGCTCTTTCAAACTGCTTGTTCTCTTCTTTAGTCCACTCCGTGCTCTGGTTTTCTTGAAGCAGCCAACTTGAATTTGACATGAAAGAAGATGGGTAGAGAGTTTCCATGGCCTCGAAAGTAACTAAGTGACTTAAATCGATGGCCTAACTGAAGAGATAAACTCAGAAACAAATAACAATGAAGAAGAGAAAATTATAATAAGAGTTTTTGTTTGACTCTGGTTGATGTAGGAGTTCAGAATCTTTCACGTGTAATCAAGAATCTGCCTTCTTTTGTAGAAAAAATTGAAGACTCAATGAAAGTCCCACCTTTCAGAATCAGAGGGAATCTTGGACAAAACATGATGTTCATGGACCAGATTCTAATGATGCTTGAATTTAAAGCCAAGAGAGACTTGAAGAGAATCCTGAACACTGAGAATTCAGAACCAAAAGTTGCAGTTTCTTATAGGAGAAGCCAGAAGCTAGACCATTGGCTAAAAGGACAGATGTTCTAATACTCTGCTCCCATTGCTTCCGCCGAAAATATCTTCTATATAAATATAATTAAAAAATATTAAAATAATAAAAAATAATATATTTGATATTAAATATAAAAAATTTAGTAGAAAATAATTTTTTAAAGAAAATTTAATTTACTCTACTATTATGATTCTATATATTAATTATTTTAATCATAAAATATATATTCACATATTACTTCTTTAATTATATACAAAAAAATAATATTTTTCTACAGAAAATATTAAGATGGTAAAAAATGATTTATGCATTTAATATTAAATACAAGAAATTTAATGGAACACAATTTTCTCTTTTTCACTTTATTATCAAGATTCTAGATATAATTTTTTTTAACTACAAATTACAAGGTGCTCTTTCATTTATATAACAAGAAAATGATACTTTTTTAATGAAAAATAGGAACTTAAGTATGTATAAATGATTTAATTTTAATTTTAATGCTCTAAAATTATTACTGAACTATATCATGCCACGTAATAAATCAATTATAGGCCTTTCACTATGTTGTTGGAGGTTAGCTAGGATGAACACGCCTTTGATTTCATGCCACGATGCTTTGAGTTTAACTTCTCTTAGTAACATTTTCTAAACTGGGCTCTATTTGGTTTAAGAAGGATTTGTGATGATAAAAAACATTAGAGGGGCCAGTTAATATCTATGTTAATTACTGTGGAAAAAAGTTAGTAATTAATAAACTTTTTTGACTCAATAGCGCTGCATGACTTTTAGAAAATTTAACCTATCTTTGCAATTTAGATTTAATCGCGATAGAGTTATAAAAAGCCAATTTGAGAAATTCTTAAATAGACATCATGTACATATGTAAAATTATTTTAAATAATTTTTAAATGCTAAATTAGTTATAAATTTTGATTCAATATAATAATTGTAATTATATTTGTTATATCTGATCATTTATAGGCCTATCAAATGGATTAATCCACGATAAGCTAAATTTATAATTAGTTAATCTGTATTACTTGTATTCAAAATAGGTTTAATTTTAAGATATTCAAATCTATTAAAATTTATGATGAATATAAACTAGTTTACAAACTTTCATTAAGAGTCTGCAGACTTGACAAATATAAATCAATTTGTTACCTACTAAATTTATGATAGATTGATCCATATTGCTTGTATTGCAAAATAAGTTTAATTTTTAAAATTTAAATCTACAAAAACTGGTCATGGGTCACGAACTGAATATGTAAATCTAATTTGTGACCCATTTGACACTCTTAGTCATTTAAATATTTATATCTTTATATTTTTATGAGTCACACGCTAGTTAAAAGTCAAATAAAGAATATGTGATAAATTGAGAATTTATAAAAATATAAGAACTTACTCATTTAAAATGTAATCTATAATAAATAATTATACCTATTATGTTGAATTAGAACTTATAGCTTTATGTAGGGACGGTGATGAGTATCTGAAAATTTCTCCAGATAAGCCACTTGCACAAAAACAAGAGGCTGAGAGTAACTAGCGGTTGGATAATCAGCTTACCTTGGCTTCTGCATGGCCTCTTTGAGACAGTAGGGCATTGCGCTTTTAACTTGATTTCAATTGTTGGAAGATATACACGAATGGAGGATAATTAATTGTGTAAGCTAACTGAATGTTGAGAATATTAATAGCCCACGAGTTCTCATTTACACACACATATATATAAAGAATAACATTTTTAATAATGAATTCTCTTACTTAACATTTTTAATAATAGTATATATATTGAAAAAAAGATTTAGAATTAATATTAAATATAAATAAAAAAATATTATTAAATATAAAATAATAAGATAAATTTATAAAATTTAATTCATTAAATATAAGAAATTCAAAATTTAATTTTAAAATTTATTTTTTATAAAAAAAATATTTTTGTAATCTTTTCTCTCTCTTATATATACTATGAAGGAAGGGGATAAATTAACATGGGGGAGTCAAGAGGAAATGGAGGGGAAGAAGTTGCAGAAGGCAAAATGAGTGCGGGAATCTTTTGGAAGGAGGAAGGAAACTGTTTTCCTTTTGTCCTTTCTTCAGGAAGAAGCAAATGTAAGATTAGAACACAAGTAAGTTACAAAGATGGACAGATAACAATCAAAGGGATTTCCGCTAAGGCTATCCATTTACTAGCTGAGGCAATTACTTCATTTTTTATTTGAAAATTAGAGTTGGTAATTTAATTATTAAAAATTTAAAATTTATAAGTTAAAATATTTTATTTAATAATAAGTAAATAAAATTTATAAATTACTTAAGTATTATAAATAAAAAATTCAAGCTGTTAAATTGATATTTTAAATTTAACTAAAAGAAATATTATTATATAAATTCTATATTTACTTTTGAAGCATTATATTGATTATTATTCTTTATCCATGAGAATTAAATATAACCATCCATTTTCAATTCAATTGTTGAAATTGAATTATATAAAACTTTAAAATCTTTTATATTTTTTAAATGATTTATCTAAATACATAGTTAAGTGATGTTTGATTCATATAATCTTTCTTACATTCTTGAAAATATTTTAGGAAAATATAAAATTTTTATATTTGGGTTGAATGTTAGAAAAAATATTTTTGAGAATATTTTTCAAAACTTTTTTAACCTAATATATCTCCCAAAATTTTCCAATAAGAAGACATAGGTATCTTATATTATAATAATAATAGAATATTTAATTGATATAAAAATACTATTTTACTCACTTTATAACTCTTTGTGATCAATATGCACTCACTACCACATGTTATTTATAACTACTGTCTACCATCACCTATTACCAATAATTATCGCCAATTATTATCCATTTTTGGTAATTAATATCTCCACCATCACCCATCGTTAATGACTACCACCAACTACCATTTTTTATTAATGACTATTGTTGACTACTATTAATGATTACTATTCACCAGCACTCATCACTAATACCCATCATTTACTATCACTTATTATTAGTGACTGTAACTGAGTACCACCCATCATTAGTAATTACCGTTGATTATCATTTATTGTCAGTAAACACTACTCACCACAATTTATTATCAATGACCACTAGTAGCCATTACTTATTATTTATGATCATCGTCGATTACCATCTATTTTTTATGATTAATATCTCCACCATCACCTATCACAAATGACTACCACCTCTTGCTGGTGACTATTGTTAATCATTATTAGTGATCACTATTTACCACTATCACTAATATCAGTCATTTACAACTATTTATTATTGATAATTATAACTAATAATTACTTATTATTAATAACCACCATTGACTATCATCTATTATTAATGATTATTGCTAACTACATCTATTATCAATGATTATTAGTAGCCACTAGTTATTGTTAGTGATTATTACCAACCGCCACTTAATTTTAGTGACTATTATTGACTACTACTCATTTTTAATGATTATTGTCAATCATCATCGATTATTGATAATTATCACTAGCCGCCATTATCCCTATTATTTATTATTGATGATTATCATCGGTTACCACAAATTATAGATAATCACTTAATTTTTAATTAAAATATTTTTATAATTAAAATATAATATTATAATATTTTTAATTAGATCAAATATAAAAATATTATATATTAAAAAATTAAATTTAAAATATTTTATTTTTAAAAATATTTAATTTTGCAATCCAAATGAAGCGTTAGAATGCGAAGGAATCGAAAGGAATGAGTAATGTTGAAGTGGCTAGTGCATTGATTAGAAAGGAGAAAAATAAGAGAGAAGCGGATGATGTAACTGAGAGAGGTGTGAGCTGTCCAGTTGGGATCGGTACACTAAATTTCATCTGAGATTTGAGAACGCAATTCTTGAAAAGCTAATAAATTAAGGCTGAACTTCTGCATTCATGTAAATTTTTAAGGATTTATATGCTCGGGTCAAAGTTTCTATATTAATTTGTCATAAATTTCACTCTCAATAATTATCAATTAGTTAATCAAATTTCTCTATTTTATATTATTTTTATAATAATAATTAACATTAATAAATATTTTACTATTTTCATGTCCAAAATAAAATGAAAATATTTAACATCTCATAAAAAAATAATATGAAATATTTACTAATAATTACTCTCAAGAGTTGCATTTTACTAATGATTAATATGTGAAATATTTAAAATTAAGTAGAAAAGGTAGGAGGAAAGTTACAAAAGAAAATAAATAAATAATTCTCCAAAATTCTAGATCAACCAAAAAATAATGATTAAATTAAATCTAAAAAATTTGAACATTTACATTTTTTAATAAAGTTAATTAATATGTGAAGCAATTAAACATTTAGTAAAAAAAGGAAAAACTAATAAAAAAGTTCTTTAAAGTGATAAATAAGATAATTTTTCAAAATGTTAGACGAAACAAATTTACAAAATAAATTTTAAGCTTCAGAAATCCTAAATTTAAATATTCAAGCACTAAAGTTGTAATGGAATTTTATATTATGTGACAAAGCCAAGTAATCTATATCAATCTTCAGCACAATCCTTCGGATGGAAGAGCATTATCCTTTCCTTTTTTTTTTTATTGCTTATACTTCATAAATTTTGGTTTTCATGTTAATATTATGTTGTAAAATTCCACTTCAAATTCATTAGGTGTTAATAATGAGGCTTAAATCTAATCTACATTAGTATAACAATTTTTACATTATTTTAGGTAAGAATGATCCATGATATTTTTTTATGAGACGCCAAAATTTTTTTGCTTTCCCTTCGTAATACAAAATTGAAAATAATTAAATATTTATTAATATCAATTATTATTGTGGAGGCTAGAATGAGAAAGACAATAGATTAACTAATTAATTGTTGGTAATTGTGGAGTATATATTAAACTAATACCAAAACTCTCTTCTAAGCATTCACACATTAAAAAATTACACGGGTAGGAAATCTAACCCATAAATTAAAATATAACAGCTTCATATTTTCACGAGTTATATCATTTAACAAAAAATAATATATTTTATATCTATGATTTGACTTTATTTGTGAATATATTTACATGTGGTTTAAAGTGTTAAAAAAATTTACTTATGATTTCATTGTTAATATTTTACTCATCAATATTTGTTTTTCCTCCAAATATAACAAAATGCAATGCATGTTTCTCAAATGTTCTTCTTCTTTATCTATTAAACTAAAAATAATTTCTAAAGATCTCATGTTTATCAACCTTCCATCGAGCTTCCACCGAGCTGTAGGCTTCCAGTGAGTCACGCGGTCTAACCTATATAATGTTTAATTTAGTCTAATCTATTTATTTAAATAAGTTGAATTTAAGCTAATAAATTAACTTATTTACATAAATAAACCAAATTATTTTTCTTTACACTCGATTTGTAGACTTATTAGACCAACCTATTTAATTATAAATAATATCTTATATATGTTATACATACAACAATATACTTATATATCTAATTACATCATTTGACAATTTTGGATCTTAAGAAAATTTTAGTCTATTGATAAATTTAAAAAATACTTATATAAAAAATTTTAAATAAGCTAATGAGTCAAATTAGATTTTTTGAATGGAATAGTCGAGGCCTAAGTTTTAACCTTATAGACTAATAAGCCAGATTTAAGCTGATGATTTAAAAAGAAAGATTAATCTATTTAGGATAAAGTCTAACTTAACCTAACTTATTTACACCCCTACTCATGAAAAAGATAAATAGATGTATAATGTGATTGAGAGTGATACTGGGTTTATCATTGAGCTTCCTCCTAATGTAGATGAAATTTGTACTTATAATACTGACTTAACTTTTGATTAAATATATTATTTTTCTTAGCTAAAAAAAAGAACTCTAAATATTAATTTATGTTATGAATTTCTCCTTTTTTTCCCTTTAATTTCAAACTCCAATATCTCAATTTTAGAAAAGTAAATTAGGAATGATGGATAAATTAAAGACAAATTTACATGAAATCATGTTAAATTAGGACAAATAAGAAACACATAACTTGCGTATAATAATTTTCTTTATATTTGGATAAAAATATAACACAAGGACAAAGTGTGTTAGATTTTGTTTCATATAACAAATAACTAACTTATTGATCTAGTTAATAAGTTGATAAGTTATATGTTAACCTATAGAGGTATTTTACACAATAATTTATCAAAAATATAAATTTTAATTTAATAAATTAGTTTAAGTAGTTAATTATAAGCTGATAGCTTCACAATTTTTTTAAATTTATCATTTTTTATTATTTTACAACTCATACTCTTAATAAATAATTATACTATTATTTTAAATAATAAATAAAAATTAATTAATTAAATATATAATATCATAAATTTAGTATAAATAATTAAATATAAAATAAATAAGTAAATAATTAAATATATAAATATATGATATCATAAATTATAATTAATTAAATTTTAGATAATTATATTCTTATCCTAAACCTTAAATAAATAAAAATAAGTACATAAATAAATAAATATATGAATGTCATAAAATATAATTAATTCAAATTTATTTAATTATATTCTTATTTTAAATAATAAATATATAAAAATACATATGTAAATAAATATATAATATTATAAAATATACTTAAATTATATTTTAAGTTATTATATTTATATTATAAATAATAAGTAAATAAAAATAATTTAAGTAAATAAATATGTAGGGTTATATAATATAATTAATTAAAATTAGGCAATTGAATTTTTATTTTTAATATATTGATTGTATTAATATAATTTGATCTTTAAATAAATATAAATTAATTTAATTTATATATCTATTTATATTAACATATTCTTTTACATCATTTTACTATTTTCAATTAGTTCAATAAGTTAATTTTATGAAATATTTTTATATAATTAATTAATTTATTAACTATCAGTTATTAATTAATTTATTAGTTATTTGTGCAAAATAAAATCTTAAAAAATTTAAATTATAGGCAATTTCTTTTCAACATTTCAAATTACAAGTGAATAAATTGCAAATAGAGTTATATCACATACTTGGAAAATGTATTTTTCTAAAAAAAATGATTATATGATATTTCCAACTTCATTTTAAAACGTGCGAATAAATTTATTCTTTTACTACTTTCAAACAATTCATAATAACCGTATTAATGATGAAGCTTCCCTTCTATTATTGGCTGCAAGAAAAATCTCGGAGCTAAACATTAATTATAGATATATTATACCTTTTTTACACCTAATTTCATCCCTTTTCATTTTATATTCAATTTCCCTATAATTTTATATGCTTGAAATTTATTTATTGTAATTTTAATTGTTAATATTTTATTTATTTAAATTATTTTTATTCAAAATTTAATAAAAAAATATATGAAACACATATGTTCTCTATTTTTTTTAAATTTGATCTAATTTGACACATATATGAATAACAAATAAGACCCTTCAACACTGTCACTCTTCAACAATTAGGTTGAACTTCGAGAATTAGGGAGTGTTTGTGTTTCATGTATGTTATGATTTTTTTGGTGAATTGGCTTTGAGAATAAGCATCAATTCTTTAAAAAAAATAAAAAATAAGAACTTGAAAGCATGTCTATTTTATGTGCATCTCTTATTAAATTTTAAATGAATAATAATTTAAATGAATAAAATACTAACGGCTAAAAGTGCCACTAGTATGTAAATTTCAACACTTGAAAAAGTATCCGTAGATGAATTTTAATATTTAAAGTAAATTTTACTCTAGTTTTATGTAAAGCAATATTAGATACACATATTTCTTTTATATTTGCACATATGACCGCATTATACTTTTTAAATATGTCGAGTCTTCCTGCATTTTGTTAAATCATTTATATAATTAGGGTAATATTATTTTTATGTTTGCATTTTATTTTACGTATAATTTATATGTAGTATTTTTACTATTTAAGTAGTGCAAAAAGTCAAAAATCTTGAGAGCTGGTGGATGTGGATACGAGCTCTCCCACAATAATAATTAGCTAATAATCTATTAGTAAACTGGTACCTTTATTATTAGGCTATGATAGTTCATAATTCGGCTGAAAGTTGGGTAAGTTGAATAAGCTTTTGGATTAAATAGGTAAAACTTGCATAAAAAAAAAAATATTTGCCTATCCTGGCACATGCATTTATGGTAGTAGAGGAGGAATCAAATCGAATTGAATCAAACCAAATTTTAATTTAATCGAATATAGTTTCAAAAAAATTGTAAGTGCTCGAATTCAATTTAAGCTTGGATTATAATAAAAAAAATTTGTTTGTGCTTGGCTTAACTTGGAATATTAACACTGAATGATCTATTAAATTAGTTTGATAATAATAAAAATATTGTCAAATTATAAATGAAACTCATGTTCGATTTGAACTCAATTAATTAGAAAATAATTATTTTAATATAAAATTTAATTTTTCAATAAGTATATAAATTTGAAACATAAATTAATTAAAAACTAAATCAAAATCTTATTAATAATTACAAATTAATTATAAAAAAGTTATAATTCTGTTAACATTAATACTTAACAAAAAAATAATAGACTATTAGTTTTTTTAAAATATGTTTAAAAGAATATTATATATATAAATGAGTTGTTTACAAGTTAAACAAGTTGAATAAGAATAAATTATGCTTGGTTTAAATTACAAAATAAACTAAATTTTTATTTGAACTTGATAAAAATGAGCTACCTAATCAAGTTAAACCAAGCTATTTTTAAGTCAATCTCATCGAGTAGTGGCTCAATCGCCACTCCTATGTGATAGGCTGAAAATTTGGCTTTATCAAGTTTATGTATATTTTTTCAAAGCCCAATTTAATTTATTAGCTTATATATGCTTATTGATAATTAATAAATATTCTAAAAAATACTATTTGGAATAGAATTAATTTTAGTCAAATTATGTTTTTATATTATCAAGTATAATTCAATTAACAAAGAAAGTTGATCAAACTCAAATTAATAATATTATTTTAATTTGAACTCTTATTGATTAAAAATTGTAAAGTTCAAAGTTTGACTCAATTTGAATTTAATTTGAGTTTAATTTGATTTCAAAATAGATAAAAACATCACAATAATATTCGTAAATTAATTATTAATTATTTAAATAATTATAATATAAATTAAAATTAAAAATAAGGATGTGTTAGAAATTTTTATTCACTTTTCCAAATAATATATATTTTAATTTAATATATAAAAATATAAGAAGTCTTAATAGACTAATAAGCTAGACTTTAAATAATATAATTTAATTTATTTTGTGAAATAAGTCAAACATTTGATCCAAGTCAATTCTATTTTACAAATAAAGTAGGTTAGGTTAAATCAAAAATATATTAAGCCACTAAAAACCTACAGATTAGGTGAGTTAATTCCACCCCTACTTCAAAGTTAATTGACATTTTAAATTATCAATGGGGAGGATGGTAATAGCCATAAATGTTTCTTTCTCGGTTATACTTATCAGCACGTAATTAAAAACTTTACAGATTTATACAAAAGCTAGACATAAAGATTATCAAAATTACAACATTTTATAGAAAATTTTATAATTTCTTATAAAAAAAATGGTAAATATGAACAGGTTTTCTTGTGTGCAATAAATACCCACAAAATTTACCATTTTTTTTATAAAATTTTTCTTACTAGTAAACACAACATTTATTTCTTTATTTATAAAAGTCATAACTATTATATTTCTCAAATTTTATAATTAATATTATTAATTTTTAATTTTTTCTTTAAGTATAATTATTTGTCACCCTCTTCATTTATAACACTAAGATAAATGGTGAAAAGAAAAAATATTATTTAAAAATAAGCATGTACTTAACATTTTTAAGATAAGATTTAACTTTTTGCTTTAATAATTTTTGTCTATTTTAACACTATAAATGAATGAATGGATGGATAATTATTATTACTAGTAAACATAACTTTTATTTCTTTATTTATAAAAGTTGTAACTATTATATTCCTTAAATTTTATAATTAGTACTATTAGTTTCTTATTTTTGTTTTAGTTATAATTATTTGTTACTTTTTTCACTTATAACACTAAGATAAATGATAAAAAGGAAGAATATAACTAAAAAGTTAGCATGTACTTAATATTTTCAAGATGAGATTTAACTATTCACTTTAATAATTTTCATTTTTTTTACATTGTAAGTGAATGGAGGGATGAATAATTATAATAAAAATAAAAATAAAAAAATTAATAATGCTTATTATAAAATTGGAGAAACATATAATACTATAATTATTTTATAAACTAACATAATCTATAATAATTTATAGATTTGGATTAATGAATACACAAATATTAAGCCATATTTAAACATTTAGGTTTGTGTAAATATTTTATTTTGAAGATTTTTATTTTTAAATTTCCTATGATAACCAAGTTGATCCAATTTAACTAACTAGGAAGAGATCTTAAGTCACATCCTATATATATTTGTGGTTACTCCGTTGAAATACAAGGTTTATAATATCAAGGGATAAGAGTTGGGCACTCCTTTTTAAACTTTTACCATATTTTCCCTATTTTTTGTATTTAGATAAGCTGAATGGATTAGAAATATAAGGATAATTTGTAATTATGAAATATGTCAAATTCATTATATTAGAGTACTAGATTAACATTCAAGTATGATTTTCATCTTAGAATGCGATCTCATGTTTGGCTTCTAAATTCTTGATCTAATTTTTTTTAACATATAATAATTACTACATTCATAAATGGGGAATCAATTATTTTATTTACATTCTTATTTAAATATAATTATAAGAAAAGTTACAAACTTTAGTATAAATTTTATCACGGATATATCAAAGCATGGTCCATCTTTCAATTTTTTCAGAAATAAAAAATAATACTACTATGTCAACAAAATATCTTTATAAGATGACTTTGGTTTATGAGATCTCTTTTATATTTTTGAGAATATTTTAAGGGAATGTAACATTCTTGTATTCAATTCAAATTTTAGAAAAATATTTTTGGGAATGTGAATATTCATAAGCATGTTTTTAGTCCAACATTCCCATAAGAAGATGAGCATTCTATATTCTCATGATATAGAAATATTTAATTGATATAAAAAAATTATTTTACCCACTTTATCACCCATTATAATTAACCATCACTTGACATCACATACAGTTAATGACTCTTGTCCACCATTGTTAGCCATTAACCATTTTTGATAATTATTGTCAGCCATTATCTATTACCAATGATTAATGTTTATCACTACTCATGCTAGTAACCATTATCTATTACTATCTATTGACAATAATCATTATGAACCACCATTCACCACCTACCACTAATAATTGTTGTTAACTCATTATTTATTATTAGGTTACTACTATCTCACTATTATCTAGTGTTAATAACCATTATTGGCGACAATTGTTAGCTATTGTTAACCACCACCTATCATTAGTGATTACTACCGACCACTACTTATCATTATTAATCATTGCCAGCCTACCATCTATTCTTGATGACTACCACCATCCATTATTTATTTATAGTGACATCTGCTAACTATCACTTATCATTGGTAACCTCCCTAATCATTATTCACCATCAATGACCATTATCTATCATTACTATTTACTGTCCAGTAACCACTATTAGTTATTGTATACTATCAGTAACCATTCAATTTTTAATAAAAATATTTTTTATAATTAAACAATATTTTTTAAAAATATTTAAAATAATTAAAATATGATACTGTAGCATTATCTAAGAATATTTCTAATTGAACTAAATATAGAAAATATTATATTCTCATAAATTAAATTCTTAAAAATCATATTCTTGAAAATATTAGGATTCTTGTGAATGTTTAATTCTAAAAGCTAAATGCCACCTAAGAGCATATGAATACTAGTTCCTAAGTAAGAGGATCCACTTATTTCATTTTTCATATAACATAAGAGGTGAATTTTATGGTATTCCAAATATTTTAAAATTTAAGATTTTGTAAGAATTTCAAAAATCATTATATTGAAATTATTTAATCATGTTTGTTAAAAAGTAGATGGTTGTAATTAAATAATTTTGATTCAATAGTTTTAGAACTTGTTATGTCATCCTAAGTTTTAAAATTTTATGGATAGCATAGCAAACACAAACATAGGATAAGATAGAATAAATTATTATATTGGTTCAAAAAGATCGATGCTATATCAAGTTTTTATTGTTTCGTCAGAAAATAATTTTCATAAAAAATATTATTTGCATATATATTAATAAAAGAGTATTATATCATTTATATTTATAATTAAAAAAATGATACCTAAGATAGAATAGTAGAGAAAAATAGTTTTTTTTAAATAGAAGAAATTGCTTTTTTCAAAATTTTTATTGTAATATTAAACAAATAAAATATTTTTATTTTAATATTTTATAACTATATTTTTTTTAAAAATATTTTCTATTAAAATAAATGAATTTTTTTTTGAAAATTTATTTTATGTTATATAAATCCATATACCTTTAATTTCTACATAAAACACGTCTTTAAAAATAGATACTGCATTAAATTTTTTAAAATTTATAGTTTATTAATGTACAATAAATTTAAAAAAAATAATATAATTTCAATCTTTTAAGCATCGATTCGATATTTCCCTCATTGAATTAAATAAAATGAACAAATTGAACATTCTTTCGCAATCTTTTCCGAACATGCCAAATAGAGCGTGCTTATCATCTCTTGAACCTTTAATGATGTAACAGCATTGCAATTTACTTTCGTTGCTTTCTATTTTTTTTTTAAAGAAGTCATCGTATATTAGTGATGTAATAATATATTATTACATTATAAAATTTAATTATATATTAAATTTATTTTTTAAAATTAAATTTAATGTATTATATAATAATATATTAATAAATAAATTTAATAATGTATGGACACATTATTGCACCCATAATCATCTCCGTTGTAGTCTCCGCCTTTTTAACATTATTTTTCTGTTGACTTCATTGTAATGATAGTAAGTTGGAAACAATACGAGCAATGGTGATGGGACTTCTACCGGAAAGCCAATATATGATGAAACCATGATTATGAAAGATGGGATGAATATATAGAGCCATTAATTGGATTCATACTTAGAAATTTAATAAAATTTTCTTCATAAAACTTCATAAAAACTTATAAAATTTATATCAGTTTTACATATAATAATTAGATAAAAAAAGTTGCCCTTCCAATCATAAAATTTGTAACAAATAAATTTTGTTTTAGAACTATTAAATTTCTATATAAAAATTAAAAAAAATTAAATTTAATCTATTATCAATATATTATTTTTTTTATACTATCAATAAATAGTAAGATAATACCTGATTAAAAGAATTAATAAATTTTACTAATAGTAAAAATATTTTAATAATTTTATTGATATAGTAATAATAAGTGATAGTAATAAATTAAATTTAAATCTTAATGAAAAAATAAATGCAATATATAAAATTTATTACGAATTACAAGAATATGAATCGATGCAAACTTTTTTTTTTTTTTGTAAATACATCTCCAAATATAACCTTTTTTTTTATATAAATCAAATCAAATACAACCTTTAAATTAATGCTATCATAGATTTTAAAAAAAGAAGTATCAACCTATATGACAACATTATTAGTTTCTATGAATGGCGCTATTGTATGATAAGCATTAGCAAAAAATAGGAACATATAAATCATATTTATGCATCTCAATTGAAATCAGTGTTTGTATTCTCCTTCTTATTTGTTAATGAAATTTGCTCTTGGCTAAAAAAAAAATTGAAATTAGTGGGGTATAGTGAATTAGTTCATCTTTAATTGATTTATCTTTGAAATATTACTTTTTTCTTTTTTTTATTTTATATATTCGGTATTTTCTTCTTTTCGTAACTCTCTAGAATGTATTAACTAATGAAGAAAGGGAATACACACGGAGGTGATGATATTTTCCATTGATTTCGTTGAAGAAATCAAAACGTAGAAACAAAGAAAAAGCGGAAGGTAACAGAGACAGATTAACAACTCCTTGTTTTGGAAACTTGGCGAGTATTTTTCATTCTTTTATACTCGTTTGCTACTTATTTTATATTGAGATTAATAATGTTACAAATTTTATTATTTATTAAAGAGAATAAATGAACACTCCCGAGAATGCAACAATTTTTTCCTCACTGTTGAAATACCAAATCACCAAACTCATTAATTTGGCAAAATTAATAACTTTATAATTTCAAAGATGAAATTATAAAATTTTGATAAAATTGCTCTTAAATTATATAAATTTATAATTTTATTATTAAATAATAGTATATAATTATAATTTTATTCTTCTATGTAATAATTTAGGGATAAAATTATTTGTACGGAAAGATAAAATTATTTATACAAATCATTATTTAAGAACAAAATTATAATTTGATAAAATTAATAATTTCATTCCTAAAATTATAAAATGCTAACAAAATAGTTTATGAATTATATAAAGTTACAATTTTATCCCTAAGTAATAGTTTGTATATATAATTTTATTTTTACATACAATAATTTAAAGATAAAATTATTTATATAGATAATTATTTAAAAATAAAATTATAATTTTTTATAATTCAAAAATTATTTACAATTATTTTATAATTTTAAAGATAAAATTATTAATTTTATATAATTTAACAACCCTTTTTTTTAGGGACAAAATTGTTAATCTCGTGTGGATGGTAAATACAACCAAGGAAACGAAAGAAAGAACCACTTAGAAAAATGCCTCAAAGTAACGTCATCAAGCGCCTGTAGCTCAGTGGATAGAGCGTCTGTTTCCTAAGCAGAAGGTCGTAGGTTCGACCCCTACCTGGCGCGCGATTATGCGCGATTATTTTAGTTTTCTTAATTTTCAGTGGTGGCTTTCTCTAAACTAGGCAAATATTGCACCGAATGGGTTTGAATGTCTGCAAAAGTGGGAACGACAGAAGAAAAAAGGATAATTATCTGAATTGTAGAAAAAAAAAATTATATGATTTTGATTTTTAACAAGCACATACATTCATATAATTACAAATTTCATCCTAAACTTGAAAAAGAAAGGGGACGGGGGAATGGAAAAGAACTGCCATCTGCTGAAACTTTATTGATTTCTGCTAAGCATTGTCTTTTTCTCGCCACACCCACTCTGCTCTTACAAATTCACTAGCTATCCCAATACAATTTGTGTCGTCCATTTGGCCTTGACAACCTCAAGTCTGCAGCCTGCACTCTAATTTTCTTGAGTAATCTCCAAAGTTGATGCCTTTTTACATCAGAAAGTCTAGCACTTTGGAAGGTCAACAGGAGGTGGGTTCAAAGACTCATTAGGGCCTTTTCCATTTTCCACCAAGAAAGCCATCTTTAGTCCCCATGTAGTGTGCACTTCCAAGTGGCAGTGCAAGAACCAAACACCTGCGCATACCGTGGCCAAAGAATTCTAAGCATAGTTTTGAATTTGATTGCAGTTACAATGTGATTATCAAAATTTCAGTTTGTTTCAAGAAAAAAATTATAAAATATTAGAACAAGAAAAAA
Source organism: Sindora glabra (assembly GCA_020226215.1). Taxonomy (NCBI): domain Eukaryota; kingdom Viridiplantae; phylum Streptophyta; class Magnoliopsida; order Fabales; family Fabaceae; genus Sindora; species Sindora glabra. The sequence continues at coordinate 100,450,028 of CM035227.1, read as the reverse complement.
TGTTCTATTTGTTTAATGTTAAATATGAAAGATTTGAGAGAAAATAATTTCTTTTATCTTAAAAAAATCTATTTTTTAATCATAAATTATATAGTAATATATCACACCTAAACCCTAAATCTTAAATAATATTTTCTTAAAAAAAATACTTTCCAAACGATTGTTGGGTGCAATTTAAGTTGTCATGAACCCACAGGATTTTTACATAGGAAAGATTCACTTAAGATGGTGCACTCTATTTGTCCCATTGACAAGTATATGATTGAGAATTAGTGTGTAGCATTGTTCTTAACATAATTTTCCCTCTTAAACTTCATCCTTAGTAGAAGAGATGAGATTATGAAAATAACATTTGGAAACAATTAGAATTTTGGAAGAGGAGAATGTTGGAGGTACCTGGGTTGTCTGCCTTGAATCTGATTGCTGCCCACCCACCATTTGGAACCCCCACTGTGTTTCTCTCAACCGGGTCTACAAGATTAAAGCTCTTTGGGTCATTCTCTGGATCAAAGTTTCCTAACCCTTGTCCAACAACAAAGAAATTGAAGCCATGCAAATGGAGAGGGTGGTTCTCTGGTGCTATCATTGCAGTGCCTTGAAGAACAACTTGTACTGTTGAATTGAAAGGTAATCTGTATACCCTTGTTCCATTCAGCGTCTGGAGGTTGCTTGGTTGAGTGCCTGTGAAATTATAAAATGTGGGAGGATACGCAGGAAAATCATCCGTGAAAACTCCTTCTATGTTGTAGTAATGTGCTTGAAGGAGAGCTATATCTGGCAACACAAAGCTGATGTTATTAATATCAGACACAAGCTTGCTGCCATTCAGGCATGTAGCACATGGGTTAACCCCAACAGATACGGCGAAGAAAAGAGAGTGGTCTATGGTCAGTGGAACTTGTGTAGGGTAGGTGTCTGAATTAAGGCTTCTGAGAGAATCGATGAAATTATTTGTTAAGGAAGTTGCGTTCAGGGGAGGAATGCTGGTTAGTATTGTCTTGGGATAAGCAGGTGTGCCTTTGTAACGAAGTGTAGCAAATGATGTGACGTTGTCAAAGACAATGGTGGGAGCATCCATGAAAGGTGTGACTGCTATCAAGTACTTTCCCTCAGTTTGATTTGCAGTTAGAAGAGCATTTGTGGTTTGGCCTGGACTCATGAATATTATGTCTGTCTCAAATGGCTTAGCATAAGATGCATCTGCTTCGACGATGGTTAGATTGTGCCCAGCAATTTTGAAGAACAGCTCATCGTTGACTGCAGCATTGACAATCCTCAGCAGGTAGGTCTTGCCACTTTCAACATGTAGCGTGTATCCCTCTACACATTTTGACAAAGTTCTTTGATTCAGAACATGTCTAAAATGAATACATACAAATAGGTTTGGAAAAACAAATACATAAAAATATTATTTGCACTTCTTATCATTCACAATACTTACTTGTGTAGCACAATTTGAGTCAAACTGATCTACTTATTTTAAAATAGATGAGATTAGTTTAACTTAAATTATAACATATTTTATTTTTATAGCACAATTTAAGTTAAACTGATCTACTTATTTTAAAATAGGTGAGATTAATTTAACTTAAATTATAATATATTTTTATAAATATTAATTTAGAACATGTCAAAAATATAATGAAGAATAGTAAGTTTGGAAAAATAAATATATAAAAAAGTTATTTGCACCTTGTCACTCACAATACTTACTTATATAATACAATTTAATCAAACTAATCCACTTATTTTAAAATAGATGAGATTAATTTAATTTGAATCATAATATATTTTTATAGATGTTGTAAATGATAAAAGTGTGAATAATACTTCTTTATGTAAGTATTGATCCCTAGCTATGTCATATTTTCTTTTTAACTTCTAAAATTTCTCATAATTTGGAAATAGAAAAGATAATGAAATTCATGAAATATCCCCTCTATGTAAGTACCTTGAGAAGAGCAACCGGGAACAGGTCCAGGATGGCCATTGATAGTATGAGCATCTGATATGTTTGGTGGCATCCCAGAACTTATAGACTGATTAAGCACAGCTTCAACGTCTGATTTCCACCATTCACCTGGATTCAAACAAAACAAAACTCACATAAACAATGCACATGTTACCTCACAACAACAACTTAGTAGCTGTCCCAAACAAGGTTAGATTAAACTGACTTAGAATGATGATCTTCTCTTTGTCAGGTTTGGGAAAAGGATAAGGAACGCCTTTTTTGGGCAAAATGACAATGGCTCCATGCATTGTGGCCCTCAGCCAGGTGATATGTGCATGCCAAAGAAGTGTGCCTCTTTGGCCTGTGATGGTGAAGTTGTAAAGGAAACTCTGCCCTGTCTGGATGGGACATTGTGTGATATAAGCTGGCCCATCATACCAACCAGTTCGAATCTGTCTGATTCCATGCCTGCCACAAAAAAATCCAAATCACATCTGGTAACATCGTTAATTATGAAGAAACTACTGATTAATTAGTACCGGGATCTCAGTGCTACTACCTTTTTTGTATTTTGATAGACACTTTATCATAGTTGAGTCAGAGTGAAAAATTTAAGAGAGTTTCTAATTGAGTATTGCTATAGGATAGCAGAAATGCTACATGCACAAAAGCAGGATATGAAACTGAGTTCTGAATATAAAGAATTGCCAATTGAATAGAATGATGGAACAAATTTGTAAAATCCAACTCAAGATAAAAGTTCAGAACTTAAATTTGAATTTCACTTTCAATACATATAATATTTTTGATGGGATAATGATAAATACACACTCCTTTTTTTTTTTTTTTCACATCCGGATTCAAGTCGAATAGAAAATGATTTAATAAATTTGTAAAATCTAATTCAATAAAGATAAAAATTCAGAACTTAAATTTGAATTTTACTTTCAATATATATAACATTTTTTATGGGATAATGATGAATACACACTCCTTTTTTTTTCTTTTTCACATCCGGATTCAAGCCCCCTCACATCATCACTACTTGTAATTGACTCTTAAGAGTATGAATTCAGACATGAAGAGAACAACGTGTAAGAAGCATTATTCTTTGCTATAAACATAATTTCTGCATGCGACAATTGCAATGTTACTTACAAATCTAATGAAAAACACATATAAGAAAATTGTGTCAAAAATAAATAAGTAGTCCTTTCATATTTATCCAAATATAAAATGCAAATAATCTTAAGGATTTCAAGTCCACTGTGACATTAGAAAATCTTCCATTTATTACTCACATAAAACTAAACTGATAAATTGGTTGTAATTTGTGGAGGGAAAGTGGTTCTTACCAATGAATTGTAACATTGTGTTGGACATGGTTGGTGACCCTCACAAGGACAGTATCACCCTCCCTTGCATATAGAGTTGGCCCTGGGAACTTTCCGTTGACGGTAATGATAGTTTTCGTGGAGCAGAGCTTTGTTGTGTTCTTTGTGACCACCTGCAGACATTAAAGACCACCAATAATTTGTTTGTTTCAATTTACTTTGGAGCTGTTGAGGCATTGGGATCACTAGAAACCAACGTGTACAATCCAAAGGCATAAAAATATTATGAGTTGGGTTAGGGACAAAATACGACACTAATAAAAGATATTCGGATTAACTAATGTTGCGATGAAAAGTATGTATTCGAGAATTTGAATTGTAACAGGTTTGATCATGTTGAAATGGGTTGGAATATCTACTTGGTGCAAATAACTAATAAATTAATTTATAATTGATAAATTAACATATAGCTAATAAGCTAGTCGTTAACTATTAATTAAAAATTAATAAATTAGTTAATTATTTTAGGAAAAATATTAGAAACATAAAAAATAAGATCCAAAATTAAGTTTAAAATTTTTATATTCATTATATTGAATTTTACAAATTTATCTTATCAATCCATATAGCAATATTATTACAATAAAAATATTTAGTAAAATTAGTTGTTCAATTAGCTAAAAAAATTAAATTGATATAGAAGAATATATTACTATAATTAGATATATGAAGTAAATTAATTTATATTTATTTTGAGTTAAATTATATTAATGTAATTGAAATATTTAAAATAAGAATATAATTATTTAAGATCTAATTGAGTATATTTTTATAATATTATATATTTATTTACTTTATAGTTTTTATTTATTCATATTAAATTAATAATCAAAGGCTAAATATTTATTTATATAATTAGAAAATAATGTGTCAATTAACTAAAAGAATAAGGACAAATTTAAAGAAAAATTTAATAAAATATAAGTTACAAACTACCTTTTGAAACATTTTTTCTCAATAAGTTAGTATATCAAATATTTTTTTATAACTAACTTATAACTTTTTAATTGGTCAATAAGCTATAAATTAAGCCATTAATTATACAGGATACACCCAAAGTATTAAAATTACTCATGAATCTATTTCAAATAAACAAAAAAGGTTAGTGAAAGCGTTAAATATTGCACATTTTAAACGATTCAAATTACAACTTTTTAAATTGAATTGAGAAGGTAATTTAGGTTCTTTCATCTTTAATTTGTTACACTCCTCCATATCTTCTACGTAAGTTTAACTTATTTTCGTAAGAATGGCACCGATATTTTTATAAAGACAATTTTTAGAGCAAAATGCACCAAATTCTCATTATGTAGGGGTCATGTGTTATTTACACAAGAATTTTAGGAGTATATAATCTGCTCTCTAAATTACATAAATACTGCAACTATGAATTAACCCCTTAATCATACTCCAAAGTTTTCTTATTGGTATGAATTAAAATGACGGGTGGGTAACTTGGGGTTATTTGCACAGCTTTGTAGTTCAGAGAGATTATTGAGCTATGCTTTGGCACTTACTAAAAAAAATTTATATCTATATTTTGTAAGTTTTATGAAAAAAATATTATACTTTTTGTTAAAAAAAAGTTTTAATTTTTATATAGGAATGAGAAGGTTTTTAAAATAACTTTAAATGATGAAATTGTAACTTTTTATATATTTATTACATGCAAAATTTATATGTGTATGAATCTTTCCCAATAATTATAGTTTCAATTATTGTATCTAATCATTTATATAAGTGAAGTCCCTAGCATTTTCATAGAATCTATACTGACTAACTTTATATGAATAAAACTTTTACATTTTTATAAAATCCACTCTAATTAATAGATGATGCAATAACTGCATCTGCAATCACTGTAAAAATTCCGGATCCAAATTATACACATTTATAATTTTTTATGAAAATTCTGTATAATTCTATGAAAAAAATCTTGTGTTTTTCATAACTTTCACACTATACTTCTATAAAATCTCGCAGAATTTTCTAGGATGCATATCCTGTGTTTTTTAAATCAGAAGAATGAATGACTTGTGATCCAAAGCACAGTGAAAATTGTTGTACTTGACCCTTTTCTCATTCTTCTTAATAGAGTCTTATTTTCATAAATTGATAGACATGTAAAATTAAAGCTCTCCTTTATTATTTTTTTTTAAGTTATTTTTTTGTGAAAAAATCTCATCTAAGATATATAAATAAAGAAGTATAATGTATTTTTATATTTTATTATTAAAATATATTCTTAAAATTATAATAAAGAAAGAAAATAACTTCTTTAAAAAATTATTTTTATCAAATTTATTATATTTAATATTAAATATTATTAATTATTTTTCACTATCTTTATAGTTTATAATTATATTATTATAGAAATATTTTTCAATAGGAGGAGCCCACCATGCAAAATCGACTTTATAATTATATTATTATAGAAATATTTTTCAATAAGAGGAGCCCACCATACTAAACTATTATTATCGAAATATTTTTCAATAAGAGGAGCCCACCATACAAAATCGACTTACCCTGAAATGGTAGTGACGCACCAAAGACTCAACAAATGCAGGAAATGAAAGAGCCACCAGAAATATCACCACAAGCCGTGGCTCCATTAATCTCTTCAGTGTTCAACTTATCTTTCAGTCTCTTCAGTTGATCTTCTTCTTCTCTGACCCTTTTGCTGATTAATCTTTTGCTGTCTATGCACTACTAAACATATGACTAACCACCTCAACCTTATATACTGAAGCAACCTTTGATGCAACGTCGTTTTACCCCTGGTAGGTGAATAAATATTTGCCGCCATGAATTTTTCCGAGCTTTCTTGCATGCTAAACAAGCCTCCTCTAGTCTTTTTCTGTCCGTTTCGATGTAAACAATTTATAGCTGACAAACACTCATATTGCGTTTGGAAACATACTGCTCAGCTGTAAACCAAATCCATATTTCATATTAGTCAGACTCCATGTTTAATTTGGTCTTAAATCTTTGCCAATCTTCTAGAAGAGTATATTATCCATAATAAATATTAGTATTCTAGAGACTATAACAATAATTATCTAAATTATCTAATAACCAGCTAATTACTTTCTAACCACCCTACTTAGGGAAACTCTTCTATATAAGATATACATTAAACCTCCATTTATTCAGGTTATTCTCCTTTTACACACATATTGATTGAGTAAATAAAGGTATAGTATATACCTTGTATAGGAGAGTTTCCCTAAATAAGATGGTTAGAATGTAATTAGATTATTATTAGATAATTATCGTTATAACCCACAGTATATATTAATTCATACAATGAGATGCAGCCAAAATATCATAATCACCCAAATACCAACTGATCTACATGTGAAATAGCCTAATCCAAATGACAAAAGAGTCTGATAAGTTAACTCACAAATAGATGCCTCAAAAGTTAGCAACAACTTATTATGAAACATATCACTCTCACTTGGTATTATGCACGTTATGACAGAAGAAGATCATGATCACCACCTGAAGATCATATACGCTTAGACTTATTCTTAAATACGAACTAACTTACGTGTGAAGTGGCCCAATTGAATTAAAATCCAAACGACGAAAAGGTCCAATAAATTAGCCTAAAAATAGGTGACCCAAAAGTTAGTAACAGCTTGTTAAGAAATATATCATTCTTGAACAATATTGTATAAAGCAATATAGAAAAAGATCATGTTACCATTCGGACACGCTTACATATGTCATTGGTTCAAGATCTTACTAAATGCCATGGCTTTGCTTGTAAAAAGTAGAAGGTATATCAATTTTTTTTCTCTAATTACATTTACATTTTTATATCTCGAATACTTAAAAGCTGATTTAAGCATTAAAGTGTACTTTGCAAGTCCCTTCTATCCTATACTATTGACCGGTATTCCCTACGCAAGTCCTTTTCGGCTAATTGACATTTGAAATGCACATCACGGCAGCATATGTTTTGGACGATGAATATTATATTACATTGGTTGGGCTATGATTGTCGGTCCATCCACTTCATTGGCGTGATTGGGATGTATTGAATATAGATGGAAAGTTTTGGATCCTTGGTAGCAACAGTACTCCCACCTTATAAAAATTCAAATGAAACATCTTTGTCAGTATGTTTTTTTTTCAGACCCTTTCTCAAGAGATGCTGCTTTTGTACTTCAGCTAATAGCTGGCACAAATTTTCCTGCTTTTAACTTTTTTTGTGTTATATACAACCAACACATTTCATCATATATCTCTTTCGAAAAAGTAGTTCAGAAGGTGTAATTTATTAGATGGAGGACGAATTTTTCTTTAGTGCATTGAGTTCAAGTCCGGGGAAGTCGGTCTTGAAGTGCCTTTTGTTTAAAAAATTTCTATCTCATAGCAATAAAAATGAAGGTGCCTCTGGCCTCTTGTGCATGGAGGCTATTCATACAAGGCATTCTTGAGATTCAATAATTCACTTAATTCCATTTATTTGCTTACATTGCCTTAAGACATGTCTATATGATTTTATTATATAAGCGAAAAATTCTGAATATCTTGATATCCATCCAAGTGTGTAACTCCAATTAATAAGAAGGCCGGCATATTGATTAATAATAGTAAGTATATGTCACGCATTCTCAATAGATAGTTAACAATTCTTATTAATTTAAAATATTAATTGATTAGCATCGGTTACTAAGATTGATAAATTGAACTAATCTAGTCCACGGATTAATCAATTTGAATTATTTAAAATTTAATTTGTTTTAATTATAAATTTATAATCAAAGTTTGTATATTCATAAATCAAATCATAAACTTCAAACGAATTATATCACTTAAAATTTAATTCATTTTTTAATGCAGGTTTATAGGAATTGGTTCGTAAGAGTTAAAGTTGACGTGAATTGATTCAATTGATTTAATTTGCCCGGCTAGCATCCCCAGGTGCTAGCATTGTGGAAATGTACTTCATATATTAATAATGCACTGAGTTTATAGAGTTTATAATTGCATATAAGCTAAATGAATTTGTTGATCAATGTTATCTTTACAATTTATTTTATAATTGTATATATGTTACAATTTAAGCTGTTGTCTGCATATGTTTTAAAAATTGAAAAATTAGATTTTGATATAAATAAAATAATAGTAAAAAAATTGGGAATAAAATCGATCTTTTTAAAATTTGTTAGATTAGTCCTGGAAAAGAACTATTGCCGTATTGGACTCTATTGTCCCAGCATAAAAATGAAAAATGTTTTAACTTATTAGCATGGGTGAAAATGTTAATCTTCATATCTTAACAATGTGACATGAGGTACGGAAATTGATACCTGAACTAATTTTATCTATAGAATTGAACAATATTACTTGAAAATGTTTAGGTGATGGCCAAATCACAATCGAGTTACTGTGCTATCTGCTCTGGTCCAGCTACAATCTTTTCTTTTAAGGTCACGTTTTGGTCAATGGCATGGAAGTGAGGCAATTTGGTTTGTCTACGTTAAACATAGTTTGCAAGCAAGTGACGTTGAAAATAGATTTGTTGGAAATAGAAGGGTGATGTAATGTGATAGAACAAAAGTAACAAGCCAACTCAAATATCATGATGACCATTACCTAATTTAGATTGTTCAAGCTAGCATTCCGTTGGCAAATAAAAAATAGGTTGAATTAGTAAAAAAAAAATTAATAGTTTTAATATTAAAGAAAAGATGAAAGGTCACAATGACTAATTTTTAAAATTATCTTTTTTTATTGTTAGGTTGAAAAGTAGTTAGATGAGAATCAATCTATCAAAACTAAAGAATAATTACATGATTATATTATCAAATTTATCTTAGATAGTTATTTGTAGTCATCTGAAGTTTGAGTGCTTGATCAATATCTTAAAATTAAAATAAAAATATTCATAATTTAAGTTTAAATTAAACATAAAAAAAGTTAATGTCAATTATATTGTTTAAATAATTTTAATATACATTAGACTCATCACCCTATCAAATCATTTAAAAAGCATGAGCTAACACTTGCCCTTATTTTCTGGGGGTCCTTGCAAAGTAATGGTGGATGAGAAGCAGAAAAAATTACGTCAATTTTTTTGGAAAATATATGATTTATATATTCACTAAACTAGCTTATTTTGATTCTATTCTGCATGTTTTCAATTTATAGGTGTTATATGGTATATGCTAAGTTCACAGCAACTATGATAACATATTGAACCTAGCACATTATCATTTGTACAATTATATTTTTTCTTTTGGTGTTTGCTTTGACGACTAAAGTGATAATAATTATAGAATAATTATTGCACTATTATGCATTTTTATTTGCCTTAAATTAATATATAATAGAATTTCTTTTAATCTAATTTCACATATAAAATACCATATCTAAATTTGCTTATATCAAATAGATAATATTTTTAAAATATTTAATTTCTTTAAATAAAATAATTCTCTGGGAACATATGAATGTATTTGAATTTATTTATAAATATATGATTTCTTTAAATAAAAAAATCTCTGAATATGCATGAGAACACGTGTAAAATGGCTAGTATATATAACTTCTTTTACAAATAATAATAACCAAAAAATTAAAAATAATTATGACTATTTTATTATCCTTTATATATAGTAATTTAATAATAAAATATAATTATTTTTTACACCATTCAAACTAAAAATGATTTTGTATAATTAATTATTAACTAATGTTATCAAACATAAAATAATTATATATAATTTGTTATTTAAAAATTAATTATTATAATTAATTATTTTAATAATAAACCATTTTTATCGCTATACCAAATCAACCCTTATTATCATATGCATCTACCTCAGCACTTCACTTTAGTTAATATACAATTGCAAGCCATACAGCCTTATTCACTCTGTCAACCATTTTACTCCTAGTTGGATATTATAACCTACAAGTGCATTAAAGTTTCATTAAAAATATTATTTATATATATTAATAAAGAAATAGTATAGTATTTGTATTGATAATTTAAAAAAATACTTAGAGGTGTAATAATTGAACCTTCTTTGAAATAAAGAAAGTTATTTTTTTAAAATTTTCATATTTAATATCAAATAAATAAAATACTTTCTCTTATTTTAATATTTTATAATTATATTTCACAAAAAAAATATTTTTATTGAAATAAATAAAGCCTTGAAACGATGCTAGAATCCTAATGAAAATTTTCTTACCACACCTGCAAAAACAATGATTTAAGCATCAAAGCATTTTTGGACAGACCTTCCTCTACAGTCGTTGGTTCTCTTTACCTGGCTTGACGACCTCCAATAGACCGATATATTATCAGTTGTATCTCGATAAATTTACATCTTTTTTACATCTTTAAATGAGTTTGTTGCGATGTGCAACTCTCTTAAACACTATCCTAGCATCCATTAGCAAATCTATATATGTAGAAACTATTGATAAGTATCAAATTAAGATTCGCTAGCTTTACTGCAACTTTAATCTTAGGATTTAATTGTGTGTTATTATTTAACACAAGGAAATAATTATGAGTATAGAGAAATATGAAGATATTATAAAAAAATGTAAGATTTGAGTTAATGGAAAAACTAAGGTATTCACCAATTATGATAATCATGCATCACACTTTTCCAAATAGAAAGTTACTGCAGCCCTTGCCAAATTAAAATGTTAAATGATTACCATTGGTAGAAATGTACATCTTAGTACGTTAATGCACAAGGTTGAAGGCGTTAACTATTTTCAATACAATGTTATTAGTCAAGGATGCATGTTCCTCTGGCTTTGTTAAGAAATCAAATCCTCTTCGCATTTTATTTTATAATTACACACATATCTATGTTGCGATTTAAGTGATTTTATATTCTTTAAAAAATTTAAAATTAACAAGTTTATTGCAGAGTAAATTTTTATATTAAAAAGTGTGAAGCGCAAGATTCATTCGCAAAATTCAAGTATGATTTTGATATGATTCTCATTTAATGAAAGTAAGTCATGTAATTTGACAATTGTGCCACTAAAATTAATGTTTTCTATCCGTACAAAAGTGGGTCGATATTTGAACAGTTATTGTACCCTTATGAGATTCATATAAACATAATTTTGTCAGTTAAAATTATGAGACAAGTTATATACTTTAGACATAATACTTGATTGGTTATAAATGGTCCGTTCAGCTGATTGATATCAAATGCCATACAAATAAAGAGTTATAAAACAATTGTGAAGAAAATGAGAATGAAATTTACCTTTTTCAAATTTGTTAATTAGATTAGTCCTAAAAGAGAATTAATGATGCATTGTACTCGATTAGACAGTATAGAAAGAAAAGGTTTCATCTTAATAATTACCCGAACTAATTTTATCTATAGAATTGAACAATATTACTTGAAAATGTTCAGGTGATGGCCAGAACACAATTCAGTTACTGTGCTTGTTCCAACTACGTTCTCTGCTTTTAAGATCGCATTTTGGTCAATGCTGTAAAATGATACCATTTGGTTTGTCACCGTTAAACACATTTTGCACAAAAGTGATGTTGAAGATAGTTTTGTTAGAAATAAAAGGGTGATGTAATGAAATAGAACAAAAGTAACAAGCCAACTCAAATATCATGATGACCAATACCTAATTTAGATTGTTCTAGCATAGTTTGAGTCGGTGTGCATCTATAGAACATATATATAATAGCTTTAACATTCTATCACACTCCATGAAACAAGATTAAAGAAAAGGTGGAAAGTCATGGTGATTATTGTGTTATATTGAGGAAAAATATGTTGGTGATCATCATGATAGAATAAGAAAAAGAAACATTAAAAATAGAAAAAGAATTCTTACTTTTCTTTTATCGTAAGAGTACCCTAAATCACTAGACACGCATATGAAGATTAGGAATTAAACCTTGGATGTACCAGAAAATACAAAATTTTTAAGAAGCATTGGGTGCTATTTGAGTTAAAGAAACATTAAATATGTTAGTGCTACTTGATTATTGTGTTATATTGAGGAAAAATATGTTGGTGATCATCATGATAGAATAAGAAAAAAGAAACATTAAAAATAGAAAAAGAATTCTTACTTTTTTTTTTGTGATTATAAGAGTATCCTAAACCACTAAATGCATATATATAAAGATTAGGAATCAAATCTTGAATGTACCAGTAGGTACAAAACTTTTAAAAAATATTGAGTGCCAATTGAGTCAAAGATTTTCAACAAAAAAAAATCTTACTTTAATAAAAGAAAGTCCACACAATAATATTATAGACATTTTATCTTACTTATGTACTAAGAATTTTTATTATTCTAAAAAAGAAGATTCAAAAAAATATAAGAAATTCCATAAAGGTGGATACAAGTCGATCAATGAATTAAATTGAGATTTTTAGTAGTAAGTTTAAGTGAATTTAATTTCAATTAAATATTGGTTCATAATCAAATAAATCGAGATTTTTAGTTCGAAATAAGTTTGTAAATTGTTTAACTAACTCGTTGGCTTATTTGACTTAATTAAATGAACCAAAATTTCAAATAAGCAAATCCAAATTAAAATGAACTAATTTAGCTTGTATTAGCTCAACTCATTTAGTTAATTTAGTCTAAAATCATTTTAAAAAGGTTCTATCTAAAGTCATTTAAATATACAACATAATACATAAATTATATTGAATATCATAATTTAGTTTATAAATATCATTAAGATATATATATATAATTTATCCGATTAATCCATGAATAAAAAAATTGAATTAATCATAAATTGAATTTGGTTCATTGAATAATCAAGCTAATCCTTTATACTTAGGTTCAATTCATTTAATTTATAAATTCAACTTATCAAATTAATTTTCAAATTGAATCATGAGTGATTCACATACTGACTTGATTCATTTTCAACTTTAAAATTTCACATTGTGGAACCCACATACTTTTATTCTTATATTGTCAATTGTTTGTTATGTTCGGGATATAATATAAATGTGCGAACTTGATTTCTTTATGTAAGTGTGTACTTACCTTTAGTTTATTAAATTATGAGGTGCATGGTAATTAGTACTGGCCTGACGAATGTGATTGGCACTCCGCAAGCAATAATCACCTGAAAATTTTAACTTTTATATGTACTAATGAGATCTGAATATAATATTTATACACAAGTGTAAATTATTTATATTCAAATTTTAGCATTATTTTCTTGTGAGCATTACAAATGATAGAACTGTCCACTATCTATTGCTTAACTACTGAAATTGTGTCCGGACCTTACGAGAAATCAAAAGGATAATAAAGATGTTTCCATTTTTCATTGTTGCATGTATTTACAACTTTTACAATTTTATTGTCTTTAGCTAGATTCCCACAAATGTAACTATGTATGATGACTATCCCAATTGTGACTAACGTAGAATTCACTTTTTAATTTCTACCAAACTATTCTTAGTTATCTAACTTATTTTTTATTAATAAGTATAATGCATATATAAAAGAAGACAACAATTTAGAAAGAGAACATTTTTGAAAAATCATTAAGAATTCTACAAAAGTTGAGAAGGTTAAATTTATTTATAATTCTTCCGAAATGAGGAGAAGCCACTATAACTAACTCATGAGTAATCTGTTTAAATATCTCTTCTATCCAAGGCTATGATAGAATAAAACTCAAAATATATTATATATAAGATTTTGTGCTACTATATTATTATAAGTGAGCTCTCATAGAATCTAGCTCTAAAAAGGTAAATGCGGAGGCTTGACCTAAGAATTTACAAAATAAATTATGGAAAAGTAAGTTTGAGACTTAATGAATAAATAATTTATAAGAATAATGATAATTTATAATAGTTTACCTATCGGATTATTCTCTTTTAACAATTCATATTACATTTAAGTATATTAGTAACTAAGAGCCAACAATATTGAGATTAAAATATAACTATTTCATTTTTAATGTATCACATAAGAATACTTATGAATAATTACACTCAAGGTCACATCTCATTTAAAATAATAACTAATAAATAAAATGTATTCATCCATCTTTTAACTCTTTGATTAACTTTATACCCTCCATAAACTTGTCATTCTTATTCCTCTTAAGTTTGCTTTATACCTTCTATAAGCATGTTATGGGGAATTAAACATTTAGTATACAACTAATCTCCTTTTTTTCATTCTTTACAATTCACAATAACCCAAAGCAGTTCAAGCTCATAAGTGGTCATAAGCCATATTCATTATAATTATCATATTATATTCGGTCCATATGCATGTTCACATAACACATTCTATTTTATGATTAATGTAATAAATTTATTATAACACACATTGTATTATATAACATTTAATTTCTCATTTCATGATTTTTTAGTCATATGTATATCTTATAATTATCATAAACTACTCTATCTTTGATGCTTGGAGACCAAATACACCATGTTGGATTATTATAAATCATGAAAATATAATATAATTTGAGTATGGTATGCTATATGGTCACCATAATTGTAACCTTTGGACAATATTTTATGGGCAATTCCAAAATTATGACTATATTATTTAGGAAACTTATTTTATATGAAAAAAAGACTTAACTAGCTTTTTACATTTACTCAAATTAGTTAAGATTTGAAAGTATTATATTTTTTAGAAGATAGACACAAAATATTCATTTTTTGAAATCTTGAGTTTTTGACCTTTGCTCACTATTTTAGTGATATCCCAAAATATATATATTATTGATTTGAAATAATTCTATTTGAAAGTAGAATTAATTACCTTTCCAATGATAGGTAATTCATTCAAAACAAGTGTAAAATGAAAGAGTTATATCCCTTCAAAATTAATATAAAATTTTAGAAATGGTGAATCAATTGCGTAATCAATTCATTTGTCTTGAACTTGCACACTCGATTTCTATGACTAAATTTGCTTTTAGACCACAAAAATTGATTGTATACTCGATTCACTCATAAAAATGACATGTTTCTGTAAAAAATTTACTATTTATTTAACTATAAATGCCTTTCAAACACATATATTACATATCAAACCTTGAGGCAATTATTAATACACATATTTAACATCTCATATCACTCATCTTTATCATTTATTACTTCCATCACATTAAATTAAACATGTTTCAAGAAAAATTATAAATTAACTAATATTTCATTAATATCATCACATAATCACAAATAAATGAATTTAACTAAATTATTCACTCACCTTGTATGGAAGAGTATGTTAAGAAGTTAGTTTGAAAATCTTTCGATCCTAATCATATTAAAATTTATGACTTCTAGAGCTAAAGTTTAGAATATCTAATAAAATTAAATAACTTCAAATTTCTTCATCAACCAAGAAGAAATAAAAATAATTTTTATTGATTGAATGAAATTAAGAAAAATTAAGGCTTTCATTTCTTGATTAATAAAGTGGGGGAGAAAGCATAAAGGGAATTAGGAGAAATTGAAAGAAGAAGAGAAATGAAAAAAGTTAAAGGTTTTGGTGGGTTGGAAAAGATAAGGAATAGTGCCCAAAGGCATTTTTAAAAAATTGCTCTTGAACCTCTTTTATACTTATACACTCACTTATATTAGTAGAAAATGTTATACTTTATTATTCCAATAAATTCTTTCCATCAAATTTTCAACAAATTTATATTTTAAAATTCTCAATTTTATTAACTTTATTTTATCTCATATTTCCCACATAAAATTTCTAACTCAATCAAATTTACTAGTTATTGTTGTTATTCTTTCTCACAAAATAATTTCTAATTTACTATAATTTAAAAAGAATGCAATAGTAACTATGTTTGAAAATATGTTCTTTTCTTGTTTGATTTTTTTTTCAAGGTTAGGCAAGTTAGTGACAAACCACCCTAAAAAAAGGTATAAATTAAGCTAATATGATTCGATAAATATTAATATGGGCTTGGCATGGACATGGGCTATATTTTTTTATTTTAGTAAAAAGTATTTTTTGTAAGAATATAATTATATATTATTAAAATGATAAAAAAATATTCAAAATGTTCTATACTAAATATAAAGAGTTTTGTGTTTTCCTCCTTTACCATAAATCATATTCTTTGGTACTAAAGTATAGAAATAATATGATACTTCTTCATTCATATAAGGGCATATGAGGATTTTTTTATGAAAATGTCTTTTAAAAAATAAATAAACTCATAATGACACATATTTTTATAATTTTTCTCATTTAGTGTCTTCAATTTGAATTTGTTGTGTGCTTGTGTTAACTTAAAACCTATATATATGAGCTAGTTTGCTTAGTAAAAAGTTATATAGAAAAAATGGTTTTCTTCCTTTTATTTTTTGGCATCATATAGAACCAACTCATTTCATCATATATCTTTTTTGACAAAGTAGTTCCAAAGGTGTAATTTATTAGTTGGGGGATGAATTTTTCTTTAGTGTATTAAGTTCAAATTTGGGAAGTTGGTCTCCAAGTTCCTTTAGTTTAAAAAAGTTCTATCTTATATCAATAAAAATGAAGATGCCTTTGGCCTACTATGCACAGAGACCATTTATATAAGGCATTCTTGAAGCTTAATTAAGCACTTAATTCCATTCATTTGCTTACATTGCCTTAAGATATGTATATATGATTTCATTATATAAGCAAAAAATTTGAAAGTCTTAGTACTTGTCTAAGTGTTGTAGGCTTGCAACTCTTTAATCGAAACTGTCCAGTGCATGTTTATTATTTTTGGCAAACAAGTCAACCCTTCCATTAAACCTCTGTGGCACTCTTGTAATAAATGATGGAATTCATAATTCTGTAAGTCACAATCTAATGTCATTGAAATATTTGTGCATACTGATCCATATGATCGCCCTACATATGAAGCTCCTAGCACAATAGGTTAAAAGAAATAAATTGAATAAGGAAAGGGACATTCTGTTGGCTTAGTACATATCTCACTACATAGTTTTGAGTATATAGGGGATGGCCATAACTAATGCATTTAAGTCCTTAGCTCAGTGTCTAGGTGCCCTATTAGTCCTTCCGACACTCTACCCCTTTAAAAAATATTTTAAGTAAAAGTTATCTCGTGAAGAGTTAACATACTTTTTCTAAACTATTGTAAGCCTTTTTCTCAATGTTCTGAGTATTTGATTCGCATCATAATACACCAAAACAAAAATAAAAATATAAGGATCACAAATATAGATTTCTTGAACTCCTTGAAATTCTCAAATCATGCCAAAAATATCAAAATATCCCCAAATTTGAAAAAAATTAGAAAACATAATACACAAGCTAAATTGATCTCAAATTTTTATAATATGTTAAATTTTTTCACCAAGTCTCATCTTAAACCAAGTACGTTTGTGCATCGGACTATCACAACTATTAGTTTATGACATTAAGTGCGTAACTCCAATTAATAGGAAGGTTAGCATATTGGTTAAAAATAGCAAGCATAAACTGCACATTTTCAATGAAGAATTATCATATTGTGTTAAATTAAAATATTAATTAATTAGCACTAGTTAGAGGCATAAAATATATTACAATTTGTAAATCGAACCAATCCAACCCACAAATTGATTGGATTGAATGACTTAAAATTTAATTTGTTTAATCACAAGCTTATACTAATTAGTTTGTGTAAATTGGTGTTCGGAACAAACTAATTCATAGATTTATAGTTAAAATCCGCAAATTTATGGACCAAGTCAAATTGAACTATATCACTTAAAATTTGGTTCATTTCTTATTATGGACAAACTTATAAGGATTGATTCATATAAGTTAAAGTTCATGCAAACTGATTCATCTGACTCAGTCTATCTATTTGCCACCTCTAAACTCTAGCATTGGTGTATACATTTTCATATGTTAACAATGCACAAGTTTAGTGAGTTTATAATTGCATTCATATGCTACAAAGTTAAGTTTCTATGAATTTGTTGAGCAATGCTACATGTACTATTTATTTTATAATTATATATATTACATTGTTTTAAAATTTAAGAAACTAGATTTTGACACAAATAAAATAATTGTAAAAAAATGGGGAATAAAATTGATCTTTTTAAAATTTGCTAGATTAACCTTGAAAGAGAGCTATTAATATATTGGACTCGATTGACCCAGCAGAAAAAGGAAAAATGTTTTAACTTATTAGCATGGGTGAAGATTTTATTCTTCATATCTTAACAATGTGACATGAGGTGGGGAAATTAATACCTGAACTCTTTTATCTATAGAATTGAGAAATGTAACTTGAAAATGTTTAGGTAATGGCCAAAACACAGTTCAGTTACTGTGCTCTCTGCTTTGGCCCAACTGCATTCTTTGCTTTTAAGGTCACGTTTTGGCAATGCTATAAAGTGATGCAATTTGGTTTGTCTATGTTAAAGACAGTTTGCAAGCAAGTGACGTTGAAGATAGATTTGTTATAAATAGAACAAAAGTAACAAGCCAACTCAAATATCATGATGACCACTGCCAAATTTAGATTGTTCTAGGTAGCATTCCGTTGGCAAATAAAAATTAGGTTGAATTGGTAATTTTTTTTAATAGTTTTAAGATTAAAGAAAAGATGAAAGGTCACGGTGATTAATTTTTAAATTTTTTTTATATTGTTGGGTTGGAAAGTAGTTAGATGAGAATTGATATATTAAAATTAAGGAATAATTGCATAACTACATTATAAAATTTATCTTAAATAGTTATTTGTAGTTATTTGAAGTTTAATAAATTAAACATAAATAAAAGTCAATGCAGTTATACAATTTAAATAATTTTGGTATACATTAGACTCAATATTCTACCAAGTTATTAGGAGCTATATATTATTCATATCATGATGTAAATATGAACACTTGTATTTATTTTTTGGAATCCTTGCAAAGTTATGGTGGATGAAAAGTAAAAAAATATATATATCAATTTTTTTGGAAAATATATGGTTTATATATTCACTAAATTAGCTTATTTTAATCCTATTCTACATATTTTCAATTTATAGGTCTTATATGATACATGCCTAGTTCGTAACAATTATGATAATATGTCATACCAAGCACAGTATCATTTATAAAATTCTATTTTCTCTTTTGGTACTTGTTATGACAACTAAAGTGATAATAATTATGAAAGAATTATTGTACTATTATATATATTTATTTGCTTCTAATTAATATATCATAGAATTTCTTTTATCTAATTTTACAAATAAAATACCATATCTAAATTTGTTAATACCAAATAGATAATATTTTTAAAATATTTAATTTTTTAAAATAAAATAATTCTATGAGAATGCATGAATGTACTTGAATTTA
Organism: Sindora glabra; assembly: GCA_020226215.1. Taxonomy (NCBI): domain Eukaryota; kingdom Viridiplantae; phylum Streptophyta; class Magnoliopsida; order Fabales; family Fabaceae; genus Sindora; species Sindora glabra. Next base: position 100,430,343 of record CM035227.1, on the reverse strand, counting down.
TTTATAAATATACAATTTCTTTAAATAAAAAAGCCTCTAAACATGCACAAGAGCGCATGTGAAGAGGCTAGTATATATAATTTATTTTACAAATAATAATATAAAATAATAAAAATAATTATGTATATCCTATTACCCCTTTTAGTAATTTAACAATAAAATGTAATTATTTTGTATTCAAACCAAAAATAATTATATATAATCTATTATTAATTGATATTATCAAACATAAAATAAATCAAATATACTCTATTATTCAAAAATTAATTATTATAATCAATCATTTTAATAATAAATTATTTTCATTGCTGATTACTATCTTATGCATCTCCCTTAGCATTTCACTTTAGTTAATATACAATTGCAAGCCATTACAGCCTCATTCCCTCTATCAACTATTTTACTCCTAATTGTATAATATTATAACTTACAAGGGTATTAGAGTTTTATTTGTTTTGTCAAAAATATTTAATTTTTACAGAAAATAAGTTATTTACATATATATTAATAAAGAAATAGTATATTACTTGTATTGATAATTAAAAAAATAAAACTTAAAAGCATAATAATTGGGTCCTATTTAAAATAAAGGAAGATATTTTTTTAAAAATTTCATATTTAATATTAAATAAATAAAATATTTTCTTTTATTTTAATATTTTATAAAAAATATTTTTCATTGAAATAACGGAGTCTAAACCGCTAAAATCCTAGCCTAGACCCTAAAATCCTAATGAAAATTTTCTTACCAACACCTTGCAAAAACAGTGATTTGAGCAACAAAGCATTTTTGGACAGACCTTCCTCCACCGTGGTTGGTAGTCTTTACCTAGCCTGACGACCGATGGCTTATCAATTATATCTCGATAATATCACATCGTTTTTACATCTCTAAACGAGTTTGTTGAAATATACAACTCTCTCTTAAACACTATCCTAGCATCCATTAACAAACCTATATATGTAGAAGCATAAATCACTATTGATAAGTATCAAATTAAGATTCACTAGCTCAACTGCAATTTTAATCTTAAGATTTAACCGTGTGTTATTATTTAACACAAGGAAATAATTATGAGTATAGAGAAATATGAAGATATTAAAAAAAATGTAAGATTCGTTGGACATGCCAAATTAAGAATGATAATCATGCATCACGCTTTCCCAAATAGAAAGCAACTGCAGCCCATGCCAAATTAAAATGTTAAATGATTGAAATGTACATCTTGTATGTTAATGGACAAGGTTGAAGGCGTTAACTATTTTCAATACAATGTTATTAGCCAAGGATGCAGGTTCCTCTGGCTTTGTTGAGAAATCAAATCCACTTAGCATTTTATTTTATAATTACACGCATATATATGTTGCAAAATTTAGGTTTAAGTGATTTCATATTCTTCAAAAATTGTGGAACTAACAACTCCATTGTAAGTTGGGTTTTTACATCAAAAAGTGGGAAACACAGGACTCATTCATGAGATTCAAGATAAGTATGATGAGAGTAAATTATGTGATTTGACAATTGTGCTATCAAAATAAATATTTTTTATCCATACTAATAGTGAATCGATAATTCAATATTTGAATTATCATTATATTCTTTTGGAATTCATACAAAAAGACTTTCTTAATTATATTTGTAATACAAATTTTATCTGTTTGGATATATAGCTAATCGGTTATAAATGATCCGTTCAGGTAGTTAATATCAGACACTATATAAATAAAGAGTTAGAAAATAATTATAAAAAAATGATAATGAAATTTTTTTTTAAATTTGTTAATTAGATTAGTCTTAAAAGAGAATTAATGATGCATTGTACTCGATTACACAGTATAAAAAGAAAAAGTTTCATCTGATTAATTACCCGAACTAATTTTATCTATAGAATTGAACAGTATTACTTGAAAATGTTTAGGTGATGGCCAAAACCCAATTCAGTTGCTGTGTTCTCTGCCTTGTTCTAACACATTCTTTGCTTTTAAGGTCACGTTTTGGTTAATGCTTTAAAGTGATACCATTTGGTTTATCAACGTTAAACACATTTTGCACATAAGTGATGTTGAAGATAGATTTGATAGAAATAGAAGGGTGATGTAAGGGAATTGAACAAAAGTAACAAGCCAACTCAAGTATCATGATGACCAATACCTAATCTAGATTGTTCTAGTAAATAAAAAATAGGTTGAGTTGGTGTGTATAACATTCTATTATATATATATATATATATATATATAATAGAATGTTACGCTACATGAAACAATATTAAAGAAAAGATGAAAAGTCACGGTACTCATTGTGTTATATTGAGGAAAAATATGTTGGTATCCATGATAGAATAACAAAAATGAAACATTAAAAATAGAAAAAATTTCTTACTCAATAAAACAAAGTTCACACATTAATATTACAAACGTTTTATTTTACTTATGTACTAAGAATTTTCTTTATTCTAAAAAGAGAAATATCGATTCAAAAAATATAAGAAGTTCTGTAGAGGCAGATATGAGTTGGGTAGTGAATTAAATTAGTTTAATTTACATAAATTTAGCTTGAATTAAGAATTGGCTCATATTCAAATAAATTAAACTTTTTAGTTTGAAATAAATTTGTCAATCAATCGACTTGCTTGATAGCTTATTTGATTTGATTAAATGAATTAAAATTTCAAATAAGTAAATCTGAATCAAAATGAATCAAATCAATTCATATTAGTGATTTATTAACTTGATTTATTTAATTCATTTAATCTAGAATTATTTTTAAAAAATTATATTTAAATTCATTCAAATATACAACATAATATATAATATTATATTTAATATTATAATTTATTTTATGAACATTATTAAGATATATATATAATCAATTTATCTAATTAATTCATAAATTAAAAAGTTAAACTAATCATAATTCAAATTTAATTCATTGAATAATTAAGTTAATCTTTTGTGTTTAGGTTGAATTCATTTAATTCATGAATTAAACTCATCAAACCTTTTTAAGTTCAATCATGAATGATTCACGAATTAATTCCATTCATTTTCAATTTTAAAGTTTCACATTGTGGAACCTATATACTTTTATTTTTATTCTTATATTATCAATTGTTTGTTATGTTTGGGATATAATATTAATTTGCGTGCTTGATTTCTTTATGTAAGTGTGCACTTATCTTTAGTTTATTAAATTATGAGGTTCATGGTAATTAGCCCTGACCTGACTGATGTGATAGCCACTCCACAGGCAATAATCATCCAAAAATTTTAAATACTTGCTAAGTTTTTCCCAAAAATTTAGTATTCGGGATGATGTGTCAAAATATAGATCATTAGATAAAATTACAAAAATTTTAATAATAACTTAGTAATCTCATCCAATATCCTATATTTTATCATACCACTCCGTGTACTAAATTCCTAAAGGTACCTTAGAATTCATCAAAATTTTAACTTTTAACTGCACTAATAAGAATTGAATATAATATTTATACACAAGCTTAAATTATTTATATTCACTTTTTAGCATTATTTTCTTTTAAGCACTACAAATGATAAAACTGTCCACTATCTATTGCTTAACTACTAAAATTGTGTCCTGACCTTTCAAGAAATCAAAAGGATAATAAAAATGTTTCTATTTTTCATTGTTGCATGTATTTTACAATTTTATTGTCTTTAGCTAGATTTCCACAAATGTAACTATGCAACTATGTTTAAAAAGGCGTTTTTTTCTTGTTCAATTTTTTTTTCCTAGGTTAGGCAAGTTGGTGACAAATCGCCCCAAAAAATGGTATAAATTAAGCTAATATGACACAGTAGATATTGATGCGGGCTTGGTGGGGATGCGGACTACATTTACTTATTTTTTATAGAAAATATTTTTTGTAAAAATATAGTTATAAATTATTAAAATAATAAAAAGTATTTTATATATCTTATATTAAATAAAGAGAATTTTAAAATTTTATATTTTTCTCCATTACCATAAATCATATTCTTTGATAATAAAATATAGAAATAATATGACACTTCTTTTTTCATATAATAGTATATGAAATTTTTTTATAAAAAATATTCTCCAAAAAATAAATGGACTCATAATGACACTTGTTTTTACAGCTTTTCTCATTTGGTATCTTCAGTTTGAATTTGTTGTGTGTCTGTATCAACTCAAAACCTATATACATGAGTTTGTTTGCTTGGTAGAAAGTTATATAGAAAATGTAATTTTTCAAAAAGTAGGATATATGTAAATTGTTTGTTAGTTAGTAATTGACATAGTGGGAGAAGCAGTACTTGCCAAAAAGATCTGCTTCCCAAAAAATGTGAAAACTTGTCTTGGGTGAGAAAATCTATTTGCAAAAATTTTTAATTTTTATTGTTTATGAATACTTTTCAATAGATTTACAAAGAAATTTATTTCTTGAGATGTTTAAATTTGCTACAAAACCTTAGATCCTCAGCAACTATGTACCCATAGCTTCAACGTTAGGTATGTCTAATCCAAAGAACCATGCATTTCATTGAAAAAATTTTATATAGTTATTATACCTTTAGTAGCAAATTTATGAACGACAAAGTAGAATGATTTTATAAGCATTAGACAGCTTGTTCAAACTCAATAAATAAGAGAATTTCTTAGTTACACGCATTAATGTACTTAAGTTGTGTATTTAGCCAGTTGAAAGGATATATTATTAAATAAAAGACATGCAAAGAAATTATTCTATACTCCAACTATAACAGGTGTCCTTACTTTTAATTAATGGAGAGAAGACAATTTCAATTTTTAATGCATTGAAAATTAAAAATTACAAATTATAATTTACAATACATGTGGGTTATACTAAATTGATAATTAGCTTTTTTTCATTAGTCAAAAATAAGAATACATGTTATAACTAGATACTACAAAAAATTTTCAGACATAAAATGGATTAATGTGCAATTGAAAGGGGCGTATGTCTCTTTTGATTGGCTTAGTGCACGCAATTAAATGCATTTATTACAACTAAGAATCTCTCCATTAAATACTTATACTTCTGGCTTGGAAAGTTGGAACCATCTGGTTTTGTGCAGTGTCTTCCATTAATTAAATACTATGAAAAAAAAATTATATATATAGGATTGCTTGTCTGCGGAGAACTTCATGAAAAATGAATTTTTTTTTTCAATAACTTTTTATCAGCAGAGTTTTTTCAAGACAGTAAAAATTAGCCATACTTTCAGATAGATATAAATCACCCAAAAAATTTACTTTTCTTTAACATCATAATCTGAGAGTCTCTTACAGAAACTTGTCTGTAAGATTGCCTAAAAAAAAAAAAAAGGAACATTAACAATGAAGTGCATTGTTGCTCAAGCAACTGCTCCAATTGGTGCCTCACTCTTGAGCCTAGATGAACCACACAGTGTTTCTTCAAACCTGATTGTCTCTTTCTTTGATCCATAGGCAACTTGAGTTCTGTCAGACCTTGTCCAGCACTGATTCATGGTCATCAATGCTAAATCCTCTGACTTTTTCGACTAAGAACCCTAATGGAGCAACCTCGAACAACAATCTGATGAGCTTGGCTTTCGAAGATAATGATGCAATGTTGGTGAACACTCCCTTATCTTTTACAATTATACACACACACACACACACAAAAGAAGAATGCATTTTAGGATTACAATTTTCGTCATGATTGCTTATATTCAGATTGTGTAAAAGTTGTAAATAAATAGAAGTGAGAATAATTTTTTTTTTAATCATGATTGACTAAGAAAGAACCTGGTTCACATCTTGTATCTTTCCTCTGGTGTATCTCAGTGGGTATTTTTCTCTGGCAGGAGTTGATTAACTGAGAATTGGAAACCAAAGATATGTAAGCATCTAATCATCCTTTTGAAGTAATTTTAGACTAGAACATAATTCTTTTTCTGATGTTAAGAACCTGTTATAATTGGGGTTATCAAATGTGGCTCTCAAATTTCCAGAAAAAAATGTTTTCCCTTCACCAATATATGTGGTCTCTTTGACATGCTGCCATTTTCCTCTTAAGTTAGTCAGATAAACATTGTCACTTTTATGAAGTAAAAGAAATAAATTTGCAACTAAAGGGTTTTAGAGTAACAGAAGAAAATTGAAATGATCATATCAGAAAATGTAACTGCAAGTACTAATTATCATTAGAGTAGTGTTTCTCGGACTTTTATTTATTTATAAAATCATTGTATCTATATATATATATCGCAATCTAAATTAAATTGTCTTTACTGGTTTTAACAGGACTAATTTAACTTAAATTATTGCTACGAGAGAAATTATAAATGATTGAGGTTAAAATAATATTTCTCATTTTATTGAATCTATTGTATGAAGCTAACCTTCATCAAGCAGAAGAAATTCATGTGTGCCAAGGAAATCCGCAAGAGCAAGGATAACAATGGTTATTGGCCCAAAAATCCCAATGGCTACAGCAAACTTAATCTTTGCTAGTGACCCCAGTTAACTTATCTCTAGGCCACACACCAAAGATTGTTCCTGCCCACAATACTGGGGTCATCAAAGGGGTCAAATGCATCAGCTGAATCCCCTTATATTCACATAAGCACAGCCTCTCAAAGGTCTATTCTATTGAGAAAGCAAAATAAAGAAAAGATTGATGTTTTAATAATAACTGATGTTATTCAAAATGGCTCAACGGCCCAAAATTAGTTAATGAAGCTCAACAAAGCTCACCTTATTTTTAGATAAGTCTCCTAAAGTACAAAATTATTGGACCTCTTACAATCTATTCCTAATCAATATAACCTCAATCAACTCATTTTACTTAAAAATATTTGTGCGTTCTTTTCACTGCTAAAGTCATATTGAAAATGTAATGACTCATACTTTTAAGTAAAGAGCTCATCTAATGAGATTGCCTCAAATTACTAGTTTATATATATACACTCCCTACTAGCCTTCAAAATTACATTAAAGTATAGCCAGCCAACACACCCCTACAAGATACATTTCATATTTATTATTTGTACAAACAATTAATCCGATGAACCAATTCCATCAAAGTCAAACGAACAAATCGTAGACTATCAATGGCTAATTGAACATATTAAGAAAAGAACTTCAATTGGGAACCCCCCCCCTCCCATGCCTAGGAAGTCAAGAATTTCTTCTGAACAAGAACATTTGCAGAATTATGAGTAGTTTAAGGCCTATACAAAGAAGATTTGAGGAGTTATCATTCCACATTCTTAAAACAATATTGCATTCAGGATATATGACAACAAAAAGTGGGCGCCCCGTCTGTTGGCCTACTACCCTATTGTTCATTTGCACTCTCTTGGTTTTTCGGCTCACTACTCCAAAAAGACCCAATTACGTCTTCAAGGTTTCAGGCCCCACCATTATTAGGTAAGTTTTAATCCCTAAATGTTTTTCATTTTTCTATTTCTAGAGCTCCTTCTATAATTACTAACTTAATAATATATATAATGAAAATGTGATTCGAAATTAAATTTTGAATATAACTTTAAAATTATTTAATATAATAATAAGTTTATAAAATTTAATCTAACAATTATGAAAATTTTAAAATTCAACTTTAAGTTTCGTTTAGCATTTAACTAATTTAAACGTTGGAATATCAATAGAGAACCTCTGCCCACCATGGCTTAACCTCCTGACTGTTCTGCAAGTTCTAGTAAGTGGTAAGGAGGAGTTCATCAGGATATTCAATAGCAAAAATTATGGGTATTATTAAGGCTTAATTGCATTTTGGTTCCTATAGATTCAAAAATTGGCACAATTTTGACTTTATAATTTTTTTTTTTGGGTAAGCGATTCCACCCTCATGGTTTCGCAATTAACACAAATCAATTCCTATTGTGTTGATGCCCTACACATCAGCTCCCATATTAGCATAGTGAACTAAAAAATTGCATTAATTAGGCCACACCATCTTCTTAATGATAAGTCAAATACAGGAGAATTTATAGAGCACTATTGATTTAATAATATATTAATATACTATCGAATTAAGAGTTAATATACTAAATGTGTCATAGAAGATTGTTAATTTAGTGGAGAGTGGTGCATTATAAATTTTTTCATCAAATAAATATATATTATATCATTAAGATAGGTGACAAATTGTCATCCTTTTAGAATTAGGGGATAATGTTGCTACAGTCAAAACTACAAAACAGAACGGTGCAGTCAAGTCTTAAAACTAAGAAAACATATTAATCATATAGTTCTAAACCAATTTAGATAAAATAAGCAATTTATAAAGCTACATTGATGAAGTCGAAGCTCATTAGCTGCACTAAGCCTAAACTCAAAAAGAAACTTGTTGGCAAGCAAATCCACAGCAATTGTTGTTCAACTCCAAAGGAATTAACACATTTTGTTCCTCCACAAGAAGTTGTCTAAACTTTGAGGCTCCAGTGTTTTTTTTTTTAAATATTTGTATGAGAAAATTTTATTTTCTTAGATATAAATGAAGAAATAGGATATGCATTTATATCTTATGATTAAAAAAAATTGATATCTTGAATCATGATAATGAAAAAAATAATTTTTCTTTTTTAAAAAAAGTAATTATCTTCTATTATTTTGTAATATTTTATAATTATATTTTTATAAAAAACATTTTCCGCTAAAATAAATTGAAAAAAATAATTGTTAATGCACACCATCAACCTCATCATTCCCTTGTTTGAGGTCGCCTTTGTTGGAAGCTTCCCCTAAAAAATTTGCATAGGAACAGAAAGTGTCTGTTCATCTTGCGACTTAGAAAGTCTTTTGCTGAAATGAACTTTTCATCCCTATGGAATTAGCTTTTTGATGTGTAGTACTTAACCGACTTGCGGAGAGAGATGTTATATTTTGCCTTTGAAACATTAAAGCTTGGTTTGTCTTGTTGAAAATTTTCACAAAGAAATAATATTTATATTTGTATGTATAATGAATAAAAATAATATTTATTTATATTGATAATTAAAAATAATATTTAAAATCATAATAAAAATTTTATTTTTAAATTCTTTATATTTAATATTAAATAAATAAAATATTTTTATTTTAATATTTTATAATTATATTTAAAAAATATTATTTGTCGAATTAAACGGAAACTAAGTAGCTCAATTACCATATTAGAAAGTTATCTTGGGCTAAGAAAACACAGATAAAAAAACTGCAATAAAATACCTACCGAGACAAATAACCGAAAAGAAGAAAGTGTTGCTGATCCATAAGGATGGTAGTTAAAAAAAAAAAAATCTCCTTATCGAGAACTTCGTATATCTAGTAGAAACACAAATATCTTGATAATTTCTTAGATAAATACTTGGAAAAAGGACCAATGAAATCTTAAATATCACACCAAGACAAACAAGTAGCTTCACAATAAGAGAGGGAGAGAAAAAAATATTTGCATACATTTTTATTTTTTATATTTTTAAAAAAATTATTTTCTGATATAAAAAATAAAAAATAGAGAATGATTGATGTTGTAAATAATAAAATATTTTATTTAATTATAAAATTAACATAAAAAATAAGAGGATTATTTTTCAAAATATTTAACAGTTATTTTAATTTTTATTTTTATTTTTATTTTTATTTTTAAATTACAGATTTAAAATTATATTTTTAAAAATAAATTATTAAATAAATTCTTCTATTTTAAAAAATAAAATTAATTATTTTTAAAAATAATAAACAAACAAAATCTAAAATAACTCTGCACAACACTACTTCCTGAGAAGTTGATTTGTTGAGGATAATATTCCTCCTGGCTTATATTCAATAAATAAAAGCCAATGGTTAGTTTTTATAATTTTCTAAAAAAATTAAAAAAATTAAAAATTAATAAATGTAAATTCCATAGAACAGATAAATAGATTACTGTCTTTTATTTATTAAGACTAAAAGATGTTACACATGATCTCATTGCTTCTGATGAAAAATAATAATAAAAAATATATTTTATTTCGATTACCCTACTGCCAAAATTACCAATAATGCTTGATTGTATTTTGAATTGTTGCACAGGATACTTATAATTTTCGAAGAATTTTTAATGATAGTATTGTTATAAAATATTAAGAAGAAAAGATGTGTTTTATTTATTTAATATTAAACATAAAGAACAAAAAAATAATTTTAAAAAATAAATTTGTTTACTTTTATTAATATAATTTTAAGGATTTGTTTGTTTTTATGAAAAATTACATGATAAAAAAATATTTCATTAAAAATATTTTCTTACACAAATAAATATTTTTTTATGCTCGATAATGTTAATAGAAATTATGTCATTGTGTTTGTTCTAGGAATTAAAGAGAGAAGTGATTAGCGATCCATCTTCCCTCAGGAGTGAGAGTAAGGTTTATTGTGAAGTTTGCTTCTAATATGTTTTTATTTTTTATTTTTTGCCTTTGATAGTCTTTTTCATTGACTGATTTTCTCTGAAAACTTCATATCCTAGAAAGCAAAAATTTATTTTTCAAAAATAAATTTTCTGCTAGAATAAACATATTTTAATTATTTCTTAATTATAAATATAATTAATATTTATTTTTTATTTTTAAAAAAATAAATTAAATTATAATATAAATGAATTTTACATTATCATTATCATTAACTTATATATAGCTATAAAATAAAAGATCGTTAAATTTGTTTATTATTCATAAATTTACCAAGTTATAATAATTTTTTTAATTATATATTATTTTCTTATATTTATTGACAGCCTAGAAAGTTGTATACCGTTAATGAAATTTAAATACATAATTGAAATAAAATGTTAGCTTTAACATATTTTTTATTCTTTCTTGTCTATATATAATTGAAAAAAACACTGAAGCATTCGGATCAAAAAAATCGGGTCAAACAGGAATTTCATTTTGGGCAGAATTGCATTACAACTGAATTTATGCCTTTTGATTTTGGACCAACCGTCAGCGGCACTCCTGATTCCACCATCTTCAATTAGTAGGGCTACACTCGAAAGGAGGGGCACAGAGGAAAACCGAATAAAAAAAACCGCGAATTTGCTGTACTGGTGTATTTCGTCATTGCAGGGCATTAATGGAAGTCGGGGCAAGAATCTGCAACTCTAATCAAGTCTCCAGTTTCAAGCCCGTGAGAAACAGCTTTCAAAGATCAAAGCTTTATTCTCAGTTTTCGAATGTTTCGTTTCATTTGCCAGCTGCAATTTCTCGCGGAGGTTGCATTAGTAAAGCTGTCCTCAATGAAACATTTACAACTACGGAAAAGGTTTTCGTTAGTTTTCTTTTCATTTGAATTTTACAATTTCTTTTTTCACTTTTGAACTGATCTGATTTTTTTCATCTCGGTTGAACTTGTGCTTTCAGGTGAAGGAGATGTTTGGAGCTCATTCTGGTGGGTTTGAGCTTTCTAGCTTAACGGCTTTGTCGCCATTGGATGGTCGATATTGGAGTAAAGTTAAGGAATTGGCTCCATTTATGAGCGAATATGGTTTAATCTACTATCGGGTTCTTGTTGAGGTACCTCTCTTTTGATTTACATCATACAATTGTATTTATACTGAGTTTAATAGTTATATGGTTTTTGGGTGTTTATATAACTGATGCAACTAGAAGCTGACATTTTGGTATTTGTATTTAGGCATTTTAACGTATTAAAAAAAAATATTTCATAATTCTTTGCTAGACTTCCACAACACATAATACATACATACATACATGCATGCATACATACATACATACATATATATATATATATGAGGGAGGCAGGTGGAAATCTTCGATTGGGAAATCAAAGTTGTGGTTTGTGATGGGATAGAATGATAATGTGTTACTGACTCTGGACTTATAGTGTATGAGGTAATATATATGTATTAGGCTTCTCAGTTGAATGTAATGGACTATATGTGTATGGAGTTGTGTTTTGCAAACTTTAAGCATTTCATGTCTGCATTTTCTTTTGGCAGTTGTTTTGTCATTGTGAACTGTTTCCTTCCCATGTTGTCTTCTAATCTACATATTATCTTCAGATAAAATGGTTACTCCAGCTGTCACAAATTCCTGAAATCGTAGAGGTTCCAAGTTTCAGTGAAGAAGCTAAATCTTATTTACAAGGACTGATTGATGGCTTTAGCATTAATGATGCTTTGGAAATAAAAGGTATTGAGAAGGTGACAAATCATGATGTAAAAGCAGTGGAGTACTTCTTGAAACAGAAATGCCAATCAAATGCAGAAGTAGCTAAGGTTGGTATATACTTTACCCGTTCCTTCTGGTCCTTTCACTTTGCTACTTTCAGTATGAGTTCATGAATACCTATCACTATGGTTTACATCACTCTAAAACTTTTCAAATAGAATTCTCCTTCTCTTTGTAGGTGCTTGAATTTTTTCACTTTGCTTGCACATCGGAGGACATAAATAATCTTGCCCATGCCTTGATGCTTAAAGAAGCCATGGAAATAGTCATGCTTCCTTTCATGGATAAATTAATCAAAGCTTTATGTAACATGGCTCAAGATAATGCTCATATCCCCATGCTTTCTCGAACTCATGGACAGGTATGCTAATTTGTGCATTAGTTGGGCAATTGGACAGCAATTGAACTTGGAAGTTAAAGAGACATTATAAAAAATTCAAATGACTATATTTTTTGAACTTTAGAACTCCCAGTGTGTGGAAAATAGTAGACCAGTGCCTTTTGGATCTAGTAGCTAGATGTTTCCTTTTAATCTGCCTGGATTAAATCATGTGATTTCTTCATTATTCTCCAGCCAGCTTCACCCACAACATTGGGAAAGGAAATGGCGATATTCACTGTAAGATTAAGCAGAGAAAGAAATGAACTATCTCGGGTTGAGATCTTGGGGAAATTTGCTGGTGCAGTTGGAAATTATAATGCACATTATGTTGCATATCCTGACATTGACTGGCCCCAAATTGCAGAGGAGTTTGTAAAATCTCTGGGATTGAGTTTTAATCCCTATGTTCCTCAGGTTTGTTTCTTTCTTTTCTGGTTTAAACAACTTCATGCTTGAAGGTTGTGGCTATCAATAGTCGTGTAATTTTTAGTTCTTATGTTCTGCCTCATCTTAGTACTAACTTATAGACTTTTTCTTTTTTTACTTTTTATTAACTTTTGGCAAAATTCTTGTAATGTTTAAAGTAGCTCTTGTATTTCGTGGCTATTAAGCCTATTATAAAATGAAGAACTATAAAATTTAATAAAGTTGACTGTGCACTCATTAATGAGTTTATCACTTTATTCATCATTCTGATCATATTACTCAATTTGGTTAACAGATTGAAACTCATGACTACATGGCTAGACTTTTTCATTCACTTATCCAATTCAACAACATATTAATTGACTTTGACAGAGACATATGGGGTTACATATCTTTGGGTTACTTTAAGCAGGTGAGTTTTTTAATGTAGAAGTTTTAACTAGTATGTGGTGTTAAACCTTTATCTTGAATTGGATCCATTTTATTCAAAATTTTGAACAGATCACTAAGGCTGGAGAGATTGGGTCTTCAACTATGCCTCATAAAGTAAATCCTATAGATTTTGAAAATAGTGAAGGTAATCTAGGCATGGCTAATGGAGGTCTGTCTCATCTAGGAATGAAGCTGCCTATTTCACGTTGGCAGGCAAGACCTATTTCCTTCCACTGTGTTCCTTTCTTCTTTACATGGTATTCTTGTGTTCATCACTTAGGAATTGGCTGTCAGATTTTCCCAAATCTGGTTATTGGCAAGTGTTATCTTGTGTTTTTCAAGGGTAATTTAATTTAGCTATTGTACTCTATTGATTTTCAAGGGTAATTTAATTTAAAGATGACTTTCTTTAGGCAATGATTACCTTCTGCTTTGCAATGATTTTCTTACCTTTTTTTTTTCTTTGTTGCAGCGGGACTTGACTGATTCAACTGTCTTGAGGAACATGGGTGTAGGAATAGGTCATTCTCTTCTTGCCTACAAGAACACACTTCAAGGAATAGCAAAGCTTCAGGTATTCTATCATGGGATTTACATTTTGATTATTCCTGAATGGGTCATGATTATGTTTACAGTGGAAGTGAACAGACATCAGATGATATATTTTTGTGCTTGAACTACTGAATCACAGCAGTTTATCTCAGAGTGATGCATACACAATTCTGTGGGCTAAGAACATATTTTCCACCAAACTGAGAAGGACAATTGGCTTTTGTTTTTGCAATCAGATCAATCAAGATCGCTTGAGTGAAGATTTGAACCAGTGCTGGGAGGTGCTTGCTGAACCAATACAGACTGTAAGTGTATGCTTCTATTTTTAATAATTATTTGATTAAATACCTTATTTATTTTAGTCGTTTAAAATTATATTTACTTCTTGGGATCTTTGAGTTCATTTACCAATATAAGCAAGCAATGTACTGTTAAGTTGACTGTTCAATGATAATATGGTCTGCTTGCTGAAGAAATTCTTTTCTTGGATGTACATCCAAAGGTTTACTTTTCAATTTATATTTAAAATATAATCTAATGTTTAATCACATAAATGAGCTAAAGACTTATTAGGTCGAGGCTTTGTTTAGGAAAAAAATAGTTGGAAAAAGTAGGGAATAACTTGACATATAATAGAATAACGTTATTCAGACAACTTCTTGCCAAAAAAAAAAGGGACTACTATTGCTGCAAAAATTACAAATGAATTGCTTTGCACTGCAGTGTTGCTTTTTGTGACCATTGGTTGCTTGAGTAGCACTACTTTATGTAATACTGCCTCCCCAATTCTCTTTTTGTAAATTTTTTTGGGTCTTATGGTTCAAATTTTTGTAGCATAGTTCTGAAATTATAATTGCAGATTGAGCTGAAAATGATTTGTTAACATCTTGAAGGTGCCTCCCTTTTTGTCTGTAACGGAAAATTTCCAACCGTAGTGCCTTTTTAATTTTTGAAACTTTCAAAACAAATTTCATATTACTGTGCTGGATTCTTTTCCGTGTAATTAACATCATATGTTGTCATCTCTGCAAACCCTTGTATAGGTCATGCGAAGATATGGTGTTCCTGAGCCTTACGAGAAGCTAAAGGAGCTAACGAGAGGTAAAGCAGTCACCAAAGAAAGTATAAGAGACTTCATAGAAGGATTAGATATACCAAATGAAGCAAAGACCAATCTGTCAAAGTTAACACCAGAGACCTATGTAGGAGCAGCTGTTGAACTGGCCAAAAGCGTTGAAAAATCAGTGAATACCATGAATGGTAGGAACATCTTGGAATTGTAAACGGAGGGTTGAGAGGTTTGTTCAAGATATTACTTAAAAGACTGCTGCCAGTGACACGGCATCTTTGCAGCAGTAGGGTCCCTGTGACCATTCGCTCCAGCAGCCATCTAATGTTCAGATGGAGATGTTGCATTTGTAGAACATGAACATGGCGTGATTTTCCCTGATTTATACAATGTACCTAAATTATATTCATCGACCGTGTTGCAAATTTTATCTTCAGGATAAGTTTGCAGCCAATTCTGTCCCAAAAGTGATGTTTCAAGTGTCAGACATGAAAAGCAGAAACATGGGTCTGAATCCTGAAGGATAAATTTTCTGTCTTCAATCACACTCATGTATAATCTCTATTATGAAACATAGGCTGCAATCTTTAAGTACCTGACCCGGTGGTTCGGATCTTCATTTTTGGTTAGACACCCCATTTTTCTAGTGTGAACATAATCGACAGCTTACTTCAGAGAACTGCAATGCTTGTAGGCTTGCAAGGAAAAGAGAGGTAAGTTTAGTAAAAATTTACCAAGGTAGGAAATTTACCTTCTATTCCGCCATTCCTCGCTTTTCCCCCTTTCTCATATAGGGCATTAACTCTAATTTGGAGGGAGATCATACCATACCCTTGGGGGTGAAGCATCCCTTTAATTTGGGGTGACTCTAGCCAAAGCACCCCAAAGGTTGGGAAATTGCAATATGTTTCTTACGCTTTAGTATTTTTTGATGGGAAATTTATTTTTAGCCACCCAAAAACTAACAGATTATTTAAAAAAAAAAATAACGAATTGCATTTTAGGCCCTTCAACATTTCCTCTTTAGCTTCACCCTTGTATCTTTTGTTTAGCATTATATGATTTATGGTTGATGGTTAAGATTTTCAAATAGGCCATGATTTTACCCTGAAGTTCAGTGATCACAGCTTCTCAGGTTGGGACTCTTTATAACCATAGCTGGCAAGAAAGCTGACTCGAAAAGTCAGAATGAATAATTTTCTGCATGCTGCAAATAGATCACAAGGATCTAGCATATGCTGAGCTGCCATACCACAGGGGTGATTGGAGTTCCCCTGACATAAATTTCCACTGTACACGTCTGCTAAATTTAGGTTGTGATGCACTTGGATAGAAGCCCATCCTTTGACCGACAATTTTGCCGACTCTTTATAATTTCAAAAATGAAATTATTAATTTTATTTACTTAATTCATCCGAGAAGTGATTAGCTCAAAGACAAAGAATTTGTGCCTTTAGAACCGTAATGTTGACTAAATAGAATATTTTGAGAAAAATACTCTTGCAATAATATTGAGATAATGTGGTAACTTTTTTTTCCAATTTTTCTTCTAAATAATCCATTTTATTATGATTAGTTTGAAAATTAAAATATGAGGTAAAAGTTATTTTATATCTCTTGTTTTGAAGAAAAAAATCCTTGAATTTTTTAAATTGTTTCTTATGGTCGCAATATACCTTCAGATTTTTTGCACTCGTGCGAGCCAAAACGAAGTGGAAATAAATATCAAGGAAAATCCAGTTAAGTGTCAAACAAAGAATGAACCCTTTCCAGTTACTTAGCTCTCAGGGACCATTTGTATTAATTACCACCGAATGGGATACAATTTATTTAATTTATGTAATCATGTAATTTTTTTAGGATAAATTATATTCACCAGTTTAGTATATTTACATTCACATTCTTTCTATTTCTAGGAATATAAACTGGCCTTTCTCTTTATGTATACTCATCACCTTTCTTTTTTATTTTAAATATATAGTAATTGATAAATACTTACATTAAATCGAGCTAGACTCATTCTCAAACCTCAATCAATTCTAGTCCTATTATTTAAGATCGTTCCATACCATAAATAGGTCACCCCATTGATTAACATATCTTGATAGTCATAATCTTTGACTAGACCAATTATAAGGAATCGGATGGTGCTGTTGGATATCTAAAAACAATTATGGTAGCCAGAAACGATTGTAGGTTCCAGAATGATCCGCCCCCACCTAAAAGACTTAAGAGTCTATTTGGATTCTATTTTTTAAAAATAAAAAGTTTTGTTTAATTACTATTTTTATTTTTAAAAATAAAAGAACCTAATTGATAATTTATTTTTAAAAATTATAACTTCAAATTAAGTTAATAAAAATAACTTTTAGATATTTTCAAAAATTGCTTTCTTATTCATGGTGTTAATTTTATAATTAAATAAAATATTTTCTTATTTGCAACATTTACAACCCTTTATTTTTTATTTTTCTTCAATCCAAAAATAATTTTTGAAAATAAAAGAATAGTTTTTAAAAACACAAAGATAAAAATATATCTAAATACATCCAAAAATACTAAAAAACTTATTTGGCAATGTGTTCTCAAGTTTCATTTTTTAAAACTATTTCTAAAATTTTTATTTTTTAAAAAAAGAAAAAAATTTGGATATTTGGCAATGTGTTCTCAGATTTCATTTAGATACATCCAAAAATAATTTTTGAAAATAAAAAATAATTTTTAAAATGGTTTTTGAAAATACAAAGACAAAAACATATCTAAATACATTCAAAAATACTAAAAAAACTCATCTGGCAATTTGTTCTTAGATTTCATTTTTTAAAACTATTTCTAAAATTCTTTTTTAAAAAAAGTTTTAGATATTTCCTAAATTTGTTCTTTTGTTCTTGCTAATAGTTTTGTAATTAAATAAAACTCTTGTTTATTCACTTCACTAAATATCCTCCACTTTTTTTTAATTCGAAAATAATTTTTAAGAATAAAAAATATTTTTCAAAAACTTTTAACAATAATTTTTAAAAATAAAAATATATCCAAACACAATCTTAAATACTTATTCATGAATATTCCCCAACTATGAAATGATGAGGTTACCCTAAGTACGATCACTCCTATAAATATCAATCACTTAACTCAAATATGCTCTTATTAACTTAAATATTAGAGACCACCACTTGCTTTTACCTTGCTTTCAAGTAACAAGCTGATTTCTTTAGCCATCTTTGCCTTGCTCAACTAATCTATGGACTTGTTTAGCAAATACTATTAAAGTAGCTTTTGATTATTTGATCAGAAATTAGCTAATTGATTAATTAAATTAGCCAAATCAGCTGTTTGATGAACAATTATTTTAAATAACTTTTTACTCTCAATCAGCTAATATTGAAAATACTACTATTTATAGCATTTTCTTTTAACTGCTTAGTTACTATTTAAAAAAGGACACAATTATCTTAATTGTTGCTGCTTGATTACTGTTGCATTTTACTTTTTTTTGTAAAATATTGTTATATTGCTATTTGGTAAAATATTGCTACATTTTCCATTTTCTTTTGGTAAAATACTGCTGCATTTTCCTTTCAACAATATAAATATGTAAACTATAATTATAGTTATTAATTTATTATTAATAAATTTATTTAATATAAAAATTATATTAATGTAATTTAAAAAATGTTTAATTTATAATAAATTATAATAACATATTATTTATAAAAAATTTAATTTAATAAATAATATATAAAATTTAAAATATTATAATAAAAAATATTTAAATAATTTACAAAATATACTCATATATTTATTTGTTATTTTACATGCAAATAACTAATCATAAATAACTAATTTTTTCAAATATTTTACTCAAACAGTTAATACAATCAATTAGTTAAATTAACTAATATAATTTGCTAACGGTTAATTAAATTAGCTAATCGCTATAACTATTAGTTAATTGTCAAACAAGACTTATATTATTTTTAATAAGGTCTCACTAATACTAACTTTTTCTATATTTACAAAACAAAAGAAGTAAGTATGCATTTTTTAAAATAAAAATTATGTAAATATAATTAGATTAAAATAACATTGATATAATTTATCCCTTTTAACTAATCCAATAAACTATGTTAAATTCAAAATATAAAGAAATACATGTTAATAAAATGGTTGTGTAATCTGAGGCATAATACAAATCACTGTCTTTAAAAAATTATTTGAGTCTCTTATACAAAGTTTAAACTAGCAATTCTCTCAAGATTCAATAAATTTCGCCTATCTTAAAAATGTATGACTAAAACAAGATGCAAGTAGTAAGAAATGTAATCCAATAAGGAAGAAAATAGTATTTTCCAAAGAGAGTTATTGGAGGTGTATCATGTAAAAATGAAAAAAATGGTGCACTATTTATAGGTTGTAAATAAAGTTACTGTTCTTAAAAAAAAATTTCAATCCTCTCATGCAAAGCTTGAATTGGAAATTCTCTTAAAATTCAACAAAATCGGTTGTCTTGAAAATGCACGATCAAAATAGGATGCAAATAGCAAGAAATGTAACCCAATAAGGAGAAGAAGAGTGTTTTTCAGAAAGAGCTATTGGGATGTATTGTGTAAAAATGAGAGAAATAGTGCACTATTTATAAATTATAAATAAACTCGTTGGAAATATAATCATTGGAAATATAGTCATTAAAATAAATCTATTAAAAATAAATGTTGAAAATTATCCTTTAAATATTTTAAATTTTACTAAAGTTAAAATTTGGTTTCATAAATAAGTATTAAATTTTGTAAAATAAAAATTATTTTAATTTTATTCTGTAAAAATGGACTTGAGCTTCGTCTCATATAATATTCACATACAAGAAGGGCAAATCCACCATCTTACACTAATATTAATCCATTTAATATGCACCAACTTATCACTTTTTTTTCCTTTTTCACTAGAAATTTTATATATAAATCTTTAGGATTTAAGTTTAACTTACCCAGTGTGAGCCTTGATCAAGACGATATCCTAAAAAATTAATGGATGCCACTTCACGAACCATACGTTTCAATGGAAGTGAAATGCTGCATCTTTGATACTTAAATTAAGTTATCCCATTCCACAAGTCAATGTGGCAAAGTTCAGCAGAATAAAACGGGGGAGGGAGGAGTATGTGGGGTCCACTAGACAAAACAGAGGAAACTTCCTCTCAAGTGCGACCAATACTAGCCATGCTTCTCTATTTGATTCTTTTGGGCATTTCATTTCCGACTCCGTAATTTCAGAGTTCAGTGTGGCATTCAGTTAATGCCTTTCTCTGCTTCTTTCCCTTCTTTCTCTCTCGCCTGGGCAACGGGTTAACTGCATACATCCAGAAGTTGATTTGCATGTAAGAAAGGAAACAGGTTGTTTGCAAAGTCTTCATGCCAAAATAACAGAACTATTAGCGTCAGTGCAATCTGCAACCCCACTTCTCTATATATATTTTCTAAAGTCAAAAGCCCAATTGCGTTGTGCTGTTGGATGCTTGGGAAATTCAATTTGCAATAACTTGAGCTCAAAGTTTTGTTGACCCAGTTCACATTTTCTGTATTCTGAAATGGGTGTGATTTCAGTTTCCATTCTTTTATAATAGGCTGGGAGAAGAACAATGATTGAGCTTGATAAATATGGTAGAAGCTTATAGCAATAGCTGTAGAAAGTATTATTTTTATCAGAACTTCAAAGTATTTCACAGCTTTTTGATAGTGATGATCACTCGATTGATGAAATGTTTGATTCGAGAAGAATTGTAGTTAATGTGTAGTGCTACTGATTGAAATGGTAACTTTAGCTGCTTGAAGTTTTAAATTTGTTCAGAGTGTTCAGTGGTGGTCCATTGTGATAAGTTCTGTTAGTACGTTTCACAAGTTTTACTGATGGCTCAAACTGCTAAATGAATGGCAACTGAATTTCTGTATATTTTTTTTTTCTTTTAAGCTTTGCTTTTTGACTTTTGGAAGCAAGCTGGAGCTGTTACTCGAACTGGATTTTAGGGTTAGCTCATAACTCCAAACTATGTCTGGCCATGGCCAACAGATGGAGCAGCAATACTCTACTCGGAGTTTCTCATCGGAGAATTCTGGTAGGTCATACCTACTTTGTCACACTGTACCGCAAAATTCTACTTGCACAGATAAATCCTCACATATTCCTTCACACAGACCCCACTAATTTTATCCAAGTGTGGTTAGTTTGACTCACTATGATTTTTCGTAAGTGTAAGAAAGTGTGTGAGAAAAAAATGCGTGCAAGTATCACTGATAAAAGAACCTAACTTTGTTGATTATTTATCCTGTTTCCTTCCTGGTCACAGAGACGGAGATCCCTTACGTGATTGAATCAGGATTCTACATGACATCTGTTACTGCAACAATCTTCATCGGTGCGCTTGTCACTACTGGAGTTTTGTTAGTCACTTTGCTGATTACATTGGCAGTGATGCTGCAATCTTGTCAAAGTAAAAGTTCCGGAGTCTTTGAACTTCAGAATATAGATGATGATTACAGTTATTGCAAGGTTTATGCTTTACATGCGGAGTTCAATAACTTGGAAGGATTTGATTTTCCTGGGAGTTGCAGGCCTTTTGCTATACAGTATATCAGAAGAGGTCAATATGCTAGAGACTTGGATTCCACCAAGTCAGTTATTGAGGATTACTTCAACATAGTTAAACCATCGGATGATGGTCTTGATGTGGTACTGATGGACATTGATGAAATTTTTCCTTCAAGTCCTCTGTCCTCCAAAACTAACAGGTAATCTTCCCATTTCCATTATAAGAACGCATGAATATTAAATTTGGACATTTATGTCACTAACTATCGCTCATTGCACACTTGTCAGAATCTGATTTTAATTTAAAAATTCACTCACTATATACTTGGCAGAATCCAATTTAAACAGCTAATACTGTATTACTAGCTCCATTTGCTTAGATGCTGCATACAAATGCACAAAATTAGTACATTTGGTTTTCCAAACACATTTATCATTATAGAACATATAGTTTTTTGGCGAAATTCTTGTGATAACATCTTTTTCTTGTAACAGTTTCTTATAATATTATTATTTATTGCTATTTACATGATAAGGAGGTTGTCATCTGTACTTGTTCTATGATTACAGAATTAATGATTGTATAGAAGAGGCAAAGAATTTAAAGCTGAAGGTTATTTTGAGATTATACATGAACCTTCAAGCTGGTGGGTGGCCTATAATCTTGTTCTCAAGAGAGCATGAAACTCAATACTTTGTCACCATAAATCATCTGATTTCTGCTGGATTTAGAGATTGGTTTTCCTTGATAATGAGGTATTGTGATTCTGTTTCTATCATCCATCATGGATTAGGAATTTGGGATTAGGAAAAATCTTAAATGCTGTGTGTCTATATTTCCGACTATCTAATGCTCTTGAAGTCTCTTGAATTCTCAAACTGATTCCAGTTCTTAAAATCGCTTTTCCTACTATCTGCAATTTGCAGAGCGGGAGATGAAGATTCTACCAAAAGAAATGGATACTTTTCTTTGCAGAAAAATGTTATACAGAAGAAAGGCTTCCATATAAAAGGTGTCATAAGCAGCCATATTGATGTGTTGACCATTCCAGAAATAGGGATGCGAAATTTTAAACTTCCTGACCCTATATGTGACAAGTTGGAGCAGCAAACGGGGAGTACAGATGCTGGATTTTAGTTTCATCCGAGGATTGTTGAATTGATTTCCTATAGTATTTCATACTGAGTGACGTTACTTCCAAACAAATACTGACTACAAGTTTGTGTAAGTACGTATTTAGCTATATGGTCTCTCACACTGTCAGTCACTTCTTGATAGTTAATATAGCTTGTTCATGCTGAGATAGGACTCGTTCTAGAAATCAAGACACTAAATTTATACATGCAATATCAACATCAATATAATGAAACTAGTTATACGATGACATTCAAGTTTTTAGCATGTAAAATGGCCCCAATCCTTCGGAACCATGATTAAAAGCTGAAATACAAAAATCATGGGACAGAATATGGGTATAAATGGAACATAAAAGAAAATAAATCAGACGTAAAATCACATTTATGAAACTTTTCATTTCTCAAATTCCAAGAAAACGTGGTTGCTAAGTATTGAGGCATACCAGTGCAATTACTGTATCAACTTTGTCATAAATTTGTCATTATTAATTCACAAAGGAAGTGAACTTCTGCATTCAACTTTCCGGGAAATAAATTCTCCAATGAAGTTTTCAGAAAATACTAATGAGAATTAGAAGTTCCTACAGAAAGTCTTTACTTGAGGGTGAGGTCATTTTACCACTTTATGATCATCCATACCTCCCAGGAAGTTTTGACATTCTATCAACGAAAGCACCTCATAATGTCCTTTTATCATTTCAAGAATTCTTGACAATTTAAAGCTGAGTTCAATATTACTAGTGATTTATTAAAAACTGCTTTTAGAAACTAACAAGCAAATCCAATAGAGATTTGCAAATAGTAAACCTGTAAAAATTATGGCACAAATTTGTTGGCTATCTCAAGGCTCCATATTCTACATTGAGATGACTACATTAAAAAAAAAGGCAGACCAGCCTCGTATTTGAGGAAAGATTATTGAAGAAAATATGTTTTCACTATACACTGCTTAGCTTTCCTAGTCAAGGTGTCACATATGTAAAACCATCCCCGTCAAAATTTCTTTCACAAAAAGGAATAATTCACTGCTAGTCTGCTATACATCCCATCATATAAAGTACTGTACCCTTTAGAAAAAAGAGAATAAATATATGAAAAAAAACCTAGGACAAAGGAGGACCGACAGACTGAAGCCGCTGCAACCACGAGACCCTCAGACTAGATTTTTTCAATTGAAGAAAAATTTCTCTATATTCTTGCTTAAGGAACACATCTAAAGCAAACAAGTAGAGGTCACTCCCTTGCTCTATTCCCTCCGTTCTATCGAGATATTCAATGCATTCACCAATACTATAGCTGAGTTTTTCTTCTTTGGATCGAATTGCCATCAAATTCTTTTGAATGATCACACCATTTCTTGATTCAACCGCATCAAATAGGCATTCAGTTTTCTCATCTGGTTTTGCTGCGTCTGCTTCTTTAGCATGCATAGCGTTTGTAATAATGCTATCATCATACTTCTTTCCCTGGACAGCAGGTTCACTCTCCTCTATAATAGTACTTCCACTAAATATGGCATCCAACTTGTCAGCGAGCTGTAGTTCCTTAAACCGGAATTGTGCAGCTTCTGGGTTTTCCTGCATCAAAAACCATAACAACGCTATGACATGAAGAAATGCTGAAATTTTTCAAAATTACAATTCATAGAGATTATGTGCATTCAATAACTTTGCACACCAGTAAATAATTAGCCCAATCTTCTTCACTAGCATGAAATTTTTTGTTAAAGTGATCCCACTTCATGTAATTGGTGCCAATAAGCTTGCGCCAAACTCTCCACTGCTCCTTCGTGGCATCCCAGTGATTCTTAAGCTGTAATCTATCATAGTTCAAACTGGACTTTGCATGGAAAGACTCTATTATATTCCTCCAACCTTCCCTTGTAAAATGAGTCCTGGGCTTATTCCCTTTTAATGTCTCCTGCAGACATAGATCAACAAACATCTTGTGCATTGGAGGGGTCCAAGTAGCTTTGACCTTAGGACGTGATGAACTTGACATGCTTGGCTCACTAACAATTGTATTGATAGGAGTAGCATTAATCGTAATGGAACTCCTTAACTCATTGGCCTCAAGTTGATTCTTTTGTCTCTTAGGCTCTTTTACATGCAAAGGAGAGGTAGCTGAAGCATCATCCTGCCTTTTAAGCCTAGTTGGACTTTTCATGCCCCCAGTCTGTTTTGCTTCACTAAAAATGATATCCAATTTGTCATAGCACAGGAATTCCTTGAACTGAAACTGTGCAGCTTCTGGGTTGGCCTGTAACAAAGTGAGTTCATTATAACTAATCCAAAACCACAAAGCTAAGGTGCAAGTTACATCACAAAGCATACCTTTATAAAATTGAGCCAGTCTTCCTCAGTAGCACCTATTTTACTGGTTTCAGGGTCCCATTTCATACTACTATCACTAATCAACTTAACCCAGATTTTATATTGTTTCTTGGTTGCATCCCAGTGATTCTTCATCTGCCTTTTGTCATATCTCACACCAGTCTTTGCATAAAACGATCCAATGATATTCTTCCAACCCTGCTTTGTAAAATGTGTCCCAGGCCTATTCCCCTTCAATGTCTCTTCAAGGCATAAATCAACAAATATTTTGTGGTATGCCGGCGTCCAATTGGCTTTTGAAGTTGAAGCATACATCCTTGTACAGAGAAAAGTTCTGCCAATTTTCACAGGCAAAAAGTGGCATATATATCAACTTGTATTCAAACAAAGCAAATTACCATGTTTATCAGATCACAAGGGCAGTGCAATGGCCATTGTGCACACTCTCTCTCACCGTAATTCACAAATCAGACTTATTTTAGTTTATTAATATATATTTCACTGTTTCTTCTCTATCCTAGCTCAGTAAATTCCAGAGATAATCTGAAACATTTTAAAGAAAGAGAAAGCAAAAAAAATCTGAATGACAACAAACTAAACCTTAATGATACAAGAGCTGCAGAATCAATATAATTTTTCTAACAATAACTCATTTATAAAATCTGTATGTCCGTACACAGGGACCATCAATTGATCAAAAGGAAGGCAACATTCTGTACAGTTATTTTTTTATAGAAACACTTGTGTCCAAAATTACTTCCCATTTCCTTTTAAAGTTAATATATTGTATCACAATACTTGTAATAATTGTGGTTAAGCCAACATATTCATCAAATGCAGAACGGGATTCAGAAGCCTAAATATATACATCATTTTCAATCAATTTCTGGGAAAGAAAGGTTAACATAAAAAATGAATGCTGAGACTGCCACTCGTCTGACAAAGGTCAAAGGGAAAGAGAAATAATTGTAAAATTGAAACATGGGATCAAATTTCACAATATCAGCACTATGTTTCTAACTTAAAGGTGAGATCCAAAGACACTAGCAGACAAGCATCCATATACAGATGTGTTCAGCAGAAATGTGAATTGACAAAATAACAAATGGAAAGGCCCAAACAACGAAAACAAAATGGGATTATGCATTATGTACAAATAATGCCAAAGCAAAGACTTTCATAAAAGCAACTAAAAAATTTAAAACCAAAAATAAATACAAAAATGTGTCTCTGAAATCCTTTTTGCTTAGATTTGCATATAGTTATAGGTACCTGCATAGATAGAAGTAGTATGAAGGAAGAGTTAAAATGAAGCGGAACAAAAGGTTTTAGCATTCAATTATCGGGGTTTCAAAGTAAAAAGAGTGGAAAATAATATCACTAAAAAATCATTCAGTCTTGAGTCTATATCATAATTATTTCATTCTGATCTCATTTTAAGATTGGCAGAATGTAAATAGCGGCAATCCCACTTTCATACCACACAACAATTTCCACTAATAATTTTAAACTTCCCATCTTCATCCCTGCCGGGAACAACCCAAATAACATATTTAAAGGAGAATCAACTCACAACTACAAATACTAAGAGTTTACTGATTAAAAACATGAAATGGATTGTAAATAATTTGTATTAAAAATAACTGCTGAATAGGATATACAAATTTTCATAAATTAATAAAACAGTGACTTGATAAAAACTCATTGCCAATCTCAGCGTGAAGCACTGGGTCACTACAATGTTATGATTCTTTTACATGCACAAGCATGCTCCGACGACCAACAACGAAAGAATTAAAGTCGAATAGCGAATTTATTTCACTAAAAATGAGATTACATAAAAATCAATAGAAGTATACGATGTTGAATTTCTGCATACAATGGTTGGCACACATTCATCAATCAAACAATATTCATAGGAAAAATAAAGGAAAAAGGAAGAGGACTGCAATTCAGAGCGCAATACCAGCGGTTCAAGAGTGCTACATTCGACAAGACCGAGAATTTGATGTTTGCTCAGAAATTCTGAAACTTCAGAGATTGTTTTTCCCACAATTAGTGACTGAAACCTTCTCTTAATTAAGGTAAATGAAGAGAAAACTGAAACATTCTCTTAAATATGGCGGATGAAAAACTTGTTACATTTGCTGTTAGTTGGGCTAAGAGGGATTTGAATCGGGTAATAAGTGCATAAGTTATTTTTGACCCATTTATCGTACGTTTCAGTTTTATCTGACGTAGCGGTAGAATTAATTTATTATTAATTGATTGTAACATATATAATAATTAATTATTAATTAATTGTAGTATTAACAATTATAATTTTTAATAAAAACCATTTTTTAAAATATAATTGATATAAAAAATTTAATTAAATAAAAATTATGATTAAAAATTAAAAATAAGTAATAAAAAATAATTTATTATTTAATCATTTTTAATAAAGATTTTTAAAACGAATTTTTCTAAAAAATAATTATTATCAAGAATTATTCAAATATAAAATCATAATAAATACTAAAATCTATCAATGATCAATTATTTTTTATCATTATAATTCTAACCCAATTCAGTTATAAGTGCTTAAGTTATTTTTAACCCATTTATCTTATGATTTAATCATAAAATATTAAAATGGATAAATAATTCGTAATTCTTATATACATAATTACCTTGATAAATTTATTTATTTATTAAATTATTATTTTTATTTTTATATCTTATTATTTTAATTTATATTATTTTCCTCACTGCTATTTAATAATAATCAGAATCACTTTAAAATAAATTTGCTCTCTGAAAATTTTTAAATTATGTTTTCAACTTCTTTTTAAAACTATAATATTTTTTATTTTTGGTAACATAAATAGTTAATTATTTTGGTATTATACTATAAAACCAGTTTTAATTTAAGTATAATTAGTAAAATATTTTAATATTAATGTACATTAAATAAATTTGTTTAATAATTTAATATTGACTTCTATTGAGATCGAAATGGTTGGAAATAATAAATTATATAGATCTTCAACTATAACCACATTTGAGATCACTTTTTTCATAAAATTATTTAAAAATAATAATTTAAATTTAATTCTTATATAATACAGCCAAGCCTTTTTTCCTTTAAAGGCAGTAAATGGTAGATTTTTGCCTGGATTAATGGTGTAACCGGATGAAATTTTAAGGTTTAGGCTCCTAAGGTACTTTGTACTTTTTTTAAATTTTAAATTCAATTCTTATATATTGTTTAAGGCTCCGTTTCGCATAATAAATAAGTAAACTTATAATTTATTAACCAATTATAAACTAACTTTTAAAAATATTTTTTGCATTAACTTATTTAAAAAAATAAGTTCTAATTTAATAAATTACTTGAAATAACTTATAATTTATAAGTTACTATTTCTTCAAATTCTTTCCATATATATCTTTATTCCTTTTACTAATTTACAACTCATGTTCTTTTTAATATAAATTTAAATATTTTTTACAAAATATACTTAACTTAATTTTAGCATAATTATATTTTAATTTTAAATTATAAATTTATAAAAATATATATAAATAAATAAATAATATCATAAAATATAATTAATTATATTTTATTATAAATAATAATAAAATAAAATTATGTATGTAAATAAATATATAAGTTTATAAAATATAATTAATTAAATATTACTTCTTAATTACTTTAATGTGATTTAATTTTTAGATAAATATAAATTATTTTAATTATATATATATTATAATATATTCTTTTATATCATTTTATAATTTTAGTTAATTCAATGATTAAATTTATGAAACACTTCCTAAATAATTAAGTTGCTTCTTAACTATTAGTTATAAATTATAAATTATTAGTTATCAGTTAACTTATCAATTACAATTAATTTATCAGTTATCAGGTAACTTATCAATTATTTGTGCAAAACACAACCAAAGTAAGATTAATATAATTAATCATATTTTACTTTACTTTTTAATTAAAAGATGAATTAATATTATATCATATATATACACATAAGAATATCATGATAATTTATTTAAGATAGATAATTTTAAAAACATTTAAATTTATACTCAATTACAATGATATTTTTATTCAATTGTTTTAATTGTATAATGTTTGTTTAAATATCACATAAGTTTATCTCTTATAAGTATAAATGTATAAGTAATTATTCATAAGTTGACTAATTGACTCAATATATTTTTTTTTTATTGAATCAATAATGATTCTACTTATATTTGCACAAAAATTAATATGAATAGTTATAAATTGGTTAAAATAAGAATGAATATAAATAGATATGACTAATGCATTGAAATTTAAGGTTTATCCCCTTTTTCTTTGCAAATCACAATTTAAGCTTTGTTAATGATATTAATAATTGATTTTGAGCAATTACACATAATTGACTTTAGAATTTAAATTTGATTCATTACAAGTAGATAAGAAAAGACATGTAATTAACATTAAAAGAATAATGACTTGGCAACACGTAAATAAATAATAATATAAAATTAATTTATATTAATGGTAGATCAAATTTAAATTTTTAATTTTAGTACAAATACAATTAACTTTAAAGAATCTCTTATGATTTTGTATAAATAAAAACTAAACTTTTGTTAAAAAATTACTATTATTATTTAAGGTATAATTAAATTTAAATACGTTTAATCCAAATACTCTAGATTAATTGCTAGTCTTATAAATTTTACACCATTTGCAAGCAATAGTGAAATATGCTAATATAATAAACATATTCTTTATATCACTTTTTAACATAATTTTAGATATTTTAAACTAATATTTTCTAATTAAACTATCATATTATTGTCGCACCTTCATTGGGATTCTATAATTTTAAATTTTGATATGTGATGAAAAAAGAGAATTAACAAATTGGTTATAGTAAAATAAATAAAAGGAAAGCATGAATAAATGGTTAAAAATGAGAAAGGCTTATAAAGTAATTAAATGTCAAAAAGGTAGTTGGTAGTCTATTATTACCATTTAACCTGCACTCTGAATTAGCATAGTCAATTATAACTTAGGAAAGGTGGGTGGTGAGTAAAAGACATTACTTGTATTTTTCCCAAATTGCTCTTATCCTTATAAACATAACATTAACCCATTAAGCTATCATTTTCCCTATTTCGCTATCACCTAACTCCCTTGTTTTCAACTCTCTCCTCATTTCCTTTTTGCTTCTTCAAATTTGTCTTTAATCGAATAAGGTTAAGAGTAATTTCTTATCAATTTCCTTACACAAATGCAAGAAGGCTTCATTGGCAACTAAATTTTCATAGTTTCCTTTGAACTTGAGAAGATTGAGCATTCAATTCAAACGGAGAAATACCAACTCTAATAAGAATCATTACAACTTTGGTTGATTAGAACCAAAGAGCAACAAATTTGGCTTTCGAAAATCTTCCTCATAATATGTGAGTGAACAATCTAACTCAATTTACGAGCTAAAATTGATTTTGATTAATTAGGGCATGTTTTAGGTTTTCAAATAATTACATATGAAAAATAATTCATTTGCTTCTTATATTCCATGAATAGCCGAGACATTGAGAAATATCCAAAAAGGCATTTAAGGAATCACTTTGATTCTATCTCTATTTGTTCAATTTGAAGAAAGGAAGGATTCCAACAAAGAATCAATTTTTCTTTTAATTGTTGAGTCTTTGGTTTTTATGTGAGAAATGACATGAAAGAAATGTTATAAGAGTATGTTGATAACTTGGTATGGATTGGTTAAATAATAATCGAGTTTGGATTGACATTATTGGAGATGAATAGTATTTCAAGCTAAATTTGTAAAAGTTCACATTATAATTAATTATATAGTCAACTATAAGCCTTTAAACTGCTCTCTCAATACTAATAATTCATTATATAATTGATTATAAGCATTTAAGTTGCTCTTTGGACTTCTATAGTTAATTATAGGCTAATGGAATTAGTCCATAGACCTTTATAGTCAAGTATATAGTTAATTATATCCAATTTAAGTTAAAATATCATGTTATTCAAAGGACTAAAGTATATCCTAAAGCTCCTTAAGGCTAGAATCAGTTAGTATATGATAAATGGACATTAGTTATAATTAATAGCTATGAAACAAGATGTGTCATTGTGTGCTGAATTTGGATTGAATACTTGATATGTAGACATGATATGAAGTATGGTAATACTATGATGAATAAATGCCATTAAAATTAGGAAAGTTGCACATTAATGGGATGAATTGAAGAATATAATCATGCAATAAGGCTTAAATAAAACTACACTATTAAATATGATTTATGATTTAGATTAACAATATTGAAACATAGGATTATGATACAAATGACATTGTGTTTGAATAATGAGACATTATAATATAAGATGTAAATGAGAATTGTTACATAATTGTGAATTGAGTGGAGTTATGTGTAGCATGCACCAAAGCATGGCATTGTTGTGACAAAAAATAAATGTAAATATTTGAACTACAATATGAAAATGAGATTAAATATGACTTAAGATATATGGAAAAAAAGGTTATAAGGGAGAATGTGAAATGCCATGTCCTATTGACTAGTATCAATTTGTGAAAGGATAAAGCAGACTTTAGAGAGACAAGATCAGTATTTATGAAGGGATAAGAATGATTTAAAAATCATGAGAAGGTTAAATTTTTGTTTGAATATGAGAAATTTGATTATGCATATTAACATGTTATCATTTAGTAAATTAATGATACTAATATAATGAATTGTGTCATGAAGACTTGTAAGCCTTAGATAATATTTACGAATTTAAAGGATGATATTGCCCTTATCTAAATATAAATGCAAGTTGTAGGATTAAAGAGATTTATTACTTTTTAATTATGTATATGATGTGATAGAATGTGTACAGTTGCATATGTACAATTGAGTGAAAGCCTTGATAAGCTCAGATGATTATGAATTAATAAATTCATACTAATCGATTTTGTGTTGAAAATTACGTGATATATAAGTTCAAAATATTTATGTTTTAGGAAGGTAAATCCAGCTGATAAACTATATTTATTGAAATATTTAATTTTTGCTAAAGTGTTTATGGAGATTCGTAATTTAAAAAAAAATCATATCTACCTTTTTAAAATTAATCTGATAGATTTCCCCAGAAGCAAATTCATTTGAAACACACTTGAATCATTAACTAATTATGCTTCAGAATATCCTCATATATATATTTATTTAAATTACAGAACACTTCTCAAAGATTTAATTCTGAGAATTTATCTGTGCATATTCACTCTTATAATTTTAAAAATAATTAATTTTATCAATTTTTTTATATGGTGCTGCAATCTGCTTTGTTGACATTTTATCTATGTATATTCACTTTTATAATCTCAAAAATGAAATTATTTATTTTATCAATTTCATTTTACGTCCGCTGCAATCCGCTTTGTTAACATCGTTGTTCCTGCTATTGGGACATTGCAATTAAACATGGGAGAATTGTCATTACTAGAGACAAATCCTTAATTCATCCAAAATGCAAATGGAAGAAGCAAACTGAATCTCTAAATAGATGAATTTTGTTATGATAATAACCAAAAAAAAAAAAGGCACCGGAAAAAGAACATACACAGATAAACTAAGGAGTGCAGTTATGATACACTTTATCATCAACATGATATGCATTAAAAATAAATTTTAAAATTCAAATAAAATAATTTTAAATATAAATTAAAAATTATCAAATAAATAAATATAAACTAATAAAATAAACTTATAAATTTTAATTTAATAAATATAAAAAATTCAATACTTAATTTCGAGTTTTATTTCTTATACTTGTAACATTTATTTATTTTTTTAACAAGGACATGGTGAAGGTGGCCACTCTGGCTCAAAGTAAGGAAAATATCTAACAAAAATCCAAGGGTAAGCAACATCATGGTACTGAATTTCCTCCTTTCTGAACTTCTTTTCCTCCCTGAGCCTCGTCAGATTCAGATCAACCTCATAGAAAGCACTTCCAATACTCAGAAAAATAACTTCCGGATTCTCCGGATGAAACCCTATGAGAAATGGATATTTTTCTTTGATTTTCTCAGAAACTGGATTTGGATCACCAGCAGGTCCCCAGGGGATCCTCGATCGATTTGGTCTGTGATCAATTGGAACTGGGTATTTCACTCTGTGAGTGATTTCCCATTCTGTCTCGGTAATTTTTGATGAAAAACTGTAACTTAGAAGTTTCTCTCTGAGTTTGAAAATCCTGAAAGTTGAGAAATCATATTGGAACGAATCATCCTTTGCACACCGCAGAAACCCATCAACTGATTCGCCAAAAACAGGAATTCCAGAAAATCCAGGTGTTTTGGGGTGCTCCAACAGCCATAGCTGATTTTCTGAGCTCGCAATGTCATAGACAGCGGAAATATTTTTCTTTCCTTCTCCGATTGCAGAGAAAAGGAAAACTCCTTTAATCACAGTACATGGCCAACCAGAGACAATAACAAACGGCTCAGAGCCAGTCACCGCCGTTTCTTTCCACTTACCGGATTCCGACGAGTAAGTCTCGACGAACACAAACTTCTTTAATCTTATGTTGTCGGCGACGCTGCCCCCATTGTTCGTCCTTACAACTGTAAACCGACGCCGTAGGGAGGCCGTGCCGTCGGATTCATCGGATTCGTGTTGGTAAGAAAAGCCGATGTTTATGCAATCGACATGGGGGAGTTTGATCGGCGGAGGGAGAGAGAACCATTTGTCGGTGATCGGGTTGCAGATGAAATACATGTCGGGGTGTTGGCCGCAGAGGATGAGGCCATTGGAGGATCCGGAAAGAACAAAACCTAAGGATTCCATGAAAGTGCGAGGTTTGACCCTTTTCGTGGAAATTAAGGAAATTCTCGGGATTTTATCAGAACTTGCAGAAGGGTACGAAGATGAGGTGCTCTGGAAGAAGCCCAAGAGGGGGATTGATGAATCGGAAGATTTTTGGATGAGTTTGGATTGAAAATTTGCACAGAATGAAGGATCGGAGAGGATTTTGTTCCATCTTTGGGAGACTAACCTGAATTTGAAGACACATCTGGCGGGGATTCCGAGGAATATCTGCATCAACAGGGCGTCACTTAGATTGTTGAAATCCATGGAGTGTCGGAGCTGAAGAAGCTAGGCTGGCTCTGGTCTGGCCGGAGGAAGACAGACAGCCGAAGAGGAAATATGAAGGAATTAGGAAGAGAGACAAGGTGACAAGTGAGTGCAACGAAGAACAAATAGGAGGTCTGGGCAACTGAAAAAAAAAATGAAAAAGGGAAAAAGAGGTCTTCTCGGAAATTGCTGTGAAAATCTTCTGAAGGACAAAGAGTAATTACCCTTCGAGAAATTGCAATGTAAAGAAGCTAGTTTCCATCCGTGCTGTGCACGAAAGTATTGATTATATCGTTTTATTGATTACTGATTTTGGTTATTAATAATAAATTTTTGGATTTAAATTTAATTTAATATAAATTAATTTTATACTATCAATCATTTTATATTTTTACATCAATAAAAAATTATTGATAAAAAATTTAATTGTGTCATTTTATTATTCAATAATATTATAAAATATTTTATACTAATAATATATTAAATTTTTAAATAATTACTTATATAATTTAATTTATTTAAAATAATATTTTTATAATTAAATATACATAACTTATTTGTATGATGTATTAAAAAAACAACTTTTTAGTATTACATTATTGGAAAGAATAACAAATAAAGATAAAATAAATAAAACTGTTGTCTTTATACTGTTAGAATAAGAAAAAAAATCTTAAAAATGTGAAGTTAATATGAACATAAATTTTGACATTTTTAATAATTTTGATTAAATAATAAATAATTCAAATGCAAAAATACTATAAATATCAAAGTTGAAATCGAAAATTGAATATCAAATTTGTTATATTTACTGAATTAAATTTTATAAATTTATATCATCATATTATAATTAATAATAATCTCTAATTTATATTCATAACTTAATTTCAAATTTTATTTTTTATATATATAACATTACTGATTTAAATAACTCTTAATTTCTGTTTGAATAATTGAACTTATATGAGAATGACTTCTTAAATAAGATCTATTATTATTTAATCTAGATTGTTACTAATAATTGATTATAAAAAAAATTAAAAGTGTAATAAAACATTATTGGACCTATAATTAATTATTAATTACTAGCCATTATAATACCTATATCGAAGAAGCATTTTATCTATTATCATTGATAATATTAATTAAAAAAATTAGTTATGTGCTATTAAATTAATTTGTATCAGAAGAATTGAATAATTTACAGTAACACGAACTTTTCAACTACTACAAGATTCAGGTCTTGTTTTAGTGAAGATTTAAATTGGATTTGTTTTGTCATTATTTTCTATTTTTCTTATCAACGAAAATGAAAAAAATACTTATTAAAAAATGCAGTTAGATAGTCTTAGTTATTTTTTTAAAAAAATAAGGTCCTTATTTTATTAAGATTTAAAAAATAACGAAAGGATTTCTATATTTTTATTTGAAATTATTTAAATTTTGGAGAATCCTTGCTTGCCATCTGAAATAGAAATAGTATATATACAAGTAATTGCGTGTTTAATGATAAAATCTTTTAAAACCCAAAACATTTTATATAAAGTGTATTGTTTCTTTATGATGTTAAATTATAAAAATATAATTATTCACATAAAATTTTATAATTTTTCATAAATTTTATAATATAAAACAATGATGATTGTGGCATGAAAATTTCAAAAATTGTCACAAAATCTAATAAAAAAATTACAAATTTTATATAAAATATTATAAATATTATGATAACATTTCATAAAACTTGCATACTATCTTAACTTAAAATAAAAAGAAGAATGCCCCTTAAACTTATTATAATAAGTAATAATAATCATTATAATTGTAACATTGTTATGTATTTTCATCCACCAACCATCTTCAGTGCAACCCCCACTGTTTTACCTTCAATTCCACCACCAAAATTTCTTCCACACTTTGACCTTCACCGTATTTATCATCCATCCATTATTACTATTTAAAAACACCGTTAGTGACACCCCAGCCTGCCTCCTTTAGCCTAAACCTTTCAAATTTTCAGCATTCATCTCAATCATCCACTTGATTTTTTTTTAATTATCATTATTGCTCACTTTAATCACCAATTATCATACGATCACCAATTATTATTATTTAATAAAGATGACAATTTGAACATGGCACATTAAATCTCGATCTTATCCAACAAATATTTATCTAATGAATCATATTTAATAAGGATGACAATTTGAACATGATATATTAAATCCTGATCTTATCTAACAGGTATTTATCTAATGAATCAAATAAAAAAAAGATTAAATATTAAATGGCATGGATTTGGCTCCTTATTGAAGTTCCAATTGGATATTGGGTCATTAGTGGGTAAATCTAGATTTTATAAAAGTGATATAAACCCTTGTGCCTATGTTCCATAACAAATTCTCCGATGATTTTCATCACTGCCTAAGCTTTTATTTTTCTAAATTTTTGCCTAGAAATCATTCCACCGATTGTAAGTTTTGGTCCGTCAAAAAGGTGGATCCTAATCTAAAATGGGTGTTGTCGGATTGTTTCGTTTATTGTCAGACTGACCCTATCAGGGGAGACGACCATCCCACCACTGCCGACTTTGCACCACGGGGCCCAGATTTGAAACACTGATGATTTCATCTTCGTTGCCGACGACCCCGCTGTCGTCGTTAAATACCCACATTGATGCTGTCTCTACGTCGAATTTGGAAAACTCTCTTCTTTCTTATTACTTCACATCATTTATATTAATCATGCCCAAGTTTATATCCAAATTCACGGTTACTATATAGTATTTTATTTATAGGTTCGGTCTATTCATTATAATTCATTCCATTTGACATTTTTACAAAATTCTATTGCATAAACATAAAAATTAAAAAAAAATATCAATCACTTGATATATGTAAACATTTTAATTATGCTTAAGTTTATCCTCACTGATAAAAAAATTATGTAATCATATTCCATATTATACTTTAAGATCGAATAGCCAAAAAGTATTTAAGATTTTACAGTATAATATAAAAACTAAATATTATACTTCTAGAACCTAACACAAAAAAAAATTAAAAATTCTAAAAATATAATACATAATTCTACACTCATATTATTATTAACAAGTTATATTAATAATATAATATTAAAAGATATTTAATATTATTAATATACTCTTTTTCTTAGATACATCAAAAATAATTTTCTTTCTAAAGTTTTGAAAAAAAATTTATGTAATTGGTCTCGTAAAAGGAGAGTACATAGTTGTATAAAATTTCATGGTATAATATTAGTAATTAGTAATTTTCATATAACATGATAATATTTAATAAAATTATTACATCATCCAAATGGTATTCAAAAATTACTAGAAAATTATGGGAGTAGCTTGCATAATGGGAATCATATAGAAAAGTTTTTGGTTTAAAATAATTTGAAATGTACACCAAAATGAAATGGGAAAAATTTAACATAAAAAAAAATTAACTTCAAAAAAATCTAGAAAAATGCCTATTAAAGAGTGTTTAAAGAATGAAGCATAATAATGTAAGCACTACCAAACACTCACACACTAAAAGAGCAACCAAGTTTTGCACACATGCGCACTATAAGCTTTCTTCTTCACCCATTTGCTTGATTTTGAGTTAGTTTGACTCGCATTCAACTCATTAATGACTTAGACTATTGTATCATAATTTCAATGCAATTTTCAAACTTTTGTTCCAAAACATTTTGAAACTAATTTTCTAACTCACACAGTTCAAAATGCTTGAGAAAATCACATTAAATCTCGTTTTGATTTTCTAAAAAACTTCAAAAACAAAGCTAATCAATGCCAAATTTTAGGGAAGATCCCACACTTTGAGCCTTAAAATGATTTTTTTTTTTGCAAAAATCATTTCTAAGCTAACATATATCATCTTATTTGATAGAAAAGTGTTAAATTTTGAATTTTAAAATCCCATAAGTTTGGGAGGTTCTAGGAATATTTTTTTAAAAAATTCATTGCCACATCGTTGCACCCTATGTTCCCAAAAAGCATATAGTAAGGCTTAACATTGAAACATGTAGGCAAAAGTTTAAAGTTTAGGTGCTTAAATCACACAACTCTTAGAAGTGCACCATTCTACATAACTGTGAGTTAAGTTTGGAAAAAAAAATAACTTACATTCTTGCATCTAATTGACTCAACAATATAAATATACTAGCAAAACCAATTTTCCAAAAATTCACCTAATATGTTTTTGGCTTAAAACATCTAAATCATGCTTGAATTCAAAAGATATTGGAATAAAAGATAATATCCATTTCAAACTAGCATTAAAACTAAAACTTGTGCAAAATTTCAAGTGCTAATTGAAGATAAATATACAGAACACGATAATAACAAATATACTAGTCTTACAATATGCAAAAGCTCTATATTTTTTACCTACCATATGAGTTATATACATACATGATAAACAACATAAAATCAAACCCATTTATGTAAAAGCATTACACCACCAAAATTGTATTTTCTATGATAACAAGACCAATGTTAAAATCAATTCAAAATATATATATGTACCATATTAATTCTCCCAAAAAGCCTACACAATTACTCATATGAGCATACCATTGTAGTAAGCAATTTCACATTGAAATGTTTAACATACATATATTATACTAGGAATGCAATTTCCACACATATGTTCTCTATTTGGATAAAATCATCTAATATCTTATACTTTTTTAAAATCATTGCACTTGGGAAGGGAGAAGCTAATTCATTTAAAATTATAAAAGTGGTATTTTAATGAGTGTGTGTGCATACGAATGCACACACAACACAAGCATATGCATAAAACACAACAATTCATGCATTCTCACAATAGAGCATATGTGTAAGAAACCAAAATCTAGTAGAAATTATGAAAAATGAGATATACATGTGTCATTTAATTATAGCAAATGAAGCATATAAAATTAATCTACCTAAAAATTATTCCCATTAAATTAACTATAATAAATGATTAAACTAAGCTCTAATACCATTAATGGATATTTTAGTTCATTTTCCATATTTCTCAAATCATTTAGTTATGTATTATGGTATGAAATTGGAATAACATCATACAGAATCAATCCTTTGCATAAGGAGAAAAATTAAATATTTAGAAATCTATTACCTAAATCATCTAGGATGTCTATGGTCTTTCTTTAATAAACTAATAATAGCAAACCTTCTAGAATTATGATCAACCATATATCGTAATCCAACATTTTGGCTTCTTGAAAAGCAATATAGATAAAATCATTAAAGATAATTACTCCCTTTATTAAAAACACGTTGTACATTTTCTCTTAGAGATAACACCTTTTTTTGCACTTTTTAGGAAAAAGTGTAGCCTTATGTATTTCTAAAGGTAAATAACCTTTTGAAATAATTAGTTAATTAAGTTAAGTGATGGATTCTACCCATTACATGATCCATACCCAATCAATATAAATTTAGCTTAAATATCATATAAAAAAGCCCATAACTTTTAGTCACTAACAATTTAGGATTTACATAATATTAATATTAATAATAACAAATATATTTATAAATTAGGTGAAGTCTAAAATTAAATAAAATTTTTCAACATTCAAAGTATGATACTTAAGAAGAAAAATTAAGGACATGCTAAATGTGTGATCTAAGAATTGCTTGTTGCAATCAAATTAAAAAGGCTTTAATAAAAGGGAAAAAAATACATTAATAAGTTGCAAATGAGGGTTTTTTTCCTTTAATGATTTATATTTTTCCCTTTGCTAACTTAGACAAAGTATAATGGGAGATGGATTTTTTTAAAGGCAAGCCAATGAGAAATTTTCATATGTAATATTAATCACATGCAAATTAAACGATAGACAAAATCTAATACTAAAATGATGGTAGGATTATTTTTCAAAATTTTCATATTTAAAAAAGATTATTTCTAAGTTTCCATAAGTAAAAAATAAAATTTAACCACCCTAAAATTAAAAATGACCATTTACATTTTTCTTTAAAAAAATAAAAAAATCATGATGATCTTTTTAAGCAAATAACAATACAACATTTGAAACAAAAAGACAAAAAATTTAGAGTAAATTAATAATTTTAAAGATTTTGGGTGTCTCAATTTAATTTTTAA
Source organism: Sindora glabra (assembly GCA_020226215.1). Classification (NCBI taxonomy): domain Eukaryota; kingdom Viridiplantae; phylum Streptophyta; class Magnoliopsida; order Fabales; family Fabaceae; genus Sindora; species Sindora glabra. The sequence goes on along the minus strand of CM035227.1, from coordinate 100,389,906 downwards.
ATTTTTTTTAATCTCAATTTAGTCTTCATACTTTTTGTCTCAATTTAGTCTTAAATGTTTCATAGGTGTGTGAAATGGTTTTATTGTTAGTCTTCAAAATTAGAACTAATGAATCACATAAATCTAATGTGGATTATTTGATTTTATGTGACTATTTATAATCCATGTGAATTTTAAATTATTATATCTATGAAAATATAAAACCTCTATTTGAAAAGGAGTAAATTAAACTCTATTTCATATATCAAAAAGATAAAAAATTTAGAGTAAATTAATAATTTTAAAGATTTTGGGTGTCTCAATTTAATTTTTAAAATTTTTTTAATCTCAATTTAGTCTTCATACTTTTTGTCTCAATTTAGTCTTAAATGTTTCATAGGTGTATGAAATGGTTTTATTGTTAGTCTTCAAAATTAGAACTAATGAATAATCTTACATAAATCTAATGTGGATTATTTGATTTTATGTGACTATTTATAATCCATGTGAATTTTAAATTATTATATCTATGAAAATATAAAATCTCTATTTGAAAAGGAGTAAATTAAACTCTATTTCATATATCAAAATCTATAACCTTACTGTTCAACCATTATGAGTTATTATACAAGTTTGCAGATTTGAGGGTTACCCTGCAAATTTTGCCTTAACATGGCATAAATATGAAAAGAAAATTTGTCTCATGAGGCAAAGCGAGATGCAAGTTTTCAATCCGAAATAGATTTTGAGAATGGGGAAAAATATTAACCCACTTAAAGCTTCCACCATTTTAAAATTATATTTTTACTTATATAATTAATGCATATATATATTAATATATATATGTATTAACTATTAAAAATACTTTTTAAAAATTTTTTTATTCCTTTTTAATTCAATTAATATACCTTAGCTTTAAAAGGGAAAAATATTTATTTAATTTTTTAAAATGGGAAGTATTTGAACTTGAGAATTTGTTACCTTATATTAGATTCACAAATTAATATGTGTAGTAGTGCAGTGTGTGATCAATAAGAAAGGATATGATAATTATAGAATACATTTAGTTTTGTAGAAATAAATTATTTTTAAGATTTTTTTTCCTATTTTCTCAAATTTCCTCTTAAAGCACTAGTGCCTTGCAAATCATATAGACAACACTCCAAATTGCTCTACAAGTAAGGATGGGGCACATAACAAGGCCACAAGGATAAGGCAATATAAGTTTGATCTATCCTCGCCTCACATTATTGCCATCCTTACATAATTGTGGTGATTTGCGTAAAATCCACTACTCAATTTTTACTAACCAATTCATGTATTATTCCAACATAAATAGAATAAGCATAGGAATTTAAGAAAGGTTTCCTTGTAATAAAAGGAAAAGAAAAATATTTCTCATTTAGCAAAATTTATCTTAATTACAAAAAGAGTTAAGCTTACTTTATGATTCCTCATTAGAGATAAGCTAACCTAGCTAGCCTCAAGAGATCCAAGTATTGTTCTTCTATACCTTTTTTACCCTATATAGACTGAAGACTTAAGATGTCTACCACAAAATACCTAGAGCTACCTAAAACGTACTAAATGCTCTTTGAGGTGGTGATGGAAAATCTAGAGAATCAGCTTAAGTATCTATAAAAGAAAAACACATGGAGGGATAAGCTTTAGATTTAGCCAAAATAAAAAACTCTAATGTAAATAAACACAATAACAAATATAACCTTACTTATTAGATTTATCCTCCTTATAAACCTAGTCATATAATCATATTTGTCATAACATAACTTATGTTAGCAATTACACATTAGTTTCTAACTAATCTTTTGAACATACACATTCATCATATCGTAAATCTTATCATGACATATACTAAACAATATAGTGAAAATAGCTTCATGGATTTCCAACACTATATCCTTTTAGTAAAGATAGTTTCGCACAAGTTTCTGACACTATTTCATTTCCTTTGGTGAAATTGCCTTGTCAAGCTTTCAACACTATCATATTTCCTTTAGTAAAGATAATTTCATCAAGCATCCAACACCATTATATTTCCTTGGGTGAAGATAGCCTCATCAAGTTTCTAACACCATTACATTTCCTTTCTTATATCATTATTAACTACATTCAATACATTTCTTTTCCATGTAGTATATACATTTCAATTGTATTTATGTTGCTTATTCATTTCTATCTAAGTACTTAAATATATTTAACTCATGTATTGTGTTGCTATATAACTTTATTCATTCTATAAACAACATAACGATTTAGTTCATAATTTATTTCACACATCATAACATTACCATGCTTCTTTATGGAGTCACATAACTCAATTCATTTCATAATTAGCATAACAATCTCATTCCAACATGTATCACCCCTCACAATACCTTCAAGCCATTTTTTAAGGCCATACATCATGCATTTAACTCCTTATTTATCATATACTATTTAAACTTAATGTTAAAGATCATCACATCTTAACTTGACTCATACATATTATGATAACATTAAGTAAATTGGGTATAGTTAACTATATATTTGATTATAAGGCCCTAAAGCAACTTTGATGACTATAATTAATTATATAATTAACTACTAGGGTGCAAAGAAAAATTTTGGATACTTATAGTTGACTATCAATATTTAAATAGCAACTCTTAGATTCATAGTCAACTATGCATGCCCAGAATGCACATTCTAGGGCATAATCGACCATTGGTAGGGATTTTGTAAATTTCTTCGAAATTTTCATTGTTCATTCTAAATTTTCAAGCATATATTACATTTAATGCCAAACCAAACCTTATCCTCTCATAATAGCACTCTTATATTTACTTCAATAAAGCCATTTCCATCATCCAATTCAAACAAATAACAAAAATCATTATAATACTCACATATTTAAGCATATAGTCAAGAAAACCTAAAACAAGTAATTCAATCATCCAAAACCACTTAATTCAAATAAATAAAACTAGAATACTTACTTATCTAATATAAAGAAGATTGCTATGAGGTAAATTTAGTGTGCCTTGATCTTAATCACACCCAAATCAATAATTTTCTTAAGTTAGGATTCTAATTTTCCATTAGAAGCAAAACATTTTAATCCTTACCAAAACCTAAAAGAAATTGATAAAGGAATCTAACAATGAAGAAAGGTTTACCTTGATTAAGTGAGAAATTTAAGACTAATTGGCCTTTTCTTGCTTGATTTGAATAATAGATAAGAAGGAGTTGAAGAAGTTGAGAGAATGGAGAAAGTAGTGTGCAAGGTTTGGGAAATTAAAAAAAAATGAAAGTGGATTACCTAATTTTAGCCTAAAAAATGAGGAATGGTGGTAGGGACCTTTTTGAAAATATTTCTTAAATTTCCTCTATACTTACATAATTATTTTTAATGACTTAAATACTTAAACCTTTTTTATTTTATAAATTATTCTCCATCTATTTCTCGCAAGATTCTTATCTCATATCTCACTAAATTGTTAAAATTTGATTTTACTTAATATCTCATTCATATTTATTCATCGAAATTTTTCCTTAATCCATACAAAATTTCATTTTAAATTAGGGTACACAAGTTATTCCTATTATTCTTGTCACAATATAAAATTATAAAATTCTATATTTTAATGAATGCGTAATAATAAGGCTACTTGAAATTGTCAAACCATGTTAAATGATAAGCAAAGAAGGTAGAATCACAATATTATTTATGGATATAAAAGAGTTCTTTAAGTCAAAAATTAGGGAAAAATTTTTGATAAGATATCTTATAAGTATCCATACTTGTAAAATGGAGATGTGAGTTGAGTTTTTTAATAGAAGTAAGAAGATCATGATTATGTATTGCCTATTACATATGGAGAGAATAATAGGAAAAGAATGATTTTTTTTCTTGATGATGGTAGAAGTTGTCAAATCACTTAACACACACATGAGGATCACATGCAAGGATCAAAGATTGAACTCTAGATACAATAAAAAGTATAAAGCCTTCGAGGGAGCATTTGATTTATAAAACATTTTTAACGTTCCCGATAATATTTCAAAGGAATATTGGAATATTATATTTTTATGTTTAATTCAAAATTAAAAAAAAGGCCTACAAATGTGTTTTCAAGGAATATTTTTTATTTAACTTTTCTTCAAAATATTTCCTATAAAGAAAGTTAGGTATATTCAGATTCTCATATAATAGGAATATTGATACTAAAATAAAAAAAATTATCCTCACATTTAATTTTTTATTATCACTTTATCAAATAATTTTTAATTTAAACTAGAAAATAATTATCACTTTATTTTTAAAATATTTTTATTATTAAGAAATGCAATGATATTATTTTTTAATTATAATTTCTTTTTCATTATTGTTCATAATGTTTGGAAGATTATTTTAATATATATATATGATTTCTTTCGTTGAAGAATCATACAATAGGCTTAAAATTTCTTTTAAAAAAACATATTTATAAATAAAATATAAAATAATAATATTAATTTATTATAAATAAAAATATAATAAAGTATAAAATATTTTTATATATATTTCAATAAATTTTTAGATGTTAAATATTAAAATTAAAATTTAATTTATAAGGTGTTATGAAGGGTTTGAACCAAAATTTCTAGATGGATAAGGTAAGGTATTCATATATCTACCACATAGTTTAAATATGGAAATTTATCCTAAAAAAAAGGAAATATGGAATGAATTGATTGTAAATTATAAGATTGTACAATTTTTGTCTCCTTTAAGAAAGAGATTAATCGTAGGGAAAATGAAATTTTCCAAAATGATAGCAAACCCCTCTGATATTATTTGAGAATATAAATTCTTATTGTGCCTATAAAATTTATTTTTGTTAGAATTATTAGCAGAGATGATCAAATTAATTCCTATTTATCTACTTTTATCCATATAGGGGGAAAGAAACATTTGTATTTAGCTACAAAGTTCATTTTGTACATTGCAGGAAGTTCCATTTTGAGTTAAAATTGAAATATTGATACAAATTCTTCCTTTCTGAATTTGATAGATTTATATTTGAAAGAGGCTGACTATAAGTTCTATTCACCTCTATTTATTTTTTATTTTAATAAAATTTATTTAATATAATTTTTATTTTTAATAATATTTTTAATTATTTATATAATTTTAAATAAAAATATAATTTATTATATTATATTTTATAATAAAAATTTGATAAGCATATATTTTTTAAAACAATCTCAAAATTTTTGAAGATATTAAATATGAGTCAAATATAGTAATATAACATCCATAGGAATTTAGCAAAATATTCTCCAAAAAATTATAATGAACTAAATATAAGAATATTATATTTTTATTAATTAGATTTCTAAGAATCAGATTTTTTATCATGTACTTGTTCTCGAAAATATAAAATTTTGCGAATCAAACATTACTTAAAAGATATCAATGCTATTTGAGTCAAAGCCTATGGACAATAAAAGAAGAATGATAAGAGTAAGGGAACAAATATTTGCATAAGCACTTAATGGTACTACACCAGGATTTTTTATCAATTTAATTAATGATAATTAATAGTAGCATCACTTTGAAATAACCTCATAACATTTAGAACTAAGCTAAATTGAAACACTTTTATGATGCTTGATACTATATTGAGATAAAAATTTAACTAAATTAAAACTTTTAAAATTTTTTGGACCAAATAATTAATTATTAGTGAATAAATCATCAAATTGGTTCATAAAAGATTCTTCTAATGTCAGATTTCTTCCAAAAATTTATTTTATATTAACTAAAATTTTGAAAGAAATTTAATGTACAAACTATCATTTAGAAACTAATTTAATGTAGAAATCACATATTTATATATTTATATTTTATAAGACAAACTTTTCAAAAAAAAATCTGTTCTATTGATTATTAATTCATTCAAAATCTTTAACGCACAGCCTAAGAAAGGCAGCTGCGAAAATGTAGTGCCATTCTTGCCCGCCATGGCACCAATATGACTATTAAACAGGCCGACCCAATTAGTAAATGTGGTTGGGGTGGGTTAACTTGCATATTTCGTGAGCTTTTAAATCTAAAATTTTAACCTACTACTATTTAGCCTAGAGGTTAAATAGGTCGGTCTTTAAGTACTTTTTTGTAATTTTAAAATATTTCGAATTGTTAAATTTTTAAACAATGAAAAAAATTTAAAAACATTTCAAATGTCATATATTATTTGTAAATAAGTCATAACACATTTAATATTTATATAACTTTAAAAAAATTGTGTATATATAAAAAATAAAAAATATTCATTAAATAAAATTATCATTTATAAATAATTTATAACATAATCATGTATAATCAAAACTAAGAAAGGAAAATATAGTTTTGTTTGAATTAAAATTTTAAATTTATATAAAAAATAAAAAATACACAAATCAATTTGACTCATTAGTGGGTTGGTTCATACACAACTTGCGGGTTAGATTAATTTTTTTTAATAATTGCATGAGTCATAATTCATTCAATATATATATATAATTTTAAATAAAAGAATAAAAATTTTAAAATAATATTAGATTAAATCAAATTAAATTTAATTCATATTTGAATCGACCCTAAGTTTAAATATCTTAATTCACAAAAATTTACAAACGGTTCGACCCGCGGGATGCGGGCTCTCTTAGCAGCCCTGCACCGCTAAAACACAATTTCCTTAAGCGGAGAAAAAGAACCGTACGTCTTGCTCTACTGCCTTAAACAAATACAAGGGGGATAAGGTAAGTGGAGCCAGCAAAGATATTTCTCCGACTTCTTTCTGTAATAAAATATCTCTCCTCAACATCCATTTTTCACATTATCGTCATCATTGATTCGCTATCACACCCCAGAGACATCATTGAGATTGAAAGGCTCCAACGCTCTTAGTTCCAGTCCCTTTCGCCCTTCAAATCTCACCTTGTCCTGTCTGTATCTTCACGTTTACTCCTCAGATCAATACAAGTTCATAGATCCCCTATTTTTCCCTTTCTTTTCACCAGGTTCGTATAAATATTAAATCTGCTAACTTTACAGTATTTTGATTACATCTAGGCCCTTTCTTGATTCGATTTATCAAATTTTCTCAGCAACCAAACAGATTATTAGTGAAAGATGTTTGTCTTTGGATTTGACTATTCTTTGACTATCATTAACGCATACATTTTCTTTGTGGGGCTTTCTCCTTCTATTTTGATCTCCACATTTCAGCAGCTGAAGTATTTGTACATGCAAATCTTAGGATAATTTTTGTTTCTGAAACCGATCCACTGCCTTGCGTTTGAAAGTGGTGGTTTTGGTGACGTTAGATCCAGAAAAGGGGCAAATATGTCTTTTATTGGCACCCAACAAAAATGCAAGGCCTGTGAGAAAACGGTGTATCCCGTTGATCAGCTATCCGCCGATGGTGCTGCTTATCATAAGGCTTGCTTCAGATGCTTTCACTGCAAAGGAACATTAAAGGTAGTCTCTGAATAGTCTTTCGGTTAGCTACTTAGCTTCTTTTTTCAGCTGCATTATTGATTAGAGAATCTTCTTTCAATTTCAAAATTTGATCTGGCCACCTAGCGAGCACTGACAATGATTTGAAGATTAGGCATATGCTGCAAGTTCAAAATTGCGTGAATCCCATTTTCACTGCTTCCCCAATAGGCTCTGGCATCCTTGTATTACCAAAGAAGAAAATGTCAATTTCGAGTCTTAGTTATATACTTAGCCCTCATAATTCACCAACCTTTTAGTTATCTTATAATTTATCATGACTTGGGATGATACATGCCATTTAAATGAACTAGTATAACAAATTTTTTCCCAAATTAGCATCTCACAGGCTGTATGCGCATGTTTCCTGATCCCAGCAATTTTCTGGAACTGTGCATTAGCCAGGAAATGTGCTTATGTAATGCATATAGTGTTGATTTGAGCTAAAATTTTGCCATATTAGGTTGTTACATAATTATATATGCATTTGGTCTGTCATGTTATATGATGCAAGTTTGGGTGAATCTTGTGGGAGATGTCAGATGGGATCCTGTTACAAAATTTCAGAAACTGTAGGACCTAATTGCAAGAAAATAATGTAAGGATTGATATGAAATTCTCATAAAACTTTAAGAACCATGTATATAATAAACCAATTTCTGCTTCATTTCAAATTTTGGTCAAGAACTTGTTTCTTACTTTCCAAAAGAAAAAATTCATTTTTGAGAGAATATTTTCGGGGCCGTGAGTGGGTTTCATAGTAGCATGTGGCTTGATAATCTCATTAGAAGAAGGATTGTGGACTTATAGTTATGAACTTTGAAAATGTCAAACCATTACTTTATCCATCTCTATTGAGAATGCCAGATGTCAAGCAACTTTGGGGTTAATTTTGTGTATCACTGAGTTTACTTTACCATTTACATTTTTCATCAAGGTTGATGATCTTTATGTTTCAGCTAAGCAACTATTCCTCAATGGAAGGTGTTCTCTACTGTAAGCCTCACTATGAGCAGCTTTTCAAGGAGGCAGGCAATTTCAACAAGAACTTCCAGTCACGTATGTGTCTTAATTTGATAGAGTTCTCTCTGTATATAATTTTGAATCAGTGACCTCTTTAAGTGCCTATAATTTTACTGTGGACAGCTGCAAAGCTAGCTGACAAGCCAACTCCAGAGCTGGTAAAAATACTAAGCTTGTAATTTGAAACCATTTTTATTGGGCAATTTATAAATAGATCTATGTCATTTGGCATTACTGTTAATTATCGGCACATTTTGTTGATTTCAGACGAGATCCCCTAGTAAAGCTGCTAGTATGTTTTCTGGGACACAAGAAAAGTGTGCTACGTGTGGAAAAACTGCTTATCCATTGGAGAAGGTAAGATTTAGAAGTCTGAGAAACAAATTGTTTGATCATATTTGATGTAGGGTTGTAATGATTTCCATTGCAAATTTGATTATGTGGGTGTCCAGGCTTTCTGTTGAGTTCTCCTTCTATAACTGTATAAGTGAGTAACTGGAACATTTAGCATTCATATCTTCTGTTTCTCTTTTTCTATTGATATATTTTGAACTGAGTATCCATCATAATTATAATCATAAATACAGATATATCCCTTTGACCTTTTGCCTTGGGTTGTTACTCATGGTACTGTAGTAGTAGTAGTATACCCCACAAATACACACACACACACACACACAGTGTCCTACTTACCTAGGATTTTATGCTATGCTATAACGAATTGGAAGTTTGAAATCATGTTTGATTAAGTGGTATCCGCATAGTAATTTCCATACAGTATCCGTAAAGCCATGGTTATCAGTATCACCTATCAGGCAAGTAACATGGGTCAACTTTTCTTTGAATAATCTCAACTTATAGTTTGGTGCTTATCTGCACCTCAGAAGTTACCATATGTTAGAGGTCGTTTATTTTAATTGAAGGCTATAACCATTATTACCTTTGTTCTCACCGGCAAATGGCTGGCTCATCTGAAATGAGACACTAGTAGATTACAGGACTAAATATATGTTGTGTTTCCTGCTTAACATTTATTTTGCCTGGAAAATTTAATACATGCATTGCTTATTTAATTTCTTTGTTAGTGGAGTTACTTGTAGGCATTGGTAATACTTAGATTCATTAGGAGCATCATGAAGAATTTTCAATTAGGGCCTGCATAGTAATGAAACGTGATGGACCAAACTCTAATTTAAGATTTAACTGACACCTGCCTTCAACTCATTGCGAGGAAGGTTACAACTCTCTAAATCCCAAACTTTTGGTAGATATATTAGTTGATACATGATATTGTTCATAAATAGTAAATTTAACTGCTTTATGTCTGCTTTTGGCCTGAACTAAAATGTCTCAGTGTGCACATGAAAATATCCCTTTATTTGCATGTAGGTAACCGTTGAGGGCCAAGCCTATCACAAATCATGTTTCAAGTGTTCCCATGGTGGCTGCCCCATAACACCATCGAATTATGCAGCCCTCGAGGGCATTTTGTATTGCAAGCACCATTTCTCCCAGCTTTTTAAGGAGAAAGGGAGCTACAATCATCTTATCAAGTCTGCATCAATGAAGCGAACAGCAGCTCCTGTTCCAGAATCTTAAATCTCAGCGCCTTTGATTTCATTTTCTTCAACTCTTCAGCAATTTTTCGTATGGTTGTCCTTTGCTCTGGTTTGATCAAGGCTTGATGCCTTGATTCTTTCTTATTTGCCTGTGTGTGGTGTGCAAATAATTTTCTGTGTGATTTACCAAATGCACATTCGGTAATATGGAATGTAATCTCAACGATGTTTCCAAATGGATATAGAGATTAATGCATTTTGTACTGATCTTGGTTGAGTTTTTATGTCACTCTACTCTTCTGTGCCTGTAAACTTTGCCGAAGGCATTGAAGCTTTTATCCTCATATGCAGGTTAAGGTAGAGATTAATTAAGAAATGTATTTACTGAGGCTTTTAACTTCTGATGACGAGTCTCAGTCGCTTAATGTATGTCAAGTTTTATTATTTATATTTACTATTTTTCTCTTTGTTATTCACCATTTGAGTTAAGTGAGAACATGGAGCAGCAAATGTTTTAAGCTGGAAGGACCTTAATTTTATTTAGGATTTGCTTTCATATGTACTCTGTCCTAGGGGAATTTTTTTTTTTTAATTATGGAAGTTTGGAAGTTCTGCGAAAGCTTTTCACATTTCCACGATGACTTCAGAAGATTTTTCAATTTTATACGAACTTTTGGAGTAACAAGTGCGCTAACTATAGTTGCAACGCAATATTTTGATACTTGCTACTTTCTATTAAACGCAACTTGCTAGTCATAAATGCATCCATAAATTTTCATGTGTATGAAAAATAGGTCCCATAAAGTCACAGAGAACAGATAGTGTTGTTGGAGTGACAAAAAATTTGCTGAGGGAGAATGCAAGGTAATAAGATGAGTGACTTAATACGTGAAGGTTTTGAAGTTTAATCAAATATCACATTTCTTTACAGAGGGCCTCTTATGCATGTTTATCGAAAAGTAAACGATCTAAGATACATTTTTTCCACTTATAATATGTCTTTATTTTTGCAATGCACCCATTTGAGGCAACTTATGATTTGTAACTTTGCTCACATGTGTTATGTTTTGGTTCACATGTAATGAAAATTTCTCTGTGCAATTTATGTGTTATTTTATTAACAGTAATTTAATATAATTTCATTCTAATTTATTTCAATATAACTCATTCCTAATTTACTCTTTTAAAATTGTGGCACTGGGAGTTTGAGATTAGGAAATAATTAAAGAAATTAATGATATAAATTAAATTTTTAAAATTTCATTTCAATTTAATAAATAAGATAGAAAAGTGCATGAAAATTATATATCAAATTCAATTATATGTGCAAGAAAAATAAATACAAATAAATGAAGTATTAATAATATAAATCACTTGATATATTGTTAATGGTATAAACCACATGTGAATATCTTACAAATAAAATTATCTCAAGTGAGTAAATCATAATTTTTCTTAAAAATTTTAAAATTAAAGAGCTGTGTGATAGCATGATTTCATTTTATATAAGTAGTTGATAAATTAATTGATAATTGATAAATTAACTGATGAATGATAAGTTAGTTAAAATGTTTTACAAAATTAGTTATCAAACCAGCTGAAATTATAAAATGATATAAAAAATATATCAATAGAAATATGTATATAACTAAAATAATTTATATTTATTTAAAAATTAAATTATATTAATGCAATTAAAAAATTTTAAGTAAAAATATAATATTTAACATTTAATTAATTATATTTTATAAACTTATATTTATTTACTTAAATAATTTTTATTTTATTATTTATTATAAAATTATAATTACTCAAATATCATTATTTATATTTTATGATATTATTTATTTACATATATATTTTTATATATCTATAATTTAAAATTAGGATATAATTATGCCAAAATTAAATTACTTATATTTAAAAAAAATTAAATTTATATTACAGAGGACATGAGTTGTAAATTAATAAAAAGAATAAGAATAAATTTAAAAATTTTTTAAAGCGATAATAATTTATAAATTATAAGTCACTCTAATTATAAATTATTATAGATAGTTAATTAAATTAAAATTTATTTTTTTAATAAATTAATGTAAAAAATTATTTAAAGATTAATTTTTAATTTACGGTTTAAGTTAATAAATTATAAATTAAGTTATTTGTTACGTGGTTGTATAAAACAAGAGTTAGAGAAAAAAAAATCATATATCATATGTAAGCTGTAAGGAGGAAGGCGAAACTTCTGCTTAAATTTTTCACCCGGCTAAAATCGAGTGTAGCCTCGGTCGTTTTCCACCCGCGAACCGCGAAATGTCTAAAGTAGTCCGGTACCACTTCGTCGTAAAAACTTGGAAAAACCCGAGTTCCCGCGCCGCCGTTGTAGAAGACAATAGCATGAGCAGCGCCGCATTCAAAACTAGCAGCCCAACGTCCTCCGGTTGGTCGTTTCAGCCTAAGTCATTGCAGTGAGAACCTAAGCCTTTGAAAAATGTCGGAATCGTCTTCAACCCTTCGCTGTCTTCTCCTTCAGTGAGCGCTCTCTCTCACTCTATTTTCCAATTTTCATGATTCTTGAAGTAACATCTCTTTGAATCTTCGCAGGTTTTCGGAGCCAATAACCGAGTGTCTTAGCAGCACACCCTATAGTCCCCACCAAATCTCCAATATTTCTATTAAACCCATCATCGAATCCCTTCTTCCAAGCAAAATCCCACCACCCAATTCCTCCATTCACGGTTCTATGAGAGATTTTGCGTTGGCATGCGCATTGCTATCTTCCTCCACATTCAAGCCCATAACCCCCGATTATTCAGATTTTCTCTCATGGATTCCAAATCATCTTTCCCAGCTCGCGAGTTCTACTTTTCTCGATTTCTCCAAAGCGTATCTTAATGTCTTTAGCGACAGAAATTCGAAGAAAGTTTCTGAATTGGGTTTAAATTGTGAGCTAATTCCTCAAGAGAAGAGATTGGTGCTGGAATTGATGCCTGAGGTTTTGCCTTTATTGAAAGATAAAATTAAAGAAAGTTCCATTGATATGTCCGACGAGAGTGATGAGTTCTCTGCTGCATCCGCGAGAGTCCCAGTTGGGTTTGCGATCGCAGCTGCTTATCAGCTTAGATGGTTCGTTACTCAGGTAGGCAGTCGGATAAAAATTTCAATTTTATTTCTTCTTTTCAGCTTGAAAATATAAACTTCGGTTCGGCAATTTAAACCTGCTGATCCATGGAAATATTAGGGTGTTAATGGCTTTATCTTTAGGTTGCTTATCCTCATATAGGGAAGCTGTGTGGATTGGTGATTCCTTGTGCATTGACTGCTGTTGATCACTGGTCGCCAGAGGTGAAGGTATGTCCTTTGTGCATCAAATTTGCTCTTTTCTGCCCAGAATATGCTCAACTACACTTCTAATGACATAAGTATTAGTTTGTAATCACCAATAGGAGTGGCATTTGTTCTTAGGAGGCATTTCCCAATGAATAGATGGTTACGTGGGTCCTCTGGTCAACAACTAAGGAACCAGCAATGGAAATTAGTATATACTTTAAACAAGAACAAGGGACTGTACTTGAATTGAAATGTCAGCGATTTGTGCATCTTCTTTGCCCCAGATCATGAGGTATTAATAAATGCATAAATTTGAATAACAATGAATTTCGAATTTTTTTGACATGGACACATGCTTACCTACCCATTCAAACTCACCTTTTTATGACTATAAATACCCTCTAAGTACATTTACCCATCCAATTGTTGTAAGACATATTAACCTCATTTATATTGAAATGATTTTGCAAATGGAATAAAAAGCTTAGTTATAGTATTTGTGTGGATATTATCGTAGGCAGTGATGTATACACATGTATATACAGAGGATTGTATACTAAAAATGTTGTCTAAAGTGGTCCTTTCTTATATAATTGCAGGGACAGGGCTTCATTAGCCTTACCCATCTTGGAAAAAATGTGGATACTGCTGAACTTAGTTGGTGTGGAGATGTGATTCTTGATGCCTGCTGCCAGAATATGGCAGCTTGTGATGATGTATGGCACCTCGTGGTTGAAGCATCTGTACTTATTATCAGTAGCACTCAGAGAAGTAATCCACGTAGCCCATGGTATATTTTTCTTCAATGTATTGCATTTTTAGTTGTTTTAACTTTACCTTGTTAAGTTTTTTGAAGTATCTTCTCATATCATATGACATGTATGAACATTAACAAACTGAATGAGGGAACATGGATTTCATAATGATGAAGTCTCTTGCCTTCTTGGAAAGGATTAAACTATTAAAAATGATATTTACTACTTGAACTGCTTCCTGACTGGCCACGGAGAATTTAGAAAGTCTTTTAGAGAGCAAACATTTTGGTTTTTGACTTTTAACTTTTAGATATATCTTGTTCCAAGGTATAAATACAGATTAGCATTTAGGCTGAAATTTATTCCTGTAGGCAAAGCCATGGGATAGTCATTTCCAACCACCATTGGAATGATTATTGTCCTGGGGGAATAAGCTTCCACTTTGTTAAACGCATGACCCCTGCTTGATAAGATAATAGGCTGCAACTTTGGGTTCACTTGTTGGGCAGATTACTGCTTACAGGCTATGTAACAATGCTGGATCAGATGCATACTTCTTAACTAATTGATGACAAGGATTCAATGTAATTGATGTTAGTTTCTAGCTGTTATGCCTATTTTCTTTTGTGCAATAAGTTGTTTTCCATGTGTAGGTTTGAGAGAATGCTAAATGAGATGTTAAGTCACTTGGAACGCCAGCCCAGAAACAAAGAACGACGCATTGCATGGCTTCAATCGGTTGATCCACTCCTTAAAGGAGCCGGCCTTGTGTTATTGGCTCATTTCAGGCGTATTTTTCCACTCTTTTTTCAGTGGATTCATGCTGATGATGATGATACTCTTAAACTAGTGAGTGTCTGCAAATGCTTATTTTAGATATGATGATACTCTTAAACAAGTGAGTATCCGCATATGCTTATTTTATATATGCATTTTAAAGATTAAACATTTATATGGTCAATGGAATATTGATGACTTTGGCTCACAATTTTGACAAGCCTAATTTGTTTGCAATATTGAAGCATAATAATTGGCTGCAGCTTTCCAATGCATATTGAAATGAGGGAAGGGTGTGTTGCAAATATACCACCTTTGTGTTTCGAAATTTGTGAATAATTTTTAGTTCAATTTTCTGGATTTATTGTTCTTTGCAGGCTTTGAAACGCACTTGTACAGTTTTAAGAGTAACATGGATTAGGCACTCACCATATATTGACAGGTGGTATATATTTCTACCCTATCAGTCAATTCCCTTTTTCTTTTTTTTTTTGGCTGCCAGTTAGATGACAACAACAATGCTTGAGAAACAGGGCTTTATCATTTTTGGATTTGACTGACATAGCACCCAAGCATCTCCTTTAATCATGCATCAACATGAACAAGTTTCGGATGTTTTTGAAAAGATTACGTTATTCTAAGTGACTATTAGAAGTAAAAATTGCATTGAATTTAGCCAGTGATGCAAAACCTTTTCCATAATCTGATATAAAATCTTCAATGTTCCTTCATAAGTTTCCAGAAAAAAAATAATAAAAAAAAAGAGCATGAAAATAGTGATCTTTTATGTTGTTTATTAAAATAAAGTATGCATTTTGTGTTCAATGTTATTTTTCTAATTTATGTTTTATTCATAGCCTTAGCATTTGTAGACTTTCATTTATGTCTTAAGCTACTATACTTTATCTTCACACCCGTTAAAAGTTATAACCCTTTTCTTCTACTACTTATGTATGTCAAATTATGGAATTTCGGAAAATAATAAAAATTTCCCACTTCTTTCCACGTCCTGGTCTTTGACTCTTTGCTCTGAGCTTATGTTCCTTGTATCTTATCCAGTTGTTGTTGTTGTCATCATCGTTCTCCCCCGCCCCCCCCTCTCTCCTCCTCCTCCTCCTTCTCGTAGTTCAAACCTTTGGATCACATGATTTGCCTTCAGGTTGGTGGACAAACTTGCTGTTGTGTATAAGGAGGCTGCCTTGAGAAGAGCTCGGGAAGACATTAGAGCAGATATTCGTCAAATACTGATCCTGCTTCAAGAGTAAATTCGTTTTCCATTTTTCTTTAAATTTTATTTGTTTTATAATATCCTCGTACCCATATTTAGGGGGCTATATCTTTCTTATTTACCTAGAAGCAAAGGCATGCAGTTTGAAACTGCTTGGGAGAAGCATAGGCTTGATCCAGACTTGACAGCTCTTGGTCCGCCTTTGAGTGGAAGAGACACTGCAAATCCTGATACTACGCCTTCAAAGCATTGTCATCTGAGTGATCATCAGCAAGGCTCACCGCCCCTCCCTACTCAATAAACTTGACAAGCATTTGAGTATTTCAGTGTCCCACAAGACCGAATTGTTTACGCAGCCACATGTAACTAACAGATTGAATTCTTGGCTATTTGAGCATTGGCTTTTGATGTAGATTATGTAAAGCTTGGTTTTGTATTATTTTGTCAAAACTTGGGACCTGAAGGTTACCATTTAAATGAATATTCCCCATTCTTCTATGAAAATTTTATGGATAAATTATACACATCTTTTATAAAATTTAGTCTTTATTATATTTATATCTATTCTATTTTCCGGAATGTATATTCATTTTTTTTTAAATATACATTCACTTTCTTTCCTCTCTATTTTAGAAATGCACTCACCTCTTCTGCTTATCTTTACTCATATTTTCTATTCTAGAAAATAAAAGTGGTGAATGTATAATTTTAAAAATAGAAGGGACCTTCTATTTTAGATGCTATTGATGTTTCATTTACGCATTATTTAATCCCTCGTTAGTTCTTCATTTATAAAAATAATTATTATACCTTTTAGATTTTATAATTAATACCATTAATTTCATATTTTCACTTCATTTTTACAATTATTTGTTTATCTCATCATTTGTAATATTAAAATAAATGAACAATATTAAAGTAAATTATCAAATCACAAATATATATTTTTTAATTATATTCTTTCTAATAATCATTTATTAATATTATAAATGAAGCGAAAGATAAAAAATTATAATAAATATTAAAATAAAAAATTAATAATATAAATTATAAAATTTTAAAAAAATAATAATTACTACCTTCATAAACAAAATTTACTCTTCATCTGCACATCAAGCCTCTAGCTACCTCTATGTCGGATGATTCTTCTAATGGAATAAACAGTCAAGTCGAGTGGAATTTGAACAATTTAGTGAATCCATAAACACCTTTTACAGAAGGAAAATAGAACAATAAACACCCACAATCACTGGGAATATATTGAGTAAGCTGTGTTCGCTGAAAATTTAGATTAAGGGCATGTTAACAGAAATTGTGATCAAAGCATATATCTAGAATGGTATTTTCTGCTGTGAATGGGGATAAATCAAGATCAAAGCACACAGTGCCGTAGATCAAGGATTTTCTGCTGTGACTGAATAGCCTGCAACTAAAAATTGGAAGTGATGTCAAACTGTACAAATTTTTAACAATGAACAAAAATCATGAATTTTATCATTAACCAATGTAAGATATGTTAATAACAGTGTCAATGGGTCAAATCTACAACCCATTCCTCAAAAATTATATAAAAAATAAAAAGAATTAATGTAAAAAAGGCATTCCTCCATGATCCAACATCTGTATAGTAAGATATATCAGTCAATTATTGGAACTTTCTACTGTGAACTACTTATGCACAGTAGCTAATACAACATGAACCCTTTTTCCTCATATGGAGGATTTCCGAGTGGGAAAACTGAATGAATATTTAGTTTGACACAGTGAAACCTCTGGATTCTGACTATTATCATGTTCAACAATTTTTTGCCTCAATGACTCTGAGATTGTCTGTGCTGTAATCAAAGACAAAATATAGGGAGTTCACTGAAGACTCCTCAGGAATGATGAATCACTTGCTTCGCTTCTTGGCTTCACTGTAAAGTATAACTCCCATGACTGTAAGTGTGTACCCGAGCATTCCAGTGACTGAGACTGGGTTCTTAAATATTAGAATTGAAACCACCACTGCCACCGCCCCTTTAGCATTCCCAAGCACCTGTGTGAACCAACTCAAGTTTAGTTTTCTGCCCAAACCAGAAGGAGAAATCATCCATGAGGAAGCAAGAAATAACAATTGTGATAGATGAGGCCAGGAGTGGGGAGGGTCGTGAGGGAGGAGTCCTTATGCAGACATTTAAGGCCTCAAAGATGGATAAATGCATTTTTGAAAGATTTGCATACATGTTAGAAGCTAGGAAAAATTTGTCTTAAATAATGTCTATAAATCTTTCATAATATATACACCATTTAAATGCTAACTAGATTGGTGCATATACTATGATAACAGAGGTTTCAGTAAAAACTGGAAAGTTTAAAAGCTCTCCACAAGGGGAAAGTCACTATAATTAGTCACTATACTTCAGATAAGATTCATAAATTCATTGATAACTGCAGCTTGATCCAAAAAAAAAGAAAAAATAGAAGCACTTTAGATTCAAATAACTCAACTAGCCAAGACTAAAAAGCACAAATCTGATTCACTGAAGAGAATTGATCCCTACAGATTGAACTTACACCGAAACAATTCAGAATCATTAGTTCTAGATCCTTAAGGCTCTCTGCCATCATCTTTAACTGTTTTTGGAACAAGTTTGAATCATAATGCTGGGGTCTATTAATAAATAGCACTTCCTAGATCTCCTCTCTATTAGTTGCCAGAACAGGCCGTTTAGAAGAACCATTAAAGTATAATATACTATACCCCAAAGGAAAAGGCAATAATGATGTCTGCTAGACTGAAAAATCAAATTTAGAAAAATAAAAGGACATATAAGCCTATATAGAGAAATAAGAAATACCTGAAGTGTAAGAGCACTGGTGTGCTTTGTGACCAAAAAGTTGGTCAGGTTGACAAAATATGCAAGTGACGAATTAAATAGCAGATACCAAATGATCTTGAAATCATCTCTAGCAAGAGCCAATGTAATGCCAACTACATTTTCTTCCATTATAAGTGTGGCTGGAAGAAGGAAAACAACAGCCATTGGAGCCATGTAAAGAAGAAGGTTCATAGAATTCAGCTTCTCCCTAATATGAGTAACAGGGAAATCAGTACTGAATCTAATATATAACTTGTGAGTAGCACAAAGTACAATGATAGATCAACAAATAGATATATAGATATATAGATATATTAATATAAACTTCCGTACCCTTCAGAAGAAAGCAAGATTCCTTGTAACACTGATTTTAGAGCCCTTGCAGCGGTAGCTGCAACACATACAATGAATCCAAATAAATGGAAACTTGGTTCACCCTGTGACCATAAAACAAAGAAGAAAAAATATATTATACTCAAGTATAACCTTTTTATTAACATCACTGGAAGAATGCATAAAGAAAAACTACTAAAACATAAATTAGAAGTTACTTGGGAAGTGTTAAGAGTTATAATAAAACCATCTATGAGCCTTCTCCTAACCACTTAGGCTTTAGGAAACAATTTGCACTAGATAAAAAGCATCCACTCTCAACAAACTTTCAATTAGTGTCATAGCATAAGTAAACCATAATTCACACATGAAGGTTCATCGTAAGGTCAATAACGATTACATCAAACAGGTCAAGCAGGCATAAACAACAGTATACATCATGATCTAAAAAGTGGCTATCTGAAAACGTTCGATGTTCCATTCACATGCCCATCATACAATATAAGCTTACTATCTATCTTAAACGGCTAAACCAGGAAATTTCAGCTTACTTGATAAAGTACCTAACGGGAAGTAAAACCTTGTCTAATCAAAATCCATGATTAATTTTATATGTTTTCTCAGTAACAAAGTAGAAAAAGGTATTGCCATAAAAAATAACACCGTCAGTAATATGCACTCAATCGAGCTCTAAATGCCATATTCAAATAAAACAAAACCAAATACCCAATAAAAAACAATGCAGAATCAGAATGATAAATTGCAAGGAAGAAAACAATAGTTGTCTTACCCCACTAGCAATGATGACTCCAGTAACAACCGGAACAAGTGCCAAGTAAGTGAGCCAAGCCTCCCTCTTCAAAGTCATAAGGTAAGCAAAAACAGCAGTGAAAAACGGCGTCGTGGCACCGACAGCCTGGTTGAACGACACTGGCAAATATCGAAGCGAAATATTCCCAAACACAACAGAAATACAGAAGACAAAGCTGAGAGCTGAGATCTTAAAGAATTGAACCCGGGATCGAATCGTTTGCATCGGCACCACCTTCAGCCAAGCTATTGCGATGTAACTCAGCAAAGAGCAAGCCGTCATGTGGCACATGGTGAGGAAGATCGGGTACCTGAAGCCATAGTTGCTGAGCAAGTACTTGTTAAGCAAAAGGACTCCAATGTTCGATGAATACCAAGCAGCAACGAGACTGAATGTGAAGAAACGATTCGAAGCCTTCATTTTCTGAGGCTCGTCTTGATCAAAGCCCTGAAATTTGGACAGAGGAGATGAGAAGGATTAAAGGTGAGAACCTATGTAAATGCTAGAAAAGCATGGATCTGAAGGGGTTCGGCTGAAATGGGATCTGGGTATTGAAGGAACTATGGAGGAACAGAAGAAGATATTACAATGAGAACTGGGTGAGGCTTCCATGGATCTGAAAATATAGTGTCATGGCAGAAAAATGGTTCCTTTAGATAAAAAACACGGAGAAAATGAGAAAGGAACCGAAAGTTACAGAATGAGATGAAGACAAACAAACAGAGACAGGGACACAAAAGAAAGAGATGGATGAATGGAGGAATTAAGAAGAAAGGTTGAGTTTTGAGAAATGTGCCGTCCGCTTCTGCAAAATGCAGACAGTCGAAGGAAGACGGAGAAAGAGGAATAGTATTTAAAGCTAAGGAAGCAAACGCGTATTGGAAGCACGTTTATTACTTACCTTATTACATTAAATTATTATATATTTCATTTCTACTTTATTCTTTTATTAGACTTAATATGATTATTATAATTATGATTATAAAATTATAAATATAAATGTAAATTAATAAATATAAAAATATGAATTCTCTTATTCTATGTGTGGGCTTATCATTTTATGCGAGCGCTCAATACGGACAAAGAAATATAAAATGCCTTCATATAAATAAATTTTATATTTGATGATAGTGCCTCCATATGCATATAATTTTTTTTTATTTAAGTTTGAAAGTTTTATAATAATTGTTAGGTTTAATGTACGGGAATTTTTTATTTTTATTTAAGTGTTTTCTATAAAATTCTATATTCAAATTACAATTACAGTATATGTATTTATGACTCTCTTAATTATTATTAACAATGATTATAATAATTATTAGTGTTTTTTAAATAAAATAATTAATACACTAATCATTATATCATAATTTAAATTAAATAAAAAATCTTATAAAAATACATAAAAAACTTTATCGAAATTTTATCGAAGAAAAGATTGTTTGATAGCTTATTTTTCATTTTAAAGTTGTCTCAGAATTGGTTTTAGGATAAAATAAGAATTTCTTACTTTTCATCTCAAGAGAAATAACTCTGCATTTAATATTTTGTTTTAATCTTAATTTTTTTATAATGTTTTTATATAAGATTTTAATCTTTTCAGTTATTTTGTACTAAAAAAATAATTTCTCATCACACAGTTGAATGAAATATTCCTTAAAAAGTAAAATTTAACTTCTATTTTCAAACAAAAATTTATTGTAAAACTTTTTTGAAAATCAAATATTATTAAAAGTAATTTTTACGTAGAAAAGGATTCAACATCTATTTTAAATTCTTAAAAGGTAATTTAACTTTTCTTTACGGTGGCGTTTGATTCAAAGAATATTTTTAACATTTTTGGAAATGTGAATGTTTTAAGGGAATATTATATTCTCATGTTTGATTCAAGGTTTGAAATTTTTTTTTGAAAATATCACATTTTTAGGATATTCTTGAAAATCTTTTTAACCCAACATTCTTCTAAAATATTCCTCACAGGGAGAGGTGGATATTTCAGATTCTCATTATTAAAATATTTTTAGTAAAATTTATAGTGAACTAAACATAGGAATGTTATATTTCGGTTAATTAAATTTTCAGAAATCACATTTTTTAAAATGTACACTTTTTAGAGAATGTAAAATTTTATGAACTAAACGCTACCTGTATGTGCTACTATAAATTGGTGAAATACAGAAAAGAATTTAACATTTGTTAAAAAGAAGAAAATTTGTTAATAAAAGTATACTGGATTCATAAAATTAATTCACGAGATTTTTAACATTTTACCATTGAAAAAATTACTTAATTAATTTAGAAAAATAAAAAGATTCCGCATTGATGTGATTTTGTGATTAAACTATAATTATATTATAATTATAATATAATTACATTATACTTAGTTAATATATGGAAAACAAAGGGAAGAAGTCGTTAGACGAAGTATGTTTGGACAATTTGGACGGGCAGACAGTGACAATGGAAGACTCACTCAACGCGCTTTTGAAACACCGGAGAAGTTGGGTAATGTCACGGCGGGGTCCAAACGGGTTATGTTTTCCACATTTTTATATTTGCATATAAAATTTTTTTAATTAATTAATAGTTTAACTATAATAGTGATTTTACTTCATTCATTCAATTAATTTTAGAATTTTCCTTAATTTTAAGTGGCGGCTCAAATTGTGAAATGTGGATAGCCAGACAGTCAGATGTCAGGTCTTTGACTTAGAAAAAAGTTGTTTTTGGAGGGAAAAAAGGCATTGAGAACATTTTTTAAAGAAAGTATCTTTTTCTTACCGTAGACATTAAGGTCATATTTGAATATATTTTTATTTTTTAAAAATAATTTTGAGTTCAAGAAAATAAAAAATAAAATATAATTGGTGAAATAAATAGGAAATATTTTATTTAATTATAACTTTTAGAGAAATAAATTGTTTCTATTTTTATTTTTAAGTTATGTATTGAAATTTCTTATTTTTAAAAGATTAATTATAAAAATTGTTACCTCAGTAATAATTTTATATTTTACAAATATAAAAATAAAAAATATTTTTAAAAACCCCAAGCCCACAAATTCAGCAATTCTCTCTATGTGTCTAAAGGAAGTGTCTTTTTATACTTGGCTTGTTTATGTACTAACAAAATTTTGTAAATTTTTATAGAATTGTGACATAAAAATTATAATATTTTATGTAATATTTTAAAGTCATTAATCTATACTAATTTAAAATACGACAAGGAAAATTCTAATTAATCCGAAAGTGAGCAGCCGCTTTTGTGTGACGAAATATAAGATTATGTCATAAAAAAGTGACATTTGAAACTATATT
The DNA here is from genome assembly GCA_020226215.1 of Sindora glabra. Classification (NCBI taxonomy): domain Eukaryota; kingdom Viridiplantae; phylum Streptophyta; class Magnoliopsida; order Fabales; family Fabaceae; genus Sindora; species Sindora glabra. Next base: position 100,366,411 of record CM035227.1, on the reverse strand, counting down.
TGAAATTATTTATATTCATTATATTAAATTTTATAAATTTATTTTATTATTTTATATTTAATTAATAATTCTTAATTTATATATGAAATTCATATTTTGATCCTACTTTCAATAACATTACTGTTATGTCACAATATGAGTAAATTGAATGCGGTAAGAATCAAAGTCAAATGGTTTGGATTGCTTCGGAGCTCCTTTCGGAAACATTTTCGGGTGAATTAGTAATCTTTATAACCTCATTAAAAAAAAAAGGGAAAGGGAAGTATAATCTTATATATTTTATGTACATAGTTAATAAATTAATTAATAATTTATAATTGATAGTTGATAATTAATAAATTAACTAATTATATAACAAGGGTTTTATAAATTAGTTGAAATTATAAAATAATATAAAAATATATTAATAAAAATAAATATATAAAGTTAAATAATTTATATTTATTAAAAATTAAATCATATTAACATAATTGACATATTTAAAATAAAATTATAATATTTAATATTTAACTAATTATATTTTATAATATTGCATATTATTCACATACATATTTTTATATATTTATAATTTAAAATAAGAATATATTTATATTAAAATTAATTATTTATAATTTATAATATTATAAATTAATAAAAATTAAAAAATAATAAATTATAAATTATAAAATATTTAAAATAATTTGTGATTTGTTCAATAAGAAGAGTTGACAATTTTTACATTAAAAAGTTTAAAATTAATCTCAAATAATATCTATTCTTGTATCAAATAAAGCAATTATTTTTAACCATTTTAATTGAAATATGATATTTTGAAACTAGAATTCTAGAAATAAATCTTAAAAAATTATTTTTTTCATCCCCATTATTTTTTTTCTTTTAAGAGAAATTTGAAGTTCAAAAGATTTGTCCTTAGAGCTTTATCATGTGATACGGAGCTTGGAGCCATAAGTTTTTCTTTATCATAATTATAAATATAAAACCTTTTGCCATAAGTGCTCACGCTTTTAAGAATTTGAATTTTTTATAGAAATACTGTTACGTTAATTATTTAATTTATCTCTTTTTTTGTACATATTTAATTCAATTAACTTTAATTTTCCACTTTGATTCCTAATTTGGATGGTCTCAATCAAACTAGAATCTAATATTACGGCATAAATTCCGTATTTATGGAGTGCCTGAAATTTACAGCTACCTCAATAGAGACAAGCCAGCGGGAAGCATCTTTTATTTTATTTTATTTTATTTTTCTAGTCAAAAGACACTGTCGCAGCATTTTCAATTTGCCCTTCTTTTAATTTTCATTGAAATGATGACATCCTTTATAAACAATTCTGGAAGGGTTTAGGATGTACTATTGATATTATAGAATACGGTACACTAATTAAATGTGATCATATATTAAAGTAATAATTTTTTAAAATACATTATATAATAAATAAATTTAATAATTTATCAAAAACTATACATTGTCCGGCAAGTTCATGCCATTTATCACGTGCAAAATGGAAACTATTTGTCCAAATTTGTCATTCCAACCCTCTTTTCGCAGTTTCCCTAATTGTGTTCGAATTTTTTTTAAAAAAAATTTACATCAAAATAGGCTGATGATGTCTAATTAAGCAGGATTTGGACAATTTAATTTTGGACAAATTAATTTAAAGTGTATTTAGAATTTTATTAATAAATGTCATGATTAATAAAAAAATCAATTGTTCGTAATTGCCAGCATCGCAAAGTATTGAAAATATTTAAATTTTACTGTAATATTGAAAATTTCCTAATTAACTGCTATTTATTGCATTTTAATAAATTATTTTTTAAATTTTAACGTGCACTTTACTATAACATTTAAATGTAAAAATCACTTGGTGTATCATATAAGAGACACATAATAATATAAATAAATATTATCATATTTTATATTTTATTAAATGTTTGAACTTTATATAAGATAATATGATATAATATAATCCGGTTAACATTTTTTATATTATCAGCATAGAATGAATTAATTATTTTCCTCTAAACTCATTATAATATAATAAAATTAGAATAAAAATATTTTTCTAATTTTATTTTTAATTTATTTTCATATCACTTTACTCTATTAATAATTATTTTTTAATTCAATTTAACCTTAAAAATATTAATAATTTAGATTTAGAAATATGAATAATTTAGACTTAATTTAATTTATTTATCATTCCTAATTTAATCTTCATCTATTTTATCCTTAAAATATTAATATTTATTATATAAATATAAAACAGGTAAAATATAATAAATATATAAATTATCATTAACTAAAGTGATTATAAAATCTTAAAAATTAATAATTATCAAATACTATAAAATAATGATAGTAGAAATTATTTCTAAAATAAGGTTAATTTTATTTGAATAAAATTTTTAATGATATTATTTATATACATATCTGATAATAAACGTATGATAATATAATTTAAGTCATCAAATTATTTATATAGTTTACCAAACGCACAATACTAATTGTATTATTTCTTACTCTTTTATTATCTTATATTATAATATTATATTTATTTATCCTATTTTATTTTACGCTATCATATCTTCTAAACGTATTGTTAGGATTTATATTACATTACTGGTAGACAATGTACAATCAAATCAATGGTTAATATGCTATCATATAACATGCTATAAAATTATTAATTAAATATACAATCAAATTTAATGATATAATTGTTAGTAACATACTATAAAATTTTCCTAACATTGTTGCCGGTCAAAATTAAGTTTGTTTAAGAACTAGTTGACCATTAGGTATTTTTGAGTTTTAATTAAACACATGGCCTTGAATTATTTTATGGTTCTTTAATGGGCATTTCAAGCTTATTATAATATGTGGAGAAAGTGGGTACGTTACTTCATCACTCACATTTGCTTGCATAAAGAAATATCTTACAAAGTCTTTTGTATTTGTGCGCACTACAGCTTGGATCAATATCACAAGTTTTTAAAAATAAATGGAACCAATTTACTGAACTATATGGTAGTATTAATACATTAAATGGCTTATTACCAGAAAAATATAAGTACTAATTATTTCCGGGAGAAGAGTAATTCATTTTCTTTTTACTGAGAGAAGATTTTAATTTAAAATTTCTAACATGTTATTTAAGCCCTCGCTGAGTAAACAGCCGTTTAGTTGCTTAGGGACGGCAGACTTTTTTTTTAGTACCGAAAATTTGAGCACTACTTAAATTTTTTTTTTTTTACAAATCAAAATGTCATTTTCTTAATTTTAGTTGTTACTTAATCATAACATTAAAAATTATTGAATTATCAATGTATAATAAAGAATAATATTGAAATTTCTGTGTTATAGTAAAATTAGAAATTCTTTGCCTATGGAGGAGCAATGCATACAAATAACAAAACATTATTTTTATTTAAGAGTGAAACAAGTGAATTTTAATCATTAAAACTTTCATTAATAGTTAAGGTAACATATAAAGTCACGTAAATTTTTTAAAGTAATCATGACTTTGAATTTTATTTTAATTTAATAGTAATAATACAAGATTTGATTGATTATACAATTCGTTCATTTCATTCTTCTATAAAAATAATATCCGCACTTGTATGTTAGATAGTAATACTTCTCTAATTTTAAATAAATTATTATTACTACTTCAACTTTTATTAATCGATTTTATATATCATTTATTGTAATTAATTAATTTTATAAATATTAAAAAATTATTTTTATTTATTTATTTTTAATGAAATTTCCAAAATTACTTTTTTATACATAATTTAAGATAAGTGAAAATTGAAAAGGAAATATGTGAAATAAATGGAAGTTAATTTTGAGTGTAAAATAATAAAATATTTTATTTATTAATAAAAAATAATAAAATTAAAAAAATTAATACTTCATTAGAATTCTAAATTGTAAGTGAAAAGAAATGATATTTTTTAAAACGCAATACATAATAAAGAAAAGGAATGAGCATTATTCAGCCTAAAAGCAAACCATCTAAGCAATCAAAAAATCAAATTATGTAGAGAGAGAGAGAAAGAGAGAGACCCTTACTAGTTATGAATTTTCAGTGGACTTTTTAAAATTATTTTTTATACCTAAAGTTTAAAATAGTTAAAATAGAGAAAAAATATGATAAAATAAATGTAAGTTGTTTTTTATTTTCAGAGTATAAAATAATAAAATATTTATTAATAAAAGGAAAGAATAAAATTTAAAAAAATTAATATTTTATTAAAATTCTAAAAATAAAAATTTTCTTTAAAATATAATGAATAATAAGAAAGGAAATAGTATTATTAAGCCTGAAAGTAAACCATCTAAGCAATCAAAAAATAAAATTATGGGAGAGAAAGAGAGAACCTTATGAATTGGCCAAGTAGGAGTGAGGGAGATAGCTCCTCCTTCAGATACCTTCACAATACCTCCATCCCTCCTTCCACCCGCATTTGTGCTAGATGATGATGTGGAAACAAGCCATTTGAGCCGTTTGATCTCACAATTCGAGACGGAAAACGGCGATGGCAAGCTCAATTTATATGATCTTATGGCTGAATTTGCACAATTCTGCTTCTTCCGCCCACCTGAGAAAAAAAAAGCCCCAAATCAGAAAGCATATATTCTTCAATTAATTGATCATTTCTCTATCAAAAAAAAAAAAAAAGAAGATTGATGAAAGTCTGTAGCAGAAGAAATGAAGTCTCGTCGGATAGTACATGCCGTTTTTAAGAGCCACAACAGTTGCCGGAGAAATTAGCGCAATTGGAGCCATTGAAGAATGAAGAAGGAAGGAAGGAAGGAAGGAATTCAGCTGTGCAGCTTCAACGACAATGAGAGAGAAAGAGTAATAGAGTTTGAAATTAGAAGAGAGAGGGTTGAGTGAATATGGCCTGTGATTGGGTACAGATTCAAGGGTGAAAGCGATGCTTGCGCTTCGTGCGAGCCAAAACAAAGGGTGAATGATCAGATACCAGTTCGAAAACCTCCCAATGGGAAGTTGAAAAATTATTCAAGACATTAAACATGCAAAACGGGGTCGGTGGGGTCACTCTTGCAGGTGTAGGGATGATTTGTCATCATAGTTTCTAAAGTTGGTTTTATTTTTTATTTTAAACTTAGGATTATTCAATTCTTATGTGTATATATAATGTAAGAGTTAGAATTGATCTCTAGATACAGTAAGGGTATATAAATTTTCAAAGAGTGCTAAGGTCTGTTTGATTGAAGGGAAAACAGATTTTTGAAATTTATTTTCCAAATTTCATATGTTTAGATGTTTTAAAAAAGTTGATCAATAAAAAATTAAAATTCAATTAATAAAACAGTTCTTTTAATTTTCGAAAAGTAACTTTCTAATGTAGAAATCGAAATTCATTTTCTGCATACTTTCAATGTCTCCTGTGACCCGAAGCCCTTCCTCTCTCTTCCTTCTGCTGTCTTGCCAAAATTGGAAAATTTTACACATCTCTTTTCATTTTTAAAATATTTAAAGTAAATAATTTTAGATAAAAGATATGGAGTGCCTGCCACTTTTACATGAAAGAATAGAGATCTAAAAATTAAAAGTATTGAACTAGGATGTAATGAGTACAATATCACATGGAGACTTAGGTGCGCACGTTAAACAAAACAAGTAAAAATGAGAAAGGGATACAATAAGTAATGCTTTTAAATTTTAATGAAAATTAATTTTATATTATTATTTATTTAAATATTTTTATATAAATAAAATTTATTAAATTTTTTATTATCATTAAATTTTTTAATTATTATTATTTTTTAATGATATAAATTTTTATTTTATAACAATATTAAATTAAATTTAAATTCAAAAGTTACATGTGACAGAAAAATAATGACAAAAAGGAATGAGTGTAGAATTACTTAAAAAAGATATTACCTTTATATTTACTGCCTCTATTTCTTGTTATCTATTATATTTAACTAATTCTACAAAATTAAAAATAGTATAATGTGCTTATATTTATTAGGCTTGTCAAAATTATTTTTTTACTTAAGATAGTTAAAAATAAAAAAAGAAATATGATATTTATACCGATACAAGAAGATTGAAAGTAAAAAGATAACTATATTTTTAGAAGATAATCTTTTATGTACAAATTTCAATACAACTAAAAATGCAAAGAGAATATAATGAAATAAATTTATTGATATATTTTAAAGTAAATGTCTAAAATAATGAAATATTTATTAAAAGGAGAGTAAATAAAAATATTTAATATTTTATTAAAATTTTAAAATAATTCATAAAAAGAGATAAAAAAATTTAAATATAACTAATAGTAAAAAGCTAACGGGACATTATATTTGCCGGATAATTTGGTTTAAGACTTTGCTGTAGGTCTTAATGGTGGACTGGAAGACACTTCTCTTACAATGTTATATATAAATAGGAAAATATTTAAATATTATATTGTAATTGTGATATTATTTTGATAAAATAGGAAAAAAAATTTGAAATTTTATAAAAAGTTATAACGAGTTGTAACTTTTAAAAAAAAATATTCTTAAAGTTATTTTTCAAAATGTGACATTTTTTATTGATGAAAATATAAATATTTACCTTCATATTTGATGTAAATAAATATAAAAATATGTTTTCTTATGAGTATATGTTTATTACAAAATTATTTTCATAAAATTGTATGTATTTAAAAAATTTATTAGAAAAAATTAATTTTTCTTTGTGTGCCAAATAATAAAAAATATTTTTTTATGCATCAAATAATAAAAAAATTAATTAATTTTTTAAAAATATGTTTTCTTCTAAAAGAATTTTTTAAAAATTTTATTTTCCTCTAAACTAAACGGATCCTAAAATGTTACTCAAATTAGAAATTTTTAGTATAGTTGATTTTATTTTATTTTTAATATATAAATAATTTCAATTTATTTAAAAATAAATTTTTTTAAAAAAATTGTTTAAAATAATAATTTTAGTTTATTTATAAATAAATTATTTATTTGAAATATATTAAAATTTAATTTAATTAAAAGATAAATTTTCATAGCATTATAATAAATTTAATATTAAAAAGAAAGTAAACATTTTATATAATATGTGTTTGACTATATAAAATGTATTCTAGGGAATCTTTATTAAATTTGATAAATTTTATAACAATAAAAATGTAATTAAAATAAGAATGACAAAGAAAATAAAATATCTTTTTTTAAAGTTAAATATTAAAAAATTCATTTGAAAATAAAATCAAACATTATTTTTAATTATAGGATTACAGATCACTGAATTCATCTGCAATATTCTGATTGTAATTTATGAAAATTTTAAAAATTTAAATATTTTAGCTACAACACTGTTAAATTCCAAAACAGATCACTTAACATAAATATACAATACTTTGAATTTATATATAAAGCATTTATCAATAAAGCATTATTTTAGTAAAATACATATTGATTTTGGATAGATTTTATCTAAATAAATAGTAATTTAAATCTTGAATATAGTATTTATTTCAAATAGAAAATTATATTAATACTCTAAATCTATGAAATGATTATTATGATTAAAAATTATAAAAAAAATTATAATTTCATCATACATTAAGAACATTTGGATTGATCAGGCTAAAAGCCTTAAGTAAAGTTAAACATAAATATTCCTTTTTTGTATATAATTATCCGGTATTCAAACACCACATTGGGCATTGACTAATTCGTATTCGAGTTAGGTAGGATGACTTAAATAGCAAAGTTTTCCCAATCGAGTTTTAATGCAAGTTGCATTCCTAAGAACTTAAATTTGAAACTTTTAGTTAAATTAGAATAATCTCGTATTAGTTAATGTATGTACTTGGCAGTAGACATAAATATATTTTAAAAACTAAAATAAAGTGGTGCTTGCTATGGTATCTTGGGAGTTTGGAACCTATAGTAATGTAGTAAAATTTAGATCATTGAATGAGATAATCAAGTCTCTTAATTATCTCATCTCATCTCATCCAATGGTCTGAATTTTATCACAGTATCCTAAATTTCAAACTCTCCAAGGTACCTTAAAATTTTCCTTTATCTTATTACAATGAAGATCTTTGTTTATTTGTGATGTATATTAGGATATTGTCTATCCCTAAATTTTTTGTATTTATATTAAGAGTATTCTCATATGAGTAAATATGAAATTAATTCTTATTCAAATTAAATAAAAGATGGTAAATTTTTTAATAAAAATATTTTTATAAATTAAACTTAAATTTTTTTACCAATTTGAAACATTTTAAAACTCAAATTGCTATTATTAACCCAATTAATTATTAGTAAATTTTGTTATTTATATCACAAATCAATTATTCTTGGATTATGAAATGGTTGATCCCTCCAAAGCATTGGTGCTTGTTTATCCGGAATTTGGCTAACTCTAAAACTTGTGATATATTTTAAAAAATAATGTGAATAATATAATTATCGATAAGTGGGATAAGAATTGAAAATTTGATGAGTAATAAAATATAAAATACATTTTTTAATTTATAATTATTTTATTCTTTAATTTTTTCATTAACAAATACGATTATCTACTTCGTCCTCTAAATAGAATCTTTGATTTTTTTTCAATAACAATTATTTAAATTATCGCTAATGTTGACTACGTAACATCAACTTTGCGGATGAATATTCGAATCTATGATGAAGTATGCCTTTTGATTTTCCCAGCAAGGACCTCTTCCCCTTTCCACGTTTTGTTTCACCGTCGGAATGCCCTGTAGGAAATATTCCCCCTGCTTTCCCGGAAAAGGATGGCAAATTTCACGTAAGGAATATTTTTCATATTCTTAAAAATATATTATTTAAATATTATATTTTTATATTTAATTCAAAATTTTAAAAAATTTATTAAAAATATAATATTCTTAAAAATATTTTTAAACTCCACTTTTTCCTCAAATATCCTGGTGGAGAGGTGAGATTCCCATCTCATAAAAGAATAATTTTATCTCCGTCTTTATACCCTAATTTATTGTAAAATTATTATTTTTAATTTATATTTTTTATTTTCAATTTTTTATGATAATAAATATAATTATACTAAATAAATAAAAAATAATAATTTTCATATTCCAGAAATTTATCCAAATCCTAAGCTGGTGTCTCCGAGACATGAACAAGGGCATAACAGTGATTTCAGGGGAGTGGTCATGTGCTCCCAAATCTCTGTGTATCTCATAAAAGAATAATTTTATCTCCGTCTTTATACCCTAATTTATTGTAAAATTATTATTTTTAATTTATATTTTTTATTTTCAATTTTTTATGATAATAAATATAATTATACTAAATAAATAAAAAAATAATAATTTTCATATTCCAGAAATTTATCCAAATCCTAAGCTGGTGGCTACAGACATGAACAAGGGCATAACAGTGATTTCAGGGGAGTGGTCATGTGCTCCCAAATCTCTGTGTAATTTTATATATCATATTATAAATCTTTTAATTAATAATTAAAATTTTAAATATTTATTCACTCAAAAATTTAATGTTATCTCTTTAAATATTATATATTTTTTAATTAACATTCTTTATTCTATATGTATATATTAATAAATAAATTATTTTTATTCTATTTTAACGAAATACTATTATAAATTATATTAATTTTAAATAAACTAAAAAATTAAATATAAATTTTTTCAATAATATTTACATGTATATGTACATTTGACCTAAGAAAAATTTTGTTGTTCTTGTCCCATGTGGAAAGCAAAATCATAAATAGATAACGCAATTAGGAAATAGTTGATAGAAAACAGCTATTTTGGTCATATATTCATGAGGGGAATTAATTAATTAATTATTGTCGCATTTATGTGCTCAATCTCATTCAATTTTTTTAAATGATATCAAATAATAAATTAAAAAATTATCATATTATGATTTAATTTATTAAAAAATAATTAAGTTGAATTTCTCAATCCTTTTATTCAAATCAAAATTATGATTAATTCATAATTGAATTAGCTAGTCTATTCAACTCTTATTTGAATAAAGAAAAAGGAGAAAAAAAGAACATTTAAAAATAAAATGTATGAGTATTATATTTTAATTATTTAAAATTTAAAATATATTATTTCTTTTCTTTCTCTCTTTTTTCTTTTCAATATTTTATATATTAAATTATTTATTACATTTTAATCAAATAGAATTTAAATTATTAATTTATTGGATCTTCAAATGTCTTTATTCATATATTTTTTATTAAATTTATAATTTATAATAAATAATTAATAAATGTATTTTTTGAAAAAGTAATAAGATTTCTAAGAATATAAAATGTAAATCAAACATAGGAATATAATAAATCTAGGGATGTAAAAAAATATTCTCAAAAATATTTATATTGAACCAAATATAAAAATTTTATATTCTCAAGAATTACATATTTAAAAATTATATTTTTAGAAATGCGCGCTTTTTTAAGAATATAAGATTTTATAAATGAAATGTTCTTATAAAGATATACACAGAGAAGCTGCTTGGTTTACATAAAAAATATTTTTTTATAAAAAATTAAATTTTTAAGTAAATAATTTGCTATATAAATTTTTTTAAAAATATTTAAAATTATTTAGTTGATATATAAGAAATATATAGGAAATGACACTTCATAAGAAGTGATTTTTGTATATTTTCTTTGATTTAACTTTGAATATTATAAAAAATATTAATAAAATAATTACTATATTCTTAATATTATTATAATATAAATTAATAAATTTTAATTATCATTAATTAAATTTAATGAGAATAATAATATTATTATATCTATAAATAATATAGGAAATAAGACTTATTTAGGGAGAGGTGAGTAAGCAACTTCCTATACTTTGTTAGTAATAGGACTTCACAAAAAATTTCCTCTAATTTGCTAATAACAGTCAATTTCTTAAAGTATTCAATCTCTTAGTAAAATAGAGCAGTAATTTTAGAATAAAAAATATTTTTTTATTTTTAATCAAAAAATTAAAAAAAGAGAAAAGAATTCATATTCATGTCTAGTACTATAGTTATTTCATCATAATTGTGTATATCCTATGGGAGGTCACTCAAGAGAGATTTTCGGTTAATTAGTGGACATATAATTTAATGTATTTATTATCAATAAAATAAGATTAGAAATAAATATAAAGAGAAATAATTAAAAAAACATAATTAAGTACTTATTTAAAAATATACAAATTATGTATCCATTTATTAATTAAGAATCTCTGCTTCACTCAATGCACGTACCACTGTTGCGGAAAAGACTTATTCTATACACCATATAAACCAATAATATAAAACTAATGAAATATTATAGAATATGTATATTGCATTCTGTCCACTTATAATTTCATTTTTTTTACTTAATTTATTTTTAATTTTCAAGTATTACAATCTATTTATTTGTTTCTTTAATTGTTATTATTTTTTTCATATAAATTATTTTCTATTCAAAATTTAATAAAAAATTCAAATATTGTATGTAATCTATTTACTAAGATGTGGACGAAAATCTAGTCATTGCGGATTCAACACAGATGGAAGCTGATCTTATGGAGCTACATCACGGGTGCAATGCCTACTAGGGTTCACCTAGGAAATCTTACAAACTCAGGTGATGTCCTCTACCCTCTTTGTCATCTTGCTTTCTGAAAAATGTGAGGTAACCAGAGCACTATGGTTTCGCTTTAAGGACATCAACATTTTCCAATTAGCATCAGTTTTTGATGTTGAATTCATGGAGGCCTTAATGGTTGGCAATGGCTGACTTTACCTTATGGGAGATGACGACGCCCGACGACAACTTAGTGTTTTTGCAGCTATTGCTCTCAAGCGACGTTGGGAGGCTAGAAACAATATGCTTTTCCGAGAAATTCCCTTTGATCTTAACCGTCTTTGTATGAAAATTGAGGAGGATTTACGAGAAGAGGAAGCTTGATACCAGCAGGAACAATCCTCCAAGTTTTCATCCATTGGATCCTCTTCAAGCATGTCCGCAATAGCAAATTGTTGGGAACCACCTCCTTATCATCAACTTAAATTAAATGCAGATGCTACGTGGAAATTTGGACGGGCAGCTATGGCGATTATAGTATGTAATTGCATGAGTGAAGTTATCGGATTTTGGTATGATAACAATTCATGTCCTACTCCTCTGGCGGCAAAATTGCCGGCTATTCATAAAACTCTTTTAGTATCCTATGACTTTGCTGATCAACAAGTTATTATAGAAAGTGATTGCCAATCAGCTATCCTTTCTTTACAATAGGTCTCCACTTGTCTATGGCGAGCACATTTTGTTTTCAAACCAATATTAGAGCTATATAGAGCTGTTCTTAATGTTAATTTACATTGGTATCATCGTTCTTGTAATCGAGTAGCACATGAGGTTGCAAGTTAGGTCTTTAATGTTCTAGCCATTGGTATAAAACACCCTTCAAATGTGCCTCTGCCCATATGTATTTTTGTAACCCGGGACTTGTCTAATGTTCTTGTTTAATGGAATCTTTCTTTTTAGCAAAAAAATAATAATAATATTTACTTTTTAAATTTTTAATTCAAAATGATGTTTATCTAAGATCAAATTACTTCAAAAAAAATTTAATTCTATTAAATATTTATCTTTTATAATTTAGTTTACGATTGCTAAATAAAAGATGAGGAATATAGTTTTTGGAAATAAATTAATTGTAAATAGGCATCAAATTAAATTTAAACTTAAGGAAGTAAAATTTATATGCAATACTCATAAAGTTTCAAATAAATTTTGAATAAAAATAATTTAAGTAAATAAAATATTAATGATCGAAACAAATTAATATATGAATGCAAATCTTAAAATCACAAGCAAAAAATTGACAGAATCAGTTAGATACAGTGTAATAAGAAAAAATGGTTGAACTTGCATTTCCTCTCAAGAAGGATTTTATAGTATCATTGAATGCACACTAGAATTAAGCGTGGATAATTTATTGGATAACTTTTTTTAATAAAAATTTTAGTAGCGGAGGAAAATAAATTCGAGGTTAAGATTCATGTTTTAGAACTCTTTGACATCTTTTAACACTAATGTTTTTATGATCCTTTGATTTAGAGAATTTTTTAAATATTTAGAAAAGACAAGAAAAATCTATGACTTAATTATTTTTTCCATTTCTTTTATTATCTTCTATCCTCTCTTATTATTTTCTTCTTCTTTCTCCTTCAAACACCCCAACCATTTCTAAACAGTCCGTTAGTCAAAGCGCTTTTCACTTTCTTTGTAACAAGACATGTAAAGATCTGAATCACGGGAAAATCGCTCCTTGCTAGGATGGAATAGAATAAAATAAAATAAATAAAAATTATTTAATAGGTATTATAAAAAATGAAAAATTTTTTTTTTTAGAAAATAATTATTCTATCAAATTATAAAAACTCCATTTCTTATTAAAAATGATGGAATTTTCATCATTTTTAGAATAAATTTTTTTACAATCTTATTTCTTACATTTTTTTTATATTTTAATATTATTATTTATTAATAAATATTAAAATAACATCTATTTTAATACTATATTATTCAAATATTTTAATAGTTATATTTTAATAAAATTTAAAATAAAACATTTTTATATTCTTTATAAAAATTATTTAATATAAAAATTTGATAAATTAATTTTTTTATTCTTATACTATATGAAATCTTGTGTTAATTATAAATTTAGTGATTAAATTTAAATTATAATTATTTTCTAATTATTAATCATATCATTTTTTATTTAACATATATTATTATTTTACTACTTAATATCCATATTCAACTACAAACTATGTACATATTCAGTGATAAATAAATAAAAAATAATAATATAATTGATTATATAAATATAATTTCAATTTTATACTTTCTTTTTATTTTTAAGTACAATATTATCTTTGATCTATTTTTTTCTATTTCATTCATTCAATATTTATTATATCAAATATAATTATGGAATGAAATGCTCATTCCATTTTTAACCATATTAAATATAATTATAAAATAATAATTCCATTTCATTATATCATATCAAACATAACATAAGAATTTTCTCTTACACCGTATCATAGGCTACAAAGTCTCAAGGCAATAGCAACTCAAATTGGGAGTGTGAATATTTGATGTATTATATATATATATATATCATTTTTAGAATGAAAGGTAAAAGAAGATTATTAAAAAAAAAATTTATAATGAGAGGTGATAATGATAAATGAGTTAGTGTTCACGGATAAAGTAGTACAAACATGAATTGAGATCCCTCCTTTTCTTCAAAAAAGTTTTAGGTGAACTTCGCATAGAAATAATTACAGGATTTATTTTATTTGAAATTATAGACTCTGATGAAAAAATAATGGGTTTTAAAATAAAATTTTGTATCTTTATATTTTAAAAAATAATTAAAAATGACGAAAAAATTCCATATTCATAATAACATAAGTAATTCCCGGCGCTGAGGCTGCAAGCGTCATTCACTATTTTAGTGCTATCAGGATTCTAAACGTATATATCTCAGCTCTAATTTTAGTATTTATTTGATGTAATAAATAAATTAATTTATAATTTATTAAATTAATTTTTAGAATTATTTGGTGTATTAAATATTAATAATTTATAAACTCTTATTTAATAAGCTTTATAAAGTAATTTACTTAGCTTTTCAAAATTTACACCCTTTTTCTAATTAAATGAGATAGCCCATATTCTAATTATGTAAATAAATATTTAATATATTCTTATTAATTCAATATAAATAAGTAAAAAATAAGAAAATAAATATATAATATTATAAGATATAATTAATTAAAACTTATATTATTATTTAAATAATAAAAAATATATAATATCATAAACATAATTAGTTAAATTTTTTATAAATATATTCTTACTTTAAATATTTTCATTATATTAATAAATTTTAATATTAAAATAAATACAAATTAATTTAATTAATAATCTATTTATATTAATATATTTTATATTTTTAATTAATTTAATAATTAATTTTGTCAAATATTTTTAATATAATTAGTTAATTTATTAATTTTCAATTATAAATTTTTAATTTATTAGTTATGGATTAACTTATTAATTAATTATATCAAACAGAGTTTTAAAGCAGGTATAATATTTCACATTTTTTTAATTTTAATTTATTGCAAAAACACATAAACTCTATATTCAAAGAAACTTACCAACTTGATTTTAAAGGTAAGTTTGTTATTTCTTTACTATTGTGAATTGACTATTTTTGTTCTTGACATATTATTTTTGAAGTCTGAAACTGTCATGGAAGACTCAATAGAAAAATATAGGAATAAAAAGGGACTTGATTAGACCACTGGAGATGTTCACATGCATGAGAGTAAATCTAACATTTATATTAGATTTCACTCAACTTATTTGCATATAATTATTGCTTAATTTTTTGATAACATTTAAAGTGTGGTTTCTACCTTTAAACTCTTAAAAAATGAATCAAATAATATACAAGTCATTAAAATACAAAGAGTGACAATTCGATTAAAAAAATGGTAAAATACATTACCCTTATTTATAATTTAATAAAATTACACAAACCTTGCCTCTGATTTAAATATTTACACATTAATTCATTTAACAGAAAAATATTAGAAATATTCTCTTTTTATTATAATTTATTTTAAAAATTAATTATAGAATAACTATAATACCCTTTTCTTTTCCGCCTCCTTCCCCATTTCTTTTTCTTTGCCATGGTGCCTCTGTTCCAACTTTCCAAAACTTCTATCTTCCATTCTTCTCACCTTTTCTCGTTTCCTTTCTCTTCTCCGTTGGTGGCCCACTTTCGATTAGAAACTATTTTTTCCATTGATTCCTACCATTATCAAATTATTTTGTCTCTCAAAAATTACTATTTTTTTTTTATTATTTTCCCTTATTTGATTGTGGGTTTTGACTAAATCTTTGATGGATCAGAAATGATGTTAATTGTTGCTATTATTGGTGAGATCAAGCCAAGAAAGGAGAGCCTAAAGGGGTTGTGGTCGATGAAGAATGTTTGGTGGTATTATACGTTGGAGGCATTGTCACGAGTCGGCTTGAATTTGAATTTTATCGAAATGGATGCGGCGGCTCTGAGTATTTAAATTTTAATCATGCATAAAATTTAAAATACCAAATAATAAAATAAGTGTAAAAGCATACTTTTACCATGAATTCTCTATTATAGATTTAATTCTCTTATATACGGTAGTATTATAAATCTTTTTTTCCTTCTTCTCAATAGAATAAACCAATAATTAAATTAGATTAGGAATCAAATAAAAAAAATTGATTAATATAAATAAAATCTTATCAAATTCTTCCATTATGGATCAAGAAAGGTATAGATTTATATTTTAATGATCAAATATATTAATCCAAAATTAGGTGTTTATAAGTTCAAATAATAAATTATTTTAACAAATTGAATTTTAAAAAATAAAAATCTCTTAGATCATTATTCAACTAATTTTATCAAATATAAAATACTTACAAATAGTCTACGTAAAAATTCTAACATGATAATGGATGAAAATTCCTTTGCAAATGGGAATGAGGGCGAGACGACACCATATAACTAGGCAGAAATTTGGTAGTTTCTAATGAATGGCAATGCTAGTTTCGAATAACCTGGAGGTGGATTGGGATTAAAGGGGCCACAGTTAGGGCAATTTATCTAGGATTACAAGAGGCTAAAGTATCAATTTACTATTATTTTAAAAATAAATTTTTAGTTTATCATTCTTTCAAAATATTTTATCAAAATACGTACAATACCGGAGAAACGCCAGATTGAATGGTGCTTCTGGTACCGGAAAAGCGTCAAACTGAATGGTGTCTTTAGTATCCCATTTTAGAATTTTTGCTTCCCATATGATAATTTATTTTGTTTCTTTCTCCCTTTCAGTGAAGTAAATAATTTTACTCATGCTACACTAAATAATTTCTAATTACACTTCCGTCATGTGGCCTAAAAATCTACCCATTCAAAACATATCTGTCTTTTATGCTTTCACAATAGCCAAACACATAGACGCACACACTTTCAATAGACAATTCTTCTCAAATGGGATGGGATCTTCATTTCATTGGATCTTACTTCAGGGAATTTTTTTAGAAGTGTCTCCGAACCAGCGAGTTTATATTTTTCTTTAAGCCCCATTCTATAAGATGAATGAATAAAAGCCGATGGTAGTAGACTTCTACCAAGGGCGCCATATTGAATGGTACCCCAGGAGTGAGGGCGCCATCCAGTTTGGCACCTGTCCGTGCCAGGAGCACCATTTAATTTGACGCCTTTTAGCTGCGTGCGTATTTTAATAAAATATTTTGAAAGAACGGTAAAATATAAATATATTTCTGAAACAACAGTAAATTGGTGCTTTACCCACTACAAGAATTGCATTGTAGATTCCTTGTGGCTTAAGGATACATGGAAGGGGCAAAGAATTTAAAATGTTAGTTATAATTTCTAGTTTTTCTATTCCATTTTCACAAGGCTGAATTTGAAAAAGCATGTTTCTTATTTACATGTCACAAACAAGTGACAGAAAAAAGAGAAAAAAAATAACAAATCCCAAAAGTTCTTTGTTTGATTGAGAGCAAATTTTGGCTAAATTACCAAATTAATATTTTTTACGAAACTTATTACCGTTTTACTGTTTTTTCGAAACATATTACCGAAATACGCACAGGGGCGGGAGGCGCCATCCAAGATGGCGCCCTCGGTCCATTTTTTCCATTTTTGCCCTTTTAAAATTAATTAATGTTGATATCATTTGAAAATAAAAATAAATAATATATAATTATAACTGAAAATAAATTTTTGAAAATAAATTATTTATTTTATAATTATATTTGATGTCATATAAAAATATGTTAACTCCACTTTGATATATAATACATAAATTTATTATAGGAATTAAATAAGAAAGTAGTTAATGATAATAATATAATGAATAAAAATAATAAATATTTAGTAAATAATTAAATATTATTTAAAAAATATAGGATCAATAAAGAATAATTACATAATTTACATTAATGTCTCTCAAGATTTTATGTAATGACAGTTAATTTTTATCAATTTTTGAAATTATAAACTTCTAACGCTTGGAATTATATTATTACAAGTAATTATTTAATATGTTATTACACATAAGTAAATTTATTGAGTATACTAAAATATTCTTTATATACAAAGTTGAAGATTGCTAAAAATGAAAAGAAATATAATGTAATAAATATATTTTTCTTATTTTATATTTATTCCAATAATATGCTTGTCACTTTGTATTTATTTGAATAAGAATTTTTTTATTTTTTGACAGAATGAATGCAAACTGGCGAGGTTAAAGATAGCTAAAAATTTTAAAAATTCTGATTATTTCATTTCAATAATCTTTTAATTTTGTAATGAAATCGAAATTATAACATGAATTAGCTATTTTTTATTTCATTAGAATGATAAAATATTTTGGCAATGGGAGTGAAAAGTACCGATAAATTATTTTTTAAGAAACTATTATTCGTTTCATCGTTCGCTGGAAACACTTTATCGAAATAAGCACAGAAGATACGAGCAGCGATGGAGAGACGCTAAATGACGTGTAGAGGTGCGCTAGACGAAATGGCATCGTTCGCGCTGAAGGGAAGGAACAGCAGGCGATATAGCACTTTTGGCCTATGGCACCCTCGCTCCTCATTTCTAAATTAATTAGCCGGTGACTGTGTTGACTGTGCACCCCAGAGACATGAATTTTTGTGAAAATATGATAATTAATATTATTTATTTACTTTCACACGATAAATAAAAAAAGAGTAGATAGGTTAAAATAGGATAATACGTTTATTTCATAAACTATTTTGCGCTTCATCGTAGTTTCGAAACTATTTACCAAATTACGCAGGGCGCTGTTGAAGGCGCCTTTCAACATAGCGCGTTCGCTACAGCGAATTTCGCTGCGCGGGCTAGGAGGCGCTATTTCACCTGGCGCCTACCCGACAAACTTAAGTTTATAACTAATGGGGCTGGGAGGCGCTAAGTGACATGGCGCCTCCACAGCCCCATTTTATAAATTAATTAAGTTTTATAAATTTATATATTTATTTATATAATTTTAAGGTTATTATTATTTGTAATGAAATTATAATTTTTAAAATTTAATTAATTATATTTTATGATATTATTTATCTATATTAGTTGTAAAAATTAAGATATAATTATAATAAAATTAAAGTTATATAAATAAATATATAAATTTATTAAACTTAATTAATTTATAAAATGGGACTGTGGAGGCGCCATTTCACTTGGCGCCTCCCAGCCCCATAAGTTCTAAACCTAAGTTTGCTGGGTAGGCGCCAGGTGAAATGGCGCCTCCCCAGTGAAATTTGCTACAGCGAAAGCGCCATGTTAGAAGGCGCCTTCAGCGCGGCCGATGATGCCAAACAGTCTGGCGCCCTGTGTATTTTAGTAAATAGTTTCAAACTTGCGGTAAAATGAAAAATAGTTTATGAAGTAAATGTATCTTGGTATTTTAACCGAGTAGATATTTATAATAGTTGTGAAAGTATGATAATTAGTAATATTAGTTATTATATGTGGAAGATGTCATTTTCATCATTTTTTAAATAAAATTAAATATTGCAATGATCATCGTGATTTATTGTTATTTGTAATTATTCCTGCGCAAGCAATTAAAAAAGTTGTAGTAATTAGAAGCATCCTAAATGTTGATGTTTGGCAATAAAATAGTAAAGTCATCCTAAATGTTAATGTCTGGCAATAAAGTAGTAAGATAAATGTATACAAATATACAAAAAACATAGAAAAGCAAGCTAATGTCTACGCAAGTGATGTCCAGTCCCACATCCAGGATCGGTAATGTGGCGGCCGTATCTGCTAACCCTCTGCGCAGGTCCGGGAGTCACATCCCCGGTGTCTGTGTCTGCTCTACCTCGAGCTCCTGCTCTGCCTCTACCCCTGGCTCCCGCTTTGCCTCCACCTCTACCTCTATCTACAAGCTCTGAGTCATCTGTCACCATGCCACCATGCGCTAATCCCTGATCCTGAGTATGCCAATCAAATACAGGACGATATGGCTGTGATGCACCAGCATCATCGGAAGGAAAGGCATGGAATGCAGATGAAACTCCTGGTACATGCGGAAATGCCTGGAATGAGGATGGAACACCAGGAGGGGGCTGGTACATCTGGGATGACGATGGCCCAAATAGTGCGGCCGGGAACATGGTGGAGGATGAAGGATCATTAGGTGTAGTAGGATACACATGAGATGGGGCAGTAAGATCAGGTATCATCGTCATGGTCTCCTGGGCAGTCGAAGGTGGAATCTGCTGCACTGTCGGAGCGGACGGAACATCAGCCTGCGACGTCGTCGACGAGATCAAGGCTGGTCGTGGTCACCCTCCGCAGGGTCTAGGATGTGATAGGCCTGGGGAGCTGGCTCCGCATGTGAGTCAATAATGACATGATCAACCTGTTGAATCGCATGAAGGATGGACTCCGTCGCTGACCTAAGTGCATCGAAGGTGAACATAGCTTGCCCCTCGGGGGTAGTGAAGTCCTGTAGTGAGGAAACCTCATCTACCTGTGCAAATTTTTGACATTAAAGTTAGTTATAATACTAATGCATTTAAAGAAAATTAGATACAAAACACTAGCACGCAATCTTACCACAAGGTCTAACGCTCCCCCGACTGGTGTAATACATCGCCTGGTAACCCGTCTGTACCATGTCATGTAATCGGAACGTGGTCCCAGAACTAGGCGTGTCGTCGGCTCGGCGGTAACGCACAAGTCTCGCCGAATATCCCAGAGTGCAATATACGGCTGATGGCGGATGTGCCACTCCTCGTCATGCCGACCGGACAAGTGAAGGCAGTGGACCTCCGCCACCTGCTTCGGTGGCTCTGGAATAGCTTGGCGTAGTCCAAACTGCCGCAAAACCCTATCAGGCTGGTGCCACTCGACAATCTGGAAGTGAATGAGCGGCACCACTGCTTTCCAGGTGTCGCTCCCGTCAAAGCAGTACTGAGGCAGTGATGCGGTGACCTCCTCAGTGTATGGGATCCAGACGATCTGGAGTTACAAATGTATCATGTGATTTAAATACGATTGTGGATTGGACAAAGCCTTGAAATTAGTGATTGTAAAAAACCCCTGCGTACCTGGTCAAGTCGAAGCCGGTCCAGCACGTATCTGTAATGGGGTAGGCTGTGTGCCGGACTATCGTGGAACGTCTTCTGATAGTGCCACCTGCCAGGTTCAATAACAAAGTTAGGAAACTTCGTAGCAAACTTAATTATAAGCGAAAGTTGAAATATTTTCTATCCTACGCGCTAAGGGGCTAATCCCTGCATCCCCCTCTGGTATGTCTAAAATAGTTATCACGGGGGCGATAGTGGGAAATCTATCCCAAGCCCAGAGCTGCAGTAGTAGACAACAACCTCCTATCTCTCTGTAATCCGGTGCGGTGGCCTTGCAGAGCTCTCTGTACAGGTATGCCAGGCAAGCAGACCCCTAACTGTACGTCCCAGCCTCGTGTAGGTGTGCGATCAAGGGTAAATGCATGAGGTGGACGTATGTGCCGGAATGGTCCGGAAATAACGTCCCACCTATGAGTCGTAAAATGTAAGCTCGGGCGAATCTCTGCACTGTCACCTCATCCGCATCATCTGGAAGATGAGTGAAATGCCTCTCCAACCAACTCATTCTCAGTCGCCCCCCTCGGATGACATTCTCATCCACCAGTAACTGGAGTCCCAAGTACTCCTCTATCAGGCCTCCCCACCCCCACACAGTGGGCCCCGTCACTACTCGACCGTCAATAGGTAGGCCGAGCTAAAAAGCAACATCCTGCAGGGTAATAGTCGTCTCTCCCTGCGGCATGTGAAAGGTGTGCGTCTCCGGCCTCCACCTCTCCACAAGAGCACTGATCAACTAGTGGTCGATCGACACAAACTCACACATCGCCAAGCCGTAGAAGCCTGCCTCTCGCAGAAAGGGGACAATCAACTCCGGCGGCGGCTATTGATGGTAGTGATGAGCTCGTCGAATCCTAAGCACACGGTCAGGCTGCAAAAAGAAAAAATAACACTAACTATAACGTATGACAGTTCAGAAACAGTTAATACTCGGATTAATTAAGGTGTAGCTATTTCCATACATGGCCTGCCCAAATCAACTGGGATATGTGTGAGGCCTGAGCGGTCAGCAAAGAAGGATCGCGTGGTCCAGGATCAACACGTCGGGACGTGGATGCCATCTGCCACAACAAGCATTGCATAGGAATGAAATTTAAACACACACAAACTTAAAGATGTTGTCCAATTTAAGCATAGCCTTAAGGTATAACTAATATCATAAATAATATCATAAACTGTCTTAAATTTAAGGTGCAATATATATAAATAATATCATAAAATGTCAGATAATAAAAAATTGCACATTACTAGTAATGGGGTAACCCTTATATACATAATGATGTGCAAATTTACAACCGTAAAGAATAAAATATAGTGTGCAAACGCTACACTTATGATATTGGTTAACATACTTTGAAGCATACATGCAAAAGTAAATAGTAAAAATCACGGTGTAGAAGGGCCTTCGTCTTCGTGAAGCAGTGGGCAACGCCTACGATTATGTCCTTCCATCTTACAATGACTACATTTTTGCTTCACACCGCCCTCCTGAGGCCAATCCATCTCATTTCTGATTCTGGTCGACTTTGGTCGTCCCCTTGCACATAATCTTCCATAATTTGGAACTAGGACAGGGAATGGTGGTAGGTTATTCCATTATTACCAATCCCCAATAGGCCACCACTCAGATTTGTAGCAATTGAGCAGCGTGTCAAGCCTGTATACAGCATCGACATATGGTTCCCACGATATGTTGATTGAGGCACAAGCAGCAATAATATGAGCGCAGGGATACCTATATGCTTGGAATTGTCCACATTCACATTACCCTTTGTCTAATAACACTTGGATGACCTTTCCACATGACCCCCTGGCCATATCAGGGCCCTCCACCACCTCAAACCTAGTCCCTTCTCTATTGTAAGCACGAACGTGGTAAGAAGAAGCACGTGACTGGATAGTCGCAAGCTCCTGTTTGAATCTGCTTGCGTACCTGTGTCCTTGTTGTAGGTTAGCGTGCGCTTCTCTTGCCCTTTCCACAAAGTATTTGACACATCTATAGTATGTTTGTTGGACAAGGCCTGTGATTGGCAGCTTCCTTAGTCCTTTGAAGAGGCCATTGATGCACTCTACAATGTTAGTCGTCATATGACCATATCTTCTGCCTTCGTCATAAGCAAGCATCCACTTCTCGTTCGGAATACCGGTCAACTTCTTATGGATCTCCTCATTGACTTTGCTAAGATTGTCCAATCTCTCCATGGCCTTTCCCCAATTGGGCTCGTACGCTGAATAGAAGGAGACAAATAGGTTAACTAAAATGAATTACCAGGTGCACAAATTTATAAATGAAAGGTTCAATAAAGAAATGTCTGTATAACACATACCAATCTTAAGGACAGCTTTCCTCACATTGTCATCCCTGCACTTCTTGCGAACGTTGCTGGCAATGTGTCTGAGACAATACCGGTGATAAGCATAAGGAGGCTGCCATCCCAGGCCTTCGGTGGCTACAGCATCTTTTATCGCTCGGTGCCGATCTGATATCAAGCATATTCCTCGCTTGTTCGTGACATTTACCAGCAGTAATGCCAAAAACCAACTCCAATTTTCATAGTTCTCCCTGTCAACAATGGCAAAGGCAAGAGGAACGGGGCATTTGTTACCGTCCTGGGTCGCAGTAATCAGTAGCACGCCCCTGAACTTGCCATATAGATGCGTGCCATTAACTTGTATGAATTGCTTGCAGTAAGGAAATGCGGCAATGCATGGCTTGAATGTCCAGAAAACTCGGTTGAAAATATGTTTCTGCGGATCGACACGATTATCAGCTGTGACAAATTCTTGGGACTCCAACTTGAACAGCTCCTGGTCATAGTAGCCTAAAATGTCCAACCATTTGGGGAGCACTTCATACGATTTGTCCCAATCACTGTGCACCTTCACAATTGCCTTTTGTTTCGCCTTCCATGCTTTCCTGTACGAAATCTTGTATCCGTACATGCCTTCCACCTTCTCTTGTATAAGCGAGATTGGAACATCTTGCTTCATTTTAATCATCTCCAGGATCAGGGAACTGATATACTCGGAATCCAGAGACCGGTGGTCCTTTGTCAAACTAGCATTAACACATGTGTGGGGCCCTGAAAATCTAGTTATGGTCCAAGTGTTACAATTCTTCAGTTTCACCACTCTGAGGTGGAAATTGCATTGGTCCCTAAATTTATCACATTTCAATGATAATCTTCTGGTATCTGACTCCTCCACGTAATAACTGTGGTGCCTTTTGATGTGGTAATGCTTGGTTGCAGCAATTAAAGCCTCCTTACAATCGAACTCTTGCCTAACCTACAAGTCCTCCATGTCGTAATCATAGGTTGGCTTCATTATTTCCGAAAATTCATTTGGCTTCTGTATCGCATCCCAATCAATGTCAGAGAAGACAGCAGCTTGCGGGACACCATATGATGTTTGTGCAGCATTACCACCCCTTACACACCGCGTTGGTACACTGTCTGCATGTGTAGCCGCACGTTCTTCGTCATCTGTGTCATGATCGTCACTGCTACTGCAGGACACCTCATCGTCTTCAAAACCAGACTCTAGGTGGGCATCCATTAATACGGGATCGACAGATTCTTCTTGTACGACCGGCAAGGCACTTGATGAACCTACCAAAGTTTGGGGTGTATTTACCGGGAAAATACCTGCAACAGATGAGTCCAGCGCAGGAGTATGACTATCAGAAATGTGGAACTCAAATCCACCTGTGTAAGGACGGCCTTCCCCCACCATCGAACAACCAGTGTTAACATAAACCGGTGGACCACGGGTGGTGCAGTTCTTGGAACTCTTTCATCAAAACCAAGGGTGGCAGCGCGCAATTCGGATGTGATCACGTCCACGTATAATTCCATGGCTGTCATCGTCGGATGTTGTTCGTAGCTTGCTATCGCACATGCCAAGTCTTCATCGTCAGCCAATTCGTATGCCATGTACTGAGCCTCTGTTTGATGCTATGGAAACCTGTAAATAATCTTCCCCACAGCTTGATCTTCGTGAAGTTTCAGTCGGGCATGAATTCTCTCCCGTAAAACATCCATACTGCTGCATCCTCTTAATTTTAATGCCTTTGGGAAGGTCCATCGTACATTATCCCCTCTGATCCCTCAACAATTGTACCATTTGAATATATAAACGCAATTAAACTTTTCTTCATCTTCTTACTTTTAGTTGCACAATACTCGCTGCACCCCCACATGGAGAAGTAGTCTCATATACAAATTTTGTTCTCATAAATAAGTATACTAGTATTTAATACTATAATTAAAAATGAACGTGATGTATTACTATTTTGCAAGGTATTCTGTTAATTTTATGAAATAACAAGATTATTTTCTTCGACCAATCTAAGGTTATTTCTTTCCCAAAACTAATATAAAATTTGACTATATAATTTTACCTATGATTTTGTTTATCTCTTTCAATCATCATTTTTCTTAGTGATTTTGCACAAATTATACTAATTAAATTAGTTAGCCAATCAAATACACTATTTGTCCAATTTTACGACTTTTTTTCTCCGTTCACACCTACTATGAAATAGCAACCAAAAGTATGTACACATTATTATTGCCAATACCTCCATATATATCTTAATTCTTCCTAAATAAACCAAGGATACCTATATTTTTTTCAGGTACGTTTACTACTCTTCCATCTACAATATGTACTATTTAAATGTAAAAAAGTCCAAATTTGTAATAACAGTATCCTACTTTTTCAAGGCTTTTGGTTACATTCACATTTCCCAGGATCTTTTTTAGTACCTCTCTTATGATACATTAAGATCTCACATGATCCAGTTCTCTAAATATGGCTTTCACCTAGGTCATAAGACTTACATTAGGACATCCTTCTTTATCTCGTTTGTTATTATTTTAATAGCACAACCTATCACATTACATATAAAGTCCTACGACATTTTCATAAATCATAACTTCACATCTTAAATCATAATTTCACATAATAAATCATAACAATCAATATAAAATAAATAATTCTATATTATTAATATCATAATATTCTAAATAAATTTCTCTACCGATATAAAAAATATTTTCACTGTGACTATATAAAAATTATAATATAAGCATAAAATTCCTAAAAATACTAATCGGTAAGTATTCGGAGAAGCAAACAGAAAAAAGCCTCTGCATGAAAGAAAAATTTGTTAGATCATTTAATAATTTCAATATCTAAGTAAAAGTTATTAGATGTTATTGTATCAATTATAAAATTATGCAACAATCACGCTAAATTAAATTTATTTTGTAGGATAATATATTAAAGGAATAAAAATAACAATATATATAAAATTTTATTGATGTATATTCAATTTAAAATATATTGTTCAAATTTTTATATCAATAAAATATTAATGAATTTTAAAAATTAATAAATTTTTATTCCTAACTCATCTCATTAAAACTAAAATATAGAGTTAGTTATTTCAATCAGCGTTTTCCATAACATGAATTTCTAAAAAAAACATATTTCATCATTAAAAATAACTTGACGCATAAAAAATATGATATTATATAAAATTAATATTATTCAATATTTTCTATTTCAACTTTTAATACAATGATTGAAGAAATAAAAAAGAAAATCATCTGCAAGGTACATGAAATGAAAAACAAATTATGTACGGACTGTAAACCCTCCGAGAACTTTCAGTTGATATATTTTAAATTTAAAATATACTATTCAAAAAATATCATTAACAAAAACTTAAAATATTGTCATAAATTATAAAATATAATTAATAATTATAAAAAAAATATTGTCAAAAACATGTTAGTTTTCTAACAAATATAATATGTTAAGGTTTCAATTTTTTCTAAATCCTAGATCATCACTTCACATTATAAGCCATAATAATCAAAATAAATTAAAAATTATAATATAAATGTAAAAATCTACAAACACTAACCAATAAAAATCACAAACTATCACAGATCACATATATTTATAAAATTTTTTCCTAAATCCTAGATCATCATTTCCCATCATAAATCATAATAATCAACATGAAATATAAATTATAATATACATACAGAAATTATAAAAATACTATCTAGTGAAAAATATAAACTATCACATATCATAGAAATTTGTATAAATTTTTTCTAAATCCTAGATCACCACTTCACATCATATATCATAATAATTAACATAAAATAAATATTATAATATAAATACAAAAATTATCAAAATTTAAGCAAATAAAATTTATAAATTATGACAAAAATTATCACCGATCACATATATTTATATAAAAATTATAAATTATCACAGATCACATATATTTATATAATTTTTTTCTAAATCGTAGATCATTATTTCCCATCGTAAATCATAATAACCAACATGAAATATAAATTATAATATACATACAGAAATTATATAAAAATACCAATCAGTAAAAAATATAAACTATCACATATCATATAAATTTGTATAAATCTTTTCTAAATCCAAGATCACCATTTCATATCATAAATCATAATATTAACATAAAATAAATATTATAATATAAATACAAAAAATATTAAAACTTAAATAAATCAAATTTATAAATTATAACAGAAATTTCTTCCTAACTCTTTAATCATCACTTCAGATCATAAATCATAATAATTAATTTAAAAAAATATAACATAATAATAAAAATTACAAATACACTAACCAAATAAGAGTTGACTGGGATCAGATTTGCTCCAAAGCAAAAAATGCTTCTGAATGCAATGTACAAAAATAAGAATGGATGATGATTGATGAACGAACTGTGGCTACCAGTTTTACGAACAAAGAAGAGAAGCAGAACTGCGAAATGGCTTCTGAGTGAGAGGGTTTGAGAGAGGAGACGGCTACGCACTTGAGGGTTTGGGGGAGGAGGGCTGCGCACTTGAGGGTTTGGGGGAGGAGGGACGCGGAGGAGGGGTATAAATAGGGGGGAGGCGCCTAATGAAATGGCGCCTCCCGTTTGAAATTCAAATTTGAAATTTGAAAGAGCCCAGGGGCGCCTTTTGGGAAGGCGCCTTCCATATGGAGGGCGCCAGTCAAAATGGTGCCTCTCGCATGGAGGGCGCCACCTGAAATGGCGCCTCTAAGGGGGAGGGCGCCACTTTGAATGGCGCCTCCAACCCCCAGGGGCGCCAATTTGAATGGCGCCCTGCGTATTTTGGTAATATGTTTCCAACCTGCCGTAAAACGGTAAATTGTTTTGAAAATTTGCATAATTTGGTATTTTAGCTGCAAATTTTCTACTCGCATGTTGCTTTTGAAGAACTCAACCAATTCCCAAGTATGTATCGCCTCCATTACTTGTTATCTTCCTTCATAAGTTTCTGTCTTTGCATTCAAAGATTTTACATTAAAAATATATAAGTTTTGTGGTTTCAAAGTCATTACTATGTTCAAATATTTATTGAGAATTAATGGAAATTGTTCTAACAATAAATATGATTTGATGGAAATTATTTTAATTTTCTATCAAATTTATTATCTTTGGAATCTATATTTATTCAATAGTCAAAAATTTTTATTGTAATTCAATTCTTGAGTTATCTTTTGTAACAGAAAGTGACTTAAAAGAAGTATGAAAAAAAATAAAAAAAAAGAGAGAGAAAGGGATTTTTATGGAATTATATAGTTAAATTTCATCTCTTTCTCTTAACTTAAAAAATATTAACTCCATTAGTTAAAAAAAATCTGATGTATAATCCTTTTTTGAATTTTAAAGGAGATTAATGTATGGTTTCATATTAAATGGGGGTTTGCAAAATGAAAGTAAATTATAAGAAGGGCAATGCATTTTATTAAAAAAAAGAGTGATAATTTATTGGTATTTTTAATGATATAATGAGACTCGTTATTATTTTAAAATTTTATTTTTCAATATCCTAAATTCGAATTGAATTCAAAATATTATGTACATGTGTTAAGTTATATACAATTCTTACTATAAAAAGAAAGGGATGAAGCCTTTTGAATTTTTTTTTTTTCACAAGATCTTTTGTTTAAACAATGGCATTTTCAAAATTATAAGCCATTTTCTTTCCCTAACCTCTCCTTATTACCCTTCATTTTGTCTTTTTCTCGTCACTTTTTTTCACCTTCTTTTGTGCCCCTTTTTTTCCCTCATCCTTTTTTCCCTATTTCTTCCTTGTACTCTTTTTCTTGTCTTTGTCAGTACCAGCTTTACTCTTTTCCCCATTTTCCTTTCCTTGTTTCACTATTGTGTTTTAAGGTTTTTATGTTTATACTTCATTTGAAAAAGCAAGAAATATATCTGTTTTGGTTGAGTACTTAGAAGGAAATAGAGTTAGACTTGTGTTTGGGACATCAAGAAAATCTAATTGATGAATCTTTGATTTCAAAGGATTTGTTTCAAGGGTTAGATTTTCATAGCAAAATTAGCATAGCTGACAATCCTTGTCCTTTGGCAGTAGGATTTTTTGTGAGCTTTGCTTCAAATTCTTCAAGTATGATAATTAATATGCTCTCCACTTTTTTTAATGGATTTTTAAATCCTTAATTTTTCATTTTTATGTTCTGTGTCGAGATTAATTTCTTTTATTATTCTCAACCTAATTTGTATCATTTTTATTTTTATTTTTGTTATTATAGTATTCTAGGTGTTACTGTGTTATTTTAGTATTCTATGTATTATGAATGAGTGAATGTTTTCAGGCCACAAAACAATTATAAGCCATATTTATTTGTAATTGAAAATAAATGCAAAATCAAAAATACACTCCCTCCGTATTAGCCCCCAATTCAAATGGGAAGTAATTCACTTAAAAATAATGTTGCTTTCATTTTTCTGTACATATTTTTTTATTCATTCTTTTTTCAAAAATTATAAAATTTATAATTCTATAAAAATTATTATTTATTAAAAAAATAAATGATCATTTCCATCCGTGTGATGAGCATTTTCCTGGACTTAAGGTCCTATAGGCTATCTGCCCTTACCTAAGGTTGGGCCCATTACACAGCCTCCCCTAAAAGGAACAAAAATGAAAGGTTTGGCAGAGTCAAAGCAATATTTTGCACACAGGGGGAAGCACATGCCGTGTTGCATCTTCAACTAAACCTAATCGATGTCTGTACGCAAAGTCTAACTTATGACATTGTATTACTACCTATAGAAATTTTCATTAGTTTTTGGGGTTTTCCCTAATTGGGAAATATGAGATGGGATAGGGCACACATACCTTTGATTTGACAATGCATCCCTTAAATCTTGTGAAGGAAATTAAGAAAGACTGGTATGCTTCATACGAAATCAATTTTTCATAAAATTTGATTCATTTAATTTTAATAAAAATTATTTCAATAATTATTTTTAAATAAATATTATTATTTAAAAATTATGTCCAAATTAATTATTTTAATTTATTTATAAATATTTTTTTTTGTTTTGAATATATTGAAAGATGCACACAATTCAAATAAAAAGGCTAATTTTGATAATATCGTGATAAATACAATATTAGAAAGATGATAAATTTTTCATATAATGTGTATTTTAGTGAAATGAATTCTAATAAAATATTTGCTAAGTTTGATAAATTTTACAATGATATAAATATAATTAAAATATGAATTGTAAATAAATTGAAATGGAATAAAATTAAAATACAATCAAATTATTCCAACATCATTTAAAAATAAGTTTATTTAAAATTAAAATAAAATCTTATTTTTAGCCCCCTTTAAAAAGTTCTTATACTTCATCGATGACGTGAAACTCTTGTGAAGTGAGTATTTCATTAGGAATGGACAGCTTTCCAATTGGAAATACATATATGGTTATGCTACGGTACAAATTCATATTGATGTTATATTCTCATAATTTTTGTTATTAAATTTTATTTTTTTGTTTCACTTTTTTTATAAAAAAAAAAATCTTATGATATTTGCAGTGCAGCTTTTGTCAATAAATTTACAATTTTCAAGCATTTTTTTAAATATCTATACAAGCGTACTATTTTTAAAAGAATTATGCAAAAATTAGAGTCACAATAATGGTACCCCGACCATCTTAATTTTACTCTTGTACTTGCACTCGTTTTCATGTAAATGAAATTCCAAATTTTTAGTGAAGGAGAGAATGAAAAATGGAATATTAAAAAATAATTATAAAATCATGCTAATTAATTGCAAATGCACATGATGAAACTAAAGCAAGAACATTACAATTAATTTATTTTCAAAGAAAATATTTTATAAAAATATAAGTATAAAATATTAAAATAATAAATAATAATTTGTATGTTCAATGGTAAGAAATTTAGTAAAAAAACAATTTCTTCTTCTCACAAAATAAATTATTTTTTTCTATTATTATAACTTTACATATCATTTTTTTAACTATAAAGTATAGATACTTATAGTATTCCTCTACTTATATAAAAAGAAATAAAACTTTTTTATAAAAAATATTTTTTTGAAAAACAGACAGAATCTATATGTATAACAAATTTTGAAAGAATTTACGGTACATCATCAATTCAATAATGTACTAATACATCATCAAATTTGATCACATATTAAATTGACGTTTTCTTAAAATACATATAATAATATACCAAAGATTAGATTTCGTGTTGCATTAATGTACAATAAATCTTTCCACAGGGGTTTCTGGAAAACTCCAATTTCTTATGAAAGAAAATTCAAAACCATCAGAAATAGTCGTACCAAACATTATGATCATTAGTTCATCGATCCGTATTGCTTGATCACTTGGTTCATACGTCATAAGATCTCTTTTCTTTCTGGTCATCAGTGACGATTGAATCAATTTTATATACACTTAATTTTCAAAAAAGTTAAAAAAATCATGTAGATTTAATTTTAAAACTTTATGGATAAATTTCTAGAAACAAAGAATCAAAAGAAAACTACCTTTTGCAATTATATTTTCTTCTCCGATCAGCAACCTTAGCTTAGAAAACGGGATCCTTGATTGCTTTTGTGCCACCTTTTCTGCACGTCAAGTTTTCTGAAATAGGATTTTGTACAGCGAAACAACGATTCGCTCGTCAACTCGCATGTTTAGCAAAATCCACCGCAAGGCAAAGAAGGGGTAAAGAACAAACAAAAAAGAAGCAAATTTTGAATCCACTGTTTTTAAAAGTAATTTTTTACTTTTAAAAATTAACAGGTTCTACTTAATAAATTATTTTATAATTTATTTTTAAAATTATAATTTTAAATGTATAATTTAAAAATAAAAAATAAAAATGATTTTTTAATATTTTTCTTAACTTATTTTTTCATTTTAGATATCACTTTTATAATTAAATAAAATATTTTTCTATTTAGTTATCAAATACCCATTATTCTTTATTTTATTTAAACTTAAAAACAATTTTAAAACAAGCTAAAAATGATTTTTGGGAATAATTTCTAAAAATAAAAAATAAAAACATATTGAAACAGTCCTTTATCGCTTGGCCAAACTTGCAGAAAAGCATATATATATATATATATATAACCAATTATTTTGTAACTTTATTTCGAGTGGGGGAGCCAGAAAAATTAATTTGAAGAATTTAGTAAAGAAATAAGAAGATAAAGAACTGGATTTATAGTCCCCAAAATTAAAAAGAATAAAAGATACCGAAACTTGCTGAGTAAGCTTTTTTTCCCTTATTTTATTAAATAGAAAATTAAAAGTGCAACTGCTATTCTGTTAAACTACAAAAGAGAAAAATAAAATATAGACTAGCTGAAAGTAAAAAAATCACTTTTTAAAAAAATAATATAAATTATTCACTATCTTTTAATAATATAGTTACATTATCAATAAATCACAGCTTAAGAAAGAGTTAATAACAATATTTTCAAAAAGCCATAAGTATATTCAATATTTAACATAAAATAAATTTCCGAATTGTCATCGCCCACGGCTCCACCCCCGTTGACAACACTAACCCTTAAATTTTAGATCTAAATTTTAAGTTATTATGATTTTAAATTAACTTTATATTGTCATCTATTTTTATATTATTATATTAATAAAAAATTATCAAAAAATATTTCACTTCTATTAAAAAAATTTAATTATTATTATATTTTTAATAAAATATAATTTACATTGACAATAAACCAAATTTTAACTCCTAAAATCTATTCTTAGTTCTGTTAATCGGGATCACTTGGACTCGCCTCGTCCCGAGGCATTACCTAACTAGAGAGAGGACCCAGGAGAGATTGAAAAAACAAAAGTTTAGAAAATTCATACATTCTAAAATGACAAGTGTACCAACAATTTTTCGTATTTAACCTTTCTTTCCTCCTCAACAAAGGAAAACGAAGGGATATGCAGTAGAATATGGACAGCAAGCTAGATAAGCTTGGGATATAAAGGAAGACATTATGATAGAGAGACAGCCATCTATTTATGCGACAACTTTTAACTCACTTGAAAAGGAAAAACTGTTTACTTGAATTAGATTCAACAAAATTTTCATGGACCACAGAGGCGACAATGGAGGAAAACTGAGCAATTCAATCATTATCCAGAACAAGCAAACTATTTTAGTAAAGACTACAAATAAATATTACTTTAACTCCTAAACAAGAAACATGGGACGGCGTTTTAGTCTGGATTCACCCTTTATAGGCTTGGCAAATGCTGAAAGAATCTGCACAAAAAAAAAAAATGGTAAATCTGGATTAGACTTAAAAGCAGGCCAAGAAATAAAAGGGCAAAAGGCATCAAGCGTCCCAATAGCGAATAGTAATCAGCAACAAGCAAAAAACAGCATGGTCCCTAAATATAGTTTAATTAGCCAATTGACAATTCAATTGAAATATTGGCTATTGCCAAAAAAGATGTTGGTGTACAGGATCTCACGACAACAAGAAGCATGCTAGGCAAATATACAACCAAAATAAATAAATAACATAACCTAACATAACATAACAAGAAAACAGGAAGTTATATACAGGACACCGCAGAGGCTTCATTTGACCATTTTTGTCTAGACTGGAACTTCAACATCAATACATACTATGGACTAACACAGAATATGACAAAGAACCTTGAAAATTCCAAGCCTTTATCTATGGACTACGGCATTTACTTTCTCATTGCATGCCAGTACATTTATCAACAATCAAAAGCTGAAGAAGCAGACTATTGATTAATTAGGTTTAACACCAAAACTGGTAAACTTTTAACTTTAAAGTAACCAGTAAATAAACATCCTTACAACTTATGATTAGGAAAATGCATCAAGGGAGTCAACAACGATCAATAAGATGCTAGAATTACCTCATACATTGCTTGGATACATGAATACTCTCACCCTTGCTCCCTGGTTATACACCAAAAGACAAGAAACTCAAAAACCATATAAAATGCTATCTGACAATAATAACAACAAACAATATTTAACCATTACCATTGATCTGGGCGGCAAATTTGACTTGAATTTGGCACGGACAATACCACTGTTACCATGTGATCTCGTAACCTTGCCCCATATGCAGCGATAGTGGCTTCCATCCTTCTTCACCTTGGCCTTATAGATGTATGCCATGCGCTTGCCGCAGTAATAAGCAACCTCCTCCTTGGTGTTGACTCCTTCAATCTGGATCAGTGATGTGTTCGGGTATTGGTTTGACTTGGACCTGAAAAGCACCACCCCTACTTTTAGCACTAATTGAATCCTATCCTTTATCTGTTGTCAATCAAAATTAAGACAAGTTCTTAAATCCAGATCTATTACTTGTCATATGTTCTGTCATCTTTACAATGACAGAACACACCCAAAGTTGGAAAAAAAATAAAAATAAAGAAAAAAGAAAGTATCACTGAAATAAACTCAGTAAACTATTACCTCTTGTACCCGAGGATTGTCCCCCTGACATAGAGTCTGATACACAAGAAAAGAAATTCCATAATCAGCACATCATGAACATAGAACGTGTTTCAGTAAATGACAATATCCTAAATTGTCAATGCAGGCACATATACACACCACTCTCATATTCTTACCTCATAGGAGGCTTGAGATTTCATATTATTTATCCAAAGATTTGGCCAAGGAATCAGATTCTTCCCATGCAATTTTTA
This sequence comes from Sindora glabra, assembly GCA_020226215.1. NCBI lineage: Eukaryota > Viridiplantae > Streptophyta > Magnoliopsida > Fabales > Fabaceae > Sindora > Sindora glabra. The sequence continues at coordinate 100,330,984 of CM035227.1, read as the reverse complement.
AGGTTAACAAACTGGACTCGTCACAAATGCAATGCCATTGATCAAAGTAGTTTTAAATTTTTTTTGTTTTTTTTCCGCCTCATATATGTATTCCAAGGGACTGAAGCCACTAGCAGAGTTTTGATTAGCCTAAACAGGAGCAGTTTCACAAAGTAGACAACCGGATGTCACACCCACTTATCTATAACACGTCAATTGTCATACGAATGCAGGTGACTCTGTATCTGGAGATTTTGACTGAAACTCATCTGAAAACTTTGAGAGAGAAGCCCAATTGGCTTGCAAAAAGGATTCTTTTTCTTCCTTTATTTATCACTCTCCGCACAAGCACAGATGCCAGAACCGCAGCACTATACTAATCGTAAGAATCACAACCTTAGACGCTACCACCGCAATAATACAGTCAAGAGAGATATCAAAGAGCTAACAGGCAGACAGTTCAGAATCGAAAATGAAATCGTAATCGAGTCGAAATCAAAATCAAAATGGCATGTTTGAGCAACAAAAACAAAAAAGACTTATTGATGGAGAACTAGAGAGAAAAGAGTGACTAAATGAGAGACCTAACGCGCTCTCCTTGGCGTCCCTTCACCATGTCTGCAAGGTTAATGCTAAAATGGACGCTGGCACTGGTGGCTCCTTGATGCTGCTGATGAAGAAGCAGCAGCTCCAGAACGATTAAAAAAGAGCGACCTGTGATTAGGGTTTTCTCTTTCATTATTGGGCTCATCTTTCTAAATGTTTGGGGTTCTGGCCCACTTCAAACTTGGGCCGAGGGTTATTTAAATGTTTTGTATATCATTAAATTTAGGTTGGCTCGCCATGTGTGGATTATGCATTAGAGCGTCTCCACGGATTGTTAAAATTACAAATATCCTCTCCAAATCAAATATAAAAATATTATACGTATTGTATTGAGTTTTATAAATTTATTTTATTACTTTATAATTAATTAACGATTTTTTATTTATAGGCAAATTTTACATGTTAAGAGGTGCCACTACATGAGTAGGATTCCGTTCTGTTTAGCATTACCTTCGAAAATACCAATAAAACAAATAATAAACATACATTTATATAACAAATTATGCCCATGTAATAATATTACAGCTCAAATACAATGAAATCGAAGATTTAAGAACTAAAATTGGAGATGGCAACAGGGTGAGGCAATGATAGATCGGCAGTATATTATCCAGCCCCGCCTCGTCTTACAGTTGTAGGGATCTGCCCCATCCCTAATTGTGAGGCAAGTTGGTGTCCTATCTTGGTGATCCGTGGGGCACCGATAATCAGCGGATAACCCAAAAAATTTTAAAAAAAGTTTAAAATTTATAAATTTTAAATATATATATATAATTAATATTTAATATTTAATATAATATAATAATATTAATTTAAAATTGTATATAATTTATTCAATTAATCTTAAATTTAAAAAATAAATTAAAATAAATAATTAATATAAATATTTTTAATTATAAAATTAATAATATAAATTTATAATAATATATATTTTTAAGTATAATGTAAAAAATAAAAAAATAATTTATTATTTCAAGATAAAGTAAAGCACCGCAGGATAATATTGCATTATCCGCCTTGCCCTGCAAGGCAAGAATTTACATCAAATCTGTACCTATAGGGTAGAATTCGAAATTCGAAAATTTGTCATTCTTAACTAAAATCATCAATCTTGTTTTAATAATTTTACTCCTTGTTATATATAAAATTTAAATTCAAGATTTTACGTACATGTGTTAAATGGATTAATATCTTTTGTTATGAAAAAATAAATTCAAAAAGCCTCATGTATTGTTTAGGTTTCACAAGCACACACTTCCTTGAAATCACACTGACACGTTCACACGGGGAAAGCTAGGATAGAAGATCTGAAGAAGCTGAAATATAGCTCATTAAAGACTTCTAAAAAATATTTTAAAATTTGAAGAGTTATATCCGAATTTTCTTTTAGAAGAATTCAAATTCGTAGGAAAATTTTGAATATTTTTCAATTTTGTGATGGGATTTTTTGCCACAATATTTATATAATATAATCAATAATTAGAAAATATTTATACGTGCAAGAATCACGCACACATTAATAATAATAAAGTGTGATTTAATTTCATATTCACAGTGCAATTGGCCCATTTTTAAGATGGCATTTAATAAGAAAATGGGTGGTGGGTTATAGCCGAGCTCATTGAATATCCTATGTTTAAATGCATTGCATTGAAAATAAAATTTAAAATTAAATCAATTTAATTCCATCTTTATATGTAGTAGACCCATTTCTTAGATGATATTTACCGAGAAAATGAGTGGTGGGCTATAGCCCACCTCATTGAATACCCTATCTTTAAATGCATTAAAATTATGTATTGAAAATGAGATTTAAAAATAAATTTTAAATACAGATTAATGGTTATTTAAATATAAAATAGTAAGATAAAATATATAAAATTTAATTTGATAAATATAAAAAATTTAAAACTCTATTTTAAATCTTATTTTTTATACGTATAACATTTTTACTTTAAATAAATACGAAATCAGATTCCCATGCGAGCCAAATTAAAAAAAAAAAAGGAAGAAGCTTGTTATTTTCGTATTAAGAAAGTTGTTTTATTAACAAGATTTAAAAAAAAAGCAGACCTACCACGCCCAACATCTCAATTTTGTCACCTATATTTTTGGTTTTATTCTATTATTACTCTAAGCATACCTTTAGTAAACACCAATTAAATCGTCGTTTATTCGTGTCTCACTATGTGTATCTAGTACCCTTTAGCTTGAAAATACACTTTAAGAAATGAAATAGATAATTACAATTATTATGAGAAAATTAAAAATTAATAAATTAATAAATTACTAAAAAATAATTTCTTTGATTTATAATTATCTCCTTTGATTTTTTTAATTGACAATTATAATTATCCATTATAATTTTTAAAATGTATCTTGCACTTCAAAGGAACCGATATTTTATTATCTAAATTTTAAATTAGTAATTCAAAATTCTATCACTTTCTATGTAACACATTAATCTTTGTAATCTATTTCTATGTTACCCTTCTTCTTTTAAACTTGGACCCATTTATTTTTTTTAGAAAATATTTTTTTGTAAAAAAATATTATTTTTTTATTTATAAGTAAAGAAATACCATCTATTCTTATACCTTATAATTTATAAAAATGATCTTCAAAATCATGATAAAATCTAATCGTTCCTTTCTTCTAATTTTGCATTTATTTTTCTCCATGGAGTAAGTATCTTCTTATTCTAAAGGTGGATGTTAAAATTTTTAAGGTTTGAAACAAGCTTCTCATTTACGAACAACTTATGTTTTAGATTTTTAGAGTTGACTTTTTTATTATTTATTTAGCTTTGTACTGGTTGGTATATTACTTGTTTAACTACATAAAAAGGACTTGAAGTTAATATATTGATAAATTACTTAACAAACTTAACTTTTCTAATTTTAAACTCGGTTTGTTGATTGTTAAGTTGATTTATTTAATTATATATAGAAGTTTCTGTATATTAGTTTAGAGGATAGCACATTCACTTTTTTAATTAAAAAAAATCTATATAAAAAGAATAATTGAGTAGTTTTAACTTTCACTCTAGAAAACTCTTGCATTCACTTTTTTTACTAAGTGATTCTCGCCCTCTCTCCTCAATTCTCTTTGAACTAAAACTCATTAATTTCTTGACATAATGATGAAAAAAAAAATCATTGATATGGTTTCCTTTGATTTAAATCATATCTTTAACACAAACTTCCTTTCTTAAAAGTTTTGGTCAAAAAGTCAATGCATAAACATCACTATAAATTTTTTTCCTTTAACTCGAGTGCAATGTGCATCACCTGGCCTAGTTTCAACTCAATTGCAACATTTCAATGGAAATTCAATCAAATTTTATGATAATTAATTAAAAGTTAATTTCAAAAAGCAGAAGATGAAGAACGTCAAATGTCATTAAAGGAGAGTAAAGTGAAAATACAAGCAAACATTGAGAAGTTTAATTGGGATCTATTAATATAAGGTGGAAAATTGAGAAAACGGGAAAAATTAAACAAATAATAATGGAGATGAATGAAACTTTGGAGAAATCTAATGATAAAAAGAAAATAGAGGGAAAGATAAACAAATTCACAAAAGGAAAGAGAGATCAAAAGAACTCATTCATCGACCTTCCCTTATTCTTCTTGTTGCTGCTTACACAAATTACCTGAGCCGTAAGCAATGAAATAATAAAAAAAAGATTGAATCGAGATAAAGAAAATTGAGATAATAATTTTGAGGCTTTCATTTTATAATTAAGGAAACAAAATGCAAAGTAACAGGAAAAAGGAAGAAAGAGAAAGAGGGAAGAAGGAAGGAACAGAAAGATACGGAGTATAGAAGAAAAGAAAATGGGAAGAGAAACAAAAGAGAAAGAACCATTTTTTTTATAATGAGGAAGAGATCGGAGAAGATATTGTGAATTGACACTAAGATTATTAAATTGTCCTTTTTTTTCCTTAAGTTAATTTAGAAAATTATTAGATTTATTTTATGCAAATGAAAGAATGGAGGATGTTAAATTTCATGTGAAAGCATAAAAATTAGCAATCTCCTAGGCCCATACACTCTTCTATTATTTCCCCCCTCCCCCAATTACAAAGATATTTTATTTTATTTTTTGTAGTTTAACTACATTTTTAACTATATTGAAAAGCTTTTGGAAAGCAAGATGCTTTCACATTTGACCATTGATCTTTTTTCTTCTTACCTTCTATCATGGGAGCTAGCTTACTACCTGTAGCTAGATATTATTCATATTCCCTATCCCAATTTCTCTATTTTTTATCATCCTTTTTTCTTTTTCCCTTGTTCATTATCATTGTCATTCCCTTTCTTTGACGCCCACTCTAAGTCTCATCAATGCCACCTCTGATACCTATTGACACCACCTTGAAGCTCAACCATCTTTTGTTTCTCTTTCTCTTTATCATTTAATCCCACTTTATCTCTGTTTCTTTCTCTTGCCTTATCAACTTTCCCTTATTTTTGCTACAATCAGTTATTGTTCACCAAAAGTTGCATCTTTTAGATTTGATTGGCCATTACTCAATTATTAGATTCAAAATTGCAAATGCAATGATTTCTAGCAAACAAAGCAAAGAAAATGGGCGTTTTAAGTTATAATTTCTTCTTTTAAATTTGATTATGTAAAAGGTTTCAAAGTACTTGTGATTATTTTTATTTTTTTAGTTACATTTTTTCAATAATGCATTTTCAACCTATCTAATCTTCAATTACTTAAAAGTTTCATCTACTAGATAATACACGTTTGTATGAAATGTGTTTGGTATTTGAAGTCTTAGTATTATGCTCTCATGTACTTAATACAACATCCATGGTGTAATAGTAAATTCAACTGCATATTTTATTACGCTAATTTGATATTCATGAGTAACCTATTGTAATCCATTAGATTAATTTCTTTTTGATATGGTTTATATTTAATTTAATAGAAGAACTTTCGTTAAATATAAGGCAGTAGAAGATAGAGAAAAGAATTGGAAAACAAATTAAAAAAACATAAGTTTAAGATCCATAACTATTATACATGACTTAAAAAACAAAAATATAAGGTTTGACATGCTTATTTAGAGTTTAAGGTGATGAAAATTTGAATGTGGGCATAAATGGCTAAAGTTAAGAATTAAATTTTTTGAGACTATTGTTTTTAATTTATTTTTACGGAGAATTGATAAAAATTTGTAGTTTTCAAGTATGGGTAAGTGCTTTGAAATATAAGATGTGAAAAAGAAAATTTATGCTTACAAATATTATATAATAGAATATTGATGGAAATGATGTTTCCTTTAGCAAATTCAAGAGCAAGGTGCCCTTAATTTTCAATATTGCTTGAAAATGGTATTAACTCCTCTAGGGAAACGTGTAAGAGAGTGAATCTTAATAGTTCTTATACCTTTATTTCTTTTTGTTGTTTGATGGTTAGAAAATTATTGGACAAAAGTTGAAAAAATAAAGAATATGTGTAGGCATATAACATTTATGATTAGCTTTTCTACATAAAAAGTATTTAATTAGTTACATGATTATTTTTTAGTACAAGCTTACTTTGGACTACTTAGTTTTGATCTCGTCAATTACTATGGTCTAAAAAATTTGTATTTTTGTATGATACGCTCAAATTCATGTAAGTTTTTAAAATTTCAACTTTATTTTAATAGTTTTGCAATTTATATGATTTAATTCAAATTGGATTTATGTTTACATTGATGAATTTTGTTACTTCATAGGACTTTCCATGTCATAATTTATAAGACAAATAAACTTGAAACTAATGGTAGCAATATTCTTAATGTGGTAATATGTCCTTGCCTAATTTAACCCGATGTTGAATTCCTTGATTCAACTTGTTACTACAAAAACTACAAGTTTTGGCACTTGAAATATTTATTTTCTTTCAAATGCAAAATACTTTTAACCGAAGAAATATCTTGATGATAACTCTAGAATAAATTTAAACAATAAAAAATATGCTACATGTGATTGCATTGGAAGGATTTTAGAATGGTTTGTTGCAATTGAAAAAGGAAAGTGATGATTCATGATATTTATTACAATTCTAATACTCTTTCAACCTCTTTTTTGTTATAGAAAAATATTAGATGAAAATATGGCTTTGTTATAGATAGAATCAATTTTGCTCCACCATTAGCTAGTAAGTTACTCTACTTAAGTATCTTCTTAACAAAGTGAAGGGTCCAACATGCTATAAAGATATCCAAATAGTTAATAGTAAAATGTACAAAACCTTGAAAAAAGCTTGCTATCCTTGTTTTGATTAACAACAATATAGAACATGTTGCTATGATCAAAGAGGTTTCATTATAAGAGGATAGAAAAGTCATTGAGAAAACTATTTGCCAGTATGTTATTTTGCAATTATTTGTCAAAACTTGATATTATGTGGAAAGACATGTGGACATTATTTATTGAAGATTTGATATACAATCAAAGATGAACTTTGGAAAGATAAGGTATTTTAAATTAAATATTAGCTTAAATTTTCTTTAAAATATTCATTATTCTATTTAACTATTACAAAGCCATAAATATGATAACTATATTTAACATACAAAATGGTTAGTTCTATTTTTGTAGATTTAATTATTATAGATGATCAATTACAACATTTAACTCTTGTATAGATTAAGAAAATTTTAATAAGTGATAAAGGAAGTTTATGTGATTTTCCATTTATGGAAGTTTCAAATATTAATGAAATGTCTTTATTCCAAAATAAATTAATTATCAATAAGTTGAATTATAATAGAGAATCTTTGGCAATTGAAGCAAAATCATTCTTAATAACAATGATAGATGAATAGAAAAAAATATTACAATAAATCAACACTTGTGCCGTAATCAAAATTGTGGCATAAGATCAAAATTTTTGTGACTATACTATTTAACCAGGAAAATATCGATTAAATAGTCTCATAGCACAAATGAACGTGGTAAGAAAATTATTATAAGAAAAAAGGTCCTATGTTATAAATAATTTTTTTTAGCCATAAATATACTCATGGCTAGACATGGCTAATAAATTTTTTTAGCCATGAGTATAAATATAATAAGAAAAATATATTCGTGGCTAGTAATTCTTATTGCCATAAATAAAATTATAATAAAAAATAAAATAAAATAATTATAAAAATTAATATAACTAGTTTACAAATTACATTTATGAGGAATCAAACTTAAATCACTAAGTGAAGGAATGCTAAGCTTTACCATTGTAATAGTTTGCTCATTTAATATTATAATATAATATATTTTATATAAAATTTTAATTAACTGGTTGACTTAAAAAATAAAACTATACTCATGTGACACTAATTATATTTTAAAATATTACATAAATATATATAATAAAAATATACTAATACTAAAATATTTCAAGATTTTATTTTAAAATTTATTTTTTATAGATTAAATTTTCATTTATTTTATTACTAATTTTGCTTGTATCAAACTTGTCTTTTACAAATATCTTATATCAATTTTATTTCTTATAAATGATTAATTAGTTAATTTTATTCTCTTATTAATATTTTTTATTAATTATTATTAATTGAATCATTACAAGATAAAAGTAAAATTTTTACATTTTTCAAGTAATTTTTCATTATTTTTTAAAAATTCTTTCAATAAAGGTTGAATTATATGAAATAAATATCCATACAAATCAAAACTTTAAACTATCATGAATATTTAAAGTTTGGTTATAAATTAAAATTTGAATTATTATAAATTATTTACTTTTAATTTTTTATTTATAATAGATATTTTTTCATTTACAAATATAAATTAAATTATTGAACTCTTCATAATTTTTTTTATATTAATTTCATCTCTTATATGTAATTTATATTTTATTTTTATCCTTCTATTTATTAAGTTATTAACCTATCAATAAAATTATAAATAAATGGACTAAATTAATTAAATTATTATGTAAAAGAAAAGAAATCAATATAAAATATTTGTGATGAATGAAATTGACACAAGTGAAATTAATAAGAGATGAAATAAAAATATAAAATATTTTATATACATCATTCCCTTGAATATAATTTACTTAAAATTTTTTAATATAATAATTTAATTATTATTAAATTATATATAATTTTACATAATTATTATTTTTAATTTTTTAATGAAATTTTTATTAATACTAAAATGATGAATATAAAATTTGTTATTATATATTTTTATAATAAAACTTGTTATAACTTATGTCATAAATCATACTATTTATATATAATTATTTTAGCATTTTCATAATATATATATATATATATATATCTTTTTCATCAATACATTTTTTAAGAATAATGTGATGTAATAAAAAATAAATTTTTTTATAATATTTTACACTTTGAATGATCTATTTTTATTTGAGCAATATTTTAAAAATTGGATCAAATAACGATTTAAAAAATTGTTATAAATATATATGCATTATATATATGTATAGATTAATCTTATTAATTTTTAATTTTAATATATAAAGAATTTAAATTTATTTAATAATTATATAATATAATTTTTAATATATTATAACATATATTCTATTGATGTATATTAATTTTATTATATAAATTTAATTAATTGAAAGTTAAATGGTCATCATTTATGAAAAACTGTTACATTCTAATAGACATTAAGTTTGGTATATATATAAATAAAAATACTTAGAAGGTTAATAATTGAGATTTTTCTTATATATCTTAATGTTTAAGGTTCAACTTCTTATCTCTATTATTTAAAAAATAATAATAAATGTACATAATAAAATAGGTAATTCTATCTTTTTATGTATATTTTATAAGTTGGCTTATTAAAAATGTTATGTTTTATAAATTTTTTATTTTGATTGATTGAAGGCTAATCAGTTAATCAAATAAGCTGTATACCAAATTTCTAAAATAATTGTTTGACCTGATCAATTAGTTAAAAATTTATAACTCAAGTGATAAGTTAATTATTTGTTCATCACTCATAATATATAAATATTTATATTTTTTTTATTGTATACTATATTGCAACATGTTACACTTAATACAAATAGCCTTTTTTATTTGTATAATTACTAAAAATAATATATTTAGCTATCATCTTATTTATAGAATTAATTTGTGATATAAGCAATACTTTATTATAGATAAAAAATTTTAATTGATATAATGGAGTAAGTGATATTTTGTCACAAGAAATTTATACTTATTACTTAATTTACGGTACAAGTAATATTATGCCATATGGAATGTGCTTTGATAGTTTGGTTATGACATAAGTGATATTTTGTTATGAGTAAAATTTTTTCATGATATAAATAATATTTTACCACGAGGAATGTATTCTCATAACTTAATTTTGTGGCACAAGTGATATTTTATCATAAGTAAATTTTTTCTATAACATAAATGATACCTTACCATGAAAAATGTGTTTTTATAACTTAGTTCATGGCATGAGTAATATTTTACTATGACATAAGTTTTCCTGTAGCATAAATTTTTAATTTTTTGTATATTCGTTTAAATCTTTTATTCCCATGGCAAGAAATAAAATTGCTAAGATTTTTTATTTTTCATGACATAATTCAGGGTACAAGTGTTAATTTATTGTAGTGAAGTATTCCAAACAATGATAAATGTTGTATATTCATAGAGAGGAGGTGTTTTTTTCTTATATGGATATAGTGATATAAAAAAAACTTATATTTAGAGAGCTATTACTTCCTTATTACACTTTGAAGGAAGAATAGTCTTGACAATTACATTTAGTGATATTATTTCTATTTTTCTACTTAGTAACCATACCAGATTTGCTATTCCTATTGATATTTATTGGGATTTTGCATGTAACATAAAACAAGGAAGCTCATAGTCAAAATTATTAAGGAAGACAGATTTAATAATTTGGAATAAAGCTATAATGATTCATAAATATTGCTTTGAAGCTTTAGATAGAAGTTTAAAAGATATCATGCAACTAAATGACATAAATACCTAATCAATTCCATTTGGTGGAAAGATAATTATATTTGGTGGAGACTTTAGATAAATTTTATCGGTTTCACTTAGAGATAGTTAAGTAGATATTATTAATGCTACCTTGAATTCATTTTATTTATGGCAATATTGTCATGTTTTGAACTTAACAAAAACATATGTCTTCAATCTTCTAGCTCAACCATATTAAATATTGATCAAAAGAAACAATTCTCCAAATGAATTCTAAATATTGGTGATAGAAACGTTAGGAAACTAAATAATGGTGAAATTGACATATAAATACTCAATGATATTCTAGTTATTGATTATTTTAATCTTATTAAAGCAATCACTTAATCCATATATCCATCTATAATAGGACAATAGTTAAACAAGGTTGCATTAAGATATTATGCTATACTAATACCTAAGTTAAACATTGTTGAAAAAGTTCAACAATTACATGCAAAGTAAATATGAATAGATCATATTGAGTGTACTTGATTACATTTGAGGTGCTTAAAAATTTTTAATGTTTTGGCCTACCTAACCATAAGTTAAAGCTTAAAGTTAGAGTACTATTCATGCTTACTCAAATCATAGACCAACTAGCTAAAATTTACAATGATACAAGATTAATTGTTACATAATTGCCTTATCATGCTGTAGAAGCAAAAATATTGAATGGGGCAAATATTGGAATAGAAACATTTATACCAAGAATGACTTTAAACCTGTCATACTTAAGATGATCTCTTAAAATTCAAAGGAAAGAATTTCCAATCACATTATCTTTGACAATGACTATAAACACAAGTCGAGGACATTTTTTTAAAAAGAATTAGTCTTTATTTGCTTAAAACTATTTTTAGTCACGATCAACTCTATATTCCACTATCAAGAGTTAAAAGTAAATAGGGATTGAAAATTCTCATACATAATCCTAAGAAAAAAGGAAGAAATATCACTATAAATGTTGTATTAAAAAAGGTGTTCCAAAATCCTGAGTAATGTTGATGTAACATATAATTGAATTACTATTTGTATGGAAGAAATTTAATTTACTTTATATAAACCTTTTCATCAATATTTGTAATCATATTTTATTTGAACCATATACAAATTTTTTACTAAACTTTGAGATGTTCTGATCCCTACAAGATCCTATAGGTTTCATTCTAGTTGTAACATAAATCCATAAAAAATTTCATCATCTAATGATACGTTTGGTTTGATGAAATGGAATGAGAATAAAAATAAAAATATAATGAAATAACTATTCCATAGCTATATTTTGTATGGTAAGGTTCCATTCCATTTTTATGCTTGGCACAATAAAATAATATAAGAATAAAATGGAAAAAGTGTAGTTAAAAATAATAATATTCTTATTATAAAAATAATAAATATCTTATCAAATAATTTAATATTATTAAAATATATTATGTAATTAATAATATAAATAGTCATAATTTAAATTTTATCATAAAAAATTATAATTAACAAAAAATTCTCTATAATAAAAATATAAAAAATTCTAATTTAATAAATTTTATATTAAATACTTTTTTATAAAGAATACAAAAATTCCATATTTTAATTTTTATTATTAAAATATAATTAAAGAAATATTTAAAAATTAATATTTTTATCATATATTAATAAAGGATAATATTAAAATGTATAAAAAATATAAGAAATATATGTGTAAAAAATTTAATCCATGGATAATGAAATAGCCCATACCATTACTTTTGTTATGGAATAAGTATTCTATAATTTGAAAAAGTGGTTATTCTCTGGGGAATGGATATTCTCTTTCAATAGTTTTCATAGTGTATATCAAATAAATTTTTCGATCATTCTTTTTTGCATTCCCATTTCATTTTGTTCAACAAAACACAATCTAAGATGTTAAGTGTTAATAGTAGTAATACTATTAAATTACCTTAAATTTGTATTTTTTTATTTTAATTCATCTTTTTTTAAGATTTGAAATTTGATAATCTAATGATAAAGATATTAAATTTGTTAGTTTAGTGGTCAAGTTTCAAGATATTTTAAGCTTAATAAAGGATTATGAATTAGATTCTTGGAAAAATGCTTTTATTGGGAGAGGTTTACTATTTATTACTTTTACCCTGAATAGGATAAGTCTTATAAATAATAAAAAAGTGTGAAAAAATCTATGTTTAAACAAAAAAATTAGAATAAATTACTTTCACTCCATTGTACTTAGCCTAAATTATATAGGCCTCCCATGCATTTTCAAATTATACATGATACTTTATTTTAATAAAATATTATGAATGTTATTGGAATATTCTCATATTTTATTTTTATTTTTATCTTAATATTTCTTGTTTATTGATCGACAATTATGCCTTAATAGAATTATGTAATATTAGAGCATTAAGTCCATTTACATTGTATGAACCCAAACACTCTCTCCTACAAAGCCTTTGACATCCTTTTATTGTTACAAAGAAAAGTGAATTCAAGCAACGAACTGGGGCTTTAAGTCTAAGAGGTAAGCATTTGTATGAATGGATTTTGTTTGCAAATGGTTTGTGTGATTGGATTGTGCATTTCTTCTATTTATAACCTAACTTTGTGATTATTTGTACAATTAGTTTGTATGGTTGAGTTTTTCTATGGTGACAAATATATGAATTTTTTGTTCTAATATTGTGTATAAGAACTAGTATTTTTGCCTTTGCTAAACCCACCTTGTTCGTTGCTTTAAATGTTAATTTTCTTCATTAAATCAGTCTTTTTTTATCATTAACCAAAATAATAGAGACACCCTTCCAATTTAGTTAATTTTATTTAATGAGTAGAAGTTAGTGAAGTCCTTATGAACTATGAAAGGGTTTTATAGAATTATTGATGCTATTTTGATAATTTCTTTGAAGTTAACTGTGGTGAGGATGAGTGTAAGTGTAGTTGAGCATGATTTGGCTTTTGAAATTCATATTCTAGTAAAGATAGATTAGCATATGCTTGACAAGTCCAATTTTTTTTCCTTAACATCATTTTACTTTTTGACATATCAATTATGCTTTACCCTTTAGCTATGTTGATGACCTATTAACAAGTTTGATTAATACATAATTCTTACATTAATATGTTTCTTGCCATTATGCACTGTAAAGGGATCAAAGGATTTTACAAAGGTTTTAACATTTTTTTAATGGGAATAATCCTTACTTGAGCAATTTACATAGGGAACCTTCAAAATTACTCAAAATGATGTCAGCATAACAACTCTTAAATTAGGATTTTTAAAGACAACTACCATAACCATATCTAATGCCATTACAAAAGTGAATTCTACTATGATCGCTTTAACTAGTTTAGGCCCCAATTGATGTTATGAGTTAAAGACTTACGGTTCAATGTTATTTGGTTGACTTTTTACTTTATGGTTCATAAGCTTATTTTAAAGTGCTTTAGGTTACTATATGAGTAAAAAGGATGAAAATGACTTAGCTAATGGGAGTGGTTTTAGGCTAGATTTTGAGGTAATGGTAGGAGTTTGTCATAACCCACCTAGCCATGACGGGTGTGAATCCTGTTACTAGTTTCCATGAACCTGTTTAAACCTAAATTAATATTATCACATAATAACCAATAAACTAATCATGTATATTTATTTCATTTCATTATAAAAAATATATAAAAGTTATGTTGTTAGATATTTATTATGTTAAGCATGGTTTTCTATTCGAACTTCCTATCTACTAATTGCAGCTGCTCATAACTCTACTAAACATAATCTATTATTGAATAGTAGGTAATGCCTATGGAGTTTTGACTTAAACATCTATAAAATAATTTTAAAAAAATAGTGAGATATATGTCTTAATAGGTAGATAATTTACTTGATTATCATATTTTGGAATTTTATTAGTTTAATTATTCATCTCATATAAATCAATAATGTATTGCTATGTTTTATCATCAAGCAAATAACAATATTATGCATAATTCAAGTGAATATATAAAATTAGATAGTAAATAACCTATTTTGTGTCTCTTAGTCCACCTTATCTATTTACAAACCTAATCTTATTCATTCTATTATTAATTAGTTCACAATTGAATAAACCAAATCTAATATAATTATTTCAATTTCATTATCAGCATTATAATTCATCATCCTATCGTGTTTCTCATTGTCACAATTCAAAATCAGATTATACTTCTTATCTTCATATTTTAATACCTTATCATATTTACCTTTAGCATAATTCTACATTCACTCCAAATCTTATCATCACATAAAATAACATTTCCATCAATACTGTTGAATCATAGCATCTAACTTCATAAAAGAATATACCATTATTCGATACATGTATATATATATAACTTACCTTAACTTTTATTCCCTTCAAATTAATTTTTATGGTATAACCCATGGTACTTGAATAAGGTATTTAAGTATGGTTTTCCCAAAACAAAGGCCACACTTAAGTATTATACTTGAGTCTATAGAGATAGAGAAGCTAGGCAACCCTTCTATATATGAATATAGTACTCAAATACAAGGCCTTTGTTAGTAGAGTCAATATTCAAGTATCATACTCAACTACTAGAAGGTAAAGCTAGGCTTACTTTAATCTTCAGTAGTGGAATAGGATGTTCGAGTATTGATTTAAGATAGGCAGTGTTCAAATACTATATTCGAGTATTGAGTATGGAATTCCTAGATTAGTGCTTGAAAACACAAAAAAACCTAGACAACCAAATCTAATCTCACATACAACAATATATATTCATTTCACTTTACTTTAAACATATTATTCAATAACACTTAGCTTAACAATAAGTCCCATACACTATTAACATCAATTTAATTTAAACTCAAACAATTATTTTAAAACTCAACTACCAATTAGGTCTAAAATCAATTCTTTTAAATATTATTAAGTAATTAGATTATCTATTTAACTCAAATTAATGAAATCGAGGAGAATGAGATCTACTAGAAAGGTTGAAATAGATTCCTATCATTATAAATCCAACAAGCGTGTAAATTCCTAATTTTCACTATATCAATCAAACTAACATAACCTAGTTTCAAAATTTGCAATTCATAGATCCATACCTTGATGAAAGGATGCTTAATAACAATCGCCTTGAAGATTTGTTGATTTCCTTTGAGGGTTCAACTTGAAATTTGGAGGGAATATGCAAGAGAGATGAAATGGAGGGAGGTCATTAATGCTTGCAAGAAAAATGAGGAAATTGATTTTGTTTTGGGAGTTCTTACTAAAAAAGGCAATTTAGTAATTCTCATAAAAATTTAAGGATAATTTAAGAGACTAATAATCCTAAATTTCCTTTGTACTTTCCATTTTAAGTCTAACTTTTACACAATCTTATAATTAATCTAATTATATCTATTTTTATTTTACAATTTTACTTTCTATAACTAATTACTTACCATAATCTTCCTACAACATTTTTCTAATTATTAATATATTTATGAAATTATCACTCAAATAAATAAAATAAAATTTTATAATTTTAGAGAGTAACAAAGTTCAAGGATTGATTGCTATTTATGGCCAGAGGAGGGTCAGCCGATTAACACAATCAAGACGAGGCTGCAGGTGTTGGATGTAGAGCTTTTGCATTTATATTTACACAAGTTTAATACATTACAATTTCTAGATAAAATATTAAAATGTTCCAAAAGTTATGACTTCCACGGAGTTCACTAAGTTGGTTCTTCGCCTAGGAAAACTATCATCTTTTTAATTTCCTTTTATGGTAAGACCAACTGTCTTTGAATCGTTTAAGTCGTTTAAGTTATATATGAAGGTATTTTGGGCATTATAAGTTTAAAATTACCATTTAACAAGAGCTTTAACATTACCAAGTCAAGTTAAAGTTATATGTAGTGCATCTATATTGTATATAGAAAACAAGCTTTCAGTTTTCCTTATTTTGTTCCTTTTTCCATGTGACATGTTAAAACCTCAGCTACTCAAATATTTCGTTTCCCGCCTAATGCTTCTCGCTCTCCCGTGATGCTTTACAACTGGCAAGCTATCGGGTGAAACCACATGGGCTTACATTTTGCAGGTTAGGCTATTTTTCTTTTGCCTCGAAACCATTCTTCAGGCAGCTGATGGGTGAAACTCATTTACTATTTCTTTTATTTATTTATTTTGTTACATGTTCTTTCTTTATATTAATTTTTAAATATTATATTTTAAATTAAATACATATTAGTTAAATTTTTATTAACACCTTATAATTCATGCATTATTTCACTTTCTTTTATCAATTTCATTGCATATTTTTTTAAACTCACTTCTGTAATTTATAATTTAAAAGATAATATTTTTAAATAGTATAAATATAATATATTAATATCATTAAATAGTATAGATATAAAAAAATATATTTTTACTATAAAAATATTTTACATATGTTCAAATATAATTCAGTTGTATTCTTGAATTATATATTTTATTTTTAACTCTTGAGCGTTCTCTTTTCTTTTTATTTACACTATTGCCTTAATACTTTATGAGTTAAACACTCTTTTTATCTATTTAATTATATATAGTTTAAATACTAATATTCACTTTATTACTTTTTTTATTTATGTTTACTCTTATTATTTATAAGCTATCAATTATATAATCTATTATTAAAAAAATTAAATTTAAAATTAAATTTATTTATTTAATTTTTATAAGTATTTTCTTTACATAAATTTTTAATTTTCATGTTTTAAATTAATTATAAATCAATTGATATTTTATCAAGGCTTATAACTTATGTATTATTTTATTTTTTATCTATTTCATTACATATATTTTTTTTCATATTTACTCCTATTATTGTATATCACTCATATGCTAATATTATTTAGTAGTGTAGATATAAGATAACATATTTTTTATTATAAAAATATTTCATATAAGTTAATATTTTAAATTAAATTATTTAGATACATATTTTATTTTTAACTTTTATATTATTTTACTATTTACTATTTATTTTTTTCTTTTATTAGATCAATCATTGCATATTCTTCTTCTTTTTCTTCTTCATATCCCTTTCATTGTTTATAAATCATATACTAATTTAACAAAAAAGTATACATATAATAAAATATATTTTATTTTTATTATAAAATCATTTTAAATAAGTTAAAGATGTAATTTAATTGAATTTTATTTTTAACTTTTATATTGCTTTATGATTCACCAATTAGTTTTCTTTTTTTCTTCTTTGTTCCATTCCATATTTTTTGACCCTTTTTTCTTTTACAACATAGATGATAATATTATTAAGTAGTATATATATATATATATATATATATATATATATATATATATATATATATATATATATATATATATATATATATATATATATATATTTAATTTATTATAAAAATATTTTAAATAAATTTAAACATGAATACAAAGTATTAATTGAAATAATTAATTACTTATTCTATTATTTAATAAAAAATATAAAAATTAAAATCAAACCTTTTATTTAAATTTTGTCAATAAGTCGTCAATACCCAGCTTTTAGTACTATTTTTTAATTAAATATATATTAATTGAAAAATTTTCAAACCTTCACAAATTGTGTACCATTTTATTTTTTATTTATTTTATTGTACACCATTCTTCTTTGATAGTTACTTCCATTAGTTATAGTTTATATATTAACAATATACATGTAATATAATATATTTTATTTGTATTATAAAAATATTTTAAATAACATAAAATTTTAATTTAATTAAAATTTTTATCTGTATATTTTATTTTTAACTCACATATTACTTTCTTTATCGTTTAATATTATTTTTGAAATTTTGAAAAAAAAATTATTCTATTTTTATTTGTCATTTTCAAAATTTAATGAAGCATTATTTTTTTTAACTTTAGTCTTCTTTTTTACTAATAAATACTTCATTGTTTTATACATTATTTTAAAATATTTTAAGAAATTTATTTTATCATATTTCTTACTTCTATATCAATATCAATATGTATGCTATCTATATTATAATACTAAAATAATTTTTTTCTCCAATATACAAGAATGCGTGTTATGCTCTCTTTCTTCTATTTTTTTCATTTTCTTACCCATTCCTTCTACTTCTCTGATCTGTCTTCAATACCAGTTGTTAAGACGTAGCTTCATTGCCATGCATTTTCATTTTATATGGCTAGATCTGCTTCCACGTGTCATTAAATTATGTTGCTCCAATTTTTATTACTTTCTAGTTACTTTGTTTTCTTTTTGAACCACAATTTTTTTCTTTTATTTGTACACACATTTATTTTCTTACACAATTTCACATTTTTTTATTTACATTGTTACTCTAATATATTACCTTATATACATACATCATTTTCTAATCTACTTTATTATATTATGTATATGTATTCTTTATTATATTATATATATATTCTTTAATTTATTACATACATATATACAATTTATTTACAAGTGTAATAAAATAATATAAGTATGATATAATATATTTTATGTTATTATGAAAATATTTTAAATAAATTAAATAATTAATTTAATTATTTAATTACGTATTTTATTTTTAAATTTTATATTACTTTATAACTCATTCATTATTTCTCTTATTTTTATTTGCTTTATTACATTTTTTTATGTTCATTCCTATTATTTATAATTCAAAAGCTAATATCATCAAATGATATAAATACAATATATAATATTTAACTTTATTATAACAGTATTTTAATGAATTAAAATTTTAATATAGAAAATATTAATTAATAAATATAATTACATATTCTTTTATTTAACAAAAATTATGAAAATTAAAATTAAATTTATTTGTTTAAATTTTATGAATATTTTCTTGATATCAATTCTTAATTATTATATTCAAATTAAACATATATTAAATGAGATTTTGTCAACAATTTATAACTTCTACACTACTTTATTTCCTTTTATGTGCCTCATTGCATTTTTCTGCAAATTCACTCCTCTTATCTATAATTCAAGTACTAATATTATTAAATAATATAAATATAATATGATTATTTTATTTTTATTATAAATATATTTTAAATAATATAAAGATTTAATTAAAATAAATTAGTTTACTATTTATTCAATTTTTAACTTTTATATTATTTAACATTAGAGTCAAATCCTCCTTATTATATTTGTACCATTTCATGCTTTTCTCCACTATATTTTTTGTTTGAAATTAAAATCAATTTTATTTACTTAAATTTTGTTAATAATTTTTATTATCAATTTCTAAATACTATGTTTCAAATTAAATATTTATCAATTGATGAACTATTTTTATTTTTATTTATTTTATTATATATTTTTCTTATTTTTTGTTCACTTATATTATTTGTAACTTAGATATCTTATTTTCTTTATTTTTCATTTTCCTACCTATTTCTTCTACTTTTATTGGACCAAATTCTTGCCATAATAATGAGTCATTTTTTAGGCATATTTTTCCCCCATCAAATTGCACATATGAGGAAAAAAATGGACCACCAATTTCTTCCAAAGCAAAATCAACCCATCCTTTATTTCTTCTCTTTCTTTGCCAATCTCCTTTTCTCTTTTTATATAGAAAAAATACCTTTTTTGTTTCTCCATTTTTCCTACTTTATGTTCTATATGCAATAGTGTTATTTCTTGCAATTTTTCTACTATTATAATGAACTAATTATTGTGCTTTTAGTCCATATTGGTTAAAGGGAAAAAATTAGGCTTCCATTCTTCTTCTTTTTATTTTATATATATTTGTTTCTTTTTATATATTTTTCTTTTATTTATTTTACTACTTCATTACATTATATATTATTTTTTATTTACATTCTAATATATTTTCATATATATTGTTATTATTTACAATTCTAATACCAATATTATTAAGAGTAATACATATATAATATAATACATTTTATTTTTATTATAAAAATATTTTATATAGGTTAGAATTTAAATTTAATCGAATGACCATACTGCATATTCTATTTTATCTTTTACAACTCACCTATTATTTGTATCTTTTTTTATTTATTTCATTGTATATTTTTCTTCTTTTCTCTTTTGGTTTATTTAAAGTTATTATTTACAATTCAAATACTAATATCATTAAGAAATTTATATTTTATTTTTGTTATAAGGATATTTAAAATAAATTAAAATATTTAATTAAATCAAATTAGTTAATTATATATTCTATTTTTATATTACTTCACAGTTTAATATTTATTTTCTTTATTTTTATTACTCTACCATAATTCTTTTCTTCTTTCCTCTTTTCACATCTCCTATTATTTAAATTTTATATAATATCATAAAATAGGGTGTATATATATATATATATATATATATATATATATATATATATATATATATTTAATTTTGTTATAAATATATTTTATATAATTTTTATATCTACTATTATTTACAATTTAGATGTTAATGTTGCAAAATAATATAAATATATCATGATATGTTTAATTTTACTATAAATATATTTTAAATAAGTTAAAATTTTAATATAGAAGATATTAAATAAAATAATTAATTGTATATTATATTATTTAATGAAAGTATCTAAAAATTTAAATCCAAATTAATTTTCGAAATTTTATCAATATTATATTTATATTAATTTTTAAATGTCATTTTTAAATTAAATGTACAACAATTAAGATTTTGTCCATGCTTTATAACTCATGCATTATTTCACTTTCTTTTATCTATTTTTTCACATTTTTTGTGCTCACTTTTATTATTTATAATTTAGAAAATAATATTACTGAATAGTATAAATATAACATATTAGTATCATTAAATAATATAGATATAATATAACTTATTTTATATTATTACAAAAATATTTTAAATAATTTAAAGTTTAATTTCATTGTAGTTTTATATTTTGTATTCAATTTTTACTTCTCTCTATATTTATGCATGTTTGTTTAAATATATGATTTTTCATTTCATGACAAGAACCTCAGAGTATTGATGAATAGATATGAACAAAATTAAAGCAAAATGTGGAGTATCTTTCTGGTTTGTTAGCAAGGTTGCAATATCGAAGATGATTAGGGAAAGTTCAAAATTTTCAATTGATTTCATTGGTGCTTTATTGTCACTTTTTCCTTTTTCTTTTAGTTTTTGTTGTTGATATAATTATATTATATTATATTATATTATTATGAGAAAGTTTTTTGATTATATGGGATGAATTTTTTTTGTTTCATTTTTATTTTCATTATTTCAATTAATTTCCAGACTGCCCTTTCTATTTCATGTTGTGTGGATGCTTCAATTTAGTCTGCGAGAAAAAGAAACTGTAGTCTATGAAGTATGTAAGTCCACTTCTATGTGTTGACTGCTAATTGTATCTCTATTTCATCCATTTCTTTTGAATTAATATACTACCTTATTGACTACTTTTAGGTACTAATGCATGTTTGTAAGTATTATAAATGCTTAAAAATACTAACATACATATTTTAGAGTACCTAAGTATATACTGATTTGATGGATATTAATTTATACTTGACTCCTAGAAGTTAAGACCAATACATAATCGATGATAGAAGTATTATTTATAAATTTTATTTTTTAGTACTTTTTACCTCTTTGAGTTTCAGAGCTCCATATTTACTTTGATCAAATTGCTTCAACTCAAAGAATGAACTTTTTACCTATTCAAGGGTGCTGCTTCTTCTTCATGGTATATAGTACTAAATTAGTATTTATTATATATATATATCATAACTTATAACAAGTGTATTTAATTATGTTATTGACTAATTTAATAATTTTGTGCATAGCACAAGCTCAAAACTAGTTTTTAAAATATAGAGGAGGTTGTTATATGATTTGAAAGTATAGGAAAAATTTGTATAATTTAAATCAAATACAAAAAGGTTAAAATAATTTACTAAAACAATTAATTCTTAATTGTACAAGCTCCCTACAAAAATACCCTTTTGTCCTCAGATTCCAACTTGGGTTGTTTCTAGTGAAATGAAAAATAAAAAAACATGTTAAATGCAAAACCTGATTTATTTACCAAAAAAAAAAAAAAAACTAGTTAGATCTTCTTCCTGTACTTGTTATTCTTCCGTCTTCGGTGTCGGCGCTGATCAGTATGTTCTATCTCTATAACTCCATCTATTCTCATCTCTGATTCAATCGTCCCCCTCTGTCGCCACCCGCCGCACCGACTGCCGCTTTTACCTCTCATCAGGTTTCATATTGCGCATTATCCCTCCTCTATCTCTGTCACTATTTTTTTATTATAATTTTCAGCCGATTTACTTGATGTTAATTTGTGTTTCTGAGTGAAGTTCTTCTTTTTCCTTTTTGTAGATCTAGGGTTGGGACTTATCAGTCATATTCTCACCTTCTGTTTTCCGTCATTAGCTGAAATTTTGTACTTTATTTTTTTTCATCAACACACTGAAAGCTAAAAAAATTGTTTGCGAACTGTTTGTTGAGTTTGCCCCTTTGTTTTTCAATTTTTTCCCTAATGCATCTTCAATTGCTGAATAATGATTTTAGGTTCCAAAGCATAGTATGATTTTGATGTCATTCGATGAAGAATTTTTCATATTGGAGATCTACGCTGTTTATGATAATTCTGTCAAACCTAGCCATTGAAGGATACCCCTTTTTTTTAAAAAAAAAAAAAATTCCATGAAGAAGCATGCTGATGTAAAAGTTAGAAGGATGGGGAAATTAAAAGCATGCTGTGAATATAGATACCCTCAATTAGAAACTGTGGTTTGAATTTACAGAGAGATAGATATAGAAATTTATTTTTATTGAATTAACGGGTTTCAAAATAGGAGATTGTGTCTTTCTTGCTTTGAAATTGAAAGAAATTGAAGGGATTGAGATCCGCATGCTATTAATTACCAGAAACAAGCCAATATAGGGAAGCACTAGTTTCAGAGAAGCTAGGAGTTGGTTCTGTGGGCATTGCTATGGCTGGATCTATTTCATAATTTTGATTCCTTTCTCCTGCATGCTTCACTATTAGCATCTATTGTCACACTAAATAGCCAGAGGCAAGTCAATGAAAGAGAGTAGTCGACCAGTCAGAGTAGCTAACCTAGGATTCCGTGAGGTATTTCTAGTATCTCCAGAGTTTTCATCTGCAAATTCTGCTCTAAAATTAACACCTCCCTTATATCATGACTTGAACAGTTGTAAATTATACTACATTAGTAATACTCTAATCAGGACTGCTAATAGGGCATGACTTCTTGTTTGATGAATCTAAATTAAGCTTTCACTAATTTAAAGTTGTAAGTGAAACTTACTGGATATTATATGAGGCAGTTGATGTGGGGCATTGAAGGTAATCAGCATCAACTTTTCTAATTGAAGCTTCAGGTGATTTGTCCAGGTGATTGACTGTTCTATGCTAATGAGAATGACTTCCAACTTGAGGCTAGTTTTAATTCCAGTTAGGTTTCTTAATTGTTCAGGGAAATGGGTTTGTGGACGATACTTGAAGGTTTCCTGCTTCTTGCAAATGCATTAGCAATATTAAATGAGGATCGCTTTCTTGCACCTAGAGGATGGAGCTTCTCTGAATTTTCAGGTGGCAAGACAAAGTCACTTAAGGGCCAGATTATAGGCCTTATTTATGCTACTCAGTACCTTAGAGTTCCTCTCATACTGCTCAATTCCATATGCATATTTGTAAAGTTGGTTTCTGGATGATGTGTTGCAAGGTGAGATGTCAATGCTTGTGTTAGTTATGATTTGTTGTTGATGATCCATTGTTCTGGGAGACTGGAAGTACCATCATATTTTCTTTTGCTTTAACGAAAGATAATAAATGAAAATGAAATTTTATATTGGTTGTAAGGATAAGGTTTACATTTATGAAAATGATTTTTGGCACATTCTAGAAGATATTTTCTTGGAACATACAATATGTATTGACTTTAACAGGACACCTGCCCGTGGGTTGAATTTAATTCACAATTCTAATGATCAGCAGTTTCTCGTTCTCTGGTATTATTGTTGGACATCACTATGAGATAATCACTTGCAATGTGGTTATTTTTCAAATTGTGATATATTAACCAGAATCAATCGATATTGATAACTTTAAATTTACATAGTAGGTCTAAGGTGAAGGCAATATCTACAGCTAATGTAGTCAGCAAACCATCTAGCTAAGCTTCATCTCCTGTTTCACTTTCTCTAAAAAATATTGGAAGAATTTGTACTCATTTTTTTATATGAGGGCTTATCTGAGTTTTGTGTTGTCTTCGTTTTGACTGCCCATTTTTCTGGCGCTTAGCTTTGGCAAGTGATGTTTTCATGTTAGCTCCTCTAATATAGAGGTTGCTCCGCTCTGTCATGTTATCTGCTTTCCACAAAATTAATCTTTCAACTAACGGATGTTTATATATGGGGTTGGGGAAGAAGCTGCTGGATTGAAGAAAGACTTAATGAGACATTTTACATAGTTGGTTTCTTAATGGTTGCAGGGTTAAGAATCTTCATCAAAGCAATTTCGGAGAGTGTCTTAGGTAGGGAAGTCCGAAAAATGTTATTTTTACAAATATTTATTTGTTATTGTGTTTCTCCTTTTGAGGGATATTTAACCCTTGATGTTATTCATGATCGCAAAATCAAGTTGATTACCACAGAGACGGTGCTGAGCAGTGAGGGATTGAGAGCATTTTGACTTCATACCCGTGTTACTTTTCAGTTTTGTATTAATGATCAGTTCCCAGTTTTTTCATTTTTCTCGAAATCATGTTGCTTACCACTAGAATTGCACGTCTGGGCTACATGGATGATAACTTAGATGGTATATCAGATTATAATTCCATATCAGGGAAAAGTCTCAAAGGATGGGAACCCCGAAAGAGACTAACCCAGCTCAACTAGGATATGTTAGCTTTTTTATTCTTAACAATACATTATCCTTATTTTGTTTTGGATTGTAATCTCTAATAAAAAGATAGGTCCATGAGCAGAAGCTCCTGTAATAGTCAATCTTGTGATACATAAATGAGGAATATATAATGCACAACTATAGTTTTAAAAACTTGTGCTATGAATACATAAGCAGGAATGCTTTCATACGTATTACCTCAATTTCCTTTTTTTCTAAAGTAAATATTTACTTATCGTGTTGAATGTTGAAATTAAAATCAAGGACACATATTTTTGTGGGCAATTTAATACTAGAAACATAAAAACTACACATTCCCCTAGTAGGGATTCCTATTCTATTTCTTATTGGCAGGGAATCGTATTCTATTTCTTATTTGAGCCTATATGAAATCACAAACACTGCATTTCATTGGCTGAAGGAACACATTATTTTACTCATAAATCAGCAAAAAGATCGTACGTTTTGGAATCTACTGCAATAAGCCTTAAGGCAGCAATTGCAGCTGCAACTGACATAATGGCAAAGAAAAAAACATTGAGCCAATGCCAGAGCTTTTGCGGGGAAGTTAATTTGTTCTTCTTTGCCACTAAGTACATATGGTTTGCAAGGATAAATGTAAGTGGGAATGTGCTGATTGCTCCTGTGAGGCTCATGAAATCTCCAAGGAATGGCAGCAGAGCGGAAACAAATGTGTTGAAGGCCAGGTATCCACCTCTCACGATGACTCTGAATGACAAGTTCTTGCAAGCCAATGCACTTCCTACTATCCCAAACCTAGTATCCAAATACTCATACATTGGACTTGCAAATATCTACAAAAAAAATACAAGTGATTTCAATATATCAATAAAAATATCAAGTGACTCTATCGGTGCAACGAGACTGACTTTGAGGAGTTTCATCTTGTGAAATGGGAATAAAATCTATCTACACAACGAAACTGGCTTCCAGGAGCCCGGCTTTGTGAGAGAAGAGTGGGGATTCACTCCCTTCTCACAGAGAGACTCTAGTGATTCTATCCGCACAATGACACTGACTATAAATAGCCTCATTTTGTGAGATGAGAGTAGATTCTATTTATACAACAAAACTGGCTTCCAAGAGCCTTGGTTTCTAAGAGAAGGGGGGGTATTCATCCCTTCTCACAAAGAGAGACTCTTGTGAATCAATCTCATTATAGTAAGGCTACTTGTACTTGTCATTCTTCACACTCTAATTTATTTGAGCACATGCCATATGAATCACACCTATGCTGCTACCTATCATAGGCTGACCAGTTAGTTAAAATAGTGGCATGTCTGCATGTTGTGAGAAGAACAATGTGAGAGTATGACATATGCAATTAGCATTTTTCATGTTAGTGTGTGAGTAACTTTTCGGATAAAATTTTAACCAAATATAAAGAAGAATTTTGTGATAGAGATGAGTACATGCAATGCGATGACTGACTGGAAAAAGGCTGAAATGTTGGCCACAAGCTTAACCCAGGCTGGTCCATTGACATTGTTCAACAAATATGATGATGTCCCATTTCCATATGCCCAGTACCCTGTAAAAGTGACCAAATATAGCGGGATAACTCCAACACTAAACTGAAAGTACAGGGCTTTCATCATGTTCTTGACAACCGGCTGCTTGATCGTTGCCTTTAAGTGGTAGAACCAAATAGGAGTCAATTTCAGAGCACATACGAATGTGAAAGAGAATGATCTATCAACAAAAGAGCCCAAGAAATGAACTTTGAAGCTCCTATATTACCTGTATCTCAGGAAGCATTCCTGTGTTGTATGCAAATACCAGATTTGCAGATGCCCCTATAGTTGTAAATATTTTACTTGTTGCTGTTCCGGGAATACTGTAATCTCGAGCTGGAGATTTCATCCCTGACATTGTAGCAGTAATTCTTGTACATTAGCACAGAAGCTTGAAGAACTCAAATCAAACAACTTAAATTCATCTAAGCTAATTATCAAGAGGGGAAAAACAAAAAAATATCTTAGGCGAACTCTGATCCTCAAATGATGTCTTCCAACATATAAGACAAATAGGGGGTAGTTCTACCAGAGCCTTCAAGGCCTGATAGAAGGAAATGGATTTGCAAGAAATGGAACAGAACTAGACATGAAATTTTTTCCTTGTGAGAGAAGAATTTGATATTTTTTTCCTTGTTTCTGATACAGTAATGAAGTTCCATATTGATTTCCCTTTGATGAACATGATATGGATAGATGCATATATTACAGAAAGGAGGGTTGAATGACAGAAAACTAAGCATCCAAGAATTCCACATCATTTTCTACACATATAAATTATATATACAGAATGTATGCCAATAATATTGAATAGAATCAGACCTAACCACAACAAAGAATTCTGTGAAGGTGTTCTGAAACAGATACAACAGGCATGAGAACTAACCATCTTTCAGTGACAACAAAAATGCTATTACAATGTATAGCAGGCTGAGAACTGTTGAAACACCCAGCCAGATTCGAAGAGCTGACAGATGGGGAATGCAGACAGCAAATGCAATACACACAATCCCTGCCATGGTAATACAGAATGGAAGCTTCAAATGACCATCATCCCTAAAGAGTACATAGCAAGCCTGCACAGTGGCGATTGGAAAATACTTAGCAAATGAGAATGAAGAAGAAATCAAGCAATTCAGTTCAGCTATCATTACTGTAAAAGTCTACAAAGAAAAAACATAATTGACAACTCATAAGCATGAGTATCATAACTGTTAGCTACACAGAATACTGCAATAACTATTAGATTATTTGGAGATGATTTTTTAACACAGATTGGAGTATAAACAGTATCATCAAAAGAAATCACAGAAAGATGTATGGATACTGGTTTGCTTGGCAATCTGAATGACAGGAAAGGAAAGGCTCGTGACTTCTAGCTAAATCAGAAACCAATAACAGCACTGCTATCTGATAAATTGCGTGAGATTTCAGAAAATTCTTGTGAAGAAAGAGGATTGAAGTATCTCTTTCAAAGAAGTCACTAGAAAAAGTATTTAATTGAATTGCATGGACAAGTCTCTCACCTTCAAGGCTGAACCAGCCAAAATAATATAGCCAGTATTTATCATAAAAAGGTTGATATACTGCAAGGCCCATGTCAGAGAATATGCCTTTTTCCCTGCAATGAGGATGTGCTACAAGAGTTAATGTGCAACAAGACGTGTACAAGAGAGGAGACTAGTTTTCAATTTTTCCTGTTTAAATCCACTCAGCTACTTTCCTCTTGTCCTTACCATATATATATCCAGCAAGATCTCGGTATCTGATATGCCTTCTGCCTCCAAATTCATGAAGGTGAGCAATAAGAGCATTTGCATACAGAGAAATGGCAGTAGCAGCAATTAGACCAACTACGCCATATATCCAACCCAGGGGAACCATAATGGTCCCAGAGTACCCGAGTACATAAGCACTATTGATTCCAGTGGTGAGGACAAAACCCACTTGAAACCATGAATCTGCAAGAAATTCAACAAGAACCAAGAAAAAAACCAAACATAAAAATGTGGTTGATAAAGGCATTGAATACAATGGGAACCCTTTTCCTATTCAATTGGAGAGTCAAGAGAGAGACCACTTGTCAAACAGTAAAGTTATATGAAATTGCTAAATGACAACTAGTTCATTAATGAACAATAAAAATAATTCCTTTCCCAGTTCAGTCCTGCAAGAACTTCTGCTTTAACATTCCATCGCAGGAAAGCCTATCAACTTAAACAAAGAAACTTGAAAATCCTTCTCAATCTTTTCCATGAAAATTCAAATCCAAGAAGATGGAGTATCCAATCCCAGAAATTCTTTTACCCCAAGAAAGCGAATTTAAATGCAGCAATAAGCCAACAAGCAATGGTGAATCGTTACTGATTAAGCATACAAGACAAAACGAAATGGCATTCATTTTCACACCCAATAAGTTCATTTCTGAAAAGGACCACAGAAAAGGGCAAAAAAAGAACACAAATTGGAAATCATTTCAAGCAAAGTAACCCACAAAAGAATCTCGTATCAGAAGCAAAAACATGAATTAAACAACGAACCGCTGCTAATCTGATGTGCTGTTTCAGGGACCTCAACATCGATGACGGTTTCCACATTGCGGCCCTTGGGTGAATCTAAATCGACTTCGGCCAACCCCATCGCTGCTCCTCTTCCGTTGTCTTCCTCCGACGGCAGGGTCGCGATCAACTGCTGTTCCTCCTCCTCGGCCTCCTCTGAAATCCACGCAGCAGCCAGCGTGACTCTCGGAGCCGTGCGGCAATCTCTTTATATATCCCCGGACTGGAGGGGTCACCACACATTCAAATCGATAATGAACAGGGAATCTCGGTCCCTTTTCCAAAGCAAATTCCTCAGATTCCCACTTGAATTCGCTAACCCCTCTTCCAAAAATTTGAAAAGTCCTCAACTTTATTGTTCACTTTGTGGCGTTCTGCTTTTCCTTTTTCCTGTTCGGTTCTATCGGTTGCCACAAGTTGTTAGAGTTGGCGCGTGTTTTAACTGTTAATCAAATAGATTCTGGTGCCGTGTTTCAGAGACAACAATTGGCCTCCGATTGTCGCTGAGGTTGGTTAGGTACTTGCCGTAATTATTTTTGATCTTCTCATTTCGTACAGCGCGCCATTCGAGAAATGAAGTTATTGTCTACGATGGTTCACATTGAAATCTCGTTGGGACCCACCTGTTTGCCGGTGTGGTTTTGCAAGATGATGAATGACGTGTGATACGATCCAACGGATAATGAGATCATGATGAAGAGGCGGCGTACTGGATCAGTCTAAGATGATTTTTTTTCTTGCGCTCCCTTAACTGACATAAAAATTAACAAAATAAGGAAAGTTACTACATTATTATTATAAGGGGAAGGTTACATTACCCTCAAAATTTCAAAATTTGAGTAGTGGTATAGTCTCATTCATAAAATAAGATTACTTAAATTTATAATAATTTATTTAATAAATAATATCACACCACCCAAAATTTAAAAATTCTAGAACACCTTAAAATTTCCCTTATTATCATCATCAAGGTCAAATAAGAATGATTTTGTTTGTATTAGAAAAATAAAATCATTCGCGTGCATAATTGAATGTTTCCCCACGAGGGGGAGTTCTGGTTTCCCACTCCACCGTCGAATTGAAATTAAGGTTGTGATTTTGAACAGGTAACTAGAAAATTCTGTATCTTGGCCCCCAGAAAAGTAGATTTTGAAATTAGGGTTTTGCTTTTATAGATTTTGTATAATATTCATGAATTTTACTATATATAAATTGATGTTCTGACGGTAAAATGTTTAAAATAAAGATAGTTATTTCTAAGTTTAAAAGATTCGTATTTATTAAAATAATTAAAAGATCAACTGGTTCTTGTTTGTTAAGGGATGATCGAAAGATTATCCTATCCAATAATAACTAAAATATATTTTTAGTAAGTTAATGCATGATGATTTAGTGGTGAAATGCGTGAATAGAATACCAAAAACCTTGTTCTCAAATCTTTTATTTTCAATAAAATAAAATTTAGAATGCAACACATTGTAATTTCAGTAGCAAAAGGAATGCACAAGTTTTTTTAATTTTAATTAAAAAAATTATAAGAATCTACATGATTTTTACCAATAAAATTGTAATTTTTTTTATAAAAAATGCATGGAAGTATAAATCTTGAATATATGATGAATATAGGTGTTATGTATAACTAAAAAGTGAAAAATGATAATCAAACAAGTTGCTTTTTCTTTTCTTTTCTTTTTTTTTTTTTTTTTGACATATCCAAGCCTAACATTGTGTGTAATGTATGGTTACTTGAACTATGCGCAAGATTCAAGGAGTTTTAAAGGAATTTGATACAAGTAGGCGGCGACAATGGGGCTAGGCGGCGGTCTAATGCTCCAACAATTTTGATGCCTTCATTTTTATTTATTTATTTATTTACTGGTAACGTAACGGGTCCTTAGACCCAAAAAAATATATTTAAATACTATTTCGTAAAAATAATTAATAAATTAATTAATAATTAATAATTTATAATTAATAATTTATGAATAATAATTGATAGCTAATAAAATAATTAAAATATTTCATAAAATTAATTATTAAATTAATTAAAATTATAAAATAATATAAAAATATATATTAATAAAAATAGATATATAATTAAAATAATTTATATTTATATACAAATTAAATTATATTAATATAATTAAGGAGTTTAAAATAAAAATATAATATATAATATTTAATTAATTATATTTTATAAATTATATATATGCATAATTTTTATTTTACTATTATTTATAATAAAATTATAATTACTTAAAATATAATTAATTATATTTTATGATATTATTTATTTACATATATCTTTATATATTTATAATTTAAAATTAGGATATAATTATGTTAAAATTATTTTAATTATATTTTATAAAAAATATTTAAATTTATATTATAAAGAGTATGTCTTGTATATTAATAAAAAAAAGAATAGATTTGGAAAGAATTTGAAGAGGTAACAACTTATAAACTATAAATAACTTATAAAATATAAGATATTTCAGATAGTTTATTAAATTAAAACTTAATTTTTTTAATAAGTTAATGTAAAAAATATTCTAGTTAATAAGTTATAAGCTAACTTATTGGTTACGCGAAATGGAGCCTCAATGATAATCTCTCGAGTCTTAGATACTCTCAGAACATTAGCAAAAACTAACATGAAAATTTGAGATAAAGGACTGTGAAATAAATGAGTTTTTAGTTCTATAGGAATACTCAAATTAGCCATTCTATCAATGCAAGTGTTTCCTTCTTTGTATGTGTGTTGGATCACAACTTTCCACTTTTTCTTCAATAATCTATGTATTACTAATATCGATTTATTGCTTCTATTATTGAGGTTAGTTAAGCAACAAAAAAAGGCCTTAAAGTCACATTCAAAGATGATATTTTTATATTCCATATTTCATGCAACTTGAAGATCGCATAAAGCTCCTCGACATTTAGCTATAAAGGCTAAGCAATGTCCTAATGATTTAGTAAAGCCAATTATCTATCCTTCATTTGAGTTTTGGAGAAAACCTTCACATCTAACTCTATTATCCTCTCCTCTAGATGTCCTATTTGTATTAATCACATAAGGTAGAGAGGATAGTTCTTCCTTTTCTTCACACAATCAACACGCAGGATTGCCATAACCCCATTTACTAGTGTAGGAGTTCATTAAGAGACCATTATGGGTTGCTTGCCAAAAGAAACATCTTACCCATTGAGAAACTGGAATACGCCAGATGTCTCGCTAGATTTTTTCTAGAGTTAACCACACATCTTGCATAAGAAGGCTGTACGCATCTTTAATTAAGAAAATTCCTACTAGGTTGCTTGACTAAGATAACTTATCAGAACTAGCATCTATACAAGGAGGAAGACAAGGTTGAATCTTATCTAGTATAAACTTTGGCAGGATGGTCTGTAACAACCACCAATTCTAGTTTATTCAACATAAATACATTGACCCTTGCATTTTTTTATTCGTCATCCATACATTCAAAGGCATAATGTATAAGAGGTTGATCAAGTCCTAGCTAATTATCTAGCTAGAACTACACAAACTTATTATTAAGATGCCATTTTAAACCATATATAGTTTCATTTTGGACAAAAGTGATGGTCTTCTAAATTGAAGAATCATTATTGGACCTTTTAAGATTTATAGGCCAATCTCCTTTGAATTCATGTTTTCCTTTCATAATTTTCACCTATAAGCTATCCTTATCAATCCAAACTTTATAGCAAGGTTTTATCAAACATGTTATATTCATTTTCTCCAAGTTCCTTAAACCTAATCCACTGGAGTTTCTTGGTTGATAGATTTTTTGCTAACTAATAGGGTGCATTTTCATCACAGTTCGATCATGCCCCCAGATAAAATTCCTGTGCAACCTTTCAATTTCCAAGCATATTCTTTAAGGAATTTTCTCCACTTGCATATTGTATATGGGAATACTTGATAGAACAAAAGTCGCAAGAGTTATTCTTCCAGCTATAGATAGAGCTTTGGTTTGCCATCCTGCAAGTTTTTAATTAACTTTATATAGAAGCTTATCATATCTTGTATTATCCTTGCCAATCGCACGTAGGTTAGTTCTAGGATATCTTTCTAAGTTCTGAGTTTGAAAGAAACTATTGAGTTCTGCTATTTCATTTGTTCTGAGGTTGCTTTAGAAAACAAAATGAGATCGTCAGTGAACATGAGATGAGATACATATGGTTTTGATCTACCCATTCTGATAGGTTTCCAATTCCCTATTTTTACTTTACCCATAATTATGTTAGATAGTTTTTCCATACAAAGTACAAATAGATAAGGAGAAATAAAGTCCCCTTTTCTGATTCCTCTTAATGACAAAAAATTAGTTATTTTATTGCCATTCCAAAGAACGTCTAAGGTTAAAGTAATGACACAATTGATTATTAGTAAATGAAGTTAATTTGGGATACCAAATTTTTTCAACATATTTGATAGGAAACAATATTTGGTTCTACCATATGCTTTTTTAAAGTCAATTTTAATAGCCATGAATCCTTTTTGCTTTTTATTTCTTTGCATAAAGTGAATCATTTCACTAGCTATTACAATATTGTCTTAAAAACACTTTCCTAAAATAAAGTTGGATTGAAATGGGGAGATTTAAGTTAAAGTAGAGGATTCAATCTGTTGACAATAACTTTAGTAATGCATTTATAGCTTACATTACATAAAGAGATATGTCTAAATTGATTCATAAATTTTGGTTAACCTATCAATGTAATTAATGTTTGGTTAACATTTTACGCAATATTTCTCCCTTTACAAACATCTTTCACAAATGTAGTTAGGTTGTGACCTATCTTATCCTAGTTTGCTTGATAAAATCTAGGTGGGAAGCCATCCTTAATTGTAAGCTAGAGCCTTTGTTGAGCCCATATTAAAAATTACACATTTGATTTCAAATGACGATACTTTTGTATTCAATTTGCTAATATCTTCCTCTTTAAAAATAAGAAAAGAAAAATTCATATGAAGGAAGGTATACTGACCATAATCTTCAACAAATAACTTTTTATAGAAATCCACGATTATAGTAGTCAATAAATTTTTATCATCAATCTAATGACCACTAGAATTCCGTAGCATAGAAACTCTATTATATCTCTATCTTACCATAGTTTTGGTATGATAAAACTTAGTATTTCGATTGTCATCTTGGATCCATGTAGATCTCGACTTCTAATACCATAAAACCTCTTCTTATTTTAGCACATCTAATAATTCTTGTTGTAGTTGTTTTTCAAGATTATCTAAATAAGGATTCCACTTTCTTTCTAATGCTAATTGAGCCCCTTTTATGTGAGCTAAAATATTATTCTTCTTTTATTTGATATGGCCAAATACCTCTTTATTCCATTTTAATAGCTTATCTAGGAGATTTTAGATATTGTCTAAAAAAGGTTTCTAATTACTCCAATTATCATTTAGAAATTAAGGAAATTGATAGTCGAGTAACTAAGTTACTTCAAAGTAGAATGGCCTATTTTGTATTTCATTTATTCCTCCAGAAATGTCAATCATTAAGGGATGATGGTTTGAGTAGACTTTTGGGAGGACTTTAGCAATAGCATCAGTAAATTTACACCTTTATTTTGTATTACATAATTCTCTATCCACTCATTCAAAAATATGATCATAACCATCATGGATTGGACCTTTCCAAGTAAAATGTGTCTTTTACCAACCTAAATCTATTAAGCCACATTTATTAATCTAATATAAGAATTCTTCGTATCTTTTACTCACGATTGGAGCTTTTTTTTTCCCCATAAGGTGAGCAATATCATTAAAATCACTAGTTGGAACCTACGGTTCATGGATAGATTTTGAAAGCCTTAAAATTTGAGATTGACATTCCTTACGAGACTCAATTTGAGGACTTATATATACCATTGTTAGAAGTTAGTATGATTTATTTTTTTCAACAATTTTAAGATGAACAAATTGAAATGAAGTAGAATGACTTCAATTTTGACTTTATTTTTCTTTTTGCCAATCCATATTCCTTTTGCTAGTCCTTTACCCTCTTGAACAAAAAATGAGGAAAATGCAGTTTTTGAAAAATCTTCTTAGCTCTACTTGACTCAACTTTGGTTTCTAGTAAAGTAATCATAGTTAGTTTGTTCTTTTCTTGTAAATTATTAGCATGAACAATGAACTCAGGGTTGCCAACACCTTTGTAACTCCAAGTTATGAAATTAATCATTAAAATAAAATTAAATGGTAATCACGAACCTAGTGCATTGCACTATTTATATGATCATGGATTCCATCAATTTATGATGTATCTAGCTACATATTTATATTGCCACTCTACTGTGTCTCCTTAATCATGGACATACAATTTAGATTTGAACTAGAGTTTTCCTTTAAAGTGATATGCTGGTTAGGAGGTTTTCCTATCGTATCAATATTCATAACATCTGTACAATGTTGAGTTTACTATTCTGTATCAGAAATGGATTTAAAATTCTGCTCACTCTGGTATGACATTGATCAGCTATACTCGATGTACTTCATAAACTAGAATTCACATGCATCTCTTTTTCTTTATGCTACGCCTTGTTTCTTTCAATGAACAGACCCACTATATTAACTTTGGTCTTGTCTCTATCCTTTAATGTCTTTTGGTTATCGTTTAGAGAAGTTAGAGTTTGTCCTTGATTTTTATTTTCAAGCCATATAAAATTTTTGTGCCTCCTATATGGAATGTTTAGATTTGAATTCTCTTTTTCTACTCCAATATCATAATTCTTTTTAAAGTGCTCATTTGCTTATTGTCTTCATTATCAAAAATTAGATTAGCAAGGGTTGCAAAATGAGAACCTTTAAGTTTATTTTCTTTTATAATTGTCTTACTAGTTTTCATTCTCCTGTTACTTTTCAATTTTTTTACTACCATTCAATCCTTAAACTTTATTATAGGTTAGTTTTGATGATTTTGTTGTTAATGAATAATATTAGAAACAATATGAGGGTCCATCACATTTCTTCTGCTAGACCTCCTTGATTACTTTCATGCTGAACTCCTTTCTCCTTACAATTATTTGTATAATGACCATATCTTCCATAATGAAAATAAATCAAATGAATCCCTTCATATTCTATTTTTATATCTTTTATCCCTACACTAAATTGTAGTAATAATGGCTCATTAAGGTTGATTAGTACACACACTCCTGCATATTTATCCTTCACCTTTTTCTCAGTCATATAATCAATTTTGATTGTCTTCTTAATTCTATTACCAATAGCATAGAGGCATTTTTAATTATAACACTCTATAGCTTATTTAGGAAAGTGCACCCACATTGCCACCTTATCAATAATAGTCATAGTAGGATTAAAATTTGGACCCATTCCTGCACTGTTAAATAGTGATGCAAAATTAACTAAAGACCCTTAGTCAATACAAAGTCTCTTCCACTCATTGACCTAAATTTTACCGGATAGTAATCATATCCCAAGTCAATGAGTTTAAAAATTCTTGCCTTTTCCATAATAAAGTTAGTATTTTCTCTAGAAAATGGAATCCAACCCTTCTCTCTAAGAGTTTGACAATAAGGCATTTCCTCCAAGGTCTTTGTATTTGTTCCATCTCCTTCTCAGAGAGTTTCAATACAAGACACATTTTGTTTCCCTTTAGAATTTCGTTGATAACCTCAACTCCATCATTCTCTTCATTATCGTTCGAGTTCGCTTTGTAGCCTTCTAGGTTATTGTCTTTATTATTTGAGCCTTGCAAGATGTTGTCTTCCTGTTCCATCTCATTTGTGTTCTCTCCATCCTATACGCTTTAGTAGTATATCCTTATATAGCATCGCCACATTCGAAGACTTGGTATCATTTTATGGGTGCAGAACCAAATCATCATAAGACTTAAGTCCTGTAGTACCACCTTCAAACCCTTTCCAATCTCTTAAATGTTTTTTTGTGCTTCTTCTTAGTTGATCAATTTTCTCCATAGATGATAGCCTTGAATTAGGATTCATCCAAAATCTTAGTAGAACTCCAATGCCTTTATTTTTATTTATAATATTTATATATTACTTTTTTTTGAAAGATTTTAAAATTATATATTTTTATTATAATTTTGATGAACTTCATACTAAAATTTTTACTTCTCGGTTAGCTACAAATTCAACTACTTTTAAAATTTTGTTCTTAAATCTATACTTCTATCTTATAATCATTTACAACTTGTTTAATATATTCTTTATGTCGACTATAAAATGGATATAATAGATATGATAGTTAAGAATGAGTTTCAAATAGTTAATAAGTTTACCTATGATATAAAATATCTTGCAAAAGTAAATTAAAATCTTTTTTATTCTTAAAAGAATTATTGAAATGAAGTTAATAGAGAGTGTATTGAGCTAATACTTTAATAATATAATGATACTTTATATTATTTTAAAATTTTTACTATCTATCATATTTAAATTTTAAATTTAAAATTATATATAAATTAATTTATTTTTATTGTTCAAAAGGAAAAGAAGTGCGTGTTGAGATCTATTGCGGTATTCATGTGATTTGGATTGCGATGTACCAATGGTGCGACTTTATATAGTGGATAAGTCAAAAAACCTATAGATAAATTGGAATAAAGAACAACTTTTAGCATTAAAGTACTAATGCATCTTTGATTAAGAAAGCAAAAAGAAATAGGAGGAACATAAATTATTTGGTCGATGGAAAATTATTTGCCATTAAAAAAAATAATTGGCGTATTACGTACGCAACAACAAATTACGTATGGTACGTATGGCTTTTTGAAAGAAAGGATTCAATTCGTAAATATATTATTTATCTATTTATATAGAAATTGAAAGGATTCAATTCGATGAAATTGTAAAATAAAAATAAATTTAAATAAAATTTATTTGTTGGAATTGATAAAACAAATTTGATCAAAAAAGTGCATTTGTAAGAATTTATTACCTTTAATTCTTTGATAGAAAAAAAATGATATGTTGTTGCTATTTTTGAAACGGTTAAAATTTTTTGAAGTAATGCTTAAACCCAATAATTCAAGTAAAACTTAAGTGATTCGGAATACATAAATACAAATTTTAATTGTCTTAATAACTCTATCAAAATGAAGATATATATATATATATATATATATATATATATATATATATATATATATATATATATATATATATATATATATATATATATATATATATAACATTCTTTCCAAAAAAATAAAAAGAAATGATTTGACCTTTTTTAAGAAAAAGAGAGAGTAAAAACAACTAATATTAATTATTATTTTTAAACATTATTATAAGAGTTCCTTCATTGTAAATATACAATTAAACTATAATTATTATCCAAAGTGTAATTCCATCACTACAATTTCATTTCATTAAAATGCTAACGGTTTCAAGAATCTTTATTCTCTTCGTTAATCTCAAATTTGCATTTATTTAAGTAAACCAACCGTCTGGTAGTAAATGATTGACTTAAATAAATGCAAATTTAATTCGTCATATGAAGGCTAATTTTTTATAGTAAAAATAATAACTTAGCAGAATTTAAATGGAGGATTTAAAGAATAAAAATCTTAAAAACTATATATCCGATGTCAAAAGCCCGACGGTTAGTTTTCATACTACTGCACTATCAAGATTGCTGGTGACGTACATATCAAATCTTTATATCCTTTACTTAATGTCATTTAATTTGATGATTAAATATATATATATATATATATATATATATATATATATATATATATATATATATATATATATTTGTATGTGGTATTATATAAATATAATTCTAATTTTCAGCATGAATTAATTCATTAATTATTTAAATGATAAAATTCTCAAGGTGACTAAAAACAAAAAAAGGATGAGTCAACATGACATGATTGAGCTTCATAATAATCACAAATAATTAAAGCTTGTTGAATTCATCTTTACAATTTCAGTGGTGCTTGTGGGTCGAAAAAAAAAGGGGAATTCCACCATTCTTTCTTAGATATTATTGATCGAGAACAAAAAGAAAGATATCATTGAGGCACAACTTGATTTTCTAGGGTCCTTACAAAGAGGGGATCATTTCAAAGCCATCTTGTTCTTGACGTTTTCCATTTTCGCCCCCTCTCAATAATGTGGAAATAAAATGAAAGAATTTTCACTAAACAACAAGGAACAAAGGGCAAAAGAATCCAACTTGATTTTTAAGGACCAAGTGGCATTAATTTTTTTTTTTGGTCTATTCTAAAGTTGGTCATATTGCTTTGGCTTTAAGCCTCATGTCTCCCTTGATATTTTCTTAATTAAAATTAAAGTTAGAATATAAAAAAATCTATGCTATTAATAATAAATATTATTGTTTGTATCGAAAGACTTTGATTTAAATAACATATGATATTATTTGATTTTTTTTATATTTTAGATTTAATTTTTACACTTTATTTATGTACATTTATTAATTTAATTATTTCTATTATTAAAAAAATATTATTATTTGTACCATAAACAAAATAATAGATAAATTCTACGTAATAATAACCTTTCTTTGATTTTCTTTCTTTTATAAAGAAAAACAACAAAGTGGTCAATTCAAAAGAAAGGTACCTTGGTCCTTTTATTTCCCAATCAATTCTTTCAATTATGGGTTGCACTTTGCCACCTTTTTATAGAAAAATTTGTACTGATACATACGTATATTGTAATTTATATAAGAGTACTTTATGTTTTTGTAATCTTTTCATTAAAAACTCTAAGTTTAATATAAAATTTTAAAAAATTTTAGTTTTGGGGGATGGAATTACAAATGTTACAAGTAAAATCTGCAAAAATAAAATCTCTTTTAAAAAATAAAAATTTATGTATATAGTTACAATTTTTATATAAAATTTTCATAAAATATTGCAAATATTTACTATTTATATAATATTGGATAAATATGTTAATTTATAAAGTAATATAAGAAGAATTTAAATTTGATTAGTATCAATATAAAATAATTTTACACTATTATTCATTCTTATTTTATCATATTATTAAAAAATGATTAAAATTTTCCTATTATTAATAAAATTTTTTAATTATAATTATATTTTAATAATTTATTATTTTTTATTCATTAATACTATAAATATTTTATATCGATAATATATCAAATTTAAACCCACGAAAAAAACGACATTTAGTGGTGTGAAAACTTGATTTCCCGGCAACCATAGAGCAGTCTCTTTCATGCCTATGTTTTAACTTTGCTTTGTCATTTTTGAATGAACGTAGAACTCTGTTGAAGCCTTTTCAACCTAACTGTAATATGACAATGATGGATAAAGTTTAAGTTAGCTACGAAATTTGAGAGGATAGAATTGTGGCCTAAAACCTACCTTCCGTGTTCAAAACTAAGAGTAAATCCTCTCTTCAAATGAAGTTCAATTTTTTAATTTTATTTATATATTTTATATTAATTTTATTTTTATAAAATATTAATTTATCTAATTTTACTTCTGAAGAGATAGAGTTGAATAAATTAATCTTAATACGGATGCTAGTACGAGAATGATATTAAATATATCAATATTTTATAAGAATAAACTTAATATAAAATATTTTATAAAAATAAAATTAAAAGAACTTGATATCTAGGATTTGCTCCAAAATTAAAATACCTAACTTTTGTGGAAAAATCGATGAATCTTAAAGTCAAGCTTTCTCGTTCACACAAATTATATTCACCTCCTTTATTCTCTTCATTTTTGTGCTTTGAGCCCATGGCAAGCCACTACGCAACATTTAAGGGTGAGAAATTTAGATATTATACTGAAAGAATAAGTTCAAACTTACTTATGGTTAATGTGTTAAAAGAAAATATTTACCCCCCCCTTACGGTGAAAAAAGGTCCTTTGTCGGAAAAAACGAGAGGAAAAATATATACTTTTGAAAAATATAAGAGTGTCAGCGTAATAAAATTAAAAAAAAAAGAAATTCTATGGTGTGAAGGGTAGAAATTAAAGTATATAATATGGCAAGATATGTGGCAAGATCTTACTTAACACTAATGCTATAAAAAAAATCTCAACCGTTTGATTAGATTTAATGAATAATTTATTAGAAGGATACAAATAATTATTTTATTTAAAAAATTAAATAAAAAAATGATTTTCATCCACGCCACAATTTAAGCCACGTCTCTTTCTCTCATTAATTTTTCTTGTTTCTCAAATACTTTCTTCTCTGAAAACTTTCGTCGGAAGTCTGTTCTACCTTCTTCAGAATTTCATTCCAATTTTTTTTTCTATGATTCAAGTTGTGATATTTATTTGAATTGTATTCAAATATTAATCGGAATGTATAAAACTTTTTATTTTTAATTAGAACTACCAAAAGATAATTTTTGAATTGTATAAATTTTTTTGAAATTTTTTGTGAGTATTCAAAATTCAAAATCATCTTTAATTTTCAGAAGTCAATAATTTTCTTCATTAACTATTATTCAATAAACACGCAATACTTTAGTTCAAAGAAAATATGCCGAGGCTGGGGTGGTAAATTCAGTAAAACAAAGCAATACAACAATTTAATTACTGAAGAGCAAAAATTATACAATTTGATCTGATAATTGATTCCTTTCATTTATTTTGTCTTAATGGGTTGAATCTATAAAACTTCATTATATTGACAAGCACAATTTTCCAAAATTCAATAACCTATACCCACTCTACGTCGGCAGAGAAGACGTAAAAAAAAAAAAAAATCAACATTTGCATTTGATTCTCACATGGGCAATTTTGATTCAAATATTTCGGTTTTTTAAAATCTAAGTTTCACACTTTTTGAATTTCTTATTTTATAACTTTTAAATTATTAAAGGATTGAAATTACGATTGTATTTGACATGATCTCTAGCATTGTATACTTTAAAATTACTTGTAGCACTGTAAAAGGCTCCTTATT
This sequence comes from Sindora glabra, assembly GCA_020226215.1. Taxonomy (NCBI): domain Eukaryota; kingdom Viridiplantae; phylum Streptophyta; class Magnoliopsida; order Fabales; family Fabaceae; genus Sindora; species Sindora glabra. The sequence goes on along the minus strand of CM035227.1, from coordinate 100,288,368 downwards.
AATAGTAGGTTGGTAGGAGGGAGAATGAAGAGGAAATGGAGAGATGGGAAGGTTATACCATAATTTCTTCCTTATTGGTTGGTTGTTTTATTTAAATATGGAAAAAATTGAAAATTTATAATTAATCCTTCAAAATTTCTTCAAAATATTTTATTACTAATTATTTTGTATGCTCACAATTTGAAAGATTTTTAAAATATCCAAGTGAAAAAAAAGTATATTATGACTTAATCACTTATTCTTCTTCGTTTCTTTTTCCTCCATTCTCTTTAATTGTTTTTCTTTTCCTTTCCTCCTTAATTTCTGAATATACCGTAAATCACTTGAGGGCAGGGGAAGTTATATCTGGTATATGAGCCTTTCAATTTGAAAGATATTACTTGTAATCTTTCTTGTAATCTACTTCTCAATTGAGCTTACATATATTGTTTTTCCTCTTTTAGCCTTGTTATATATTTACTCCTTGCGACAAAAAATATTAGGTGAGAAAGTTAGGTATTCTATGTCCCTAATTTCATAATTAAAATGGTAATTTCATCAAAAACGTGGTTGGTATGGTGATCCAATGATAATGGTTAGTTTAGTCAACAATATTATTAGTTAGAATAGTACATGATCAATATACATTATTGATTTTTTCATTGAAATGGCTAACTCCCTCAAAATTTAACATTTTTTTTGGGAAACCCATCATTTATTATTTTAAGAAAGAGATTTCAATATACTAGTTACTTACTAAATCTATTTATTAAATTTTATTCATCTTGTGCAATATTACATAAATGAATGAAATCTAATAATTTATACTAATGGTCTATTAATTATATTAGTACATCATTAGTATGAAGAGAGAGCGAAAGAAACAAATGAAGGTTACGTCATTACTTTTTTTATATATTTTAAAATTTTGATTAAAGAGATAAGATATTAGAAATTTATGATTAATCTTTTAAAAATCTCCACTATTAACTATTTCCTATTCTTTTAATTTGAAAGATTTTGGAGAATTTTTTAAATATTTAAACAAGGAAAGAAAAAGTTATGATTCAATCATCCAATTTTTTTTCTTTTTCCTTCCCCTCCATTTTCTTTCCTTTGTACATTTTACTTTCTCTTTATTTCCTAATTCTCAAATATATCATTATTAATATAATGATATCTTTTAAGATTTTTTCAGTCATATCATCAAAGGGGGGGGGGGAGAAAAAAGAGGACTTTGTGATGAAAGTTGATGAGCTTATTGGCAAACTAATTGCTTGCAGTTTTGAGACGATTACCTCTCATTCATCTCGCCGACCTCTCCAAACATTTACGTATTTCACAGTTTCACAATGTTGTGGGGACAAGACAAAGTCACATTAGAGGGCTTCAGCACTACTATTATGTTCTTTCTTTCAGTCTTCATCAACACAAGCTGTGAACGACAAGGTTACATCTGATCAGCCCTTCCACAAAACATAAAAGACCATCTTTGGTGGGCCCCCGTGAGAATACAGGCTAATCACTTTCACTTTAACAGCATGGAGTATAGGAAATGCAAATAATTCGTGATCACTCACTAAGCTTAACAAATTCTCACCAAAATATGGGAGGAAGATAAGGTACTGAAGAACAGGAGCCAAGGAAAAAAAAATGATAATATAGAAACATCAAAGTTGTCATCAAACATACCCAAAGGTGGATGATCAGACACCTCTTCGTTCATGAGTTTGTTCTTTTCCACCGGAGAGGCTGAGGTTAACTAGTGGTAACTCCTAATTTGATCTAAGAGTAAGTTAGGTAATCAAAGTGACTTGTAAGACATGAAAATACTATTAGAAATCGGTGGATGGGATTCACTGTTAATTAAATCAATATATGTTTCATAGAAGAGGATAATGTATAATGAGTGAGTGATAGTGAAAATTCTTTTATAGATAATAAATTTTTTTATATAGAGTGTATACTTGATGTATATATAAAGAGATATGTCAAGAGATGACTTAATAGTTATTTATTATAATAGCCATTTGAATTTGCATGAACCAATTAGTCATATGACTTGATATAATGATTATTGAGTCATCAAGATGGAATAAGTCAATCAATCATATGATTTAGTATAATAACCATTAAGTCATCAAGATGGAATAGGTGATCAATTATGGATCAATTTATTTGGTTTTATGTCAATTGGATATATATTGTTCCAAATAAACTGACTCTAGGTTATTGGAAAATTTGGTTATAATATTAATTAGACAATGTTTTTCCTCCATGTCCTCAAATATAATGCTATGTTGAGATTCATTAGTTTATTGTAGAATATATATGATGTTCTTCAAAGGCATTGCCTTCCTTTGCATCTATCCCAAGACTTGCCACTCTTATTGTTACCAAAATGTAAAATATAATGTAATGAGTGAAGGCTCTTCCCTCTTGATAATCTGGCTTCCTCTCCTCTACCACAATCACATAAGGAAAAATACATGCACCAGAGCTATAATTATATAAATTGAAATAAAACAAAGTTGCAGAAACCCCAAGTTCATTGGATGGTATGCTGTATACAGATGTTTCCTGCTACAGACAGTATAGATGATTAGATGACTCCCTTGAACTCTCCCACATCTTGATCACTGACTCAAATATAGCTCGTCCTATTAGAAATTCCCTTTTTGAGGTTATCTAGTATATGTCGGCAAGTATCTTACATAGTACATTCCAACAAAGCTAAATTATCAGAATATACTAGTAATTCTTCATCAATGATCTTACAACAAAAACTAAGTAAGAAGTGCCAACAGGCAATAGTTCTTCCCCTGCAATCTCAAATTCTCAGTATGCTTCACATGTTGATCAGAAAAAGTTCGAGGATTCACAGGTGGAGGATGCATCCATTTTGGAATTTTCCTCCATCTAAGACTCCAAAATAGACATTAATATTCTGCTTTGAATAGCCATTCAAGGTGCTTGTACCCACAAACAAATCTTGACCTCCCCATGTTTTCAACAAAACAATCCCATAAGCTACAATTGGATTAAATGGTCTTGGTTGATTAAATCTACTCAACCAAACCTCAATCTCTCTGAACTTGTATTGTGGGATCTCTTTATTTTCACAGAAAATGTATATCATAAAAATATAGTTATTAAATATTAAAAATAAGGAGAAATATTTTACTTATTTAATGTTAAATAAAAGAGATTGAAAAAAAATAATATCCTTCATTTTAAAGAAGATTTTTTTTTACTATAATAATAAGTATTATTTTTTTTGAATTACAAGATATACAAGTTATATATCACCTTTTTATGAATACATATATATGATATTTTTCTTGAAAAATATTTTTTAATTAAACAAAGGGAATCATAATCTATCAAAATTTTCAACCTTTCACCGCTATCAAACACCAAATGCAAATGTGAAACATTATCAACCCTAACAAGCACTACACTATTAAAGTCAGCGCTAGAGTTTCCATTCGAAGTGGTCAAGTATCAAAACTTTTGTAAAATATATACAATTTTTAAAATTTTGAAGGCTAATATAAAATTATTATGTATAAAAATAAAAACATCAAAATTTTAAGGGTCTGGGCGTCTATTTAGATCCCATTGACACTCTCTCTGCACGCTACTCATACCTTTTCACTTATATTTTGATTTGATAAGCAAGTTATTTCGACATTACCGTTGATGGGCTCCTAAAATGCAAGGGTAATTTCCTTACTTGCCAGAAAAAAAAAAGATATTGAAATTCTCACTGCTACATCAGAACTAAAAATATTCACCAGTTAATCTAGCATCACTCGAGGTTGTGTCCTCTGTTGGGACTTGGGCGTGTACAGGCTGTGTGTTCCTGCGTCAGTAATAATCAGGCTCAACGTCATTCGGACTCAATGTTAAGCCCGATTTCAAGTTTTGTTTCATGGGTTAAACTATAAGCCCAATTTAGTGGTCCATGTCACTGAGACCCAATTTGTAGTGAGACCGCAGCTCATATAATGATTGATTTTATCAGCCAAAAAGGAAATGATTGCACAAAGGATTATGGCTTTTTTTTCTTTTTTTCCTTTTTCTTGTTCATGTTAGCTTTATACAACTCTTGCTTAGTCTGAGGATTTTCGTTGTTTTCATTTATTTTTGTTTTAACTGTTTTGTTTGTTAGGCTGCTAGTTTGGAGTTTGTCGGCCCGTGAGCTTATGTTGATTTTTGTGAGCTTGGATTTTTCTTCTTTTGCTGGCTTGGTTTTGGCCTGTTGTATCTATTCTGACTAATAAAGAAGAAATGATTGATTTTGCACAAAAAAAACAAAAAAGTTATTGATTAATTCTCGCAAAATTTTATCTTTTGATATTGTATTCTAGAGCTATCTTTAGCCCAAGAGTTTTTCTATCAAGTTACCACTATCAATGATAGAGGAGCGCTTAAACAGAAAAAAGGAGAGGAGGAAATGATAAAAAGAAGATGGGAACCCTTACTTTTGTAATTATTAGTTAATAATTGATAAATATGACACTACCCATGAGCTAATATTATATGAGTTCAAATTTAATTTATTGTTAGTATAAATATTTTATACTAACAATAAATAAAAAAATATGTTATTAAAAAATAATAGTAATTAAATTTTTTTAATAATAATAAAGAAACTTTAATAGTTTTATATTGACATAATAATAATGAGTAGATGATAGAGTAAAGTTTATTTATATTAATAATAGATTGAATTTAAATTTATATTATATTTTAATTGACTCATCTTTCCCTCTACTTTTTTTAAGTATCGTTTAAAGTAGATCAGATTAAAAAAATAATAAATAACATTTATTAAGGAGAAATATATTATAATTTATTAATATATTATTCATTAAAAATTAACTGATAAATTAAATTATTAGATATTTATTTAAACAATAGGAATAATATCTAAAAGGAAATAATAAATGCATCTTTAATTTCCTAAAATGACAAATAAATCAAAATTTCTTATCTAAAACAACACTTAAAAAAATAGAGAATATTGAACGTGTGATTTTTCATTAATTACTAAACATGTCATTCAAGTTTTAAAACATAATTTAGTGACCCTCAAATTTTTAACCAATTACCTAACCAAAAACAACAAATGAGAGCCAATTTTTGTTTGTTGCATAAAATGTCATTAATTTAGGGAGAGGAATGAGAGTCATAAAAAAGAGAGGGAAATCATTTTGGGATAAAAATCAAACACAAAATTTATAACCCTAATAAGCCGTAAAAGGCAGTTGGGTAATCAAGTTTTTTTGCTTTAGCAAAATATCTATGTAAAGTGCATGCTATTCAGTAAAGCTGCGTAAATATGGAAGTAATTCTACCTTACAATGTCATCAAAATAATTTTATCTTATCATATTATCAAAATTTTCAATATTCCAGTATTTTTATTTTGACAAGTTAATAAATTATTAAAATAGACTGTATTTTAATGATGCAATGATATTCGACCTTGCTTTCCTCTAGGAGCTTTATTGGGCTGGAACTTGCGACAAGTTTCGTTAAAGCCAAACATGAAGGAGACTTTGTTCCCTTTCGTTTTCCATTATCTAGCTCTTTGTCCCTTTCACATTCGTCTCTGTCATAAAGCAAAGCTATACTAACCTAATTACTACTTTCTTTTATATAACTGCAACACGAAGCATCGATCTGTCCGCACACACATGAGAAAATGAACATGCATGCTCAGATCGGATCTCAGATTTAGACTGTGAATATAATTGACATAGGCCCTAAACTCAAAACAATATATATTATCCTTCTATGTTTATATCTGTAGACTACAAATTTACTTTGTATACTTTTCTTATCTTTTATAACCGATGTCTCAAACTCTTTTTGAGTTGGCCGTCAAAATTTGTATTTGATTTATATATATATATATATATAGTGATTGCTTCTAATTTGTTCCAAACAACTTTATGGTGTAAGTCAATCGATAACCTACGCGAGTTAATAAAATATCAAATATATGCAATAAATGAGTGATCTACCATATACATTTCAATACTTAAGTTAGTAAGTATTGAAGTAAAGTAACATTATGAAAGCAACTAGGAAAAAAGTTCATACATTAGGTTTATATAGATCTTGTGAAGATTTGAGGATGACAATTGATTTGATTTAGAGAATTAATAAGGAGTGTGTACATGAATTAAGTAATCAAAAGGAATATTGATGTTGAGATAATTACATAAAATTAAGTGTGAGCATTCAATTTGTTAGTGTGATATAAGCATGATTTGTATGCATGAAGAAGTAATACTATAGTTAGATTGATACCAAAATTGATTTGAGCCTCCAAAGATCCTTTAACCTAATTGGATTTTAGATCAATTATTTCAACTAAAACTAATTGTATTAGGATTAGGATCGGTCAATTGACCTTTTTAACATAGCAATTGATTAGGTTGAATAAAAGCTATGTTGTTTATGGTTGGATTTATGGATTGGGTTCTTCAGACAAATTAAATATATATATTAAATTCGAATTTTATTCTTTGTGTGTTATTAAGAAGTTAGTCGGTTTTAAAAGAATGATAATATGCTATAGAATTTAAGTATAAGCTTTGGGTTATAGGAGCCTTATTAAATTTTTAAAATCTAGAGACTGTAAAATTATAAATATGATAATATGAACAACTATAGAGATTTGTTACGGACAAGTTATAAGTTTTTAGAAAAATTTAATGCAAAAGTCATAAAATCTATACTTTTCAATAGAAAGTTATAAATATGCACGAATTTTGTGTGAAACAAATATATAAAAAATCATAATTCTACTATTCAAAATTTTAATTAAAAACTTTCTAAAAATCTTCAGATTTCTATGAAAAAAGGTGCAAAATTTTATATAAAAAATTATAAATTTTAATATGAAAACTTACAAGATTACATACAAATCCAACATTTTTAAGAGTTATTAGAACGTAGCCCTCAGATATGTGCAATAAAGCAATAATATTATTATTGATATGGATGTGATATTAATAACATCGATTTTTTTTATAGACTTTATCTAAAACTCTGTCCTATTTTCAATTATTAGTTGACAGACAGCAAAACAAACAAACTTGTAGCCGTTTGGCCAGATATAATATAAAAAATGGGGAGGTTTGAGAGCTTGCTGCATCGCTGCTTCTATCAATCTCAAAATGAATTAAAAAAAAAAAGTTTGTAGTGTAACTGGTTTTCAGAGCTATATTTACCTTTTTTCATAATTTTTCTAAGATTCTTAATGGCCTTACTTACATCTAAAATTTAATAGAGAAATTGATTAAAGAGATTTTTTTCTATTAATATAATGCGTTGATTAAAATAGGTAACTTGCAGAATTACATAGGCGATTCCTTGTCCATTTAGCTTTATTGGCCTGCTGACGAGGGCACGCGCACCAGCACATGGAAATTTATGCGTTCAAAAGTGCCGGAAAAAGATGTATTCTCTTTCAACAAAATAAACATTCAAATAAATTCAAAAACACACAAATAATCAAATAGTTCGAAAGGAGTTTGATTCAGTATAACTTCTAAAAGAAAGTTGCATTACTATAATTTTTTATAAATTTTATGAAAAAATTCATAAAATTTATTTTTTTTATAAAATTTTATAACTTTTTTATATAACATAAATTATATAGAATATTATTATTTATATTAAACTCACAATTTTTAACTTTATTCATAAATCTCATAATATAAAACAATAATCTTATAATATGAAAATTTGAGAAGTTATTACTGTTAGTGTATATGTTCTAAAACCAATCATATTGGTGATTGTAATTTTGAATCGTATTATTTTAATGATAATTTTAATTATTATATTTATATATATTATCTGCGTAATATATTTAATCATGATAATAACCTTAGAATAATTGTATTCTTAAATGTCCCTAGTTATATATCATTGTGGATTAGGTTGTTTTGATATGTTAAGATTAGTATGTGTGAAGATTTATATGGGATGTTAAGTTTACACATGAATACAAGTTAGAGAACTTGTATACTGAACTAACTCATTTTAAAAACACTACATGGATCGTTATATAAGTGTCATGAGTGGTTCTTAGTGATCATTATTAATATGGTCCTTTGACCTGAGATCACCAAAGTTCCCTACATGTGAGTTTTATATTTTAATACTATTCTATATCACTCATAGTTGAGTAAATGCAAGGGTAGATATTGGATATGTCACATATCATGCAGAGAGGTTTGTGTGATCAAGATGGGATTTGTCCCTCCTATATAACAGGAGTAACATCTGTGGGCCCCTCGATTAAGTAAAACTGAGGAAATGCATGGCCATACTTAGATAAATTGATATGGGATGTTAATTATACTTGCTTCAATCAGCTTACTTAGGGATCAAGAAACCTCAAGATTGGGCTATACGAGAATGACACGGTCCATGTTTCGTGCTCAATCTAAATGTTTAGGACAAAATGACATAGATAATGATCACGTGTAAAGGTTTAGTCAAATCACCGACTTTCTCATTACTTAGGTAATAATAACGTGTTACTAGGCACTGCTTATTGTTTATTATCATTAATATGATTAATGATCATTGCTAACGTGATGAGAGCCTGTAGGGTCGCACACTTAGAGTTTAGTGGATTTGAAATTACTGGATCAAATTATTTGGGCCTAATATTTGAGAATTCGATGTTATAATTATAAGGCCAAATAGTAAGCTTATAATTGTACATGGAATAAAGCCCAAATAGGCTGGGGGTTTTCTATACACTTATTTAAATAGGCTTGTTGAGTAATAATTTAGATTGATTCACACATCTCAAAAGGCATAGAAAACCCTAACCCCTCTCCTTGACCAAAAACCCTTGAAGAGGTGTAGTTAGCACTACGAGGAAAAAGGAGAACAATTCCAACTGGTATTCATGTGGATGTTCATCTGTGATTCGTGGGTTTATGTGGATACCTCGGAGTCTTTGGCCACAAAGAAGCTGAAGAAGTGATCAACGACTGAATTCTTGAGTTATCAACAAAGGTATTGAACGAATCTTATATTCTAATTTAACGTTTTGCATGGATTCGATGGATGGAATCGGTTTATTCCGCTGCGCTTGTATGCTTCTCGATCCCAACAATTACGAAATCTTATGAAAAAATAATAAATTTTATATAAAGTGTTACTAGTTTTATAAAAAAGTCATATAAGATTAATAATAGTTGTCCTAGTACATCCTATTGTGAGGGTATACCAAAGAAGTTCCTAATTCAAGAACACTAACATTAGTACAAGGACTAGTTTAAATTTCTACTTAATGAATATGAGAAAAATGTAAAATATCCCTTTTAATTTTGGGACGATAGCATTTTACATTTGTTAACTTTGAAAATTTACAAATTAAACTCTTAAATTATAAAAACTGACAATTAGCACATATTATTTACTAAATTAACTATTTTATTAAAGTCTATGATATTTTAAAAAAATTTAAATAAGAATCACAATATTATTATATTTTAATTTATTACATCATTTTATTAATGTCTATAATATATATATTCTATAATTAATTAATAGATATGTAATTCGATATATAAAATCTTAATTAAATATTTGAACATAAGTTATGAAATTATATGCAAAAAGATGATATAATAAAATAATATACAATAATATTATAATTTTTACTTAAAATTAATAAAAAATATATAATTTGATAAAATAGTTAATTAATGATATAATTGGTGTTAATTATAATTTTTTTTATAATTTTAGAGTCTAATTTGTAAGTTTTCATAGTTAATAAAAAATAAAATATCACAAGCTTAAAGTTGAAGAAAATATTTTACATTTCTCACATAAAATATTATACGAGTAATTAGTACTTATAGAATTCTTTTTCCCCTAACCTCTGACTTCACATTCTAAACTACTATTAACCAAGAAAATTTAATTAATTAATAAAACTATGATGTGGGGAAATTAATAATCAATGTCTTATAATTGAATAAATCCAAAATCCTAATTAATAACTAAAAATTGTAATAAGTTAGTCATGATATTTGACCAATAACTTGAAAGAGATTTAATCATTAGTTTGGCCACTGCATGGTCCTTCCCACCTTCACAACAAACATATAGCGCCAACAGCGCACTGCCAAACCACTAATGGCATTACTAAGGCATGCAGGAGAAGCAATTGCAGGGCTATGTATCAGGACCACGCTGTCTGTTGACAATAGCTGCCATTGTCAATCCTGTTGCCCATTTAGCTTTGGCACACTATTCTACGTTTTTAATTGCTATCGTTCAGTTTTAAATAATGTTTCTGCAACGGTATTACACTTGTAATGTTACAATTTTTCCATTGGGTGCAATCACATTAATTGCAGTTTTTTTTTTTTATATATTCATTTCCTTTTACAATTGATTAATAGTTACAGCTGTATTTTAAATTTCTTATCACCTCTTTATTTATTACTAGTTATTACTTGTGTGTAGTGAGGTTGAGTTTTGCTCAAATTCTCTTTTCGTTTAAGCAAAAGTTTAGAGTAAAATAGGTTTATTTCACCCTAAAATTAGGGCATATCACCACTCTCTTTCAAAGGTTACAGTGGTGCTTATAAATTACTTAATTTTTTTGAAATCGCTGATAATAACAATTAAATCTAAGTCATGAATAACAAATCTATTAATTGAACTAGTCCAACAAGTTAATTTAGCTCAAATTTTAATTATCATAAATTAGTGATTATTTTTTACAGTGAATATTTTTCTATTTAATTTAAATTTTATATTAAAATAAGATTGAGATTACTTGTTAAGAATATTTTGAATGATATATAAATATTTATATTAAATAAAGATTTAATCATGTGCAAAAAAAGATATGATGTGAGTACCTATCAAAAATTACTTTTGAACTCTGGTCAAAAAGCTTATGGAATTATATGATTGAGTTCTTTTATATACATTATTCTTTAATCTTGATTCATATTGAATCTATTTTTTCTCAATGGCAGTTTTTTTCCACAATTTAAAGTTCTTTCGTGTTAAATTAGTTGTATGTTATTACGTTGCTTTAATTATTTTAATTATACTCATGTCTTGTTTTCATGTTAAATTGATTGTATGTTATATTCTTATGTGTTTGAAAATGGAATACTTCTTCTAACAACAAACGTGACTTATAACTCTGACTCACTGTCTCAATTCATTTATTTGTATTGTATTCATATTTTGATCAAGAACTTTGTAATTCAGTATATAATAAATATATTTTTAAACTACTCAGATTTTAATGATTATTTTTAAAGAGATATCATGTTTTCTAAATATGTTTTAATATAGGTTATATGCTTTATATGCATGTATTCTAATTTTTTTACTACAAATTTCCAAAGGCAAACAAATTAGTCTATCACCAATAATATGTTCACTATAAAAAATATGCTGAGTGAATTTTAGTTATAAATAAACATGAGTTTGAAGATTCGAATTTTGAAAATGATTTAATTTCTTGGAAAAAAATTTCATTTATATTCTAATTCTTACAATGTTAACACTTGGTGGCAACCCAAAACAAATTATTCTATCACTAAATCAAGATTCATGGCAATTCTATCGATTGAGTTAACCTAGTCAGTCTTTTAACCTTTGTTGATGTACAATTCAATATAAATATATGAAACCTATGGTCTTTCTCTTATAATTTATAGAGGTTAGGTTTCCTAATGCTTTTTGTCGGCTGAACACGGACTATAAAATAAGGGTTGGCCTATACCTTTTCGTGCACTCACCCTGTTTTTTTTATGTTAATGATATTTGACCATGAAATTTACAAGATTGAGTATTGAATGCATCCTCTTAAAATATTTTATTTTTATTTTTTTAATAGTAAGAACTTATCACACATATATAAGATATTAGATTCAAATTCAAATCATAATAAAAAAAATTCCCTAAGATAATATTCCTTATAATATGTTAACGAAGTGGTATCTTATTGATATGCTTACCAATTAATAAGTATGAAAATGAAGGTACAAATCCTCTTCCTATTATTTTTTCTCTCCTTTTTTTCAATCACATGCTTACTTCTCCTCTCCTTTTTTCCGATTAGGCATTGCCTTGCTATTGATAACAAATACCTCAATAAAGATACTCTAGAAGAAGAATGACTCTTTCCAAATATCAGGATAAACAAAAAAAAAAATATTGCTTATAACATAGTAAGTCACTTTTTGTACGTAATAAATTCACATTAACTAAAATCTATTTATTTTTTACATATCTACCTTTCTTCTAAAATCTTGCCTAAATGAAGATTTCTCCCGTATTTGGATGAAAAATAGCACTATTTTTCTCTTTTTGTAACTTCTATTCACAAGAGTGAAAGAGACAAATAACATATCATGCAAATTTATATCAAATCCTCAAGATCCCAAGTTTAAGGCCATAAGATAGATTTCACGATGTGCAATGCTAGAATGAGAAGAAATTGAGGCAAGGACATTGAATTTAGGGACGGGTCAAGGACTTTGGGGTCCCAAAGTAGGTGCGGCCAAACTCTTCCAAACTTGAAAGTTGAAAGTGCCACTTATTAATTCATATCTAATATATTTGTTTCTTAGGAAAAAAAAATCTAGTCTCTTCTTTTGGCAGCTTGTGTCTTATTCATAAAAATTGTGTAGCCCAAGAGGGGAGCATATGAATTGAGTATTTCATAATTGAAGACAATTTTTACATTCTTGTGTCCAAAATTTCTTCATCAAGCAACTAGGACCCCAGCTTTCTTGTACATTTTCAATTCAATTATCATTTCATAAACAAGAAATTTGAGTTGCCGATTTCATAATTTTGAAAAAAAAATATCATAGAAAATTCACTCAATTAGAACATCAATTATAGATATTGCTTCACATTAGCTTTTCAGTGCCACTAGTTATACAGAATTTACTTCTCAGATCTTATTAATTTAAAAGGGTTCTCAGACTTCTCAGAGAAAAATTCCACCCTACTTTATAGAGTAAGAGGTTTTTCCTATTTCCAAAAAAAAGAAAGATAGATATGAATTAGAATCCTCTCTATTTCTTAAAAAATAGATGAAATAAATTTTAAAGAGAAATAGATTAATTTTTTTTATTTAAAACTATGAATTCCAATAAAAAAATAATGGGCCTCAAAGTAAAAATTATATTTTTTATCTCCCTAAAATTAGCAAAAAATTGATAAATGAAAACAGAGAGAATCCAAATTCGATGGATACAAGTTGGATAATAAAAAACATGTAAATTTCACAAATATATGAAATCATTTGCATTTTTTGGGTTTATTCTTTTTCTTCTGAAAAAGGAAAAAAATATTACTCTAACGTTATAGGAGATTTCTTTCTAATGGCATATCTCACAATGTTGAAATGTTGAAGCAAGTAAGAGAATATGATAATTGATGGAGAAGTGAGATAGAACAGGAAAACCCTACTTTCTATTCTCTTTCTTTTGTCAATAGCATTTCCTTAAATTGCATAAATTGTTTAAAATTCTGCCATCTATCAGAGTTAGTGTATTTTGATTGGTGGCTGATAAAGATAGTTCGTAACTTAATCCACCAAAGAAAAGAGGAAGCTGCGGAAAAAGAAGAGAGAGAGAGAGAGAGAGAGAGAGAGATGGGAAATGATTTGAGAAGGTTGAGGCCATGTGATGAAGAATGCAAGGTTTCATTACAATGTTGGAATCATGTGCTGAGAGAAAGAACTGGAGGTAAATACGCCTTATAGTTTCTAAAACTGGATTGTCAGACATAAATAGCTCAATTAAATATCATCAATAGTATATATTTATATATGAAAAATGAAATTTAAAATTGAATTTTGAATATAAATGAATGGTTATTAAATGAATATAAAATAAAAAAAATTATAAAGTTTAATGTAATAGATATAAAAATTTGGAATCCTGTTTCAATAGATTTAAATTTTTTTTCTTTTAGTAAATTTAATATATTCGTTTAAATATTACATTTGACTCTTTTCAATATTAATTAAAAATTAAAATATTGTGAGGCTGCAAAATGAAAGAGAAATAATGTATAAAAGATATTTTTTTTAAGGTGTGTGCATACGTGCATGATTTCATTACCTTTGGAGCAGTCAATGTGAGGCCCAAAGTGATGTAAAGAAGTTCTTAAGCAGCAACTTTCACTGCCTTGGATTCTAATTAAAGTCCTTAAAAGCATGAGTTTTTGGGGTACAATAGACCCAGGGCCACCACAGGTACTGTGACCATGAAGCCCTATTCCAGCATTCATGGCATTTTGGAACTGTTTAGCAGCAGATGATCATGTCATCACAACAACTCAAATATATATAGCCACATGACTATAAGTGCTCAAATTGATTTCTTCTTCAATGGAAAAAAAAAAGACACTTTATTAAAAGTTGAAATCAATTTTGTTGGAATGCATGTAACCATCAAAAGCTTCAAAAATTCAATTAGATTTTTTTTGTATGAGTTTCACTAAATATATATATATTTAAGATTAAACTCAAAACGTCAAGGGAGGCAGAGTCTTCAAAAAATATCAACTATTATTTAAATTAGAGATTCTTTAATAAAATATTTAAATTGAAACATGTAAAGATTTGAGATTAAATATAATTAGAATATCAGGAATGACAAACTGTTCAAAGAATATTGAATGATTGTCACTTGATTCAAAAAAACTCGACCAACAGTCACAGGCTTTCAACAAAATATATGCATAGAATAGTTGTCTTCGCCACCGATTTGATTGGTACTGTTTTATTCTCATTACTAATTGCCAATTAGCTTGGTTCCACTTTGTAATTCTTCCTAATCATGATTTTTTCCCCCAGTGAACATTCTCAACTTGTTAAAGCCAGAATATACGCATCTTAAAGGTCATTTCCTTTCTTCTTTCCTTATCTAACCCATAAAAAAAAGTACCATCCTTATTGATTAGGAAGAAAGTTATTCAAAGTTTTGTGAAATAATTTATTATTTAATTCTTAAAGATTTCTTGAAATTATTATATTTTTGTTTGACCAAAGTGTATATAGCTAGGTCAATTAACATTTGGAGGTGAAAATAGGAAATCAGACGGGTTTTCTTTAGCATATATCTTTACATACTTCCTGTACAAGGGTCTCCTCCATAATTCTTCACATTGGAAAAGCTGCCATTGAAGTTTTCATATTGTACTTTGTGGCATATTTGTTCTTCAGTTTTGGAGAATGACCTCATTCTGAATCATAGACTGACATACATGTTTATATAAAAGTTGTCACTGACATAAATGCCAACTAATTTGTTACAGACATGAGATGAAACTTTCTAGAACAAATATTAATTGCCTTCATTTTCTTGTTCCTGTTATCTTTGGAAGAAGGGAAAACCAAGGAAAGAGAAAGAAAATTAATTAAGTCTTGTCTTTCAGATAAGAAATTAAAAATGAAATAAAAAAACAACCTCAATCTTTACTTGTAAACAAACCAAATGACATAGATCTAATGAATACATGTGGGGTTTCAGATTTCAATATGTGAATTTCAACTATATGCTCAGAAAAAACATGCAAAGCTATATCGATACCGGGAAGTGAAGAACTGAGAAAACTATACGAACATGAAATCCATGAAAACTCAGGTTCTAAATTGCAGTCAGGATATTGCATTTGCTAATCATTCTGCAACTGCACTTTTTTACGCCCCTTTGCATTTTTCTGTATTTATCTATAATTTTACAAACCGCAGCTAAAATCTTTGATGAAAACTATGGCATGAATTTGAAAAATCTTTCAAAAATACATATAAGAAAACAAAATTTTGCTTCTTGAAATGATTTAGAAGATATGAGAAGAGAATATCAGAGTAAACTAATGAATAACTAGCTGGTTTTATGTCGAACCTGTCTCTTTCAGCTACAGAATGCAGTTTTTCCTCAAAGAGGCTGGCGCTGAATTGTCTAAGATGCAGAAATTGAGAGCCACAACCGAAATTAGAAGCCACCGAAGGAAGAATCCAAAGGGATAGCATGATCCCAAATTATGTGAAACTTCGGAGAAATTAAGAGAAGCAATTAGGGAAACCCAGATTTGGGATCAATGCGATCCCTTTGGATGCCTCCTCCAGTTGCAGAAGAATTCATATTCAAACAGCAGTACTCTCTTCTTGCTGCTCTTCTTCTTCAGACCATATATGAAAACCCTCTTTCCTTCTGTATCTGTGGAGGAAAGTGGCCCGAGTTGAGGGAGGGCTTTCAATCTGAATGAGAATTAGTGCTGCTTATATTGCAACAAAGGGCTCTTTTATTTTTATTTTATTATTATTTTTAGCCCTTTGGTTGGAATTTGACTCTTTCAGATAGCAAGAGAGTGAAGTGTAACATCAAGCAATTAATGAAAAAAATTAAGAGATTATATGGCATATATTTAAAATTTTTAATTATTTCATATTTATTAGATTTTAAATTATTAATTTCTACAATCAATTATTATATAATTTAAATTATATCTTACATTTTAAATGGGTCATAAATTTATTTACATTTTACTAACCCACTACCTCAGAGTTAAGGGTACATTGAGGTAAAGATAGAATCAAGTTGAGTCGAATTAAATTTTGATGTTATAAACATAATTTGTTTAGAATAAGATGAGTTTGTTGTGCTTGAACCTCAAGTTAATTAATTTTTAATTAATTAAATAATATAAATTAAAAATGATAAAAACAAACTATATTCTCTATTATATAATATTATATATAATTAAAAATTATAATCAAAATGCTTATAAGTTAACTAGAGTGGGTAAGAAATTAATTGAGAAATTATTAAATCAAGTTGATAAGAGCTTAATCAAATCAAGTTGAACAAATAACTGAATAGTTTAACTCAAGTATCATCCCTAGTCGAGAGATGTGTTTGATAACATTGAAGAGTTTAGCATAAAAAATAAGTTAAATTCATAGGATTTGAATAATTATTTTTAACACTAAATTAAATTAATAATTTAAAATTTTCATCACACAATATTAAAATCTTATATAATTTAAAAAATGATCCTTTATTATGATTTTGAATTAAAATTTCATCCATCACATTCATAAATAATTTGGTATACTTATCAAATTATTTTCTCAAAAAATAGAGATAATGTTAGATTTATTTGTCTAATAAAATTTCCTTAAAGTAGGAGTAGTTGGTGACCATGTCAGGCAGTTGCCACTAAATAGATTTCGTAAATTCTCATTTAATTTAATATATGGGCTGCAAGTCAAACAAATTCAATTTCAAATCTAAATCTATTCAATTAAATACTAAAATAAACACACCCTTAAATATTTCTTGCAACTAAATTGCAAGAGGCTGCTTAATTTTACACTCCGTCCCTTCGCAAAAGAATTTGCTCCTAATTTAATCGAAGATAGCTTATAAAATAATTTTTTTAATCACAAATTATAAAGACACATAGTATCCTTCATTTATGTACATAGAAATGAATTTTTTTTAACAAAAAATGTTTTTTTTAACCAAACAAGCCTAATTCAGGAACATTCAGAAGTACTCCTAATTGTAGTTTTTTTCCCCTAAAATTAATTTTGTATGATTTATTCATTACAATTATAGATTTTCTAATTAAATCAACAGAACCTTTTTCCGAAAGAGAACTTTATTTAGATGGAGCCCCATCTCTAAAAATGCAGACACATTGAAAAATTTTATCCAGCAGTGGGGCAGCTATCCATTATTGGAAAATCTCAGCGAGTTGGCTAGCAATATGTTAATTCCATAATTAATTTTTTCCCCCATTATTTAAAAGAAGGCTTGTGGTCCAGTGCATGTTCCCCTCATATACACTATTAATACTTATCTCACGAAATATATTTGCATTATAACTCACATATTATATGCACAATCAAAACTCATCAATGATAAGTATGATCATATGACTGACCATAAGCTAAACAAAATATAATGGAGAATCTGAATTTGCATAGCATAATATCCTTAACATTTTTTGTATGTACGAATTCTCTCTAATAATTGTAACTATCATTATTGTTGTATTTAATCATCTAAATAAATGGGATTATTTATATTTTTATAGAATCCATATTAATTGATAATTAATGTGATAATTACAATTGTATTTATTAAAGAAAATTGGAATCCAATGATGAGGGAGTTATATAATATATTAAAACTGGATCTTAAATTCAAATATGATCGATATAAAGCAATACAGGATTTAAACTACAATAATACTCGGCCACAAGTTAACAGTATTTTGTAACGAATTATAACTTTTTGCACTAAGCAATTAAAATAAAATACTTTTTTTTATAAAGAGAAGATATTTGGCGTAAATTTGATACATCGATAATTAACTAGTTATGGAGTCAAGAAAAGTGAAATGGATCATCTCATGTCAATATTGATAATGTTAATTTCACATTAAAATGATGAAGTGCTTAAATCGACTATAGCCAATAAAAAGTTTCATGTTCTTAAAATTGCGACATACAATTAGGGGCGAGGCTAAAATAAAATGATTATGGGGATTGAAATAAAATTTATTAAGAGCTTAATATCAAAATTTCATAGAATTTGGAGACTATATATAAATTTTTCAAAAAAAATGAGGGAAATTAGAGAATTTTTTTTCAATTTCCTCAAGTTTGGAGTGGATAAAAGTGGGCAAAAAATATGGTTCGTGAAGTCGTGAATTTTGATGATTTGTAATCTTATTGTAATTCATAATTTTTATATAACTATATTCTACATCTATGCATGAAAGTTTAAAAGATTTCTCAAGAATGGCCCTACATCAAATAGTGCTTATTGACACGGCACAATTAAAACATGTTTTACTAAGTTTGAGATAGCATATAAACCAAGTAGCAAATCCATTCTCATATTGAAATAGGGGGATAGTTAGAAGCCCATAACAAATGAAGCAATTAAGTACTTCAAGATCAATAGCTACAAAATTGATGAAATCAAACAGCTTAAAAACCTTTTCTTTTATGGAAGGAAAGCTATCTTGATACATTGCTATTTTATTTCAAACAAACAAGGAAGGCCTTATTTATAGACCAAAAGCAAATAATTAGGTATCAGTTATTCATTTAAAATTGACATTGTAATGTTGGTCATACGTATGGTTGTGATGCCTTTATACATTGGTAAAGTTAAAAAATGATGTGTAAATTAATGAACTATCACAATGATTGAAATAAAAGTAGATAACGGTCACCACAAAACAATTGATGTTGTAAATTCTACACATTCATTTAGTCATCTTTAGTTTCATTCATTCAAACTTCTTCATAAATAACATTCATTTAAACTTCTTTAGTTTTGTAGAAAATGTCACTATATTAGATGTTAGATGATTCCAAAACTGACATTTTTATGTTTACCAATACCAAAATGAAGAATTTTGATTATCTACAAAATTTTGTTATGTAAACAATCAATGCTATAAGAATCTTTAACCATGGTTTTTAAAAATATTGCAAATTGTTTTCATATAAAATTTGCAATATAACTAAGTAGGAATTATGAATTTGAAAATAAAATTATTTTTGAATCAATTTAACATAAAGTTATATTTCTATTGATATATTTTTTCTTTCTTAATCTATGCTATCAAATTTCAATTATAGAATTTTAATATAAAAAGCAACTTACAAATAAGCAAATAGAAATGATTTTGTAAATTTATACAATTTTAATTGTCATCACTTTGTTTGTAATGAAAGTATAAATAGATTAGTAAAGAGAAATTGTAACTGCAAATTTATACATATTAAAACACTAAATCAACAATAAAAAAAATTATATGTCTATATGAATACACAAAAACAAGAGTAAAATTACTATGTATCAAAATTTTTATTGACATTGCGAACTCTAATTTGTTGCTCAAGTTTCTCTAACTTATATACTCTGACAATATGAAAGTAGCATGAGAGATTATAAAAGAATCACTATGTATCAAATTATCATCCACCAATTATTCTATTCCAATTTTACTCCATTTCAATCAAGAGAGCATACAATAAGAGAATCAAAGGTTATGATTTTCCTAATGTACACTTTCTCAAAGAATGTGGAGAGAAAAGTAGGAACATTATTAGATACTCTAATAATGAAAGTGGTCAATTGCCAAATAGATATTGAAAAAATATTGAAGAGTAAGATATTAGAAGTGTTTCATATGGTAATTAAAGAGAGTGTTAGAGTAAAAATTTATAGAAAAATAATTGACATCTGTTACTAAATAAAACAATGTCTTATGCACATGTGATTTTGAATGAGACTTTTCAAATTCCTTTTGGACATTACTTATTAAATAAAACAAATGTCTTAATGTAATTGTTATTTTCAATGAGACTTTTAGAATATCTTTTAGATGTCAGTTATCAAATAAAATAAATGCCCTATACAACTACAATTCTTAATGAGATTTTTAAAGTACTTTTTAGAAAATTGTTAAGAAAAAATTGATGTAATAAGTTTCCTATTGTTAATATAAACATTAATCACAATCTTATTCATTATCTTAAATTTTTATATAATTTTAAAAATATTATTGTTTCAAAATAAATATCAATACTAGTATAAATCATCATAAATCATTATTTTTGTAGTAGTGACTATAATAATACTTGGCCACAAGTTAACAGTGATTTTGTAAAGAGCTATAACCTTTTGGATTAAGCAATTAAAATAATGTAGAATTTTCTTTCAAGAAAAGAAGATATTTTGCGTAAATTTGACACATCAATAACTGGTAAGTTGTGGAGTCAAGAAAAATGAAATGAATTATCTCATGTTAATATTGATAATCTCAATTTCATATTAAAATGATGAAGCACCTAAATCGAATAGAGCCAATAGAAAATAAGATAATTTGAATTAGAGTAAAATTCTTTTCATGTTCTTAAAATTGCAATATACAATTAAGGGCGAGACTAAAACAAAGTGATTGAGGAGCCAAAATAAAATTTACTAAGAATTTATATGGAAGTTTCAGGAGATTAAATATAAATTTTTTCAAAAAAAGGAAAGAAATCCACGAAATTTTTTAAATTTTCTCAAATTTTGGAATTGCTAAAGCCACCTAGCTTGCTCCTGTATACAATTGTAATTTTTATTGTTGCAAATTATTCTATAATTAAAATTTTTTACGATCTTACTTTATAATGACGCCCTTCTTACATATTTATTCTCAATTTTTTTAATCACAACATAATTATATATTTTAATTTCATATCCTCATCACCTTATATAATTTATGCTCTATTTCAGAGGATATTCAATCAACCAAGTCTATTTAAGAAACATTCACATTACATATTTTTTACTTGTATGGGGAGCAATTATTTTCAGGAGAAATTTTATTGTTTATTGATGTATTATCAGATCGTATATTAATTTTATTATTTTAGGATCAAATCTGATATATTATATAATAATATATTAATTATTAAATTTGATGACATATGATATATTACTATGATAGTAATACACCGTAAACGTTTCCTTTGTTTCTTCACAAGCCAGTAATTTGCACATGGACATGGCACCAATGAACAGATGTCTATGCACAGGTGTTTTGGCTGTATGCACCTCTTCCATGTCTTCTCTTACTTTCTTATGATGTAATCTTCCCACATGGTCCTAGAAGTAGACTATAAATTAAAATTTCTTAAACAGTATATATATATAGGGATAGGTTTCGTTAATACCTGAATCTAATTATTAAATTTTATTTATTTCGTATAATATTATATAGATAAACAAAATTAAATAATTTTAATTTGGGATATACTAGTGTAACAATATACCATAATCATCATTATGGATATATTCAATAATGTTACATATATATTAAAGATGTAATTCGAAATTAGATTGCGAATTTAAGTCAAGGTCTATAAATCAATATATGGTGGTTGGTCAAATTTTTAAAACTCAATATAATAAATATGATTTAAAATTTAGAATTTTTAATATCACTTTTAATACAAATAGTATTTTTTTAATATATTATATATACCTATGATGCCTAAAGTTTGAGGACAGATGATTTATCTATTTTTGTGCAAACAATACAATCAATCACAGTTGGGTATTACCAGAATCTCCGTGTACAAACTATTGCAAAATTATGACATTATTGAATTTCTCGAACACTTTTTCTATCGGTTCTCATATTTTGGGTAATCATTCTAATTTTTGAGGAAACCGTCAATTTCACTTTTACAAATATGGCTAGGCATGCAAATCTAAAGCAGATAATGTGAACCACATAAAGGTAGAATGACATTTAATTGAGTATTGAGTCTAGAAATTATATAACAAAACTTATAAAAAAATGATTTTATTTAGAAATGTGTCAATTATAGTGTATTTTGTACATATGCAAACTAGAAAGGCTAAAAAATCGACAACTTATGCTTTTAAACATTATTATAATTTGATTTTTCAATTTTTTTAAATAAAAATTTAAGAGTAGAGTAAATCATTTCACTTCAAGATTAGAGTAAACCACCAACTTTTTAAAATGTTTATAATTATACTTACAGATCACTTAATCCTTTCAAATCATTGATGATTAATGGGATTCTAACGTAAAATATAAGTGATTGGATGGTACTTATAAATGATTACCTAATCCTCACCGTTAAGCTCAAAACAAGAGCAATCAGAAACAGTAAATCTTGAGTGGATCCAGGGAGTTATTATATTTCAATTTTTATCCTTTTTGGTCACTCTTTTTGTTTGAGCTCCCCAAACCAAGATTTTAATTGGCTTAGAATGTAAGTGAAACCAAAAAAGGAAAAAAATTATTGGCAACTTACAATTTTGTTTTTTTTAGGTTCAAAATATTCTTACACCTTTTTAATGTGGTATGAAATTGATCCTTATTCGAACGGAAATAATAAACAGTAAACCTCTTCTAATGAAGACATATTTAAAAATCTAACTTAGCAATTTGCATATTCTAATACAATAAATTTAATCTGTTAGGTTTTTTTTTATGGTTTTAGTATGCGAATAAAATATAAAGCTTAAAAGCAAATGAACTTTTTTTTTTGGCCAGGAACAATTTTATTCTCCCTAGAATTACTCAATTTGATATAGTCAATTTTTGCTTTTCTTCTTTGTCCATTTCTGCAATTCTATCAGACATACTATTTATCTCAACACCAGCTTTTATTAATTCAAAATCAATTGAGGAAAATATGAGTCATGAGATAATGCAGTACTATATCTCATATATAGTTCAAACTTGCAACTAAAGTAAACACAGAATTAATTGGTGGATATAATTCTCCAAAAATCACCTATTATTGTTCAATGTATACATTCTAGTATTCATGAACTAAATACCAGATGGAATAGTTTTATTGAAAAGGAAATTGCATTTCTTTCGATTAAATGTTACATGCGCTTCGATGTGTATTTAAAGACTTTTGCATGTTTTTATCAAAATTTAATATAAAAGTTGCAAATTTTCATATAAAACTTCCTAATTTTTTTCACAAGAATCGTTAATATTTATGGATTTTATGTGTAATAGGTATGCAAAATCTTACAACTCTATAATTTATAATTGTATAAAAAAAAGTCCAAGAGTTTTCCTTTTTTGGGTGGGTGGGGAGGGGGAATATACAATTTACAATTTACAATTTACCTCCTAAACTTTGATTAAATGATAGAAATAGTATATAAACTTTAAAACATTACACTTAATTTTATGAACTTTAATTGAGTAACAAAAATAGTACATAAGCTTTAAAATCTTATATTTTACCCCTAAACTTTTAAAAAGTGTAAAAATATAAGTTTTAAGTTAAATTTAAATCTCTATTAACCAAACTATTTTGATGGTATATAAGACAAGTCATTCATAAACTATGAAAGTATTGTGACAATTGTTAGAATTTAAAAAATACATGATATTAAAGTTCAACCCATTTATATTTTATAGAAGTTTTATTCTAAAAAGTCTCCAAAATTCATATGTACGGAAGCCTAATAAATTTTATCTAATCTATAACTGTGAAAACCAAAGTCTTTAATCAACAAAGTTTAGAAATATTATAGAAGTTTTTGTCTAAATTATTCTAGTAAATTACTATTTAAAGGGTTAGTGTATACATGAAAATTTTGATCTGGTAAAATTATAATAGATTTAAGGTCTAATGTTTGATTTATTTTACATATTCTTAAAAAGTTGAATAAATTGATATTATTAAAATAAATTATGTACTTGGATAAAATCTTACCTCAAATTCTAGAAGCAATTTTGAATCTTAATATCTTAGTTTTTTCTTTGATTTTTTGAGAGAATTTATCATTAAACTTGAATTTTTTTTCATTTGTCTAAATAAAAATGTAGCTTGACACAATGTAAAAGTAAGATTAACAAATGTTACTATTAGATTTAATCCAAAATTATTAGTTTCACCTTTTTCTAAGAGTTTAATGATGTAAAGTGTAAAGTTTTTAAAGTTTATGTACCATTTTCGCAACTTAATCAAAGTTTAGAAGATTGTATTATATTTTTCCTTTTTATATTTGTATATAAAAGTTACAATTTTTAATGAAATATTTTTTAAAAGTATGAAAATATAGAGGATTCTTGTGTACACTTTCTTATAGTGCTTTTTCTTATTAAAAATATATATTTAAATATATAAAATATTCAATTATATTAAGTTAAATTAAATATTTTTTTATTAAATATAATTATTTTTCATAATATATAATTATATTGATAAAAATAAAATTATATAATTGAGTTTGAATTGACTTAATTTATATAATCATGGCTTGAGTCTTGCTTAAATGGAGATCACTCTTTACTACTTCCTTGCTTAATGACTTTACGTAAACTAATGATTGAGATTCTTAACTCCATAACAATTGCTATTCAATCCATCTCAAAGTTTTTATTGGGTCTTCTATTTATTTCATGTTAAATGTGAAAAGTATGGCGGAAAAGAATATCCTTTATTTTAAAAAGGAATATACATATTAAAATTTTATAATTATATTTTTATAGAAAATATTTTTTATTAAAAGAAAAGAACATGGAACTTTAAAAAGCAAGTGATACATTTATGTATGAGTAGTTCTATTCTTAGATCAAACCGTTCAATCTAAAAAATATATAGTTTAAACTCTTTTTTTATACTTCGAATATTAAATAGATTTTTTTTCTTATAGTTCAATTAATATTCAAATAGAGCTTGAGTTATGATTTTATAAATTAGGTCAATCCAACCCAATCCAATTACATAATTTATTTTTATTAATGTAATCATATATTACAAAAGATAATTATATCTAATTATTTTTAATATAAAAATATTTAATTTAATATAATTAAATATTTTACATATTTAAATATCTTATAATCTATTTAAATGTGTATTTTTTAATAAAAAAAGTGTCATTAAGTACCATAAGAAAGTGTACCTGGGAATCCTCCTTAAAATATTTACAGAACTTATAAAAGTATGTATTGATAATTTTTTTAGTTCAGATGAGACGAAACATAACCCTTCAAAGAGGGATAAAAGTTGTTACCCTGACACAACTACAAAAATACAAATATATGTTGGATATTGAACAAAAATCACGTTGATTTTCAATGAACATCCATTTAAGTGAGTGACATTATATATTAGTTTTGATGTTGATTGTAAAATTGAAGTGGAAAAAGATTACCAACTGGCATCTCTTCTTTTAAACATTTTCAAATTTTTTATATTTCACCCTATTTTTTTTTGCTACAAAATTGATATCTTTTTTTCCTAAAAATGTCAAATTTTTTTCATATTACGCAATGGCTTACATAGTACTTTTTTAACATTAGTTTCTCACTTTTCTATCAAAATATTTATAATAAAAATTAAATAAATCCAACATTCTATAAAAAATGTGTATTTTGAGTTAAAAATTTTAAAATGTCATAATTTCACACTTAATTGTACCTTAAGGTTAAGGGTGCTTTTTTTATTTCATATAATTTTTTGATATCTACTTATTTACACTTTCAAAATTGTGAAAAAAAAAACTATTTTGATGGATTTTTTTTCATTTTTTCTCTATCACTCATCATTGTTTGGTCAAACATATAATAAGTATCTAAACATCAAATATAACCTTAAAAGTTATAAAATGAAAATGTAAACAAAAATATTTTAAAAATGCAAAAAAAAATAAAGAAATAGAAGAGGTAGGGATTGGAAAAAATAAAAACAAGAAAAATAACTTTTAAATTTGGAACCAATAGCCTGGAATATGGCACTTGCTTCATGCTTGATGCTAGTTGAATAAACAAGTATTAAAGCTCACTAATATGTGATAGAGAATGAAGTAAAATCTAGGGTTTTCTATTAAAAGAAATGGAAGAAGATGGAGATTAAGTTTAGAAGCAAATAAAAGGAATAGTGAGAGAGATAATGAGGAAAGAGAAGTAAGATTTTCTTTATCTATAGTGCAAAACTTTAGGTATTGGTTCATTATAGAAATTGATGTCTAAAATTTAGACTTTAGATACCGATTCACTTATAGAAATTCATGTCTAAAATTTAAACTTTAGATATTGGTTTACTTATAGGAACTAATGTTAAAAGTAAAACATGTTAATTTTTTAAGAATTAACATTTAAAATTTTTTAATATTTTCAAAAATATTCATAATTCCATTATTTAAATGTCAGCTATTTTAGGAAATGACATCTAAAGTGTTGTGATGAAAAAAAAATACTTTGATTTC
This sequence comes from Sindora glabra, assembly GCA_020226215.1. NCBI lineage: Eukaryota > Viridiplantae > Streptophyta > Magnoliopsida > Fabales > Fabaceae > Sindora > Sindora glabra. The sequence goes on along the minus strand of CM035227.1, from coordinate 100,261,547 downwards.
TTTGAAAAACTATTAGAATTATGTGCATATTAGGAAATTATCTTAGATTGATTTTCAGATTAATTGTTAGGTTTTTTATTTATAATTGTTTTCCTTTTTTAGTGAGATTGAAATCTTCCTAATTGATTGTATTTTTCATATATAAGTAGAATTCTTGGCTGAAGCAATTGCTCAAGTCTTTCCCTCAACTTCAAAATTATTTGAATTTAAGTTAATATCAAAGCCCTTTCTAGAAGGTCTATCTTTTTTCATTCTTTTCCTTTGCTACTGCAAATTATAGCCATTATCTTCTCCGCTACTATTATATATTCTTCCTTGTTATTGCACATCATAAGTTCTTCTATTTATAGCCTCAATAAAACCAAATCATTGTCCTTTTGGAACTTAGAAATCTAGCAAAATCACCTAAAATAGAACCTAAAAACCTAGTTCATCATTAACTATAGACATATCAAATATCCCCCATTTTGTGATTGTTTGGCGTGATTTTCAAAAGTATCATAACATTTTTTGATAAACCACCTACACAGACATGTTTGCCAGTGAATTTTTTACATCTAATTGGCATGTGATCATTATATGCTATCTTTCTAGCTATGTGTAAGACCTACATGCCACTTATATAGTCAACACATGAGACCTATACAGTACATAGATTATTGCCTTCTTTTTTGCCTAAGCCTTCTTTATACTCAAAATCCTCATTCTAGCCTTCTTTCTACCCTTTTTCTGACCTTAACAATACCATTTTTTACCTTTCATCATGTTTAACTCTAAACTTGACAATTTTGGCAACTTTTTCTCTTCTACAATTTCTTGTACTCCTGTAATTACTTTTGCAAAACTAAATAACTCTAACTATTCCTTATAGAATACTTCAATTTTATTATGGTTTAAGGGTCAAGGTTATTTAGAGCACTTGACTAAAAAGGCTAAAAATGTTTCAATTGATAGACAGAGTGATTAGAAAAAAAGTTAATGCATAATTATATGGAATATTCTAGCAATCCATTGATCCTAATTTGCTATTTATTTTTCAATCTTGCGACACTTGCTACATCATCTAATAAGAAGATAAGAACTTGTACTCTAATGATATTCAATAATTGTATGAGATTATAACTAAGTTGAAAGATTTGAAATAAGAATCAAATTTATTCTCTTATGTCAGCTTTGCTAAAGTAATAATAGTCTAATACAATAAGCTTTTGCTTATCACTACTAATGTCAAGAAGTAAGAGAAATAACAAGATAAGTTTTTTATAACCTTTATTTTTGCATGTTTAAATTTTGATCTTGAAACCTTTTGTTACCAGACATTGGATAATGCTGAGGTTTCTATAATAAAAGTGTTAATTAATTGTTTGTTACATTTGTCCACTTTAGTTTTAACCATACTTATTAATACTGAAAACTTTGCTTTGGCGACATAATGGTGATTGTGGAGATAGTACTGGTCGAAGCAATTAAACTTGATATGGTATTGATTAGAATAATTAACTCTAGTGTATATACTATCATAAGTCAAGACATACTTAAGATAGGTATTTTACTCTCTATGGCCAACCTTCCTAATTTACTAATTTTATTCAATCTAGTTATGAATCATTTGATTTTGGTTTGTCTTTTTTGTTCTTTGACCCGAAGTATTAATAATTTTTTAAAGAATAATTTCTTCAATATAAGGCATCCAAACAAGAACAAACATATACCACATGCATTGTAAATATAGGTAATTCTATAGCTTACTTATCTTATTTTGTATCTTTTAATTGCTATATTATTGACTTGGGAGCTTCTGATCATATATTTGATAATTAATTTCTTTTTACTTATCTTTATTGCACTACTAAATCTCTTTCTTCAATTATATTAATTGATGTTCTAAAATAGTCACTCATAGTATTAGTCAAGCTAAACCTCTTTCTTTTTTAAATTTATAATCTATTCTTTACATGCCCAATTCTCTTTTCAATTTAATTTCTATCAATCAACTAACTTAAACTCTTATTTATTCTATAACCCCTTTTTTTATTCTTTTTTATATAGGATTGGCATACATGGAAGATGATTAGTATTGAACGTGTGTTAAAAGGGCTTTACTACATTTAAGTAACATTATGAGTTACTTGTATTGCTGTAAAGTCTTCAAAATTAACCCACTATCATTCTGGTCAATCAAGTTTTTCAAAACTATAGAAAATGGTTCTAGGCATTTCAAATTTAAAGTCTTTAGGTTATGAGTCTTGTTGTCATAACCTTCCAAGGCTATGATTAACATAAAACCTAATGACCCAGTTTCTACCAGCCTAACATAACCTTTTCTTAATAAATAAATACATATTTTATTACTAATTCTTGATAATTTATAAAAAAATAAAATATATTTACATACATGTTTATTTATCTAATATTTTCAAGATAGGAGAGTTAAACTTGCTTACATACCCTAGTGTTTTAGGATTAAGCTGACTTAACTAACCATAGGAAATACAAGCTACTCTTATTTCTGAAAAAAACTATGTACTATAAAGTTGAGAATATTAATTTTTATACACATGTAAAAATAAATATCTACTACTTTGCTTAAAATGAACTCTAAAGAAACTACTCCTATTATAATGTGGTGGAAGAGCCTCTGTAGTAGTATCTACCATAGTAAACACAGAAAAGAGGTAAGTCTAGAAATTAATGAGTAAAAAATTTACTTAAAACTAAATGAACAAAAGAATAATTATTTTTCTTGTCAATATGGTTACTCTTCACTATATAGGAACACAACTCTAACTCAACATTGTTAATAAACATTAATAATATCAACATTTCCAAAATGTTCTAAAATTAAGAAGAAAATAAGTGTAAAAAATGTTTAAATCTTCCTGTGATTCTCAGTCAACCTTATCCCTTCATAAATTCAACCTTACTATTTCAAGGTCTATTTTATCCTTTCATAAACATTTATCAAATCCAATTTATATATCATATTTTCATAATTTCATCTCCCATAACATAAATCTAACATAATAACATCTCATACTATGATTTTAGCATTAAAAATCAAATATAAATGCATTCATATACCAAATAAGTAATTATATGAACAACCCATCATTATAATATCATAAAATTCTATGAAATATACAAAACTATGAAAAATAAGATAATAATTAACTATATAATCAATTATAGAAATCCAAAGGCAAAGTTAAGCACCCATAGTTAACTATATCTATCAGAGAGTAACTTTAGAGGTTATAGTCAATGATGAGTTTCCAGAGAGCAAGCTTTGGATAATAGTTAACTATAGGCCTCAAGAAAGCATTTCTCAAGGTCAAAGTCCACTATAGGCTTGTTTTTACAAGTTTTTTTTATATTTTCTCTATTCATTTGGCCATTTAACCATAATTTATCAACATATGCAATCTCAAACCAAGAATACACCTCAAAACAAGTAATAACAAGTGTATTTAACCTAAAATTAACAAGAAAATATGCCATAAATAAGGACTCACATCAATAAATCATTAAATTTCATCAACCTCACTTCAAAAATCCTAAAATCATACAAAATTAGTTTAACCTAAGCAAATTGCTTACTAAGCTTAGTATAAAAAAGATGATTAAAGGTTAAACTCAAGAATAGCTTGCTTTAATCAAAACAAATTCAAAGAATTTAGGTTGAACCCTCTAAATCCATAACCTTTTTTTTCAAAATGGAAAATTTGAGAAATAACCATCAAGATCTTTAGTTCAAAAGGCTAACCTTAGTTTGATTTGAAATTATTGATAATTAATTAGGATATTTGTGCTAGAATTTAATGAGAAAAAGAAAAGGTGATAGAGTGAATGAAGAAAGAAGTTGATGGTTATTGGAAGTAATATGAATTAGAAATGGGTGGTCATTAGGTTTTACAAGTTTAATTGGAGAAACAACAAAATATTAAAGGGTAAAATTAGAAAAAAAAACTTCTTATATCTTCTATGTACATTCTTATTTAATTCTAGCTACACTTTACCTTTTAATATTTTTTTTCCTCATTTTCTCACTATCTTACTTAATATTTTATCACAACAATTCTTTTATTCCCAATAAAACTTCCATATTAAAATCAATCAAAATAATCAAATAACTAATTTATGTGCAAAAATGTATTTTATAAATTCTATATTTCTTAAAGGATGTAACAAATGGTAGCTAGGTAAATATATTCATATTTCTTTTTCTACTAAAGCTATTGATTGAGATGAGCCTTTATTTTCTTTAATTCATTCTTATGAATGAGATCCTAATTGTGTTAGTTCCATTTTAGGCTTTTAGTATTTTGTTATTTTCGTTGGTGACTATTCTTAATATACTTGTTTATATTTAATAAAATATCATTTTAAGTGATTTTCAATTTTTAAATCCTTTATTTTTCAAATTCATACCAATTTGGAAAAAAACTAAGCAAACATTTCATAGTGATAATGCTCAAAAGTATTTTTTTTTTGCACATTTTATGTTTTTTTTCTTGTCATCACTAAGCAGTATTCACCAATTAACATGTTCTCACATTCCACAATCAAATGAGGTTATTGAAAGAAAAAATTGTTACCTAGTTAAAATTGTATGAACTCTTTTATTACATACGAATATTCCTTTTCATTTTTAGGGTGATGCTATCTTAATAGTTTATTATTTATTTAATTACATGCCATCATTTGTTTTGAAAAATCAAATTCTTTATTCTTTAATATACCCAACTGTATCTCTTTGTAAGCTTTCTTATCATATTTTTTGTTTTACTTATTTTGTTTATGGTCTTATCTCAAGAAAAGATAAACTTTCAATTCATTCTATAAAATGTATTTTTATGGGCTACTCAAAGATATAAAAGCATTTTTGAAACATCTTATTTCTTTTCTTTTTTTCATGGAGTCTATCCCTATATTTGAGATTTTATCCTTTTTAGTCCTTGATTTGATTTAGGTTTCTTCAAGTCAACCATAAGAATGACCTCTTATTACTATCAATGACAACCTTGCCCAATCATGCCTTAAATAACCAATGATGCACTTATTAACTCATTGCCTAATTTCACAAACTTTCTTATTTTAAATCTATCAGATAGTCTTCCAATTGCTCTTGGTGAAAGTACTTATTTCCCTTATAACCTTTATCTAATTTATACTATCTTAAGTTATCATTATTTATCTACATTCCATTATACCGTTGTTTCTTCCTTGTCTTATGTTTTTATTCCTAAAATTGTACAAGTAGTTATTTCTCACCCAAAATGGCATTTAGTGATGCTTAATAGGATGGTAGCCTTAAAAACTAGTGGCACATGGGATCTAGTTCCTTTAGTCTATGAAAGATTTACTATTGGATGTCGTTAAGGAAAAATAAATTGGTTGAAAGGTAGACAAGTTGTAAAAGGCTACACTTATATTCTGATCCTAAATTATAGTGACACTTTATTTCCTATTATTAAAGCTACATTAGTTATTTATTTTAGTCTTTTATAGCCATTAATCATTGTCTCTACATCAATTAAATATCAAAGATACATTTTTACATAAGAATCTTAAAGGAAAATTCCATATAAAGCAACCTTTAGGGTTTGTTACTCAGGAGAAGATTAGTCTAGTTTGTTAATTAAAGAAATCTCTGTATGGTCTTAATTAGTCCTTTTGAGCTTAGTTTAGGGGGATTAGTAAAGTCATGAAAAATTTCGGCATATGTCAAAGTGAAGTAGATCACTTTATTTTTTTTTATCATTATTTATCTACTTCTCAATCTATAAATTTTATTATTTATGTTGATGATATAGTTATTATAGGAAGTGATTAGACTAGTATTAGTTAACTCAAGTAGCATATTTTTCATCATTTTCAAACAAAGGATTTGGAAAAACTCTATTATTTTCTTAACATTGAAATGGCTAAATCCCATTCTAGTATTTCTATCTCTTAACATAAATATGCCTTTAACATTCTAAGTGAGATAGGCTAAGGCTTGATGAACTTTAAACCTATGGATACTCTAATAGATCTGAATATTAAACTATTACTTGATCAAGCTAAACCATTCTTATATCCAAGAAAATATTGCAAGCTTGTTAGAAAATTAAATTATTTCATAATTACTTGACTTGAGATTTCATTTGTAATGAGTATGGTGATTCAGTTCTTTAACTTACCATGTGATATTCATTAGGATATAATGGTTTGAATTCTTTAATATATGAAAGAAAATTAAGGGAAAGGTTTGTTATATAAGAATAAATGGCATACTCAAATTATTAGTTACACAAATATTGATTAGGTAAGTTTTTCGAATGATTATTACTCTACTTCAAGTTAGTATGTTCTTTTTTAAGGAAATCTTATTTCTTAGAAAAGTAAGAAGTGTGGTAGCAAGATCGAGTGTAGAAGTTGAGTATTGAATTATAGCATTAGTTACATGTGAATTCATATGGTAAAATTAATTATTGTAAAAGCTAAAACTTTATGTACTATGTCTTAGAGAACATGTATATGATAATTAGGTAGCCTTACATATTACATTTAATCTTATCTTTCATGGAAGAACTAAATACATTGAAATTGATAGCTACTTTATAAGAAAGAAAGTTGTTGCAATAGAAATTATTACGATTTTTATGAATTCCAACAACCAATTGTCCAACATGCTTACAAAGTCCTTTTAAGGTTCAAAAATAAGTTATATGTGACAAGCTTAGTGAATATGATATATATGCTTTAACTTAAGAGAGAATGTTAGAATTATATACATATTAATACATTATCATAGATTGATTTTTAAACTAATTGTTAGGTATTTCTTTTATAATTATTTTCCTTTTGTAGCTAGATTGGAACCTTCCTAATTGATTGTATTTTTTGCATATAAATAGAATTCTTGGTTGAAACAATCGCTCAAGCTAATCTTTTAAATTGAGAATTCTCTAAATTCAAGTTAAATTAGCATGTAAAATTTCCTTATTTTTCCAATAATTAATTTGGCTGTTGTTATATATTTAGAAATTAGTTTTGTATAAAATTAACATGTTCATTAATTTGAAAAATATTTTTTATGTTATATTTTCCTATATTCTTTCTCTTAAAGTATTACATGTGCTTGATTCAGTGAAATTAGTCTCATTTTATTTAGTTAATACTACATTTTGAAATTACTTCATATTTTTATCTATAACTTGAGTTCTAGATATCTAATTAGGTTAATCCTTATAATCTTGGAAAGCTAAAAGAAAGCTTTACAAACTTTATATTGAAGGCAAAGTCTAGTTTAGAGATGTTTGAATTTAGTCATAAATATAAAATAATATTGTTATCCAACCTAAGCTAGTCACCATTCTTAGCACATATTTGGAGGTCTAAAAGTTAAAATAATGTTAAATCAATACCAAAAGTCATCTTAGGTCTAACCTAACAACTTTCATATTTTGGGATTAGTAAAATTATACCATTTTAATGGTAGGAGTTAACCTACAAGATTCTACTGCAATAAACTCTAGTAGTGTCTTAGTTTGTAAGTTAAGTTTTGGACTTTCAAATTAAGCAAAACCCATTTTATTTTAATCCTAAGAGTCAACTTAACTTACCTTAGTAGTTTTTTCTTTCCTTTGGGATTAGATTTTTAAAGTTCTATACCTTTAAAAGTAACACTTAGACACTAGATAACATTTTCTTTTCCATAAGTTTTCTCTTGTAAATCGCCATAAATGAATAACATTCTACAATTAATTTAAGAAAATTTCATTCTTAATTTGGTTTGATTTTGAAACTTTATTTAATTAATTTAATTTTAATTTTATTATTCTTTATTTCTCAGCTTATTCAAGTTTATGATTGCTTTAAATAATTACTAATTTAAATCCATTAGTTATCTTCTATGATCTATTGCTATGCAATTAATTATAATATAAGGTTGTTATTAATTGATGAATAAGTAGCAATTAAGCTTTCTGATTTAATGCTGGCTGAATTATTAGTTGCTTAATAGAAGTAAGGTTTGAATTGATGATTCAATGCTAAGTTGGATTGTTAGTTCGACCTTAGCCATTCTTTAAAGCTTAATGTTTTTATTTGTGTACTAAGCTTGCAATAAAAGGGTTAATTTAGGTGTTGGACTTAGGTTAATAAATATTAGAGAATATAAGGATTGCTATTAAGACAATCCTTAGCTAGGTGGTTAAATTAAAGTAATTTCATCAATGTTTAGGATAAATTGATGAATTAAAGGTTGAAAAGTTTCTTAAGCTAAAGTTTTCATTATCATAACTTTTCTTTTATTTAATTCTTTTGATTGTTATTTAGTTTAATAGTTTTTTTACAAATCTTTTGTTTTCTACTTATATTTTGCAAGTCTAATTGATCACTAATTTGTTAGGTTCGACTTGATTTCATTTGTACTATACGTTGCTTTAGGAACAATTATTTTAATTTTATATGAATGATGTGCATCATTAATTTTTAATATTTCACAAACAAATGTTTGTAATACCTTTGGACAAAGGTGAATTTCAAAATTGGCATTTTAAGTTTTTTCCATTTTCCAAGTAACCTTTAATTATCATACTTTTGATGTTAATTTAGCACAAAACGAATGTATTAACTTTTTACATTTCTTAACCAAGCATTTGTAATACATTTAGGCAACAGTTATTTCAAAACCTACATTTTAAGTTTGCTTTAGACGTTAATGATTTTGAAAGCTAACTTCTAAAATTTTTGCAAGAATGAAACTATCAGTTATTTATAAAACAGATGTCTTGTAATTTCTCATAATTTCAAAATTGTCATTATTCTATAACACATATCAATTTTCCTTTGAACTGACAGTTATTTGCATTTTTGTAAAACTAATTATTTTGGCATTTCTTCCTACAATGTCCTAATTAAGTTTGAGTTCATAAGATTGTTAAGTCACTTCTTAGATGCTTCCTATATGCTTCATTTTGATTGTTATAAATAATTATAGGAACTTTTGCTTCTAAATAATTATCCTGCTTTCTTTTGGGATGTCATTTTCTTGAATAATTTGTAATCATTGAATCAGTAACAATAAGTCATTAAAGGAGCTCTTGCTCTATATTATATGTAGATTGCACCTTTGCATGTGAGATTTAAATATACATGATAGTTCTAAATTGCAACTGCAATTATAATTTTAGGAAAATATTATAGTACCAAAAATAAGATTCAAAATTAAGTTTTAAATTTTTTTTAACTTTACAAATTTTCTTAACTATTTTGTATTTAATGACAACCTTTGATTACTATTCAGAATCTAATTTTGCGTTCCATTTTTAATGCAAATAGAATTATTGATAATTTTATTGTATTAATAACTTTATGAGTAAATAAAAAAGAATATAACTATTAAGATGCAAAATCATAAAAAAATTGCAATAATAATAATAATAATACATGCTATATTACAAGTACCAATTGCAACCTACAACCTTTGATATAATTGAAAGAACTAGTGACCAAAAAGTGGGAGAATTGGTTTTTATAAAGGTTAAAAAATTTTCATTCAATAAAAACTTTTTTGTTTTAACAAAGCAAGTGAAATTCTAAAAAAGTACAACTAGGAAAAAGCAAGTAGAAAACTTTTTTCAATAAAAATTGTATAAAAATGTTTTATGCAATAAGTAATATGCTAAAAATAAAGAAGAAAGGTAGAAAGATGTGCAAACTCTTTATAGAGATTCAATGGTATAAAAAAATATAAAAGAAATACCTTTTAAGTCTACTTCTCTCTCTCTCTCTCTTTCTCTCTCTCAAGCCTAAAAAAATGCTTAAGGGTTATCCACTAACTTTTTCATTCCTTTTTACAATTGTTTCCTCACTTGATTTTCACTAGGACTCAAGTAATCTCACCTCATGATCTGAGAATTTTCACACTTGATCCTTCACTAGAACTCAAGTAATCCTACCTCGCAATAGGAGAATTTTTACACTTACTCTTTCACCTATTACAAGGCACAGTATTTAACTTTTAAGGAACACATAGGAAAGATTCCTTACTTTCTCTCAATCTCAAGCTAGTGAACAAAACCAAAAAAAGAAATATTTGAAAAGAGATTTACAAGGATTTCAGACTCTCTCTAAGAGTGGATTTGTTATTTTAAAGCTCTAACTAAGACACTAAAACAAATGAAAACTTTTAACTTGATCTGGAAACTTGGAATTCGCTCTCGTTATCTCTTTATGCCTTTTTGCTTGTCCTTTTATAGAAATTGGAAGCTTATAACCGTTGGACATTTTTGCAGTTATTGTAAGTGTTTTAGAGTGTGCCCAAGTAACTTTACAATTTGCATTTATCCTTTCTAGTCATTATTCCTTTGCTATCCAAAATTTCCATGAGGAAGCACGCAACTTACTCATTTGGAAATTGAAGCCAATCATAAAGAAACTTCTGCAATTAGCGGTGGCTAACAAAAATACACACAACAACACGTCAACATTTCAAATAAAATATGTCATGAGAATATAATCTCGAAAGTAAGAAAAACTTGGAGATTAAAAGAAGCATACATCCCATCAATATTTTAGAATAATCCTTTAACATTTGGGACTTGACTTAACTGATCAAATAGTTGCCTTTTTAACTATATATTAAACTCTGTAATAACTAACATGTATTCATCTTATGCAATAATTATTTATCTCATCATCAAAATCTTTTAAACCATTAGAAATTTAAACACCTAAAATTAAAGAAAATATTTTTTTTTTGGAATTTTTGGCCGACCTAAAAGCTTTTAAATGAACTTTTCAAAATTGAACTTCCACATTTCATAAATTTTCAAATGGGCCTCCACAATAGTGTATTACACACTCACTACATACATATCATCTTCGTAGATACACACACACACCCACCAAGCCATGCATGGTAGTGCTTGATGCAAATATAAATCCATGGAGCGATCTGTGCCATCCCATGCGGAGGCCGTCTCAGAAAAAGTTTAATGTATGCTCGTATTGTATCTGTCATTTGACTTCTACAGATTATGATGTATGGTGCCGGATCTTGTCTACGCTAATGAAGCAAAATGACCCATTAACACAGTTCGAATCACCAATTTATGCTGCTAAATGGACCCCACCATCCATCGACCATAGGTTTATAAACACAAATTATCCCAATTTTTCTATGTGAACCGGTTCGCACTCACTCCACTATTGAAATATGTTGTAGTTATTCTACCCCCCCCCCCAAAAAAAAAAAAAAAAGAAATATGTTGTAGTTAACGCAAGTATTTGATTCATGTGATATATAATATTTTTTTATAAATTTTTACCCTGATTTTGTAACTTTGATTTCAAATTTTTATATGCATGAATTCAGTAAATTGATCAGTTTTATTATCATAACAAAAAAAAAGAAGTATTATATAATTAATATAAAGATTATTTTATCTGAGATTTAAAAGGTAACTGTGATTATTGCATTTGCAACCACAGTTGCATTGTAAAAGATTGTAGATTAACAAGGAAAACAATGGTTAATATAATTCAAAATGCAATTACGGTGTTTTTCATAATCACAATATTATCTATAGTTACATTAGATGATGTAGAGAGAGAGAGAGAGAGAGAGAGAGACTAAATGAAAGGACTCCAAATAAAATAATAGGGAACACACTTCCCCACCTGAAGTGCATTCTGACTTAAATAAAATTTATTTATTAATGAACAAAGATTCAAATTTTAAAATTAATTTTCATTAAAAAATAAAGTTATTAATATTTTAATTCTCTGAATAATTCTTTCTATTTAGTGTCTCATCAGAAGAGAATATGCATTCTCTCACATCAACTAATATTCAAAATTAGCATTATTAAAAGAGTAATATTATTCTTACCACTTTAAACTTACTTCTTGCTCATTTTTTTCACATAAATTATGGAGTTCATAATTTTATCAATCTTATTAAATATAAAATAATGAGATAAATTTAAAAAATATAATTTAATAAATATTAAAAATTTAAAACTTAATTCTAGATTTCATTTTTTATATAAGAGATAATAGATAATCTCTTGCATTGCGGCTCATTAATTATTTATCTGATGGAAACCCACAATTTAAATACAAAAGATATTTATATATTTAATTTTACATCTTCAATCTCTTAAATAAATTAAGAAATTCGTATTCAGGCACACTTATCAATTCATATAAATTCCATCATTCTTCGCAAATTAATTAAAGTCGTTATATTTATGTTTTATTAATGTCCAAGTAGCATGCAAGATCTCAGAAATCTATTTTGCTGGCTTCTAAGGCACAGTGGTAGTGGCCATAGTGGGGTAAATCCAGGGCGATACTGACCGATGTGATTCAAAAGAAAATAAGGTTACGTTACAAGAAGGGATTATATTAAATTATTAGTGTAATAATATATTGATACATTATTACATCTGATAACATATTAATTTTTTTAAAATTAAATTTAATATATTATATGATAATATATCAATAATAAAATATAATAAAATTTTATCATTGTATTAATAATGTATCATAATCATGTCCCTACATTATGCTCTCAGGACATAAAATTGTCTCTGAATTGTACGACACAAATGTTAGTCCCACCCAGTTATTGTAAATCTAGTGGATGCACCACAAGGGCCCTTTAATCACTTAGCCTTTTGCTGCCACTTAGGTTCTTTTCGTATCTTCCATCTTTTTTACATCATAATTTTTCTCAGTGCCAACTTTTTTTTTTATACATCATATAAAGAATCATATTAAAAATTGAATATTTACAGATTTTTCATTTTATAATAAGGATTATTTTCAAGATTTAAATCTCTAACCATTAATAAATAAAATTGTATTTATATATATAATGCACAATCTTAATTTAATTAATTATTTTATTAAAAGTGTATTTATTTTATCAAAAAATATCTTGAATATAATCTTATTTATTTATATAATTATAAAATATTAAAATAATAAAAATATTTTATTTCTTAAATATTAAATGAAAGGAAGGTAGTAAAAAATAATATTCTCTATTTTAAAGAAAAAATTATTTTTCCATACTATCATGATATTATACATTATTTTTTAATTACGAAGTATACAAGTAACGCGATACTCTTACTTATATCCACAATACAAATGGAACCTAAATTACATGATGTCTTCCACTCTGAATTTTTAGTACTTCAACATCCTAGATTTTACTTTAGGATTTGGGATGTGTATCTTTAACTTGCAACTCTTATTAACACTATCAAATCATCAGAGAAATTATTAAAAATAAATTTATAAAAAAAAGGAAAAAAAGACATGCACCAGGTAGATGATCCGACCCACTCATTCTCCTGCGACCTATATATGATTCAAAATTTAAAATCTCATTTTTATTTCTCTCTCACTAAGCTGCAATGATAAATCAGATTTAGGGAGAAGTGGTACTATAATCACATGCAAGGAAAAAGCCAAATTACATATAAAGCTGTAATTCATTTTCCATCCAATTAAAAATCAAATAGTAATTAATTAAGAAGATATGGTATTTAATTAATTAGCATTATTAATTTTTTAAAATTATATGCAGGTCATTAATTTAAAGTAATTGTTTGGTGGTCCTTCAATTGCTAACCACCTCCTTCACAATATTGAATGTTTCAATTCAACCCACGGACCACTGCTGCTAGCAGCTGCTTTAAATCTTTCAGCACAACATAAAGGGAAAGAAAACAAAGAAAAAAAACCAACGAGATATGGTTCATATGCTTGTGATTCACACAACTAAAACTGATCAGTCGTCATTTTGTAATGTACAACTTTGAACTTGTCTCATAAAATTAAATGAAACAGGCTGTGAATTGCTAGGTTTTCATATTTATACGTGTGTATGCAGAAGTATTGGTTCCAAAGGATACAAAAAGTTGATCTTAGAGGTATTATTATTGAGAGAAATTTATTATTTATTTTTTCTGTTCCAAATAAGGATTAATCTCATATTAAAAAGTTTGAGATAATTGAATGCCAAAAAAAAAAAAAGAAGTATTGGGCAAATTAAAAGAGAGATTATATTTGAAATATAAAACATTTTTTGAGGCATCTCAATCCTCAACACTTGCAAAATGAAAGAAATTGATTAGAGTTAAAGTTTTATATAACTCTCTAATGATTATAAGAAAATGTAGTGCGAAGATTATAGAATAAAGGTAAAAATCAAGATCCTGTATTTCTATTATTAGTACATTAATTAGTGAACTGGCACATGTATGAGGAGTTTTTTTTTTTATTAGATGATTTAATGAAGAGATTTAAACTTAAAATTTTTAGCATCTAGTATTTAAATATCTCACAACAAAATCATACTTAATAATTTAGAGGGAACCTTTTTTGTTTATTGAAGGAGGTGTTAATTATGCTAACATAATCATAAGTAATTTGCTAACCGATCTCAGTTACAAACCAAAAATTTAAGTAATGTCAAATCTATCTAAATGAATTCAACTGTAAATTTACTAATAGATTCAAAACAAAGGGTAAGAAAAAATTAACCGATGGAGTGGAGTAAGAAACATGAATTCTTTTTACATTTGAAGCACTGGAGGTTCAAATTAAGGAGGTTCAAATTAAGGTAGGATTTACGTGCAAAGCTGTTGAATATATTGTGAGTAGCACATGGAGTTTGAATGTCACACTCAAACGGACTGAACTGGGTCAATTCGAGCTGACACATCCTAACTTGCTACCCCACTTCGCTTCTCTCAATCAATTTGGTATCAAACTCCAACACTTCCTTTCTAGTTCTGCTCTGCGGGACATGCTGTCTCTCCTAAGGAATTGGGGTTTTTGGACCCGGCCCTCACAGAGCATTAATGATTCAAATGTCTTTTGCTTTTCTTTTATAAATATATATATGTTTTAATTTTTTATGGGCATGGAATAGCTAAATGTGAAATAAACTTATATTTTTTCCGCATAATTATGTACATCATTTTCATATCACAATTAATTGTCTAAGTGAAAGTAAATTGAACTCTATGACATTCCAAATTAGTTAAGCAGTTCTGACATCGATTTTTTGAAGTGTTTTTGTTAGAAGAGATTTTACACTATCAAAATTTGAGCTTTTTTACCAAAAAAATTGAGTATAATTTTAAGGCATTTTCTTTATATGAGAATATTTTTAGTATGTATATGCTTTATATTTTTTAGGAGTAATATATATATATATATATATATATATATATATATAATGAGCATGGTATAGTTGAACGTGAAATAAACTTATATTTTTTTTCTTAATTAGCTCACATCATTTTCATTTCACAATTGGTTATCTCAATGAAAAGAGGTTGAATCTTAAAGCATTGTAAATCGATTAGTAGCGTTGAGTTCAATCATTTGAAAGGTTTTTGTCGGAAGAGATTTTACCCTATCAAAATTTGAGTGTAATTTGCAAAAATAAAAAAAATGAATATAATTAAAAGGCCTTGTCTTTTTTTTCTTTTTATGAGAATATTTTTAGTATGTATATAACACAAATACAAATTTTCTAGAAGTACTATTCAATAAAAGAACAAAAATCGTAGGAATTTCATCTAATTAGTACATAAAATTTTTGCAATTTCATCAATAAAAAGTTGTATTATATTTTTTTTTTCAATTTTTTTATGTAGTAAGAGTTAGTAAAAATTACAAGAATAGAACAACACTCTTTTCTTTCTTTCTCTCTCTTTTCCTTTATCCTTTTTTCCCTCAATTGCCAAACATGAGTTGGGGAACTTTATGACTATGTGGGCTTCACATTCGATGCCCTTGAGCTTTGTATATTTTAAATAAGTTTATCAATAATAGGCTTTCCTTCATTGCTATATATGCTTTCGGCATAAATAGGCCAACTTATACATTTTATATTCGGGTATCTTGGTACTCATCATTACCCTTATCATTAATCAAATTTCACATACTACAAAATCCACTTTTCATAATCTTTGATTAGCGAACATCTCTTTCTCGATTCCCTTCTTCCAAAGCGTTCAAACATAATTTTAGTAAATGTTCCAACAAAGAAGGCTTTAGAGCAAGAAGGAAGATTTTCAAGATTTAAAATTGGTACGTTACTGAGAATAAATGTTTCATAGAGAAACATTCAAAGCAGGAATGACGAAAAGCGTTCTAACATAATTTTAGTAGGTGTTTCAATATAGAAACCCTTAAAGTAAGAATGACGATTTTTCAAATTTTAAAACCGGTTGATCATTGAGATCGGACGGCACTCGTGCCTGTCTTGGAAAGGAAATGGCCCCAGGCATCAGCTTGTGCCACTACTTTGCAATGCGGTCCTCCTAGAGTTTGCTTAAAAGAGGAAGGGGAAAAAAAAAAAAAAAAAGAAGACCACTAGGGCCTATGCAATTCGGTTGATTAATTGCAGAGGAGATTCAAATCTTTTTATAGTTTTTCATCTTGCTCCTCCATGACAATACCATAAAATAGAAAAACCTGAACAGATCTATTTGGTTTGTATAAATCTGTGAAAAAAAATAAAACAAACTTTGGATGTTTAGTTCGATTCATATGGTTAAATTCACAAACCTACAAACTTTAACTATAATTCCGCAGATTAATCCACATAAAAAATGGACAAATTTTTTAATAGTTTGCTTTGCGAATCATGATTCGTTTAACAATGCCATCCATTAATGTTCTTTATTTTTAGCAACCTTCTTTCTTTGGCAATTAAGGAATCAAATTCTTTAGGACCTACCCCTTTAATGTTAGTGCTGTAATAACATTTGATGTTATTTTATGAGTTTAATTAAATTTAGCATCTTATGTGTGTATATTAAATGGTTCCCATACCTATTATTACTTTTTCAAAAAATCAAATTATTTAGGGTTATGCAAGGAAGGAACTTTTGATGAGTGTGTTTTGGTTTGGCCAAGTCCAAATATGGCTATATATGATAACAGGGTTAAAAATCACTACAAGAAAAATAATGTAAAGTGACAACATCTAAAAAAACAACAACAAAGTCATCACTTTAGGGATAAATCTAACAGGTGGGAGAAATGACATATTAATTTCATGCTTAAATGTTTAAAGAAACAATATTGTTGTTGCTTTAGGTCTAAAAAAAATCTACCTTTTATAGTGACAACAATGTCCTCACTTTAACCACGCAAAAGCTATACAAGCCTAATGACCCCCTTTTTTGATGCCCTAAATCCTAAATTAATGACATTTGTTGTCTTTTTTAACTCCCCCACTCTATACCAATGACTTATACTATTACAAAATAGCTAATTTATGTTGGTCGATAGATGCAAATTGACATTATAACTAAAATTTATTTTGACAATGATATTTTTGAAATTATATAAAAACTTAATACGATGGATAAAAATATGACCAATGCTTTGTTAATGATAGGAACATTACTATGTCAATTATAGAATAACTGACATTTAAATCTTTATGCAAAAACTTAAGATGTTGATTTTTCCTTAAATGTCATCCAAAAGGTATTTCAAAAGTCTCTTTTAGATAGCACATTTCAATTTTATTAGATAAGATGCCAGTTTTAGTTAATAAATTGAGATCTAAATCTTTAATTTAGACATCTAGTATTTTAATAACTATTGTCTAAAATGCATTTTAAAAATCTCTCTAAAAAGGCAACTGCAACTTCATTGGAACCATTAGCTTTATTGGAAACACTAGCTTTAATAGAAATTGCAAAAGTTCAAGATGTCAATTTTATTTAAGAACTAGCATCTATTATTTTCTAATATGTTTTTGCTCTAACTCTCACTTTCCATATAAAATACTTCTAATAACTCACTCTCTAATATTCTCTTGATATCTATCCGATGATTGATCGCTTTCATTCCTAGAGTTTCCAATATACTCTTGTGATTAACGTGAAAAAAAATAAGCAACAAATTGAAATTTACATCAAGTATGATGGTTTTTATATATAATGATTTTATTGTACTCTCACTCCACTTTCATTGAGAAAGTGTGCAATGAAAGAATCTTAACCTATAGGTTATGATTCTCCTATTGCATGCTTTCTTGATTGAAATAGAGTAAAACTAGAATGAAAAGATTAATAGATAATAATTTGATACATAGTGGTTCTTTTATGCTCTCACTCCTTTTTCATATTGCCATAGTGTACAAATTAGAAAAATTTAAGTAACAAATTGGAGTTTGCATCCTTAATGAAGATTTTGATGCATAGTAATTTTACTATTATTTCTGTGTATTCACATAGATATGTAATTTTTATTTATTGATAATTTAGTGTAATCATCATGTATAATTTTAAAAATGTTATTCAATTTTACTCATTTATTTATACTTTCATTATGAATAAGGTAATGATAATTAAAATTGTATAAATTATTTCTATCTTACTCATTTATAGGTTGTTTTCACATTAAAGTTATATAAATGGCATTTGGACTACATAGATTACCGAAAGGAAGACATTGAAACAAATATAACTTTTTATGTTAAATTGATTTAAAAATAACTTTTTTTATATTCATTATTTCTACTTAGTTATATTGTAAAATTTATATGAAATAATTCATGATATTAAGGTATCAATTGAAGATGCTTATAGCATCGGTTGTTTACACACACAAAAAATATAAAGATAATCAAAAGATCTATTTCAACAAAAATGATAAATGTAAAAACATCAGCTTTGGGATTAACTGACGTATAATATGATGGCATTTTCTTCAAAATTGAAGATACCTAAATAAATGACATTTATAAAGATGTCTAAATAAATAAAACTAAAGATGACTAAATGAATGACATATGTTTAAATGAATGGTTTTATGGAGAAGTCTAAATAAATGAAATTAAATATGATTAAATGAATGATATTTATAAGGGTGAGGAACTTATGATGTTAGTTCTTTTATTGTAACCATCATCTAAATCCATTTTAATCATTGCAATAGATCATTTGAAGTTTATGACTAAATTTACAATGTTAATTTTTTTATTAATAACTATTATCAAAGGCTTGCTACAAGGAAAGCTTAAAAAAATGAAAAATGTATTGAACCACATTTATGAGATTACATGAAATCATGAAAAATTAAAATGTTTTTTTCTATGCTTGACCATTGTCTAAAGACAATTCTATTGTTATAACAATTTATATCAAAAATTCACACATCAACAAAGTACTTAATCAATGTTTTAAGGTATGGTAACTACTAGCTTAAGACATCAATTTGTTATTAATAACCAATATCTAATGTTTGCCTCAATCCTTTTAAATATCTCTATCTCTTCCATTTTGAAACAAATCGACAATACATAAAAAAGAGTTAGAAGGTGTAAACCATCGTATTCTAAATTATCAGGTTATTAAAAAGGTCATTGAATTAATTAAAATTCTTTCCAATGACCTATACTTTAGCCATAAGTATAAGTATTCTTTAAGGCATTTAGATGAACTTAGAACAAAAAAAAAACTTTCCAAATACTTTATAATTCCTTGTAATTATTGCTCAAGTGCAAATGCAAGTCCTTAAAAGGAAGTTTAATAAATTTTATAATCTTCTCAATAATATTGGTAATGATCAATATGACAATCTATACCTTCTATCTTAGAAACCATCTCTTGATAGATTCTAAATATCATCGATCTATACTTTCTAGATCATTTTCAAAATTCAGAAGCTATATGGTTTATATTAAGAAAATACAAAAAAGAGTAACAAAATGATGATAAATTATAGTGAAAAAGAAGCAATATGTCTATTTTTGCATTAATAGGCTTATTTTCAATACATGAATGGTGATATTACTTTTTTTTCACTATAATTTATCATTAGATTACAACCATTTACACCTTTTAACTTACAAGTCATCTATATTGATATGTGTTAAGAAAATACAAAGATAAGTTATAAAATGATGATAAATTGTAGTGATAAAAAGTACTATGGCCATTCTTGCATTGATAAGTTTGTGTTTATTGCATGAATGGCCATGTTGCTTTTTCTAACAATAATTTATCATTAATTTGTAACTATCTACACCTTCTAACTTAGAAGTTCTCAAGCAATATCAAGAAATTATAAGCAAGTGATACTTACTTTTTCTTTTCATTTATGTAAGGATGCTTTGTATGTTTAATATTGCAAATAAAAAGTTTGTTATTCATTATAGATAATAATTTTTAAATTATATATGTCAATATACTTATATAAAAATAAATTAAATGAAAAATATATTTTTATAATAGATTATTTCCTGTCTCATTTGTTTCTTTTATATTTAATTTGTTCTTATTTTGTTAAGTTGTACAATAAAAATGTTGTAATACATAAAAGAAATTTAATACTACTGATTCACTTAAAATAAGTTGAATAAAAAGTACAATAAATAGTTCATAAAATGATGTTAGTATTCTTTACAAAATTTAAACTTCATATATAAAATTATAGTCTGTGTATATATATATATTTTATTTTGGATTTTGGTTCAATATATATTTGTAATGTATATGTAAATTGTAAATTCTAATATATATAACGTATATGATTGAATTAGTTTTATTCTAATATACATATTTGTTATATTTGGCCATTTTTGAATAATTTCAGAAAAGTTCTAGAATTATTCCAAAATGGTTATAAAAAAGTTACCTAAGTAAAAGAAAAAAAATATTTTATAATAAAAGATATTCATTTATTATAATGTCAATTTTTGTGTAACAATCAATGTTAAACATTATTTAATAGGACAAAATTATTGTATTACAGAAGATGGCATTTTTTCATAATCAATATCTAATATTTAGCTTCAAACATCAATTTTTAGTAGTAACCAACGTGGAAACTTAAGCCTTCAATGCAAATTAAAAATAAAAAGGTCAAACTATGGTGTGAATTAAAAATAAGAAAAAGTAAAGCATGACACTATTTATAAATTTTACTTTAAAGCTCTTCCAATCGTAAAATAATTTTTTTATCTGATAAGGTATGCTTTCCTTCTAACTTTAAGATGATTCTCTTAGATTTTGTATTTTTGATCTCTAATTATTTTGTAAGACTAAATCTCAATTAGTTTATGACTAAATATGTGAGGTTTAGCATTCATTGAAAAAAATAGAATATAAATGTGAGATTTTTTTTTTTTACTTTTTTGTTTGTTATAATTTAATTTCTGGTTTCATGATCAATCCTATTTTATTGCCTATCATTTTGATATAATTTTTATATATTTCATCGGTAAGAAATTTGATCTTATTCATTTCTATGACATTCTGTTGTACTACTATTTATTTATATGAAAATATATAATATCATATACCAATTTTTCAAGAATGCTTGTTGTATTTGCAAGTATTATATTTGAGAGGCTTTTTTAAAGAATGCAAATCTCATATATATGAGCAATAAATATTAAGATAGATTTAGTGAAGCAACTATCTCATATTAGGATATTGTATGCATCTTTTTACTATTTTCAATCTTTTATTATTTAATTTATTCTTTAAAATTATTAAAATTAAGATTTTCTAGAGTTATAGGAAATGTTGAATTTTATATCTAATAGAAATATAGGGAAAATATAAAGAATGAGAAATTGAAGAATAAAGGAATGGAATTAAGGTTTAGGATAAGGAAGTGAGAAATTAGGACATAGCACATCAATTATCAAAATAAATTTTATCAAAATAAATTGACAGAGTATTTTGAAATTAAACATCAATTGTTTGAAAATAAATGACATTTAATATTATTTCCTAAGACAATAAAATATGTCACCAATTGTTTTCAATAGAGAATCAAGATTATTATTATATTTTATAACAATTTTAAAACTAACATTAAAAATAGATACACAATGATGCTTAATTAAATATCAGTTAATTTTTTTACATATAATCCTCTAGATACTCGAGATGAATTAGCTATTTTGTAGTAACATTATATTGTCACTTTAGAGTGGTGCAACTTTTGATAGATAACACTACTAAACATGTACTTTATAGCAATGAGTTGATAACATTATCATCTCTTTTAAGTGAAATGTCATCACTTTAAGGTCAAGAAAATAAAGCACCTCATTTGACACTTTGGAAACTTTAAAAAGATGACTTTTAAAACTCTAAAGTTATGACATTTAAAATGTCATCTCTTTCAACCATAAATATATTAGATTGCAGTGCCTCCATCTTCATTTTCATGCACAATTTTGTTTCTTTCCACCTTTATTATGCTTCTTTAACTTCCAAAGGTAATTTCTCTCACTTTCTCTTTAAGTTTTTCAACCTTTTTCACCCTTTTTCTTTCTCTATATTTCATTTTTTTTATTTTTCTATTTTTTTATTTCAAAAATTAGGCTACATTGATTGCAATTTGAGGTAATACTTTCTTCATTGAATTCTTATTAAATTCCATTGCAATATGTAGATTTCATATAAATTTAATGCTAGTTAAATTTATGAGTTTATTATTGTGAGATTATGAAAAACAATTTGGGCTTTAAATATGTGGTTGATATGATTTGGGATATGAATAATATGCTTTATTATGAGATTGAATATACTTTTGAATTTATTATTCCTTTGCCTTGCTAATGTAAGTTTATAAAAATAAGTGTTTTATTTATGTTGTAAATCTTTTGATATATCTATGTTTTATTTAGAAATAATGTAAAATTTGTAAAATTGATATAATGAAACTTAGATCTAAGATCAAGCTATTAGCTTAGAAATAGTTTAAGAATTATTAAAAAAGAATATGAAAAAGTTAAAAATTTAATAATTTAAGTAAAGAATAAAATATTAGATAATGATAAGTTAAAAAGTTAAATTTATGATAATTAAAAATATGCATGAGAACTATGATGATTAATAAATTAAAAAATATTAATATTAAAAAATTATTAACTTGTTAATAATCAATTACAAGTAGTTTATTCAAAGCAAACAAGTAATAGTAAAAAGATGTTGATTAATATAGAAAAAGATAATAAAAAATGATAAATAAAAGTCGTTAAATTTATTATAAATAAATATATGTGTAAAAGTTTTCAAGATTAATAAGTTAAATTAAAGTAAAGTAATAAACATTTAGAAATTATTAAAAGTAATTTTTTTAGAAAATAAGTAAATACTAAACTTGTTAATAATATTTTAACATGTAAGAAGAAATTAACTAATTATAAATAAAAATAGCTAAATTTATTATAATTGAAGTTAATAAATTTCAATATAACATTACAATTGGCATCATAATTATTAAAATTATGATGCCAATTATAATTATTAAAACTATTATATAAATTATAAAACTATACTAAATGTGTACATTTTAGGTATTAAAAGAGAGTTTTAAAATATACTATGTTATTAATGATGGAATCATCAACCTTGTTGATAAGGTAAATTTCTATTTGAATATTCATGTAATAGGTATTAGTATCTAGTAAATATCTATTTTATACTAGAATGTGATCATTGTTTGAATTTTTTGTAGTTTTTTAAATACCCAAACACAAAGTTTTTAAATCATTTGAAGTTTATAAACGTATTGCCAACACGCTACTATATAATTGTAAATAGACATCGGTTGTTTAAGAGATTAGAAGTCAATTTTGTATCATCATCAATCACTATAATAAATATTTTACAAAATTAGTTATAAAATTTTCATTAAAAAATTAATACTACGTTGATTACTTAAAAAATAAATTATTATCATTTTTTCTAAGTCATACTACTTGATGATTGGTGGCATTTAAAGATGTCAATTTATTTTATTAACTGACATGGAATATTTAATATGCCACTTTGATAATTTATATAACCAATGTTATATTATATTCTCCCCACCCCTCAAATGAAAAATTGAAAATCTAGTTCCTTACACCCTCTTTATTCCAAGCAATATTTCATGAAACATCCTTGTGCATTATTTCTAACTAAAAATACATCCAAAACCCTCAAAATCATAATATTGCATTTTTATAATACATACAAACCCTATATTAAATAGAAAGTAATGTATATTTTATTTTAATTATAGTACACAATTCTAAATCTAGCATATGTAATTTATAACAAATAAAATAACCTTATCTTTCCTTTATATTAATTCATATACTTATACATGTAATAAGAGAATACTTAATGAGTTATATTGCTAAATAACCTACATTCAAAGCTTCAAACTGCAAGAGAACAAAGTAAATAAATGAAAATTTTAGTATTGCAACAACTTTAAAGAAAATGTTTATCATGACAAAAGAAAAATTATTTTCTAATTTGTTATGGATATCACTCTTTCTAAATATTTTTAATTCATTATTGTGTATCTCTCAAATAAAACTTGTATTATCCAAATATATATTTCAATATACTATATATACTAAGAAGCAATTGTGTATGTAAGTATAACTTAAAAGAGAAAGGACAATAGGATCTTCAACTTATGGTATAGAAAACTTATTTGGAAGGAACATTAATCAATATCCTTTCTATGTGATCTTGATGCATATAAAACTCCTCCAAATTACTTTCATAAATAATCAAAGATAGTCATAATGAGAAAAAAGATATGTCTTCAACATCAATGGTTACATCTTCTTTATTCTCACTACCAATAATTTATCTCTTTTTTTGAAGAATTATAAACTACCTATTATTAATTAAGTCTAACATATAGAAAATTTATTTTATTTAGGATGCTATTATGAATGTTTCCCTCTTATAACTCTCTTTCATAAAATCCACCAAAGTGAATTCTAGCTCATTAACTAGGATGTCATTATTATTCTCCATCCATTTATATTGAATGATAAACTTCTTGAATTAGATATTTTGATATAGTTGAGTTCATATATATTTTTCATGATCCTATAATATGACATCATAAAATAAATAGGGTTTTTACTTTTGGCACTAAAGACATGCATTATTTGAGCCATTAGAGTAACTCCATTATTTTATATGGTGCTTTTCTCATCTTATTTCTTAGTGTAAAATAAATATCCATTGATGTCATATTGAAGACTTATAATCATTTAATAAAATTATTTGTAACACCATGCATTATATCATCTAAACAATCATCAAAATAATTATATTCATGAATAGTAGATGTGTTACCTAATTTACTTTTACCTTATCATGTCCATCATTTATACTTATTATTAATGTCAAATTGAAATAAATAATTTTATACATGCACAACTGTCACCTTCTTAGGGCTGCTTAATAGGCCTCTAGCCTATGAGCCTTGCGGACTAGTCCATAATTTTTTTAGGATTAAATTTGCTAAAAATGAGCTAACAAAAAAGCAGGCCTAAATAAGTTCAGCCCATATGAACCAAATCTGCATAGGCTATAAGGCAGCCCATAGGCTTTGTGAGCTTTTATATGAACTAGACTAACCAAAATAGGCGTATTTAAAATACAAGCTTTAACATATCAGGTCTAAACAAGCCCGACTAGTGTGGGCTTTAGCCTAGTCCTCCAAGGTCACCCTATTTACCACCCTTACGCCTTTTTTATATTATAACATTTAAGGTAAAGACAAAATATAAGGCTATCAACAAATTCATTTCTTTCATGAACAACTACAAATTTGATGAATTTAGCAACCTCATTATTATATTCAATGTTGAGCTAATCAATACACATCCATTTTCAATCCATGACTAACTAATCTGGTAATAACATTAACTAAGCCCCATATTACATGAATTTGTACATTTTGAAATAAACCATAAAACATATAGATATTTATACATTAACATAATGCAATCTTAATCATCCAAAAAAGAAATCTTTTAAAATTATACCTACCCAAAACCAAAATATTTCCATACACATATACAAGAAATATCTTGTATGTAATATTTTTCATGATAAAGGTTATGAAGCATATTTATAAGCTAACATAGACTAGAAACATTTTAGTGAGGCATCATAAGCTCAATACTAAACATTCTAAATTAAATATATTAAGACAAACCCAAGAAAAGCAAACCCGCACATCTATGCCAAAATATAAAGTCAAGATATACAGAGAATGAAAACTTAAGAATATTTACTGAGTGTACTTTATTTGTACAAAAGAGTAGATTAACTTGTACTTTACAATTCAATTAGAGTTCGTAATATAGAGCTTCATGTTAGAAGGATACTAAGTTTGCAAATGGCACTAGAGCAAAATAGTCTTATATTTCACACTCCTACCAATGCTTTTATATTTTTTTTTATCACTTTTCATATTGGTTTATAATACTAGACAATGTGGAAACATTTACAAGTTAAATCAATAGGATCATTAGACATTGATTTAGTTACAATAACCGTCATCTATATTAAAGTGATATCATTCTAATTGAAACACACCATGTTAGTTTTAATATAGAAATTTTCTTCTTGTTTGCATATGTTGGTTATTTTTAAGCAACCAATGTCATTTTGTGTGACATCATTATTTTACATTTTCTAAGTTTGAAAAAAAATGTTAGTTTTGAAATTAATAGATAAATGTTTCCATAATTATATTAAACATTAGCAACTACAAATTTACAACATCAAAACATTGAACTTGAATATACAAACAAATAAAGAAAAGTTATAAAATTTTTCTAATAAACATATAGACATTAACATATTGAATATAAATATACAAAAATATGAGAAAGAAAACATTGATAAAAGATTTTATTTTTAAATTTTATTTATTTTATATATTATTACATTAACAAATGCAAATTTACAACCATATCACATAAAGAGGCAAAAAAAAGAGGTATTTGGTCTTCTAGTTTCGTTATCAAACTCAATGCCAATTCTCATAGCAAACTCAATGCCAATTATAAATTACTTCAAATTTAGTAAATTATAGATGTAAGTAATATCTTAGACTCCATTATCTAATTCCAATGTGTTCAAGCAGGAGGAAAATAGTTCCCTCCCTTTTTCATTTGACACAAATAGATAATAATAGATAAAACGGTAATAATTACATTCAAAAATGAAAGGAAAGGTGTTAGGTTAAATGTTGAGGAATATGTTTTCTTCCTTCTCAAACAAATATTCAAATTAGACAATAGTGTTTAAAGCATCACCAAGATGCTTTCAAATGATTGGCAAATTATGATATATATATATATATATATATATATATATATATATATATATATATATATATATATATATATATATATATATATATATATATGGAAAAGACTAAACATATTGGTTATTAACTCAAAGTCAACATTTAATACATACATGATTTTTAAATAAGTAAAAATTACATTGCCTAATGAGGCTTTTAATTACCTTTATGCATCAATTTATTAAAAAAGAGACTGATGTGTAAATGTTCAATGTCTTTTCAAATAATTTTTAAGATGCCTTTTGCACATCAGTTATATAAATAACCATGATCATAATTTTTTATAGCATTTTGGTTTCTATTTTCATTGACTTTACATGTCAATATTTAATTCAATCACCATGTTACATTTTTTTTTTGTTTGCAAATTTTAAAAATGTCATTGCATAACTACGGATGTCAATTATTATAGATATCGCCATCTTATGTTTCACAATAATGATATTTTACTATGACCGACATCCACTGTCAAAAAATCACAATTTTGTAATAGTGGCAGTTAATTAACCTTAAGACAACAAGGGACATGAATTTTGTTTTTTTAGTCTTCTGTAAAGATAAATTCTTTTTATGCCCTCTAATCCCGTTTCTTTATATAAATATTAAAGTAGAAAAGCATAGTTCGAGGGCCTAGCTATCTTTCGTTATCTTTCTCCACACCTTTCTCTGTACGTTTGCTTTTCAGTGACTTTTATGGCCTCTAACACGTATTTTTGTTCATGTGAATTTGACGTTTGTTGCTGGTGTTTATAAGGTTATTTAGAGATGGTAGTTTTCTTCGAGTAAGACCCGTTGTAATTTTTATAGTGTTGGATCATTTTACAACTTGTGACACAATGTTGCAACAGTGCTTTTTTTTAATAGTATTGCTATTTTTTTATTATAATCATTTTTTAATTGATTTTATAACTTTTATATATTATATAAAGGTGGGTAATTGGTATCATAATTTTGGTAAATATTAAAGCCCTCTTTCAGTACCTAATCAACAAACTTTCGTGTTTAATATAGTAATATAATTTAATAATTATCTAATAAATTTTTTCAATTTCTACAAGATAAAAATTAAAATCATAAAACAATCCTAAAATCAATGATACTATTAAAAAAGTTACGTTACTAGTACTATAAAGTGATGACATATATTACTAGGATAGATATCTCATATCTAAAGTAATAATTTTTATCATCTTCATAAACTTATTAACATGTTACCAAATTTGAATTTGT
Source organism: Sindora glabra (assembly GCA_020226215.1). NCBI lineage: Eukaryota > Viridiplantae > Streptophyta > Magnoliopsida > Fabales > Fabaceae > Sindora > Sindora glabra. Next base: position 100,233,134 of record CM035227.1, on the reverse strand, counting down.
AATATTTATTGTTACGATAAATACCGTTATTATAAATTAATAAATAACAATTACATATTATATTTTTAATGTAGCAAACAAATATTATAAAGATAAAATAATAATTTTATTGTCGGTGTACAAATAAAGCAACGACTTCCATATCTAAAGTGATGGTTAATTTCGTCGCTTAAGGGCGTTGCCCGTTTAGTGGGAGGACACCCTGATAAGAGTCTAGAAAATGTGCAGAGTCCTCAACAGAGAAGATGCCATTTCTCACTTTAAGCTTCAAAAAAAAAATATTTGATAAAATGCACCCATGCGTACCCTTTTTTTTCTTTTTTTTTTATTTTTTATTTTTTTTTTGAGAGAAGGAGAAAGTAATGACGACGGGGTCGCTTAAGAGCACTCATGTCAACTGCTAATATATGTACAGAATATATAAACATAAATTTTCAAATACCGTTTCAATGAAAAAAATTTACGATAAACTATAATTATAAAATATTAAAATAAAAAATATTTTATTTAGTTAATATTATATAAATATTTTATTTAACATTAAATATAAAAATTTTATTTATTTTTATGACTTTATTTGTAGTGTTATTTTTTAATCATAAATAAATACCATGTTATTCCTTCATTAGTAATATATATATATGATATTTTTTATGAAAAAATAATTTCTTACAAAATAGACGGAACCTCAATAACACCACTTATACAACAGAAGAGTTCACATTTTTCTTACTCCGTATGATCGAGATTAGCATGGACCTTATAATAATTATGTATAGCGTACACCTTCTGACAAGTGAAGCCTGTCACGTGATGATATATTGTGTAAAATATATCATGCCAGATTGAATAATATATATATATATATATATATATATATATATATATATATATATATATATATATATATATATATATATTATGCCAGGAGGATTAAACAATTATTCAATGCATATATATTTTAAATCCAGAACATAGAGATTAAGGTGTGACTCACATTAAATATCTATTTTCTATGGTACCTCAAATCTTTGTCGATAGAAATTTTTATAATTGAAAATATTTGTTTGAAAGGTAATGTCAATTCTTCTCAAATATAAAAAGTTTAACTTAAACAAGATGATAATTTGTAATAGAATTTATAGTTAATTAATTAATTATAATTGAGGTTCAACTTAATAATATCTACTTTGCACAAATTTAATTAGTCTTCATATTTCACCTATTATAAAATGAGACTTATTATAAAGTGTGAATCATCATAACTCTCCATAATTATAATTTCTTCAAAGTGCAATAATCATCTTCTTATAACTCTATTCCAATCAAGTGTTATAAGTTTCATCAAAACCTATTCAAACTTCCTTATTTATAAAAATCTCTACATCTGTAGTAATATCAAATCCTACAAAACTTTTATGAAAATGTGCAGTTACTTCAAATTTTTTTATTATTGTCAATCAATTGCAACTCTCTCGCTCTTATTCGTATAAAAAAATGTCTACTTTCAATTCTCCATTATATTGTCATTTACCATCTTTATAAAACTCTCATAAATTCAATCAACTACTTTCACAACATCATCTTTCATCCCTTTCAACTGCCACATTACCAAATCAGTATCTCCATAGTATACCTCATCATTCATTTTAGTTCTCACACCCAATTTAACAAGCTTTTCAATATCACCATCATCATGCAACATCAATCAAATTTTGTTACCTCGAATTATTACTCACAAATTCAAACTTGATTTAAAACTAGTTATTGAGAATAATATTCCTTCTCCAAATAAGGGCAGTTATAATAATCAAAGTAGTATAATAATATATGAACAGCATAATATGAAAATGCTCAAAACTTTTAAAAAAATCACAAATGAGAAGAAATCCACTATAAATCAATATTCCATTATAATGCATGTAAATGTTCTTAATCATAATCCACATAACTTGATTAATTTCTTAACCAATATACCTACATCTTTCTCAAACCTATATAAGGGTTACCATATAATCCCTTTAGATATCCACATCAAATCTCTATCATATCAAAACTTTAACCATTATAATTATTTATACTTAAAATATTAAATAAGAAAACAATCTCAATTCTATTCTAAACAAAAAAACCCAACTTGCATAAAAATATAAATCCATAGTAATGTAAAATTGATTTATTGTTGCATGTACCATTTTTTATTGTTGGTGTATAGTTTTTTATATCATCAATGATTAGAAAATTACCATATTATTTAAATGGCAAGAATGACTAAGAATTTTTATTCACAGTAAATAGATTTTAACGATTTTTAATATCACTCAACTGTATAATATCAAAACAATTTAGTAATGAAAATGTAAATAAAAATAATACTTAAATTTCAATACTAAAATAGAACAATACTATAATAAAACTGAAAATATTTCTCATTCCAGGAATATCTGTGCGAACCAAGCGGACTTCCAAAATGACATATCATGTACAAATTTTTACGTGCAATTGGCTAATTTTATCAAGGAAATAACTACATTAATTATATAATAATATTTGGTGTTAATTTTAAAATTTTCTTAATGCTTTGAGTTTAAAATTAGAGTATAGTGTAAATGTAAAGTAATTTGTCACTTCTTTTATTATAAAAAAAATCACGTAAGTGTACGAAAATAAAATTCATATTTGTTATTATATTTATTTTTTATTAGGTTTACAATAAATTAAGTATATTATTGTATATATCATGGTTCTCATCTTCTTACCCAAGAGAAGAAAGTGGGACAATAATTTATACTCGGGATGATTAAAATCAGTTCGTTACAGATGAATTTTCAGAAAATGAACAGAGGCAGAGAGGCTGATTTCAATCCATCTATTTTTTTATCGTGAGAAAAGCAAATGCTTAATGATTATTTAGTCAGTTTGCATGTAAAATTTCCAAAATTGAAGAGCAATAGAAGGTAAACTTTTGATGCTTTCATCTCCTTGTAGTGTGTTTGGACAGGAAAATTGAGGAAAAGTATTATCTTTTAATAAATAAAATAAAATAGTAATTTTTATTTTAATCTCCTTCAATTCCTCCACACTTAAATAAATTATTATACCTTGATTTATGAAAATATAAAAAAATCCTTTTTCTAACGAGATGGGCAAAATTCGCATAATAGAAATTTATTTATGAAACTTATTATAAAAAGTTTTGTAATTGAGTTTAAAAAAAGTTATTTTTATCTGTTATTTTTCCTTTGGATTTCAACTTCCAACTATTCCTTTTGATCTTAAACTTCCCTCTATCCAAAATTGACCCATACGCTCATATAGTAGTTATGTTGGATATTTCATTCTTTTACATATAAACATATGGCTAACCACACCTAGAGTTCATTTAATTATATTTTTCATAGAATATAATTATAATATATTAAAATGAAATATATTTTATTTATTTAGTATTAAATGTGAGGAGTTTGAAAAAAAAACAACTCCCTTAATTTTAAAAGAAGATTTATTCATAATCATAGATATCATTTTTTTAAAAGATAATTAACAATTTTATCCTTGAAATTATAAGATACTAATAGAATAATTTTTAAATTATATAAAGTTATAATTTTATCCTTGAATAATGATTTATACAAATAATTTCATCCATAAATTATTGTTTAAAAGGTTAAAATTGTATATACAAATTATTATTTAGAAATAAAATTATGATTTTATATAATTTAAAAGTTATTTTAATAATATTTTTATAATTTCAAGATAAAATTATTTATTTTTTTCTTTTTTTAAATCACAAGCTATAGAAGTGGAATCTCAGTCTTCATTTCTTTGTCATATATTTCAACTTGTATTATTCTTATCTTTTTTAATTTTTTTTCCTTTTACTGTTGTGATACTGAAAATTTCAATGATATCATATCTTGTATTTTGATAAGTAAGCAATTCACCTCTTAAATTTTGGTTACCACTTAATTGTGAAAAACATCCTATTATTAAAACATAATTGAAATCTAGTGATAGGATAGAATGAAAATGTCTCCCTCTCTTCTGTACAGTATAGTTTAAGAGAGAATTTATGATACGTAATTGATATATTGGTACATTGGCACACCAATAGATCTAATCACATATTAGGTTAACAATTTTTTAGAATACATAATATGATAATATATTAATTATGAAATTTAATAATATATCAATATATTATTATATTAACGGTAAACAATAGATTTTTCCTACAATTTAGGCTCTTCGTTTTCAGCCAAAGTTTCCGACTACTCTTTTGGGTTCAAGGTCAGCTCTGCGTTTGCATCGCGCAGGCCACCGGAAATAATTCAATGTTGCAGTCCGATTTCATACCCATTTGGAATGGATCTACATTTTTCAAATTTCAGGGCCCAAATTCGCAACAAAAGGCTTAGCCCAAAAAACTAGGCAATTTTGGCATTGACAGTTCCAAATCCGAGTACTGGCCATATTCAAGTTGAAGTTGTAGGAAGTAAAATAATAATAATAATAAAACTATACCACATAACTTAAAAAATAAATTTTAGGAAGACATAACATTACGCATAGAATTTTTAATATGGTTGTACAATATAAAAAATGCTTGAAAATATACTAAAATTTACTAAATAGTACAATCTTGTACTAAAAATTACTTTAAATTACTTTTTTTTTTCTTTTTAGAACAAAGGAAGGGGAGAAGGGATCCAATAATGGAAATTGAATTGAATGGGATTCCAACATCTATTCTTGGAAATCACTTGTTAAGATGCCATTTATTTCATTGAAAAGTATTTCCCTTATAAAAAAGTATTAATTATATGTATATTTTTTATTACAAAACGGAGCTACAACCTTAGGAAAAGAAAAAAATTCAAATTAAACGAGAATAGAACGGGGTATAGCAACCCTAACCATATCAGTTAGGAGAAGCACATAGAGATCTACAAGTATCATAACAATCTTATGTAAATTAAGACTAAATTTAAAGTTATAGTCTATCAGTTAGTTTAAACATTGATTTTCTTCTTTGTATTAGTGGAGGAACGAGATTTCCCAATCTTGAGTGCACCACCTTAGAATTCTCTTGATCAAATAAAAATGATGCTTTTAGTTTCTTAGAATTGAAAACAATTATTATAGTCTGAGAATCTGATTCAATGAGAAATTTTTAATAGTTTTTAGTCTAGGCCAATTCTAAACTTGTAAGAATACCCCATAGTTCAACTGTGAAGAATGATCAGTGCTGATATGGAAAACAAAACCCCCTAACCATTGTCCAAAGTTCCGAAGAAGTCCCCCACATCTAGTAGTCGCACTATCTTTTTTCCAACTTCCATCTATATTAAGTTTAACCCAATCATCTGGATGTGGGGTCCATTTGATATCAATTTCCCGATATTATAAGATTGGATAAGCTCTAAACTGAGTTGACATGGCAGTAATTATATTCGTAATCCAGAAAAACACCAACACAGTGGTATTTTCAAGATGGCGAAAATCATCCTCAAATAAATTTTTATTCTGCCAAGACCAGAGAAGCCAGCAAGACACACCAAAAATGATATGCCAATGTAGGTCAAGAATATCACTGGATTGTGGAAGCATATTTTTGTTCATCCAAGATAGCAAGTCGCTAGAGAAACTTTCCCGGTAAGATTGGGGTGGGAGTAGGTTCTTCCAAAGAGAGGAAGAGATGGGGCATTCCTGAAAAGCATGGACAGTAGATTCTTCTTGTAAACCACACTTGAAACAAAGGCTAGAAGTTCCAAAATTTTTAAAATAAAATTTATTTTTTGAAAATTTTCATTTAATTTTATATAAATAAAATATTTTTATTTTAATACTTTATAATTATATTTTACATAATACGTTTTCCTTGAAATAAATTGATATGATGCTCACAAGCGTATGCTATGTATTGAAAATTACATAATGGTCCAATTATAGGTAACATAGTGCATCAGACCTTGGTCTCGCCCAATTTTTAATCCTTTCCGTGTTGGCCCAACTTCGAAATCCAATTGTATGTTAATTTTTTTAAAGAGAATTTAAATTTGATTCACTTAAATCAATTTTACATTATCAATAATCATATATTATAATATTAATTAAAAAAATATTAAAATTTTTATTGTTAATAATAATTTCCAATTATCATTACTTTTTGAATGATATATTTTTTATTTATTTATAGTATAAAATATTTTACATTAAATTTAAATTCTTTTCAAAAACTTTCTTTCTCTCATTTTTGGACTAAGTGGAGTGGGAAGTGGGTTAAATTATCGGGTTATAATTTTCCTTTAAACTAAGGTATAAAGCTCATCTAATCTATTAGATAAAATGATTAATTTCATTCTTAAAACTGTAAAACACCAATAAAATAATTTTTAAATTATATTAAATGATTAGTTTCATTAATGAATAATAATTTGTATAGATAATTTTATTTTTAAAATAATTTATATAAAAAATAAAATTATCTATATAAATTATTATTTAAAGATGGAATTAATTATTTAAAATAATTTAAGATGAAATTAATAATTTTATTTTCTTCTTCTCCTTATTATTATTATTATTATTATTAGATAGTTTGTGGACCGACCTGCGATCAGATGAACTCGATTCATTTGGATCACAGTCCGTTGGACTTGTTTAAAATCTGTTTTTTGGTACATAAAAAAAATGGTTTTTAAATAGGCTTGCTATATGCCCAGTTCGGTCAGTAAACAAGCACACTCACAAACTGCCGACAAGTTTAACACCTCTACATAAATTCTATAATTGCCAAAAAGATATTATAATTATAAATATTTATAAATATAATAATTATTATATTTTTTAAATTTTAAAATTAATATTATTAATTTTATATATTTATTTTTATTGTAATTATGTATCCTTCCATTCATTTAAAATATTAAAATAAATAAACAAGATCAAAGCATTTTGTTAAATTTCATCTTATGAATGTCAAATATATGTATGCTTTTTTATTATATCTTTTCCCGCCATTTAATTTAGTATTAAAAATAAAGAGAGAGATGCATGATTATAACTAAAATAAAAATAAGATACTAATAATATTAATTATATATTTTGAAAAATATAATAATCATCATATTAAAAAAAAACTGAACTTTCCAAAAATTGCCGGGGGCCAAAAATGAAGGCCGCGCAGCTCTGACTTTAAATTTTAGGTTTACATAGTAAACCTATATATAAATAAAAATTTGTATCATTTAATTTATCGATGGAATTTAAGTTAGGAAGTATTTTAAAATATAATTATTACAAAATTTTCTTACCGAACAAATTTGAACTGTGGTATAAACTTACAACAGGGTTGCAGTACGATTTATTACTAAATTTTATGCATAGTATCCATGGTGAAGCTCTTTCCGGAGAGAAAAGGTAGGGCCATTCATCACCCCATAAATTCATCTCTGTATTTTGGTTAAATTACTTTATACTTTATTGTTGATTATAATTTTACCTAATTTTTAGTTAAACTTTAATAATTGAAATTTTTTTAATTGAATTCTTATATTTACTTTTTTATTTTTAATTAGATATTTTATGTATTTTTTTTTAAGATTTTGTTCGTAATTGATACATCTAAACAATAATTTGTTAAAAATTTGTTGACCGGGAGGCATGTAACTTATTATTTTCTCTTTTTTTGGAAAAATATTTCATTTTTAAAATATATAGAGAAAGAAAGGGACAAATAAAAATAATAATAAAATAAATACACTTAAACTTAAAGGAAAAATAATAGAAATTTTTACTATTAAATCGTAAAAATTATAAACTTTAACTTTCACACAAACTCAAATTTTAACTGTCCTCAATTCCCTCTCAAATAATTTTCTCATCCAAATTATAGATTCAAAGGATTTTACATCACAAGAATCTAATTAGGATTTAAAGAACCCTAATTTGAATATCACAAATTGATAATAATTCTAATTTAAATAGGAGAATAATTCAAAGTAGCAAAAAATTATAAATAAATAATTATTAGAAGGCCAATACTAACAAACCTTGAGTAAAAATTCAAGGTATGCATACCTTGGACACATGTCCTATGATCATGGGATTCTCTTAATCTATGGTTATAAAGCCATAATGGTATACATGTTTTACTGATCATGTTACTCATTCTTTTTTATCCCATACCAAAAATAAAAAATATATAATTGAGTGACATCTGAATTTATATAAAAAATTTATTATTATATATTTATCTATTTACTTGGTAAACACAAATCAATTTTTTCATTTTATATAGAGTATGTTTATACATTTTTTATCAATAAAATTAATTTCTGTTTAATGTGAGAGCAATAAATGATAAAATTTTTTATATAAAGGCATTTTTAAGAATGAGACTTAGGATCTTTTATCATATCTAAAATATTTTAAAATTTAGAGGGTATTTAATTTATGGAATATTATATTTTTAGGAAAATGCACATTCTTAGAAAATATAATTTTTTAGGTATGTAATTTCTTAGAATATAACATTTGTACGTTTAGTTTAATATATATATATATATATATATATATATATATATATATATATATATATATATATATATATATATATATATATTCCTATTAATATTTTTTTTAGATTCCTAGATATATTATATTTTTATGTTTGGTTCATACTTTATATTTCTAAGAATTTTATTACTTTTTTAAAAAAATATCCTTATTAATTTTTGGGTTATAAATTGTAATAAATTATAAATTTAATTAAAAATATATGAATAAATAATTTTTAATATTGAATAAACTAATAATTTAAATTCTATTTGATTAAAATATAATAAATAATTTAATATATAAAACAATAAAATTTTTAAGAATTTTAATTTTAATTTTAATTTTTCATATAATTAATTATAGAAGCAAATGAAAAGTAAGCCATCTATAATATTAAAATATTAGTTTCGCACGATTTACATATTTGAACTTTTATCTTTTTACTTTGTAAATCAAAATTTAATATATTAAAGTCACTTTACAACTCCTTTTTTTAATATGTCATGAGATTATATATAAATTAATATGATTGAAATTTATAATTTGCTTATTTATTTTTTTACTTATTTAGTATAATTATACTTGTTATTATGAAAAATTGAAAATGAAAAATATAAGTTAAAAGTGAAAAATGAGAATGAAAATTTTTCAAAGTAAATTAGATTTGGAATTTAAAAGTTACTTATTTTTTTACTTACTTAGTGTAATTATTCTTGTTATCATAAAAAAATAAAAAATAAAAATAAAAATAAAATTTTTTTAGAATAAATTAGGATATAAAAAAGGGATAAAATTATCCTTTTATTTTAATATCAATATTTCTACAAGATGAAAATTTGAGATATCTATTTCCTCTCATGAGAATATTTAGGGGGGAAAGTTAGGTTTTAAAATATTTCCAAGAATGTTACATTTCCAAATAATTTTTTTTTAATTTTGAATTAAGAAATATTCTTGGAAATTTAAAAAAAATTTGCAAACCAAATGCCCTCTTAGTTTATTTCCACTAAACTAATCAATCATTAGTTAAAAAAAATTGATGATGAGGATATTTAAATTTAGGACCTACACCTCCAACATACTATTTAAGTTTTTCACTACTAATCCATCACTTAATGGCTTCAAATCATAAATTTTATCATAAAAAATATTATAATTTAAATTTAATCTATTATTAATATAAATTAATCTTACATTATCATTGATCCATGAAATAAGATATTCATAAAAATCATTAAAATTGTTTTTACTGTTGATAAAAAATTATTAATTATTATTATATTTTAATAATGTGTGATTTTATAATTTATTAATACTATAAAAAGTTTAAATTAAATATAGATTAAATTTATATTCATAATATTTAGTGCATAAAAGTACATAATTTTTTTGGACTTGAATTTCCTTCTTAAATTAAATACATTTGGCACAATGTTAGATTTGAAGCCACAAATTATATTTTTTATACTATTTCTATGAATTAAATCACCTCTAAATTTAATTTTGGATTCCATAATATAAAATACATTTTTTATTTATTAAAGTCATACAATAAGGAATAAGCTCAACGGGAGGCATACAATATTTGTAGACTAAAATAATATACATACAATACACAATCTTTCTGTTATTTATGCATATATAATTATTTTTAATACATATAAACAATGTTTTATGAAGAAAAATATTATACGAAAACAAAAGGAAAAGAAAACAACTTTTAGCATGAGATGATACATGAATAGAAAAAGAAATAAAGTTTGAGTGTAGAGAAGGAAGAAATAAAATTTAATGTGATTTTGTGAGAGAAAATGGTTGAATTGAAAAAAAAAAAGTTAGTGTTAGTATTAACGCGTTAAAGCGAATCGCATCTTAGCGGAAAAAGTGTCCGACAATTTAATTGATTTTTCAACAACTCTATTGGGTTTTTAATTGATCATTCAACAATTGCACACGTAAATTAAATTTTATATTTGATTCATATATATTTTAATAATAATTAATTTTTTAAAATTTAAATGTTTTTAAACTCCATTTGTTTCAATAAAAAATATTTTTTACAAAATACAATTATAAAATATTAAAAAATTATTTATTTAATATTAAATATAAAAAATTTAAGAAAGGTAAATTCCTCTCTAGATACTATTTTATTAATTATTAGTATAAGGTGTGTCACTCTTTTATTATATATATATATATATATATATATATATATATATATATATATATATATTTATGAAAATATTTTTCAAATGAAACAAATGAAGCCTTATTGAAAGAATTTTTGTGTGAATTTTAATAATTATTATTTATTGAGAAAAAATTAGTGTTAAATACTTTTAACGAAAAAAAAAACTAAAGATAAATTATAGCTATATTTTATAACATTTTTAATAATCAATTTTTATTCCACTTTGACACTAATTCTTTCTAAAAAATAATTATAAAAAATGTGCCAAAACATAAAATTAAATATCACAATTAAATATATCAATAATTATTTATTTTATTTCTATGTTAATCAAAATTTGTGCAACTAATAACTAATTAAATAGTATTAATTTGGATTGAATATTCATTTAAGCTTTCAACTATTAAGGTTAGGCAAGAAAAATGATATGTACTTGATTGGACAACAAAGAAAAGATATGGACGCAATTTGCAAATTTTAATTTTTTCCCCACGTGTAGGTGACACAATTAAGTGAAGCAAGTGGCCCATTTGCCATTTGTCAAAATCCTACTTGTTGATTAGTAATAGTATCCATACCTTAAGTTTTCACTCAAGACATGGAAGACCTCACCTAATTATAATTTGGGTCAAATCTTAAAATAATTTTTATTTTGACACAAATTATATCTCTTCATTTGAGAATTTTAGTAAGAAATGATTTTGTCAAAACCTTGATAAATGTCATTTTCTTCATAAAAACCCTTTCATGCTTCACCTTTTTCACTTTATTGTATGCTTCACCATTCATATTTATTACAATTATATTTTTCATTAACCTATACAAATTCTAATTAGTCTTTTTACCTTTCATAATAATTAATGTATTTTTAGTAATTTTTAAGACCCCATCTCTAATAAAATTTTTATATCTTAAAGCATCTAATTTATTTAAAAGATTAAATTATTTTTTAATGTCAACACATATCTCACGTCTTTCAAAGTTTTTATACTATCATCATACAACTTAAATTTTACATGATCAATACCTTTCACATTTACAAAATTGCCATCAGTCATCTTTATAATTCCATAATGACAATTATTATATATATCAAATATCTTCTTATCGATATAAGTATAACTTAAGCAAATAGATACAAATAGCCAACAATCATTAGGATCATTCCATCATTTGTCATTCATTAAAATCACATAATCTTCATCATTTTAGTTGCAATACCAATAATTTTTAATTTAACTTCCTTTTTCTTTTTAATTCTCTAAAACTTCTTTAGGCAGCATTTGGTTTACAAAATTCTTCCTACATTTTTAGAAATGTTTTAAGGAATTGTAGAATTCTTATATTGAGTTCAAATTTTTTTAAAAAATATTCTTAGAAATTTAAACATTTTTTAGAATGTTTGTAACTTAATATTCTGATAAGAGGAGGTTAGTATCCTATATTTTCATGGCATGAGAATGTTTTATTAATATAAACAAACTATTTTGCCCATGTTTTCATTAAAAGGCAAATTTCTTTTGAAGTTTGACTTAATTATATTTAACACTTTTCTTTTTTCAAAATTATATGCATTTACATTTTTTTTCATTCTTTCACTATTATGAAATATAATATTTTTTAATTATAATTTCTTCCCCAATATTATTTCTAATAATTGGAAGATAATGTTTCCTGCATTTTAATGTACAAATTTACTTTTCTTTGAAAAAACTATAAGCTCACCATGTTTTTATTATTCAATAAAAAGACATATTTGTATAATAGTAAGTGTTTTAGAATTTTGGCTTATCTCGCCATTTTTTTTCATTCATGATTTCATAACTTTGTTATAACCATTTTAAGAAATTTTCACCAAATGACTATGTAAAAAATGAAGGCTTCGAATTTAGTCAAAAAATACGAGTTGAAATCAATAACAAATAAAAATGAATATTCTAGCACTCAACAAATTGGAATTTGAATATACCAAGAAAATTATTAGAAGCTATAGTTACAAGATAAGGCAATTACCATACGGTTACTCCAAGTGGTGGAAAATACAATTAAAAGATAAGGTGGTTAACAAATGATTACTCCAAATTGTGGAGATGCAATTACAAGAAAAGGTGGTTATCAATATATGCTCCTTGAAAATGCATCAGTCCTTATATAATAGGAATAGGGGAAATATACAAGGTAACAATTGGAAAATAACCTTTTTACACAATTTGTAATAAACAATCCTTAAACGATCCCTTGAATACTGCATTATAAGTACCATCAACATAGTAAATAAGAGACTCTTAGCCATTCAACTTAATCAAGCATGCATTTGGCATCTATCTCTTAGCATTCTATTAACCAACTTGGTACTCTATTATTTTAGTTATAATTTTTACTTTGGAATTCCTTTTTTTGTTGTAAGTCTTTTATTAGAGTCTCTGCATTTTTGTGCCCTTTTTATATATCTTTAGGATTTACCATAAAGAGATCATTCCTTTATTTGTAATTAACTAATATATAATGTTAGTGAATATGAATGAGAAATCTCAATTTTCAAACTACGTCCAATTATGCCTTTGATGTACTATGGATTGTGGTGTTTGTGTTAGTAATAAAAGTTACATTTAATTGCTTTTTTTGATTTATGAACTTCTCATCTTGTTACCCTTTTGTACTTCACTTTAATTAGTAATAAAGATTAGTAGTTCATTTACTTTTTTTTACATCTACCTACTTTCACTACCACTTTGTCATTTATAAAGTTTCAAACTTTGCTTCTTTACTATGAGGATTCATTATGCAAAGGTTGAATTAATTGGGGCAATTTTTGACTACAAAAAAATTAGAACTCCCGATAGAAGGCAATTAAGATATCAAAGTTTATTCTTTTTTACTTTTAAGAAGTGGTACTGCTTTAGAAGAAATAGAAAAAAAATTATTCTAATTTTCAAAATACTCTTACTCTTCCAAATGAGAAAAGATTAATGCTAAATGATAAAATGCAACCAAAAAAATGTTAATACCACTTAATAAAATAAAAATGGCCAAAATCGACTAGAAATGTTGAATACGAATAATGAAAAATTCACAAAAAGAAATAACTAAATGAAAATCCAAGAAAAAAAAATCATATCGAACCAACACAAAGAATCAAGGGACTATACCATATGGCATGTCTTTACAAAATAATTAATTGCCATAACAATGTTTGCAAATGGATAGAACTTACCAAGATGATAGTTTTGGTCTTGTAAATCCATTCATTGATAGTTTGATCATATTCAAGTAATAATTGGATAAAAGGAACCATAATATGGTTCATATAGTATGGTAACAAATTATGACTATTCGATGGGCTATGTTTGAAAATGCTATAAGAAACCAAAAAAAGAAAAAGCAAATGTTAGAGAAAATGGAAAGTTATTTTGATGAACATAATGAAGAAAAAAAAATTGAAACCAAATTTGATGATGCCAAAGCAAAAATAAATTAGCCATAATATGGTTGTGCTAGAGTATTCCAAAGAGATAAGGATGTTAATAGAGTTTGGAATGCAAGATATAGAGATAATGAGAATGGTTATGTGTAACCAAATTAAAACTAAAATTATTGAAGACTAAATTAAAATTTACAAAAGTTAGTTAAAATATTGTTAAATCAGTTGGAGGTCAAACTTCTTATCTTAATTACTAAGGCATTTTTCCAATTTTGATAAATTAAATAAAAACATTTCTAACTTTTAAAATGCCAAAGTTTGAAATATTTTCAGGTGAAAATGATCAATTAACCATAAAATATATAGCCTGATTTACAATTGAATGCAAAGAAATAGTAAGAAATGAATATTTCAAAATGCATTATTTCTTACTTTCTCTAACCTTAACGACAGTCTCTTAGTATGTAAGACTATCCCCTAATTTAATACATTTATGAGCATGATTGGAGCATATATTCTATGATCAATTCTAAAAAGGTGAAGTGAGAATAGGCTTGGCTAAACTATTAAAAATAAGAAAGAGTCCAATGGAAACATCAAATGAAAATTTGTATTAATCTTAGCAAGCTCGTAGTCATTACATTACACAAATAGCCAAATCTAAAATAGCTATTGTAGTTAGCTTTAATTTTTCTATAAAAAAAGACTTATAAATCATCATATTGCTAAGATGCCATAGTTGGATGGACTTGCTAGATCCATTAATACAAGATAATCTTTAGTCAAATGTGATAGTTTGACTCTTTTTTTATTTGTTTGAAATCAAAACCTCTTTAAAAAAAAGTTAACCTTGAAGGCCTCTATTACAACCATTTATGAATTTTTGACTAAATAATTATGTTGAAAATTAAAGCTTTAAGATTAGTTGAAGAACGCAAGTCAAAATTTGTGGCGAATGAAAGTGATCATTTTGACACTTAACGAAGTGAAATTTGAGCTTACCAAGAAAATTGCTAGAAGATATAATTATCATGTGGTTAATCTAAGTGGTGGAAGATATGATTACAAGATGTTAGAGATATAATTACAAGAAAATATGATTACTAACACATGCTCCTAGAAAATGTACTATTCCTCATATAATGGAAATATGGGAAATATGTGGGGTAACAACTAGAAAATAATTGTGTTGCAATATATGCAATGAATAATTCTTTGAATACTACACTAAAGGTACCATTGACACCACAAGCAAGAGGTCCTTAGCCATTTAACTCAATTAGACACATACTTTGTCATTTTAGTTATAGTTTTCACTCTAGATTTCTTCCTTATTTGTTATAAGTCATATGTTGAAGTTCCTGCACCTTTGCACCCCTTTTGTACTTTCCCTTAATTTACTATAAAGAGGTTGTTCCCTCATTTGCAATTAATTGTAATATACTATTAATAAGTATGAGTGAGAAATCTTAATTTTCAAATTGCACCCAATTACACCTTTAATATAATATAAGTTGTGGTCTTTATATTAATAGTAAAAGTTATATTTAATTATATTTTATAATTTATGAACTCTTTATCTTTATTATAAGTCCCTTATTGATCCTTTGCACATCGTATTTCATCCCAATGAGCAATAAAGATCATTAGTTAATTTATTCTTTTTTGCATTTACCTAATTTCGTAGTTGCTTTATAATCTATAAAAGCTCAAACTTTATTTGTTTGTTATAAAAATCCACTCAACAATGGTTGAATCAAATAATGCAATTTTTTTACCCTAAATAAATTTATCTTCAAGTTTTTTACTAAAATTTTATATATTTAAATTAAATTTTATTAATTATCTAATATAAAATTTATGCATGAAAAAATAACAAGATAAGCTAATTTAATATAATATTATATTTGTTTTTAAAAAATTTTGAAAAAATCATGTAATTTGATAAAAATGATTGCTAACCTTTGCATCTTCATGTGGTGGTTAATAATTTTCACTTTTTCAATTAGATAAAAAATTATATATTAATTTAAAGATAATAAAATAATAAAGGATATTATAATTAATTTTCACCACCAATAATTTTTTAATTTAATAAGTATGCTTATTATAAAGATGAATGAAAAAGAGCAAAGTTGTTTAAATATTTTAAATTAATATTTTTCATAATAATTACTTGAGTAAAAATTATTATTTTATTATTATTAAACGAGTAGTATAAGTTTTTCATTTAAATGAAAAATAAAATTTTTCACATTTGATAAAATGAAAAATTAAATAAATGATAGATATTAATATCAAGTTAGATATAATTTAAGGGAATGATATTTAAACTTCTAAAATTAAAAAGGTAAAATTCAATTACTTAAAATTAAAATAAGTATTTTACATTTTTCTTTAAATGATGTTACCTCAAGATTGATAATAGGGGTAAAAATAAATTAAGTTAAATCAGGTCTTAATAAAATAGATTAGGCCCTAAACCTAATTCATAATCTATTTGTAGATCAAATTTTTAACATGACTTGATTTGTTAACCTATTTAGGCCCACTTATTAAAATATAAATGAATTATTAATACACTTATAAGCTTAGATACATATATCATAAATATATTTTTTAATAAAAATAATAATTTTATTAAATAAATAAGGCATGAAACCAAATTTTATTTTTACTTTTATAGTAATTCAACATAATAAACTATAATTATATTTATTTAAAATAAAAATATTAAACAATATAATAATATAAATTTATCATTTATAAAATTTAAAATTTTAGAATATTGATAATTGAAATAAAAAAGGTAAAATTACAGAATAATAATAATTATTATTATTATGATACAACTAATTAATATACCGGCTTAATGAACTAATAAATTAAGCCTAAAATTAAATCAGGTTGGCCTATTAAATAAATAAACTACTATGTTAACGTAGGCTTGATTTATTTAATTAAATAAGTAATTCAAACTAAATCTTTAATAAATTAAATTATAAATCACTCATAAACGACGTAATTTTTTCCCACCGTTAATCAATAGCCAACAACTCAACGTTATGGTCAACCAAGGGAAAGCAACCGTCACAAAACGGCGCTCTTTACGTGTGTTTAACCAAATCACGTCGTTTCTTAGTCAAGCGCTTTTCCTAGCCAAACGGGAAAAGGACATGAAGGTCATTTCAAATAAACCGCCTCATAAAATCGGAAAAATGAGAAAAATAACCGAGAAAATTGCCCTTACTTATATAAGGTGGTCGGTCTGTGCAGTTGGGCGGGCAGGTCTTAGTCTCATATATCTAGAGAGAGAAAATAAACTTTAGAGAGAGACTGACTCAAACGAACCTCAAGCAAACTAAACTGACACTCTTCGCAAAACCGTCTATGACCGAAGAAGACCCAACCACCGGCGACGCTGCCCGCAATGGCGCCGCGCCAGAGTCATCGGAGCTCGCCGGAAGCGATGCCGAGTTGTCGGCGCTTGGTGCTGGAAACGCTGCAGCAGTTAGAGTTAAGGGGCCATGGTCGCCGGAGGAGGATACCGTTCTTAGTCGATTGGTTGCTAAGTTCGGGGCGAGGAACTGGAGCATGATCGCGCGAGGAATACCTGGCCGTTCGGGCAAGTCGTGCCGTCTCCGATGGTGTAATCAGCTCGACCCTTGTGTTAAAAGGAAGCCCTTTAGTGGTAAACTTCATTTTCCGTTGACCGTTTTTGTTATGCTTATGATTTTCTCTTTTGGTGGTTCTAGTGGTGTTGTTTAGATTGCCGTTTTAAATTTGAGGGTTGATGTTGCTTATTTTTGCTCATTCTCGGTTGTGGCAATTGAAAGAGATCTTGTTTGCTGGTTGGGCGGCGTTATCTGATACTTTCTTTTTCATACTGATTTTACAAGTCTTTATTATTGAAAATGAATTCAGGACTAGATTTGGGTAATCGTATCTTTTCAATAAAGATGGGGTCGTTTAGCTCCTTGATATCATTTTTGTCAATTCAGCTTAGGTAATTTTCCTTTTGTGTGGAAATTGACTGTCAACTGGGAATGGACGTGGAGAGAGGTTGCTTAGTGTTAAATGCGCTTGTTTCAGTATTCATCTGCACAAATAAAAAATACTTCTCTTGTGAATATCCCCCTCCCCTCTTTTGGCTTTTATGTATAAAAGAACTCCCAGGGGGGGGGGGGGACTTGTGTTCTAAAATGGTTTGATGAGAACTTATCATAGTTCCTTAATGGTTCAAACATGAAATTGTAGCTGGTAAGCAGCGTCAGTAATGATTCCTGCTTTGTTAGTTTCAGTTGTCTGGTGATTATATTTGTGGTTCGGTTTTGTACTTTCGGTTTCAAACTAAATATCATGGAGATTGCTGGATCTATCTGGCAAGTTTAGATCAGGACTGAGGTTTTTTAAGCACATCACGGTTTCTGGCCTGATTGCAATTTGTTAACCTTGTCCCAAGCAATATAATTGCAAGATGTTTGTTAATATAGAGCAAAACCAATATTTTCTGTGAATATGACAGTAATGTTTCTGGCTTTAAAGAGAGGGTTAGTAAGCAGTTGTGTGATTTTGGAACTAAACATTTCAGTGGAAACAAAAACATTCCAATCTCCACAATTAATGTGCAACTTGATAAAATAAGGTTAATCAGTGCTAGATGCATGTACGGTTATGACAAAATATCTTCTATTCTTAAATTGATTTTCATAAACTCTTTAGCTGACAAACTATGCAGCGGTGTACTCAGGCTAAACTTCATAATGATTAATCATTTGTAGAATAAGAAGGTCTTCATTATGGTGGGTCATTCAACTTGTCAATAATGGGGCAAATTTGTACCCTAAGAAGAATGCCTTTGCGTGCTTCTATCTAAGTATTGACGGTGTATAAGTTCTAGCAATGTCCTAAATGAATTATAAATTTTTCTTACTAATCACTTATATCTGCAATGCCATGGTAGGGTGGAATGAGTTTACATTTCTCCCTAATTATTTGTCAACAATTGGTGTTGGTAAGTGCCATTGTTTTGTGAATTATTGTAAATGTTTTGATTTAATTTTTCTTTATGCGGTAAAATGGTCAGCAGATTTGTTGTTTGCTGTCTTCATTGTCATTCATTTTCTTATTCAGGTTGAATATTTTTACTTAACTATTAGTTTAATGGCGATCAGGAGATGGCTGTACCCTCTTTCTCTCACTGACATATGTATAATGATAGTCAGGATTTGGCCAGATACGCTTTATTATGGCTGTATTAGGAGCATCATGAATTGTTAAGATGTTACCTGCTGCATATGTTATTGATGATCATGGTTTTGTTGGACTCGAAATTATGTTATATATTAATGGATTTGGATTCTCTCCAGTGTATACATAGAATGTGATTAATGTGATCTGTGGTGCCAACATGATTTATGAATGTTGGACGGATGAGGTAGCATTCTATCACTTGGGGTCTGGACAAGAAAGCTCCCTGTGGTTTCTTGATTAGTTGTAACTTAGTACCTACTTGGCTACATTATATGTTAAAAAAGAACATGTAAGTTAGGTATTAGTTTCAATGGCATTATGGATCATTTGAACAAGTGAAATGCTAAATTGGTGAAAGGTTGGCCAATTTTATTGTTGAAACTATTTGTGATTCAGGATTCATTTTCTTTGGTTTTGCATATATCGTCTGAGATCATATCTAATTATACAGTCAAAGTAGCATGACTTCATTTGGCATTTCAACCAGCAATAGGGCAGATCCTAATATCTGTCTTCCTAGGCTTATGTCCCTCTATGCAATATGTGATACAATCTGCACTCCCTCCCCATCTAAACCATAAGCTTGTTATCTAAGATAAATAAGTGGCAAGATTGACATACGTTTGGACTAGAAGATCCTAGATGGATAGCAACAACGAACATTTACCCCCCTCTCTTTTTTTATTTTTTCTTTAATACAAAGGACACTATTGACTTAGTTGAAGTTGCTTCATGTGTTGCTTCTCATTCACTGACAGTTGCTGGAGCTTAAATCCTTCCCCTCGCCCCCCAGTCGGTTTGAATTTTTTTTGCCTAAAATAGAAAAATGAATGACATGATTAATATCTACATGCTGTTGGCTTCTATGATATGTTCTGTTTGCTGAAGTTTTAAGGATTTCTAATAAATTGAATGATGAGAAGTATAAATCTTGCTGGTTAATAACTGCCTAGTTCATGGAAAGCTAATATGAAACCCCCTTTTTTGCCATAATATGAAATCTCTCATCCTTTTTTTTTTTTTTCCACCAATGAATTCCCACGTTGCTATATATTCTATTTAAATAAACTTCGGTTCATTTCATTGATAAATCAGTCACTCAAGTCAAGTATCTTATGCTTCTTGGAATCTCATGAAAAATAAATTGTTGCAGAGGAAGAGGATCGTATTATAATCGAAGCCCATGCAATCTGTGGAAACAAATGGGCAGCAATTGCAAGGTTTCTTTCAGGAAGAACAGATAATGCAATCAAGAACCACTGGAATTCTACACTGAAGCGCAGGTGTATGGGATTGGGAAGATCTGCTCCAGCACGTCCTGATGTGAAGCAAGATGGCAGCCTCGAGAAAACAAAGGCATCCTCTGAAGAAACCATATCAGTTGTGGATCCTACAGAAATTAGAAATGTCATAATGGATAATGAAATTAGGCATTATGAAGAAAATCCTAAAAATGATGTCATTGTCAATAATGGAATCAGACAGCATGAAGAAAATCCTCAAAGAAATGCCATTGTTGGTGATGGAATCAGACAGTATGAAGAAAATCCTCAAAGTGATGTCATAATGGATAATGGAATTGAGCAGAATGAAGAAAATCCCCAAAGGAAAGGTAGTGCTAAAGTGGCAGAACATTCTACCCTTTGTCAACCAGTAGCACGTTTGAGTGCATTTAGTGTTTATAATCCCCCAAACAGGCCATCAAATGCTTCTGCCTCTCAAAAGATGCTCCCAGTGCCAGGCCCTTTGGCCCAACCATCTAAAGTAGAAGTAGGAGCCTGCAAGCTATTTGACGATGTTGGCAGGGAACCTATGGTTCCATTGCAATGTGGTTATGGCTGCTGTGCAGCAGATTCGAGCGGAAACCATTCACGTGGTTCAATATTAGGTCCTGAGTTTGTGGACTATTTGGAGTCTCCCCCTTTTGCAAGCCATGAATTGATCTCTATAGCTACTGATTTGAACAACATAGCTTGGATCAAAAGCGGCCTTGAGAATCACGGACCTCACACAACTGAGAACGCATCCAACTTGACTGTGTTTTGAGGTACTGCCACTGCTTTACAAACAGACATCTTAGAACATGGTCTGAAGAATGGCTATACAGGATGTGCAGAGAAACTTGGCCAGTTTTCAGGTGTGATGCAAGAAGTGTTATCTTCAACACAGATTGCTAGGCGACCTTTTTACATTGGCGGCAGAAGCTTGATGCATGGGCTACTTCTGGTGGTTGTATATCTTTTGTTTTTGGGACCTTCAAGATTGGGTGGATAGATGGTATAAGTTACATAGTTGTCAATTTGACTGTAGAGGACATTAAATTAATTTTGGTGAGTAACCCTTGTTGAAGAGGTCATGATAATTTCCTTGAAATACATCAGGAATATTACTCTCTGAAAATGCATAGATGACTTTGATCCGGTGAAGGAATATGTTTTGCTCTTAAGATGTTCTTCCTTATATCTATATATTTTAGCATATGACAACATTGCCATCCCAGGATTATGTCTTGTTCCAAAATTTTCTGTATAGGAAAAAGTTGGATGCTGAAATTCTGCTCAATCAATGATACCAGAGTTGGAGGGGCGGACTGCATAATGCAGGCTCGATCAATTAGATCACAATTAGAGATGCGGGTCATATAATGGGTTCTTCTGCCTCTTTAGTCGTAATTGCTGCTTCTTGTTTTTAGTGTTATTCTTCTTCAATATAAAGTTTGAATTGGGAACAGTGCGTATTAAGAGATTTGTTGCTCTTTATCACAATATCACAAAAAAAATAGAGAAATATATACACAACCCCTCTAAAGTAAAGTTTGGTGTCATATAGTATAATTCTCTTGAAATTTCAGAATTTATGAATAATTTTCAAATTTTTTAAAAATTTGAAAATATTGAAATTCTAGTTTTAAAAAAAAAGGCTGATGATCTGGATTCTTTCTAATTATTTTTAATATGCACATAGACACATTACTAAAATCATAGATGACTTTTTAATGAGTTCAGAATATGAATAAAGACAAATATTTCAAATAAATTATTTTTGAAATTTAACTTATCTATATTTGGGGAGGTTAGGTATCCCTTTTTTTTAAAAAAAATCACTTGAAGTTTCTTGCATTTAAAAAAAAAAAAAAGAGTCATAAGGAATCACAAGTGATTTTTGTTTCTTCTTATTGAAATTTGAGTGGCTTCTACTCCTTGGAATTGGAATTGGAATATTTTTAATTTTATTTTTTTGGTTTTTTAGTTTTTGAAAGCTTAGAAGAGTTATTTATTGATTTTGAAATTATAAGAGAATTATTTGTTATTTTAAGAGATTATTTATATTGAGACATATATATCTGTGTGTGTGGTAGCAATGGCCTTGTTGTCTCGTATGGCCTGCAAGAATAAAAAGCGATCCCACCTTAATTCACAAGTTGCTCTTTTATGGAAATTCATACAGCTAGTTATGCATAGCCTCTAAAAAAAAAAATGGTCAAAGGAAAGAAATATTAGATTCTAACAAGGCACAGGGTACTTACCCCAATTATGTCTTTAAAAATTAAGGGCGCAATTAAAATACGTAATTGTATAAGGTATGATAAATAAGGATGATAATATAATAAATGTTAATGAAAGAATAAAACATAATATTTCATAAATATTTATATAAATAATTTAATAATATAAATTTATATCATCATACATTTGTTATTAGTACATAATATAAAAGTATTAGAAATTTATTCATACAAAATTAATATTATTTTGAAAATAATTTTTATCACAATTATTTTTTAGCATATGATAATTATAAATTTTAAATATTTTATTATTTCATTAACTAATAAAAATTGATATATTTATAATGTTTTACCTACTTTATATGTGAATGATAAAATGATAATTAATATTATTAAGGCTAAAATAGTTTAAGACTAAATTAGAAATAGTGATTAAGTTAAAATAGGTTAAGATTGAGCTACAGATATTTTTAAGGCTAAAAAATAAATATTAATAAGGCGAATAATATAAAAATAAGTTAAGAATAAATTAGAAATGATAAATTTTATTATAATCCTATCTTATTATAACATGCTTAGAGGGACAAAATTATTTTATTCTATATTGATTATATAAAACAAGTTGATTGGATTGGGCTTTAATGAAATTTTCAAAATTTGGCCTTGTTATTAATTTGGTAAAATGACCGGATCAAAATAAGATTAGACTAAGACTAGTTAATTGAACCAACTAATACATCTTTTTATAAATATAAAATTATATAAAAAAAATTAAATCCACTTAACTAATACGAGTATACTTTCAAAACATATTAAATAAATTTTAATTTTACGACAATTATAATTATCAAAGACAATTCTGATATATTTTATAATATTAAAATTATATTTTATTTTAATATATTAAAATTTTTTAATTTATTATTATAAATATCAACAAAATTTATCAAATAAGAATAATTTAATGATATATTACATAAAATATAATTATTTAATACAAATTATTTTAAAAATTCGAATGATGATATACTTAGAAAGCCAGATACGATAGGTGTTATATACAATGAAAGGCAGTTGGTACCGGTGGTTGCAGCATGTGTCAAATTGGGGGATCATGCGATCGATACTTGATCTAGTTCCGAACCGGGTTTGACGGGTCTTCTGAATAATCGGCGGGTTAGATTCAAGCTGTTCAACCATATGAACAGACTTCGGATATCATCCGGATTAGAATTCAGTTCCCGGTTGAATTCACAATCCGATCTGGATTTGAAAATATTGATTACACTATATTATGTAAATTTCAGGCATTTAATAGAGATTCATAGTATTTATTTATTTATATTATTATTATATATCTTTTATGCAATACATCCTAAATTACTTAAATCCACAAAAGAGTTATCTAGAATAGACAAACATAGATCATACTTCAACTTAGAAGTAATAATTTTTTATGTAACATGATAATTAGATAAAAATATGATATGTTTGTATAAGTTTGGATTGATACACTAATTTATTTTAAAAAATTTATATTAAGTTTTTAAAAATATTATTTAAAAATAATTAATAATTAAATTATAAATAAATATATATAATAAAATATAAATTTTTTATTTTAATAATAATAATTTAAAATAATATTTTATAAAAATAATAAATAATTAAATTTAATAAATAATTTTATAATATAAAATTTATTAATTAAAATTATTAAATATATTAAATAAATAATTTATTTTAATATATTTAATAAATAAATCAATTCGAACGGTACAAAATGTCACTCCCATTGTAACTACCTGATGCAAGCTAATTAGCTAATTTGTACGAGTGATAGTGTTTTCTTCGCGGCAGGAATGAACGATAGAAAATTGCCCACTTTTGTTTGATGAAATTTCTGCATCGGTAAAGATGGGCATTATTATTTGTAGCTTTTGCATTATTAATATTCAGCATGAGCTTACTACGATATTTTTTTAATTTTAAAATAATATAATTAATTTTAAAAATTATTAAATTAAAATTATTTAATTATATTTATTAAAAATAAATAATTTTAATTAAATAATTTTAATTTAATAATTTTAAAATTATTATATCACTCTAACTTTTAAAATTTTCATGATTTCATGTAATTCTAGAAATGGTTTCAAGGATAATTTGTCCGGGAACCGAGCGCCGAGTTAGGCGGAATCCGTACTTATGCAGAGTTATTGGTTATTGACTACGCATACAGTTGATTATTCAACAAATTCATACTAATTTTGTGCTTTTGTGCAATGCTCAATTTATATCATTTGGGTAGTTATTTTCGATCTTCATTTAGACTTATACAAAAAAAAATGTAGACAGAGAACATATAAAATGAAAATTGGTTGAAAATAATTTTTTTTAATATTTGAATATCATGAAAAATTTTAAGATGAAAAAAATTAAAAAGTACTTTGAAAGTCAATAAAACTTTTTCCAATCAAATAAACATAGAAAAGAAATTAAAAAATATTACAATTTAAAAATTGTCCATATGTGTGGTTTATTAGATGCAATCGGAGTAATTTAATCGTTTAACAAAATTAATTTTTTAATTTTTAATTTTTAAACCAAATTTAATAAAAAAATTAATATTTTATTATTTTTTACCTATTCCCTATATATTCAAATAATAAATGGAATAAAAATTTTCATATATTTTCTTTTTACCTTTTTTTTTACCTATTTTCTTTCCATTGATAAGATTTTCCATTTTATCAACTAATTATGGATAGCAATTGATTTCTGCTCATAAAATAAGATCACAAAGTCAAATTTAATAAAAACAATTGAATTATTGTTTAATACATTCACACACTATTGTGCTTTTGAATAGTTAATACATCATCATTGTACCCTGATAATTTATTAAACTTTCAAGTCATCTCTTTGTTTGAAAATCATTTCATTTAACATTTGTGGCCCTAGCATTATTTAATCTTAGGAGTTAAGCAGCGTTATATTTGTCTGCATGCTTCATTATGGAGAACCCAGAAGAGAACACTGAAAGTCAATTTTCTAGAGAATAAGTTTAGATCAAACTCCATTATCAATCGTCAATTGTTGAATTGGTTGTCATATCTTATGACTAATTTTAAGGATTTCCCAATGGCTTCCAAATCTAGATCCTTTGGGAAAAGAGTTGGCCAACAAAGCCTTTCAAAGCAGGTGTGGGGGCAGCTTCTTCATTCGTTGTGTATTAATATACTTAATTCATAAGGAAAATATTATTGTCATTTCATATACATACATACATTGCTGTTTGATTTGCCAAATTTTTCCTATAGTTTTAAGAATATTTTGAGAGGACGTAGGATTTTTCATATTTAGTTCAAATATTTTTTAAAAAATTAATTCAATATTTCTCAAAATATTTTCATTAAAGTTAAGTATCTTACTTTTTTCATGTTTATAAAATTTTTTATTAATATAAATAAAATTTATTTATTTGCACTTTCATTAAAAAAATTTTGTTACTATTAATACCTCATTTTACTAATAACTACCACTCACTATTAGTGATTGTCATCAGTTGTCACGTATTATTATTGATCATTGTCATTGATACCTATTATTTATTACTACTATTGGTCACCACTTACAATTGATGATTATCGTCAATTATTATATATTATTAGTGGCGGTTGTTATCACCACTGATCGTCAATAATCTATATCGACATTACTCATTATTTTACCATTAGATATAAGGGTGAAGCATCATGTAAGAATGTGCAAATTTTCCCTAATAATTTTATATTTTCTTTAAAAATTTTCTACTTAGCCTTCCAAAAAAAATTAGAACTTTATCATTGAAATCTTTAGGAAATTATAATTTAGCCCCTCCAATATATTTGTTTTAGCTTCACCTTTATTTGGACAACACTCATCATAAGTGATCATTGTTATCACCACTATCATCAATAATCTTTGTTAGTGACCATCCACTATTAGTAACCACTCTTAGCTACCGCCCATTATCAATTATTATCTAATGTTAATAATTACTATCGACTACCACTACTAGCCACCACCTATTATTATTAATTACTTTCCGCTACCATCTATTTTTGTTGATCATTCAGTTTTCAATAAGGACATTTTTTATAATATAACAAAACATGATATTCCTAGAAATATTAGGATTCTCAAGAATATATAATTCTAGAAATCAAATATCACTGTAATGGTATTGTGAGACGGCCTTTTATTTAAATGACATTTATTTTTTGTTTAGGTATGATAAAAAAAATAGAAAAAATAGTTAAAAATAAATAAAAAAGAAATATATAAAAAATACTTTTTCACTTATTATTTTGATTTATAGAAAATATATGAAAAAAATGAGAAAAGTATTTTTTTTGTTTAATTTAATTGAAAATTTTATAAGAATAAAAAATAGCATGTTAAATAACAAAATTGCATATGTTGTATATCATCAAAGTTGTCTAAGTAAGTTTTAGAAAGAAAATTTTGATATTACAAAATTTTCTATTCCTTTTTTCTGCTTATTTGATGGGAAAAGTTTTTACTGATTACGGAAGTACTTTTCCAATCTTTTTTCTTCCCATTTCTAATTTTTCACAATATTCAAATATTAAAAAATTATTTTCAATAATTTTTCCTTTTACAAATTTTCTTTCCACTTTTTTTCCATAAATCTAAAGAAAGGGTTAGTGTTTATTTAAAGTTTTGTCATTTATTACATCCTAAGTCGTTTATTTAAAGTTTTCTCATTTATTACATCCTAAGTTTAACCTCAAGACTTTTCGTATTTATTTTTAGTGAATCAGTCATTTCTACTAAAAAAATACATAATGATATTATATTATTAAGAGGTTCTAAAATATTTTTAAAAAAAATTCACGATATGTAATATAAATTTTTTATTAGATTTATAGTTAGTTTTTCTTAAATTACGATACACATATATAATATGATTATGAATAAGCACAATTATCATAATTCTTTTTAAATGCAATCCTTCCGAGAAGTGGCCACAATGGGGGTGTGCACAAATCAATCAAGAGTAATCAAAGATATATTTTTTTTTAATCTGACTGCTCTTACCGAACTCCATAATAATTTGATATGTGCCCACCGTTTATTAGCCTAAACCATTCTCGACCACAAAATTAATTATTTACTGTTAAAAATAGTTTACATATAGATAAACTTTTCTACATAATAATACTTTTTATTTTAAATTTTTTGGAACTATGATAAAAAATTATTTTAAGTTAAAATTATATGCATAACACTAATTTTTTCTCCTCACATTATAGTTATTATAAAGAAAATAATTTAAAAATAAAATAGAAATTATTAATTATTAATTTTTTATATATCTTTGAAGTTTGTAGTTGATGTTTACGTTCATTAGACTTCTGACATGTTCTGAAAAATATGTTACATTTTGGGTGATGTGTGGTTAGGAAAGGTTAAAATCTTTCTAAATAATATTTTTTATCTGATTTTCAAAGAAAATATTATTCACCTTTAAGGATCATTTAGTTTAACCGGAAATAATTAGCGAAGGAAAAAGGAAAGAAGAGTCCTCACGCTCTTTTTACGCATTTGATTAAAAAAATTCATTCTCTCATCTCATATATTTTTAATGGGATGATCCCAATGAAATAATATTGATTCCCTCCTACTTTTCAAGAATTATTTTGAATTTTATATTTATTTTTTAATAATAATATTAATATTAATAATATTCCCCTCTAAAAGTTAGTTAAGAAATTAGAAAAAGAAATAAAGACTAAAAAGTAAAGAAAGGAACAAAGAATTACCTGTTTTTCATTTTTTTTTTGTCTGCGGCTAAAGAAAAGGTATGGTTTTTTAGGTCACCCTCAATCGTAAGCATCGTCCAAAAGTTATTTCCTAATGGCTCTTTTTTTCTTTTTCATCTTTGTTCCATTTTCCGTTCCCTCAAACTCATGATTTGGTTGGCCACCAAGGAAGCAACCATGAACTTTTAGTAGCATATTCCCCTTCCAATCTCTCTCTCTCCCCCCTCACTTTCTATTATCATGCCTCGGTCTAGGTTAGATAGTTTATCTCGGTTTGGAATATCACAATTTTGATGAATAGATTTGTAAGAGGGTATTCAGTAAGTTTTAAAAATCATTTGGTTGTGTAATATTTTGAAAAAATAAAAAATAGATAAATTATTTAATTAATCATTATTTAGTAAAATAGATAAAATATAACTTTTCAAAAAGTTTTATTTTTTATAAAGTAAAGGAAGTTGCTTTACTTATTTCCTCTTTATATGAGAGGAATTTCTCATAAGAATATACTTCTCATTATTAATTAAATAATTTTAAGCACTTTATATATAATTTATTAGGAACTTATTTCAAATTCAACTTCTCATGTGAACTCATTTCTTATGTGAACTAAATAATTTCCTAAATAAATATTGATAATAATAATTATAACCCTACCCTTCAACAATATACACAAGTCTTATATATATATATATATATTATCCATTATCACTCTATCTACAAATCTAAAACTTTTACTTTTTTATTATTCATATCAATTTAGATATTGGAGTTCCTTTGCACTATTTTGGATGTCTCCCACTAAAGACCTAGATTTATAGAGTTTTGTCATTGGTGCCATTTATGGTTTTCATAGCTACATTTCTCAATTGAAGATTTTTTTTTTTTTGTCACCGTGACAAAGGAAAAAAGCATCACTAATTCTAAAATTCTACACTAATTTTTTCAATTTCTCGAATGATCATTACAATTAGGAAAGAAGGTTTCTTAGGTTAAGAATTTAGTTTTCTAGTAATTGGTTACTGATGATGGTTTTTTTTATATTTGCGCAAGAAAATCATTGTTATCTAATGTAATTGATAAGTACATTTGTTGTTTCAATTTTATTTCTACTAGTGATATTTCACAGTAAATCATGGTCAATAGTTATGGAGAAAGTCCAATCAAATAATCAACGTGATCAAATCCAAATTCTTTTCTCAATCTCTTTCTTAATCGATATTTTTCATCAACAATCATTATATGATTATAGTTTTGTTTGGTAGCTAATTGATAGTTATAACAGTTAGTTAATTCACTTAACGATTAGCTGATGACTAATTATATTAACTGATTGTATTAGTTATTTGAATAAAAATATTTAAAAAAATTAACTATTTATAATTAATTATTTATATATAAAATAACAAAAAAAGGGATGAGTATATTTTATAAATTATTTGAATATTTTTTTATTTTAATATTTTAAATTCTATATATTATTTAGTAAATTAATTTTTTATAAATAATATATCATTATAATTTATCATAAATTAAATATTTTTAAAATTACATTAATATAATTTTATAGTAAATGAATTTACCAATAAAAAATTAATAATTATAATTATACTTTACATATTTATATTGAAAGGTTGGGGGGAGATAACAACATTCAAGGAAAATGCAACACTCAATCATACTAATATGTAAAGTAATTTTGATATTTTAATTAGGATAATTCGGTCCTTTTTATAACAGTAATCGAATATTACTTTCAATATCAGCTAATTAATAGTTAAAAGTTATTTGAAATAGTTGTTTACTAAATACCCAAATCAACTAATTTCACAAGCCAACCAATCAAATCTTGTTCAACTAATTAAAAGTCATTTGATAAGCTGTTTACGAAGCATTTCCTATAAAGTTTTCTATCTCTTATGTTTTCTTAATTGCTTTTAATGAAATTAAGAAGATAAAAATCAAATAATAGAATCATATTTTACATATAAAATGAACTTCTTAACATTAAACAATTTCATTTTGTGTGAAATCCTTTTTTATTTTTACCAAAAATGGTTTAATATATGGATACTAAACAGGATTTGATTTGATTTTGAAAAATATAAAAAGAAAATAATATTTTTAATTTTTAATTTCACATCAAATCAAGTTATAATTATAAATTAATTACATTTGTTGTACACGATTTCTTTATATCATGTTGAATTTTGGGGCGAAATTACCCAGATGCTACGGTTAAAAAAGGAAATGACTATTTTACTATAATTAAAAAAGTATTTCCCCAAACCCTTAAATTTGTTACTGTTTGGCATGGTTTTCTGTAAATGCACTGTGAGTACATTACGCACAGTACACTGCATGTGCACAGTGCACTGTGCGCACAGTACATTTACAGAAAAACATAATAATAATTTAATAAAAAATTTAATAAAAATAATTTTTTAAAATAATAAAATATATTATAATAAAAATAATTAAATCAAAAAAATATTTTTAATTAATTTTATTTCAATTTAATAAAAATAACTTTACTTTATTTTTAAATAATTTTTTTTCAAAAATTTATATAAATAATATTTTTTATACTTGTAAATAAATTTGTTTAATAAAAATGTATTAATAATATATAAAATTCAATTAAAAATAAATTTACGGGTAGTGTAGTAAATATAATATTAAAAATTACTTTGTAAATTTTACATAATATATATTTTAGGCGAAATATAATAAAATAAATTATAATAAATTTTTTATTAAATTTGATAAATTTTAAAATGATACAAATATAAATAAAATAAAGAATATTATTTTTAATTATGCGACGAAATAAAAATTAATTATCATACTATATGAAAGAATAGATTTTTATTTCTAATTCTACCATGAACTTTTCATTTTATTCAAAATATACTAAATTTTTATTTATTTTATTTTATGTAATTTAATTTGTTTCAGTCTAAAAATTTTTTATATTTTTTAACATGTATTAACCTTTTATTTATTTTATTTTAATCCCTTTAATTAAATTTTTCACATAATTTTAATCTGTGGCCCTTATATAATTTATTTTTAATTTTAACCCAATTTATATCCATTCTAATTATTTTAAGCACAAGATATTTCTCTTATACTAATTATTGAAGGTTCTTAAAAATAAATAATAATTTTATTAACTCCTATAATATTATACAATATATGTACAATATAATTAAATTAGTAAATATTATAAGATAGTTGGAATAATTAGAATTTTAAAAAGTAGAAATTATTATATATTCTATTGTCATTTTTTTATTTAAATTAAGATTTTTTATTCTATTTAATCTGTGTCAAATTTGTAATTATTTTATTTTAAGTCCCTTAATTAAATTATTAACGATACTAATTTAGTCTGTGGCCCTTTTTTATTTTATTTTTAAATCTTACTTATTAAAATGTAAGGGGTGTTAAATCAAAATGTAAGGGGTCTTAAATTAAAATGTAATGGATCTTAATTTGTAAAGACGTATATATATGAGGATAATATGTTGTTAAGAAAGTTTTAAGTAAGAATCATAATATTATAACATGTTACTTAATTTTCATTTTATAATTTTTAGGATTCATAAAAAACTCATAAATTGTGATAAAAAATTGATTAAAAATTTAAAAATAAATTGTTAAATGATATGGAGAAAAGATAACCATAAAATTTTTAATTAATTCAAAATTTCTTTGTAGATAACCATGAAATATTAAATACTAATTTCGTTGTAGAAAATTTTAATTAATTCAAAATTTCTTTTTTTTCCTCTATTTTTTTCTCCTCCAGACAACGAGTTATGGTTACATTTCAATTTAATTAAATTAATAAAAAAGTATTTCATGTATTCCAATTTTAAAAAATATATAATATATTTTCTTCAATCGATAATAAAGTCAACAGAACTTTAGTTCCCATAATATACAAGAAGAGAATAAATTTAAAAGAATGACAATAATATTATTCATTTTAATAACAACTTTTTACATATATTAAATATCATTATCTCAATAAATTAAAGGTATTAAATAAATTAACTCCAACAAATAAATTAGCTTTACTAAATATATTAAATAGATTTAATCCAACAAATTAATTAACTAAATTAAATAAATTAAATAAAATAAAATAATTAAATTAAACAAACAAATCAACTAAATTAAATTAAACAAATAAATTAACTAAATTAAATCAAATAAACAAAACTAACTAAATTAAATCAAACAAGTAAATTAAAAATATTAATTCAAATAAATAAATTAAATAAATTATATCAAATAAATAAATTAAATACATTAAATCAAATAAATAAATAAATTAAATTAAATTAAATTATTTAATTAACTACATCAAATTAATAAATTAACTAAATTAAATTAAATAAAAAATTCACTACATTAAATCAGATAAATTAATCAACTAGATTAAATCAAATAAATTAATTAACTAAATAAAATCAAATAAGTAAATTAAAAATACTAACTCAAATAAATAAATTAGATAAATTAAATTAAATAAATAAATTAAATATATTAAGATAAATAAATAAATCAACTAAATTAAATCAAGTAAATTAACTAACTAAATCAAATCAAACAAATAAATTAACTAAATCAAATCAATTAAATAAAACTAACTAAATTAAATCAAATAAATAAATTAAATACATTAAATTAAATAAATAAATTAACTAAATTAAATCAAACAAGTAAATTAAAAATACTAACTCAAATAAATAAATTAGATAAATTAAATTAAATAAATAAATTAAATACATTAAGATAAATAAATAAATCAATTAAATTAAATCAAGTAAATTAACTAACTAAATCAAATCAAACAAATAAATTAACTAAATCAAATCAATTAAATAAAACTAACTAAATTAAATCAAATAAATAAATTAAATACATTAAATCAAATTAATTAATTAATTAAATTAAATCAAATAAATAAATTAACTAGATTAAATAAAATAAATTAATTAACTAAATTAAATCAAATAAGTAAATTAAAAATATTAACTCAAGTAAATTAATTAAATTAAATAAATAAATTAACTAAATTAAATCAAATAAATTAAATCAAATAAATAAATTAACTAAATTAAATCAAATAATTTAATTAATTAAATTAAATCATACAAATTAAAAATATTAAATCAGATAATTTCACAAATACATAAATTTAATTTAATTAAATAAATAAATTATAAATATAAAATTAAAAATATAAATAATTTTAATTTAATTAAATAAAATAAAAAATAATAAATTAAATTAAAAATAATAGTAGCGACTCTAATCACGGCCTGGTATAGGATGCGACCACTGATCACGTCCTGCTGCAGGACGTGATCAGGCTACTGTCACCTCAGCCTGGTCACGGCCTGCACCAAGCCGTGACTCAATTTTTATTAAAAAAATAACTTTAAGTGTCTCGGGCATTAGTTTTTGCGGCGCAGCAAATGGGATATTACTTTCCGACAGTCAACCCTTTTAGTCATTGTGCTTGAATTTTGGAACTTATATATGATTTTATTTTGTTTTGAACTTAAATATGGCTTTGATAATATAAAATCATGTTAGAAGCCTTTATATGTAAAATTACATAATCTTTTATTTATAATATGATAATGTGAAAAACATGTAATGGAAATCACATGTTGAAGTTTTATCTGGATTTTTGTATATGAAATTTTGTTTTCCAAAAAAAAATATTGCTTCATCTTTTCATACTATATCAACCAGTTTACACATTCGAGTGTTTTAAAGGAAACATTTTCATATTGATTGATAAGAAATATAAAATTGAAATTGTTTTAAATAATATGATTATTTCTAGGTTAAAAAGAATATGAAATTCAAAAATTAATATCATTTTAAATAGCATGATTCTTTTTTTTCAAGATTATAATATGATTCTTTCATCATGTTTAAAAAATTGACTTTGTTTAACATGATATTACATTCAAAATTATTTTGAATGACATGATTTTTTCTTTTTTGAAAGATTATAATATGATTCTTTCATTATGCTTAAAATTTTTTCTTTGTTTTACATAATATTATGTTTGAAATTGTTTCAATTAGCACGATTATTTTCTTTTTAAAAGATTATAATATGAATATTTTATTATACTTAAAAAATTGACTTTGTGATATTATGTTTGAAAATATTTCAAATAAGTTGATTTTTTTTAAGATTATAATATGATTTGTTCATATTGAATTATGAGTTGAAATTATATATATATGGCATGACTTTAAAATTAATGAAATTAATAGAGATTTTAAATAAATATATACTTCCTTTTTTTTTATATCATTGATGATTTTGAATATACGCTTATCATGATTTTTTAGATATTTATCATAACTTTGCTATAAAATTACCATGTACTCAAAAGTAAAATATTATCACAATCATAATTTTTGTATTAGTTTTTCATAGGATCAAATGGAAATATTATGGAAAACTCATAATTTTGATAATTAGTTTTAAATGCTTATTAATAATATCTATATATCTTAGTAGCATATCAATATAATTATTCATAACACAAAAAAAGAGAATAAATATTATTATTAATTATTTTTACTAATTACTTTTGAATTTGACTAGTGTTCTTGCAAGAACTCGATAGTGTATAAAAGATGGGATAAGACGCTCCTCTCTCTCTCTCTCTCTCTCTCTCTATATATATATATATATATATATATATATATATATATATATATATATATATATATATATATTATCTTTTACCCATCCACATTGCATAGTTTGCTATCTTTTACCCGTCCATATTGTTTTTACTAATTACTTTTGAATTTGGCTAGTGCTCTTGCAAGAACTCAGTATATAAAGGATGAGATAAGACACTCCTCTGTCTCTCTCTCTTTATATATATATATATATATATATATATTATCTTTTACATATCCACATTGCATCTTTTGTTATTAAAAATTAATTCAAAATTTTTTTACATTAGTTCATTATTCTCATTTTATAAGATGATTAACTCAAAGAATTAACTGCCACACATAAGCTCATATGGAAAGGAAAGAAGAATCCAACAATAATCAATCGACTTAACAAAAATTAAGAAAGTTAGATAAAAATGTAGCAATTTAAAAATTAAATAAATGAGCCATGAACTTATAAAGTCCGAGCGAGTTACAATTCCTTCACATTATATTAAAACTTAGGCAAAATCCTTTGATGTCCAAATTAATTCCTCAAGCATCCATTATCACTTAGTACTTTGTACTTTATATTTCTCTATTATGACACATATTAACCTAATTAACAAAGGCTTCTTTAAAGTGCCAAATTTGGTTCTTTGTTCTTCATCCTACAAGTATTGAAAACTTATTTTCAAAATTTCATGATGAAAGAGGGGCAAATGATAATGACAATTGTAATCTTACCCTTAAATATTATATCCACGCTTTATATATAGTATCCCTTACCACTTTATCTATAAATATAATATTTTTTACTTTTTTACTATTCATATTGACTTAAGCATTGAAGTGTTTTTTCACTATTTTGCAAGTCTTCCACCAAGGGCTTGAATCATTGGGATTTTGTCAAGTATAAATCAAAATAAAAATTACTTCATTAAAAATAATTTCAACTTTAAAAGAACTTTAAAATTTTCAAGTATTTTTCTAATTATTCTACTATAATAATTTTAAAGGAAAGTTGATAATGCATTATTAACATACATTGGTATACTATTAGATTTAATTATACATTAAATTGATAAATTCTCAAAATATACTATATGATAATATATCAACAATCAAATGTAATAATATATAGATACAACATTATATTAGTGGTCTACTATATATTTTTATTTATCATAACAAGCAAGTGTCTACAACTATATCTTAGATGCCATTATTATTATTGCTAAAAGTTTATCATCCATGAATATTACCTATCATGACTTGAAGCTACTTTAAGAGTTCATAAGGTCAATTATTAACATTTTATTTGATAATTAACTAATAATTGTAATAATTAATTGATTTAATTAATCGTTAACTGATAACTAATTATATTAACTAATTTGATTAGCTAATTATATTAGTTTTTTGAATAAAAATATTTAGTAAAATTAATTATTTATAATTAGTTATTTGTATGTAAAATGATAAAATAAGGATATAAGTATATTTTATAAATTATTTGAGTATTTTTTTATTTTATTTATTTTTTATAAATAATATATTATTATAATTTATCATATATTAAATATTTTTTAAATTAAATTAATATTATAGTTATTAAATTTTCTTTTAAGAAATTAATACGAGTGCTTTAGTGTTTTTAGGAAGAATAAAGTTAAAAATATAAAAATTAATTAGTTAATTAAATCTTTTTACAAGTCAATTAGCTAATAGTTATTACTACTGTTTTCGAAATAATTTTGTGAAAAGTAATTAACTGATTGTAAAATATAAAAAATTAACTTATCAATAAGTTAACCAGTTAAAAATATTCAAACAAGTTAAAAGCCATTACAAAAGCCATTTGCCAAATACATCCCAAGAACGTAAGACTATTTTTAGTTGTTTCTTCATGATATACTTGTTTTTATTTGGATTTGTATTATTAGTTTTTTTATGTGTAAAATTAGACATGTTCGATCTCTTGCTTTATCTACCGTTCAATGCGTAAAGAGGGGGAAAAAATACCAATTCGTGTCACTTGAAAAATTCCCCCTTGATTTATATGTGTGTTTTACAATTGTTAATTAAATTATGCATTTCTAGTGACATTAAGTGAGAATTTTCTTAGTGAGTATATATACAATTTGGAGAAATCAAAGCTTAAATATTCGAATCATTCCATCCTTAAAAATTATGGACTCCTCAATGGGAGTCCAAATCTTAAAATTTGTAGACATAGATTCATGGATTGAGTCTGCTTTTTTAAAAATAATTTTAAACTTTTTAAAAACAATTCTAAGCTTAAAACAAAAATTATAAATTAAAAATACATATTTAAGATATTCTTAATCTACATCAATAATTTAAGATTAAATAAAGTATAATAAAAATAGTTAAATTTGAAATTATTAATTTAAAAATAAAATCTTTAACTTAGAAAAAAATTATTTAGATTGGATTAAATTGAAAAATAAAGAATTAAGTTTGCAAATAAATATTAAATTAATTAAATGAAAATTTATACAATGTGTTAATTTAATTAAAAGATGAAAATGGAAAAAAAATACGGTTTCATCCATGGACTGCATACCAATAGAACAAACCATTTTAGATCTGCATATGAACAGATTTGCATTTTATGGATTTTAATCCGTATTTTTTTTCAAACTCGTAGATTCGTCTGCACATCCATTTCCATTTCACTGGTTCTACTTAGTTATATTATTGAAAAACAAAATAATATATACAAATTGTTATTTAAAAATATAATTATATTTATAATTTTATATAATTTAATAATCATTTTATTAGTACTCAACAATCTATCGTAAGCAGAATTGATAATTTTATCTAAAAATTTCACACGTCTGGACAAAACAAAAGGTTGTGTGAAGCTTGTGTTTTGTTCAGAAGCATGCGTATGCTTGACTGATCTAGCAGAAAAAAAAAACGAAATTTGAGAAATTATACGACGGGTACAATTTGTTATATTAATTTATATGGTAATGAATTGATTATATTAATAATTAATTAATATAATTAATTATTAACTAATAATTAATTATTTGTTAAAAAACTATTTGACAAAAATTAATTATTTATATATAAAATTATATATAAATATATTTTATAACTTATTTTATTATATTATTTTATTTTAATGATATTTTAAATTTTATATATTATTTATTAAATTAAATTTTTTATAAAAGATATATTATTGTATTTTATTATCTATTAAATTATTCTACAAAAATAAATAATTAAAAATTATTATAATTATTAAATTTTCATTTTAGAAATAAACATACTTAAGGTGTTTATTTCCACTTTTATATTATTTTATATCAAGTTTTTAACATACTATATATATTGAAATAATTATACTATTTTCATATATATAGATTGATATTCTTCATTATCACATTTTTTAAGAAGATTATGACTTGATAAAAAATACATTGTTTATAATATTTTATACTTCAAATGGTCTCATTTTATTTAAACAATATTTTAAAAATTGAATTGAACTAAGAACTGCAAAAATTGTTGCACATATATGTATTATATAAGTGTACAAATTAATCTTATTAATTTTTTATTTTTAATATAAAAAATTTAAATTTATTAAATAATTATTTAACATAATCTTTATATTTTTTTTGTTAATTTTTATTAATTTTATTATATAAATTTAGTTAATTAAAAAAATAAATAATTATTTATTATTTATGAAGAACTATTATCTTATAATATATATTAAATTTATATATATATAATTGAAAATATTTAGTAGTCTAATAGTTAAGTTCTTTCGTAAATATCCTAAGAAGATTTGGGTTAAACACCTCTCTCTAACATTTTAAGTAAAATAATATATATAATTTAGGGATAGTTGTATCTTTTACATAACTCCTATAAATCATTTGATTTCAAATGTTAGGTTATCCAAATTTTTTAAATTAATTTATTGGAGGTCAATCATCGTATCAAAATAGTTACTTATTAAATATTTAAAACAATTATTTAATTTAATCAATTAATTTAAAGTTTTCAAATCAATTAAAAATTGAAAAATTAACTATTTATCAACCATTCTCAGTTTTCTTTAAGTTATAAAAAAAAGAAAATATATATATACTTGAGCAAAATTGATTTATATCTTCTTAAATTTATTCTTTTTTCACTCTTCATTAATTATAATTATCCATAACTTATTAATATAAATGTAAAGAAAAGAGTGAGAATACTAAAGTAGAATAAAATTTTTCAAGACCCTCAAATAGAGGAGCTTATCATCCTTGTGCAAAGACCTGCTAATAAGTGTTCCTTTTTTTTAAAAAAAAGTTAATATTAAATTATAAATGTGATAATTTAATTTTAATAGTTAAGTACAGTAGCCAATTTGAGTAAGATTCTACTATATCTACAATCCATTGAAGTGACTAGATTTCTTTCTCTACCGTCCGACTGAACACGGCAGTTCATTTCTCTCTCTCTCTCCAATCAGACTGAACGAGGAAGTTCTTAGATTAATCGAATTTTACTTTATGTATAAAATTTAATGATGTGTATTAAATTTTATATTTTTAATAAAAATATTTAATTTAAAATTTAATTATTATTAATATAAAATAATTTTATATCATTATTTATTATATATATTATCATATTAAGAAGTAATTATCAAAATTTTTTTATTGCAGTTAAAATTTCACCAACTGAATAATGTTGCTTGTCCAATAACCCCGGGTCCCTTCCTCCCTCTCTCCTTCAACTCAT
Organism: Sindora glabra; assembly: GCA_020226215.1. Lineage (NCBI taxonomy): Eukaryota > Viridiplantae > Streptophyta > Magnoliopsida > Fabales > Fabaceae > Sindora > Sindora glabra. The sequence continues at coordinate 100,192,866 of CM035227.1, read as the reverse complement.
GTCAGAGGGACTCCCAAGAGAGATATCACCTACCACACTATAGTAACATGTTGCTTCATACCTTGCACACACAAGTTCACGACACTCTTCTCTGGTAAGGTTCAGAAAGACTCAAACTTTTCTTAAAAACCCAGGTCGGTATTTAATGCCTTCCCGCCCCTCTGAGTCACTACATGAAGATTCTAAACCTGGGATTTGAAAATGGCGATTGCAGAGACGTCCCATGTTGTTGACATAGACAATGGTTGCTTTCGACGGAGCTCTGTCGGCGGTGGCGGTGGCAGTGAAGGGTGTTCAGACGAAGAGCAAGGATCTTCCGATGATTCTGGTACCGAGATTGTTGGGGTGTCGGAAGGGGAGAGGGGATCCTGTGCATCAGAGTGTAGAGTAGAGGTGGTGGATCTGGATGAAGTGATGTTTCATTTGGATAAATTAGAAAGGGATTGTAGGATTTGTCATTTGAGTATGGATATGACAAATCATGAATCTGGGACTCCAATTGAGCTGGGATGTTCATGTAAGGATGATTTGGCTGCTGCCCACAAGCAATGTGCTGAAGCTTGGTTCAAGATCAAGGGTGATAAGTAAGTGCATTTTTTAATAGAATTATTTCTTTATTTTCTTGTTGTTATTCTTGAAATTAATTGTGCTCATTTGTTTCTATGCTGGTTATTGAACTTGATCCTCTTGCTGTGGGGAGTTTGTGAGATTGGTTCCGGCAGCTTGTGTCTTGAACTGTTATTACAGAAAAAAGTCTATGTTTTGAGGTTCTAGTACCTCTTTTTCCTGGGTAAAATTAACAATTAATTCAAGCGTTTGAAGGAGGGTGGTATGGGGGGAAATGCTATCCGGCATGGCATTGCTAAATGTACAATCAGTTTTCTCACAACTCGCTCACAATTAGAGAGGAATTGAGCAACAAAGGTAGAAGGAAAATGTTTCTGCACACTCCTTCCTGTCTTCCTCTCATACTACCATGAGCACCCCACAATTGATTATGCCAAAAAAAAAGAAAGAAAAAAACTTGTCCCACATTTGTGTTTTCACACTGGGTTTTCGTTTCTCTATGAATTAATTACTGTGTAGTAATTGGTATGAAAAGATGTGGGAATAGCGCCATTGTCTCACGATGGGAAATATTTCTAGTACTAGTGCTATGGTAACATTGAGAATTTCAGTACTATTTTTGCTTGCATTTTGACAAATAAGCAAATTACTCCATAAATTTTGGGAACCAGTCAACCATGATATCAAAATAGTTTACTTGTCAAAAGTGAAAATGGAAGTAGTATTGAGATTTCAGTTTTATGGTAGAACTGCAAATATTTCCCTACAAGGAGGACGATTGTGCATATAGCGTAATTTTGGACTTCACTTATTGCGACAGGACTCACCTCCTCTCTTAATTGTAGACCATTTGTGGGAGAAGTGGTGGTCTATTCAGTATTTTTCATCCCTCCTCACTGTTCATAACTGATCCCAACTACTGGTTGTGAATTTTAGTTGTGAGAGTAACTGATCATGTTTTTACTCGGGTCGAGGCATGGATAGGCATTTGCTGTTTTGTTTCCTGCTTACTCTAAAGCTTGTGAGACTAGAAGTGCTGGCTATTGCAGGCAAAGTGACTTTTCTTAAAGTAAATGGCTTAAGCAGCAATGGAACTCTTGTTTTGGCACACACAAGGAAAATTTTAAAAGAATATTAATTAAACCATCGTTATAGTGGGGGAAAGGGGGCTGGAAATAGAATTTTTGCAGGTTCAATGATGCATTTGATCTTTCACCACATTTCTTGCCTCAACCTATCTTTTCTGCTTTTCCAACAAAATGGCTTGACTCTTGTTTCTGTGCACTTTTTGTAAGTCAACCTAGATGGAAGTTGCTATCATTTCTATATATATAGGTGTTCTGAGTAATGCTTTTTGTGACATTAGTGTCCTGCGCACAAAGGGCTTTTGGGATGCCTGCACTGCATTTGATGGAGTGAAATACTTTCATCTATTTTTCATCTTCTGTAATAAAATACCATTGGCAGTTTCTGAATTTCAAGAATCAAGTATATTATGATTGAAGTTTCAAAAACAAGTCTCAGGGAAATTAACCAAGCCGGGGAATTCATGAATTGCAGTATATTGTCTAGTTGTACTTACTCCAAGTTGTGATTGGATCTTGTCTTTGACTGTCATTCACCTCTTAAGAGTATCCCTTTTAATATTAGCCTATTGCTGCTAAATGGATTTATCCAAGAACATTATGCAGCTCTAGTGGTAATCAAGACAGTTTTTAAGGGTGTGCTTGTCTTGAGGGAAAGCCACATGATAGAGGAAATTCTAGTCAATGGATTTTTTTTTTTTTTTGGGAAAAAGAAAATCTTCTGTTGTTTGGTGTTGGTAAGGGAAAAAAAAGTTCTGTTGATTGGTGTTGATAAGGGGGAAAGAAAGTAACTTTTTTTTTCGGAGGAAAAAGCGCAAAAAATTGCATGTGCAACACTCATGGAAAGTAACTTCCATTGTGCAATAGAGGAAGTTGCTGTCCTCTATCGAAGGGAACATTTTCCACTGACAAAATCAAAATATTTCTTTTACTAGCTCCCCAAATTAGAAATTATTTTCGAAACCTGATTTTCTGGCAAAACAAACACACTTTGAATGTAACTTGTCATTTTCTAGTACTTCACCTGCAGGGGTACCCTCCTACCAGTTTGTTTTCTTTCCCCATTTTTTCTCAGAAAAATGAAAAATATTTTCTGTCTGGGCTGCTTCTGTCAATAGCCACTGTCCAGTTTACCTAGTTTCTGTAAATCTATAGTTGATTGTATGATTAGTATGGAAAAGAAAAAGTTGCAGGATTCTAGAAGCAGTACTTTGAGTTTATGCATTATACATTTTCACCTTTGGAATGTTCAAGTTATCTCCAAGAACTCTACATTCTATGAAAGGAATAGAAAGACTCTGTCAAATACTAAGGATCTGAGTCGAATCATTGAGATTTTATGGTCTGTATGGATCAAAATCTCTTGGAGTTACTTTCCTCCACTTATCATTTTGAAGTTTATCTAAGTTTATTGTGTTGTAAAGATGTATGATTTTGATCTGCAGTAGAGATTTTAAAAAAACAGTTTTTTGTTTTTCTGTTTTAAAAAACAGAAGTTCCTATTTAACAAACTGTTTTCATAACCTGTTTTTAAAAACTGTAACACCAAACGTATAATTTAAAAATAGAAAAATAGAAAGAATTTTTTTAATATTTTCTTAATTTTTTTTAATGTCAGTTTTGTAATTAAATAATTTTTTTTATTTACTCATTCAAACACCCTCTATTTTTTGTTTTCTTTAAATTTGAAAACATTAAAAAGAAAAAAATTACATATCCATAGAGATATGTTATGACTCCTATATCCCTCAGCGTTGCCATTTTAGATATATTTTGAGTCTTTGACCATATTGTGGCATGAAAAAGAAAATAACATGATATTTAATGAGAATAGTTGCCAGAACTTTGATAGATTGATTGCTATTACTATCCTCCACTGTTCTAAAGATAAATATATGTATACTCCAGTTATAACATATGTCCTTGCACTCACACAGTGGAAAGTAATTAGTTGTTGGTTTTGTTATTTGTATAATAGTTTTATGGAATCCACGCTAGAAATTATACTTTTCAATTTTCAAGGCATTGAATATTGTGTGGATGTTTTTGTTTTCATATTTTCAAAAATTGTTTTTGAATCAAAGAAAAATAAAAAAAATAGAAGATGGTCAATGTTATAATTAAAAAAAAATCATTTAGTTACAAAATTTAGACATTAAAATAAAAAAGTTAACAAAAAATCGAAAATTTATTTTTGTTTTTAAGTTACACATTTAGTTATAAAAACAATTACCAAATATGAACTTACGTTTTTAAAAAATAGTAAACAAATAGATTCTGGAATTGTCTTTTTTTTTTTTTTTTAATTAAGTGGGCGTAAGAACATGTATTATGGATGGAGTATGTAAGAATTTTTGGGGTTGTGCCAGCGTTTTTCTATTAATACATCCAATTGGTATACCTGTACTTCTGCTTTTACTAATCATAGATTATGGATGTTGCATCACTAATTGTTTTACTTGTGTGATGATCAGAACCTGTGAAATCTGTGGTTCAGTAGCAAGCAATGTAGCCGGTGCTGCTGAAGTGGAAATGGTGGATCAACCGAGGAATGAGGCCAATGAAGCCGCCGCAGCACCCCCCGCTGGGGCAGTGCCTGCTGCAGAAACTCGAAATTTCTGGCAAGGCCACCGCTTCTTGAATTTCCTGCTAGCGTGCATGGTCTTTGCCTTTGTCATATCTTGGCTTTTCCACTTCAATGTTCCCTCGTGAACAGTGGCGGAGCCAAGACCGAAATCAACGAAAATAAATATATTTCAATATTTTAGTGTGGTATTTTGAATGAAATATATAATTCAATAAAATATATGTGGCTCCGTTACTGCTCATGACATGCAACATCAGGATTTAACTGTTAAGGTAAAATGATCGAGGGTGGCAAGTTACGCGGGTACCATTCTCAGTACCTGATTATTGGAGCTTTGTTGTTCTTTATGTGCATGATGTTAATAGTATCAGTGCAACAGAACTGACTGCTGTAAAAAATTTTGTTGTATTATTATTGATTTTGTTTTGCTCAATCTCGAGAGATATACGGAGTTAGAATATTGTTTCTTATTTAGATTTTGTTTAGTGTATAAGATTATATATATTTTATTTCATTCATCCCTCTGTCTCACAGTGCTAGTTAGGGGTGGAAAAAAAAATACCAAACCCAACACAGAAAAACCATTTGTGCCTAAAAATAAGCGGGGGATTTCGGTAAGGTATAAAGCATTTCTCAAAGATAAGTAAAAAAATAAGGTAAAATTTCCTCTTTTGGTCAATTACGGGTTACTGATTATCCTAACCGACCTTAATGGGAACCGACCGAATGATGCTTAATGTTGAGTGGTGCAGATGCTGCTCAAGTTGGAAGAAGTACCTCCAGGTTAGAGATGTCGCGCGGCCGTTAGGGTCGACCTGAAAAAAGATAGGATTTGAATTTATTTTTTTAGTCCGATAAATCTGTTGTACCTTTTTTATATAGCTCGATAATAATTTAACCAGACTCAGGTTATAACAAAAAAGAGTAAGTTAGTTCACTCTGATCCGATTATATTAATTTATTTTTTTATAATATAATTATATATTAAAAAAATAATTATATTTAATTATTTTTAGTATATAAAAATTAATTTGATATAATTAAATATTTATATTTTTTATATTACAAATAATTTTTTTACTTAAAAAATAAAAACATTAAAGTAATCAGATAATCGAATAAAATTTTGGATCATATATATTAATAATCGGACCGGATCGGGCTAGGCTCGGATCATAATTTTTTTGTTATTTGGCTTGATTGACCCAATCTGAAATCCGTCTGGTCCAGCCCATGTACACCTCTATATCAGATGTCGTTGCTTTGCATGATATACAATTCATTCCAAATACGACAATGTTTCAATTCCTTTCCGTTGTACCATCTACTGAATGAATTTCTTTTTAATCCTAATTCCTAACATGCACAAAAACCCAATCACTTAACACCCTGATTCCCTTCCAGCTACTGCAAGCTTCCTCATCCCAAGCCTTTTGCCCATCCAAAAACATTGCAAATCCAATATTCGTTAAATGTTCTCTTTAAGATACGTCTCTGTGATCTGGATCATAATCTCATCAAATATTCTATGATTTTCAAACATTTGTGGTTTAGAACCTCGTCGATGATTCTACGTTCTGGTTGGTTTGGACTGGGTAGGTAAGCTGAGTTCAACTAACCGTAACAGACCAATGCAAGAAAAGAAAAAAAAAACCAATGTCGACTGATGGATGAATATAAATCAATTTAAATTGTTAATTTTGGTTGCATTCAATTTTAGATGGGTTCGGTCGGTTCATTATTGTATCTCATATTTCTTACGGACGTTTGCTAATCCACGTAGCATAAGCTTCCAACAAAGAAAAGCGTAAAAGGCTCCCATGTCATCTCTCTCTAATTGCTTGGAAAAAAGGGCTCATTGGTCACACTTTGATGGCAGAAAAAATATAGTCCCTAAGAAAGAAAGAAAAATTGAAACTTTATTGACATACATAGAATACAGCAATCAATAAACACACAATATAACTAGGCATCAAAGCTAACTTAAATAAAGTGTTTGAAAATCACAGAATTAGGGAGATTATGACCCATAAATGTTTGAAAATCAGAGAATATTTGATGGGGTTAACTTTGATGCATACTCATATGTTGTGTGTTTATTTATTAACTGTAGTATTTTGTGTATATCAGTAAAGTTTCAATTTTTTTTTTCCTTACTGGTGACTATCCTCTCTCCACCATCAAAGTGTGAGCAGTGGCACCTTTTTTTTTTTTTTTTCCCAAGTAATTGGGGAGAGATAGCATGTAAGGTGAGCTTTGATATCACACAACCTTTTGCGCCTTTCTTTGTTGGAAGCTTGTACCGCGTGGATTAAACAAGTGTCCATAAAAAATATGAGATGGAGTAATGATCTGGACAAACTTGCCTAAAACTAAGTGCAATTAAAATCAATTATTTAAATCAGTTTACACTAATCATTGGGTTGATATTGGTTCATTTTTTTCTTACGTTGGTCTGCTATGGTTAGTTGAATTTGGTATGTTTAATTGGTCTAAACCAACCAATTTCCACTCCTAGTATTAGTTTTCCTAGTATTAGTTATAAAACTTGAAAAGGATGTAACAGCCACCATTTTTAAAAATAGAGAAGTAAATATTATGTTTACTTGTTTTTTCACAAGCCACTATTAAAATTTTTAAAACTTTATGAGGACTATTTATTGTTAACATGTAATCACATTTATCCATTGTTCATTAGAGGTGAAATCAGGGGTGAAAGAAATTCAAGAGGAGAGCCAATGGAGAAGAAAGAATAATTTTTCTCTTTGGATGCATAAAAGCAAAGGGAGTTGGGCGAGGCTAAGGGTGGCCCCACCTCCCAAGCTTCATACTTTCTTTTATATATGCATATTATTACATATTCTAATCTCCTAAAATTTTAAAATACATACAAACATAATAAGAAATATAAATACTTATGTAATAAAAAAAGAATTTATCAAAAAGACAAAAATACAAACACAAGGTGTAATATTATAATTTTTCTATAATTAATTATAAACATTATATAATTTAATTTTTCAATAAATTACATCGTAGTGTCACTTTCTAAATTCCTTTTTAAAAAAGTGTTAATGCTGATTTTTATTTTAAATAGGTGCCAATTTTATGAATTGTTATTATATTTTCAAAATACTCCTTTTTAACCATGAAAGAATGTGTTTATGAATTAGACACTTCGAGAAGGTATAATTTCATAATTAGTTAACCAATTTTGCATATGACCACTTGTTTTCATTTGTTTCCCCATGATCTTTCGATGAAAAAATAAGAAAATTTGAATTTGGCAGGGTCCACTTAGTTAGAAATGTGTAAATTGAGCTTAAAACTTTGAATGATTATAACTTTATGTTTGGTTGTTCATTTTGGGTGAATTTTTTTTTATTCTATGTAATTTTTCGATATCTACATGTTTACGAAAGCCAAAGGTGTTTTGCCCACTCTGACTGGTGAAAAAAGATATTTTTTAATTACTTTTCTTTATTTTTTTTTCTAACTTTAATTTTATTTTTATCAATTTAAATCTCATATTGAACTTTTGCTCTTTAACTCTTTTAGTGTCTAGTAATGCTATAATAATTTTTTTAACAAATAAAATTATCAAAGAATAATATATTACTATTTGTAAATTAGATAGTAATATATTACTATTTCGTTTTAAAATAATAACATTTATAAAAAATCTCAAATAAATGGATAAATTAAGTTAATTAACAATTAAATTGTCAAATAACAGCATATTGTTATTTGTTATTCAGATAGTAACATGTTACTGTTTTGGAAACAGTAACACTAATTAAAAACCCAAAATTAACAACCAAATTATCAAATAATAGCATATTGCTATTTATTTTTCAGATAGTAATATGTTACTGTTTCATTTCAAAACAGTAACACCAACTAAAAATTTTAAATAAATAGATAAATTAAGTCTAATCAATAACTAAACAACTAAACTACCAAGGAAAAAGATATTACTATTTCGTTCCAAAATAGTAATATCAATAAAATTTTTTAAATAAATAGATAAATTAAGTTTAATTAACAACTAAATTACTAAAAAAGTATATGTTACTATTATCTAAATAGTAACATGTGACTATTTCACTTTAAAATAATAATATCAACTAAAAATTTTAAATAAATGGATAAATCAAGTCTAATTAATAATCAAATTATCAAATAATAGCATATTATTATTTATTCTTTAGATGGTAACATGTTATTGTTTCATTTTAAAATAGTAATACTAACCAAAAATCTTAAATAAATAAATAAATCAAGTCTAATTAACAATCAAATTGTTAAATAATAGCATGTTACTATTTATTTTTCAGATAGTAACATGTTACTATTTAGTTCCAAAATAGTAACAACTAAAAATCCTAAATAAATGGATAAATTAAATTTAATTAATAATCAAATTGTTAAAGAGAATGATATTACTATTTTGTTCTACAATAATAACACCAACTAAAAACTCTAAATAAATGGATAAATCAAGTTTAATTAACAATCAAATTATCAAATAATAATATGTTACTATATCTCTAAATTCTTATTTATTTTTATTTTTATCTTAACTAAAAATTTATTTTAATTGCTAAAAAATTGAATTTTTTAATTTTATTTGTAATTAAAATTTTATATTAATTTAATTTTTATAAAGTTAAAAATTCTCCAATTTTAATTCTTATAATTTTTTAATCTTTTATTTTTTATTTATATTAGATTAAAAACTCTCCAATTTTAATATGTGGCAAAATAAATTTTTGTTTTAATATTTTTGGTCTTCTTAAAATGTGTTGTAAATATGTCATTTTATCTTTTAGGTATCGTAATAAATTTTCGTATGCAGATGCACTTAAATGAAAGAATGTGGGCTTCAAGTATCTTGCTATAATAAATTGTAATAAATGATACCAACCTAATTTTTTCTCTTAATTTTTTGTCTTTATCTCTTCCTGCTAAATATGAACTTTATTTATTACATTGTAAACTAAAAATATTTTATAAAAGCATATATTTAATTTTAAAAAAATTTACATGACTTATAAAATATTTTTCTAACTTATATCTAACTTTAATTTTATTTTTTTAAAAAAATATTATGTGCACAAAATTTGACATGCACTTATTTACATTATACATATACTATGATTGCACTAAAATTGTTACTTATTTACTATTTATTTTTATTTTATTGTTCTAAATTTTCACAGTGATTTATACATCTAAAAAAAAGCATTTTTACATATAAGCTTCATTAATTTAATTATATTTTTGTAAATTTTATAGATTTTTATTGTAAATTTTTTTATAAATATCCAAATAATTTATGCATTATAACTTTTAAAAATAAAATTCTATAATTTTATTTAATTTAATTTTTTGTAGTTTTATATTTAATGTATAAAAAAATTACAATGCATCAAATCAAAATTATAAAAAAATTATAATTTTCTAAAATGTATATAAAATTTTATCTTATTACAATCGATTCCTCCATATTAAAATGGCTCTTTAATTTTATTTTTATCAATTTAAATCTCATATTGAACTTTTGCTCTTTAACTCTTTTAGTGTCTAGTAATGCTATAATAATTTTTTTAACAAATAAAACTACCAAAGAATAATATATTACTATTTGTAAATTAGATAGTAATATATTACTATTTCGTTTTAAAATAATAACATTTATAAAAAATCTCAAATAAATGGATAAATCAAGTTTAATTAATAATTAAATTATCAAATAACAGCATGTTGTTATTTGTTATTCAGATAGTAACATGTTACTGTTTTGAAAACAGTAACACTAATTAAAAACCTAAAATTAACAACCAAATTATTAAATAATAGCATATTGCTATTTATTTTTCAGATAATAATATGTTACTGTTTCATTTCAAAATAGTAACACTAACTAAAAATCTTAAATAAATAGATAAATTAAGTCTAATCAACAACTAAACAACTAAACTACCAAGGAAGAAGATGTTACTATTTCGTTCCAAAATAGTAATATCAATAAAATTTTTTAAATAAATAGATAAATTAAGTTTAATTAACAACTAAATTATCAAAAAAGTATATGTTACTATTTTCTAAATAGTAATATGTTACTATTTCACTTTAAAATAATAATACCAACTAAAAATTTTAAATAAATGGATAAATCAAGTTTAATTAATAATCAAATTATCAAATAATAGCATATTACTATTTATTTTTTAGATGGTAACATGTTATTGTTTTATTTTAAAATAGTAATACTAACCAAAAATCTTAAATAAATAAATAAATCAAGTCTAATTAATAATTAAATTATTAAATAATAGCATGTTACTATTTATTTTTCAGATAGTAACATGTTACTATTTAGTTCCAAAATAGTAACAACTAAAAATCCTAAATAAATGGATAAATTAAATTTAATTAATAATTAAACTGTTAAAGAGAATGATATTACTGTTTTGTTCTACAATAATAACACTAACTAAAAACTCTAAATAAATGGATAAATCAAGTTTAATTAACAATTAAATTATCAAATAATAATATGTTACTATATCTCTAAATTCTTATTTATTTTTATTTTTATCTTAACTAAAAATTTATTTTAATTTCTAAAAAATTGAATTTTTTAATTTTATTTCTAATTAAAATTTTATATTAATTTAATTTTTATAAAGTTAAAAATTCTCCAATTTTAATTCTTATAATTTTTTAATCTTTTATTTTTTATTTATATTAGATTAAAAACTCTCCAATTTTAATATGTGGCAAAATAAATTTTTGTTTTAATATTTTTGGTCTTCTTAAAATGTATTGTAAATATGTCATTTTATTTTTTAGGTATCGTGATAAATTTTCGTATGCAGATGCACTTAAATGAAAGAACGTGGGCTTCAAGTATCTTGTTATAATAAATTGTAATAAACGACACCAACCTAATTTTTTCTCTTAATTTTTTGTCTTTATCTCTTCTTGCTAAATATGAACTTTTTTTATTACATTGTAAACTAAAAATATTTTATAAAAGCATATATTTAATTTTAAAAAAATTTACATGACTTATAAAATATTTTTCTAACTTATATCTAACTTTAATTTTATTTTTTTTTAAATATTATGTGCACAAAATTTGACATGCACTTATTTACATTATACATATACTATGATTGCACTAAAATTGTTACTTATTTACTATTTATTTTTATTTTATTGTTCTAAATTTTCACAGTGATTTATACATCTAAAAAAAAGCATTTTTACATATAAGCTTCACTAATTTAATTATATTTTTTTAAATTTTATAGATTTTTATTGTAAATTTTTTTATAAATATCCAAATAATTTATGCATTATAACTTTTAAAAATAAACTTCTATAATTTTATTTAATTTAATTTTTTGTAGTTTTATATTTAATGTATAAAAAATTACAATGCATCAAATCAAAATTATAAAAAAATTATAATTTTCTAAAATGTATATAAAATTTTAATATGCATCAAAATAAAATTTTATCTTATTACAATCGATTCCTCCATATTAAAATGGCTCCATCACTATTTAAAAGAAAATAGAAAAATTAGAAAAGAGAATAATAATTAATGATAGGACCACCAATATTTTATTTTCTCCACTTATTGCTGAGAGGAATTAGAGAAGGAAGGGTAAGATTTAAAAAAAAAAAAAATACAAGAAAGGGTTAAGAAAATTAGGTTCTCCTCCTTGCCCTCTCATGGCTCATGTAGATTTATTGTACTTGGTCTTCATCCATAATATTATGATTTGAATTTTTCTTATATCCAAAAATATAATTTGCTGTAACGAAAATTCCCAATAACTAGTATAAAAATGTATTGAACAACAAATTTGGCACTGGATTTGTTCTAACGATATTGTTATCATTTTAATCCATCTTTCTATTCAACCAAATAAAGACAAATTTTCTCTCATATTTTCTTTTTTTCTTTTTTTTTATTCATTTTCTTTCTTCTCTCTTTTTTTTTCTTTTATATCCAAATAAAGCCTTCAGCTTTTTAAATTATGCCCATCCTTCTCCAAGAATGGATCCACCTCTGCCTACGAACATATAGTTCACTAAATTGTAACCATTTACGGATTGCAAATTAACTTTCATCAAAGATTTATTTATACAAATAAATTTTAAATAAGTTTCATAATATAAAAGTTTATAAAAACACTGGAATTTAATTTGTCTTCTTTATTTTACAATTATACACTCATGCCTGTAAATTTCAATTATTTAATATATATATATATTACTTTCTATTAATTATAAATATGTAAAATCAACTTATTTTTGTTACTAGGAATAAGTTCTTTGTAGTTCGAATTCATAACTAAATAAAAATCTTTGATTTAAAAAAAGTTAGCAAATAGAAACCAAACAAATAAATATTGTTATAACTTCTTCTACACCTCATCTATAATTAACCTTCTGCTTGTGCAATTGTATGGATTTATTATATTTGATTGGTATTTTTTATAACTATTTTTCTATGAAAAATATTATTGTCACAACTCACTTGATTATGACTAGTATGATTTCCAGTACTGATAAACACCAATCTAACTAAAGTTATTTTGGTAACATTACATGATAACAACTAAATTATTTATAGCTAACAAACAAATGAATTAAGTATTACTGCACTTATATTTATCAAAATAGTATCTACACTAGAGTTTGGTTTATGCATATACTATTTTTACTAGTATACCTAAAAGAACCTATCAAATAGTTACTCTATTCCTTTATTTCTAAGTATGGCCACACATTATAAAACTACTTTTGCATTGTCGGTGATAGCTGTAGGGCTTTACTCTAATCACTTGAAAATATTTTAAAGAAATAGTGAGACTCATGATCCTCATAAATAGATAATTTACTTTCAAATATTTATATATATAGATATATTACTACATGACCTTCACTAAATATACAAGCACAATGCATTCATAATCAACAATCAACAAGTCTATCACATAATACAAAATCAATATCAGGTATTTCATCTTATGTCTCCTAACATTAGTCACAATCCCTCTCTTGTCCCTCTAAACATCATCTCACTAGTAATTTAATCATATGCATGATTTGAATTTGGGTGTTCATATTAATATCTCATTATTGATGTCTTATGTTTAGTATATTTCCATTTTCAAATCTTACATCACATTGCATTCATGTATTTATTCAATAAACCTGCCACCAAGCATACATAGGCTTACAAATAGAGTATAGTATTTAAGTATAGGACTTAAGTACCTTAAGGTAATAGCACAGGGCATCACTAGTAATCAAGTATAGGACTCGAATATAAGTCTTTTATTTAACAAGGTAATATTTGAGTACTAAACTTGAATATTGGGAGGTAGAAAGCATTATTTCCCCAAGTTCTCAAGTAGGGCGCTCAAATATTGCTTATTGAGTTCATATTCAAGGCAATACTCAAGTATTACTTCGAATTTTTTAGAAAACTAGTGCGAAAAATACAAAAACCTAGTAGTTTACCTCATTTATTCAACATAGCAATTCACACCAAAAATAATTTTTCACAATTATATTAATAGTTTCCAGCTGAATTTTGTTTAACTAGCCTTCCTTTCATCAATTTAATATCATCCATGAATAACTTCAAAGAAAATACATTAACAAGCTTAAATCACTTGAAATTATAAACTTGGTGTAAGTAAAATATCTATTTACCTTGAATTGAGGAAAATTCAAAGAGATAAGAAGAAGAAGAACAACTAAAGTGGTCCTAAACATATAAACACTAGTTCACACTCAAATCCCCAAGTTTTATATTATTACTAGGTTTGACAAATTTTCAATTCTATGATTAATTGCAAAAAGATTTGATGAACCAGCCAAATTGCTAGAGTTCTAGCTAGGGTGTAGAAGAATTATAGAGAGATGAGGTAAAAAAGGTGAAGTTTAGTGGTTTCCAAGGGAAGAATGAGGAAAGTTAGCACTTTTTAGAGTTCTCAATGCCAAAGATGACATTTTTGTAATTTGAAAGGGCACTAAGGGTAATCTGAATATTTGAATCCCTAAATTTCTTTTGCATCCATTTCAATTTTAATTTTATACATTTTTATATTTAATTTAATTTAATTATATTTATTTCTATATTCAAGCTTTATTTTTATAATTAATTATCTACCTTGAGCCTTCCCATAACTTTTCATTATAAGATAATTTTATTGGTTTATCGATTACGCAATTAAAATGGAATTTAATAAATGTTAGGGGTTTAACAATTAATAACATATACATTATTTTTTTTTTTTTGAAAAATTACACTTTACCTACCCATAGTTTCTCTGATTTTTATTTAACCTACTTGTATTTTTAAACATTATAATTTGTTCTTTTGGTTTTTTTTTAATCTTAACACTCTACCCACATGAACTTTTTTTTCATTCAATATTTAACAAAATATTTCATAACAAATGAGTTAAGTAAACTTAAAGGCAAATCATAAGAGAGTAAATTATAATATGAATTCATATTCATAATTTTGAATATTGAGACTTAAAAAATATATATTAGCCATGTCTCATTAATTTAGATCTATAAATTATATGTTATTGTTATATATTTTACAAAATTATTAGTAATAGAAAATACAAATTTTTTTATTTACAAAAGTTAAGAAATTTTGTTAATTTTTTTATTCATGCCATGTAATGTAATAAATTTATTTCCTTTTAAGGTGTATTATTAAAAGAAGAAGACAAGATTAATATATTTTAATTTTTATTAAAAATTATTGAAATCAGTTTACATAAATATAGAAAAATCATACTCTATTCACATGTGATTTTGATTAATTTCATTTAATTTATTGATTATGAAACTTTTTGTTAAAAATTGGATGAAAAGAAGTTTGGGTGAGGCAAACCATTAACAATAAAAAGAATGTGCAAACAAATTGTAATACTTGAAAATAGGGTTAAGTGAAAATTAATGAAATTAGATATGGGTAAAATATAATTTTATCTTTTTTTTTTTCAAATATATCATCTTGATGTACCTTTTAAACTGCAAATTCAAATAAACATTTCTTTCAGTAAAAATAAATAAATAAATAAATAAACATTTCAATATGAAAATTTTAGAGCAATGTATCCATTGATTCTTCTAACACATCCTCATTCATTTTAAACATTAGAGAGTTGGTTTCATTTGTTAATCACAATAAACCCCCGTTAATTTACTACCGCTTGTTATGCAGCTGCTTTCCAAGAGCAACCATTTTAACTAATCCCTAGAGATAAGGTCATAGTTTAATTTAGTTTTAATATCTTCCAAAAAAAATGAAAAACCTCATGATTTACATTATGAGAATTTCAAACCAAATATATTTAATAAATAAGTGAAAAAAGAAATAAAGACAAAAAAAAAAAAACAAAAGTAAAGAACGGGACAAAGAATTTTCTACTTTTCATGTTTTATTTTTCTGTCGTACAAGCTACTAAGGAAAAAGTGCGGTTTTTTAGGCCACCGTCAATCGTAAGCATCCGACAAAAGTTATTTCTTAATGGCTTATTTTCTTCTTTTTAAACTTTGTTCCATTTTTGTTCCCTCTACGTCAAAATTTGGCTTTCCACCGTGGATCCAACCAAGCGTTCCCCTTCTAATTGCTCTCTCTCTCTCTCTCCTACTTTTATTAAAGATGATTTTCATCTAAAAAATTTATTTTTTATTTATAAAAAAAAAGTATTATATATTTTTACAATTTATAATTAAAAATAATTTTTAAATTATGATAATAAAAATAATTTTATTTTTAAAAATTATTTTATGTAATTTATTATTTTTAATATTAAATGTATCAATTATTTTTATTATTTTAATAATTTATAATTATATTATTTTTCACCAAAATAAACTGACTCTTAATAGAAATAAATTAGAAAAATAAAATATGCAATGAATGATGTTGAGTAAATTAAAATGATTATAATTAACATGATTATAAACATAATAAAAGGCCAAGAGCAATATTAATTTTCAAGCTAATAGATTATCATATTCCAATATGGGTGAGATAATTCACCTTCAACAATTTATTTCATTTTGAAATCTCACGAATTTTGACGAATCAGTTTCGTAAGAGAATGTTCAACTAGTTTTAGATAAATATCCATTAAAACAGAAATGGATTAACGTTTTCAATTGTCATCTCCGACGGAGAGGCATAAGTACTTCGTCAAAAACATTTTAGAAGAATATTAAAAACTTAAATACGAAGTTTTCAAACATATTTCTTGACAATTGATATGCCAAAATGGTATTAACAAACACGTTTCTAATTATCAGTTAAATTATTAATATTAATTATTAATTAATTTATTAATTATTTACGACATATAATATTATCTTTCTAATACCACCTACTATCATTGTGAAAAGGTTTTCCTTTGTAGACATTATCATGACTTAAAGCAGCTTGAAAGATTCACAAGTTAACGCCTACTACGGATCAGATTAGATTGGTGTTTTGCTTGTATTTGTATGTTATTAATTTTTTTTATGTATAAAATTAGATGTGTTTTCCATGTATTTTATTCATTGTTTAATATATAATGAAAAATAACAATAATACTAAATCGAGTTTCTTAAAAAAAATTCTCCCTTGATTTATACGTGTGTTTTACAATTATGGACCAAATTATATATGCGTATCAATTAAATTTAAGTGAGAATAGCAACATTTAAGCAAAGGAAAAAATAAAGTTTAAATATTCTTATCCTTCCATCGTTAAAATTCTATATTTTCGAATAAGACAGAAGGTTGAGTGAGGCCTTTGTTTTGGGATTTAATTTGATTTATTGCTAGTGTATTTATACTATCATTTCTTCTTGTATTGTTATATTGATAAAAAAAAAAAAAATTTGATTTATTATTAATGTAAAATATTTTACACTATTAATAAAAATGAATTTTGACTTAATTGGGGAGGCTAAATGACTTGTGTAAAAATAATTTTAATTTTTTTCACAAAACTACATGATACTAATTCATAATTTTAAAATCCAAAGTTTCACTAATTATTATCAATAAATAAGAAGCAGATACATTATTTTAAAAAATAGTAATTAAGAACTTTTAATAGTAGTAAAAGTATTTTGATAATTTTTTATTGATATCATAATATATCAGTAAGTGATAATATAAAATTAATTTATGAAGAAAATTCATACGATCAATAAAAATACAGAATTACTTACCTGAGGATCGTAGGTGACGCTGACTTCCATTGATTGACACGGTACACAAGAATTATGTTGAACTCTTGCTTTCTTTTCATAATGATTTCACCACCCAAAAACTTAGTTCGTACAGAGAACTCAGAGAGAGAGAGAAATACTGAGTAGAAATGAAAAACTATTCTGATCGTGGCTTCAAAACTGTTTTGGCAGTTTTATCCCATTTTCAAAAATGGGGGAGGTAGTTATCAGAATAACCTCCTCCAAATTTAAAATATAATCTTAAATTAAATTAAAATAATTTTCTATAAGATGTGGGTCTCCCATTATGGGTGTACCCCACATCTACACTTTACAATTTGAATTAATAATAGATTAAATTTAAATTTTAATAAAAAATATTAATTATTAATAATGCATCACCTTTTTATTTAATAATAATATAAAAAACCACTGAATTTAAACTCTTTGTTTCGTTTGTAAATTACGTATATGAATGTGTGTGGATGCTTATTTTCTAAAACGAAATTAGAGAAATTGTAAGATGTGCTCAATTTCTTATGATTTTAGTTTTCTTAAATTATAGAAAAAGAAAGATAATATATACGCTTAAGCAGTGCTGATTTATAGCAATTTTATATTTTATTATTAAAAAAATTAAAGTTATAATAATGAAAGGAAAGAACTTTTTATTTAGAAAAAATAATGTTGTCTTCCACTAAATTTTACATGTAACATTAGATATATATAATATTAATTTTTCACAAATTTAATAATTTATAATTGTATATCAATTACAGGTATTTTTTTATCAAAATAAATGAAATTTTAAATTTACTCACTTTTTCCTCATTGTTAATCTTAATTTTTTAAGGTTTAAGTTTGATCCACTATTGAAGTAAAATTTTTTATACTATCAATAAATAAGAAAAAGATATATTATTAAAAAATGATAATAATTAAAATTTTAATAGTAATAAAAAATTATAATAATATAAATTTATATTTAGAATAGATCAAATTTAAATCCATTTTCCTACGTCCTCGATTACATATTAATAGAAGAATGGGACAATAGTAGAAATACGAGAATAGAATAAAACAAGCATGTGACCCACGGAGTGCCACGGGCATAATTGTAGCCATTCTCAAAATGTAATATATCTCAACGAAGAACTTGAACAAGTATAGATTATAAAAGAGATATTTAGTTTCATAAAAAGAAATTTCAAGAAAAAAAATGGAAAAAGTCAGGTCGGTGTCGTTTGATATAATTTATTGCAATGAGATACCCGAACCTCACTTTCTTTCATTTAAGTGTACCCGTGTACGAAAATTTATCATAATATATAGAAGAGAAAACGACACATTTACAATGTATTTCAAGAAGAACAAAAGAACCAAAATAGACCTCTTTTGCCACACATTAAAATTAGAGAATTTTTAATTTAATACACAAAAAAATAAAAAACTAAAAATTTATAAGAATTAAAATTGAAAAACTTTTAACTTTCAAAAAATTAAATTAATATAAAATTTATAAAAATTTAATTTTTTAGGAATTAAAATAAATTTTTAGTTAAGATAAAAATAAAATAAATAAGAAGTCAAAGATATAGTAATATATTGTTATTTGATAATTTGAATGTTTATTGTACTTGATTTATCCATTTATTTGAGATTTTTAGTTGGTGTTACTGTTTTGGAATGAAACAGTAACATGTTATTGTCTGAAGAACAAATAGTAACATGCTATTATTTGATAATTTCATTATTAATTAGACTTAATTTATTAATTTATTTAAAGTTTTTCTGTTAGTGTTACTGTTTTGAAATGAAATAGTAACATCCTCTTCTTTGATAATTTAATTATTAATTAGACTTAATTTATCTATTTATTTGAGGTCTTTAGTTAGTATTATTATTTTGAAATGAAATAGTAATATGTTACTATCTAAAGAATAAACAATAATATATTGTTATTTTAACAATTTAATTGTTAATAATATGTTGTTATTTAAAATTTTTTTATAAATATTACTATTTTATAACAAAATAATAATATGCTGTTATTTAATAATTTGATTGTTAATTAAAATTAATTTATTCATTTATTTAATATTTTTTTGTTGGTGTTACTGTTTTAAAACAAAATACTAATATGTTATTTTCTGAAGAACCAATAGCAACATGCTATTTTTTAGTAATTTGATTGTTAATTAGACTTAATTTATCCATTTATTTTAGATTTTTTGTTGGTGTTATTGTTTTGAAACAAAACAGTAACATATCCTTTTTTGATAGTTTGATTATTAATTAAATTTGATTTATTTAAAATTTTTTATCTAAAGAACAAATAGTAATATACTGTTATTTAACAATTTGATTGTTATTAGACTTAATTTATCTATTTATTTCAAATTTTTTGTGGGTGTTATTATTTTGAAACGAAATAGTAACATGCTCTTCTTTGATAATTTGGTTGTTAATTAGACTTCATTTATCTATTTATTTAAAATTTTTAGTTAGTGTTATTATTTTGGAACGAAAGAGTAACATGTTGTTATCTGAAGAATAAATGGTAATATGCTGTTATTTGATAATTTAGTTATTAATTAGACTTAATTTATTCATTTATTCGAGATTTTTTATTAGTGTTACTATTTTGAAATAAAATAGTAACATGCTCTTCTTTGACAGTTTAATTATTAATTAGACTTCATTTATCCATTTATTTAAAGTTTTTTATTGATGTTACTATTTTGGAATAAAACATAACATGTTACTGTTTCAGGTAGAAATAGTAACATGCTATTATTTGACAATTTAGTTATTAATTAGACTTTATTTATTTATTTATTTAAAAATTTTTATTGGTATTACTATTTTGAAATGAAATAGTAACATACTCTTTTTTGATAATTTGATTGTTAATTAGACTTAATTTATCAATTTATTTAAATTTTTTTATTTATGTTACTATTTTGGAATGAAATAATAATATGTTACTACCTGAAGAATAAACAGTTACATACTGTTATTTACCAATTTGATTGTTAATTAGACTTGATTTATCCATTTATTTGAAATCTTTTGTTCATGTTACTATTTTCAAATAAAATAGTAACATATTTTTTTTAATAATTTGATTATTAATTAGACTTAATTTATCTATTTATTTAGAGTTTTTAGTTGGTAATATTTTAGAACGAAACAGTAACATGTTACTGTCTAAAGAACAAACAGTAACATACTATTATTTGACAATTTGATTGTTAATTATACTTAATTTATTTATTTATTTAAAATTTTTTATTAGTGTTACTATTTTAGAAAGAAACAGTAACATGTTATTATTTGCTAGTTTAGTTGTTAATTAGACTTCATTTATTCATTTATTTGATATTTTTTGTTAGTATTACTATTTTAGAACAAAATAGTAACATGTTACTATTTGTTAACATGTTACTATTTGGAGAATAAATAGTAACATATTATTATTTAGGGAAGAAATATTAATATATTATTATTTGACAGTTTGATTGTTAATAAAATTTAATTTGCTCATTTATTTAAGATTTTTAGTCAGTGTTACTATTTTAAAATAAACCAGTAACATATTATTATTTAATCTATAAATAATAATATATTATTCTTTGATAATTTTATTTATTAAAAAAATTATTATAACATTACTAGACACCAAAAGAGTTAGAAATCAAAAGTTTAATATAGGATTTAAATAAATTTAAATTGATAAAAATAAAATTAAAGTTAAAAAAATAATAAGAAAATAAAAAAAATTAAGAAAAATTATTGAAAAAAAGTCTTTTTTCACCAACCAGAGTGAGCAAAATGTCTTTGAATTTTACAAGCATGTAGATCTCAAAAAGTTATATGAAATAAAAAAAAATTCACCTAAAATAGGTAACCAAGTACAAAGTTATGACCATTCAAAGTTTTAAACTTAATTTACATATTTTTTTACTAGGTAGAACCCACCAAACCTAAATTTTCTTATTTTCTATCGAAAGATTATGAGAAGACGAATAAAAACAAGTGGTCATATATAAAAATTAATTAACTAATCATACAATTATGCTTTACCAAAATTTTTTATTTATATTCGTATTCTCTTAGTTAAAAAAAGATATTTTAGGAATATAATAATAATAATTCATAAAATTGACACCTATTTGAAATAAAGACCAACGCTAACACCTTATTGAAAAGAAGTTCAGAAAGTGCTACTATGATGCAATTTACTAAAAAAAAAGGGATATTCATTGCATTATTTGAAAGATACTTAATGGTAACGTTCTTTTTCCTTTATTTTCTGCATCAATAATAAGAGTAAGAATATGAAAATAGTATAAAATTTTTCTATGACGCCATATATAGAAACTTAATGATAGATCTTTAGCCATGGGAGTATGAAGCAGAAGATTTGTAGCAGCGTAGATGATAGACATCTTGTGTACATTAGGAAAGAGGAGTGTAAAGTGATATTTATAAGCATTGGTATGATGTCAAAAATTAGCAGGGACTCAGGGAGTGTTTATCTTACTTTGGCTTGATTGTTTGAACCATTTTGTGAAATCTTACGCTTATTGTTGGGCTTGACCTTCATTATGGCTCCTGTTTCTTTATCATATTTGCACATTCTGATTAGATCTGGGCCATCCATCTTAAGCGATGCCAACCACTGATTCAATCTTTTAAGGGATTATGTTGTTTTCCCTTTTAAATGTTTTTTCAAATCGAATTTTTTAAGGAAACATATCGAGAGAGAATTGGATTTGGTTAGACAATATATGATAGGTAAACAAGGATTGATTTTTTAGTAAGGTATGGAATGTATCGTCAAATATTCAATATGATTTCACAAGATCTAGTTTCATTCAAGTAATGGATTCTAACTAATTGAAAGGATTTTCTGATCAATCCAGAGATCATTTTGATTCCATTTGTAATGAGGATTCGGGATATCACACATTGATCAATCAAAGATAGATTCAACAACTAAAAGAAAGATCGATTTTTTGTTGGGATCCTTCTTTTCTTCAAATTGAACGAATAGAAATAAAATTAAAGCAATTCCCTAAATGCCTTTTTCGATATTCCTTAATGTCCTAGTTATTCATAGAATGTGAGAAGTTCAAAAGAAAATGAAGAATTTCTTAGGAATCTTATAAGATCCATTCATTCTTTTTTCTCTAACAAATAGTCAGATCTTCATCTAGATTCGAATCTTACTGAGAGATCCATTAGAGATCAGAAATTGTTGAAGAAAGAACAAGAAAATGTGTTATTCTTCATTCTTTGGTTATGTTTCTTTGATGATCTTTTTGCAATTTAGTCACCCTATTTGCCAAAGAATTTTGACAAAGCTTACTACTTTTTGAAAGATCCTTACCTTTGTCTGCAGAAGTAACTATTTACCTTTTCACATTTTTTTTCCTTTTTTTTGCCCCTTATTTTATTATTTCTTTACTTGTAATTTTGTTCACTATTGTCAAAATTAGTTGCTAGTAATTTTTGTGACAAGTAGGTTAATGTTTTTTTTCCTAATGCCCTGACTGGAATAGAGGATAACAAAGAGGTTAATAGAGATTGATTGAAAGTAAAAGTCTTTAAAAGATAAACATTGAACTTTCAAAAAACTTATATCAAAATGTATTAAAATTTTAAGTATATTTTAAATAACAGTAAAGCATAATAGATTTCACAAAGAAAAACATCAAAACTCAAAGAAGTATTGATCATGAAGTTTACAAAGGATAACTTTTTGAGCAGAGATTGGGATAGAGGAAGATGAAAAAATAGTTGCTAACATTTGGAATAAGGGTTGATTGAAAGGTTAATACAAAATAATTAAAAGAAAAAAACTTCAAAAGACATAGATGTTATTTACTACTGGTATTGAACAATATCACAAGATTAGCTATTACTTCTTTCGGATAGGGGAAGGTATGATTCAAATAATTCCAAAGAACATGCAATATGATTAGTAGCACCTGAGTCTAGAATCCATGTTATGTTGTGTTTTAGAAGATGAGAAATGGAAAAAGAACAAAAAGGGATACCTTCTTCTTGCTTTGCATTGAAATGGACTATAAGGACATTAGCATGAGAGCTATTAGCACCAGTTTGTAAATCATAAGGTTAAATTATCTAGACAGTTTTTCTCCAATGGCCAAAATGACACCCATCAGATCTCTTCTATCAGTTGCAGCTGCTAAGAACTGGCACCTTCATCAATTGGATATTAATAATGCCTTCCTTCATGGTGATCTTTATAAAGAGGTTTATATGAGACTTCCACTTGGCTTTAACACTACTATTCCTAATCCTATTTACAAGCTCTTCAAGAGTTTATATGGCTTAAAACAAGCTAACAAGCAATGGAATGCCATATTTACATAGTCCTTTCTGTTTAATGGTTTCACATAATCCATTGCTGATCTTTTTCTATTTACTAAACATATAAATGAGTGTTTCATTGCTTTACTAGTTTATGTTAATGATGTTATCTTAGCTAGTAACTTTTTATCTCAAATTTTAGATGCAAATCCTTCATGACATGTTTCAAATTAAGGATCCTGGTACTTTAAAATATCTTCTTAGCTTTGAAGTAGCAAGATCCTCCAAAGGTATAATTTTTTGTCAAAAGAAGTATATTATGGATCTTTTATCTGACACTAGTTTCCTAAACTACAAACCTGTTTCTTCTCTAATGATTTGCTCTATCAAGCTTCACAAAGATGATAGTCCTCTACTACCTGATGTTATATCTTACAGATAGTTGATTGGTAGATTGCTATATCTTACTAATACATGTATCCCTAATCTTGGCTTTGCTATACAATAGATCCTAGTTTCCTGATTGTCCTATGGTCAATCATCTAACTACTGCTTATAGAATTTTATGATATATCAAAAGCAATCTAAGTCAAGGACTATTCTTCCTTGCAAACAATACTCTCAAGCTGCAAGTCTTCAGTGATTCAAATTAGGCTGCTTGCCCAGATACCAAAAGACCTGTTACTAGATTTTGTGTTCTCCTTGACTTATTTCTCATCTCTTAGAAGTTTAAGAAATAACATATTGTTTCACAATCATCTTTTGAAGCTGAATATAGAGCTCTGGCAATAATCACTTGTGCAATTCAATGGTTAGTTTATATTTTTCAGGATTTTGATGTTCATGTCTCTCAACCTGCCTCTTTATTTTATGATAACAAATTAACAATCCAAATTGCTAAAAATCTAGTTTATCATGAGAGAACCAAACATATTGAACTAGATTGTCATTTGGTCAGAAAGAAGTTGCAAACTAGTTTGATTCACCTTTTTTTAGTTCCATCCACCCTTCAGCTTGCTGATTTTCTAACCAAACCTCTATTTACAGCTCCATTCTCTTATTCCTTTTCCAAGCTGGGCATAATCAATATTTATGCTCCAGCTTGAGGGGAGTATCATAAGATTAGCTATTGCTTTTTTTGTATCCAAGTTAGTTACAGTTAGTTAAAAGTTAGTTAGGATTAGTTACTGCTTCTTTTGTATCCAAGTTGGTTACACTTAAGTTAGCTAGGATTAGTTATCAATTAGTTTATGATCCTTGTAGTATATAAAAGAAACAATGTAATTCTTTTGGAGATAGAATCAATCTTTCTCTAATTAGAAGGTGTTCTCTGGTTTCAAAATCTAATAAACAAAAATAGGAAGAGGAAAAAATGGATATCGCCTTTTCGAATAGGGATTCATGGAGAGTTTAACAAGAAGTCATTGAAATTAAAACTCTTCAAAACAAAGAATACTAAACTATAATAAAACCTATGTCAAAATGTATAAAAATTTTAAGAGACACAAAGCAAAGAAAAGTAAAGAAGATACACAAAATACACCATTTGAACAAAAAAACAAAAAATGAATGAAATCATACATAATATTTTATCAAATATATATATACTAAAGAAGTGAGAATAGAAACAAAATATGAAGATAAAATTATTAATTTTGTTTCTAAAATTGTAAAATACTAATAAAATGATCTTTAAATTACATTAATCGATTAATTTTATCTATGAATAATAGTTTATACAAATAATTCTATCCCTTCATAAATATTTAGGAATGAAATTGAAATTGTTGAAATGAAATTATCTATACAAATCATTATTTATAGATAAAATTAATTATGTAATATAATTTAGGAATCATTTTGTTATTACTTTACAATATTATGGATGAAATTAATAATTTTATCAAATATAAATCATGAACACAGTATAATGAGAAACAACAAAGAAAAATAACCAACAAACAAGAATTAAACAATGAAAAGAAGATAAAACAAATGATGTCCAGAATCTCTTACCTCCAAATGATAGAAATCATAAGGAAAGAACAAAATAGAAGTTCCATAGCTTAGGAGAGAAAAACAAAGTAGAATGGTACTATGTTATAAAGGAGTAAAACAGGGAGAGAAGGAACAAAAGCAAAATCATAAAAAACTATTGGTAAATTAAATTCAAATCGAATATGAATTTCAAATTAGACAATTCTATCCCTGTGTTAACCATATTCACTTTCTGAGAAAAAAAAAATCATTGTTTGGGATTAAGGATGAAAAAGAAAAAGTTTACATATAATATGCAATAACAGAAAAATCCATTCATAATACTTACTAAATAGAGTAAAAGAAACAGAATGATACAACTACAAAAATCAGGAGATGTGCCCATTTGTGACCCTCGTATGCATCTACTTGCTCCGATTGCACTGTTTCGGCAAGAGAATGGTGTAGGTTAAAGGAGTTCTAGTAGAGAACAGGTTAGTAATAAAAAATAAAACATAGTAAATAATAAATATAACCGTTAAATAAATCCATCTAATTCATCGATAAATTGGTTTAAAAATTACACATATAGTGTATTTTTAATCTATATCAATAACTGAAGATTAAATAAAATATAACAAAAATTAATTAATTTTAAAATTATGAATTTAGAATTAAAATTATTAACTCAAAAAAATTTATTTATGTTGAATTAAATTAAAAGATAGAAAATTAAATTTAAAAATAAATTTCGAATTAATTAAATAAAAATTTGTACAATACATTAATTCAATTTTAAGTGAAAATAAAGAAAATATAAATCCATCCACAAACTATTTGACCTGATCCGCACGGGCTATGAATCTGGCGAATTAAACTATTTTAAACCCGCATTTAAACATATTCATTTTCACGAGTTCTAATACGTTATTTTTTATCTTTGCAGATTTACGAATCCATCCGGAAATTCAAATTCATTTCAGCCATTCTACTAATGGATCCGTTCGCACGGACCAAATCTATTTTATAATTGACGATTCTGAACGTACGTACGTACGTATCACTGCCATTCATGGCACAAAGCAGGGGGATCACTTCTTTTCAGATGCGGACAGATTTAACAATGATCGGTACTCCACAAGAATCTTTACCGTCCACGGGTCCTATTCCGTTCAAAATGTCATGATCATAAATCATGAAATTTTTTCACTTGATTAGTCTAACAAAAATTAAAAGAAATTTAGAGGGAATTAATTGAAAAACTAATCATTCTTTCTATTATTAATAAAGAATGATATTTTATTATTAAGATACTAATATATTAATATATTATTAAATTTATTTTTTTAAAATTAAATTTTATATATTATATAATAATATATTAATAATTAAATTTAATAATATATAAATATAGCATTATCTCAATAATATATCATTAAATTTCTCAATAATAAACCCACATTTTATATGATCAGTTGTCTCCGAGATCATTTACCTCGTGGCTACGGCTTGCCAGGCATCGGGATTTGTTTAATTCATATGAAAAATATTTTTTTTGTCAAAAATAAAATTTTAAAAAATAATTTTATATGAATTTTTTATAAATATTTAAAATTATTTAATTAATATTGAGAAAGTAATATTTTCTAAAAAATAATCTTTTATATATTATTTGATTCAATTTTAAATTTTCTAAAAAATATTAATAAAATAACTAATTAATTATTATATCATTAATATTATTATAATATAAATTAATAATTTTAATTATTATTAACTAAATTTAATAAGAATAATTTATTTTTTATATTCATAAATAATATATGAAGTGAAACTTACCTATAAAAAAATGGATAAACAATTTCTAATACTTTATAAAAAATAAAACTTCTCAAAAAATTTTATTTCCTCTTATAATAATAATAATAATAATAAAGTAAACAACCAACATCTTCTCTATTAACTCCTCAGACGATTAATGGAAACCCAATCATCTTTTATTATTTTTTTCCGGGTGAAGAAACAACTTTTTATTCGAGTTTACTATCAACGGGAATGACGAGGTTTCTCTCTCTCCCACGTTTTATTATTTTATTTATGTAATAAAAATTATTTAATTGACATAATTTTTTTTTAAAAAGTAATTTTTTAAAAAATAAATTTTAATATAAATTTTTTTAAAAATATTTAAAATTATTTAGTTGATATTAAGAAAGTGACACTTTTAAAAAAATAATATTTTATACTTTATTCAGTTCAACTTTAAATGTTCAAAAAATATTAATAAAATAATTATTATACTTTTAATATTATTATAATGTATATTAATAAATTTTAATTTAATTATTTTTAATTGCTTCTCTTTGAAATTACATGTATAGTGTCTTTTGCATAATAATTTTCACTAACTCAATATTTTATATTTTCCATAAAATTAAATTAATTCATAACTCATAATTTTATATTTTTTATCATTAAAATTATTTTACTTTAAAAACATATATATTACTCATTTATTTAATATTTTTATTTATTCTTATTATATAGTTTGATATCAATTATATTTTTATAATTAAATTTATCAATTGTAATGATGTTTGTTTCTTATTAAAGTATTATATATAAATTTACTAAAAAAATTTACAATTTTTTTTATGTAATTAAATAATATATATATAATAAGATTGTTATGAAATTATTGATTGAGCTTTTAAATAACATTGAATTAATTGAAGATAAAGTATACTGATATTAGTAGTTTAAAGATAACATAAAAAATAATATTATAATAAGAATAATTTAATTATTATTAATTAAATTTAGTGGAATAATTTTATTTTTGACAAGAAGTATAACTTATCTAATCAAAAGTGAATAATTTTTTTTCATATTTTATGAAAAATAAAACTTCCTTTTTCTCTCAAAGTATATTTAGTTGAATAAAATGGAATGAAATAAGAATAACTTAAAAATATGTTAGGTAGGTTGATTCATTAAAGAATGACCATTTCATGATGAAATATTCATTTTATAATAAAAGTAATGGAATAACATATTTTCTCATTTTTAAGTTAAACTTTTGACATCCTTATTAAAATTTCAAAATTTAAAATATCATTTTTTATGAAAATGAAATTGAAGCCTTTCAAATTTTTTATTACTTTTATTATAAATTAAAAAATATTTTAAGCTTCTTATTAAGTATATTATATTTTTTAATAACATATAATATCAATCGATATAAAATAAATACCAAGTTATCCATATTTTCTTTTAACAATGTATATTTTTTTATAACATTATAATTATAGTATAAATGAATATAATATATTCATTAATATTTTTAATTGAATATAATATAATCAATATATATAAATTAATCAATTTAAAAAAATGTTTATATATTTAAACATAAAAATTATAAATAAATAAAAATAAAATAATTATTTTATATAAATAAGTATTAATTTTTATATTTTCTTTTATTTTTAATTTAAATATATTATTATTGTTGATAAATTTTCATTAAAATTTTATATATCAAATATAAAAATAGAATATTATATTTATTATATTTTCTATTACACTTATAAAATAATTATTGTATTCTGATTTTATTTTGTTCTATCTAACATGCCGTTAATCTATTAGATATCAAAAGATTAATCATGTGCTTAGATGTGTTTTTATTTTTATATGTTTAAAAATTATTATTAAAAATTATTTTTAAATTAAAAAAAATTAAAATTAAAAAGTGATTAATATTACAAATAAGAAAATATTTTATTTACTTACAAAATTATCACCCAAAATAAGAAAATAAGTTCAAAAAATAATTTAAAATAATTTTTATTTTTTTTGTTTTTAAGTTATATATGTAAAAAATAATTTTTAAAAATAAGTTGGTAAATAGTTTCTTCTAGTTTTAAAAATAAAAAATTATTTTTAAAAATAGAAAATAAAGGGAATCTAAATAACGGTGAATCCAAATAACATTTTCTTACTATTTCTGGGTGAACGATATTGATAGACAAAACGACTCCGAAGATATTTCTTGATCTACCTGTATATCTTCCTCCCTCTCGCCTTCAAACTCATGTACGAGGGACTCGAAAGAGAGATATCACCTACCTCACCATAGAAACATGTTGCTTCATACTCTGTAGACACATTCACGACACTCTTATCTGCTGAGGATCAGAAACTCTCAGCCCCTCTAAGTTATTACATCAAGATTCTAAGCCTGGGTTTTGAAAATGGCGATTGCAGGCATGTCCCATGTTGTTGTTGACATGGACAGTGGTTGCTGTCACGGAGCTCTATCGGCGGTGGTGGGTGTTCAGACGAAGAGCAAGGATCTTCCGATGACTCTGGTGTCGATATTGTTGAGCTGTTGGAAAAGCAGAGGGGATCCTGTGCATCAGAGTGTAGGGTAGTGGTCGTGGATCTGGATGAAGTGAAGGTACATTTGGGTAAAGTAGAAAGGGATTGTAAGATTTGCCAGTTGAGCATGGATATGACAAATCATGAATCTGAGACTCCTATTTCGCTGGGATGTTCTTGTGAGGATGGTTTGGCTGCTGCCCACAATCAATGTGCTGAGGCTTGATTCAAGATCAAGGGTGATAAGTAAGTGCATTGTTGAATTAACTTATTTCCTTGTTTCCTTATTGTTATTCTTGAAATTAATTATTCCTATTTGTTTCTATGCTGGATAGTGAACTTGATGCTCTTGCTGTGGTGAATTTGTGAGATTGGTTTCAGCCGTATGAGTTTTGAACTCTTATTACAGAAAAAGCCTATATTTTGAAGTTTGAGTACCCTTTTATCGTGGGTAAAATCAAGAGTTATTTCAGGCAATTGAGGGAGGGTGGTATGCCTGTAGTGTTATCCCACCATAGTGGTGCTAAAAGTACAACCAATCTTCTCACATTTCCCTCACAACTAGAGGGGAGATATGCAATATCGAAATGCTTGGCGCACACTCCTTCCCCTCGCGCTAGTGAGGTTGTCACCCCACAATTGATTATGCAGAAAAGCTACTCTCATATCTGTATCTTCAGGTCTGATTTACGTCTCTCTCTGAATTAATCAACCACTGGTTGTGAATATTAGTTGTGAGAATAACATACTTGGATCATCGTTTTGCTTGAGTTGAGGTATAGATCGGCTTTTGCTATTCTATTTCCTGCTTACTCTAAGGATGTGAGTCTCTGGCAAAGGCAAAGTAACTTTAAGCAGTTAAAAGACTTATTGCTCTGTAAGCAAGAATGGAACTCTTGTTTTGGCATACACAAAGAAAAATGAAAAAGAACATTAATTAAACTATCATTGCGTAGGGGGAAAGAGGGCTAAGGTAAAAGGATGAAATGGCTGAAAATAGAAATTTGCAGGTTCAACAATACATTTGATCTTTCACCACATTTCTTACGCCTCTACCTGTCTTTTCCTTTCTGCTTTCTCACAAAATGGTTTGAATCTTGTTTCTTTTCACTTTTTTACAGGTCAACCGACATGAAAGTTGCAATCATCTTTCTCTCCTATGTGTATATAATTGGCTAGGTGTTCTGAGTCATGCTTTTTGTGACATAAGTGTCCCACACACCAAGTGCACAGCATTTGATGAAATGAAATACATTCATCTGTTTTTGGCAGTTTCTGAATTTCAAGAATCAACTATATTATGATTTTAGTGTCATAAACAAGTATTAACCATATGGGGGAATTCATGCGGAACTGGGCACTATATTGTCAGCTTGTGATCGGATCTTGCCTTTGCCACTCATTCACCTCTTAATTGACTAATATGCTGGCAAGTCTAAAATGTGAATATGAAATTTATCTTCTCTTATAAATTCTTTATCTTAAGTTGGCTACACTCTGCTCTGCCACGTGTGGTCAGAAGCTCAAAAGAAAGGCCATCTGTAATTGTAGAAATTCCAGTTGATATTGTCTTTGAAACCACTCATTTGAGAAAAGTATCTCCTTTTTAATATGGACTGTTGCTGCTACATGGATTTATCCAAGAACATTATGCAGCTCTGATGCTAATCAAGACAGTTTTTAAGATTGTGTTTGTCTTGGGGGAAAGCCACATGATAAAGGAAACTCTATTTAATGGATTTTTTTCGGGAAAAAGAAAATTTTCTGTTGTTTGATGTTGATAAGAAATAAAAAAATTTGTTTTGGAGGAAAAAGTGCACAGAATTGCATGTGCAACACTCACGAATAGTAACTTCCATTGTGCAATAAAGGAAGCTGCTCTCCTCTCTCAAAGGTTACACATTCCATTCACCAAATTACAATTTTCCTCTGGCTAGATCCCTAAACACTAGAAAATAAGAAGTCTTTTTCCAAACCTGATTTTCTGGCAAAACAAGCACACTCTAAATTTATTATATCATTTTCTAATACTCCACCTGCAGGGGAACCCTTCTCCTAGTTTGTTTTCTTTTCCTATTTTTCCTGGTAAAAATGAAAAATATTTCTTGTTTAGGCAGCTTCTGTCAATTTACCATGTTTCTGTGAATCTATAATGGATTGCACGATCTATTATGAACAAACAAGTCGTAGGACTAGCAGTTCTGCTTTGTACATTTTCACTTTTGCAATGTTCAAATTGTGGGAGTTGTCTCCAAGAACTTCACATTCTATGAGAAGAGTAGAAAGACTCTGTCAAACCCTAAGAAATTAAGATTTTATGGTCAATATGGATTAAAATCTCTCTGGGTTATTTTCCTTCACTTTTCATTTTGAAGTTTATCTAAATTTCTTGTCTTGTAAAGATGTATGCTTTTAATTTGCATTAGAGATTTACATGTTGTGGCTCCTATATCCCCCAGCATTGCCATTGTAGATATACTCTTTGACCATATTATGTCTTAAAAAATCTAAAAAACATAAATTATTGAGAGAATAGTTGTAGGAATTCTGAATCTCTGATGGATTGACTGCTATTACTACCATCCAGTTTTCTTGATGGTGGTAATGCCAGTTTTCTATTAATCCATCCAGTTTGACTACTTGTACTTCTACTTTTAAAATTAATCATTAAATCTTTTATTTGTGTGATGATATGAATCTCACACAATGTAGCTGGTGAAGTTGAAATGGTTGATCAATAGTGAATGAGGCGAATGAAGCCGCCACAGTTCCCCCAGCTCGGCCTGTGCTTGCCGTAGAAACTTGAAATTTCTGGCGAGGCCACCACTTCCTGAATTTCTGGCTAGCAAGCATTGTCTTCACCTTTGTCATGGCTTTTCGGCTGGAGAAAAAACAGATTATGAAGGTTAGAAAGATAGGAACCTTTTATAACCAGTAAACTGGATTGTGAATTCTATCCGTTACAGGATCTATAGACCTCAATCTGGTCATATGAGTATGGATCTTGTAGTGGATAAAATATGACTTGGTTTACTAATTATAAGGTGTCTCTATCTATTTTTCCTGTATCATAAAATAGAAAGATACGCTCTCTCTCATGGAACACAAAAATGAAGGTTTAGCAGAATACCCTAACACATCTCTTAAATGTGATGTTTTCAGGCAATTTCTGCAATTAATTGATTGGTTGACATTTAAGATTATTAGATCAAATTTTGGAGAGGAGAAGCTGTTAGCATTTAAGGATTAGTCTTACATATGGAACATATTAAGTAAGACTGATCTACAGAAATTTCTCGATTGTGTATTTTCTCTATTGTCTAATAATTGCTCAATTACTCATGCGATAGTCCATAATCAAGATCTGGTATTTATGAAAATTAATCGAAAATTTATATCATTTTCCATTTCAGTGTTCCCTTGGGACACCCTGCAACGTCAAGATGTAACCGGTAAGATGATCGAGAGAAGCACACCAACGTCGTGGCAGGTAACGTGGGTATAATTCTCAATGCTTGTGCCTCCACCCTACCTGATTCTTGAAGCTATGTTGTTCTTTGTACGCATTAATAAAAATACGTTGAAGTAGTATATATTATGCATATAAAAATTTCTTTGAACTAAACAGAAATAATGGAAGTCATTTGAATAAAAATACGTTGAAATTAAACAATAGAAAATGAAAAAAGAAATAAAGAAACACATACAAAAGCATAAAGTTTTAAATTTTT
The DNA here is from genome assembly GCA_020226215.1 of Sindora glabra. Lineage (NCBI taxonomy): Eukaryota > Viridiplantae > Streptophyta > Magnoliopsida > Fabales > Fabaceae > Sindora > Sindora glabra. The sequence continues at coordinate 100,158,916 of CM035227.1, read as the reverse complement.
CTACATATTATTTTAGTTAAACAATGATAACATGATAATATTTTGACCAGCTCAAAAAATTTAAAGTACTTTTGAACATGTTGTAATATTAGTCAGTCTAGCTTTAACTTTTCTGGTTAAATATTGAAGAGAAAAAGGGGAGTGAAGGAAGGGGGGGGGGGGGAACAGACGATGGAATAAGAAAGGTAAGAAAAAAGAGGCTTTACTCAAAAAATTTGAATATATACTTTTATTTTGTTTTTACTAGAAAAAAATTCTTAAATGGAAATTTTTTATCAAAGAATTAGTTTATTTAATTTGGACTTAAAACTATGTAAGTGTATTTGTAGTTTTGTTATTTTCTTTTTATTAAAGTGCTATATTAATTAGTATAGAGAAACGAGTGAGTGATTTAAAATATTTTTTTTGGGTAATGTTAAAATATTTCTGTATCTTTAGAGTGACTAACCTAAAGGAAATAACTTATTTTGCTTACAACTATACATGTTGATCACAGAAAGTTAAAAGTCATGGTTCCGCCCAGAAAAATTAAAACTCTTGTCATCCCAAGCTTACAAGAGGCTTTGCCCCTAAATAAACTCAAACGTATGCAGAAATATTCCGTTTTTGAGTTTTTATATTTTTCTTATGTTGGGTTTTTTTGCTAAAATTGGAAATAATATTTTTTATTTTCTCATCTCGCATTAGAAAATTTTTTAGATTACAACTCTCTTTTCATGTAGAATTGATAAACTTCTTGGGTAGTTTACACTCCTCTCCTTTGTTAGGGTTTATTACATTGCAATCTTCCTTCTTTGGAAAATGTTGTAAACCTCCCTCATGTGTTCCATAAAGATTTAATTTGAGTTTGCCTTTTTACCCCCCTAAAATGCCCTTAAACAGTTCGGCTCTCGGCTCTCCTGCATGGACTAGCTACTTGTACCTTAGATTCGAGAGGAAGGTAATAAAACTATTCTTGACAAAAAAAGGTAGGGATTACGATATATTATTAATATTGATAATATATTGGTACATTATTAAATTTGATTGTACATCAATTTTATTTATTTATTTTTTAAAAATCAAATATGAAACATTACACAATGATATATTATTAATTATATTTAGTAGTATATCGATATACCTTAGTATCAATAGTATATCATAATCATCTCTGCTCAAGAAATATTCACAGTCATCCTTCTAAGTGCAACTATTCCTACATCCTCGTGACGTTCTCTCTCTCTTTTGCCTTTTCTTTGGCTGGAAATTTTTGTCAACTTTTGAAGTTTCATAAATCCACAAGAAATAAACGTCTTTGCTAGCATCGTTAGGCACAACCTAGGGCTTAATTAAAACTTTGCCATTGCATTAAGCTTTTCTGTAAGTTTGGCCATCACTTTTGCTATTGTTAGAATCAATCATTACTTCAAGGCTTAATTTCATCACTAGGAATGCGAGCAATGTTGAGGATAATGGGAAGAAAGTGAGAATATGAAGAATTTGTTTAATGAAGAATTTAATAGGAATTAATGCAGGTGTTCAATAAAATTGGAAAATTATAAAAAAATACCCTAGCAAGGAGCAAAAATCCAAAACGAAATCTAATTAAACAATAGAGAAGGACATTGATAATGAAAAATATTTTGACTTATATTGTTCTTCCTCCCCACAAAGTTGTAATTTTCCTTGCCAACCAAGTCTCTAAATTGCTGTTTTGGCTGCAATGTGAGTTTTATAGAAGTGAAATTGTAAATTACGGGCATTGCTATCACGAAAATTTGTGTGCGCAAAATGTTAAAAAAAAAATAACGTAATAGCTATTAGTTTGTATTATTTAATATTGATTATTTAATTTGAAGATAATATCATATCATATTAAATAATTTTTTTTTTGTAAATGAATTACTATAACTTAAAAAACAACTAGAAAAAATTTTCTTCACTCATAAATGATAAAAATAAAAAACAAATAGTTTCAATATCATTAAAAAAACAAAAAACTAAACTTAGTAAGTTAATGATAAAAGTATAAAAAAGTTAGCACGCAAGCATGATAATACTTTGAAGATATATACTAATGAGATAATATTAGTATACATTTTGCATTTCACCATTGGCTTGAATAGCGTGGAAGATCATGTCCTCCGCTTTCTTCTTCAATGTCTTCATATCTAATTCCTTGTCCAAATACATGTTCAAAAAATCGTGAACTTGCTTGGTCCATTTGTTGTTGATGAGAAAAATGTGTTTGGGCATAGTGAGGATACTGATAATATGATGGTTATTGCATAGATTGATGATGATCATATGACATATAATAAGGAAAATGGTAATATGGTGGATGGTAATTTTGACTATCTTGTAATAATGACTCATTAATTCCGAAGTTATTGAAACTTTGTTCAATACTTGGTGAAGAAGAATATTCCGATCCATTGTATTGTTGGAATCTATTTCTCCTTGGTTTTGTCCATACTACTAGTAGACTCACTAACGTGTTCAACATAGGTCCTATTATATTGTCTTGTCAATAGTAAGGTTCTGATACACTCTATTGAATGGTGCTTCGTTGTAAAGATTATGTGACTTGCATTCATCTCTTGAAGTATTTGAGGACACAAACAAGCTATTAAATTATTTTTAGGCTAATATTTTATAAGTTGTTATTTGGACTTAAATGGTAAAATGTTTTAATTCATCTAAATGGGTTAAATTTTTTTGAGTATTATTTTTACGAGCCCAAGATGAATTTATAAAGCTTTTGGCTATTAATTTTTTATTATTCATTGGTCCAACTTGATCTATCCAAATGAAATTCTACCACATGATCAAAATAATTTTATATTTGTTTTATTTTAAAAATACCTGACCATCAAGAAATGATTCTATTGGTTATCTTTTTATATTTAAATCTAGTGATCATTTTCATAGTTGGATTTTAATTTCATCAATTGGATCATATTTGAGAAGAAAAATTTTAAATTTCAAGTGGGAATTTCAAAAGTATAAGAGGAAAATTTAAATCTTTCCCATATGTTTTAAGTCAAATTTATATAGCTGGCTTGTCATATGAAATTATGAATATAAGGACTATTCACAACTTTTTAATTAAAGATGGAGGTAAAATTCAAACTTCTAACAAGAGAGTAAGCATATTTATCTTGGGCATTTTACTTGTATAAAGCTACCAAATGTCAAAATGGTATACAATTTAATTCAAATTTAAATATTTTGCTCAAGGATAACCTAAGGAAGTGTGTGGAGAAGGTTGTCTTGGAAAACAAGTTATTTTCATCGAATTTTTCCTATAATTAAGCTTTATTTTAAGAGGAGAAGACACAATAAGTCATTAAATTATAACTTGCAAATCATATTTGTATTCTTCTCTTTCTAGTTAAAGTTCTAGTGATATTTCTTTTGATTCAAAATTTACTTATTCACTCCAAGAATGTTCTAAACAAAAAAGTTGTAAAAATCTCTTGTGAGATTGTAAGGAAATTTTCTTTGTGAACTTGTTAGAAATCCTAGTATAAATTATGAATTTTGTAAAGTTAGTGGATTTGAAATTTTAGTAGAGATTGTGAAAATTTTATAAAATTGAGTAGAGATTGCGAAAATGTATTCTTTTATGTTAATAATATTTTAGATTACAATATATTATTTATATTTATTAGATTAATTATTTAAAAATATGTCATTGTTATTTATTATACTAATTTAATTTTTCTTTAAAAAATAACTAATTATAATTTTTCAGTTAAGAAACTCCTATAATATTTTTGTAGATGCAATGACAATTAAATTTATTTAAACCATTTCCAATATTAATTTTAAAATTCATATATTTATTAGTAAAAATATTGATGAATTAGACATTTTAAGTATAAAAGCTTATCTTTCACAAGTATTATTGTCCCATTCTTTTCTTTTTCTCTTAATATATGTTACTTTTTAATTCAAAAGATATTATTTGACAAAATATTAATAATTTTCTCAATACATATTCTATTAGTCTCTATTAAATAAAACATATATTTTCTTCTTTTTTGTAAAACTTAATAGAAGAGATATGATTATATTCATGTATTTATTTGTTATTATGTATGTATTTTAATAAATTTTATTATATTTATATAATTTTTATTTAAAAATAAATAATTATAATTTAGAATTTTTTATGTATTAGTGATAGAAGCATAAAAAATTATATAACTATAGGTAAAAAAATTTTTAATATCAAAAGTAAATTAGTTATTTCAAAAATTATTATTTCTAACTTTTTTAAAATGATTGATTAAAAACTAATAAGTTGATTAAAATAATTATTTGTCAAATAGTTAAATTAGTTAAAAACTTATCAAAAAGATATTTTCTAAATACACTCATAATTTATTATTGTTTTGTTCAAGTAGTTGGATTTTTAAGGGGTTTATGTAATAAATTTATATCTAATTGAAATTAGTATTAATGTAATTATGTTTTTAAAAGAGTTTTATATAAGGAAATTATTCTAAATGAAATTATAATTAGGAGTAAACATAATATTTAATTTTTTGTTTATAAAAGTGATAATTATTATATCTCTTAAATTTTATAATTAGTATTATTGATTTTTTTTATTTTTTTATAATTATTCATTCGTTCATTCACTACTAATGTTAAAATGAATTAAAATATTGAAGATTATTGTTAAATCTTACCTTATCAGTATTCAATGCATGCCTAATTTTTTATTATAATTTTTTTATCATTTATTTTAGCATTGCATATGAAGCAAAGGACAAATAATTATTATAAAAATAAAAATAAAAATAAATGATTGATAATATAAGTTATGAAATTTGAAAAATGTAATAGCCATCCTCTTTATAATTGAGAAACTAAATTTTGTATTCATTCTAGAAAAAATATAATTCTATATATTAAATATTTAATTTACGCCTTTTTTTCTATCTATTTGTAAAGTTTAGGTAATTAAAACAAAATAGGCATAATAGAAATCCGTAATTATTGAAAATTTCGTTTGTAATTGAAATAATATAATATCTTAGTTTATTTTTTTAGTTTAATTAAATAAGATAAATAAAACAGAAAAATTATACCACAATATCAATTGTTTTTTGAAAAATAAAAATTAATAGTATTATTTTTAATATTATATTAATTTATTAATTTATTGGCTTAAATATAAGTTTGGTCTTTCTAAAATATAAACTATACCATTTTGATCTTTCTAATCCAAAATATTTTATTTTAATTTCTCTAAATATTTAATTGGTGCAATCATGATATCTCGATTGATTTCCATTAATTTTTGTTAATTCCCACCAACTTTTATTTGATTTCCAAGCACAAGTTGCATTATTTCTCAAATAAATTATACTTTTTGGGATTTAGAAGATAATAAATCCACAAAAAAAATTTCATTAATTTCCATCAACTTTTATTTCATTTCTAAGCATAGGTTGCATTTTTTCTCAAATAAATCACACTTTTTGGGATTTAGAGGATAATAAACCTAAAAAAAAAGACTCAAACTTTCATGTATAATTCATTAATTTTGTTCAAAAATTTCAACTCTTTGACAAAGATTTTTTTTTTATATTTACATAAAAATTATTTTAGATTAATATAGAGAAAGCATCGTATGTTAATAGTCATATGAGTTCAAGAAATTGATAAAAATTAAATAAAAAGGTCAAAATTATGCAAATTAAATATTTTGGAACCAAAATAGAATATCAAAATTACACAATTCATATTTTAGAAAAACCAGACTTACATTTAAATTTATTATTATTATTATTATATAAGAGTAAAATGGTCTTGAAAGAAAATATTAAAAAATTGTCAACCTTTGGTCAATTCTAGAAAAAAAAAAGGGAGTGTAAAAAATTCAAATAAATGAAGAAAGATTTATAACATATTTCAAATAGGAAAGGGTACAGTATAATTAATTTTAAGGAAAGGAAGAGTAATTTGCCTTTCCTTTCTCTCTCTCTCTCTCTCTCTCTTGATTTCTGTGTCAATTAATATTATAACGACAACAAACACTTGTCGTTTGTTGATATCCTCGTCAGATCAAAGCGACTGGTGTAGCCGCACCAAATAGCTGCTATGAGAATAAAAAATCAGAAACAGGATCAAAACACCTCACATGGGCCCTTCACTGGGAGACACGAATAGATTCATGTATTCCGACAATCCTACCCGCCTCTCTCAATTCGAATGTTGGTGGCATATTGTATGGTCCTGTTTCATGCATCTTTGTCTCATTATTTCACTGGCATTCCGAACTTTAGTCGTGTATGGATTGATTTGTATTCACAGGACAACTGATTACCCAATGAATGATGGATACTGCCGATTTGGAGAATCCTCAGTTTTTGTTGTACTAAGTGCATCAATGTACTACTAAAATTGGGGGCATAAAACCTTTTTTTTTAATGAATAAATTCAAATCCTTTTATATTGATGTTGTACCGGTGTATTTGATGCACCATAATTTCAAATAGGCTAAGCAAACTATTTTTATCCAATATATACAAAGAAAAAGTATTAGATGATACTATTACAGCTTATGTGATAGTTTCTTTTCATCTACAAATTTTTCTTCTTAATCAATCTAATATCTTGCATAATTTATAAATGTCAGTTACTTTTCAAGTCTTACATTATCTAGAATAACTAATTCTAAAGGATATACAAATAAAAATCTTGAGTGAGTTTATTAATAAATTTTTCATAATAATCTTACATATATAAGAAGTCAAAAGTGGTCCTTGAATTTAAATTGGTGAATAAATAAATTTCTTTTGGTAAAAAATATATTTTCTATCCTCTAACTTCTATTGAAATTTCAACATTTTTCCTAAATATTATTTGAAGCAAATTTACTAAAAAAATGTGCAATATTAATTAATAGCCCCACATTATTAGGTTTTTTAATAGAAATGTTTATATAGCATTCAACCTGGGATCCCGTACAAGCAATATTATTGTCACTTTCATGGTAATAAAAATACTTTTAACCCCCTAACTTTTTCAAAAGTTTCAATCTTGTCCCTAAAATTTTATATGAAGCAAAATTACTCTCTATCTTTTTTGTTTTTATCTCTATAACTACATAGAAATCTAATTCCTCACTCTCATAATGATGAATTTCAAACTCCATTCCATCATTTTCTTCTTCTTCATTGTACCTAATTTTTTTTTACTGGTTTCTAATTTGATTTATTTTGTACACTATTTCTTCCTATGGACAATTTCTTTTTTACACCAATTCCTTCAAAAGGCTTAATTAATAATTGTGCCAACAATAATTCAACTTCTTCAAATCATCATTATATGACTTTTTTTCTACTATTATTAAAGTATTTTTCTTATTATTTTTAGAAAGTTAAAGGGTATATTTGCTTCACATAAAATTTAAGGGACAAAATTAAAATTTTAGTAAAAGTTACAAGACCATTACTACCTTTTTTGTCCTAAAAATATAAAAGTATAACTTATGTGAGTCATGTAAGATATGAAATTGAATGATATAGAAGTATCTCCATTAAAAACTCTAATGGTGTTAAACTATTGAGTAATATTGTGTATTTTTTTAAAGTTAGAGACTAAATTTACTTTACATAAAACTTAAGGGATAAGAATGAAGTTGTAGTTAAAGTTAAGGAAATAAATATGTCCTTTTATCATTTCCTTTTATTTCAAAATTTAAAATTGTAAAAAATATAGCTATTTATAATAATTATTTGGTGAAAATCATATTTATTCAACAATTATAAATAATAGTTTTTACTAAACTATTTTCATTACTTCAGATCAAAGGATTTTGAATTTTATTGTACTATGAGGATATAAAAGTTTTTAAAATAGTATAATACATGCTTTAAAACTGCTTCTTTCAATTTATTCATTGCTCTCTCTCTCTCATCCTTATTTTCTTGTCACTTGATCTCCATATTTTACCAACATATATATAACTAGCTTTATATTTTTTAATTTAAAATATTTTATGACAGAGAGAAATATGTATTTAAAAATTAAAAATATTTGGATTTCAGAAATATGATTTCCATGCACTTTTTGAGTCTCTCTCTTTTCTTCTATTTATTTAAAATGTTTTTTAAATTTAAAAAATTAAAAGGGATAAAAGATATATCTGATCGCTCATAAAAAAGGAATTGTGATTGAAATGATATAATGTAAACTTACCCATAGGTTCTCAGTAAGAGGTCACTAAACCTTAGGCTCATAGGATGGATGCTTTGTTAGTATTTTAGTAATGTAATATCATCAGATATTATTTTAAAATTTTCATTTTTCATTATATTTTATGTTTGAAATTCAAATTTAAAAAATTATATACATATATATTTGACAAATTATCATTCTGATCATTAAAAAAAGAAGAAGAATAGATACTTAAGACTTTGAACTTGATCCGATGAACATATGTTTTTTTATACAAATAACTTTGCCGTCAAGTTTTATCAAAATGTGACACGAGGATTATTGTATTATTTAATCGTATTCTCACGTCGATTCCTTATTCGTTTAATCTTTTTCTTCTAATAGATAGTCCTCATCGTACACAACTATTGAAGGCTTTAATCCGGTACTTTGTAGCCACCAACGCTCAAATGTCAAATTAATTTGCCTTTATCCCTTTAAGCAACATAACTTGGTAAATTTTTTCTATTGTAGGTTCGCATTTGGTGAAAGTCATTTGCACGGAGATAGAAAATTCGATTCCATTAATAATTAACACACTTAAATAACGATTTGTTAACATAATTTGTAACGTAAGATGTACATAATTCTACATAAGATATCACAATGTTTTAAAACTAATTATCACTTAATTAAATACAGAAAATTAAAAATAGTATGGAATCTTTTTATCAACAATAACAGTTAAGTTAATAACAGAGGTTATTTAAATGAGTTTGTTACAAATGCAACTTAACAAAAACGTCATGGTCAGTTACAAAAAAATAAGTATACGAATAATTATTAACTTTAAACTTAATTAAAAATTGAGTACAATTATAAATAATTCAAGAACAATTTAACTTACACTAATCTTTTGTGGCACAACAATTCATTTACCTCATACATAGGATAGAAATATTGAACCAACAATCCCTAAAAAAAAATTGACATGAAATTCATGTAAAAAATTGAACTGTTGGTTAAGTTAATCCACAGTTTCAAATTTTCAAGCAAAAACAAAGGGTAGCCATGGACGGTAGAAGGGCGAGCGAACACGACAACAAACACAGCAACAGCCAACAGACCACGTTACAAAGGGCCCCATGAGACTCGTTCGGTATTTTGGTAATATGTTTTCCATTTCCCGGTTTCGCACTCCCTCTCTTTCTTTCTTTGAATCAAAGTCCTTCCTTATCCTCATTGAACCTTAATTTCCCAAACTTTGTTTGACGAGAAAACACATTCCTATTTTTTTTTCCCCTCTCGCTTTTCCCTTTTCTGAGTTTCCGATGAAGAAGCTCTGTCCTAATCTCGACCACGAGGACGGGCTGGAGACGGTGCTGGAAGTTCCGATCCCGGAAGAAGTTTCCCTTAGCAAGAGTGGAACCGCTCGAGCTTGGCAGAACATGAAATCATGGATGAAACCAAGCAACAAGTCGAAATCATTTTCTTCGACGGCTGCTGATTTTGGCAGTCCAGAGACAGAGATCCAGTTGTTGCTTGGTCTTGTCGGAGCCCCATTAATCCCTTTCCCCATCAGCTCTGAAGATCAACCCATTAATCCCAGCATCAAAGACCAACAAATTGTAAGTAATTATACCGAACGAGCAATTTTCTTCAATAGTATTCATCAATTTTGAACTTTCAGACAGAAAATAACTTTCAGCAATATAAAAATCAAACCTACAACTTCATCTAACCGTGTTTTCAGGCTCGTTTTTTAACAGATAAGTCAATCCATTTGGGGTTTTGGGCATTTGTCAATGATCATTCTAGAGATGACCCATTATTCAATTTTGCCTAAAGTTGTGATTTGATAAGTCAATCCATTTGAGGTTATGGCCAAAAGAAAAAATTCATTTGGGGTTATGGGCATTTGCCAATGATCATTCTGGAGATGACCCATTATTTAATTTTGGCTAAAGTTTTTATTTTTACTGATTCAGGAGACTTCAATGGCGAAATATATAGTGAAGCAGTACGTGGCGGCTGTTGGGGGAGAAAGGGCATTGAATTGCATAGAAAGCATGTATGCGATGGGGCAGGTGAGAATGGCAGCATCTGAGTTTGGTTCAGGGGAAGAGTGTTTAAATAGCAAGAGGAAGAAGAAGACAGTGAGGGCAAAAGGGGAAATGGGTGGGTTTGTAATGTGGCAGAAGAGGCCGGAATTGTGGAGCTTGGAGATGGTGGTTTCTGGCTACAAGATCAACGCTGGGAGTGATGGGAAAGTGGCCTGGAAGCAAACGCCTTGGCATCATTCCCATGCTTCTCGTGGCCCACCCAGACCTCTCAGGCGGTTCCTCCAGGTAAGTTTCACTGGTTATTACTATTATTATTAGGGTATTGATCCGGTATCACGGTTTTCAAATTTGGGGTGTCACGGTACATTTTAAATTATTGAATAAAATTATTAAAATTTTGTGTCACGTTACCTCATATTTTGGAATCTCCGGACATCATAAAATTTTCCTTATTATTATTTTCTCAAAGAACAGAATTAATAATTTCCTTTTTGAAATTGTAGAACGTGAAATAATTTTATTTTTAAATAATAATTTTTATAAATAATTTCACCTTCAAATAATAATGGAATTGAAGATTGAAGGATAAAATTATATACACAGATTATAATTTAAAAATAAAAGTAAAATTTTATATAATTTAAAATTTATTTTACTAACCTCTGATTATTTCAAAAAACGAAAGCTTTAATTTTTTTTTATATTTATATAATCACATGAAAGATATTTATGTACTTTAATTGTAATATTATGAAATTTAATTGTCAGTATTGATATTTATATATTAATTTTGTTATTTATATGTTAGTTTTGTGAAATATACGTGCATTAAAGACCGGTAATTTTCGAACTCTTACATTTTCCTTTAAGTTTCTTTGCTTGCTGGGTTTTCTAAATTTAGCTTCTTGAAGTGCATAATTGCAGTATGATAACGAATGTTAAGAAATATTTAAAAATTTAATAAATCTGTTGTTATTTACTCTTTTGACACTTTTAGCATTAAATATCACATTTAAGACAAGCCACCATACCACACCAAACCATGCATTTCTAGAAGTTATATCGGAGATTTTCCTTCCGGATGTTATAAGATTTGTAAAAGATATGGGTTGGGTCAAATTAAAAGTTACAACTTAACGATTATGGATTAGGATATGAACTTTTGTAATTTTTTTTGATAAAATTTTATAATTCTTTCATAAAATTCTTAAATGTTTTTATCTTATGTTCTAATTATAACTTTTTTGTAAAAAAAAAATTATGAAAAAATTACAACTTTCTAGGAAAATCGTACAACATTCTACGAGAAGTATGTACCTTGCCGCCCATAACTGTGCAGTAATAACATTTGATGTTAGAAAAATAATATTTATCCCTCTATAACGTATGCATACAAGAAATGTGTGTCTTGATAGTTTGTCGCTAATTTAGTTAAAAAAAAATCAATATTATAACATATGTTTGAATGAGTCATTATAGATTTCCACTAATTCAGTTTTAAAAAATAGATTAGGGAGATTGTTTCCTGATTTTCATGGAAATTGCTACTTTAAGCTTAATTTGCGTAACGTGTTTTGTTTATATCCTACTTGTGCGGTTCATTTGACCAATATTTGCGTAACAAGTCTATTCCAACTTCGCCTTTTCTTTCCTGTTTAAACTTATTTTTTTTGTTGTATATTTCAATTATAATATATATTTTATCCTTAATCTATTAACATAAATTAATTACAATTATCAATGCATTAAAATCAAAAAAATATAATTTTTAATTTTTAATGCATGTAAATTTTACAAAATTAATAACTGATTTTTTTCCATTAATTGAGAGGATAAGTATCCATGAATTTTTCTCAAGTTTAAATTCAATGTTTTCATAGATTCTGCGTCGTTCTCACTTCAAAATTGAATATTCTCACCGAAAATGCTTTCAGTTCCTGTAGTATTGGGATTTTATTTATATTTTAGTAAATAAAATATTTTGATATTATAAATAAATGTTTATGAAAATTTTAAAAATAATTATTATATTTATTAAAATACATGTAGAAGTAATAATGGGGGTTTTAAGACTAATAATATTACCGTTTTAACCCCCTTAAGCCTGGTCCCTGTCCAAACACAGCCTCATGGGCCATGGCCAACAAGAAAGAAGGAAGGCATCGAAATTCAAACAAGAAATGGGAAAAAGGCCCCTTTACTTTATTCATATTATTCGTAATCTTGAAAAATTGCACTTCGCCTGTTGTAAAAGGTCCACGAACCTTTTAATGAGCGAATAAGAGTCTAATAAATTTAAGAGAGAAATGCGGGGAAATTCCTTCGAACTAAACCTCAAAAATCAATAATTACTTTCCATTTGATTGGTTATCAAAAGTCAATAAAATTTTCTATGACAGCTGTTTCCCCATGTTGAATACATATTTCTCAATTCTACCGTCAAATTGTTAGAAAAAAAAGTAGCAATAAGATAATCTTACATGTCACAATTTTATTAAAATAACTTTGACTTATGTATTGGTATTTATTTATTTTAACAGTCACAGGAGCCGTGTAAAGAGATAATACAAGATTGATCGAGCAAACCTTGGTCATTTAATATTATAATGATTATCGTAATTAAAATATAATTAAAACTTGCATAATTATTTTAAAAGGCCATATAATTTTATATTTCAATTGTGACTATGGATATAAAATTTAATAATCATAAATCATTTCTCTCACTTAACACATAAAAATATTATTTTAACCGTCTAAATGACAATTCATGCTATGCATGATTATTTTTATTATGCCAACACCTTTTAATAATATAATAATATCTTATATTATCTTAGTTTTTTTTCCTTCTAACGTCATGGTCTCAAAATTCAATCCTAAACATTGTGTGAATATTAAGTGATATACCCCGAAGAGATTACAATAATAGGATGTGATTTAAAAATCAAATTGCTCTAAATATTTTAATGAATTAAACCATGAATTTCATATCATTTGATTGATCCATTCATCAAATTTGATCAATAATAAATCTTTTATTCATTATTCAACTAAACTTTAAAGTTAAAATATCATAGCTATTGGACAATGAAATATAAAATTAATTTTCAAATTTTTTATATTAAATTTAAATTTTATAAAATCATATTATTATTTTATATTTAATGATAATTATTAATTTATATTTAAAATTTAATTTTAAATTTTATATTTTGTACATATAACATTATTATTTTAAAATAGTAATTTCCCATCTTACAATTCTCTCATGCATCAAATAATGTTACTTGAACAGGGTCTCGATCCAAGGTCCACAGCCAATCTCTTCGCCAACTCCACATGCATTGGTGAAAAAACAATAGACAAAGAAGATTGTTTCATACTAAAACTCGAAGCCGATCCCTCCGCCCTGAAAGCCAGAAACAGCAGCAAAGTAGAGATTATAAGGCACACCATTTGGGGCTACTTCAGCCAAAAAACAGCCCTATTGCTCCATCTAGAAGACTCATACTTGCTCAGAATAAAATCTTCAGGAAACGACGGCGTATTCTGGGAAACAACCATGGAGTCCTTGCTGCAAGACTACCGCACCGTCGACGGCGGCGTTAGCATAGCGCACGGCGGGGAGACGTCAGTCTCTTTGTTCCGATTCGGCGAAGGACCTCAGAGCAGCTCGAAGGCGAGAATGGAGGAGATTTGGAGAATTGAAGAAGTGGATTTTAATGTTAAGGGATTGGGTTTGGATTGTTTCATGGCTCCGAGTGATTTGAGGAGAGAGGAAGAGGAAGAGGAAGAGAAAGTGGAAGAAGAATGTGGAGTGGTTAATAACGGTGAGAAGTTGGCGTTTGATTTTAGATCGGCTTCTCTTAGGATTAGTAGTTCTAGAGTTGCAGCTATAAACGTGGATGGGTCAAGTGTAGGTGAGAGTGATGAAGACTTGTAACGTGTAAAATGTAGATGATCTAATTGGCTTAATTTTTAGATAGAGTGTCGCATTGGCATTAATTTTGTAGGGTAACCATATTTATGTATATATATATACTGATTAAATTATTAGATACACATATAAATATTAGAAATTAAATTTTAAATACAGTAAAAAATATAAATTTTTTAAAAATAATTAAATATCATTTTAATTAAAGATTAAATTTTGAATATAGCAAGAGGTTTAAAATATTTAAGTAATAATTGATGCTATTTAAATTAAAGGTTTTCATTTTATTTTTTGTTCTTTTGGCTTGCAGTTACATTGCAGAAAAAACTACAATGCTGGACAGAAACTTGGTTTGTCAAAGAAATGCTTAAAACCAAAAGTCACCTTAATTTTAAGTTTCCATGTGTGATTTCAACTGTGTTCGGTATTGAGGCGGCGACTCTTAAGAAAAGCAAACGATTAAAGATAATCACCATCGTTGTTCATTAGTAAGACATTTATGTACCACTATCTTAATAAATAAAAAATATGCAACCCGCACCACGTAGATCAGGCAAGGATCGTGAAAATGGGGTCCTCTGTTCACATCATTTGAGCCCCTGACAATATTATAAATGAGTACCACTTTCCTTACTTAAGGACCCTAGTGATTTTCCGTTATACATTTAGAAAGCATTCAGACTGTATTTAAGAATTCTATGTTCTAGGCTTTTTTTTAATAGTAAAAAATAATAACTCAATATATATTCAAAATATAAAAAAGTAAAATAAATTCTTAAAATAATATCATTGTATTATTAAAATTAGTGACTATATTTTCATAAATTTCAGCTAGTAATGATTTCGACTTGGAAAGGCTTCACTCATTTGATACGAAGTGTATGATAAAATTTCTTATATTTGGACAGTTATTTGGTATTTCAATTTTCATGAAAGGGAAGTTGATTGCACTAATTAAAATATTGTGATAGACATAATTCACATAATAATATGCAGGGAGAAGTTATGATATATCACTAAGTTAGAAGTATACCGGTACACCATTAAATTTGATTATTGCTTAAATTTATTTTTATGAAGAGTAAATTTTATATGCTTGATTAATAATTAAATTTGATAGTATATTAGTATACCATAAATTCAATAGTCTACTACAAAATTTTCCTAACATCTAGGCAGTTAAACACTATGTGGAAAAAGCCATAGTTAAAATCAGTTAAAACAATTATTGATATATTCTTTAAGGACGCTCAAATCGCCACGTATCAAGAACGTAAAAAAAAAATGCGACCAATTAATTAATAGAGAAGTAACTGCTTTTTAGTTGTTGGCTCGGATAACGTCCTGAACCCCAACATAAATTGGACCATTTTGCCAAACTCAATCCTCAGACATTTTGCCCCCAGTATCGTATAAAACAATGGACTAGCACTGGTTTGGACTTGGTACAACTTGACTTTATGAGAACTTACTTGACTTTAACTTAAAATCATGATATTTGACATAATAAATAACTGTTTATGTACAATGTTAATATTAAATTTTAAATTTTTTTATGAAAATTTATTATAATTCTCTCAGTCTAATATTTTAATGTCTCCTCCTTTTTAACGTTGCGAAATAATTTTTTGGGCTTTTGGGTCAGGAGCAAACCCTAATAATATAAAGTAGGACCAACACAACACGTGTTATTACTTTTGACGAGCCCGATTTGAATAGACTCTACCTCGGTCCATCCACTTGATCCAAAACCACAGTAGCTTCGCTATAATATAAATGGCTTAGCGGGGGGGCTTCAAACAGCCAAAAAAACTGATCAAAGTATATTGAAATTGGACGGTTAAAAATAGTTAAAATTTAGGGCAATTTTTTTTGTCCTTGTGAAATTCATTTTTTATTTTTAATTCTCTTAAGGTTTTTCTATGAAATATTAATTTATTCAATTTTATACTTTTAGATATATATGTATTATTTATTCAATTCAGTCTCTCTAGATATAAAATTAGATAAAATTAATATTTTATAGGAATAAGATTAATAAAAATATTTCAAAAAACGAAAGCAAATAAAATCGATTTTTGCGTAGACAGAAAAAAGAGATCTACTCTAAAATTTAATATTAACTTCAACCGAGGAAATTTTTTGATAAAAATGAGCTTATTGTAAAAAAATATCGAATTCACCCAAAGTAGTTATTTTACGGGCAAGCCCAAAGTACTTTTTTCACAATAATTAAAAAAAAATCTCTTAGGTGCTACTCTCTTTTTTCTACTATTATTATAATATTTCTAATGGCTTCCAATCTTACATTAATACTGTAAATTCAATGATATTTTTATGTAAATATTGTCAAATTTACTATTTTTCCAATTCAGCGAGTTGATTCCTTAAAAACAATTGATTTCTTATGAAAAATGAAAGATTTTTGTTATATTAGATTGTTGAGTTAAAAAAAATATAATTAGCAATATTTATATAGAAGTAGTATTAAATTTTTGATATTATTACAGTACTAGAGTTTTTTTTTTCATTTTAATGATATAAAATAAATATTACATAATATAATTTGTAAGTTAGTGATACCCTTAAATTTATGATGGCTGTAAGACTTTATTGGTATTATATTTCTAGCTTCGTAATTAATATAAATAATAAAAGTAATTGTAAATTTAATATTTAAATACTATATGTAATCTACAGTGTTTATGTAATTTGTGAATCAATTGACTAGATTGAAACAAAATCAAATTAAAAAAAAAATGAATTTTTTGACGTGCCCATTGTTAAACTAAATTGAGTGATTAAGATTTGTTAAACAATAAACCGAAAAAATCGATATTTTGTTCCATAAATAACATTTGCCCACGAGGTGATTGTTTTTCTTGTCATTCCAGCCTGCAAAATAACTAAGTTTGGCGTAAATGAGAAAATCTGTTAACATGCGAGTCAGCAAGGAGAAAACAGATATTACCGGGGAATTCTCGACGATTCCCGAAACCCCAGGGAAATTTTTGTGAGAAACACGTACGGTATTGCTAAACCATCCAATCCAAAGCGCGAAATAGCAACGACGTCCACAACAGAACATTCTAGAGTGATCATGAATTATCCAATCTCTCTCTCTATATATCCAATTTCCCATCTCGTCCCCCGTTGAAAAATTCCCAGTGCCACTGTCGAATTCCAATCAACACTGCAGAATGTCGCTGATTCCAAGCTTCTTCGGCCGCCGATCAAACGTCTTCGATCCCTTCTCGTTGGACGTTTGGGACCCATTCGAGGGATGGCCTGCAGGCCCCCTCTCCGATCAAGTCGGGTCATCGTTCCCCTCCGAGACGTCGTCGCTCGCCCGTGCCAGCATCGACTGGAAGGAGACTCCGACGGCGCACGTGTTCAAGGCGGACGTGCCGGGTCTGAAGAAGGAGGAGGTGAAGGTGGAGATCGAAGATGGAAGGGTTCTTCATATCAGTGGAGAGAGGAATCGGGAACAGGAGGAGAAGACTGACACCTGGCACAGGATTGAGCGCAGCAGTGGAAGATTTGCGAGGAGGTTCAGGCTTCCGGAGAACGCTAAGGTCGATCAGGTGAAGGCTGCAATGGAGGATGGCGTGCTTACTGTGACTGTGCTTAAGGAAGGGGTGAAGAAGAGTGATGTCAAGTCCATTCAAATTTCCGGTTGAGTGGGTACTTAATACAAATACTTTACGCGCTTGTGATATGTTTTGAGTTTATAGAGTATGTTTTTTGGGTTAACTCCTTGTGTGGATTGAGGGTGCTCTGTTTCTGGTTTTGTAGCGGGTGAAATGTTTGGGGTCTGTATTATATGGCGGAGCTATGATGTGTGAAATAAAGTAAATATTAAATATTAAATTAATTGTATTGTCATTAAATTAAAATTTTTATTTATATATTAATTTCTCAAATAGTAATTGATTAGAATAATTTAAATAAAAGTTTTTATTATATCTTAAATTTATACATTAAATAAAGTTTAAAAGAAATTCTATTAAGTGTATTGAATTTTTAACAATATATATCTTTTAAATTTTAATGATTATCACGATATTATTATAATTTTTAGATAATTTATTATATATATTGCAAGTCAATAGAGATTTAAATTTAATGACGCATGCATTACTTGCTTAAAATTTGTGGGTCAAATGAATTGATTTTGCAAATTTTTTACGAGTTAAATTTAAAAATTAGATTTGTTAAAAGAAAAAGTAAGTTTAAATAAGTTTAATTTGGTGGGTCATAGATCAAGGTGAATTAATTAGTTCACCAGTTTAAATAAGTAAAATTATTATTTCTTTAATTTTAATGTTCATGTTTTTTGAAAAAAATAATTTATTAATTATTTTTAAATTATAATTTAATATAAAAATAATTTAATTATTATAAAATTAAATATAAATATCTAAAATAATTATACATAATATAAATAAATAATAAAATTAGTAAATAAAAATGTAGAAATAAAATAATAAATATAAAAATAATAAAAGGTAAAATATAAATTAAAATTAAAAATACAAATTGGCTTGCAAATTAGTTTGTGTGAGTTTGCATATTGAATTAAGTCGACCAAAATAAATTTGCTTAAAAATGAACTTTAAAGCTTCATGCTAATTTCAATTTGGTTTAGTCTAACTCATTTGTGAAGTACTCCTAAATTCAATTTGAACTTTGAAGTTAATATTTTCATTTGTTTTAAAAATTTAAGAAATAAAATATAAGATTTTAAAGTTTATGTATTATTTTTGTTATTTAATTAAAGAAATAAAGGCATATAAGATTTTAAAATTTACATATTATTTTTGTAACTTAATCAAAGTTATAAATAGTATTTCCCCTGCATGAATCCAATCTTTGTAGTTTTTGCGCTGAAGTCTATCATACATAATGGATTATCCAACCAAATGGCATATGATTGACCTTTTTGGTTAATATATTAACCTTCTCATTAAAATTTTCTTATGGTACGTTTGCTAAAAATAGCAAGATATTAAAGATCAATTGTTTATATATTAAAATCTTGTGTATAACATGTTTGCAAGTCATAATTAAAATATTGTTAAAACACCTACATATATTAAGTTGTAAGATCATCCTATATATAGAGCCTTCCGGCACGAAAATTTGTTTATGTGGTATATATCTCATTATATAATTTTAAGAATGCAAGAGATGGCTATGAGTTAATATATTCAAGTTTCTAACTTAGTACAATTGCACCCTATTGGGCCTCTTTGACATTCTACTCTTTTAAAGAATATTTTGAATAAAAGTTTATTTAGCCTAAATAGATATTTTTTTTGAGTTGTTATGAACTATTTTTTTGCAATGTTTTAAGTGATCAATTAGAACTAGAACATATTAACTCGAAAATAAAAATATGAAGACCATAAATATAGGTTTTTTAAATTTCTTTAAAATTTTCAATCATGCCAAAATTATTAAAAAAATTTCAAATTTATGAAAATTAAAAAAAATAGTACACAAATTGGATTGATCCTAAATTTTAATTATGAGATTTTAACAATATGTTTGAATTTCCCATCAAATCTTGTCTTAAATCGAGCATGTTTACTCATTAGGCTATTATAACTACTAACTTGTGACATTTTGTCCCACTTTAAATGTCAATACCTTCATTAATGCTCTAATTTGACATGTCTCCTTGTAAAATTTACTTACTCTTTCAAAACTTCATGTTAATCTTCACCTTACTTGTTTGAGTTATTATCTTGACCATTTATACTTGTCTTTTTTAGTGCTATGAAAGTTTCCTATCTCATGTTTAGTTTGTTGCCTCTATAAAATTGGTATTCTTTTAACTAAATACGTTTTTTACCGATTTCTCAAAGAGTTACTTCTGTAGGCTCCTTTTAAAGCATTCTGACACTTTATAATATCATTTTTTGACTAATTTTTTGAATTTGTTACCTTTGTAAGTCGTTTGATAGGTCGCTTGCACGGATACCATCATCATAACAAAAGTGCATGCTAATATTATAGCTCATGAATAGTGCTTAGCACTTTGAATTGCTTGCTACCTAATGTCCTATTGCATTGGTATAAAAGTTAAGGCTCATGCTTGAGTTACACATAGGCCCTATAACTTTACTCACAAGTCGCATTACTTTTAGTCAATTCATGATACTTTACAATATCATTCTTACACTCAATTGGATCCTCTAATTCTTTCTAAATTGATACTCATTAGCATCTTATTAGTTACCACAACTTTCTCAAAGTTAATACACTCTAGTCTCACAGTCCTTATAACTCCTCTTATCTCGATCAACATTTAACAATGTCTAGGCTTTAACAATTCTAACTCGACTGCATCCTTTAACGAATTCTTCGAGTATATCCTTTGATGGCTTTCCTACTTTAATGTTTAAAAAATCATTGAGCATAAAGTCCTCTCACACTCTAATTTGAGTTTTACTTTACCTTTGCATGAGTAAATATGAATTCATGGTCATCGCTACAAATTCTTTTAACAATACAACTATATAATACTAGTTTACTAACCTTCCTCCAAGTCATAATTATGACTCTGTAAAGTAATTATGTAACCTAACCCATTACATTAAAGAATCTTATGGTAAATTGTATGCTCTTTATCAAACCTACAGATTATGTATATTGTATTGATTCATCCAAATCTTTGCCTCGCCCATCAATTATGCTCCCTCGGGCAATACTTCTCCAAGTAGCATAAATTATCCCTCAAGATTGCCTTAACATGATTTGGACTACTCCTTTTGAAGTAATCTACTTTACCCTTTGGAAATGCTCATTTGAACAACTTAAATAATCTTTCTGAATTGCCTTAACATGATTTTGGATTCCTCTCATTAGAGTAATCCGTTCATTTTCTTTAACTATAGTCATGCATTTTTGCATAATCAAAGATTTGCCCTTTGGCTTCATTGATCCTTCTAGAAATGATCAAGTCTTCTGACAAAAGCAAGGCTTCTCTTATTATACTGGTCATCAATTCACTCATTCCTTTGGATAGTGATTTGTTTCTCTCAATGCTATAATTATGAATAAGTGCATAACCAATGTCCTGTGTACATAACTAAGCTAGTCATCTAGCACAAATGCTTATGCCTAATGCACTAATTAATGATCATTTGGATGCATCATCCTTCAGCATACTAGTTTTTCAAGTTAATTAATAACTCATCTAAGTTTAAGAATGTTAGTTTCGCACATCCTTTATATGGTATTGGATAAACTACATTTAAACTAATTGGGAGTACAAATCGAGCATTTTTACCAAATGTCACAAATTGGTAACTCTCTAGTTGAAATCGTATAGTACATGCTTACCACTCTTGGTGAATATGTCAACCTTCCTATGAAAATGTTCTCATGGTGCACTTGGTAAAAATAGTGATATATTATAGATTTATCACTTATACAATAAAATTTTATGTACAACATATCCATAAACCATAATTAAATGTTGCCAAAGCATCTGCGCATATTGAGTTACAAAATTACCCTATACATAGAGCCTTTAAGAATAATGAGTTTAAAAAAAGAAAAATTGAATAGGGAAATAAGAAGGAAGACACTTTATTCACTTGGTATATGCTTTATTATATGATTTTGAGTGTAAAAAAGATAGTCATGAGTCAATACACTTAATTCTTTACCTTAATGCTAAAGTGCGTTGTTAGACCTTCCCAATATTCTACTCTTTTAAAAAGCAATTTAAACAAAAACTCATCCGATATAGGTAGATATATTTTTCAAGTTGTCATAAGCTTTTTTTGCAATTCTCTAGGTATCTAATTTGTACCAAAACACACTAGCACAAAAATAAAAATGTGAGAATCACAAATATAAACTTTTTGAACTCTTTTATATTATTAAATTATGTCAAAATTATCAAAATACTCTTAAATTTTTTTAAAAAAACACAGAAGTGGAATTAATCTCAAATTTGAAGCACAAGTTCTCTATAACATGTTTTATTTTTTTACAAAGTCTAGTTTTAAATCAAGCACATTTACCCACTGAATCATCACAATTGTCAACTTGTGACACTAAGCCGTAAACAAGTTTACTCACAAAATAAAAGAAAATAACTTTTTTTTAAAAAAGAAAATTATTTTTATTAAATTTCTTATATTTGGCATTGATTATATTAGCTATTTTTTTTATCATTTTATGACTTTATAATTATATTTTTATTGAAGTTATTTCAAAAGAAAAAAAAAAGGAGGCTGGTTACGCCTCAAAGGATATATCAGTTTATCACTCGTACGCCATAAACAGTCCCCAGGTGGAATGCATTTTAAGGTTCATAGATTTACTAAGTAAATCCAAGGTAGAATATACATACCTGCGGATGCGAATATACATAACTGCGGATGCATTTAACTATTGGACATGCAGTTTGAGCATATGGTAGCAGCTTTGCTCAAACATATCGTAAATAAATTGATAAGTTATATTACATAGCTTATATGTCAATCAAATTGAGTGAATTGTAATAAAATTGAATTTGAAAATAAAAAGTAATTTTTTACATTAACAATTCAATGTCACATTAAATTAATTTAAGTGGTTAAGATTAGTTCTAAATTTGAATTAATTAAAGACAAGTAATCTAAGTTATAAACCGAAATTATGAGAAAATTCATGAAACTACTTTAACCAAATAGTTTTGCTACAAAGTAAATAACATTCTCCTTCAAAAGTAGGTGTTTTTCTTGTGACTCCAGCCTGCAAAATAACGAAGCTGGGCGTAAATGAGAAAATTTGTTAACATGCAAGTCAGCAAGGAGAAAACAGAAAAACTGTAAGGGGATTCTCGAAAATTCCCGAAACTGCAGGGAATTTTTTGTGATTAACTCGTACAGAAAAGCTTAGCCGTCCAATCCCGAGCGGGAGATGGCAACGACGACTGCAACAGAATATTCTAGAGTGATCATGAATTATCCAATCTCTCTCTATATATCCACTTCCCCCTTTCCCTCCTCTCCCTGAAAAATCCCCGAAATCACTGTTGAATTCCATACAACCCTGTATTGCAGAATGTCGCTAATTCCAAATTTCTTCGGCCGCCGATCAAACGTCTTCGATCCCTTCTCACCGGACGTTTGGGACCCGTTCGAGGGATGGCCCACACGCCCCCTCTCTGATCAACTCCGGTCGTCGTTCCCCTCCGAGACGTCGTCGCTCGCCCGCGCTAGCATCGACTGGAAGGAGACTCCGACGGCGCACGTGTTCAAGGCTGACGTGCCGGGGCTGAAGAAGGAGGAGGTGAAGGTGGAGATCGAAGAAGGAACGGTTCTTCATATCAGTGGGGAGAGGAACCGGGAGCAGGAGGAGAAGACTGACACCTGGCACAGGATTGAGCGCAGCAGTGGGAGATTTGCGAGGAGGTTTAGGCTTCCGGATAACGCGAAGGTCGATCAAGTGAAGGCTGCAATGGAGGATGGCGTGCTTACTGTGACTGTGCCTAAGGAAGAGGTGAAGAAGACGGATGTCAGGTCCATTCAAATTGCTGGGTGAGTGAGTACTTAATGCAAACACCTTGTCTGCATACGATATGTGTAGGGTTTATATGTGAATAGTGGAAGATTAAGCTTTTCTGGGCTGACATCTTATGTCGATTAAAGGGTGCTCTGTGTCTGGTTTTGCAGTTGGTGATATGTTTGGGTTCTGTTATAGATTGCGGAGCTATGATATGTAATTAATCAACTGGCGGTTTCTTCAGCTATGATATGTAAATACTTATCTCCTATGTTGTTGAAATGAACAGATAGTTCATATTGTAACCTAGTGCCTAGTAAAATTTGAAGGAATTAATTAGATTGAGAAACAAGAGACTTGCGAGGAGAAACCAACTCTAGCAATTCATTCGTAGGGTTGATTTTAACAAGAACTTTAACAAATGCGGATCGTAGTTACATGTGAAGATCAAAGCGTTCAAAAAATGGTAGCTTACAGACACCCAACACCTATTTAAAAACCGGAACAAACCAGGGCAAGCTATCAAATTGACCATAATATTGAGCCGGAGATTTGGATAGCCTCAGTCACTTAATCAAAGATGACTAGTTTGTAGGATATAGAATTTGGTTTGAACTCGAATTATGATAAATTTTTTTGCTAGTTCTCGATTCGACTTGAAAGGATAAAATTCAATGATCAATGTGATCCGTTTGATAATATAAAAAATGTTGTCAAATCGTAAATCTAATTACGTTTAATTTGAGTTGAAATAATATAAAATTTAATTTTTCAATAATATACAAACTTCAAATATAAATTGGTCTAAAAGTTAAATTAAAATTCTATTTAATGCTTGCAATTTACAAATTAATTAAAAACAAATTGTAAGATTCTTGTAATATTTAATTTTATTAATTTTATTTTTACTAGAAGTTTGTGTTAATTTGATTCTCATAAAATTAAAAAATTTTAAAATTTTCTTTATTGATATAATAATCTAGTATTGTATTTCATTTATGAAAAATTAAAATTAGAAAATTTTTAATTTTATGAGAATTAAATTGATGTAAATTTTTAATTAAGAATGAAATTAATATAAAGCATTACAAAAATTAAAATAAATCGAGCTCATCAAGCAGGTGAATGGTTAGGCTTTGTCTCTTCCCTTTAGGCGCAGGGACAGCGTGCTTGGATCAAAGGGGGGATGTACCGTGTGAAGATGTTAAATTTATATGATGATTCATTCTTGCAATATATGCAGTTATGCACGAACATTCTTGGTGATGATTAGTATTGTAGGTCTGTATTCTAAATAACGAACATCATATTACGAATTTTTGTGCTGTAATGGAAATGGAGGGGAAATGTATTTAAGGGTCAAAGATTTATAATTAGCAAATTCAAAATATATATACGCCCATCTGATTTCTGTAACCCAATAAATGCATTTGATTACTGTCCTTTGGAAAAATAGTCAATTTCAAATGTGAATTATATGTACTGTGAAAGGAAAGCCTTTAAAATAAAGAATGTGTAGCGTAGAAGATGAAGCAAATGCATCCATTTGAGATTCATAATTCACCATCTCAATGCATAATTTGCCCACATCAAACGGTCAATTTATGGGCCGAGTATGAATTCTTGTTGTTCGCTGTATATGTTCATTAAGTGGGGTGATGCTTCCGGATGTATTTGATTTTTTTTTCAAAAAAATAAAAAAGAAACAATTAATCGCATTTTAGAAAGTGTATGAAAGAATCCTCATACTTGTTTCTTATCTTAATCAATATTATAATGTTATATTTGGACCTTCCCTCCTTTATATTTGAAGTTACAAAATTTAATGTGTTCATGTATGAAGTGACACTCACTATTGTCATAATATTTATATTTATTTTGTAGTACACTACATGTGAGTAGAATTTCTTGAGAATAATTATTGAAAGTCGATGAATGGTTTATATCAACTAAAAGGTTAGGAGAAATCTTTTTTTTTAAAAAAAAAATTATACAAGCTATGGAGAGCTAAAATTTAAATAAACTTACGGATTAGAATATGTATGCTGCATTATGATTTTATTTGCAACCTAATTACTAATAATTAAAATGAGATCACTTGTGTTTTTAACATTTCATTCACATGCACACTTTGTCCAAATATAATAGAATCCAACACATGACTTGATATGCTCTTGCTGCACCATTAAATTGAAACAAAGCTCCAAAAATTAAATTTGTGCCATCTCTTACAATATTTTTGTTAAGTTTGATTAAAATTCAAATTGCTGTTAATTAGTAATTATTTTTTATTATGAGTTTTTTTCTATTTAAATTATTTTTTTGTGTTCAAGCAAAATTGATGTTCCTTGTGAAATAAGTATTTCAAAGCTATTATTTTTTTACCAAACAAGTATTTTAAGGCAATGTTTAAGATGTAAGAGAAAGAGAATAATGTAAGTGCGTAGGGTTATGTGAAAATTCTTGTGGAGGTGGTTTGTGAGTGACATAAGGATAATGATTAGGAAATTATGCAATTATAATTGAGAATTTTCACATGTATTATTTTGTAATATTTGATAATATAATCGATCTTTTCTCACTTATTATTTTTTCTTTTAGAGTTTAAGATTTTTTTACATTAAATTGTTTGTGTGCTAATGTGCTAGTCTAATTAATTTAATTATTTGATATTTAGATGTTTGGAGATGAAATACTTTTCCTAATTGATATTAAAGTGGATTCAATCCTATGAGAATGATAATATGAGAAAGCAAAAGCCTATTTTGATTTCACATGAAAGATGAAGATGATAGTAAATGTTGATGTGTGGACATAGTTGGTTGAGTTTGTATAAGAATTTATGTTGACCTAAGCAATAGAGAGAGAAAGTTGTAGTTAATGATAAGGATAAATATATGTAAAGATTATGTTAGTTTCATAAAGGTGTTTACAAGTTTGAAATTTTTATAAATGTGAGATATTTTTATAAATGAGTGGGTTATGGATAGATTTCGGTAAAGTTAGTTACGTGTGATTAAGGTGGAGTAGCTTAGTAGAAAGATGAGTGTCATAGTTTGAAGAAATTGCAATGATAGGGAACTCTTATGGTTGACACCCAATGATTAGTATTATTTAGCAATTGTTGGAGTATGAAAATTAATGAAGATAATGGAATTTATGTCAAGATGGATATTATTGAATTTGATCTAAATTCAAGTTATTATCAATTAATAAACATTTTCTATTATAAGTTATTTTCTTATTCAAGTTAGATTTTTGTATTCAAGTGAAATTCTTTACCAAATCATTATTTTTGAATTATAAATATTTGTACTAACCTATAGTTTGATATATGAGAGAAATAATAATAAGTGTTGATGGGTCATGTAAAAATCCTCATAGAAATGGTTCATGAGTGGTTTAGGGATATTGACTAGAAAATTGTGTGGTTATAGTTGAGAATCTTTATATGCATTGAATTGTTCATATTTTTTTCTTAATCTTTGTGTGCTAATGTGCCACTTTATTTAATTTAATTGTATGATATTTATGTGTTTGGATATGATTATATGAGATATTTTGAATAATTTCTTCTGCAATCTCAATCCCCAACATCTCAATTTCTTCTCTCAAAATTTTCACTCAACATTGATTTTATCAAAATTAAGCATTTGTTTGATTCCTCAAACTAGGTAAAGCTAAGGCTTTGTGTCACTGTAATTCGCCGGCTATCTGTAGATGCTAGGATTGTCCACAAGCCTTTAATCGTTCAAAATATCCTAATAAGTATGCCTCCTTGTTTATGCAAAAGAGGATATCAGCATTGATAGTGAATTTAAGGACAAATTAGGATGAAATAATTCCAAAACAAGGCTAATAAAGGAGTGCATAGGCAGTCGTGGATGCAAAAATTTTAAGATTAGGGGATTAAAAATAAAATATTATAAAATTTTAGGAGAATTATATAAATTTTCATAATGTATATCGTATTAAATTTTAAAGAAGGGGTGGAGCCCAACCTAACCCCCTGTCTTCGCCCTTATGCACAATTTACACCTAAAATTTTTTATTAAATTTGAATGAAAATTTAATAAAAATAAATATGGGTTAATGGTATAAGTTGCAAATAACACTTACTTTTAAAATTAAATAGGCTACATGACAAAATTGAGTCTTGAGCCATGATTCATGGTTTCAATTGGAAAGAAGACAGCATTTATTGAGTCATTCTAATCAGCTGGGGTTGGCATTGGATGTGCTTCACCCAGCTTTTAGTCGTATAATTTTATTTCGAATTAAGATTGAAAGGTTAGCGAAGGGTGAAGAGAAAGACCAGCTGAAGTTTTGGCACCGCGAGAAGTACCATTTTAAGAGGTCGTTTGGTTCATGCAGGAAATAACTTCCCATGGGAAGTTGAATTTCCTAGGAAGTTACTTCTAGGAAGTTACTTACTGTGTACACTTCATAGGAAATCCTTAAATGTTATTTGGTTGACATAAAGGAAGTCACATATCCCAAGAAATAAATTCTTATATTTTGTTTAGTTCAACTTTGAATTTCCTAGGAAATAATAATGAAATGACTACAATATCCTCAATAATAATTTAATATATATTAATAGATATTAATTAATTTTAAAGAGGTGATAGCGCCATATTTTTTTAAATAGGTTCCAATTTTATGATTTATGAATGTTATATACTAAAATTACTCTTTTTTTAATTGTGTAAATGCGGTGGTAAATTAAAAATTTTAAAAGGTCATAAATTCTTTATTAGTTAACCAATGTTTGCATAACCACTCATTTTCAATTTTTTTCATTTGCTCTTTCAACAAAAAATAAGAAAATATGGGTTTGATGAAGTCTACTTGATTAAAAATGTATAAATTAAGTTCAAAACTTTGATTGATCATAACTTTGTGCTTGATTGTTTGTTTTAAGTGAATTTTTTTTTTTGATTTCATGTAATTTTTTGAGATCTACGTGCTTGCAAAATACCTAAGGTGTTTTACCCACTTTGATTTAGTAAAAAAAGTATTTTTCAATAATTTTTTTAATTTTTTTTAATTTCTTGTTATTTTTTTAACTTTGATCTTATTTTTATTAATTTAAATTCATTCGAATCCCATATTAAAAATTTTCTTCCTAACCCTTTTGGTGTCTAGTAGTGTTATAATAATTTTTTTAACAAATAAAATTACTAAAAAATAATTTATTACTATTTGTAAACTAAATAGTAATATGTTATTGTTTCTTTCTAAGACAGTAACATGTTACTATTTTTTTTAAAATAGTAACACTAACTAAAAATCTCAAATAAATGAATAAATCATATCTAATTAACAATTAAACTGTCAAATAATAGTATGTTATTGTTTCGTTCCAAAGCAGTAACATGTTATTGTTTTGTTCTAAAATAGTAACACCAACTAAAAACCTCAAATATATGAATAAATCATGTCTAATTAACAATAAAACTACCAAATAATAGTATGTTATTATTTTATTCCAAAACAGTAATACCAACTAAAAATCTCAAAATAAATGAATAAATCATGTCTAATTAATAACCAAACTATTAAATAATAGCATGTTACTATTTCGTTCCAAAATAGTAACATGTTACTGTTTCGTTTCAAAACAGTAATACCAACTAAAAATCTCAAATAAATGAATAAATAATGTCTAATTAACAACCAAACTACTAAATAACAGCAACATGTTACTGTTTCGTTCCAAAACAGTAACACAAACTAAAAACTTCAAATAAATGAATAAATCATGTCTAATTAACAACCAAACTGTTAAATAATAGCATGTTACTGTTTCGTTCCAAGACAGTAACATGTTACTGTTTCGTTCCAAGATAGTAACACTAACTGAAAACCTTAAATAAATGAATAAATCATGTCTAATTAATAACAAAACTGTTAAATAATAGCATGTTACTGTTTCTTTCTAAAACAGTAACATGTTACTGTTTCGTTTCAAAATAGTAACACCAATTAAAAACTTCAAATAAATGAAATAAATGAATAAATCATATCTAATTAACAACCAAACTGTCAAATAATAACATGTTACTGTTTCGTTCCAAGATATTAACATGTTACTATTTCGTTTCAAAATAGTAACACTAATTCAAAACTTCAAATAAATGAATAAATCATGTCTAATTAATAACAAAACTGCTAAATAATAGTATATTACTATTTCGTTCAAAGACAGTAACATGTTATTATTTCGTTCCAAAATAGTAACACTAACTAAAAATATCAAATAAATGAATAAATCATGTCTAATTAACAAACAAACTGTCAAATAATAGCATGTTACTGTTTCGTTCCAAGACAGTAACATATTACTATTTCGTTTCAAAATAGTAACATCAATTGAAAACCCCAAATAAATGGATAAATCAAGTCTAATTAACAATCAAATTGCTAAATAATAGTATGTTATCATTTTTTTCTTTAGACAGTAACATCAATTAAAAATCTCAAATAAATAGATAATAACATATTACTGTTTTTTCTCTAGACAGTAACATATTACTGTTTCGTTCTAAAATAATAACATCAATTAAAAATTTCTAAATAAATGGATAAATCAAGTCTAATTAATAATCAAATTGCTAAATAATAGCATATTACCATTTTTTTCTCTAAACAATAACATGTTACTGTTTCGTTCCAAAACAGTAACATCAATTGAAAATTTCAAATAAATAGATAATAGTATGTTACTATTTATTCTCTAGACAGTAACATGTTACTGTTTCATTCCAAAATAATAACACAGTAACACTAATTAAAAATCTTAAATAAATAGATAAATCAAGTTTAATTAATAACCAAATTGCTAAATAATAGTATGTTACTATTTTTTCTCTAAATAATAGCATGTTACTATTTCGTTCTAAAACAATAACATCAATTAAAAATCTCAAATAAATAGATAATAGCATATTACTATTTTTTCTTTAGATAGTAACATATTACTGTTATGGATAAATCAATTGAAAATTTCAAATAAATGGATAAATCAAGTTTAATTAAAAATTAAATTATTAAATAATAATATATTACTGTTTGTTCTCTAAACAGTAACTAATTAAGAAAATTTTAATTCTAATTGATATGTTTGTATATGTGTGTGTGTGTATTTAATTTGACTTATAGTGCTTGAAATTTGATATTAAAAAATATTTATAAAATTTAAAGAAAATTTAATTTTAATATTCAAATAATTTCAATCAACAAATAGAATATATAATTACATAATGCAATTAATATAATATATATTAAAATTTTAATTTAATATATATTAAAATAAATGAATAAATCAAGTTTAATTAAAAATTAAATTATTAAATAATAATATATTACTGTTTGTTCTCTAAACAGTAACTAATTAAGAAAATTTTAATTCTAATTGATATGTGTGTGTGTGTGTGTGTGTGTATTTAATTTGAGTTATAGTGCTTGAAATTTGATATTAAAAAATATTTATAAAATTTAAAGAAAATTTGATTTTAATATTCAAATAATTTCAATCAACAAATAGAATATATAATTACATAATGCAATTAATATAATATGTATTAAAATTTTAATTTATTCAAAATATTTATATAATCAAATTAAATATATCATATTATATTTATATTATTTAATAATTATAATCTAACTTTCAAATAATAGCAATAGATAAAATAAAAAAGAAGTAAAATAAAATTATGTAATAAAATAAATAAAAAAATAAAATAATAAGTGGGTTATAAAATAACGTAAGAATTAAATAAAAGTATGTTGTTAATTAATTCATTTAAATTAAATATTTAAATTTTTTCATAAAATAATAATAATAAAATATGTCATGTAATATATATATATATATATATATATATATATATATATATATATATATATATATATATATATATATATTAATTAATAAGCAAATTGTAAAATAACAGTAACACCAACTAAAATGAATATTCACAAAGTAAAATCTGATAATCAATTAAAAGGGTAAAATTGGTATTGATTGATTTTAGTAAGGATATTTTTGTCTATGAATTAGTTAAAAACAGAGGAAATAGAACTTACCTAAGGGGGAGTGGGTAAGTGATTTCTCGTATTTTATGGAAAACACAAGTTCTCAGAAAGATTTATTTTCTCTCATTTATGCAATCAAACAATTCTATGATAATTTATATCCTGAGAAATACAATTTTCGTCATTTTTGTTGCAAACCAAACGATCCCTTAGTGTAGAAATCTAGATTCACCCCTTAATTAGCTCATCTGCATGAATTTCAAGTAAGAAAATTAATTTTGTATAAAAGTAAGAAAAATCGTCAAATTTTGACTTGATAAATTTTAATATATTTTAATTTTAATCATCCATGAAAAATTTGATGGTTATCACTTAATGCACACCTATAAGATACTATCCACTAGCATGATGGAAAAACTTAAGTGTTCATACTTTATTACATAAAAGATTTCAAGATTGTATTTTATTTTTTCGTGGGCCACAAATTGCAGAAATAAAATTAGAATTTAATTAGAATTTTAAATTTACATATGCTCCTATAATACATTTTCAAACAAATGATTATTAGTATACTACTGAATTTAATTATTAGATTTCATTCATCCTACAAAGTACTGCACAGATGAATGAAATCCAAAAATTTAAATCAATGGTGCACCATAATCATCACCAATAATTTGGCCTTCGTATTACAACAAATTGCCAGAATGTGATTGCTGATGTTCCCAAATAGTATAAGAATCATAGTGCTCTATATATTCGATCATCCTAAAGACAATATGCGATTAACCAACCCATCCAAAGAACAGTAAGAGGAACCACCTTCTTTCAAGCAAAGATCTGCCTTGTCTTTCAAATTTAAGACACACTGTCTTATCTCCTTTCCTTCATCACCCACCATTATTTTCTTGATAGTCCTCTCTATCTCTCCCCTCTCCAACTCGTTTTGCAATTGCAACCCAAACTTCCACAACCCACTAACATACCTGGCATTGATCTTTTGGTCTGCAAAAAAAGGCATACATATCATAGGAACACCTTCACATATGCTCTCCAATGTTGAGTTCCAACCATTATGCGTCCAAAATGCCCCTACTGCAGGATGGCTCAGTACTTGCTCCTGAGGAGCCCACTTCACAATATGACCTCTTCCTCCTACATTCTCTAAAAACCCATTTGGCAACGGTTCAAGCCAATCCGAGCCACGGATCAATCCTGGTCTAACCACCCATAGAAATGGTTGGTCGCTGTTGGCTAACCCCCAAGCAATCTCCAAGAAGTCAGCCTCACTCATAGCAACCATACTCCCAAAGCTCACATAAACAACAGATTTGGGCTCTTGTTTGTCTAACCAGGAGATACAGGTTTTGTCTGCAGTGAATAAGCTGCTAGAATTCGAAGATGAGCCAGCAGGGAAGTATTTGTGGAAAGGGCCAACTGGGTAGATTGGGATGGAAAATTCTTGGCGAAGTTTTATAAGTGCAGATGATTCCAACTCCTCAAAGGAGTTCCAAATCACTCCCGAAGAGGTCTTGCATTCATTAACAAAACGAACAACTAGATTATAGAACGCCTCTGGATCTCGTTTTTCAATCTTAGGAAGGTCCTTCACTTTCAGTGGTGGCAGCTCAACCACAGGCTCTTCCAATCGAGATTCTGAATTTTCCAAAGATTTAAAAAAAAAAAAGGCAAATGTCAATGTTTTAAGACCCCATCAGGGACATAATCATCTCAAATGCATGTCTAGATTGCAATTTACAAAACATAATAAAGAATCAACTAGGTAAGATTATTGAAGAGAAACTACTAGAAATTCAGGAAGCAAAAGCAAAACATCTTCAAACTGGGTGGAGGAGATAAATAAACAAATGAATTGATCACATAGAACCATTAACAAGTTAGACGGAAACTTTTCAAGCAGTATATTAAGATCCAAACAATTAAAGGATATTTTCTTAAATAATAAGGGAATGTGCATGGACTTCAAGAGCCTCTCACAGCAATACATTGTATAAAATCACAATAAAATACAAATACAATTTGAGATTAAAAAATGATTAAAAAAAAAAAAAACTGTGCATGATCACTGAGGAAAAACAATTAAGAGCTGTATTCACCCAGCAGAAACGAAACAATTTTGTATTGTGTATCATGCAACAAGTGAACCCTATAACCTGAAATTTGATCAAACTGTAAAGTTCAACTCTTTCCGTCACTAAATCAAATATCAACTTTTAAGATGGGAAATTTCATTTTATCACTGAGTCCTACATCAGTTCAAATTGGTGATTTGCAATCTTAAAAGCACCAATGAAGAAGAGCCCACCTTGAATGGGGAGATAACCTTTCTCTCTCAAAAGAGGAAACAAAGCAAAAACCACAAACGACGACGCTCCCGCAGTCCTTAACACAAGCCTCGGAATCTTAAGCTTATCGCAAACACCTTGCGTGAAATGAAGAGAAGCATCGGCGATTAGGCACGCAATTTTCTCCTCCTGGGAGCCATCAGATAACAAATTTTCCAAGCATTGCTTCAGGGGTTCTGCACATCGGATGCCGATAAGATCGTTGAGATCAATAGGATCCGAAGTGGAGGCTTCGGATTCGGACAATCCATCAGGGATCGAATGGAAAGTGAAATTGGGGTACCCAGCATGGTTAGGGGAATTGAAAACGGTGTGAATGATGATAATGGAGAAACCCTTTGAATAGAGGATTTGTGCGAGCTGAAGTAAAGGTGTTATGTGGCCTTGGAATGGTGAAGGGATCAGTGCTATTCTTCGGGCTCTTT
Organism: Sindora glabra; assembly: GCA_020226215.1. Classification (NCBI taxonomy): domain Eukaryota; kingdom Viridiplantae; phylum Streptophyta; class Magnoliopsida; order Fabales; family Fabaceae; genus Sindora; species Sindora glabra. The sequence continues at coordinate 100,124,412 of CM035227.1, read as the reverse complement.
GACTTAGCTGCTCCATTTGTGTGGTGTATTCTTCTTTGTCTTCGGGCTCTGCAGGGAGGCCTCGACAAGAAATCAAACGGGACTACGGTAACCTGCCGAGAAAAGCATAGTGGGTTGTTGGATATGGTTTTATTTTTGTTTTTTTTTTTAAAAATATTTTTAAATAAAAAGTTAAAATTAAAAGATAATACTATAAATAAAAATATTTTATTTAATTATAAAATTAAGAAAATAAATTTAAAAAATAATTAAAAATATTTTTTTATTTTTAAATTATATATTTAAAAAATAATTTTTAAAAATAAATTTTTTATTTTTATAAATAGAAAAATAAAATATTATTTTAAAAAATAGAAAACAAAGAGGATGGTTTTGAATTTCTCACTCGGTCAAAAAAAGGGAGGAGGACTAGTAAGGTCACGACTCACGCATGACGTAGGCATAATGTTCGGCAAGTGGAGGATTTGGACTCCTGCTGGCCCAAGATTGCATTTTTAGGATGGTTGATTTTTGGAGGCTTTTTCACTTTGATATTTTATTGTCGGGTTAAGAATTAAGAATAATTTTTATTTTTAGAAGTTCATATCTTGGCATTTTTGCAAATAACAATTTTATATATATTAAAAATTAAATTTTAAATTAAATTTTTAATAAAAATTAATAATTATCATTGAATATAATATAATTGAATAAATTTATAATTTATTTTCAATACTTATAGCATTTTCAATTGGCTTATCTTATAAAATATTGAACTTTTTTTATTGATTATTATTTGAACTTATTTTTTATAACTTGGTTAATATTTAGACAACTTTAGACCATAATTATATGAATCTAGTTGATTGATTATATAATTTAATTTTTATTAATATATTAGAAAAAAGGTTATATTGAATTAATTTTAGCATGAAAATACTTAATTTGATATAATTGAGTAGTTTATATATCTAAATATTTTATTATCTATTTATAAAAAATATTTTTACTTAAAATAATAATAAAAATAAAAATAATTAAGCTTTTAAATCGAATTTCAAATTATATATAATTTTAATTGGATTGGATCAAATTGTTTAAAAATTAAATAGGCTAAGTTATGACTCGAACCATTGTATTTTATGTAGTTATATATAAAAAACTTAGTTCAGAACTCAATGAGTTAGTTCATGTACACTTCTACTTCCCAAAATATTTGGTAAGGGAGGTTGAAATCTTACATTTTCATAATATAAAATCTTTTAAAATGATTTTTCATTGTTACAACTAATTTGACTTATTATTATTAATTATTATTCATTATTCACAATTAATTGAAGTATCTTTTTTATTGACTATCACTGACTAACATCCTTTTTCCTTCTTCGTTAATGATCATTAGATTTGATCATGAAAGCACTTAACTTATTAGACCTGACCTAAAAGAATATGAAAGTTGGGCTTTATTGTTATAGCTCAAATGTTAGTTAATTTTTTTTTTATCAAAATGCTATTAATATTCAACTAGAATTTAGATCATAATTATACGAATCAAATTTATTCCTCTCAAATTAATTATATAAATTTATTTTCATTAATATATTTATATATCATAAAAATAGTTATATTTAATTATTTTTAATATAAAAATATTTAATATGTTAGAATTAAATATTTTATATGTTTAAATCTTTTATGATTTATTTAGATTTATATTTTGTTAAATAAAAATTTATTTTTTCTTAAAATAATAATAAGAATAAAAATAATTAAATATTTAATTCATGCCAAAATTTTTAAAATTAAATTGGCCGAGCTTGGACTTGAACTATTATATTTATGTAATTATACATGAAACAACTTGACTTAAGATTTAACAACATGACCTATTAACCTTTTTATTGATCATTAATTATTCCATTTATTATTGTTGACCACTATTTACTAGAGTGGTAAAAAAATAACTACCTAATGCAGCCTGTACAAATTAGATCAATTTTTATTATCTAAGTTAGGTCAAATTGAATTTACGAGCTAATTTAAACTAAAAATGGATTTGTTAGGTAGACTTAAGTAGGCATGGGCCTTCGATTTTGGGCTTATTAGGATCTATACCTAGCCAAAACCAATGCTCTTAAATCTTTTTTAAAGCTTGCAAATCAAAATGATGTTGTTTGGAGAGTATCATATAACCCATTGTTATCTTTTCAACTACAACCTTAGCCACCATGGTTCCTTTTTCTCATTTCTGCAAATGAAAACCCTAGTAGAGCTAAGCTCACTAAGTATTATTTTAGTGAAGTATTCAAAAATGCTACTTGTAATTGAGCCTATCTCACTATTAAGATTATCTTCAACATCACATAAATATAGAGTCAAAGAGGAGTTCCCTATTGAAAGGGGATTGAATTTCTCATTTGAAATTGATTTTTGTGGTCTATTAACTTCATTGAAGGATCATGAAGAAAAGATCTTAATGCTAATAAGAAGAAACTTATTATGATTTTGGGTGTGTTTGTTGACTTTGTGGATTGTAAGGTTATATTCTTTATAAAGTATGGCTTTATGAGAATAAAAATGCACAGCTCTCTTGCAAAGAAAATAACTTGTTAAGAATCAGAATTTTAATAGGAAAAAGAGAATGAGGGAGTAAATTAATTATTTATAGATATCACAAAGAGGGAAGAACATTTGTTTAACAGCAAGCTTGATAGTATGGTAGATGTTGCAATCACAACTAGTGATAAAATACAACTTGGTCTAATAAGCAGAACATAAAAGCCTCATCTTTCTTGCATCCATCATATTGTAACTTCCTTTCTCTCACTTACTTGTTCTATTATTAACTTACCCTGACTCAGTTAAAACTGATGAACCCACTACAGCTCAAAAATAAATAGACTTAAGAAATTTTAAGTAGAAATAAGCTCACAAAATATGGCTCGAATGCCATTTTTATTAGTTGGGGAAGTAGCCCAATCTAGTCTGACCTGGCCCAAGATCACTTTTACTGTCTATATCAATGAGTTGAGCTCCTTTAAAAGATACACTTCATAAGAAGAAGCGAAATATTACCATTTTTTATAAAAAAAATTAAGGAATCAAAATTTAATAAATAATAATAAATTAAAAAAAATTTAGAAACATTTTTACTCACTTCTTTAATTTTTTTCATTAAAAGTACGTGATATTATATTTTATCTTTTAAAGTGCATTTGACACTTAATATATTTTAGACGGGCCAAATATATTATTAATTATTATTCACTACTATTAATTATATAAATTTTCTTTTAGGTTGATTACCTAATATTTGATGAGAATACTTTTAATAATCAAACAAAACTCTTAAAGATGTTCAAATTAATAAAAAATAATATTATAATAATTTTAAAAATATTAATTGAATAAAATGTAATAATATAACATTTCTAAATTTATATTTTTAAAAATATTAAAATTCTTTAGAAAAAGTACAATTTTGCAAAATAAAGGAGAAAGCAAAACAAATAAAAAGGATGGAAATGGGCTTAAAATATAAGAATTTGTTTGTGTACTATTTTTCAAAACAGTTTTCTTCCATATGTGTGTGTGTGTGTTTAAAGAATAAAGGTTCTTATTTGGACAACTATTTTTACAATATGCTTTTGAATGTTGTAAATCTAAATATGTAATTCAAAAATAGAAAAAAAATAACTTTTAGATATTTTAAACTTATTTTTTATATTTATATCAATTTTATAATTAAATACAATTGTTCCTAATTTTCTCATTGTATATTCTATATTTTTATTTAATTTAAAAATAATTTTTAAATAAATATAACTTTTAAAAATAAATTTTTAAAAAATAAGAATATATTCAAATAAATCCTCAAATTGTTAAAAATATTTTGTAAGAAATTAAAATATATAATTATTGCATTTGAAAAGTATAGTGTTATTATTCATAACTAAATTTCCTTCCTTTGCTTAGGGATGGTAAGGTGGTTGAGTAAGAATAAATCAACTTTCTTTTATCTTATGCTCTATTGTTAGAAATAAAATATTTTCTTATCTTATTCTCCATGATCAGAGATACAATTCATCCCATTCAATACCTCAAAAGGTAACAAAGCTTTACGAAGACTTTCAAGAAATGATAAAAAAAGGAAATTAGAAAAATATGAATATTAAATTAAGGATTATAAGTTTATACGTAATTATTAGATAATCTTAAATACTAGTAAATGCAAAATAAAAGGGACAAATCTAAATTTAAATATTACAAATTATACATAATTAATAAAATGTTATAATATAAATCAAAAGTCATATATAATTAATTTAAAAAATTTGAAACTTAAAGAAAAATAAATTGCTACATAACCAATAAAATATTATTACTTTCTACCTTTATTATTTCAAGTGAAACTTTAATGTGTTTCAAATTTAAAACAATTAAATTACTAAAATACCTAAAAACTTATATATATATATATATATATATATATATATATATATATATATATATATATATATATATATATATATATAGTATGTGTGTGTGTGTGTGTGTGTGTGTGTGTGTGTGTGTGTGTGTGTGTGTGTGTAAGCTTATATTTTAATATATAAGGTGAGAATATAATAATTTTATAATAATAGGACTCTATGTGACAAGGCAAGATCTTAGTGTCCTATCCTTACTATTTTGTTTAAGGTCAAATTTTGCCTTATGTCTTGCTTTGCAAGGCGAAAAATTATACCATCCCCAAAGGTCCTTAGGATAATCCTATGTGACATTATAAATTCATGGCATTTTATTATTCCTACTCTCACCAATTAGATTGAGTTCATAAATTGTCCTCACTTATCAAATTGGAAAAATATTAAATTTGAGTAACATTTCTAGTAATAATAATCACATCATATAACTTAAAAAAAAGGAAAAAATTTATATGAAGTTTTGTATATGTTTATTATGAGACTTCTAATTATAACGTTAGATGTATATTATTTTTTTCAACTTAGCACTAATAATTATAATTTAGTAAATTAATATAATTATTTGTTAACTATTCAATTTAATAATCATAAAAAATATACAAATTTTAAAATTAATACAAAATTACCAAAGAGTGAATAAAATATTCTACTTTAATTTTTCATACCATGATGTTTTGTGTGATAATTTACAAGTACGTCAAATAGTGTATGATGTTCTTGTGTTCCAATTCAAATTGATATTATATAGAGTGGTGAATTTATTATAATTTTATTAAAAATAATTAACTTTTTATATGATTATTTTTTATATCAATATTAATTGAATAATTAATTAATAATTGTATTTGTTGAGTTATAATTATTAGTGTTGAATAAGAAAAATAATATACATTTAAAATTGGAAACTTCATAATAAGTACTAATGAAACTTCATCTAAGTTTTTTCCCTAAAAAGAAAAAGGGTTTTCACTTTTAAGGTAACAAAATTTTTGGAACTAGCATGACAACAAAATCAAAAGTTTTTTACATTAAAAGATGATAAGAATGTTAAGGAATATCCAGAAAATGGAGAAAAATAAATAGATGTAAAAAAATTGAAAAAAATAAATGTTAGACAAGGCATTTCTAATAAACTATCTTTAGGATAGTAATTTTCTTACTTAATTGAACATGACTTCACAAAAATTCTATCCTAGGATACAATGCTTAACTAAGAATAAAAAATTGCAATTCTCATATTTTTATAACCAAAATTAATCTAGTAGGAATGTAGGAAGAAGACACATTCTTCTCTTTTATTTTTTTTATTTACTAAAGAGAGAAACTAATGAATAACTTTTATTTATAAAGTTGTAAATACCTTTTTATGAAAAGTTATGTAAATAGACATAATTGTTGAATTTTGAAAAGACATAAATTTTAATTTCAAAAATTTATCTTTTCATTCAAAAGTTATAACTTTACATTTTAAAAGACATGCCTTTTTATTAATACCTTCATATTTTTATAACTAAAATTTTAGAATATGTATGCTACATTATGATTTTATTTGGGACTTAATTACTTATAATTAAAATGAGATCACTTGTGTTGTTAACATTTCATTCACATGCACTCATCTTTTCTCCAAATATAATAGAATCCAACATATGACTTGATATGCTCTTGCTGCACCATTAAATTGAAACATAGCTCCAAAAATTAAATTTTTGCCATTTCTTACAATATTTTTATTAAGTTTGATTAAAATTCAAATTGCTGTTAATTAGTAATTATTTTTATTATGAGTTTTTTTCTATTTAAATTATTTTTTTGTGTTCCAGCAGAATTGATGTTCCTTGTGAAATAAGTATTTCAAAGCTATTATTTTTTTACCAAACAAGTATTTTAAGGCAATGTTTAAGATGTAAGAGAAAGAGAATAATGTAAGTGCCTACAGGGTTATATGAGAATCCTTGTGAAGGCAGTTTGTGAGTGACATAAGGATAATGATTAGGAAATTATATAGTTATAATTGAGAATTTTCACATGTATTATTTTGTAATATTTGATAATATAATCGATCTTTTCTCACTTGTTATTTTTTCTTTTAGAGTTTAAGATTTTTTTACATTAAATTGTTTGTGTGCTGATGTGCTACTCTAAATAATTTAATTATTTGACATTTAGATGTTTGGAGATGAAATACTTTTTCCAATTGTTATTAAAACGGATTCAATCCTATGAGAATGATAATACAAGAAAGCAAAAGCCTATTTCACACGAAAGATGAAGATAATGATGATAATAAATGTTGATGTGTGGAGATAGTTAATTGAGTTTGTATAAGAATTTGTGTTGACCTAAGCAATAGAGAGAGAAAGTTGTAGTTAATGATAAGGATAAATATATGTAAAGATTATGTTAGTTTCATAAAGGTGTTTAGTTTGAAATTTTTGTAAATGTGATATATTCTTATAAATGAGTGGGTTGTGGATAGATTTCGGAAAAATTAGTTACTTATGATGAAGGTGGAGTAGCTTAGTAGAAAGATGAGTATCTTTGAAGAAATTGCAATGATAGGGAACTCTTATGGTTGACACCCAATGATTGGTATTATTTAGCAATTGTTGGAGTATGAAAATTAATGAAGATAATGGAAATTATGTCAAGATGGATATTATTGAATTTGATCCAAATTCAAGTTATTATCAATTAATAACCATTTACTATTATAAATTATTTTCTTGTTCAAATTAGATTTTTGTATTCAAGTACAATTGAGATTTCTTACCAAATAAGTATTTTTGAATTATAAATATTTGTACTAACTAATAGTTTGATATATAAGAGAGATAATAATAAGTGTTGATGCGGTCATGTAAAAACCCTCATAGAGGTGGTTTATGAGTGGTTTAGGGATATTGATTAGAAAATTGTGTGGTTATAGTTGAGAATCTTTATATATATTGAATTGTTCATATTTTTTCCTTAAAATTTTGGGTAAATATCATATTAGATTATTTGCGTGCTAATGTGCTACTTTATTTAATTTAATTGTATGATATTTATGTATTTGGATATGATTATATGAGATATGTTCCGAACAATTTCTTCTGCGATCTCAATTTTGCCTCTCAAAATTTTCATTCAACATTGATTTTATCAAAATTAAGCATTTGTTTAATTCCTCAAACTAGGTAAAGCAAAGGCTGTGTCACTGTAATTCGCCAGCTATCTGTAGATGTTAGGATAGTCCACAAGCCTTTAATCGTTCAAAATATCCTAATAAGTATGCCTCCTTGTTTATGCAAAAGAGGATATCAGCAGTGATAGTGAATTTAGGGACAAATTAGGATGAAATAATTCCAAAACAAGGCTAATAAAGGGGTGCACAGGCAGTCGTGGATGCAAAAATTTTAAGATTAGGGGAATTAAAAATAAAATATTATAAAATTTCAGGAGAGTCATATAAATTTTCATAATGTATATTATATTAAATTTGAAAGAAGGGAGCGGGACCCAACCTAACCCCTACCATCGTCATTGTGCACAGTTTACACCTAAAATTTTTTTATTAAATTTGAATGGAAATTTAATAAAAATAAATATGGGTTAACGGTATAAGTTGCAAATAACACTTACTGTTAAAATGAAATAGGCTACATGACAAAATTGAAGTCTTGAGCCATGATTCACGGTTTCAATTGGAAAGAAGACAGCATTTATTGAGTCATTCTAATCAGCTGGGGTTGGCACTGGATGTGCTTCACCCGGCTTTTAGACGTATAATCCTATTCCGAATTAAGATTGAAAGGTCAGCAAAGGGCGAAGAGAGAGACCAGCTGAAGTTTTGGTTTTGGTACCGGGAGGAGTACCATTCTTAGTGTAGAAATCTAGATTCACCCCTTAATTAGCCCATCTGCATGAATTTCAAGTAAGAAAATTAATTTTATATAAAAGAAAGAAAAATCGTCAAATTTTGAATTGATAAATTTTAATATATTTTAATTTTAATCATCAATAAAAAATTTGATGGTTATCACTTAATGCACACCTATAAGATACTATGCACTAACATGATGGAAAAACTTAAGTGTTCATACTTTATTACATAAAAGATTTCAAGATTGTATTTTTCCTGAGCCAAAAATTGCCCAAATAAAATTAGAATTTAATTAGAATTTTAAATTTACATATGCTCCTATAATACATTTTGAAACAAATGGTTAAGTTCAAGAATGAAAAAGCAATTTGAGAAAAAGATTTTAGTGCATCAATTATATTAGTATACTACTGAATTTAATTATTAGATTTCATTCATCCTACATAGTACTGCACAGATGAATAAAATCCAATAATTTATATCAATAGTGCACCATAATCATCACCAACAATTTGGCCTTCATATTACAACAAATTGCCTGAATGTGATTGCTGATGTTCCCAAATAGTATAAGAATCATAGTGCTCTATATATTCGATCATCCTAAAGACAATATGCGATTAATCAACCCATCCAAAGAACAGTAAGAGGAACCACCTTCTTTCAAGCAAAGATCTGCCTTGTCTTTCAAATTTAAGACACACTGTTTTATCCCCTTTCCTTCATCACCCACCATTATTTTCTTGATAGTCCTCTCTATCTCTCCCCTCTTCAACTCGTTTTGCAATTGCAACCCAAACTTCCACACCCCACTAACATACTTGGCATTAACCTTTTGGTCTGCAAAACAAGGCATACAAATCATAGGAACTCCTTCACATATGCTCTCCAATGTTGAGTTCCAACCATTATGCGTCCAAAATGCCCCTACTGCAGGATGGCTCAGTACTTGCTCCTGAGGAGCCCACTTCACAATATGACCTCTTCCTCCTAAATTCTCTAAAAACCCATTTCGCAACGGTTCAAGCCAATCCGAGCCAGAGATCAATCCTGGTCTAACCACCCATAGAAATGGTTGGTCGCTGTTGGCTAACCCCCAAGCAATCTCCAAGAAGTCAGCCTCACTTATAGCAGCCATACTCCCAAAGCTCACATAAACAACAGATTTGGGCCCTTGTTTGTCTAACCAGGAGATACAGGTTTTGTCTGCAGTGAATAAGCTGCTAGAATTCGAAGATGAGCCATCAGGGAAGTATTTGTGGAAAGGGCCAATTGGGTAGATTGGGATGGAAAATTCTTGGCGAAGTTTTATGAGTGCAGATGATTCCAACTCCTCAAAGGAGTTCCAAATCACTCCTGAAGAGGTCTTGCATTCATTAACAAAACGAACAACTAGATTATAGAACGCCTCTGGATCTCGTGTTTCAATCTTAGGAAGGTCCTTCACTTTCAGTGGTGGCAGCTCAACCACAGGCTCTTCCAATCGAGATTCTGAATTTTCCAAAGATAAAAAAAAAAAGGGAAATGTCAATGTTTTAAGACCCCATCAGGGACATGATCATCTCAAATGCATGTCTAGATTGCAATTTACAAAACATAACAAAGAATCAACTAGGTAAGATTATTGAAGAGAAACTACTAGAAATTCAGGAAGCAAAAGCAAAACATCTTCAAACTAGGTTTAGGAGATAAATAAACCAATGAATTGATCACATAGAACCATTAACAAATTAGACGGAAACTTTTCAAGCAGTATATTAAGATCCGCACAATTAAAGGGTATTTTCTTAAATAATAAGGGAATGTGCATGCACTTCAAGAGCCTCTCACAGCAATACATTGTATAAAATCACAATAAAATACATATACAATTTGAGATTAAAAAATTATTAAAAAAAAAACTGTGCATAATCACTGAGGAAAAACAATTAAGAGCTGTATTCAACGAGCAGAAACGAAACAATTTTGTATTGTGTATCATGCAAGAAGTGAACCCTATAACCTGAAATTTGATCAAACTGTAAAGTTCAATTCTTTCCGTCACTAAATCAAATATCAACTTCTAAGATGGGAAATTTCTTTTTATCACTGAGTCCTACATCAGTTCAAATTGGTGATTTGCAATCTTAAAAGCATCAATGAAGAAGAGCCCGCCTTGAATGGGGAGATAACCTTTCTCTCTCAAAAGAGGAAACAAAGCAAAAACCACAAACGACGACGCTCCCCCGGTCCTCAACACAAGCCTAGGAAGCTTAAGCTTATCGCAAACACCTTGCGTGAAATGAAGAGCAGCATCGGCGATTAAGCACGCAATTTTCTCCTCCCGGGAGCCATCAGACAACAAATTTTCCAAGCATTGCTTCAGGGGTTCTGCGCATCGGATGTTGATAAGATCGGTGAGATGAATAGGATCCGAAGTGGAGGCTTCGGATTCAGACAACCCATCAGGGATCGAATGGAAAGTGAAATTGGGGTACCCAGCAGGGTTAGGGGAATTGAAAACGGTGTGAATGATGATAATGGAGAAACCCTTTGAATAGAGGATTTGTGCGAGCTGGAGTAAAGGTGTTATGTGGCCTTGCAATGGTGAAGGGATAAGTACTATTCTTCGGCCTCTTCGACTTAGCTGCTCCATTTGTGCGGTGTATTCTTCTCTGTCTTCGGGTTCTGCAGGGAGGCCTCGACAAGAAATCAAACAGGACTACCGTAACCAGCCGAGAAAAGCATGGTGGATTGTTTTTATTTTTGTATTTTAAAAAATTATTTTTAAAAATTATTTTTAAATAGAAAACTAAAATTAAAGTTAAAATATAATATTATAAATAAATAATATTTTATTTAATTATAAAATTAAGAAAATAAATTTAAAAAATAATTAAAAATATTTTTATTTTTTAAATATAATATGATAGAATCAATTTATAATTTATTTTCCATGCTTATAGCATTTTCAATTGTCTTATCCTATAAAATATAAAATTTGAATTTTTTTTTTTCGAATTATTATTTGAACTCTTTTTTTATGATTCGATAAATATTAATATTTAGATGAGTTTAGCCCACAATTATATGAATCTAGTTGACTGATTATATAATTTAATTTGTATTAATATATTAGAAAAAAGTTATATTTAATTAATTTTAACATAAAAATACTTAATTTGATATAATTGAATACTTTATATATCTAAATATTTATTATTTATTTTTAAAAATATTATTTATTTAAAATAATAATAAAAATAAAAATAATTAAGTTTTTAAATCAAATTTCAAATCATGTATAATTTTAATTGAATTAGATTAGATTATTTAAAAATTAAACAGGTAAGTTATGGCTCAAGCCATTGTATTTTATATAATTATATATGAACAACTTCGTTCGGAGAGCTAGTTCATGTACACTTCTAGTAAGGAAGTTGAAATCTTACATTTTCGTAATATGAAATCTTTTAAAATTATTTTTCATTATTGTAACCAATATGACTTATCATTGTTAATTATTATTCGTTTTTCACAATTAATTGAAGTACCTTTGTTATTAATTATTATTAACTAACACCTTTTTTCCTTCTCCGGTAATGATCATTAGATTTGATCATGAAACCACTTGACTTATTAGACCTGACCCTAAAAGAATATGAAAGTTGAGCTTTATTGTCATAGCTCAAATGTTAGTTTGTCTTTTTTTTCCCCTCAAAATGCAATTAATATTCAACTGGAATTTAGATCATAATTATACGAATCAAATTTATTCATCCCAAATTAATTATATAAATTTATTTTTATTAATATATTTATATATTATAAAAATAATTATATTTAATATAAAAATATTTAATATGTTAGAATTAAATATTTTATAAGTTTAAATCTTTTATGATCTATTTAAATTTGTATTTTTGTAAATAAAAAATTTATTTTTACTTAAAATAATAATAAGAATAAAAACAATTGAATTTTTAAGTCATGCCAAATTTTTTAAAACTAAGTTGGCCGAACTTGGACTTGAACTATTATATTTATGCAATTATATATGAAACAACTTTGTCTTAAAATTCAACAACATGACCCATTAACCTCTCCATTGATCATTAATTATTCCATTTATTGTTATTAACCGTTGGGTGGTCAAAAAATAACTACCTGATGTGGCCCGTCCAAATTAGATCAATTTTTATTATCTAAGTAAGGTCGAATTGGATTTACGAGCTAATTTAAATTAAAAATGAATTTGTTAGGTAGATTTAAGTAGGCATGGGTCTTTGATTTTAGGCCCATCAGGATCCATACCTACCCAAAACCAATGCTCTTAAACCTTTTTTAAAGCTTGCAAATCAAAATGACATTGTTTGGCGAGTATCATATAACCCATTGCTATCTTTCCGATTACAACCCTAGCCACTATGGTTCCTTTTTCTCATTTCTGCTAATGAAAACCCTAGTAGAGCTAAGCTCATTAGGTATCGTTTTAGTGAAGTATTCAAAATGCTACTTGTAACCAAGCCTATCTCACTAACAAGATTATCTTCAACATCACATAAATATAGAGCCGAAGAGGAGTTCCCTACTGAAGAGGAACTGAATTTCTCATTTGAAATTGATTTTTGTGGCCTGTTAACTTCATTAGAGGATGATGAAGAAGACATCTTAATGCTAATGAGAAGGAACTTATTATGATTCTAGGTGTGTTTGTTGACATTGTGGATTGTGAGGTCATATTCTCTACAAAGTATGGGTTTGTCTCCTTTGTAGAATAAAAATGCATGCCTCTCCTACAAGGAAAATAACTTGTCAAAGATCAGAATTTTAATAGGAAAAAGAGAATGAGGGAGTAAATTAATTCTTGATAGATATCACAAGGAGGGAAGCGTATTTGTTTAACAACAAGCTTGATAGTATGGTGGATGCTGCAATCACAACAATGATAAAGTGCAGCTTGGCCTAATGAGCAGAACACAAAAACCTCATCTTTCTCGCACCCATCACACGATAACTACCTTTCTCTCACTTACATGTTTATTATTAACCTGGCCTGACTCAATTAAAATTGATGAACCCACTACAGCCCAAAAATAAATAGGCTCAAGAGATTTTAGGCAGAAATAAGCTCACAAATTGTAGCTCGAATGTTACTTATATGAGTTAGGAAAGTAGCCCAATCTAGCCTGACTTGGCTTAAAATCACTTTTTCTATTCACATCAATGAGTTAAGTTCCTCTGAAAGATTCACTTTATAAGATGAAGTGTAATATTACAATTTTTGACAAAAAAAAAATTAAGGACTCAAAATTTAATAAATATAATAACCTAAAAAAATAATTTTTAGAAACGTATCTACTCATTTCTTTAATTTTTTTAATTAAAAGTATGTGATATTATATTTTAGCTTTTAAAGTGCATTTGGCATTTATATATTTTACATGGGCCAAATCTATTGTCACTATTATTAATTATATATTTTTTCTTTTAGGTTGATCACCTAATTTTTTTTATAAGAATATTTTTAATAATCAAATAAAACTCTTAAAGATATTCAAATTAATAACAATATAATATTATAATAATTTTAAAAATATTAATTGAATTAAATGTAACAATATAATATTTTTAAATTTATATTTTTAAAAATATTAAAATTTGATAAAAAAAATAGTAAGATTTTGCAAAATAAAGAAGAAAGGAGAGCAAACAAAAAGGATGGAAATAGGCTTAAAATATTAAGAATTTGTTTGTGTATTTTTCAAAGCAGTTTTCTTTTATATATATGTGTGTGTATGTATTGAAAGAATAAAGGTTCTTATATGGATATTTATTTTTACAATATGCTTTTGAAAGTTGTAATTCTAAATATGTAATTCAAAATTAGAAAAATAAAAATAATTTTATATATTTTAAACTTATTTTTTTATTTTTATATCAATTTTACAATTAAATACAATTGTTCCTAATTTGCTTACTATATATTCTATATTTTCTTTGATTTAAAAATAATTTTTAAAAATATAAAGTAACTCTTAAAAATAATTTTAAAAAATAAAAATATATCCAAATAAATTCTAAATTGCTAATAATTTTTTGTATGGAATTAAAATATATAATTATTGCACTTGAAAAATATAGCGCCATTATCCACAATTTTCTTCCCTTTTCCTAGGGATGATAATGTGGCTGAGTAAGAACAAATCAACTTTGTTTTATCCCATGCTCTGTTATTAGAAAAAAAAATATCTTCTTACCTTATTCTCCATGATTGATGACAAAATTCACCCCATCCTATGCCTCATAAGGAAATGAAGTTTTATGAAGAGTTACAAGAAATGATAAAAAAAAGAAATTAAAAAAATATAAATATTAAATTAAGAATTATAATTTATACATAATTATTAAATAATCTTAAATACTAGTAAACGAGGAATAAAAGGAAAAAATGTAGATTTAAATATTACAAATTATACATAATTAACAAAATGTTATAGTATAATTCTAAAGTTAAATATAATTAATTTAAACAATTTGAAACTTAAACAAAAATAAGTTGCTACATAACTAATAAAATATTATTACTTTTTACTTTTATTATTTGAAGTAAAAACTTTAATGTATTTCAAATTTTAAACAATTAACTTACTAAAATACCTAAAAAAATTATATATATGTGAGTATGTAAGCATATATACTGGTGTATGAGGTGACAATATAGCAATTTTATAATAATGAAGCTCTATGTAACAAGGCAAGATATTAGTGTCCCATCCCCACTATTTTGTTCAGGGTCAAAATTTGCCTCATGTTTTGATTTGTGAGACAAAAAATCATTCCATCCCCATAATTCCATTGAGGCAATCCTGTGTGACATTATAAATTTATGCCATTTTAACATTCCTACCCTCACCTATTAGATTGAGTTCATAAACCATCCCCACTTATCAAATTGACAAAAAAAATAAATTTTAGTAACATTTCTAGGAATAATAATAATCACATTATATAACTTAAAAAAAGGAAAAAATTATATGAAGTTTCATATATGTTTATTATGAAACTTCTAATTATAATGTCACACGTATATTATTTTTTCAACTTAACACTAATAATTACAATTTAGCAAATTAATATAATTATTAATTAACTATTCAATTCGTAATAATTATAAAAAATATGAAAATTTTAAAATTAATACAAAATTATCAAAGAGTGAATAAAATATTCTACTTTAATTTTTCATACTATGATGTTTTGTGTGATAGTGTACAAGTACGTCACATGGTGTATGATGTTCTTGTATTCCAATTCAAATTGATATTGTGTAGAGTGGTGAATTTATTATGATTTTCTTAAAAATAATTAACTTTTTATATGATTATTTTTTGCTATCAATATTAATTATTATCAATATTAATTGGATAATTAATTAATAATTATATTTGTTGAGTTATAATTATTAATATTGAATAAGAAAAGTAATATACATGTAAAATTGGAGACTTCATAATAAATACTAATAAAACTTCACCTAAATTTTAATTTAATAAATGCCCACGAAAACTTGTCGCAATTTATGAGCAAAGTGAAAAATTTGTTGGCTATGTCTTACGATATGGTGCTATTATAGTGTTCTCGTGAGTGTAATTTTGCAGGCCCACGAGACTGCAAAATCTAGTAGCGGTATTGGTCATATATCTCAGATATACCCTGCTAATTTCTCTTCTTAGCAAAAAGACGCAACATTATTGTCGTGTTTTATGTCATATATCCACAAATCTTTTAATTGCATAAATAATTAAAAATAAAAATCTCCCAATTAGTAATGTAGAGAGATAATTACAAATGAAAATAAAATTTATAACCTAATTAAAAAGTATAAAAATAAAATTACAAATTGAAGCAAATTATAAAAAATAAAAGTTAAATTTAATAGATACTTATTATTCTAATGGTTGAAAAGGTTTTTCGAATATTATTTTTTTGATGTATTTGATTTACATATATAAATACTCTTCCTTTAATACACACACACATTCAAAAGTATCTCTTTTTTCGATTTCATCTTTTAAAAATAGTGTTTCAATTTTCTTTTGGCTCATTTTTTTCAATCTTGTAATTGCTCTCAATTAACTCAATTAATTGCTCTAATATACTAAATTATTAATGAAGTTTCCTAAAGTGAGTCATATATTGAGTAATGGCGGAGCTGCATACTTATCTATGTGTGTAAATGAAAATATTAAACGTTTAAATTTCTTATAAAATATATTAAAATATTATATATGTATCCATCAAATTTTAGAAGTTGAACTACTAAAATATGATAAAATTAAAAAATAACCACATTTCTATTTAATTATGAGTTAATTATAAAAATTATAGTTATATATTCAATAATTCAATTATGTCTATATTATGAAGAATAGACCGTCAAATAGTTATTTTTATTTTTCTATTTAATTTTTTTCTTTAACCTTTTTTTGGTAAATGGCAATGCAATCTCCTTTTTTTTTTCCTTCAACTAATATATTTTAACAAATTATAATTAAATTATTGAAATATAATATAAATAGTAATTGAAAAAAATTGCAAATAGATTTTAAAAATGTTAGTTAATAAATAGGAAAAATATACTTAACTCATTCATGATATCACTTGGGGTCGTTTGATTCTCAAATCTTACATTTCCATAAAAGTATACATTCTCAAGAATGTGATTCCTGAGAATGTAAGATTTTTATATTTGGTTCAATATAAATATTCCTGAAAATATATTTTCACATTTCCAAACATATTATATTCCCACATTTGATTCACACTTTATATTTTCAGGAATCTTATTACTATTTAAAAAAATATCCTTATCAAGTTTTGTTATAAATTGAAATAAATTATAAATTTAATTAAAAATATATGAATAAAGACTTTTGAAGACTTAATAAATTAATAATTTGAATTGTATTTGATTAAAATATAATTTTACAAAATCATTTAAAAATTAAAATTATAATTTATTTATTTAAATTTTATTAATATTTTTAAATATTATTTAAAATAAAAAATTATTTAATTTTATAAAATATTATATTTTTATAAAATTATTTAAAATTATTTAATTATTCATCTAAAAATTATTTAAAAATTAAAATAAAAATTTATTTATTTAAATTTTTTACAAAATTATTTAATTTTATAAAGTATTATATTTTTAAAAAATTATTTATTCATAAAATATTATATTTTTATAAAATTATTTAAAGATTAAAATTAAATTTTATTAATATTTTCATAAAATTATTTAAATATTTTTAATATTACAAATTATTTAATTTTATAAAATATTATATTTTCATTAAATTATTTAAAATTTATTTATAAAATATTATTTTTTCATTAAATTATTTAAAATTTATTTATAAAATATTATATTTTTATAAAATTATTTGAAAATTAAAATTAAAATTTGTTTATTTAAATTTTATTAATATTTTTATAAAATTATTTAATTTTATAAAATATTATATTTTTTAAAATTATTTAAAATTTATTTATTTATAAAATATTGTATTTTTATAAAATTATTTAAAAATTAAATTTAAAATTTATTTATTTATATTTTATCAATATTTTTATAAAATTATTTAAAATTATTTAATTATTTAAAATTTAAATTTAAATTTATTTATTTAAATTTTATTAATATTTTCATAAATTATTTAAATATTTTTAATATTCAAAATTATTTAATTTTATAAAATATTATATTTATTTAAAATTTATTTATTTATAAAATATTATAATTTTATAAAATTATTTAAAAATTAAAATTAAAATTTATTTATTTAAGTTTTATTAAAATTTATATTGAATTTTAAGAATTATATTTCATATTAAATATATATATAATTAGAATTTGATTAATATTCTATAACTCACTTCTAATATCTTGAATATTAAAGAAATTATTTATAAAATTAAAATTAAAAATAGAAAATATAAGTTAAAATTAAAAAATAAAAAAGTTAAAATAAATGAGGGCATAAAAAATGAGGATAAATTTATCTTTTTACTTTAGTATCCACATTTCCATGTGATGAGAATGTGAGATACCCACTTTTCCCTATGGAAATATTTGAGAGAAATATTGGGCACTAAAACATTTCTAGGAATGTTACATTCTCGGATAAATTTTTTGAAAATTTGAACCAAATATGGGATATCACATTCTCATGAAATATTCCTGAAAATGTGAGAAACATTCCTTGAACCAAACATATCCTATTGTCAATCTACCACTTATGGGTTAAAGTGTTAACAAAAGTAAATTTATGATTCAAATATTTAATACTTTGTCCACTTGTATTATGTCTATATCTAAATCTAACAAAAATTATTATGTGCAAGTTACATACTTTTTTATTAAGCTTATTTTGACATGATTTTACTCTAATTTATTCCTAATTTCATCTATCATCCCTAATTTACTTTTTTGAGTTTGGGTTGTTAAGATTTGAGAGTAGGGAAGAAATGGAAAAATTAATGACATAAATTAAATTTTTGAAGATTCATTTCAATTTAATAAATAAGGAAGAAGAACACGTGACCAACATATGCCAAATTTTGTTATATTTAGAGGAAAGAAAAGCACAAGTTGATAAAGTGTTAATGATACAAATCACAGTTGATCTTTTTTTAACGCTTTAGACTACATGTGAGTAGATTGCAAATAAGATGATATCATATATGAGCAAAATGTATTTTTATCTAATGAATATATTGGACCGGTTTTAATCAAATTTCATTTTATATATAATTAAATAAATCCAAATAAGTGACCATAGTTTTACTTTTTGTCTCTTTGAATAATTTAATGGTGTTTATATATGTATATTTTTTAATGATATAAATAATTAATTGATCATTCAAAGATTTTAACATATGAAATTTAAATTATAAAATACTATTTTAATATTTTATTTTTATTCTTTTGTGCGCACGCATACAGAGAGAGAGAGAGAGAAAGAGAGAGGAACACGCACTTGGCACATCAAGTGATGAGAGAAGAAATCATAGTCTTTGGATGTTGAAAAAAAAAGGAATGCAATATTGCCAAATGCACACTAATTGAATAATAATTAGTTTCTTATTTATAAATGTAATAATTATTATATTCTTCAAAATTCATAATTAATATAATTGATCCTTCATTTTTATTTATTTATAACTATTCATCCCTTCTTTCACTATTAATATTAAAATAAATAACAAAAAATAAGTAAAGTAAGTATGCATTTAATATTATTGAGTTGAGATTTAATAATTCAATGCAATATTTCTTATTTATTTTAGCATTATAAATCAAGAGAAGGGATAATAATTATCACTATACCAAAAAAGACTTTTAGCGGCGACAATTGTTGTCGCTAAAAAGTATTCGGTCATTCACTAAAGAAAAAGTCATCGGCTAAAAATATTCTCGGTATAGCTCTGTGCTTGAAAAGGTCATTAGCTTGTCGTCGCTAAAAGTATGACCTTTTGCGACGACAATGACCTTTTGCGACGACAATGTCGTCGCAGAAAAATAATTTCAAAATTCAAAAAATTTTGAAATTTGATTTTTAGCAGCGACATTTGTCGTCGTTATAAGCAAAAAAGTCATCGTTGAAGATCTAACTTTTAGCGACGACAAAGTCATTGCTGAAAGAAAAACTTTTAAAGGTCGTTGATGAAAGTTTGATCTTCAGCGACAAACATTTTGCCCTATAGCGACGATAAGTATCGTCGCTAAAGGTTTTTCTGAATTTTTTTTTAAAAAATTGAATTCAAATTGTCGTATATTTCAATAATATATTATCTAAAATATTCTTTATTTTAATTAACTTGAATTGTTCAATAATTTTTTTAAATTTAATTTAATATAAATTATACAATTATAATATATCAATAGTATTATTAATAATGTCCTAATAATTTGATCCAACATAAAAAATTAATACTCATAAAGCAATGGTAAAAATAATATTTATATGAATGAATTATATATACATCATTCCATGTAAATGTGTACACTATAAAAAATATAAAGATACATATACAAAATATATTATGGGACAAGCAGGGAGATGTAAATATCACAGGTACACTATCATCGTCATCATCATCATCCTGGACAACGAGGATGATAAAATGACAAGTGGCGGCTGAGATGGACTGTGGTGGCTGAAGCGACAGGTGCAGGCGTAAATCTACTCGGCCTAGGTGGTGTAGCAGTAGCAAATGGAGGCGGTGGTAGGAACGATACCCTGCTTGTCTAAGGATCGAGCTCATCTCAAGTAAGATAAGTCCCAAGCTGCTGTTGCATCTGCTGCTGCTGTGTAATCTACTGCTGTACTACTTGATCAAGCTGCTACTACTGCTCCTGAATCAACCACTGGCTCTGCTCGAACTGTTCCCGACTCTGCTGTAACTGCTCCTGCAACTCACCGACATGAGACACGGTATGTGAGCTCATCCCCGTGCTAAAAGTCCCCACCTAAATGATAAGACTGACTACAAGTACATGCCCAACAGCCTTCTTGTACCCTCGGACGAGTGCCAAGCACCTCATCGGTGATGGCAGCCTCATCTAATTGTACTAGGAGTTGTAGGCAAGTTAGTAGATGATACACTAAACTGCACATGCTGAGTCATGAGCTCAGTCATCCTCGCCTTAAATTATTAAAAAAAATCAATAAGAAATCTATCTTACAAGATATATTCGTAAAATTTTATTTAAAATATGAAATTCAAATAACTTACATGTTGCCCCTGAGGGATTGGATGCAACCACTCCCCCAACCTATATTTGTGTCGGTCTTTAAAGTTATCAGAAACTGACTGCAGCTCACCAATATCTCTGTTTCTCTGTTCAATTTTTGTAACAGAAAAAAAGGATGAAGGGTAGTAATGCTATTTAACAAGTGGATACATTTAAAAAAGATACAAAAAAATTAAATTACCTTATCAAAGCGATGTGCAGCAATAGACTTTGACCCATGTCGGTCATTCACGACCTTCTGTGCTCTATTATTTGTATTTCTCCCAGACAACTCTTGCAAATTAAGAGAAAAAAGTTAAATTTTTATGTTTACAATTTAAATTATATGAAATACTAACATAATACCATAAAATGTCATACTTACTCTGTACTCGTCGCTATCAAAGAAGTTCACACACCTCTACCATGTTTGCAGTGAGACAAATCGAGGCATACAACGTCGAACTCGATCCAAGTCATACTCCTAGTATTGATCGCCTCCATACTCTAAGAAATACTTATTCAAACTGTACTTCCAACCTCTGTACAGGTCGACAACAGTCTGCATCAAACCAGAGAGCGCTCTATCCCGATCACCCTCAGAGATGCCTTGGAACTAGAAGTGAGACTGCATTAAAAGACATTTAATAAATTTATGAGTCATATATTTAGAAATTTCAATCTCAAAGACATTAATTCAACAGTTGGAGGAAATGGATACTTACGCAAACCTCCTGCATAACTCTATCTTGGAGTTATTGAGGTACAGCCCGCCATGACTTATAATAAGCCGGCACGTGGGTGCAAATCATGCTGCCAATATCACGAGGGAGATGGCTGGTATTCTCACCAACCGCATGCCATGTATCAATCGTATCAAACTATACAAGCACCGGTCTGCCTCCACCCTTGCCTATCTTCTCGTGCAATCTTAGGGACCTATTCGGTCCCCTCTTTCTTGCAGCTGCTACTTCAATTAATAAATAAAAATATCAATACAATAAACATAATATTTAATCAAGCTTAGGTATGCACAATTAATAACAAATACCTGATCCCTCGCACTATGATGGAATATGGGTGGGTCGCTTCCAGTGTCACCTCCATGGTATCGTGTCTCGACATTCGCCATAACTAAAATAATACACATTATACAAGTAATTAAAAAGAATTCAATGTCAAATTGACCGATCAAGTGGTTCAACTTTTTACAATCATATTGATTATTTTAACAATCATGCTTACACAATTATGAGTTGTAGTTCGAATATGTTATTTTATCCCTAGTCAGAATCAGTGTCGGTGAAGCTAACAGACTCATGGTCATCAGTTTCTCTTTCATTATCAGATTGTGTGGGCTCCTCATCCATATAATCATCAATTGTTTCGTCTTCAAGGCTCTCATCATCATTGATGAAGGCGTCTTCTCCATGAGTACCAAATCCAACATTCCTGTACGTTAGAATGATTGAAGGATTATTTCTTTCATTACCTAGATGTACTAGATCGAAATCTCTCAGATCAACTGTGAGGTTGAAGTTAGATAAGTTACTATCCTGCAGAATAACAAGTCTTGTGCATTATCTCCATCACTGGGTAGATCCTATATATCGCGATGCACCATATTATGGACGACCCTCCAATTTGGTCCATTAAGGAGATCCTCAGTGTAAAACACTTGTTTTGCTTGAGTAGCAAGTATATAAGGATCATCCTTGTACCATTGTCCATTGATAAATTATTTTGCTAAGATATTCCAACAATATCAAACAAGAGCCAGATAAATTATTAATAATAATTACATGATAATATCTCAAACTGTCCAACTTTTCAGGACAATTCAAGAGTTGATTGATGTTTAGAGAACAACCAACCCTTGAATAGGTCTAAGCTTATAATTTAAATGCAAATGCAGTTCTATTTAAAATTATTGTAAAAATATATTTACAATAATTAAAATTAACGATACAATAATTTATGAGTATCGTTGTTTAAGTGTCAGTACTGTTATTTAAGTAACTTATTACGTAGATTATTAATTTTTCTAAATATTCATAACAACTGTTATGTTTCACAATAAGTTTGTGGGAATTCAAACGTATAACCTACTCTACTATATTTATAAGGTGCATAATTCAGCTTCTTTATAGAGAGGTGTATATTATGAATACGGACTTCCTAATTATAAATTTAAGTAAGTTTAATTTTATAAGGTGTATATTATTTATAAGATGCACAATTCAGCTTCTTTATTTAAGTAAATGTAGTTTTATCCAAGAAGGGGGTGATTTTCATGCGGACTTCCTAATTTTTTGAAGTTTTTATTTTTATGTAATGTAGATATCATAATTTGGATTGTTAGGGTTTTATTTTCATGTGGTCTCTAATTTAATTGAATTTTTCTTAGTATGTGGTGTAAATAATATAATTTGAATTGTTAAGTTTCAATCTCAATTAAAAAAGAGATTATATTATTGTAATCTCTTATTTTCTAAGATAAATTTATATATTTATTTTAATTTTCTATCTTATATTATTTTAACGAATCTAGTAAATTTGAAGTTTCCTCAATTGCATCATAAATTTTAAATTTTGTGAATAAAATATCATAACTATTTTATCTTACATTAGTCTAACTAAATAATCTACACATATATTGTATACTTCAAAATTATAATTTGAGGGATACATAATAATAATAAAATTTATATTTACAAATTTTATTCTAAGTTAAATTTACATAAATAAATTTAAAATTTACACCATACAAAATTAAATAATACAAAATTTCATATTAAATTAAACATACTATTAATTTTATTAATTCATTACAAACTATTTGAGTAAATTAAATATATTATTACACAATTAAAATATTATACCTTTTTATTCACGTATCTCAATGATAAAAATCTATTGATTAACTCTGAATACTCTCCACGAACTAAGATAAGTGCTAATAATAACTAACAAATTAAAAGATACAACATACAAAATTAATACATATCAACATATATAAAAAATAAATATACTAAAATAAAAAAAATTAAAAGAAAGAGAAAGTTCAGGAACTTATCTCAGGTCCAAGATTTTCAAGCGCACAAATGAGGAGGGAGGAGGCACCGTGAATAAATACCCAAAAATTTTATCGATGACTAAAAAATTTTGGTTGTCGGTGAAGGCTTCAGCGACAACCAAGCAACTTTCAGCGATGACATTATCGTCGCTAAAAGGTCCCCACCTTCACCGACGACAATGTCATCGCTAAAGTCTTGTCTCGGAATTTGGACTAGGTTTTTAGCGACGACATTTAGCATCGCTGAAGGGTAAACTTTTTAGCGACGATAATGTCATCACTGAAAGGGGCCTTCAGCGACGACACTGTCATCGCTAAAAATGTAAGACTTCTAACAACGACAATTGTCGTCGCTGAAGGCCAAATTTTCCTACCGAAAATTTTTAGGCTTTTAGCGACGACTTTTGTCGTCGTTAAAAGCCTAATTCCTTTCCGCCTAACTTTCTGATTCCCTCTAAAAAGTCACTTCATTTTTACCGATGACATTGTCGTCAGAAATACTTTTAGCGACGATCAAATTTTTGTTATCACTAAAAACATCGTCGTTGTTGCTCCTTATTCTCGTAGTGTATATAAAAATTAAAAATAATGAATTATAAATGTTAATTATGAAATTTGAGATATATAATAATCAATATTATAATAATCTTCAGCAAGTTATCATAAGCATACATAACTATACACATCACAACATTTGCTAATTCAAAACAACATAGTTTTTCCCACAACATTAGATTTAAAATTCATCTATTAAAATAAAATAATTTTTATACTACTACTCATTCATATATTATCATGTTAGTAAAAAATTATTAAATTTTTTTTATTATTAATAATAATTTATAATCGCTGATTTTCTTTTAATAATGTGTCATATTTTTATTAATTAATAATAGAACAAGGTTCATCAGTCAAAATTAATTTGTTTTTTCTTAATACAACAACAACCAAAAGATTTTAATCTGAAATCTATATCAAACTACCTGGAACCAAATCAAATAACTTTCATACGCATTATTTTTTTGAAGGCATGAGATAAACCGTTCAAGAGTTCCCAATGGAGACTGAGATTGTGAAACACAATCAGAGAGCAGCAAATGCTATTGATTCCAATGACAAAATGTGAGCAACCAAGCTATCCAATGAATTAGAGGATGAACCATTTTGCCTCCAACAAAGTTTTGCCTTTTCCTTCAAATCTAGGGCTCTCTCCCTAATCTCTCTTCCTTCTTCTCCTTCCATTAGTTCCCTAATGGTTTTCTCTATCTCTTTTCTCTCCAATCTGTTCTCTAAGTGCAAGCCAACCTTCCAAATATGGCTCACATATCTTGCATTCACCTTTTGGTCTGAGAAAGAAGGTGAGCATATCATAGGAACCCCTTCACAAATACTCTCGAAAGTTGAATTCCAACCACTATGAGTCCAGAAAGCCCCGACAGCTGGGTGAGCTAGCACTTCATGCTGAGGAGCCCATCTCACAATGTGTCCCCTCCCTCCCAAATTCTCCACGAACCCATTTGGCAACGGCTCGAGCCACTTCGAGCCATGGACTAAACCGGGTCGAACCACCCACAAGAAATTCTGCTTGCAGTTGGCTAATCCCCAAGCTATCTCCAAGAACTCAGTCTCACTTATTGCAGCCAAACTTCCAAAACTCACGTAGACAACAGAGATGGGCTTGTGTTTGTCTAACCAAGTGATGCAAGTTTGGTCTTGAGCTAATAGGCTACTTGAAGAAGAAGCAAAACCTGGAACAATGACGCAGCCAGAAATTTTATTTTCAAAAAGTCAGCATTTCTTGGAATTTGAGTAAAATATAGGTCTCGTTTGTTCTAGTTAAAAATATTTTTAGTTGGGATATAATTATAAAAGTAAAATATCTTCCCTTTAAATGTAGTTATAATCTCGTAAAATGATGAAAAAAACTCTATATATTCAATGTAAAATATAAAAAATTTAGTAGAAAATAACTTCTTTTTTAAAATTAAGTTGTTTACTTTTATTTTTATAATTTTAGATATCATTTTTTTATTAAAAAGTATAAAGATGATACATTATTACTTCATTCTTCATTTATATAGAAACAAATAATGAGATTTTCTTATAAAAATATTTTCTAAAAAAATAAATAGAGCCATAATATTCTTATTAATTTGCAAGGGACCAATGTGAAATTGCTATACTCAATAATATAAAACGTGAAAAAATTTTGGGAGCTCTTTCAAAGCAGCTGACCTGAAGGAAGGTGCTTGTGGAAAGGGCCTATTGGGAACATTGGTATTGAGAACTCTTTGTGAAGAATGGCCAATGCAGATGACTCCAAGTCCTCCAGAGTGTTCCAAATCACTCCGGTAGAGGCCTTTGTCCCCTTGACAAGGCTGATTATTTCTTGATAGAATTTCTCCGGCTCTTTTGTCTTGATCATAGGCAGGTCTTTCACTTTGAGTGGTGGAAGCTTTTCAACGGCTTCTTCCAATCGAGTTTCTAGTGCAGTTCAAGTACTTTAGGTCACTTCAACGTAAATTTCTATCCACTAAATTTCTTTTTCAACTAAGGGTATAAATTAAAGATATAGATACAAAATGTTTTTTTCCTTTAAAGCAGTGGGTCTCGTAATAAAAGATTATGTTCAATCTCTCCTAAATTGAAAGAAATTAAAGTATTTATATAGAACTGTTGGACAAATTTATCTAATCTATTCGTAAGCTAGTTATAAATGGATTGGATTAGACAATTTCCAAAAATTGTGAATTGTTCAAGTGAAAATCCAAATCCAAAATTTGAGGTCCGCAAACCCAATAAACTAATCTGCAAACCTTTCCGTTTTTAGGTCACTTAAATCTTTCTTAAAAATTGTAATTCTAAGATAATCTAAATCTTATATTTATAATATTCTTAATAAAAATAATATAACTTAATGTTAAATAAACTAAATTAGAAAAAATATATGTTAACTTTGAGAAAATTTATTTAAGAATAAAATTCTTAACTTTAAAATAATTAATTTAGCCTAGATTGAAATGAAAAATAAAGAACTAAGTCAATTAGGTTGGTTGGATCTTTGATTTGAAAGTAAAATATGCCAAAGAAGATAAAAACAGACTTCTCCATATAATATATATGTATACAGTCTGATTCGTTTCTCGGGAATCACAATGCAGATTAGATTTAAAAAAAAAAAAATAAACGTGGTTTAAGCCAAAAAAAAAAAAAAGAAGGAAAATACACGTGAAGAAATACTACAACTGGCCAATGAAAAATACGAAAACCAAGATCGATTTGCAGATGAAAATAAGTTATCTAATTTGCAAATCTATTAAGCAAAGCATATTAATTTAAATTGGGAAATTCTAAAGTGCCTTAAGAGTTTTTAAACCTTGAGTAGTGTGGTATAATCTTATTCATTGGATGAGATTATCAAAGACTTTAATAAACTCATCCAATAAATAAAATTGTGTCACATCACTCAGAGTTTGAAACTCTTAGAGTTACCATAACCTTTCTCATTTAAACTGGCATTTAAATGGGCTCTAATTTTACAAGACCTTCCGTCCGTAAAACCAAAGATATTTCAACTAATTAATCATTATCCTATTCAGATAGAGAGAATAATTACATAACAGAAAAAATGAGCAGACAATAAGTAATTAAAATTATTAACTTTAAAATAATTAATTTAGCCTAGATTGAAAAGAAAAATAAAGAACTAAGTCAATTAGGTTGGTTGGATCTTTGGTTTGAAAGTAAAATATGCCAAAAAGGATAAAACAGACTTGTCCATATATATGTATACAGTCTGATTCGTTTCTCGGGAATCACAATGCAGATTAGATTTTTTTTTTAAAAAAAAATAAACGGGGTTTAAGCCAAAAAGAAAATACACGCGAAGAAATACTGCAAGGAATAGAGAAATTCCAGTAATTTAGTAAGACAACACCTAAGCCTATAGAAGGCTAATGAAAAACACGAAAACCAAGATCGATTTGCAGATGAAAAGAAGTTATCTAATTTGCATATCTATTAAGCAAAGCAGCACTTAAATGAGCTCTAATTTTACAAGACCTAATTTGCAATTTTATTTTTTTTGCAAACCTATGGATCGTCCGTCCGCAGAGCCGAATATATTTCAACTACTTAATCATGATGGTATTCAGATAGAAAGAAAAATTACATAACAGAAAAAATGAACAGACAAAAAGTAATGAACAATTTGACACTTCTGTCCTTTCCCTCTTGGCCAAATTAGAAACTTAACAACAAACCAAATACAGAAAATTAGTGAATAAAATGATGGGTATAATTTTAAGAGCAAGAAATTTTCTTTTAAACAATAATGACTCAATTTTTAATTTTCCTTCAGAATCTTTTTTTAAATGATAGAAAACCTTATCACATATGTAAGATTTTGATTTCATTTGAATTTCATGGTATAAAAGAATCAAATGTTGTTACATTATTAAGGATGTCAGTTTTTTGACCGGATATTTGCTTTGTAATATGTGATCTGCATGCATTTATCAAGTAATTGTAGTGGTCCAAACAGATCAAGAAATGCTAATTCAAATCCAATGCAACAACAAAAGAAAACTGAAATTAACTTACCATCTATAGGAAGATAACTTGTTTCTCTTAGAAGTGGAAACGCAACAAAAGGAACAAACGACGACGCATTAGTGGTCCTCAACACAATCCTGGGCAGCTCAAGGCTGTTTGCCACACCCTGAGAGAAGTAGAAAAGAGCATCCGAGATCAAGCAAGAAACAGGCTCTTCGGAAGCAGCAGCCAGAATCTCAGCCAAACACTCCCTAAAGGGTTTCACACATCTGATGTTGAGAAGCCTGACGAAATTCAGCAGATCGGAGGTGGAGGCTTCAGATTCCGACAAGCCGTCGGAGAAAGACCGGAAAGTGAAATGGGGGAAGTTGGAAGGATTTGGATAGTTGAAAGAAGTATGAAGGATTGTGATTGCAAAACCCTTTGAATGAAGAATGTGTGCAAGCTGAAGCATAGGGTTTATGTGGCCTTGCAATGGCAATGGAAGAAGGACCAGCCTTCTGCCATTTCCTTCTTTCTCCATTTTTGTCTCTCCGGATATTTCTTGGTTTCAATTTACAGATATTGCGTCACTTTCTCTTATTTATGGCCTCTGAAATGGTTTTAAATTCTGAGCTTGTCCTGGTTGTACTATTGACTATGACTCATTGTCGGCAACGCTGGGGGCAGTTATGCCTCTGGTTTACATGAAATACAATTGAATTCGGAAACGAAGAGGCAGGCGGAAAATGTTTTCTTAGCAGACATTATAGAATAAGAATGTTCATTTCTAGTATGATTTCATGATTAAATTTGTTGGAATGGCCATTTCATGAACTTAGAACTCTTAATTACATAGCAAAAATGGTTAAATGAGTCATTTCATTCTTAATGTAGTAATCTTTTTATCCTATTTTCTCTCATATCTTTTATATTTTCGTTACTCTTTATTAATAAATAATTAAAATTTATTTTTATTAAAATATTTTCTAATTATATATTTAATATTAAAATTTAAAATATAATATTTTTGTATTATTTATAAAAGAATTATTGTTTTGATAAGGTAAAATGCTATTTAATACAAATAATTAATATATTAAAATTTTGATTTTTATAAAAAAATTTAATTATAATTTTGGTAACAAAATTTAAATATGGTCATTTTTTACTATTCATTATATCATATTTTTTATTTTATTATATTAAATTATAAAGTAATATGTTTGTGATAATTGTGATAACAATATTTACAATAACAATTATAAGCTATTAAAATAACATTTACACAAATGACAAAATCTCAATTGTTTATAAAGGTATTTTTGCAAATTTTTTGCAAAAATAAGAAAAAAAAATGTTGTACAAACAACAAAATTGTATGTATAGCATTTGGTAGGAACTTTTTTATCTATGAGCTACACAAACAACATTGCAAAAAAGACACATATTACATTTGTATAGTATAGCATGACTGTTTGTATAGTTTTTTTTTTAATTGCAAAAAGGCACATGTATAGTTTTTAAATTTCAATTATTTATATAGGTATTTTAGCAATTTTTTTGCAAAAATAAGAAAAAAATACTGTACAAACAACAAAATTGACTATATAGCATAGGAACCTTTTAATCTATGAACTATACAAACAACATTGCAAAAAAGACACATATTGCATTTGTATAATATAGCAACACCGTTTGTATAGTTTTTTTTTTTTAATTGCAAAAAGTTATACAAATAACATGTATTGTCTATATGGTATGATAACAATATTTACAATAACAATTATAAGCTATTAAAATAACATTTACACAAATGATAAAATCTCAATTGTTTATAAAGGTATTTTTGCAAATTTTTTGCAAAAATAAAAAAAAATGCTATACAAACAACAAAATTGTATGTATAGCATTTGGTAGGAACTTTTTTATCTATGAACTACACAAACAACATTGCAAAAAAGACACATATTGCATTTGTATAGTATAGCATGACCGTTTGTATAGTTTTTTAATTTCAATTATTTATATAGGTATTTTAGCAATTTTTTTGCAAAAATAAGAAAAAAAATGCTATACAAACAACAAAATTGACTATATAGCATAGGAACCTTTTTATCTATGAACTACACAAACAACATTGCAAAAAAGACACATATTGCATTTGTATAATATAGCAACACCGTTTATATAGTTTTTTTTTTAATTGCAAAAAGTTATACAAATAACATGTATTATCTATATGGTATGAAAAAATTTAAAGAAAAAATAAAAAGTTATACAAACAATACATATTATCTATATTATAAGAAAATTTAAAGTGATGTATGTGTCCTTCC
The DNA here is from genome assembly GCA_020226215.1 of Sindora glabra. Lineage (NCBI taxonomy): Eukaryota > Viridiplantae > Streptophyta > Magnoliopsida > Fabales > Fabaceae > Sindora > Sindora glabra. The sequence continues at coordinate 100,093,352 of CM035227.1, read as the reverse complement.
CTTTACCTATGCTAATGACATGTTTGGACCTAAACAAATGATTGAAAAAATTTGTCGTTTGAGTAGTTCAAAGCTTGTAAATTGTCATTGGTGCCTAGGTAGAACCACTCCATGTGTTATTTCTTCTTCTTCACCTTCCCAAGAAAACTTAGACAAGTCTCTTCTTTCTTTTTATTATTTTTTATATTTTTATGCTTAAATTTTGATTTATTCTTATATTTATTTTGTTAAATGATTAATTTATGTTGTTTCATTATTGATTAATGTTCTAGATTATTGCATCACTATTCTATTAAGATAAATTAAAAAAAACTCATACATTTTATTTTTGTAATGGTATATTAATATAAAATATAAAGATAAATTTTTACTTCATTAGTAAATGTGATAAAATTATTATTTTATTTATATTGATATATTTATTACTTTAAACATTTTGATAATAATGATCTAATATTTGAATATGAATTATTATTTTGCATAATTTTATATAATATTCAATTTGATAAAATTATTATTTATATGTTTTGATATGTTTATTAGTTTAAACATTCAATGATATTGATATAATATTTGAATATAAACTTATCTTAATGCTTTATTGTGTTAAGTGGTAAAAATTTTATTTTGAAAATTTCAGTATATTTATTATTTTAAACATCTATTGTGTTGAGTTTGATATAATAGGAGAATAAAATTTATAATAATTTAATGATAAAAATAGTTTAGATAATTATATTAAATTATATTAAAAATGAAAGTAATAAAAAATGCTAACACATAAATTTTGATAATTAAAGTGATAAAAATATAAAATTTTTCTTACATATTACTGGGAGATATTTATTATATTATTTATTTTTATAAATGATATTATGATTTTTATAAATAATTATTAATAATTATAAAAAAAATATTTTAGGGTGTATTAAATTTTTTTCATTTGTTGGTCATTAGAAGTAAATTCTATAAATTAAATGTATAATTTTTTAAAATATTAAAAAATTTAACACAAACTACAATATTATCTATTTTGAGTTTTTAATTTTTAATTTAAAAAAAACCTATATACAAATGATAAAGTCATCAGTATAGAGTTTTTAATTTTTAAAATTTTTTTGAATAAAAATAAAATAATATCTATATCGTTAATATTTTTTAATTTCTTTTAAAAATAAAATAACATCTATACAAATGACGAAGTCATCGATATAAAATTTTTAATTTTTTTAAAAAAAATTGAATTAAAATAAAATAATATCTATATAAATGACTGTCATTTATATAAGTTTGGACTTACACATATGATAATGGTATTTATATAGGGGTGCTTAACGGATCAAAAGTCTGCAGGCTAAATAGATTAGTCAGCTAGAACTCCTCGGATCGGATTCGAAAAATTAGGCCTATTTAAAAATGGGCATAAACTGGTTAGTCCATTTGGTCCACAGACCAAAGCGGGCAGCTCCTAAATGGATCGGACTGGTCCAGTCCGCGAGCCTAAATAGATCAATTTTTATTTTTTTAAAAAAATTATATTTAATAATTTAAATGATATTTACATTAAGAAATATCTTATTAATTATTTTTATATTATAATTTAATATAAAATATAATTCAACTATCAAAAAATTAAATACAAATATTTAAAATAATTAAATATAATAAAAATAAAAATAATTAATAAATATAAAAATATAATAAATAATAAAATTAAAATAAAAAATGGGTTGGCCTGCGGACTAATTCGGCATGTTGATGAAGCAGACCAAACTGACCAAAACGGGTCCGTTTAAAAATGGGTCTAAATGAATCGTGCTTAAACAGATTTTGGCCCAGTCCGATCCGCCTGATCCGTTAAGTATCCTTAATCTATATAAGGGGTCTATAATTGATTAATTTTGTCCTCTATATAGATAACTTTATCGTCTGTATAGATCTAACTTATTCAAACAATATTAAAAGTCATTTGTATAGTTAGCAATACATATAAATTTATAGAGAGGACTAATTATAAATGATAACATCATTTAGAATATATATACGAATGATTGAAAAACCCTATACAAATGATTTTTATCATTTATATAACCCATTTCTTTTGTAATGACCGTTATCATTAACTATCCTTTCTTCGTTCTATTTTAATATTGTTAGAATTTAATGAAATGATTAATTTTATTATTGAATTTCTAGATTATAAGTGTTAGTACACTTAGAAGGCCTTCTTTTTATATGAGATTTTTTAATGGTAGAATACTTGATACTCTTATTTATATGAAACATGGAGCTCACTCCTTAAGTCTAAAACCTTCTCAATGTTATTACAAATATAAGATCTTTTATATTCTCTAGATAGCTCTTGCATTTCTCTAGATAATGCTAATTAAGATTTTACCTTTCAACAGAGAAATTTATAACTTGATTAAATGACATTTTAGATTTTTCTAGATTATCTCTAGTTTTCCAACACTCCCTTGTAATCTAAAAAAATTTAAAGTGTAACCACCCTTTCTTTTAAGCTAAAAATGTAATTTAAATTTTTTTTCATATGTCCCCAATCTTTATGACCTTCTTTACATAAAAGATTTCATGATGAATTTTTACAAGTGAGCTTTAGCTTTTAGCTAGATTTTTTTTTGTTATCCTCTTCATCATAGAAGAGTCTTGAATTTTCTTCTTGTGTCATGACTTTGCTTTTATTGCTAACTATTACATTTTCTTCTTTTTCTTTTTGATGCTCTTTATCCTAAAAAAGTTTTGAGTTTTTATAGAATATTTGTTTTGCAATCTTGAATTGTTGTTTTTTGTTGCATGAACAAGTCCATTGAATCAACCTACTTTGATACCACTATTAGAATTTGATGAAATAATTCATTTCATTGATGAATTTTTGAATTACAAGTGTTGATACATTTGAGGAGTCTTTTTTTTTTATATGAGATCTCTAAATTGTAAAATACATGATGCTCTTATTTATAGGGAACATGGAGCTCACTCCTCAAGTCTAAAACTTTCCCAATTTTATCATTAATATAAGATCTTTAAATAACTTTTGCATTTCTCTAAATAATTTTAATTAAGATATTATTTTTTAACATAGAAATTTGTAATTTAATTAAATAATGCTAGAGATTTTCCAAGATTATCTTTAGTTTTTCAACAAATATTGATGTAACAAACATAAAAATAGAATGCAATGTAAAATTTATAATCATATCAAATATAATTATTTTCTTATCATTCTATTTTTATTTATTTTCTTATTTTTATTCCATTCCATTTCATCCCATGTTACAAAATATTGGAAGCTTACTTATAATTATACTTGACAATAATTTATAAAATAAAATTTTAACATAAAATATTCTTATCATTTCTCCCTTCTATTTATTCTTCATTCTTTCTCAACATTTTGCACAATAAATAAACTATCATGAATAAGTTACCTTATTAGAAAAATAAATTTTAATTTGATAAGTTACTTTAAATAACTTATAACTTATGAGATATTACCATTTTAAGTTCTTTTTTTAATTTATTCTTATTTTTTTTATTAATTTATAACTCATACTCTTCATAATATAAATCTTAATATTTTGTCCAAAAATGTGTTTCAACCTCTAGTTCTTTCTTTTGGAAACATAGTACCTTCAACTCACTATAACTTATTGGAATACCACTGTGGCACCACGAAAACATCATTGCAAAAAACTAGTAGACTTCAATCAGTACAGTAATTTTTCCCTTGCTTAACTTTACTTCTTTTTTGAATTTGCAATTGTGCAAAGGTTTCTTTCATTACCTATTTCTTAAAAATCAAGGTTTGGAGAAATTGCTATGAAAGTTAACTTAAGAATTAAGTTTTCTTAAGTTTTTATAAGATAAACAATTGAATTGCAAAATAACTTTACTATTATGTCTATGACAAAAGACAAGCCATTTATTAAAAAGATTATCTCTAATTACTTCTCTTCGTTGAGCAATAATGATGATATTCAGAGCTTTATATTAATGAATGACCTATGAAATTATCTCTTAAATAATAATAGCTAATGGTTATATTTGAGTAGAAGTAACCAACCCAAATAGGAGAAAAATAGTCACAAATGCCTAAATACAAGAAGCTTCATCATCCTTTTATAAAATAGTCTAGTATAAGCTAAAACATCTTAAGGCCTACAGAATAGGATTGGAAGATCTACATTTTGTAATACTTCCAATCAACCTAGAAGTTTGAGCAATACCAAGTAGGAAAAATCCATAAGTGAAATATAGAATCCATCCTAGGGCCTATGGAAAAGCATCGGAAGATCTATGCTTTACAATACTTCCAATCAACCTGGAAGTTTGAACACTACCAAGTAAGCCAAAATCCATAAGTGAAATATGGATTCCATATAGCTTTTTAAAAGAATGGGAAGCTTTAACCACCGAGGGGTAAGGAGATCTAAATAGACCATCTCTGTTCAAATGATTTCCACTAAATGGAGAAAAGTAGTCAACTAAATTTCTTTGGCTAGGCACCGCAATCATTCATGTTTCGAACATGCCATTTTAATGATAAAGTTCATGATGTTTATCCTTTGAGCCCTCTTACTATAACTTGAATTCCTTTTTACCTTATATAGTAATGCTAATTGTAACTGGTGCTTTCCTTCTCATGGTAGATATTTTTGGTACACAATTTCTATTTTCTGCATTGGGAGGACATATATTGTACCTATTCTTTACCATGAGTTCCCTAATGTCCATGGGTATATCATCTATCCCCTCCTTAGGCAAGTTGTTAGTGATTTGATTGCTATATCTTTTCAAAATACCTATAAATGCCTAAACTTTCATAGTTTTTCCAGTGTTGCATACAATAAAAACTTTCTTCAAAAAGTTATGTTACTCTATGCTTAATATGAATTATGAGTACTGGTTGTCTCAAAAAGAAGACATCTATGATATAAGAATATGATAGGGATAACAAAGCTTATAGTTCCCTGCACGATGCTGACTTCTAAACTAAAAAAAAGCATTGCACAAAGAAAAAAATAAACATAAGCTAATATCTCTTCATAACCTAGAAAATTAAGAAGTTACTAAAGTTTGATTAACAAATCAATGGTATTGATAAAGGAATGCACATTAATTGTCATGACTAAGTATTTGATAATATACAACATAAATTTGGATACCCTCTATGTATTAAGAGTTAGACTAATCAACAATGTAAGCATAATACATAAATAGAAAATATTTGGTTTCTGATTCAAGTAGTGAAATGGTTCATTTTGAAGAAGTTTTAAGAAACTATGTAAATGTATAATTGGCTAATAATAAATATTATTATATATAATAATAGATATAAAATTTGGTCCTAACATTTATATATTATAATTTCCATGGAAAAGAGTGGGATAGAGTTGTATAATATTATTAGGAAGACAAGTACATCACCAGGCATTTACACCATTATCTTGATAACAGCTTCCTTATAATCCTTTTCAAGTTTTAAATATAGAAAATTTCCACTGAATAAAGCCTATCAGGAAACTTAACAAGAGAAGCACTATAGAAATAGCAATATTAATATCAAAAGCAATACTTTACTACAATAACTATAGTATACTATCTCAATGAATTGACTAAACTTTCATTTTTCATTTAACTTAGCTAGCTTCTTTGTATTTGCTTATTTAATTATGTACTATGGCATTTAGGGTTGCAAATATTAGTAATAATGCTTTAAGGTGCAAGCTCCTCATGGGTGATGTATTATAACACCGACATCTTACTAGTAACCTCTTAAAATGGAGGTGAGTCACCCTAGGCACCAAACCCTTATATTTTGCTAGATTGAGATAGGATTAAAGAAACCCAATTATGTAGTTTTAAGATATACAATGATGTATAAGAAAAATATGATTTTTATGTTATAGAATGTTAAAATAGTATGGTTAGAAGATTCATAGAGCACTATTTTCTAATGTTTCAAAGGATTCATGCATCATTCAAATAACCCCTAAATAAGTGAAATATGAATTAGTGATTGTGTTGAAATAAAGCTAAAAATATTAAGAACTAATGTATAATTTTATAAAAAAAAAAGGTATGAATATGGCATCCTTATAACACAAGGTTTTAATATTTTGACTATCTTATACCTAGTCTAGGAAGTCTCATTTTTATCATCTTATTTAAATACTTAATATAACATTGATAAAATAATGATTTGAGGCCCTAGATTGTTATATTATTATGTTTAAAGTACATTTATATCATAAAAATATAATATTTTTAGTGTTCAAAGTTGATTTAAGTCAATCCTTAAAATGCAATGTTTAATTTCATAAGTTCATATTAGGAAATATAAGAAGTTAATGATCTTAAGTGTTGATATAATTATGAAATAAATCTAGAATGGTAATGTTCAAAAGGAAAATAAGTAGTGACCCTATATTCATAAATTATCATTATAAATTATAAAATAAGAAGAATTAAAAGATGAAAACGAAATACTTAGAGGTCTTTGAAATAAGTGAATGTTACGAGTGAGTATATATCTTATCCTAAAACTTATATATTACTTGTATTAGTCAATTGTTATGATTATAATTTCCTTATTAGTTATATGGATTGTAAATATGTTCGTATATGGAATTAAACCTATCTATGATTAAAGAACTTTAATCTCGATATTAGTAATTGTTGCTTGATCAATAAGCTATCAAAATAATTAGTTTGTTTATACATTTACATATATATATTCATAAGGTTGTTTCATAAGATGATGCTATCATCAGTCTAAAACCTTGAGTTAAAAGTAAAGTACTATTATTACTTTGTATTGCTTGGTGGCATTTATGCTTGATGGAACAATAAGCTATGAATATATATTTGTATTGAGTGATTATTAACCCATCATACTAAAAAGTATGGTGGCACTATTGATTACTGATTAATTGAGATTAAGTTAAGTTGTTACTTTTATGTTAAAAAATGTAGTATGAATTATATTAAAATATCAATGACTATTGTAGCCATGCAAAAAGACATGATAGTGTTACTATATATATTGTTATATGTTTTAATATTACCCTGTGATTATGAAATAGTTACTTTGTATTAAAATTGCATTGAAATTATAATATATAGAACTTGAGCTCTAATATGTATATTATACTATGATTTATGCCATGAGCGGCATTAGAATTAAGAAATTTATGAAAAAAGGTAATGTGAAAATCAAATAGAAAATTTTCTATAAAAAGATCGGCAAAGTATAAGGTTGGTTAAGTAAGAATAAGAATGAAAAAATGGATAGGGTATAAGATTGACCTAACAGTTAAAAGATGGATACATGTATATTTATTTGCAATGTATCATATTATAACTTTGAAATTTGATTAATTTGAATACTTATACTTAATATAATCATTAAGACTTGATTGTGATTTAGCCTTGTTAGCTATTTGAAAAATCTGATAACCATCCAAAATGGGTTGTGTATAATATGATCATAATAATGTGTACCATCAAATTGAAACTACTATGATATTTGATATGAAATAGGGAATTTTAGTTGCATGCAAGTAAGTACGACAATTCGAGAATTGGTAACATGTGTTTTAGAATTTCAGGAATTTAGTTTACAATTATTTTTCATTTTAATACTTGATTAACATATGATCGCTTCATATAATTGATTTTAAGTATGGTTGTGGTAAACATATACTCACTAAATTATTGTAACTTATCCTATTTTATTTTTAATGTTTTCAAGTAGAAATAAATGTTTTTGAGCTTTATTATATCTATGGAGAATTAAAGACTATCTTGTTAGGAAATTTTGATAGTTAGATCAGGATTAAGAGTGAAGTTGTCAATGTTTATATAAATATATTGTGTTTTGAGGTTATGTAATATTATATGGTTCCGTTTTGCATAACTATAGCTGATAAGTTGATAACTAATAGTTTATAATTGATGGTTAATGGCTTATAACTGATAAGTTAACTGAAATATTTCGTAAAATTAACTATTGAACTAGCTGAAATTATAAAATAACATAAAAAAATATTAATAGAAATATATATATAATTAAAATAATTTCTATTTATTTAAAAATAAAATTATATTAATGTAATTAAAAAGTTTAAAATAAAAGTATAGCTTCTAATATTTTATAAATTTATATATTTATTTACTTATATAATTTTTATTTTATTATTTATTATAAAATTATAATTACTTAAAATATAATTAATTATATTTTATAAAAATTATTTAAATTTATATTATAAAATGTATGAATTGTAATTTAATAAAAAGAATAAGGATAGATTTAGAAAGAATTTAAAAAAAGGATAGCTTATAAGCTGTAAGTTATTCTAGGTAACTTATTAAATCAGAACTTATAAACTATCTGGAGTAGCTTATAAGTTAGTTATAAGTTAGTGTAAGAAATACTTTTGAAAGCTAACTTATAACATATTGATCAGGTCAATAAATTATAAGTTAACTTATTTATTATACGAATGAAGCCTATATATTCTATATTGCAGTTGTATCTTTGAAAAATCATAGGTTTCATAATTTAGGCTATATGGCCTTTGAAAAGTGTCCAAAAAAATAAAGGAAACTCTATCCATTTTTTTATAAAATTTCAAAATGAATTTTCGATCCTTACAAAAAATTAAGAAATTTTTTATAAGCAGAATTAGTATAAATAATATTAAGATTAGTAGAAACCGAATAGTGGGATCCATAACAATTACAATCAAGTTTGGTCATGACACCTACAACACGTAGTTTACTAATTTAATAAGCATTTGGTTTGCATTGGAGAGTATTCTCCCATATCTTTTAATTTAAGCAAGGAACTAGTGTGGATCAGCATCTAAATCTATACCAGGGATTTAAATTACAGTTGCAGTTGCGGCTGCAGGCCATTTTTTAAATCCATGATCTATACCAATGAAATGAGGTTGTTTTAACTCATTGAATTCATGAATGATTTGTAGTTTATTTGCTAAATTCTCCTTAAGAAGAAATTAATCTTTCACTTTTTCTCTTCTTTGAATGGAGGCTTGATCCTCTTAATTCCTATGTTGTTCTCATTCTCTTTCTTAGTAAAGAACCTAAACTACATCAATCATTATTTGTTATCTAAAGGCAATGACCCACGAAAGGAACTTTTGATCATCATTTCCTTCACGATGATGACTTGAAGACTACAATCTCTAAATAATTGTCTATCATTGGGATTATTAATTCAGTGACTAATAGATTTCGCCATATTCCTATTTCAAAGAAACATCAAACATTCAATATAAACATATATCATTTTAGCTATTCTAAGAAAAAAAAACTCCACTATCACCACCCTTTTGAATAGTTTAGGGTTCACCAAAATAGTATTGGTGATATGTGTTCTCAGGTATTTGAATAGTTTAGGGTTCACCAAAATAGTATTGGTGATATGTGTTCTCAGGTACACACATGCTAATAATAGAGTTTCAACTTACACCCAAATAGGTAGTTATAATCAAATCTTAATCATTCTATTATCGAGCCTTCTTTTTCTACTAAAACCCTAAATTATACTTTGATATTAACTTTGTCACAACTCATCAAAGCCATGACCGACGTGGAACCTAATTCTTGATTTCTACCATTCTTGAATAATCTTATATTTAGTATTATCACATAAATTTTAATGAACAAAATATATTTTATAAATATTTTTAAAAGTACACATAAATAATATTTGTGTTGTCATAGGTTTACATCATTTCTACAAAGCCTAAAAATATTTCTAATTACAAACGATCATTAATTATGGATGCCCATACAACTATGCACTAGAGGATTTTTCATTCTTATTGTGCCAGAAGAGGAAGATGAGTTTTTACTGATGCATCTGTAAATAAAGAAATAACTAGAAAAATAAGTCAATGACTTAGTAAATAATTTATTTATGCAAAAACTAAGCATTAAAGCATGGGTATCACATTACCTTTTCCCATCCACAATAATTCTTAGCCAAACAAGTATCACGCTTTTAATAATAATCATTAAATATAAAAATTAAACAATAAAATAAGAAAGCATTCAAATCTCTTTTTGCCTCTTAATCAACCCTATTCCTTCACAAACTTAATTTTATCTTTCTAATATCATCCTTCTCTATTCATAAACATTTTCCTGAACTAGTACTATATCACAATATCAATTTATCAACTCCCCTAATCACATTTCCAATTTTCATCATATCCTATTTCAAGATTTTGTCATTAACATTACATATGTTCATAATTATAAGTCAACGCATCTATAAATAATCCATAATATTCATTATCTAATATAATTCTATGTAAAAAATTTGATTGGAAATATACTAGGCATAATCAACAATTGTAGTCAAATATGAGCATCTAGACATATTTTTATAAGTTATATTCAACTATAATAGTTGAATATTTTAATTCAAAAGTTGAAGGTTTAATTATATCTAACTATAATATTCATTTATGAGCTCTTGAAGTGCACTCCCATAACTATAATCGAATACCATATTCGTATATTTGCATCTAGAAGCTAAGCCTTTATAGGGTATTCAACTACAGTAGTTAATTATAACATCTTAGGAACAATCACTAGGACCATAATCAATTACTATAGTCCAATATGAGTTAGGTTTCTAGCTTCCTTTAAAACTTTTACTGTTTAGATTCATCATACATCATTCTAAACTTAGATTCAACTATTAAATCAATGTTTGTTCTCATAACTAGAACTCAAGCTACATCTATCTCATGGTACAAATAAGGTTTCACAATCAAATCATTAAAGTTCCTATAAATGAACAATTTATCATTAACAATTACAAACTATGCTTTTTAAATATTGGTAAGTAAATTATTTACTTTCTTATGTATGAAAAAGATATGATGATATTGAAGAAATTATTATTTAACCTTAATTAATGCTAAACAAAAAGGAAATTAGAAAAATTACCTTAATTCCTTTTAACCATCAAACTTAAGAGTTTTAACCAAGACCTGTGAACTAGTAAAGGATTTCCTTATCTTAGAGAAGAAAGAGATGCTATTTAAAGATGCAAGTATTAAAGTTGATGAAATGGAAATGAAAGAATTGGAAAAGAAATTAAAGAGAGGGAAGTTAGCTATTTTAGTTGAGAAAATTGAAGAAAAGTAGAGGGTAAATAGATTTTAATGGTATAAAGGATAGTTGGTAAATTAGGAGTGACTTTAAGGCAAAAATGAGAATTTAGCTCTTAAATCTCTTCCACATACAACTATTTAATTCTAATTTCTCATTAACCTCTAATTAATTTTATTCTTCCTTTCCATGTCATAGAACTATATCTTCCTTAAATAAATTCTTATCCTGAGCACATCTGTAATAATTAATTAATTACTAATATATTAAGTTAATATTAAAAAGAAAATAAAATATATCCTGATTTTTTAAGAAGTTTATCAATGGGCATCTTTATCCTCAACTAATAGAAAATAATTAAATTTCAGGAAGGAGAATAGTTTAAAATAGAGAATTAAAATTAAAAACCTTAGACAACAAAAAATATGGCTATTAACTAGCATTGTCATACTAGTATACGATAAAAGAGATGCCTTCATTGATTATTGTTGCAGTATGTTTTTTGTTGGATAACATCATGACAAAGAAGATAAGCACTACAATTTTTTGCTTTATGCTCTATTATGGCACACTACAATCATTAACCTTTTCTATCTCTTAATAAAAGAAAGACTAAATTTTAAGATAAAATTAATTTTCAAGGATTGAATTAATGTTTATTAGCAGTAGTAAATAATGGTCAAAATAGGTCAAGTCATCTGTAACCTAACTTACTTTCAGCCTGACCTAACCTAATCTTTTTATCTAAACAAACCAGGTCAAGGTTGATAAATAATCCTATTTAGATAAAGCTTACATATATTTTGTGTCCTCTTAAAATATAGAATAATCACATTTGATCCCCTTTAAAATTATTATTCAATTTTAGTCCCCAAAAAATTAAAATTGAATTAATTTTGGTCTAATGTATTAACTTTCGTTAAATTGGAAATGGAATAGTTGACATGGAAAAATGAAAAAAAAAGAGAAAAGAAATAAAGAAATAAATAGAAAAAAAGGAGAAAAAGCATAGCAAAATTCTTTTCGAAGTGTCCAAGCAGTATAGAGGAAGATTTCTAATAAGTTTACTGGTGGTCATTCTCCACACATTGCCTTACCTTAACAAAGAATTAAGTCGTTGCATGCTTTTTTTTTCCTAAACTAGAAACTTTCTTCCTTAATTAGCACTCATCACTAAGTTTGGTGGATTTGCAGCTACTCCTAAATGATTTAATTCTCTAGCTTGAGGCCACACTGGCAGATATCCTTGTTATGGCAAAAATCAATACTAATTAACTGTTGGAAATATTTATAACCAAGATCTTCCTTTAATTTACCTTTGAAGACCTTAATGAAGAGTTTGCCATAATGAATTATGGAAAAAATTTTGATCTTTATGGCCATATCTTCTTTGAGTTCAACAATGTTTGCGTGATGAACTAAATATATCACTAAAATCTCATGTTTAATATGCTCTATCGTGCCTTCCTTTTTCACCTAGTATATGCTAATGATTTTGATGGCAACATGTTTTTTCGTAGTTATATGTTTACCATAAAATACTTTGGAAAAAGTGCCTTTACCTAATAGCCTAACCAGCTCATACTTGCCAAATAAAGTGTTCTTGATTCAAAAGTCATACAATTTGGATCAACATAAAAAAGAGTAATTTAATATAAAAATAATAGGCTATAAGATTGCATTTTTCTAGAACTTGAAATTAACAACTGATTAGGTTTACTAGAAGAGTAAAGCAAAAACAAGAGTGATTGGTTTGATGTTCTTAACTGAGTAAGGAAAGGTTAGTTAAGGGTAGAGTTATAAAGAGGTTATGTGTTGAGAAAGGGACACAGAAGGAATTGAGGGGTTTACTTGTTACCATTGGAGCATTTAGCATTTTCAATTCTTTAAGCCTATAAACCCATAGAATGAATGAAAATTAAAAATATTATGAATTTTTTATATACAAATGTCAAGCACCAATTGCTCTCCATACTCTCTTTTTTCACCATCTTCATTTAGGTTATGGCAGTTTTCACCTAATTCAACTTATAAACTTTCTTCAACCATAGGCCCCAACCCGAAAAGAAAAGAAAAGATGATGTGGACAAATTGACCCTATTATTTTATCAATCCGATATGCCACATTGCAAGTTAAAATGCCATATTGGCAATCTCATCTTAATTTAGACAGCCGTTAATTAATTAAACCAAAATTGATCTAATTTTCATTTTATGAAAACTAAAATTGAATAATAATTTTAAAGAAGACCAAATGTGATCAGTTGTATTTTAGAAGGGATAAAAAATGTATTTAAAATATTAGAAAAATAGGTCAAGCCTATTTTTCATAGACTTGGCTCGTAAGTCATTTCAGGATGGCTAATTTAATAATTTATATATAATATAATATTACGTTATATGTATAATATGTTCATTTATAATATATAATATTAATATAATTTCTATGCATATAATTATAAATATGGATTTAAATTTTTACCTTAAAGGGCTTTACCTATTAATTTATATAAAAAGTTTATTTATGTAAGTAAACTTTTAAATAGGCTAACAAATTAGGTTACACTTTTAAATAGAATAGGTTGACCCCAAATTTAACCTTGTATAGACTTACAGATCAAGTTCAAACTAATAATTTACAAAGCATATTTAACTTATTTAAGATGAAATTTAACCTATTCAAATTTATTTCTACCCTTATCAAAAGATGATATTAATAGAAATTACACTTATAAGAGCCAAAATTTATATTCAATCTCTTAACATAGGAAGTTAACATAGCTTTTGCCAAACCGGTCAATATTTAATAGGTTAGGTAAGATAACACTATATCAATCAAATCGTTAAATTTTTCTATCAATTTATAATGAAGACATTAAATTTCAAAATGAAATTAATTTTTAATAATTAAATTAATACAAAATTTTAATAAATAATAAAATTAATAGAAATTTAATTTTACCTGCATTGAAATAAATTTTCATTCTATTTGTTATAAGGGAATATAACTAGAAGAATGTTTTTTGAAAATTTCTTTCATTTTAAAAATGTTAAAAGTAATGGGATTCGAATATTTTATATCTATTTAATTAAATTTTATAAATTTATCATATTATATTATATTTAATAATAATTTATAATTTATATTTAAATTTTTATTTTTAATATATATATATATATATCACCATACATGTTACATCATGATAAAAATGCCCAAAATTTCTAGTAACTGACGTGTCAGCACAATATAAATAAAATATCTGCAATATTCAGGAAACATCTTCCATCCACCATTTCATACCAAAACTCTCCAGACCCCTCTATTCTCCACAGCTCACTTCCAACTGAATGATCAAGAACAATCACAAAATGACCAAAACACCCTTAGCTTCCTCCTTTAAATACCTCTGCCATCACTTCTACTTTCCTACTCGTAAGTTTCTCAGCAACCAAACACAAACAACCAAAGCAAGCGCCAGCTCTCAGCAATCTTTCCTCTAGTTTTCTATTTTTAAAAATAAAATGTCGCTGATTCCAAGCTTCTTCGGCACCGGTCGAAGGACCAACGTCTTCGATCCCTTCTCTCTCGACGTATGGGACCCATTCTACGACTTGCCCTTCTCCGCCTCCACCGCCCTCTCCGCCCCTCGCTCCGACGTCGCGAGCGAGACGGCGGCGGTGGCGAACACCCGAATTGACTGGAGGGAGACACCGGGGGCACATATTTTCAAGGCGGACCTGCCGGGGCTGAAGAAGGAGGAGGTGAAGGTGGAGATCGAGGAAGGAAATGTGCTGCAGATCAGCGGCGAGAGGACGAGGGAGAAGGAAGACAAAAACGATACCTGGCACCGTATGGAACGGAGCAGCGGGAGGTTCATGCGGCGGTTCAGGCTGCCGGAGAATGCGAGGGTGGAGCAGGTGAAGGCGAGCATGGAGAACGGGGTGCTGACGGTGACTGTCCCGAAGGAAGAGGTGAAGAGGCCCGATGTGAAGCCTATTCAGATCACTGGTTGAAGTTGAAGCGGATCGAGATCATGAATTTGGATGTTATGAAGGAAGTTTGAGGTTTAATGTTAAGTGGAATAAATAGTCGAGTTCCAGTTTGTGTGTGAGTTGATGAGATGGACTTGGCTTTTGAAGGAGTGTGAACAGGCTGAGGTTGATACTCTGCGTGTTTTATCTGTGTGTACTGTGTTGTACGTATGTTTAATATTATGTTTTAAGTAGTAGCAAAGGCGTATTTTCCACATCAGCACCTATTTAAGTTTGCGGATTAGCAGTGAATTGATGAAATATATATATATATATATATATATATGGTTTGCTTCGGCACATCTTCGATTCTCTTAGGAATTTCACGGAAAAATTTTATAAAATTTGTAATTTTTTTATTGGATTCGTTGATTTTTTTTTTCATGATAAATAATTGTTTATATAAAATTTATGATTTTTTTTATAAAATTTTGTAATAAAAATTTTGTTTGTTTGTAGGCAACACGAACGGTTGAAAGTTTAATATATATTTTTTAATTTTAATATCTTTGAGTAAAATTTTGAATTTGAATTTTATGATTAAAAAATTAATGGTAAAATAATTTTATTTGTTCATATTATATTTAATTTTAGATTAGTTGAAATTTAACGCGGTTCCATATAAAAAAAATCGAAGTTAAATTAAAAATGGAATTTAAGTTCAATTCAAATTAAGTTTCAATTGACATAACATTATTGTGTTTACAGTTGTTATAGGGGATTTTCTTTCCAATTTGCACCTTTCAAATAAATTAAAAAATAATAAATAATTTTATAGAAAAATAAATTATAATTTATTAATGTGTTTTTATTAAAAATTAATATGCAAAATTGTTGAGTACTAATTGTTAGGTAAAATTGATTGATGTAATTTTAATTTTTAAAATTAATAAAAAATAGCAAATGATTGTTTTATTTATTTTATTAATATATATATTGTTAAAATATTTTTATTAAAAAAATAATTTTAATGATATATTATATTTTTATTTTATAATTGTAAATTTTTTTATATAAATAATAAATTAAATTTAAATTTTTCCTTTTATGCTTTGTTTAGATTTAGAAAGAAAGTGAAAGGAAAAAAAATGAGAGGAGATGTTGAAATTAAATTTTTTAGTGTTTGAATAGTATAAAAAAATCTGATGTTAAAACAAAATAAATTGAAAAAATATTTTACAAATCAACCAAATGTTTTTCAATCAAAAAGATATAAAATTTTATAATTATAAAATTATTTTTTTAAAATTTATTAATAACATTATTTACATTAAGTATGGTTAATTTTTTTATTTAAAATATTATTCTATTTATTATTTTATGAATTAAATTAAATGAAAAATCAATATTTTGATTATTTTTAACCTTTTTTTATACATTCAAATTTTCAAATAATAAAGAAAAAAATACTTTTTCATGTATTTTATTTCTGCATTTTTTTCTTTCGTCTATTTTCTATTTTTATTTTTTCTTACCATATCTGATTAAAGTTTATAGCAGTTTGAATTTATAACGAGCTATTTGTCGTTTTGTCGCTCCTAATAATTAAAATGTGTGCTATAATTCATTAGAAGGTGAGAAACGTGAGTTAACGGTGCGAGGTAAATTAATAGTGAGAGACTTGAGTGATAAAATAGAGATCTCCATTTTTTACCCTTGAGGATGTGTTGTTTAGAAATTTTTTATTTTTTTATATATAAATAAAAAAGTATTATATATTTGTATAATTTCTTATTAAAAAATATAATATTTAAAAAAATCCTAAATCCTCAGTGTTACACTCTCGAGAAATATAATATAGTAGTTAAAAAATATCTTTTTTTAATAAATGTAAAATTAAATTATTTATTTATTATTAAAATAATATTATTTTAAATAATAGAAAGATTCTTTGGATTTTTTTGCTCTTTTGTGTTTAAATATAAATTTGCTTTTATTCCTTCGTTTGAAGAAAGAATGTCCACTTATGAGAGCCAAAATGCAATTAGAAGTTATAGAATTCATAAGAGGGGAAAACAATGTTTTTCTTTTATGCAAGAAAATGTTGATCAATTTGTCAAAATTGTTTTCATACATTTTTTTTTTCTTTTTAGGTATGAAGGTATTTTTATTTATAAATTAAGGCATAAAAATATTTTTTATATTCAAAGTTATTATAACTATATTATTTTTGAAATGCCATATCCAGATAAAATATTAAAATTTTCTAATTTATAAATTAAGGTTGTTTTCTTTTGATGATGTTTGAGCATAATAGGGTCTTTATTATCTTCCATCTATGTTATCTTTACAGGTTTATCTAAATAGGTCCTCTTTAAAATTGCATAATATTTTTGTTTTGATCATTATTAATATCGAATGCGTTAATCTTATATATATATATATATATATATAGTCATTCCTCAATCCCAAATTTACTCCGCAAGAAGTACTGTTTCAAAATATGAGATGCTACAAGTTAGCAGTTATAGAAATGACGGTGAATAAGTAATTAAAAGGAATCTAAGCCTTTACACATTAAAAAAATAGAATTCATTTCATTTTATGTTAGTAAAAATTATTTTATTTCATTTTTAAATGAATTCTTTTATTTGAGATAAATTATATAAAATGTGATTTCATTTCATTTTAAAATGAAATTTTGTGTTTGGAACTTTAATAAAATTTGTGAAATTTATTTCAAATATTTAAATTTACAATATTATTTCTAAGAGTAAAAGAGATAAAATTCAAAGAAAGAGATATAACTGTCAATAACTTGAAAAATTAAGAATAAAATTGTCCAATAAAAATAATACATTTAAAATGAAATAAATTCCTATCAAATTCTATTCAATTTTATGAGATTTCAAAATTATAATAATGTAAATAAAATAATACTTTAAAATAAAATTAAATCTAAAAAATTTAAATTCAAATATAATTTTTTAATAAAATTTCAAAATAAAATAAATTTTAATTTAAGAATGTGTCAAAAAAAAAAAGATAAATCAATTGAGATTAGATTCTTTTGATCATCGTAGATGCGTAAAAACTTTACCGATCTTGGTTATGACACCCTTTTGTTGGGTTTCTTAAGTCATCCTCATTTATCTGATTTTAAGCTCTATTTAATTTTTACAAAAAATATGTTACATAGAAATATAATTATAAATTATTAAGATTATAAAAAATAAT
Source organism: Sindora glabra (assembly GCA_020226215.1). Taxonomy (NCBI): domain Eukaryota; kingdom Viridiplantae; phylum Streptophyta; class Magnoliopsida; order Fabales; family Fabaceae; genus Sindora; species Sindora glabra. Next base: position 100,074,968 of record CM035227.1, on the reverse strand, counting down.
TAATATATTTAATATTAAATATAATAAATTTAATGGAAATTAATTTTCTTTTTTTAAAAGAGGATTGTTTTCCTTTGTAACCATATCTTTAGGTACTATATTTTTTAATCACAAATTATAAAAATATATGATATTTTTATTTTATATATAAGAAAATGAAATATTTTATAAAAAATATTTTCTAAAAAATAAACGGAATCTAACTTTTTGATTTTCCTATTTTGTATTTATAATCTACTTCGTTGTTTTAATTTTGTATGTAGTTTTAAAATTATATATATATATATATATATATATATATATATATATATATATATATATATTCATTTTTTCTTAGAAGTTTTCTATTATGTATAAAATTATATATATAGGAGTTTTATAAAAAAAAATCTTGAATACACTAAAGTGTTTAGAGATTTCTATTCATAATCTAAAATTGAAAATCTGTATTTCATAATACTTTTAAGAAATATTGATCAATCTTACAAAACTTACCATCTTTGAATTAGATAATCATATATTAAAAGTGAAGATGATTAATAATAGTGCAATAGGTGATATTATCAACATTCCTAAATTGTTATTAACTCCATTAGATACAAGCTCACCCATAAAATCCTAGAGGCCTCAATTTTCATTGTCAATTTGCTTTGTCATGAAAAGAAACAAAAGTCACTTTCTCATGTTAGTCTTCATATTCCAAGACCAGTATTCAATTATATATTATATTATCAAAACTCAAAAAATAGAAAGGGGTTGAAGACATTAACATATGATAATAATGGTCAACGGACAAAGATAACAATAAATGTGATGTACAAGGAGGTGTTTAAAAATTTGTTATGGTGTTAATCATACAATGCTTTCAACATTTTTAACTTAAACGAGTATTATATCTTTTCATGCATTGCAAAATATATAACATTATTTTATATGAGAAAAAAATGTAAATATGAGGTTATTTATGTTGAATTTGTATATAAAATCTAAACAATAGTATTATCAATTTGTTGATGCATAATTTGGAAAAAATTAAATTTCCTTCGTTTGTGTAGGTGATTTCAAAGACTTAAGATATATTTATTGTAGCATGTTCACATTGAGTTCCCTTTTTAAAATGAAGATGATAATAATTGTTTTATCAAATTTTTTATGTTGTCCAAATTATGTCTTAATTAAAATAATTCTACTAAAATTACTTTGTTATTTTATCTCGTGCTAGAAACGAGCTCTCCCCTAATAATGAAAATGTGTGCTAGAATTCACTAGGTAAGAAAGATCAGTTAATGGTGCGAGGTAAATTAATAGTGAGAGATTTAAATAATAAAGTAGAGATTTCTGTTTTTTTTTTATTGGAGAATGTGTTATGTAGGAAAATTTTATTTCCTTACATATAAATAAAAAATTATTATATATTCGCATAATTTATGATTAAAAATTATGACATATAAATATCTTAAACTCTAAATCTTAAATCTTAAATTTTAAATTCTTAAAGAAATGATATTTAGAAATATGGTAATGGAAGAAAATAACTTATTCTTTAAAAAAGTAAAAATAATCTTCCACCAAACTTAGGGATAACAAAATTTTAGGTTCAAGATTTGCTCAGAAAAATTTGCCTCAATGGAATGCGAGAATGGCATAAAAATCTGCTTTGCAATACAAGTTTTTTACTTGGAATAGATTTTGAAGCAAATATAATATTAACTTGATTTTTTTCTGCAAAGCTTCACAATTTCAATATTACATTTTTGTCAATATAAATGATCCATTTATAATATAAATGTAATCCTTTTGGCAATTTAACTATTAAAAAATATTTTTGAAAGATTTTATTTAAAATTTTTAATTTAATTATTATATTGTATTATGTATTTAAACAAAAAAATGGAACCAAAAAATTATTCAATTATTGAGATTATTATTCAGATTATATGATTTTTAGATCTATGTTATTATACAATATTAAATGTTATATATTATTTATGTGTGAATTTTGAATATTAAAATTTTAAAAAAATTTATCAATTTTTTTTATTTTGACAGATTTTTTCACAAGATACCGTGAGAGGTGTCAAAATGGATTGGATTTAATGGGTAAGCCTAAGACTGGTGTAATTTTGGCTGACATAATTCTAGAATTGGGATTGAGAAGTGTTAGCTCATTGGGTTATTAGATTAGCTCACTGGCTTATTGGATTAGTTCGCTGGATTGATAATAGTAATAAGTAATAAATAAATAATTTATTATTATATATTTAATTTTTATTTAGATACTAAAATTATCAATATATTGTATAATTTTATCAAAATAAATAATTATATTAAAAATTAAATTAATACTTTAACATTAAAATTTTAAATAAATTATTTTGATATTAATTTTAAATATATTATATGCTTATATATAATATAATAAATTTTTATTTATTTTTCATTATTATATACAAATTATTATAATTATTTTTATTAATATATAATTATATTATTTTTTATTTATATATATTTGATAATATATAAATTATTAAATATATTTATTTGTATATATAATACTTTAGACTTGATCAATATATATCTATTTTACTAAATAAAATAAATATATAATGTAAAATAATTTTGATATCATAATATAAATAAAATAATCAATTCATTATTATATGTCTAATTTTTATATAGATATTAAAATAATAATTTTGTATATTATAATTATACTTCAATATATATAATATTAAAATTAATTTATTTATATATTTAATATCATCAATATATTATATAATTTTTCAAAATAAATAATTATATTAAAATTTGAATTAATAATTTAATATTAAAATTTTAAATTATTTAAATAAATAATTTTGAAATTAATTTTAAATATATTATATACTTATATATATGATAATGCATTATTATTATTTTTTATTATATATAAATTATTATAATTATTTTTAAATATATTATTTATTTATATATATTTGATAATTTATAAATTATTAAATATATTTATTTTTATATATAATACTTTAGACTTGATCAATATATATTTAATAATATATATTTATTTTATTAAATAAAATAAATATATAATACATAATAATATATATTTATTAATATACAATAATATATAATAATTAATAATGTCAAATTAATAATAAATAAATAAATAATATGATAATAATAATAATAAAATGTAACAAGTTATAAAAACTCACATAATAAATGTCGACCTGAAATTGAGATTGAGATTGGGATTAAGACTAGTACTATAACAATCTAATCTGAATTCGGCTTGATAAAAAAATAGCCCGACCTAAAATTGATTTGACGTATAATTTTTGTCCATTGAATCAACTTAACATTGGATTAGTTGATGTACAATTTTTGCCTAATTGATTTGACCTGATGTTGAGTTAGTTTAATAAAATTGGATTAACTTGTTTTGACAAATTTAAATACCGGTGCTCTATAGACTCCAAGATAATGTCCCAACTTACTTTCTCTCGTAAGAGAAAGACAAATGAGAGGGATCATGGACAAAGCAATACGAAGCTGATCTACTTCTGTCATTTAATATTGAATATTTAAATTATTTTTTATTATTTTAATATTTTATAATTATATTTTAATGAGTCAAAACAAATTGAGGATTTGAAAAAAAAATGTATACTACGCTCTTATAAAAGTTAGATTAATAGCAAAATTTGACGGATGGTAATCAATCCTAGAAATGCATACATTTTGCGGAAAATTTGGATTAATTGAGAAGATCTTGAAATGTGGACAAATTGAGTAGAGTTATGGTAAAGTAAGTTTTGTAAACTCATATCTCCGTAAATTTTAATTATCATCTTATTATTAATTCAAATAAAATAAAACTTTGTATTTATTTTTTTCTTCATACAATTTTTTAAAAGTATAAATTTGATTCATTCTTGTTATAAAGTATTTTGTACTATCAAGAAGAAGATATATTACTAAAAATAATAATAATTATTATTTTTATAATAATAATAAATTTTAATGATTATTTATTGATATGACAATATATGAATAGTGATAATGTAAAGTTAATTTAAAATAATAGTGAATCAAATTTAAATTATTTTTTAATTGGGGCAAATGAAATGGTAAATTCATTTGATTCTCTTTTGCATAATTTCAAGATAAAAAAATAAAATTGCATTGTTAAATGAAAAATATATTAATTTAATGAATAAATATAACATTTGATCTCTGGTAACTATTATATTTTTTAAATTTTATAATTAGCATCATTAGTATTTTATGTTAGTATTTATTATAATTATTCATTCCTCTCTTCAATAATAATACTAAAATAAATGACAAAAATAAAGAATATAATTTAAAAGGAAGTATGCATTTGATATTGTTAAAGTATAATTTATCAATCCATTTTAATATTTTTATTTATATTAATAATGTAAGTGAAAGGAGGAACAAACAATTATAACAAATGAAAAATAAAAAATTAATAGTGCTAGTTATAAAATTTAAGGAATGTATTAGTTATTACTTTTATGAATAAAGAATTAAATGACATATTTATTCTGAATTGATATCGATTTACTATTTTACCTTGTACTTCGTCATTTTAATTTAATCGAAAACGTCCACACGTATAAAAAAAAATTCTTTGTAATTAAAGCTTAATTCGAAAATACGTTGAATGGAAAAAATCTCATACAACTAAATTAGAAGTTATAAGTTAAACAGAAAACATCAAATCTAGTGGGCAAAACGCAGCCCAAACAGAAAACGTGCAAGCGTTTGGAGGTTTAGGACTATTAAAATACATGGAAATAAAATATTTTTTTTATTTAAAATGTTAACATTATTTGTTCAATTACTTAAAATTAGATTGGGAAAGATCAAATAAATTTGTGTTCGTGTTCGTGTTTTAGCCGGAGGGAAGGCAGCGATATAAGCTGACCGAAACAGTGTGTTTCAATTAAATTTATTTATATCTTAATTTTATCCTTAAGAAATATTAATTTATTTAAATTTTTCCTTCAATTAATTTTTATATGAAGATTATTCTATTTAATTTTGTCCATTTAAAGATAAAATTGGATTACTTGAAATTTTACAGAAATAAAATTAATATAAATTTTTTTATAAAAAGTGAAAGTAAAAAAATAATTGAATTTTACAAGAACAAAAAGAAGGCTTACTCATATTTTTATTTTATTTAAACTAGCAGGAACTTAATAATTAATGTTCCTAAGAAATTAAATTTACAAAGTCTACTGCATTTCATTGAGTAAATTAATGAAGGGTCTAATTACTTTATCCACATGTTGAGGTCTTTACGGTTGATGAGCGGGGTCATCTTACCCTTAAATTTTTCATATCTATATGTTAAAGTCAGTAATTTTTACTTTTTTTATTTAAAGGAAAAATTATACTATTAATTTAAATATAATAAATAATAAAAAATAATATTTTTTCAATTTATTATTACCTGTAATTACTTTAATTAATAAATATATTTATCATGAAAATAAAAAAATAAATAGAATTGATTTAAATATTTTAAATTGATATTTTTATTTAAATAAATTTTATTATTTTATTATTATTAAATTAAAAATATAATTTTTTATTGAAATAAAAAAATAAAGATTATTAACCTCCGACTAACAATCCATTTGGTAATTTTACGGGGCTAGAAGCCGAAAAGAAAACACAAGAAAATTATTTACGGTAATAAATCTTGAGATAACAACCGCCAAAACATCAAAGTGTCTATACCTCGCAAAGGTGCTTAAAGTTTCAAGTAGCCAATGTCTGAGTTTGATTATGGTTGACAAGTCAATTTTCACACTTCTTACCTCTTGTGAGGTATGAGTGAAAACTACATTTTGATTCTTAGCAATCCTTCTTTGAATCGCATAAGATTGTCATAACAATAATTTTACAAATTTATGTGTGCGCGTATAAGTTTAAGTCATTAATTATTCCTTCACATTAAATATTAATTTTTTTATCCAAATCAAATATTAATATGAAAATTAAAGGTGACCAGCGAGCGGTTGAATACAGTTAATAAATATTTTTTATCCGATCAAAGTTAATTGAATAATATAAAATTTTAATCATTCTTAACTGAATCTTAATGCCCACCCAAACTTAATCGAGAGAATCGATTTCGATTGATTAAAAAATATTAAAAATTAAAAAATACTTGAGTCTAACCTTAACAATGACTTTAGAATTGTAGCTTTTCCTAACTCCCCATAGAATCAACGAGAAGGTGGTGAAAACCAAAACAAAAGTCAAGATGAGGCCAAAGTAAAGCCTAATGTTTCGGTCGGAACCCTAAATGGAATCATCTTTATCGTCATCTTTAGACTCATGATGTTCATGAAGCTTCCTCCAAGTGGAGAACTGTTTGGGGTTTTTGAAAAAGGTAGAGAAACTCGAGGTGGAGGACTTGCAAGAATGATGAATTAGAGAGGTTTTTGCAAAGTAGCTTGAGAATCATAATAAATCAGGTGGGGCAGCTCTAGAAGATGTAGATGGTGGCTAAGAGTCGCTCTACTAGGGTTTGTTTTTGTTTCTAATAGGGTAGAGGAAGATTTAGGAAACTGCTAGTGCTGAGCAAAGGGACCAGATATTATTACATATATCTGCAATTTTTCCTCTTTGGCCCTAAAACAACAACGTCTCACTAAAGCATATATACCCACATTTCGGGTTGTTTCAATTTAACATGGTAAAGTACACAAAAATTGTTACCAATTGAAACATTAAAATATGTAGGCAAATTCTTTCGAATTCAATTGAATTGATTATTTTACCTAACCTTAACCAACTAACCTCGGGTTCAGTTAATCGATTAATGTTGGGTGGGCAATTTTTGATCACCCCTAATGAAAATCAATACTGTTACCAAAAAGTTAAGGTCATTATTGGAAGCCCAATTATTTACAGTAAAAAAAAATAGAATTTTTCTTAGGTTGGCTATGTGGCAATCTACTACTATGCCATGTGTCAAGTGAGCAGTAGAAAAATATATTTTAGAGATTAACATCTTGGAAAAATTTGCAAGAATAGCTTAACTTTTGAAAATTGAAGACAAGCAAATTAAGTCTTTTTTACCAAGTCATGTTCTTGTCACCTTAGATTGATAGCCTCTCTCTCTCTCCAAAGTATTATGATTGAATAAATTTGAATGGTTTTTGACTCAAAACCTTTCAATAATAAGAGATTTAAATTTGGATTCGTTAGATTGTCATTGATATTGTTTTTGATATCATGGTAGAACTTGCCTAATTCAATAAATGGGAAATCAAATTTATTCACATGCAATATATGCCCAACCTTAATAACAAATTTTTTCATAAAAAAATTGCACTTGTAATTTTTTTTTTGTTTAATTTGGCTATTTAGTGCCATAATCTTTGATCTAATATGGATTTTCTAATCTTCTTTTATTATGTTTAAAACAACCATATTCATTGATTTGCATATGAATCCATTCAGTTGAGCACAATAATTTCATCTAGGCTTACTAAGGTTTGTAGCTTTTGATTGTAGAGTTAAATTAATATCTGGAAATATATGTCATCTATTAAATTTTGCTTATTTTAACTTGAAGTCTTGTATTATACATAGAATATGGCAACTGGAAATGGTTTGTTTTATCATATTTTCTATTTTGCGGCATATAATTGTCATTTATACATTGTTTTGGAGTTTTGAGGTTAAGCTTTGACCAAGAATTACAATTATCTTTTGTGGGAGAAATGACAGTTAATTTTTCTTAAATGGTAAAACCTTCTATATAAATAAATAGAATTCATATTGGTCTATAGTTCAATCTACAAATATGTATTTCAGACAAAGGGTTTGAGAAATGCTGCAAATCGATACAAAGATGAGACTCACAATTTGTCGAATTTGGGCATTTAATGATATTGCCCCTAATGCTCTAACCTTCCCCTGGCCGATTGAATGAGTAAGTTTTTAATGTATTAAGAACCACAATTGTTGTACTTTTGTTAGATGTCCATTCTTGAATTCTTGCTTAAATAGCCAATCTTTTCCCTTTTAACATTGACATTGTTCATGCTCAAACACCTATTTATGATCGATGAAAGGCCTGAACATTTGTTATGTCATTTCTCCATCAGCATGAATTAAGCACTACACATTTTCATTTTTGGGTTAATCTGTTATTTCCAATGTCCTCTTTTAGAATTTTCTAGTAACAGCAAATTACATTTTTTATTGGGACGGTTGAGATGATAAAATGAAAATCTTTGACTGATATTCATCCACATTGCCTGGGGTTCCAAAACCCTCCAGCACCTTAGAAATCGCCCATTTTTCGACGTTTGCACATTGTTGTTCTTTTTGGATCACAAATATTCTTGGTCAAGGCTCCAAATTGAATGTGATCTTAAGATTCATTGTGCAACCTGGAACAAAGTTTGGGCCATTAGTGCGGGAAGCCGGGGATTTTGGGCTAACGAAGGACCCAGTTCCCCTCACAAATTGGGCTTCTCACAAATCCGTAATAAGCCCATTTTCAAAAAGGCTCAAGGATTTTGCTTCAGCGTCATATTGACCAATCTTTTAAACTTTCACAAAATTTATTTTCTTTTTCAAAAATAATTACTTCATGCGAACTTTGGACTGGAATCAATTGATTACAACTAAACTCGCATCAATTTTTATAGGTGATTGCTAAGTATCAAGATTAATTCTAAAATTCTTAAATTGAAATTATTAAATTTCAATTATTTTTTAATAAACATGATTAAATAATTTTTATCTAATAATTTTCAAATTATTATTATAATACCTCAATTTTTTAAATCTTACAAATACTATGAAATTTACCATTTATATATGGTGGAGACCTCTATGTCTTATTATACCAAAAGTACCAAATTTTCACTACTTATTTTTGTAGTCCTACCCAAGAAATGACCGAATCCATCAAATCAAAATAAACGATGGAAATTTGATGTTATGAATGATATCATTTTTTCCTATTTAAAATTTTTTTATGATAGTGAAATTGATAATCTATTTTATGAACGTATATAAAATCTTATTTCAACTTTAAATATAATAAAAAATAAAACTCTTAAAATAATATTAAATATTATTATATTATCACTAATCTTCAACTTTCTTTGTTATAGTGTAACATTTTACAAGATAAAATTTCTCATAAAATCCATGATGAGACATGCCAATCATGTAAATCACGCATGGAAACTTTCATATAGGTTCAACATTATTTAATACTTTATCGGTGTAGCTTGAAATGGATGTAATCAAATTTCAATATTTCATCGTTAGAATTGGGATAATAGCTCATAAGAATTTTAGAAAATGCTGTACGATGTGCCCGAACATTGTGCATCTAAAAGAATCATTTGTTGTACATTGAACCCATCATTGAGTACATTTACAATTCATCATTAACCTTAATTTGCAAACAAACAAAGCCCAGAAATGCTGCAAATGATTAAGCGAAGTGCACGCCACTAATGGCGAGCATCATAAATGGCATCAACAAAAGAATCAGCAATGTCTGTGTGGGGCCTTTCTACAAAGCTTGCTCAATATTCAATTTTTTTCTTTTAAGCTGGCATCAAGAATAATTGATTGAATGAGCTGTTTGGTTCCCATCCTCACGAAAAATTGAATTTTTAAAAAGTACTTTTTTATGTGAATTTTTTAATAAATATTTAAAATTATTTAATTAATATTGAGAAAATAATATTTCTTAAAAAATATTTTGTTATATTTTATTATTCAACTTTGATCTTTCTAAAAAGTGTCAAAAAAATATTTTTTGTACCTTCAATATTATTACAATACATACAATTAAATTTTAATCTTTTTTAGCTCATTTTTTTTAAATCATGTATGTAATATCTTTGCATCATAATTTTTATTAACTTGTACTTTTATGTTTTTCATAAAAAATAAATTAAATTAACTTATAATTCATAATTTAATATTTTTTATCTTGAAGAACTATATTACTTTAAATATATATATTTATTTATTACTTATCCACCTAATATTTTCATTCATGCACATACAATTTTATATCAATCATATTTTTATAAAAAAATCGTCAATTATCTCGTTAAAGATGTTTGCTTCCAATAACAGATATGAATTAAATGAAAAATATTTTTACTACCAAAATAAAATTTGATGTAATTAAATAGGATACATAAAAATAATATTAGTAATTATTTTTAAAAAAAATTAATTAATTAATTTTTTAATTTACATTACTATATTTTATTTAACATTATTTTAGTTTAATTAATGTTATTTTATACCTTTTAATTTATTAATAATTAAATTTAAATTTTGTTACACCCTCCATGAAATATAGTAAATTAAAAATTATTTTTTAAAAAAGAATAGTTAAAATAACCTGTAGATTCGAGTGGATTAAGAATCTTATGTATGAAATATAAAATAAAATAGAACTAATAAAAGTAAGATACGATTTGGGTGAAATTTTAATAGAAAAAATTTATTAGAATTATAAAATATAAAGTTATGTACTGATACAAGTGTGTGCGAGTATAGAAAACGTTTAGAAATAACTTTTCAAAAATGCCTCTGGGGGTCTAACTTTCCTAATTTAGCCCCCACACTCTGATCCCTCTAATTTTTCCTCTATTTCTTAACCTCTCTCAACTCTCTCCACATAATCCTCTCATAAATTCATTAATTAAGCAAGGAAGAGTTCAAATCTTTTTAATTTATTTGTTTAATTTAGGTAAGAACAGTGTTTCCATCAAGAATCCTTCTTATTTCTTCTTAGATGATGAAGGATTTAAGTTTATTTGATTTTGTTGGATATTCTGAGCCTTAACTTAGGAATCCATGTATTTTGATGTGATTAGGGTTGAGGGATCATTAAACTAATATTTTATCATCCTCTTCTATATAAGGTGAGTGGATAATGTAGCTAAATTTATAGATTTTAAGGTTATATAATTTTATATATGAAAAATAGGTTATTTTGTGATTTACTTAAATCTGGTTTATTTTAATGTTATGGAAGTAATAAATAATCGAGAAAAGTGATGTGATATATTAAATAAATGTATTGATAATTATATTAAGGTTTGATGTATAATATATGTGTTAAAAAGATATTTAAATTAAATGAACAATGATTTTTTTTGCAAAAAATTGAGATTTTCATGTATGAATTGATTCCAAGAGTCCAGAGACAAAATTAAGCTTCAAAATCAAGTAACCAATCAATTCCAAGGGCATAAAGGTAAAAATTGGGTGGGTGAATTCATTGACTACAAAATTTTATACCGACTTTGAAAGGGCATAACTTCTCCATCTTATGTTCATTTTAAACAAGCTAACATATCATTTTAAAAGTAATTAAATCTACATTCAAATAGAATTAGTTTTAAATCAAGATCTTGTACATATTTTGAGATATCATCAGAATAGTGAATAAAGTTTAAAAATTCAAGATTTTGAAAAAAATGAACTTTTTGTGTTTATTTTCAAAAAGGCAAAATCATTTCAAAACTTAGCTAATTTGGGCAAATAAGTAGTCTATAGAAAGCTAATTGAATTTACTTTCACGTAAAATAAGTTTTGCAAATAATTTATTTATGATTTTTGAATCACTCACAAAATATCATTCAAAGGTCATAACTATGGTGACCCTAAAGTCAACCATACCTAATTTATTTTGTGTTTTCATAATTTATAAGGGTTTTTTATTTCAAATACATGGGTTTTTTATTTCTAAACATCAAAGATAAATAGTTTATGATATTTATATGATAAATATATAACAGATGATCACAAAGTGAGTAATATTAATGTTTATAAATTATCTTCATAAATTGTGAAGTAGAAAAAAGAAAAAAAGAGATAAAAGTGAAATACTTGAAAATCTTTGGAGCAAATGAACATTCTCATGTGAGTGTATATCTATTTCAAAAACTTTTTTACTTAATTTCCCTGCACTCTATTTACTTTATTTACTAGGATAATATATTGTAAAACTAAGAGACTAGATGTGTGTAGATGTATACCTCAATATGAATGAGTATGAAATACTTGTGATTTTGGTTGCTTCCCATTATGATAAAGATTGTGATGTGTAATGGTGCTTCCAAAATACCATTTATTTCTTATTAATTACTATTAATTGATCTTTTGTAAATGATATGATGAACGACATTGTACGGGCTGTTGCTTGATTGAGATAAATGTATGCTTTAATTGAGATTGTCATTGTGCTTGGCTTGTGACCATACATGAGAAGTGTAAAACTACTATTTGACAACTAGGTATCTTGGTATCCAAATGTAAATATATTTGAAGTTATGATATTGTGAATGAGGATAATTACAATAATGAATTGATTTCCTCATGTTTGGCTAAATTAAGATCGAGTAAATGATATGATGAAGGACATTGTATGGGTTGTTGCTTCATTGTGATAAATATATACTTTTAATTGAGATTGTGATTGTGTTTGGCTTGTGACCACACATGAGAAGTATGGAACTACTATTTGACAACTAGGTATTTCGGTATCCAAATGTAAATGTATTTGAAGTTATGGTATTGTGAATAAGGATGATTATGATGATGAATTGATTTCCTCATGTTTAGTTAAATTGAGATCGAGATACTATAAGATATAAAATTTATGTGATATGTATATATCTAATAATGTGATTTAGTTCGTGCTACTAGTATACAAGTGGTACCGATGTGATAAAATACCTTGGAGCCAAATACAAGGAATGTGAGAAATATGATTAAATGACTTTATTAAGGTAAAGTTAAAAACATTATAAATTAAATGTATAAGTTCATAAAAAGGATGTAAATAGAATGTTTTTATAGGATAAATCCTTGATAATTTAGTTGTCTAATGTTAGATTTAGAAAATAAGAGAATCTTTTTTTATTATCATATTCTTTTTACCCAACATAGAACTAATAAGACATAGATTGGATGCTCTAGAATGATATACTAATATCTTTAGGGTAAATTAGTAGTGTAAAAATCTAATGTTATCAGTGCTCAAAATTTAATTCAAGCTTTAAAATGGAATTAAAATTATTAAGTAGCAAGTGTCTAGTTTTATAATATAATATGATTTGAGCCTTCTTATATTATAAAGCTTTAACATGTGGATTATTTTACACTTGACTCAAAAGTCCTAGTTTGTGAAAATTTTCGATTTCTTTATGATAATTCTTGAAAATATAAAAGAGTGACATTATAAGATAGTTGAGTTATATGAATAAGGTTTGTTAAAGGTCTTGCATTTTAATATTTTATTTGTATAAGCTCAATTCTAAACAAATTACTATGTGAAGATAAATTTTGATTTTAAAAGTTAATATTCAAAGGTTTATAATATAATATGATTTGAGCCTTCTTATATTATAAAGCTTTAACATTTGGATTATTTTACACTTGACTCAAAAGTCCTAGTTTCTGAAAATTTTCAATTTCTTCATGATAATTCTTGAAGATATAAGAGAGTGACATTATAAGATAGTAGAGTTATATGAATAAGGTTTGTTAAAAATCTTGAATTTTAATATTTTATTTGCATAAGCTCAATTCTAAACAAATTACTATATGAAGATAAATTTTGATTTCAAAGGTTAATATTGGAGAAACGTAAGAAGTTAATGACTTAAAATAATTTATTATGTTATGATTTGAACTAAGAATTAAAATATTTAGGAATAAGATAAGTAATGCCAATACGTCTATGATTTATCATTATAAATTGTGAAAAAAGGAAGGGAGGGAAAGATAATCATGAATATTTTGGAATGTCTAAAAGTGGTTAGACATTATTAGGTAAGTATATATTCTCCTCTAAATGAATGTCTTAATAATAATATATTTAAATGTTATATTTTATAATCCTTCTCAAAAGTGATATTAATCTAATGCCTATTTATCTGTAAATTTCTAACAACATAATTGCAAATCATGTATATTATAAAATTAATCTTGTAGCCATGTATAAGTGACACGAGAATGATACGTATGAGAAATTAGTAATTATCTACTTAAAGGAATATTGAAACAAGCTCTTGAAGCATGTATGAAATCACAAATAATTATGATTGAGTTGCAATAGTAAATGATATTCATATTATGCTTGGAATTATATTGTTATTTCTATACTGATAACCACGGTGTAATTCGTATCAGGATATGAATAAGTGTTGTGGCCACATAAGAGAGCATGGTGGTGTTACTGTTTGTATATTATGATATGTATCTTGATTTACCCCATGATGATGAATAGTTGAAATGTATTGAGATTACATGGAAATTGTGATTTATAGAACTAAGCTCTATTTTGCATATGATGATATGAAATATGTCATGAGTGACATTTGAAATAAGAAATGTGACAAAGGTGATGATATGAAAATCGAATGGGAAATTTTTAATAAAAAAGTAGGTAGGGTATAAGGTTAGCTCGAAAAGAATAAGGATGGAAAGACAAGTATGGTATAAGGTTAGACAAGGAGTTAAAAGGTGGATACATGTTCTTACTATATATTGTTATTCATTGTGTTGTAAAAAATGGAAATTAGTTATTATTGAATATTTTTATTGATATGATAATGGTGATTTTTTCATAGTTGAGCCTTGGTGGCTATTTGAGAATGAGGCAATCAGCCATGATCAAGTTCTTAAGATAATTGGCATTTGAAACTATGAAATTGTAGATGATTATGTATAAAATAGTATATTTGGTAAGGTATAAGGTTAGCTCGAAAAGAATAAGGATGGAAAGACAAGTATGGTATAAGGTTAGACAAGGAGTTAAAAGGTGGATACATGTTCTTACTATATATTGTTCTTCATTGTGTTGTAAAAAATGGAAATTAGTTATTGTTGAATATTTTTATTGATATGATAATGATGATTTTTTCATAGTTGAGCCTTAGTGGCTATTTGAGAATAAGGCAATCAGCCTTGATCAAGTTCTTAAGATAATTGGCATTTGAAACTATGAAATTGTAGATGATTATGTATAAAATAGTATATTTGGGAATCTTACTCCACTTGCAATAATAAATTGACTTCTCTCAAATATTATAACTGATTTGAATAAACGTGAGATTATGAAGGACCTCTTTTAGGTTATATTATCTATATATGCGTAATGGTTGATAGAGGCATTAAATGATTAAATAAGGTAAAGTTATCAGGTATGAGTATCAAAAACCAATTGATAGTTTTATTATGTTGTTACTGAAACTAATTGAAACCATTTATTAATGATTATTCTTTTTATAGATATACATTCACTGAAATTATAAATCTCACTACTCCATTCTTTAACATTTTCAGGATATAATCTTAGGAATATTGAGTTGGAAAGCTTATAGAGAAGTCTAAGGTAATCTTAGAAGAACTTGATAATTAAGATAAAATTGGGATTCTTTTGGAATCAAATTCAAGGATTAGAGATAAAGATAAGACTATATGATCTTGAGCCACTATGAAAATAGAAAATTTTTTGTTGGATAGAATTAATATAAGTAGTAATAAGGTTGGTGGAAACCAAATAATAGGATTCATACCGATCATAATCGAGCTCAAGTTGTGACAAATTTGATTTATAATTAGAATTTTTTTACATTATCCATAAATAAAAAATGATGTGCTATTAAAAGAATATTAATTAATAATTTTTATTAACAATATTATAATTTTAATAATTTTTATTAATATAATTATATATAAATGAGTGATAATATAAAATTAATTTACAGTAGACAAAGTTTAAATCTAAGTTATTTCAACCTTTTCCTCATAACACAATTGAAACAAAATAGTATAGAAATCATTCTACCTATCACCTCATTTCAATATCACTCAATTTGATAGCACAATCACAACCCAAAGACTTGTTATGGTGAATATGTCAATTTGAATTCCATTTTTTTTCTTCTCCTTCATTTTATAGGTTTATATGGACTCATTGAATTTAAATATAAAAATTTGATTTTAGTGAATATATTAATTAATTTAATTGTATGTACTTTTTATTAATTTCAAAATTACTTTGCCTATTTAATCTCTCAATTTAACATTACATATATAATATTATTTACAATTATACTATAGTTTTAAAACATTTAGTTTTAATAAATATTTGATTTTATATTCTTTTTGTAAACACGATTTGATAAATGTCTTAAACATTGAATGTCGAATTTCAAGTAAGTGCAATTGACCTTTTATATCTTATATTTGAAAATTCAACAATTCAATCCTAGCTTTTTAGTTGGGTACAAGTTATTCCTAATTTCAAATTTATGTCCATTGATGGGGATAATTAGATATATTATTTATTGGAAGGACTTTAATGATTTAAGTGGAAATTGATAATTTAAAATTAATGAAGATTATGAATTTAGAATAATTTAAGATATTGCCTAACTTTAATGAAACAATGGATTCTACCATACCACAAGCAAAGGTTAGGATTCTTGCTTGACAGTTATAATTGTTTGAAAATTTCATGGATATGGAGCCTTATACAGCAAAACTCGTTCCTCCTGACTTCCGATAGACATATGTGGGTTAGCTTGAAAAGATTTTTAAAAATTTAAAATATTTTAAATTAATAAAATTAGATTATTATTTGTAATAACGTCAAAAAGTCTCTTAAAATTACTAAAATTAGATTATTATTTGAAAATAAGTAGTAGATATTCTCCCTACATAATTAAATGTTAACTTACATTATTTGCAATTTTGAAAGATTATAAATTTTGGACTGGGACATCAACAATTTTTGCTATTAAAAATGGATATAAGATATTTTATTTTCAAATAATAAGAATATTTGAAAGTGTGAATAATGAGGTCCGTTATTCCAGCATGCCAAATACCAATGGCATCCACTTGCCATTTCATAAAGTTACGGGACAATTTTCAAATTTTACTTTTTTTTTCCAACTTACCATCTTATCTATGTGGCATTACTTTATTCGCCTGCTACGTCAGAGTTCCAAAACTTCTCAAAATTTAAATATACATAGAATTCACCTATTATATAATATAAAAAATTATTTTATCAATATTTTATACTTTTAATTTCAACCTAAACATTTAATGGGCAGTTGGAAACCAAAACCATTACAGAAAAGATCCAATTCAGATGTCACCCCTTGAATAAATATCCGTTGGATTTGGACAAGACCCAACCTGGATATAATTGCCATATTTACAGTCTGCCACGATGGCATTGTGTCAAACAATGAGTCAACTTTATTTTGCGGGTATAAAATGGTCGGCATATGTGTTGACATGAAGCTTCAAGTTACAGTAAAATTATTATTTTTATTTTTATTTATAAAGTACTGATGAAATAAATTTTAAATTATATAAAATTATAATTATAAATTTTATTTTAAATGATAATTTATATATAATTTAATTTTTAATAATTATTTACCTTGTGCTCCATCTAAAAAAAGAAAAAATCTTAAAAAATTCAATTTTTAAATTTTAAATTATTCCTTTGGTTGATTTATATGAAATAAAAAAGGAAAAATGATTATTATTAATTTTATACATTAAAATTTTTAAAAAATTTCTTTCTTTTTAACTAATCATAGGGTTAGGGATGAAAGTGTATAAATTTATTTATGTGAAAAAATAAAATTATATGTATGAATAATTATTTAAAAATGAAATTTTAAATTCATATAATTTATAAAAAATATTTTACTAACATCTTACGATTTTAAATACGGAAAATGTAATTTTAGCTCAATATAATTAATTGTAATCACATGCACAAGAAGCAAAAATGAAGTCAAGAGAGAGATTTCAGCATCCATCCATACATTTAACCAGAATAAACGCCTCTATTGCCTCAACCTACCCCAATCTTATCTATGCAACTCTATCATGTAATTTATACATCATTGTAATGTGATCAAGGAATATATTAGATGTCTTTAAACTCACTTGAGTCATAAATAATTTAAATTATTTTACGCATATTAGTTTTCTTGAACTATCCTACGTGCATTCTTTTAGAGACAATGACTACGGGGCACTACTTTATAGTGTATCGACAGGTTTAAATTATTAAATTTAATTTAATTTATGTAATATTATATAAATTAATAAACCTAAATTTAAGGATTTAGTAGTGTACCGTAACAATATAATATGAAAGTGTCTTCCTTTTTTAAAATTATTTACAATGATCTTTTTAGAAAAACAAACTAATTAATTTACTCGCGAACATCTTAGGATGAACTTGTTAAAAAATTTAATTTGAATTCGGAGGTAAATTTGATTAATATATAAGCTAAATTTGATTTTCATATTATTTAATTTAAATTATTTATGAGTTTAATAATAAAAAATATTTTTATTTTATATTAATATAAATAATATAATATATAAAAAAAATTAAATCATAGCAAAAGTTATTGATGTTGAGTGAAGAATTGTGATGTTTTGACTAAAGTAATCGGGCTTTTGGTATTTGTTATTTTCTACAATGTGTAATAATTGCTGGCATTATATGATGAATGTGGAGGTATTTTTGATAAATTTGATAATTGTAAAAAAATTATATTAATAAATAATATAAGATAAAAAATTTAATATCTAATTTATTAATGAAAAATAAATTTTTATATATTTAAATTTGAGTTAAATAACAAAGTATTTGAATAGAGTTATATAAATTCATTTAGGTTTATTTTACAAGTTTGAATTCAAATTCAAATATTAATAAAAAATTTGAAACAACTAACATACTTCTCTAATAAAATATATAAATTTCATTAAATTAATATTTAAGTTAGACTTAAATTCAATTTTAAATTAATTAATTTTGGCAAGTTCAATCTCAAATTTGAAATTGTTTATTTCCTATAAATTTAAGATTCAACATAAGGATGTTTAGTGTAATTTTAATTCATTCACACCCGAAACCTTTCTTAAACTAGTATTAATAGAAAATTAGGGTCGTCATTTCTTCGGTGCTACCTGAAAAAGAATTAGTACCAAAGCTATTTAAAAAAAAAAAAATGTAACACCGATACTATTTCTTGCCACTTTCCTACGTGGTAAATTCAAATAATTTGTGATTCCTAAATCTTTCACATCTAAGACTCTACATTTGCTATTCGATGGCAGCAAGCTGCATAATTCTTTTTTTTTTTTTAATGATATATAATTTATTTAATAATTTAAATTTTAAATATGATAAAAAAATAAATTTTTAAAATAATAATAAAAATTATTGCTTCATTAAATATTGTTTGCTTCTTTTTATTGTTTTATAATTATATAATGGGTATTTTTCTCTCAATCGTGATGATTTTTTTTGTCTCTTGGTTATTTAAAGAGAAAAAAAGAAGCATAAAAAATAAAAAAAGTGGGGTGGTGATGTGGATCAAGGATGGATGGAGGAAGAAGAAACGTGATTGACGGCTGGATATGGGCCAGAGATAGAGCAGTCTCAGCCCCGTCCATCCATCCATCCATCCATCCAACGATAGAAAAAGCAAAAGATTATCAGTCAGCTATCATCTCGTGTCCACTTACACGTGTCCGGCACCCACCTCTCCTTCCGTCTCACTTCAATCATTTTCCAGCCTTTGCTTGCTGTCTCCTGCAAAAGCCTAAGCCATTCATATTTTATTTTCTTAAATACATTTTAATCCCAATTTTATTAAAAAATCACAATTTCGTTCTATTATTTTAAATTTAAACAATATTATCGTTCACCTTTTTTTATTGAATACTCTTATTTAATTTTTAATTAAGAAAAGATGAAATTTGATATAAGTAAACATCTATGACTAACATAACTTTCCTGTAGCACATATTTTACCCATACGATTATAATCTGATTGGGAGGAACGTATAAATGAAAGAATGTACCATGTGGAGGCCTTCATTGAAAAAATTCCGTATTTTGTAAACAGCAATTCAATGGAGGGAATTATTTATTATCTCCTTATTCGTCGTACCTAATTAATTTTACAAATAATAAAAAATAATTTTATTTATTTATTATTAAAAAGTTTTTAAAAATTATTTTTCAATTTAAAATTAAAATATATTAAATTTTTATTTTTATTTAAAACTTATGATCAAATCTAAATGCAAATTTTTTTCATTTCATATATAAATCTTAATTCAATTGAAAATAAAAAGAGAAAAATAAAATAAATTTGTTAAAATATTTTAATATAAAAACATAAAATAATAAAATATTTATTAAAAAAGGATAAATTTGAAAATATATATTTAATATTTTATTAAATTTCTAAAATAATAAATAAAAGATAAAATATTTTAGAAATTACAATAAATAATAGGAGACGGAGAGAATAAAATCTTAAGTAAAGGTGAAGTGTAGCATTATTAAATAATTGAATGAAAATAGGAATTAGTTACAATTTTATGTGACCCAATTTGATTGGGAAGGAATAAAAAAAGGTATGATATGGATGTCAATGAAAATAGGTGTTTATTGAGCAAATTCTGCATTTTGTAAACTACAGTTCAATAAGAGAAGTTAATTACAACTTTGTATTTAAATATTTCCTTATTGTTCTTAATTCATAGAGAAATACTAGTAGTTTTATTTTTTTCATCCAATCTTAGGCCTTACCACCGCTGAGGAAGCTTGATAAAAAGCATTGTTCAAACAATATATGAGCGACGTGCAGACAAAGATACTCTTTGGTGGCTCAAAATGAAAGATTTATTATCTTTCGACATTAATGTTTTATATTTGAACTTCGTCGTTGATAATTTTGAACGGGTAATCGATGCGTCAATATTATTGTAAATTTTTAAAATAATTGGTAGTAAGAATAGAATGGTTAAAACGAATTTGGATTTATGAATGAGTCTGTGAAACGAATTTAAATTTATGAATAGATCCGCGAATTTGTTAAAAAATATTGATTAGAATTTATAAAATATAAAGTTCATTTAAATATAGACATAAAGTTGTTCTATATGTGGATTGGTCCACATTTTTTCTTTTTTCTTTTTTTAATTTTTGCCTTCAAACTAAATTAATACATTATACAAATCTTCATTTAATCAATTTAATACCCACTTTTGAATTTAATTCTTTACTTTTTAATTTAACCTAACTTAAATAAATTATTTCTAAGTTAATAATTTTATTTTTAAATTAATAATTATAAAGTTAACAAGTTTTTATTATAATTTATTTAATTTTGCATTGTTCGTGTAGATTAAAAATCTTTTAAATGTGTGATATTTAATTTTATAATTTTTATTTTAAATTTAAGATTATTTTTAAAAAAGTTTGCGGACTCAATCTGCAATCTACAAATATTAGGAGTCAAATTCTCATTTAAAAAATCTATAATTTTTACAATTCGTTATGATTGACTCGTAAACAGATTAAATAAATTCATTTAAGAGTTATATCTTAAATATTTTACTTATAAAAACATACCAATTAACAATACCTAAAATGGCGGACTAACTCATAATTGGCTAGCTCAAAACTCCTTTAACTCAAATGCTCCTAATATAGGCACCAACCCATTTCATCCCTTAAGTGGGTAGACCACAAATGAAGTGAATTTCGCCTAATTAATCTAGTTAGAGTTGACTCAAAAGTTTATTCACCCCGCCGAAAATCACACCTAAACTTTAGCAATCAGCATCATAGGAAGCTAGGAACATGTTCGTATATCCGAGGCTCAGCAGCAGCAATTCATACCAAGAGGAGCTCTAATCCTCAAGAGTCTTAGCACAAAAAGACCTATAAAAATTCAAGGTATGTTACCTCAAGACATACAATTCTGTACTTCTATTCCGCCGCACATTTACCAACTGGAACATTAAACTGTGCACAGTAAATCTCTTCCTAACGAGTGCATCTGATTCTTTCCATTTTGTGCAGACGATACAGCCCAGCCGAACCAACCTCAGGCGGACCCAACAACCTGGAGTTGTCACCAACAAAGGAGAATAATTATTTGTATGAAATTAATGACTCTATCGAATGGCTTTAATAGCCATAATTGGCGTTTAATGTAGACACGAGTCTGTTGCTTTGATTGAGAAGCCAATGAGCAAACAAAACAAAAGAATTAATTGTCTTCAACTACTCTGATTTTTTTCTTACATCTACTTTCCCTGTTTTTTTCTTTGTGCCCAGATCCAATTTCATGTTCAACAGTAACTGTAATCTGATTCTGATTCTGACTTGATGCAGCCAGGAACCACCCAATCGAGACAGAACAGAACCAAACAAAAATTAAGAGCACTAATTATGGTTAACTAAACTAGGTACCACGTAATTAAACTGTGAAGTGTAAGACACTGACAAAGGAGGTTTCCTTGGATTCTGAAAAGCCAGCTGCATTGTTCTCTGTTGAGCATGATGAAAATTAACAACATCCAAATCAGGTTTTCAAGTGCGATTCTTGGAAAGTAGCGTTACGCTCCTCTAAGAATGAAGACAACAAAGTGGAGGGTGAAATATGCATGTTTGCTTGCGGTACTGCTTGTCTTTTTTATTATTTATCATATTTTCAAAAAAAAAATATTTTTTTAACTATTAATTTAAAATTTGGAAGAAGTATTATATATTTTTATATTTTATTTTTTATTATAAATATTTTAGTATTTGAAATAAAAAAGAAAAATTTATATATGCATTTAAGTTTTATTATAAATTTTATATAAAGAAAGAGATAAAAATAAAATAAAATTTAATTTAATTTGAATTAGAGAGTAATTTTATAAAATTTAGAAAAAATAAATTAATTAAATTATTTTTTAATTTTTGTAAAATTAAACAAATATGATAGATGATAAATATCGAATGAGGGAGCAAAAGAAAAGAAATATTGCAGCCCTCACATGCACGCAATACCTAATCAAACCTCCATATGGGCCTGCCCTGTTAGTTCATCCTTCTTAACTTTACAGCTGTATTCCACTTCAATTACGCTTATACACTGTGCTTCCCATCGATGCGGCACTCTTAACAGCAAATCGGAGTAAACTTTATTACACATAATTGTTTAAATTTATACAACAATATATTGAAAACGAGAATCCAAATTATATTTTGGCTGTAAATTATAAACTGTCAATTAAATAAAAATTAATAAAATAAATTTGTAAATTCAATAAAATACATATAAAATATTCATAATTTAATTTTAAATATCATTTTTAATGTATATAGTATATTTTATATTTATATTTGTTTCAAAGGATAAAAATGGTCGATACTCACATTTAAATATAAATTTCCTCTTCTTTATCATGTCGCGTGGTAAATGTCATTTTTTATGTAAATGTGCTCGTCGAATAATAAAAAAGGAAAATATACAAATAATTTTTTTAAAAAAAAAATATGATTTAGTATTACATAACTCTTTTAAAATCTAAGAATAATTTCTTGAAGTTTCTAAAAAAGGTGAAAATATTGACAACTTAATTTTAAAAAGTAAAAAAAAAATTATGTGAATTTTCCATAATTATTTTTAACATTAATTCAGCTAATTTTTTAATGGTGTAATATAACTAAAGACAACTATTTTGAGTAAGTTATTACTAAAACTTAATTATATTCAGAGAAGTAAGACATGTGTTTCTTATATTTTTTGGTTACTTCTTTGACTTTAATGTACTAAAAACTTGTTTAAAAAATCATAAATGTCTCATCTATTTTTTTCCTATTTTTCTTAATTAAAATTTCAATATTATCAATCTTTTGAAAACTTCAATGGAATTATTTATAAAGTTTTGAAAGTTTGGAAAATTATGTGACACTAATGTTATCAAAAAAATAAAAAATTATATAACACTAAGTCATACTTTATAAATTTATTTGTATTTTTATTAAAAAAAGGAAGAGTTTTATGTATGTGAGACTTGTATATTTTTTCACTCTCATATAAATTTTACCTGTTAAATTCTAATGATCAAAGTTCGAAATCCTTTAATACTCTAGGTTTTTGGTGATTAAAAATAAAATAAAATATGAACTAGTTGTTTTCTCATTAAAAATAAGATAAAACATTATAAAACACATTTCAGTTAAATTTATGTTGTTCAATAGGCAATTTGATGTTTAGAAGTTGCACATATGGCAGATACGGTTTAGGATGACAACGGAACGAGACAAAGGCAGATCAGTCTTGTCCTACTCCATCCCGTAATGTATGTCATCTACCCTGTCTCCATTTATAGGTTAATTTAGGGCACCGTTTCCTTAAACTACAAGGCATCGTGCCATGCAAGAAGCTCGCAAGCATAAAAATAAAAAATAAAAAAAATTGATAAAAAAAAACTTAAATTTTATATGTTGCAAATTTACACATAAAACACATATAATATTTAATACAGTATGAAAATGTAAATTTAAAAATACATATAATTTGTATAACAGTTTTAATAATTAAATTATTCTTCGATTCTATTTTGTTGTATAAATACATGGAACAATATAATAATAAAATTAAAAATAAAATCAATGAAAAGCATTTTTAATAATTAAGTTACTAAAAGGATTACATTTATAATTTATATATATGCATCATTTATATGAATAAAATATAATATTAAAATAGTAGAATTCCACAAGAGAAATTAAACCTATACTGTATTTAATCCAAAATTTGTTCTAAATTAAAATTTTATTTTGCAGGATAAATATTCATACCATATTTACACTTCATTCAAACAAAATATTCATAGGACAAGTCCCAATCGCAAAGTTTTGCCGCCCAGATAAACCCATTCTCGTGATGTTGCTGTTAAATAACACGAGTTGCGTATGATTTATGTCGTAAACTCTATATTTTTATCTGATTTAGGTCAATAGCTCACCACACAAATTTAACAACATTAAGCTATGTCCTATGTTACTAAAGCTAAATAATAATTTGGGATCAATATAATGGCTGATTTTTATGTATATAATGTAACTTACGACCGTACAACACACAAAAGATAAATTACATTTATTTTTTTCTAAATTTAGGTATAATTTTAAAAATCAGGCCTATCATTAAATTAATTAGAGCATTAATTTATTCATTTAATCATCCATTCATTGATTAAATTAATTTTAATTCTAAAAATATAAATTATATATTCATTAGTAATATATTCTAAAATAATAAAAATATAAATAATACGATAATAATTTATATTTGAAATAGTTAAAAAATGATGCAAATACAATTAATATAAATTAATAAAGATAGTGAACTATAATTGTTATAAAATTATAGAATTTTTTTTTATAAATGAAATTTTGATAAAAACCTATCTAATTCATTGATTTTGACTATTTCATATTAATTTTATCAATTGTAGTCTATTTTCACCATGTATATTTTTTATTCAGATGTCCTAACTAAACTAGTTCACTAATCCAACCAATTAGTTCAATCCAATTTTCAAAATGATGGGTTTAGGATTTGTTTCACGTAAAAAGTTAAAAATTGATAAATTAACTAATAATTAATTAAATTAATAATTAATAAATTAATTGATTATATTAAAAATATTTAATGATAAATCAATTAAAAATATAAATATAAATATATCTTAATGTAGATAAATATATGAAATAAATTAATATATTTATTTTAAATTTAAATTATATTAATGCAACTAAAATATTTAAAATTAAAATATAATTAGAAAAACTTTAATAAATAATTTGCAAATTTTCTAAATAAAGCATCACCCAATCGTTATTTGCAAGCATTAAAGTGATTTATTATAATTTTTTTATTTCCAAAATCCTTTCCAAAAATTATTTTATTTTTAAAAATTGCATTCAAGTTTAAGAAAATACAAGGACATATGAAAAAGTAAATAAAAGATATTTTATTTAAGGTGTATGTTAAAGTATTCATGTGATACTAAACCTATACTGAAATAACAGCATGAAGAGCAATTGAATGAGGTTATAGTACTCTCATCTAGTGGCTCTTAATATTGTCACATCATTATGATTTCGTACCACATGGATAACTTAGAATTTTTTTTTATTTAATTATAAAATTAATTTCAAAAATAAAAAGTTAGGAAAATTTCTTTTAATTTTTTTTATTTTTATATTCTTAAATTATATATTTAGAATTATAATTTTTAAAAATAAATTATAAAAATAATTATCGAATAAAATTTTATCAAAATATAAAAACAAAAGGTAATATTTCTTTCAATAACGAACTATTTTTAAAATCAATAAACTGTTTTAAGCTTAACCTTGCGAGGTTCTTTGAATATTCAGCTTTGTTTCTTCCAAAACGCCGAGAAAAAAGAACAAGATTCAACCAGCAGGCCGTAAAATAAAAATGCTTAAATAAATGCAAGTGACAGAGAAAGGGCACTTAGCAGGAACATGGCACATGAACAAAACTAAGAAAAAAATATTATAAACAGAATGTAATGGGAAAAATAATTAAAAAAAGAGATTTTGACCAAGTCAAAATCAGAAATGCTTTCCCAACTTCAAATGAATCAAATCAGGTCACCAATTTCAAAGATGTCTCCTTCCCTCTTCCTTTGCTTCTTTTAAGAAAATAAAAGCGGGAGATGCGGTGGAAGCTGCAGCACCGAAGATAATTGTGGGCCCCAAAGACATTGTTTAAGTGGGACCCAAAGGTCCGATTAAAATCCAACCAATGCGTACGTCTAATTTTACCCCAATAATATCCATCTACTGATACCCACCACCCGTTCGATGAAATGCCTAGCTCGGAAATAACATTAACTAAAGCCTGCTGCTTTACCTTTCTCTTCTTCCCATATTTCAGTTTGCAGCAATTTGAAATGGACTCATTATCAGAGGGAAAATTCAAAAAAATAAAAAGGGAACTTGAAAGAATTGCAAAGCAAATTAGAGCATAACATAATAACCATTGTTATATATTATAATAACTTATTACATAGTATAACGGGAAGGGATGTTTTACAAGATAATTGTTTTTCAGAACTTGGCCTTACTTGCCAGCTTCAGCTTTGCCATGGTACTGAAAAATCCCAAACCCATTTCTTCCATTAAACCAAACCCTGGAAGAAATTGACCCACTTATTAGGGCAAAAGAACAAAAGAACCCTTCCCTAACAAACACTATAGCTTCACTTCACCTAATTCTTTTCCCAAAAAACCGGATGCCTTATTGCAACTAAACTAGCCAAAAGTTTCTTCAATATCATCGCTATAAGTTAGAGAAAAACCAAAATATAACATTCATCCCTATCACAACCCTACTGCCTTAAAACTAATTTCATCTCCAACAAAGTTGCCTTGGAGAAAATTGAATCCATTTTTTTTAACTTTCAAAATGAGCCAAACATCAATACGTCCACTCCTGAGGAAGGCGTATTTCGTGGTTTACTGTTTCTTCTGGCCTCACACCCAACCTTTGTTGCATCAGAATTGCATTTCTTCGTGTTACCAATGCATCTGTGAACGAAAGCCCAAATAAGCTAAAGATTTCTACAAAAGCTTAATATACGGGAAGAGGTTTCCTCAAGTGAAAATTAGGCTTACCATAGTCAGTCTGAAAACCACCAGTATAGCGTGATTGAGAAGTTGCATTCAGCTCATCGATGTTAAGGTTCAAAGCATGAACCACCTTTGCAGGAAGCAGAACTGGTGCACAACCTGGCCGCCAGAGTCAACACAATGTCGTGTTAGAGACAAGATCAGCTAACTCGCCAAAATAAGAGAATATAAAAATAAATTAGATAGTGAACAAATCATTTAAAAACAGGGTAAGTACAAAATCAACAACTTAAAGTAACAAACTACAGAGAAATGTCCAAAACAGCGGCAAAACCATGAATTTTATTCCTACGTGGTGACATGTTAGATTAATTACTTGTTTTCTTGCGAGATTCCTGAGTATTAACATAGGGGCGAGGCAAGAAAACTCCAGTCCCGCCGCAACTTCTCTTCACGGCAGCGGATCCGCCTTGTGCAACACTACGAGGTCCTGATCCAAAATGCTGTGCTTGTTGATTTTGATGTTGGGCTTGCAGAGGCGGCCATGCGGATTGAGGGATGGACAAATGACGCCCACATTTCCCACTCTCATGGCCGAGAGTTCTCACTCTGTTCTGGATCTGTTGCTGCTGCTGAGCTAGCCAGTTAGCTTTGGCTTGTCTTCCCCAGACGGAAGCACACTGTTGCTTCAGCATCTGCTCCCGCTGAACCTACAGAACCCAAAAGAAAAACGAAAGATCAGAAATTGTTTATATGCAAAACCACGGCTTAACAGAGCATTTTGCTTTGTTTATGTTTGCTCAGAATGCCATTACACCAGAAAATAAGGAAGGATAAATTTGGGCAGTAAGCAGACACCATGTGCTCATTGAGGCATTTTAACAAACAGCTTTGAATGAACTCAATTCGCTCACCTGGGCGGACTGGCTGAAAGTCTGAGGAAGGCTCTGGTTCAAATACAATGTAGTCGCGGGATCCTTCACTGCAGTGACTGAGGTTGCAGCATGAGGGGAAGCCAGAATCCCCCTGTGCTGCAAATCGTACTTAGAAACTTCATTCATCTTCAACCTTGCGACTTGCCCAACTGCAGCATAAATCACGTCCCACGCATCGTTTTGGGCAGCAAATGGCGTCGTTGGAGGGGATGGAACCTGAGAAGGTCCGTTCGGGCTTCCGTCACCGGACACCAAGCTCCGACCCGACCAGCTCCCGATTCCGCTCAGAGTAGACTGGGGAGACCGAGCCAAGCCCAAACATTTCTGGCTCTGAGGGGGAAAAAATCCCAAATTAGTTGTCTAACCACAACAAATCGCAAACCGAATCCTACGGTAGAAAGCATTTAAATCTCACCTCAAGCTTGTTTTCAGCGAAAGTAGGGGCAGTGAGTTGCCGAGTTTCATGGAGCGTGGCTTGACATAGCCGCCGAGTCAAACCGGCGAAGAAGTCATCCTCATCACTGCTCTCCGTCTCGGTGGAACCCGCCACGGATTCCACCGGCGAGCTAAGAACAGAGGAAGCCCCACACGATTCGAACTCGTAAGGGAACTCAGAAGGGAAGCAGAAAGCGACGTCTAGGTCAGCGTTGCCGCCGTTTTTGTTGTTCTCCTTGTCCCCGAGCAGGTCGTCGCCGGCGAGAAACTGTGACGGGAGCCAGAGCTCCGCATCATCCACAGACGCAGCCATAATACAACGAAGAAAACAAGTCCTAAAGGCTCCTTGAGTGAGAGAAATTGAGCAGCGAAGAAGAAACTGCTGGTTGGAGAAGATTAAATAATGAGCAAGCAGGGCTTTGCCGGATTTGCAGGCTGAAATTGAAAGGGACCCAACAAAGGAGAGAAAAAGAAGAGGTTAGAGACGATTGGGAGTATAGAATGTTGAAGACAAGGCGCCTTTATTAAGGATTCAGGGACCCTCTGAGTCAGTTCAAAATATGTGAAAATATTTGTATAGAGAGAGAGAGAGAGAGAGTAGTGAAATGTGCAAACAACAACTGGAGGAATGGCCCAGTGGTTAGAGACATTTGTCCTTCTAGGGAATTCACCTGCCATTTGTCTATAATTAGCACTAATCTTTAATTAATTGGGTGGTATAATTATATATGATTGGTTTACATGGGAGGTGGGATTTTACAGCTCCTCAAGGTGGCTGTATTTTGAAATCAAATTTCAAACTTACCTTTTTTTCAAATTGTGCACTGAATAATTTATTAGATAATTTTATATATAATCGGGTGTTTTTAATGTTATATTATTTTATATTATATTTAATATATTAAGATATATATTTTTATTTCAATTCACTTTTTTTAAAATTTGAAAAAAAAAATTAAACAAAAAAAAAACTCTCAACTTCCCAAAAAAATCAACCATATCCCGTTACTTCAAATTTCAAACTTCCTTTTTTTTTCAAATTGGATACTGAATAATTAATTGGATAATTTTATAGATGATTGGATGTTTTTAATGTTAAATTATGTTTAATATATTGAGATATGTATTTTTTTCTAATTCATTTGTTCCAAGATTTAAAAAAAATAATTTGATAGAAAATATTCAATTTTCTAAAAGGCGAATTGCAAAGAATTGCCGTTATTGATTATTGAATAATTCATTTGCTATTAAATGACTCCCTAATTTGATTTTATATTTGACATTGATTTTTTTTAAAAAAATTGCCAGAATAATTTAATGAAAAACTTGATTATTAAGTATAGATTGCACAAAAATTATTATTTAATTATAATTTTTCCTCATTAAAAATATTTGATATCAATTTTTTATTAAAAAATAATAATTACGGGAAAGTAAGCGATTTTTTTTACTAAAATATTTTAAAATCAATTTTTCCTAAATAAAATCAATTATTACAAAAAGTTCTTTCAAATATGAAATAATAATTCTATATACACCAAAAATAGAATTTAAAATTGAGTTTCAACTATAAGTTAAGGAAAATATAGGGTAGTACAATAAATTTATAAAACTCAATTTAATAAATATACAATACTCAAAACTCAAATTTAGATCTCATTTTAAATGCTCATAGTATTTTTTTAATGTAATAGTGTTATATGCATATAAAAGATGAAGTCCAAAATTAGGTTCCAAATATAAGTTAAGAATTTTCATTAAATACAAATTGATGTGCTAAATTTATAAAATTTAATCTAATTAATATAAAAAATTCGAAATTCAAATTCAAATCTCATTTTTGGTACTTAGAGTATTTTTTAATATAATAATACTATATATATCAAAAATAAAATATGAAATTAAATTTTGAATATAAGTTAAAATGTCATAATATGATAAATTTATAAAATTTAATTTAAATAATATAAAAATACAGAACTCAAATTTGAATATTACTTTATTATTTTCGTTTGAATATGAAATTACTTTAGACACTTAATTTATAAATAATCAATTATTTCACGAAACTAAATCAGACATGTCCATTTTATTATTAATATATTAATAATTAATAATCTGAATTAGCGCTAGATAACCCCAACGCCACCAAATGGACCATTTTTGTGTCCGTTTTGAGTAATGCTCTGGTTTGGCCACATTCTCTGTCCCTTGAGCTCCTGACTCTTGCTAAAAGTTATGTATGGCACCGTCTTATTTTCTCACTTTTATTCTAACTTTTATTTTTTTTGTGTAGTGATCAATTCCACAAGTAATGATTTGCTCAGCATTCTGAAGTTGTTGAAACTTTGTTAAAAAATATTCACAAAAAAGATGAGATGAGATGAGATTTTTTTTTTTTAATATATGAAAGAGTTATAGATAGCATTTGACAAATATTTTTTTGATCAATTTTTAATTAATTTGGATATTTTTAGTTGTTTGAATAAATCAATCAAATAATTTGAATATTTGACAAAGAATTATTTCAGTTAATTTATTGGCCTTCAAACAACTCTTTTGAAAAGTTAATAATTTTTGAAATAGTTAGATTTGTATTTAGTATATAAAAAGACATTCTTCTCCAATAATTATGATTTTTTCACATTTCCATTTATGATAAATAAGAATAATATTAAACAATATTTATTTATTTCTTAGAGAAAATTTAATACATATAATAAATTATGATTATTTATTTTTTAAAATAAAAATAAATAATTATAATAAATTATATTAAAATATGTATATAATAATAAAAAATTATATGAATATAATCATATTTTTTCTATCAAATTATATAAAAAATATATTTCATTTCATTGTAAATAATATAAAATTTATTAAAAAATTATTAATTTTTTATTAAATGATATCTTTTGAATTAAAGAGCAATACATATTAAGAAAAATAAATAACTACATTATTTATGAAAGATATATTTTTTATATTTAAAATGTGTAATTCATTATATTTTTAACAATAAATATGGATTTTAAATTTAGTATTAAAAATAGTTACAAAATAAATTTTAATAGTTACTGTATCTATTAAAATATTATAAGTATTTCTTAACTAGAAAATTATGATCATTTAGTTTTTAAAGAAAAATCAAATAAGTATAATAAATTATAATAATATAATTTTTAAAATATTTAATATAAAAAATAATATATTATAATTATAATATAAATTATCATTAAGGTAAAAGAATATTTAAATTAATTATAAAATATACATATATCTTTATATATTTTTTATATATAAATAATTAATAATAAATAAATAATTTTGTCATACATCTTTATAAAAATAATTAATATTATATTGATTAAATCAATTAATAGAATCAGTTAGCACTGTAAAACAAGTTGACTAATGCTAATAGATGCTGGATCTATGATGGGTCGATCCATATTACCTATGTTCAAAATAAATTTAATTTTAAAATGTCTAAACTACCAAAACCCATAACAAATATTAGCCAATTCATAAGTTTTAACTGAAAATTCATAAACTTCACTAATACAGGCTAGTTTATTGTGGATCGGGTCTATGATAGGTCAGTCTATATTATCTATGTTAAAGAATGGGCTTATTTTATAGAGCACATATCTGTGAAACAAATCGTTAATCATAATCGATTTTATAAACTTACAATCAGTTAATAGTTAATTGAATCAATTAAGTAATAATATAATTAGTTAATTGCTAAATAAGGTGATAATATTAATTCCATATAAATAAGCATGAAAAAAGTTGTATTTTCATCAATTAAATTTGTAATAACATATTTTAAAATATAAGATTTCTTGAAGAAAAATACTGTTGGAACGCTAATGTTTCTAACAAATTTTAAAAGGAAAATATACTGTAACTATTATTCGATAATAATAATAAAGGGTTTTTGGATTTTGTTAGAAGTATTTTTCATTGATCAATTCAAACAAACTAATCTATACCAGATTTAACAAAGTTATAAAAAAAATTAATATTTTTACCACCTTTCATTATATTTAAACTCATATCACGTTACCGGGGGAAAAAAAAGCACTCATCTTGCAATCATGCAAACACATTTTGGTTGTAAAAACACAATTTCTTTTTTTTTTTTTTTTGAAAGAATGAGCTGTAAGTCAACGTACTTGTCCAGTTTAAAATTTGAACTCAATATTCAGTATATTAGGAAGGAAGTAATACCGAATCACTCCCTCCGTTTTTTTATATTTATCCGAATAATTTTATAAATATTAAAAATAATTTTTTTATTTTTTTAATTTATTTTTATGTATAAAATTTAAGATAATTAAAAATAAAAAATATAATAGAACAAATACAAATAAATTATAAATAAATAATAAAATATATATTAATAAAAAGGAATGATAAAATTGAAAAATAAATATTTAACGTTTTATTAGAATTCTAAATAGAGATAAGTAAAAAATTTCTTTAAAATACAATAAATAAAAAGAAACAGAAAGAACTGAAAATCGGAGAAAGCACTAAAAATAACATCAAACAAATTGCGTGGAGGTAAGCTGTAAGCAATTTCAAACGATGAATATATTACCCACAATTGCTTGACTCATTGCCCATGTCAATAGTAACAAACTGAACTTTAACTCGTTTCAAAATTTAAGTTTAATCTTTAGTGGCACTATTATTGAAAAAAAATTATCATTTATTGTTTTAACCTTTAGCAAGAAATAGTTGTGTATCCTAAAAAGGTGTGAGGACTTTTTTTTAATATTTTTCATATTTTAAACAATTAAGAAAATATTGGATACTTATATTTGATTTGAAGTTAGAGAATATTTTTGAGAATATGAATATTTTCATGAATATATATCCTCTAAGATATTGTCATGAAGGAGACAAGTATTTTATATTCTTATAATATGAAAATCATTTAGGTAACGTTTGATTTGTAAAATTAAATATTTTTGACAATCCTAATATTCCTACAAATATGATTCTCAAAAATTTAATTCATGAGATTATGACATTTTTATATTTTATTCAATTATAAATACACCAAGAAATGTTACAATATCATATTTAATTATTTTAAATATTTTAAAAAATTATTTGATTATCAAAAATATTTTCATTAAACTTGAATGGTTATGAGTGGTATATAATGACTAATAGTAAGTAATGATAACAATGATGGCAGAATATGGTCATCGATAGTAAATGATAATTGGTAATGATCACTAACAAGAAGCGGTGATTAACAGTGATTACCAAGAATAAATAGTGACCAATGATAATTACTAAATATGGATGATAGGCAACAGTTATAATCATCAATGATAGATAATAATTAATTATAGTCACCAACGATGAATAATGAATGGTAATGAATGATGGTAACCAATGATAGGTATTGGTAAACAACAATCACCAGTGATGAATGGAGACCAATAATGGTTATCGATAATAGATGGCAGTCAATAATAGATAATGATCAATAATAATAAGTCATAGTGAATAGCAATCACTAGTTGTGGATAGTGATCATAATAATCACAAGAAATGGATGGTAACTAATGTGGTAGCCAGCAATAAGCAATTATAAGTAGTAATCATTAGCAATATATAGTGGTGAATAGTAGTTGATCGTAGTAAGTAATGAAATAGGCAAAATAATCTTTTTATATCAATTAGACATTCTCATATAATAAAAATGTAAAATACTTACCTCTCCTATAGAAATATTTTAAGGAATATTAGATTAAAAATGAACCAAATATGAAAATATCACATTTCTTTAAAATATTTATGATAATATGAGAAAGATTTCATAAATCAAACGTCATTTTAGTGATATAAATAAATATTATGTCCATTATTTTATAAAAGTCTTGCCATTATGAACACATTATTTTGCCACTATGAACATATTATTTCACCACTGATATCGCTTTTAATAACCATTAACCATCATTCACCATTAATAATCATCTCTTATTACCATCTACTATAATTAATAACTTAATTTTTAATAAGAATATATTATATAATATAAAAATATTTTTAAAAATATATAAATTAATTAAATTACAATACTGTAACATTTTTAAGAATATTTGTAATTAAATCAAATATTATAAGAGGGTATTCCTAAAAATTAAACTCCTAAAATTACATTCTTAAAAATATTATAATTTTTCTAAAAATGTACAATTTCATTAATAAAATAAAAGTTAAAATTAAATTATTTGTCTAGTTTTTTATTTTTTAATCAAGCTATTTACCGATATAAATTGGTTCGAATGAAAAGGGTTTGTGCACTTTAAGTAAAATGTCATTGGTTCCATCAAAGTCTTGTATACAGAGAAAACTCATTTAGAAAAAGTTCATCTAATAATATCTTAAAAAATTAATCTTTTACTAATCGGGTGGGGATACCTCAATAAAAAGGAAAAAAAATTAATCTTGTTATCTAATCCCGTGATCACTAGACTACCATCCCCACAAATGGCTTGCCTCGTTTACTCATTAGAAAAAGTGAGAACCTATACAATAAAAGTTAATCAAACGGTACAAGGTCTTTAAAAATGAAAAACAAGTGGTGTCATATTCTACATTTGAGACTAAAAGTCAAATTAATAAGATGGGCATTATTTTGTTTGCTGGGAAAATGCAGGCAAGCTATTGGAAGGTGGTGGAAATGGGGATATCATCACTAAATCTGCATATTGATGGATTTCAATATTGGAACGTTAACCCATCTTTTAAGTTGTTATAATGATAATGATGCACAATGATGATCTTAACGGTGTACCGCAATTATTCACATGAACATGATCTCAATATAATGAGTATTCAATTTTTTTTATCGAATAATAGTATATAAGCTTTTGTTTTAATCTGCTTGTGAATTGGGCAAATTATTATTTTGATAAAAGCACAAAGGATAAGAATGGGCAATGCACATTATTAAAATAATATAATAATTATTATTAAGCAAGTGCTAGCAATAGCCTTTAGGATTGTGAATAAGTATTAATTATTAATCCCTAACCAATTAAATTTAACATTTTTATTTTTATTTTTATTTTCAATAATATAATATTATATGATTAAAATAAAAATTTAAATTTGATCTACTATTACTATAAATTTTCTTTCCATTATCGATGAATGAAAGGAATGGTATCTCGTTAACAAATCAATATTAATTAAAAATTTTTATTAACAATAAAGGAAGTTTTAACTATAACATGATAACATATAAATCAATAATATTGTAAAATTAATTTATAATAATAATAAATTAATTTTAAATCCTTAAAATAGAAACCTAACATTAATATGATTCTAATATTAATTGTATTTTCATGTATTATACTACTAAAAATAGAAATAAAACACTAAGAAGTCATTTTAGAGCTATTTAATGGACCTATTCAATATGTTTATGGATGGGTCCACACAAATCCAACTCAAATGAACTGGATTAGAGTGGACTTGGTTTGCCAATTTTGTAGATCCTAAAATTTCAAATCTTATGGGTCATTTGGTTTGCAGCAAAAATATGAGAAATTGTATTTTTTAAGAAATAGAAAATTATGAGTTATTTAGTTATCCATAAAACATGAGAAATCACTTCTTAGAAAATTTTATTGCTCACAGAATGTGAAAAATCATTTACCTACTCCCTTTAGGTAACTTCTATTTCTTGAAAAATGTAACTTCCTTCATGTCAACCAAACAACATTGAGAAATTTTTGAAAAATTCACATAGGAAGTAACTTCCTTGAAAATTTAACTTAGTTCTTATATAAACCAAACGACTCCTTAATCTTAGAATACCTAGTTCATGGACTTGATGAATAGCTTTGTGATCTTTTCATTTTTTAAAAGGTTAAAATTTCATCTTTTTTAAATCCATTTAGAACCAAAAAACTTAAAAAATCAATAATCATGTGCAAGCAAGAGAAAAGCTAAGGTCCAATCATGAAATGCAAATCCTATCCTTTATATGTCATAAAATCACAAACAACATTAGTGTTATGTGCAAAAAGAAAGCTAAGATCCTTACTATTATCAACATGTAAAACCTCTTATGTTTGGAAGTGTTGCTATTAAGCTCTCCTACATTCATAAATTCACTTTTACCCATCCCATTATTTGTAATAACATTAACTAACATTAAATATAAATTAATGGATTTAAAAATGAAACAAACCAAAATTTTGTGTTAAGTGGTACTATGCTTCACCTTCCTTTGTGTTGGGAATTCGGATTATCACATGCAGCGAAATTTTAAAATTTTAATCCGAATTCTACCTAGGATCCATGCAAAAAGTATAAGTCAATGATTAGGGCTTTACCTATTGGGCACTCGTGTTTCTACTGATCAAAACTTGAGAGCGGATGAATCTAACGCCGACCGGAAGGTACAGCGTCTCTACGGTATCCACACGGAGTGAACAACGACCTCTCACCCTCCACGCGTCTGCTAGGATGCGTTTTTCTCTCTAAGAATTAGGATTGGATGTTTTCTGAGTGATTTAGGGTTTATATGGAAGCTTAAAATGTGATTATTAAGTGCTGCCCTCAAGTCCCTTTTTATAGAACTTAGGCAAGTCATAATCCTAGTCCTACTAGGATAATGCTTCCAAAATCCTAATCACACTTAACAACTCATCTTATCCTTATCCTAGAGATAATGGGAAGAGATAGGACTTATCTATTAATTATCTAATATTAGATAATAATATTATCTCATAATATAAATATCTTAATTATTAGATAATTGCATATAGTTATCAAATATCAGAATAATATTATCTCATAATATATTTATCTAATATCTGATAAGATAATTACTTGATATTACTTTAATATCAAATAATATCACATAATATATATATATATATATATATATAACGTGAATTTATTATTCTTAATAATATATATGCACGAAAATAAGTCCAATTAATTGGATATTAATATAATTAAAGTCCAATTAATTATTGTCTTATTGCTACTCCTTTTGTGTGACCCTGTAGGTTCTTACTACGTTGACAATGACTTATTATTGAGCCATAAATAGCGAGCGGTATCTAGCAATACATCACTGCCACTCAAGTAATAAGAATGTCTGTGATTCGACATCCACCTAATACATGATCAATGTTTTGCATTATAACCCTTTTGTAATAATATCCAAATTGAACTGGAGGCATGGAATGTGTCATCCTCGTCAATGTTCAATTTATATTTCTTAATACTGAGTAGACTTAAAATAAATAATTAATATCACATATTAATTCAACTGAGCATGGCCATGCATTTCTAAGTCTCACTCAATCAAGGGGCCCAAGGATATTTCTCTTTTATACAAGAGTAACAAAATTCCATTTACATCACTCACTTCCCTCTACATGATTTATGACACACCCAATCAATGCCCTACTTGTCATCCTGATTAAAGGTGACATATGACAATATTAAAGTGAGTAATTCCTCATGTAGGGAACCGTAGTGACTTCAGGTCAAAGGTTTATATGTAGTTGTGATCATATGAGAATAACTTATGACACGTTTATCCATGCAATATTCTCATAGTGGGTCAGTCCAGTACATTGTTCACTAGCAATGTACTCATGTATTGACTTGATATCACATATCCATGATTCGTAATCATCAGTCACTATACATGCTACTCTCGATGTATTATTACTATTCTTTTCGTAATAATACTTGACTAGGGGCATTTTAGGAATAACAAAGCTATTCCAAGGATAATTATTATATTAAGTTATAAATTGTGCATAATAATAATAAAAATAAAATATAATAATTAAATTGCCTAAAACATAATACATTGTATATAACTTCAATCATCTATATGATTGGCTCTAGGACATACACCAACACTTTGTTCCTTGCTATACTTTAGGTGGGCTTTTTCTCTTGCTAATATAAGACAAGAAGTGTGGTAGTAGAAGCAAAAAACATAGGAAGAGTGAAAAGAAGTTTGTAAAATGTCAATTTTAAGGTTACGATGATTCTCATTTTGGGATGGATTGGGCACTTTTAGTTAGGTAATGGTTTAGGCCTTAGAGAATAATGAGTTATCTTTTTATCCTATTAAAATATGTAG
Organism: Sindora glabra; assembly: GCA_020226215.1. Taxonomy (NCBI): domain Eukaryota; kingdom Viridiplantae; phylum Streptophyta; class Magnoliopsida; order Fabales; family Fabaceae; genus Sindora; species Sindora glabra. The sequence goes on along the minus strand of CM035227.1, from coordinate 100,035,871 downwards.
TAAAAAAAAGCAAAAAAAAAAAAATGGACAATTTGCAAACAACCCAGTCTATCCACGCAAACTAAACCATAATGAATCTGCATTTAAATGGACCTTATTTCTAAAGGTTCAAGTCTACATTTTTTTTGGACTCTTAGACTTGTCCATGGGCTAGAGTCTACTTTAATGACTCTAAGTCATTTAGTTTATAACAATAGCATAAAAAGTTTTATATCTCAAGAAATGGGGGAAAAAATAAAAAAAATAAAATTTTACAAAAAATTTTATTTTTTATAGAGCATTGAAAGTTGCTTACTTGCCTTCTTTTTAAGTAAATTATATTTTTTGTATTCTTTATGGATATAATGATAAAATTATACTCACTAAATTTAATTAATATATATTATAATAATATTAAAGGTAGAGTAGTCTTTTTTAACACTTTTCAAAAAGTTTAAAATTAAATCAAATAAGATATAAAAAAATATTTTTTAAGAAATGTTATTTTCTCAATGTTAACTAAATAACTTTGAATACTTCTTGGGAATTTCAAGAGCAAAATTATTATTTGCATTTGTTGTAAAAATTTATTAATTAAAGCTTAAAATTTATGCTTAGTTATTAAAATCAAATTGAATATTAAATCAAACATGAGTTTGATTTATTGGATCACGACCAATGAATCATCACTTCAACCCCTTATAATATAAATATATAAAAGTAATAAAAAATACATACTTAATAAGTGAAATAATAATAAGCTCACATATTATAATATACAGGACATGACTTAAGATTAGACAAAATTTCATAATTGAAAAATTAGAATTTTCTTATAAAAACTAGTAGTTTAATATAATACAACAATTCGATTAAGTTAATTATAAGCCGCCGGTTAAACTAACCTTTTTATCAATTTATTTGCAAAATTGGTAGAACGGTACCATCTGAATTGAGCTAACTACTAATTTACTAGTTAAACCAATTCAGTTAGGCCAAATTTAACAAATATGAATTTATGATTTACAATCAATTTTTACATCATGGACATGAAACGATACTTAAGCTTATGATGCGCTGCAATGATGACGGTACTAGTAGTAGAATTTAACACAAGGACCAACCATATTTATACTTTTTTGTATTCATTCTTTACTTACTCTTCGTTCACAATTTTATAAGTCTCGTTATTTATTATAAAATAGTTTTTATACACACTTAGAAAAAGTGTATCAAACATTCTCTGACGTGAATCTGCGGTGAATCAAAGATTGTGATAACATTTGATTAAAGGTAACCATGATAATATATATTGTTTTAAAATTATATATTAATTTTATATAATTATAAAAATAGGAATGATCAACATCCATTACTCTCTATAAATATTATAATAAGAATATTCTTTTACTACAAAATATTCTATTTAAGTGATAACTGCTTCTCAATTTACAAATTTATTACCACAATTCTATCACGATGCTTCTAGTCTCAAAATTTTTCAACTTTTTTATTAATTATAAATTGATATCATCTAGCATAGAACTTATCACTAGAACTACGTAATAATCTAATATTATTTAACCAACCATATTTATGCATTATATTCATAAATTCATGCGTTATTATTTGGATGAATCCTTAACAATTAATCAAAACGAATTATGCCATAACATAGAGTGGATCGCAATAACATAATTCTCCAAGGTATTACAATCGATTCAAAAATGGTCACCCCATCTTCATGATTCGATCTTTCTTAAATCACAAACGATCGATTAGGCTCTTCATGATTCCGTAGTCCGTGCCATGTGCCTCTAATCTTCATAATTTGATCTTTCTTAAACTACTTATTTCATCTGAAGCAATGGACATTTGGGTCCATATTTATTTCGTTATTTTTTTTTCGTATATAAACTTATTATTTATTATTCAATTAAAATTATGTATTTTTATTTAATTTTAAATGATTATATAATATAAAAATTATTTATAAAAATAATAAATTATATTAATATAGTATAATATCATGATTTTTGTTAAAAAAGAATATAAAAAATTATATTATTTAATAAAATAATAAATTAAGTGGATGATAGGTTTAATTCCATTTTTTTTATATTTTAATGAGGTGATTTTCAAATTTTTAAAATTATATAAGTAAAAATTCAACTATCTCGAAATTGAAAAGATATTTTACATTTTTTTATAATAAGAATATAAGTCAGTGTAACAAAAAAACAAAACAGTTAGACATACCAAATTTTATTTGAGGAAAAAGCTTGTGACTCACTCCTTTACTCCTTTACTGTATACAAATATATAATAAAATTTATAAAAAATCTTTTAATAAAACAAATATATGTTAAAATAGAAATATAATAATCATAGCTAAATCTTAGGAAAGTCAAATGGATTAGAATCCACAAATTGATCTATATTTGTTACATATTTTAATAAGTTTGAATTCTCAAAATAAAATCTATTTTTTTACTTAAATAATATTAAGTTAATTCATTATAGATTCGATCCATCACAAATTATCCCTCCAGCTCACAAACTCACAATTCAAATCTTTGTCAATTTATATAGATGGCAAATTTTAACAAATTTAAATTCCTCAAAATTGAAACTGTTTTTAAATATGAATAATATAAATTAATTTATCATAAATGGATTAAAGTCCTTAATGGACCACCCATTTGATATGCCATCAAATGTGCCGTTTGTAGTTCAACCACCGACTGAAATGAGCACATGTATACAGAGCGACGAAAGCCCCAAGTAAGGAATCTCTAATCCCTTCCAAATCCAAGCGCTCTATTTCCGCACGACCACAATCCATTAGCAAAAAGCAATTCATTGATGGTCTAACCAACGCCATAATTTGCTTACAAAATTCGCAGAAAAGAATGCCGCGGAAAGAATAAAATATAAATAGTTAATTAATTTACCTTTTAAAGAATGAATTATGTCAGAATTTGTTATATTTAAAGACATTATATGGAATTAGATTATTAATAAATTATTTAATTTAAAAAAATGTGATAAAATTTAATTAAAAAAAAACTATTTCGAAAAACCTTTGATGATCGCACTACAATTCTTGGATCATAACTGATTTCGAACAATTTGAAAGAAGCCAAGTATAAATATCGAACCAATAAAATTGATTTTAAGTTCTCGAAACAAGAATTCTATTTTCATTTCACATTTTTATTTATTTATTTTGTAATACATTGTCATGAGCACACACTTTTTTGTATCAATATAGTTTTGTATTTTATGGATTATGTAACCTTCGTATGCCTTTAAGTTTTTAAAATTTCCTATTATTTAAAAGTTCCTAAAATTGAAAATAAATATCAAGTATATGATTTTCAAATCCTTAAAATTTAAAATTATTATTTTAAGCTACGTATTGCATTATAAAACTTTAGAAGTTTCTTTGAAAACATAATAGAATGGTTCACAAGATGACTTAAGTCCAGGGAGCACTTTTATATGGATTAGGACTATCAAAATTTTTCAAAGAGAGATATTCAAATCATGGGTATTTATAAAGTTTTAAAATTTGATGTAATGTAACGAGTTCAAAAATTATTAAATTAAAAATATTCAATTATAATTATTTGTTTTTAATAAATATAATTGAATAATTTTAATTTAATAACGTTTAAAATTATTATTTCATCTCAAATTTTAAAATCCTAAAACTACTATAAAATTCAGTACAGAATGTAGAGAGGAAGATAAGAATTACGCAAAGAATGTAAAGCGAAAATGAATCATAATTATTTCATTCAAAAACTGATGCGTACTTACACTAATTCTAGTTAAATTTTATAGGCAGTAACCGAAATAATTTAACTAATTACTTTAGTAACTTATCCTCAAAGCTAAAGGACACAGTTTCAATAACTTCTATAATTCTAAAGTACAACGTATCTCTTAAGATTATCCATAAACATAAAAATATATATATGTATGGCCAATTCTACAGTACCTCGGGGGGTTTCAAACTCAGAGTGACGTGGTGCATTGTGCATTGTACCACGTCATCCTGGATTTGAAATCCCTCAGGGTATCGTAGCAAGCACTTATATGTATATATATTTATGATATACTATTCATATAGTAATGTATTAATACATTACAAGATTTAGCCATTGATATGTCATTATTATATAAAATAAAATAATTTTGTTCCTTTCAATTATAAAATAAAATAATTATTTCCCTCATGATTTTAAGTTTCTTGAATTTGTTGGCTTTGTTAGTAAGTCTACAATTTGCATTTTATAGTTGTAGTTCCTTTCAATTGTGTTAAGTTATCTCTCACCTATTGCGAAAGGAACTAGGTGTTAGTTTACACTGAAACCTCTCCCAAAAACAAACTTCCATTGTCATTTTAAGTTTCTCGAACTCATTGGCTTTGTTAATAAGTCTACATCTTGTGCTTTATTGTTATAGTTCTATTCAATTGTATCAAGTTATCTCACATTAATTGTAGAAAAGGTTTAAGTGTGAGTTTAAAAGTATGAGAAAATGTCTCAATTATTGAATTGGTTTTTATGCTTGAGAAGGCTCAAAAGGGCACCCAACATTGATATTAGACCTCACGTATAATATTTCTATCTAATAACCCATGAGAAAGTCGATTGATATCAAGGAACCTATGACCCAATGTGCGAGAAAAAAATTATTGTGTTTTCTTATATTGGTTATGGAAAAGGTTAGGCATTGATATATAATATAAGCAAAAGCTTAATTATTAAGTTTTCTTTTATGGTTGAGAAGGTCTAATAATAACATCTTAACACTAGTATTGAAACCTAGTTACAACATATGTACTTAACAAATCACAAAAAAACTAGTTGATATTAGAGTTCCAATTGATTACTTGATATATGAGGGAAAGATTATCAAATTATCTCATATCAAATGTAGAAGGAGTCAAAGATTAATTATAATATTTATATCTAATAATTCACAGAAGAATTGATTAATATCAAAATTTCAACCGATGATCTAATATATGAGGAAGAAATTATTGAATTATCTCATATAATTATAGAAAACAAAATTCGATGTTGATTTATAAGTATGAAAGAATACTTCAACTCTTACGTTGACTCTTATGATTGAAAAGGCCTAAATAAAACTCTCATCAAATTGGTCCATGGTTTACTTGATTTCTTAGGAAATGAAACCTTATCTATACGCTTGCTTCTTCCGTGAGCGTCTTGGATTTTTGGCAATGCTAGTAGCTCGAATATCCATTGAATCATATAACTTCATGTGCATCTCATTTAACAAGTTTTGAATCCAAATGGCTTAACAATCTATTGTTGAAGCTACTATACATTTACCTTCGCAAGATCACAAAGACACTAATTCTTACTTACTGAACTCAAAGAGAAGGCTATAGCTGTATAGACTTTCGTATCATACTTATTCTCACACCAACCACTCTTAGTAAAACCATGTTAAATCTTCTAAATAGCAAATTCCCTTATTAGTAAATAACAATCCTTGTTTATTGAATCTCTCCAAGTGCTTCAGCAATATTCTTTTTTTTTTTTAATTTCAATATTTTTTTAGGTTATAATAGGAATGATTCTACACATACAAAATAAAGGAATCAAAACCAAGTTATAAAAGAAAGCAAAGCCTTTGACAAACATCATATGCCACTTGAATTAAAGTTTGCCCACTTCTATTCCAATCTTTTAAAATATGTGGACATTGTTAGAAAATATTTAAATATTTCAAAAGATTTGATTTTATTAATATTTAAATATCATTTTCTGGTTAGTATTAATCATTAAAAATTTTCATATAAAGATTTTCAATTGTCATTTGATTACTATTTTATATTTATTATACATAATTATGATATTGTTTGATTATTTTAACAAAAAAAATTGACTGCTGTAACAATTATATTTTATTTTTGTCAGTTATCCTTCTATTTAATCATTACTTTAATTTTTTAAACTGTTTTTTTCTCTATAAATGCATGCTTTTTCAAAGTCATTTAACAAAATGAAAATTTTGAGTTCCCATATTATTTCTCTTAACTTTTTTAGAGAAATTTCTCATTGGCTTTTAGATTGTTGAATGTTTATTCACTTTCACATTGCTGGATGTTTATCTTATTTCTATTGTTCTCGCTTTCTTGAGTGCACATATTCAAAATATCTGCCGTATCTTGGGGATTAATGCACTTCAAAAGATTTGATGTATCCTATTAGTGCACAGATCCAGAAGATTTATTGTATTTTGGGGATTGTTGCATATTTTATGGGGCAGAAATAAATTTTAAGGGTGGTATCACTAACCCGCCTCAAATTGAATTTCCATCGACAAAATAAGCACCAAATCATGCAATTTTGCTATTTTATTTGCAAGGGAAAAAAAAAAAGGAACAACTTGCAACATCTTTCAAAAAATGAACCATGGCTTTTAGAATCATGTCTCCGGGCAAATATTTTACAAAATTTATTGCCATCGCATAAAGGGAAAATTTTTCATAGTTGTTCTTAATCTACCTCAACCCTCTTAAAGAAGCAAGGAAAAAAATTGCAAATTTACTTTTTTTTTTTTAATTATTTCCAGCATCCTAGCACTCATTGCACAGTAAATTATTTTCTCAGAGAAAAACCCTTTGACGGAAAGGAAAAAGAAGCCCACAGGCCCTGGTATTTATTGCTTCACCACTGATTACTCCAAATCATTTCTTGGACCATTGATATTGTTAGGTAAAATAGCAAAGTACGCTCTTTCAAGATATTGATTAAATAAATGCAACGATTCAAAATAGTTGAAAAAATATAAAAAATTAAATTTAATTAAGTGATTGAAGTTTCAAAACTATATAACCCGATTCAATTAAAATTGATCTATTAAAAGCATTTTTATAACTAATTTTTTTAGAAATACTTTAAGGCCCAGTAACAACATTTACCTTAAGTTTAATGCATCTCCAATACAAAAAGTGTTACTTGCCTTTCACTAGTTCTTAAAGCAAACCTCACAATTTAATCACACTTTTTTAAGACTCTTTTTAATTCATCTTTTCTCTTATTAAGTATGGATAATTTAAGTTTTAAGACTTTAAATTGATTTTTCTTTTCAATAGGACTTTAATTGCATTAATCCTAAATAAGATATTTTTATTTTTATCCTTTCCCATAAATGATAGAAAAAAATTTTACTTTATTGAAATTATTTTCAATATTCTCTTTCTTCTTTAAATTATTAAGCTAAAGATTTAATAATTTCACAAAAATTTATAAATACTTTGATTATACCAACACCATCTCATAACAAAATTAGCAATTAAGAGTTTTAGTCTCCTTCAATTCTCATATCCAAAGACAGACAAAACACATTATAATACAAAGTAGAAATTTGAAACTTGCGAACAATAAGAAAAAAAAATTAAACCTTTAAAATCAAATTAACCTACCCAAAACGGATTATATTCATTGACATTGATTAAAATCGGTTATATATTTTGAAACAGTTTGTGACAAATCTTCAAATTTCAAACCCGATTATTTCGATTGGTTAAAATGCTTGGCAGGAAATCAATTTTATCTGATCATGTACAATCCTACACCTAACTTGGAACCCTACTCAGTTTATATTATTGAGTTATAACTTAGACTATTTTTAGGGTGTATTTTTTGCGTGGAAATTTTATGATCAAGAAAACTATGGAGTACTGAAATTAATTTTTTTTCTAGATAATCATGAACTGTTTCTTTACTATTGTTAAAAATCATTTTTATTATATTTTTTAAGAATAAAGGTTTTTATTTGGTTACTGTTTTCATAATCAATTTTTAAAAATTATAATTCTAAATTTGTAACTTAAAAATAAAAAGCAAAAGAAAAACTTTTAGAAACTTTCTTAACTTATTTTCCTATTCTTAATTTCTATTTTGTAATTCAATAAAATATTTTTTGATTTTCTCATCAAAATGCCTTCTATTCTTTATTTTTTATAAAGCTGAAAATAATATGCATAAATATAATATTTAATCTATCATTTATAAAAATAGTAATTATTACACACTTCAAATTTATAACTAGTATTATTAATCTTTTAAGTTTTAGGGTAAAAATAAAGAACTACCAATATCAGTTATGAAATTTAATGGATATAGTAATTACTATTTTTATAAATGAGAAACTAAATATTGTATTTATTTTTTTAAAATAAAAAATTTAAAAATATTTTTTAAAATAAGAAAAATAAAAACGTATCTAAATAAATCTTGTATTATTGTTTGTTGTTTATAATTCGAGATTTTCCCGCTAATTGATAATTTTAAAAAGCAAATTCAGTTTAAAATTGGGGAGGTGGGGAGCGGGGTGGGGTTTGGGAAGGGGAGGGCAATGAACTATTCAAACATCTGATCTAACTTTGCTAAAGTAGAAGATATATTTTAACCTATAAATTGAATTATTAAAGTTATCGGTGATAAATTAATGAGGCAGATATATTTTAACCTATAAATTGAATTATTAAAGTTATCGGTGATAAATTAATGAGGCGGATAATTATAAAATTTAGAAGATCAAATGCAAGATATATTTCAACAGCGTATTATTTATTAAGTTTTGAACTTGTAATTTATCCATCAATAATTGTATTTAGGTCAATTTTATTATGTATTGAGTAAAATTTAATATATATATATATATATATATATATATATATATATATATATATGAAATATTTTTATTGGTGTATTATGAACTATTAAATTAAATTTTTTTATCCAAAAAAATTGTAAAACTCAATGTGAATTATTAGATTTTTATGCATTGAATAAAATTTAATTCATAAAAAATTGGCCTTATATTCAGACAATTATTTTTTAAAGTGTACTTCAGACATTAAATTGAGTCAAATTTTCAAATACTAACTTTTGGTGAACTTAAAAGTTCAAATTTGATTAATTATCAGTACATTATATTTTATACCATTAATAAATAAAAATAATGCAAGCCATTAAAATTTAATAATGATTAAGAAATTATAACAAAAAGATTTAATATTTTTTATTAATATACTAACATATAAATGAATGATACTATTAAGCTCATCCGCATTATCAATGGACAAAATATAAATTCATAAATCAACTATGTGTGCAAAATTAGAAGCCATTCCAATGCTAATAGAAGGATGCGTGCGAAGATAGTTAAGCAATTAATATTACTCTTTTTCATTAAAAAAATTGATAATTTATTGCATTATTATAAATGAATGATGGAGCCCACATGAAAATCTCCATACTCGAGGATTTGATATTTGATAATGGCTTCTTACGCAATGATCTTTAATTAATTGCTGCTTTAATTAGCAACTTTGTGTAATTAATAAAAGCAACAGACACAATCATTCCGAGATTTGACCTATAACCTCAACAAATAATTACTGCCAATTAGGATTGGTTCCTCCGCCTGTCTCTGTCTACGAAATGCTCAATTTTTTATTTTATTAATTTTTAAAAGTGATAAATGTAATTTTCATCTAAAGATAAATCACAACGACACCTTTTAAGATTTGGTGCGAATATTGTCATGCTCTTTTTAGTCTTAAAAATATATACTAAAATTTCTTTTCATATTATTCACTTTTGTTTTCGTTAAATTTAAACATATTTTCTTCTCCCTGCTTATTTTTTCAAATATTTTTCAGTGAATTACCTTCCTACCTTTGATAAATAAAAAAGATGATTATATATATTTCTAAAAATTAAAACAATGCATAATTAAGCCAGACCTAGAAAAATATAAGTATAATTTATCTTTTATTTTAGTATTATTTTTTATTAAAGTTAATATTTAATAGAAATAAATCTCTCTCTCTTTTGAATTTATAGGATTGTTTGTTTAGTTTTTTTAGAAACAATTTTTTTTTTATTTTTATGTATTGTCTTACTAATTTTTGTTTTTATATTTTAAAAAATAAAAATTTCTGCTAGGTAACTAACTATTTTAAAAAATTAGAGAAAATTATACTTTGATCACATATGATTTCGATAATTCTCATTTAACCTACTTATGTTTTCAAGTGTTATAATTTACCTACATATACTTTCTAATGTTAATATTTTATTTGTTTAATCTTTTTACATGTTCAATTTTTAACAAAATATTCTATAACAAAATAGTTACGTGAATTCGGACAAAGTTGTAAAGGAATAAATTATAATTTTTTATATTTATATGAATTAATGTACACAAACTCTCAATGGAAGCTAAAAAATATATTAACCCTATTTTTTATTTTTAAAGAGTCGTTTGGTTCATGTAAGAAATAAGTTCCTATAAGAAGTTAAATTTTCTAAGAAGTTACTTCCTATGTGAATTTCTCGGGAAGTTCTCAATGTTATTTGGTTGACATAAAGAAAGTTATATTTCTCAAAAAATAAAAGTTACCTTGAGGGAGTAGATAAATGATTTTTCACATTTTATGAAAAATATAATTTCTTGGGAAGTGATTTTTCATATTTTATGGACAACCAAACAACAGTTTTCTATTTATATGAATTAATGTACACAAACTCTCAATGGAAGCCAAAAAATATAGTAACCCTATTTTTTTATTTTAAAGGGTCATTTGGTTCATATGAGAAATAAGTTCACATAGAAAGTTAAAATTCCTAAGAAGTTACTTCTTATGTGAATTTTTTAAGAAGTTCTCAATGTTATTTGGTTGACACGAAGGAAGTTACATTTTTTAAGAAATAGAAGTTACCTAAGGAGAGTAGATAAATGATTTCTCACATTTTATGAAAAATGTAATTTCTTGGGAAGTAATTTTTCATATTTTATAGGTAACTAAATAACTCACAGTTTTCTATTTCCTGGGAAATACAACTTCTTACGTTTTTACTGCGAATCAAACGACCCCTAAGTCTACAAAATTTATGTTATTATTATATTCACACAAAATATAGAAAAATTACATTTTATTCACATATAATTTTTTCAATTGCACTTAACTCACATGTTATAGAGTTTTTCGTTAAAAATTAAATTAAAAAAATTTAGATAGATAAAGTGTTAATGGTAAAATCCAAAAGGGCAAATTTTAGCATTTGAACATACAAATAGATCAAGTAAAAATTAACAAAATTACATGTAAGTAAAATATATTTTTTTTTCTAAAAATTATAATTTTAAATTTATACTTAAAATTAGAATAATAAAAATAAATTTTAAATTTTTTATCCATTATGAAAAATTTATAATTGAATAAAATATTTCCTTATTTGCTTTACCAATCACCTTCCATTGTTTGTTTTCTTTAAATTTAAAAATAGTTTTTAAGATAATTCTTAAGAATAATTTCTAAAAAATTAAAATTATATTCAAATACATCCTACATTCTTTTATTCTTTTAAAGATACTACGAGGAGATTCATGTTTTCTCTTCATGCAATAAGGACCCAATTGGATCACATGATAGTATAGAATAGAATAATGAAATAATAAGATATAATAATATCTAATATTTGACACATAATTATATAAGATTATAATAATATAAAGTTATACAATCAAATGTTTATTATTATATGCATATAAAATGGATAATATCAAAAAATATATGTTTGGACAAAATATTCTTAAAATAATATTTATTTTTCAAAATTATGTATTTTAAAAAATGGTGATGGATAATAGTATTTAATTGTGATGGGTGATGAAAGTAGTTATCAATAGTAATATATAGCAACGGGTGATTGTTAATGGTGGTAAGTAATAATAATGGTAATCAATAGCAATGGGTGATAGTAAAAAACAATCAACGGTGATGCTTAACAATGACAATAGTTAGCAAGGGACAGTGATTAGGTGACAATGAGTAATGATCATAGAAGACAAATGATAATAAATAATAGTTATTAATGATGAATGTTAATAAATAATGGTTAATTATAGTGGATGCCAACAGGAGATGAACAATGGTTGTGGATGAGGGGCTAATCATATTCAATAATGACGGTTAGTCATAATCAATAGTTAACAATCAATTCGTAACCCATCATTTATTATTAACTTCTCACTTTATTTTACTCTTATTCTATTGGCTCATATTATATCTCTGAGGAGATGATTGTTTTATTCTATATGAATAGAATAAGATGATTTGATTGAAATAAATTATTCTATTCGATTAATACACCAAATATTTCCTAACGTTGAGTAGTATATGCTTATACAATGGGCTTTCTCTTATTCTATGTTCCAAACAAACTCCAAGTGAATTGAATTTGAATATTCTTATTTTTCCTTTATTTTAATGTGGTAGAGAAAGTTAAATATAAAAATTTGAAATACAAAAGGACTTTTAATCGTTTTTTAATATATAATGAGACACATAAGAAATTTTATGTATTTTTTTAACACGGCAAAAAGATGTCTATCAAACGAAGGAGATAATCGGATCTCTGGTCAATAACAGAAACTCAAAATATAACCAAATGCTGTTTTTATTTATTTTTTGTTCCTTTGCTGACATGCAAAGTTTCATGATTTGATTGATCTTGATTGCACACCCAATTCATGAAAGAAAGATAATATTAATACTCCATTCATCTCTCCTATCTTACGCTTTTGGAAGTAATTTTTTATTTCCTTTTATATCTTATTTTAAAAATTTAATGAATCATTAATTATTGTTATAATTTTATTTTTTATCTTTAATAAATTCTTAATTACTCTGCATATTTATAATAAAAAATCTCAATAAATTTACTCCATTATATTTCTCCTATATACTTTTAACCATTTTGAAATTTGTTATTAGAATGACGAAATAAAGTAATTTTTTATTTTATAATTATAAGGATGATAATTTATTTAACACATACATACAAAATTAAAAATTTGAATGTATAAGAGGAATGAAGTCTCTAAAAAGATATTGGGTGTTATTATACAACTGAAAACGTCGACTGATAAAACAAATTTTAATTATTATAGTGGAGTGTAATTTTGAAAATATAATAGAAATAAATATAATAAATTAATTTTTTAATCTCCATATCTTAATTTTAAAAATAGATAAAAAATGGATTGAGGGAGTAATAATTAGTATAATGTCGCTCTCGAGCGCATGCTAGTGAACAGACCAATCTCGCGCCGCAAAGCTGCGTGGAAGCGCATCGGGGGCTTGCGTATTTTCTTCATCCAGTGTCTTTCTTTTCTCGTTGCTTCTCTTTTTTGGGTCAAAGTGCAATTTTCTTCGTAATAATTCATGATTTGCTTAATTACTTTTGGTGGCATAAATGGTTCTTAATTTGATAAAAGTCAAAAGATGTTATTGATCCATCCATGCTGTGTGGTCTCCTTAAAATTGCTCAATGCTGACTTGATTTCAACTCATATTGTTTGAAAGATTGGCATTGAGAAATCATGGTTCAAACTTTGGAGAGCTAAACAGGAAAAAAATAAATAATTTATGTGAAGAAAAAATTTAAATAAATATAATATTTAACCCCTAATTTAAAAATGGAAACTATGAAAATTTTCAAAATTTTATGACAAGTACTATTAATATTTTATTTTTTACTTTTATTATAATTATTAGACTCTTCTATTACTTACGATGTTAAAATAAATAATTGTCAAATCTTAATGTCAAATAATTTTTTTATTATATTCTATTTTCCCTAATTATTTTAATATTATGAATAAAAGAATGGACAAATAATTAAAATAAATGCAGAAGTGAGAAATTAATAATATTAGTTATAAAATTTGAAGGATATAATAATTATTATATTTATAAATGAGGGATTAATTATTGTAATTATTGAAAAATTTTCACAACATTTCATCGTATTAATGTATAATTTTAAAAATTTTAAGGAACTATAGCTCCTCAATTCTATTAACTCTGCAATTGAACTTAACAATAATTTGTTTCTTTGTTATAATATAGTAAATTTATTTGGTTTTGCAAGTCAAGGCAAAAGCAACAATAATTTATAAATGCCTCTATGGACGATGCATAGGATTTAAAAAAAAAAATCAACAACAAACCACCGCTTAAGCTCTTTTTGTTTCCATGTAAAATATTTTTTCAAATATAATTATCAAATATTAAAATAATAAAAAATATTTTATTTATTTAATGTCAAATATTGAAGAGTTCAAAAAAAGCAAATTCTCTTTTTATCATCATTATAATTCTAGGTATTATTTTTTTAACCACAAATATAAATAAGATATTACTTCTTTATTAATATATATACAAATAATATTTTTTATAAAATATAATTATAAAATTTCAAAATAGTGAAAAGTATTTTATTTGTCTAATGTTAAATTCTAAAGAGTTTGTTTTTTTATTATTATAGTTCTATATATCATTTTTTAATTATAAATATAAGGGGTATTTCTTTCTTTCATCAATATATATATAAATAATATTTTTTAATGGGAAATACTTTCCAATGAAATAAATGAAGTTTTAGTATCTTTTTGCATATATGTTGATTTTGAGTTTAAAATTAAAGAGGATTATCATTATTTGTATATTATTGTGGCATTACTAAACATATCATCAATATGCTTATTTATTATTGCTTTATTCAAATAACACTGGCAATATAAAAGGTATATATTTTCTAAAATGATTATGAGCAAATGTAACAACTTGTTTGATTGATATAAAAAGTAACAAGTCATCTGGTTTATATAAAATGTCAGTTTCAATTGGAGTTGAATTTTTTAGGTACTCAATTCTTTTGTAAATTTTTTTAAAAGTATTTAAAATTATTTGATTGAGACTTGATATTTACAATAATTAACTTTTTATATTTTATTTGATTTAACTTTAAATTTTTTAGGATGTATTATCAAAAGAATTAATATACTTTTCAAAATTATAACATAAAAATAAGAAATATTAATAAATTTTAATTATCTTTGGTTCTCTTTTTTTAAAATTATATTTCTAATATTTCTTCCCATCATAATTTTTTCTAAATTGATAATTTTTTATTTTTAATTTAGTATAAAAAAGCTTATATGGAAAAATTAAGATGTCTTTTATATAATCTTAAATTATGTTAACATAATCAAAATAGAATATAATTTAAATGTAAAAAATATTATTTAAATAATTAATAAAATAAGTAAATAAATAATTTTATCAAATTTATACAAAATAGATAACAAATACATAAAATTTGATTGTTATAACTGAATATCGTAATAAAGTAAAATGAAGATAATAAATATAAAATAATAAATAAAATCGGATAATATATATAATGAATGTAATTATGTTTAGAATTAAATTTCTATTATAATAATAGTTATGGTTTTATTTACAATTTATATTTATGTTACAATATTTAATATATTTTTATACAATTTTATATAATACTCATTCTATTTATTATATAGTTAATAGAATAATTTTATGTAATTCTATTTTTAAAGGAGTATTTATTTTTATAATTAATAAAATTTTATTTATTATAATTTTTAAAGATAAAATATTAATGATCATTCATTAAATTAAATATGGATAATTTTATATTTTTATCCATAAAAAATATGAAAAAAATTTCTTACTGAAGGGGGTTAATAAACTACTTCCTATGGTTTGTGAAAATAAAACTTTTTAAAATGTTATAATTCTTCTATTTCTATTATTAGTAGCAAACTAAACAATTCAAGGATTTCTTACTTTTTGAAATGTTATACTTTTTATGCTACTTTTATGAATTGAGCAATCTTTAATTTTTATGGAGGATTCAACTTTTTAGAAACTAAATTTCTTTATGAACTTTTCGAAAAATATTTAAAATTATTTGATTAACAATGAAAAATAAGTTCTTATAAAGAATTCTTCTTGTTTAGGGGTAGATAAGTAATGTTTTACACTTAGTGGGAAGTAAAATTTGTTAGAAACTTTTAATTTTTCCTATTTGCCAATTATTGACCAATCATATAATTCATTTATTTTTTGCTTTTAAAAAATTATATTTCATATATAACTTTCTGCCAATTAAACAAACTTTAACCCTTTGTTTGTTTCTACGACAAATGAGAGAGATAAGAATAGAGTAAAAGAAGAAAAAAGATTTTGCATTGCTTGGTTGCAAGGTTGAAAAAGGATATAAAAGAAAATGGAGTACAAAAAGAAATGAATCACCCATTACAATATTCTCTCAATATATATGAGCGAAAATAAGTGAAAAATTATTTTGTTATGATTATATCCTTAGGAATCATTTTGTTTATATGAGAAATAACTTTTTATGAAAAATTAAACTTTTCAATAAATGTCCAAAATTATTTGGTTAATATTAAGAAAGTGATACTTTTTTAGAAATAACTTCTTATATTTTATTTCGTTTAACTTTACGCTTTCTATAAAATATTAATAAAATAATTATTATATCATCAATATTATTATAATAAAAAATAATAAATTTTAGTTATCATTAATTAAATTTTATGAAGATAATTTTATTTTTATATTTATAAATAATATAAAAAATAGAACTTATCTAAAGATAAATGGATGAGCAACTTCTCATGTTCCATTAGAAATAAAACTTTTTGAAAAATCTTATTTTCTACAATTTGTTAAATAATAGTGAATTAAACAACTTGTCTATGTTCTATTTTGTAGAAAGTAAAACTTCTTCTGCTATTATTGTGAACCAAATAGCCTTTTATCCTTTAATTTTTTATTTTAGGACTTAATTTGAAGGGTAAAATTGCTATTAAACATAATTTAACTTTCTTTGCTCTTATTTTTCTATTTAAATAAGTAGAGAAAAATATTTTTTTTCCTTTTCTTTTTCTCCGTTTTTTGTTATTCTTATCCAAGCAAGAAAAGATAAGATTTTTTTTTTAAATTTTGTTTCTTTTTTTAAACAAAAGGTAAATTTCTCTCTACTAAAGTCCAAAACACACAATCACACACACACACACACATAAAAGAAAGGGTAAAAATTGGGAATAAAGTGTCAATAGTGTACCATTTTTTTAATTGTGCAAATTTACATCACTAAATTGATTATTGTGATTTAATCAATTTCAAATAAGATTTATTACTATTTTAAAATAAATTAAATCATAACTATTGATTTTGTAGTATAAAGAGTCATTTGATTTATATAGGAACTAAGTTTTTATGAAAATTTGGAATTTTTAAGAAGTAACTTTTCTATGTAAACTTTTAAAAAGTGTTTAAAATTATTTAATTAATTTTGAGAAAAATTCTCAATAAATAAATTCTTATATTGTGTCCAATTCAACTTTGAATCTATCAAGATGCATTAATAAAATGGTTATTGTATGCTCAAAATTATTATAATACATATTAATTTATTATAACTATTTTTAATATCTTTTCTTTGGCATGCATGTAGTATCTTTTAAATTATAATTTTGTTAACTTGTAATTTTATATTTTTTTATAAAAAAATAAATTATCTCACAAATTTTAATTTTATTATTATTTTTAATTTTGAAGAACTATCATAAGATACACCATTAAATTTCTAAAATAAAGAATTAGTAAAACAACACATTTTGTGACTTGTATGGAATCACCGTAATGGAACATATTTCTAAAATAACTGATTATACAAACCATGGTAATAGGACATTTTAAGGAAAAGATCTTACATCGAAAACTAAAACAGGAAGTAGAAAGCAAGTTTTGACATATTTTACAAGACAAGTTAAAGAAAAAGCATGAAAAAATATAACCAAGAAAAAAGAAGAAGCAACAAGCTGATTACAAACGAGAAAGGAGGCAATCAAAGCAGATAGAGTTGCAACTTTACCATTATTAACATAATGCCAAAGATTAAGGCCTTTTGTTTTGGCACAAAAAATTTGTATATAATAATATGTAATACCATCAATCGTGTAATATAAGATTAAAATGAAACTCGATCAAATAAAAAGTAAAAGATTAATGATTTCATATCCTTTAACCCAATAATGTGAAAATATTGATATTGTAATTGCAATAATGTAATACAAGACTAAAATATATCTCAAGCATCAATAAATCAATCAAATAAAATAATAAAGTTGTTAATAATTAAATTTAGTAAAGATAATTTTAATTATAACAAATATAAAAAGTTAAACTTATTTAAAAGTGAAGTGGATAAATAACTTTTCACTTTTTATAAGAAGTAAAATTCTATATAATTTTTTTAATTTATTAAATAATGACTAATTCAATTATTTTTTTATTTTTTATTTTTTAAAGATAAGATTTTCAAAACTATTTTACAGATAAATGACTTTTAAATCTATACCGTTAAAAAAAGAATGCACTTATTTTGTAGGGCCTATATTGTTTATTACTTAAATAAGACAATAAAATAAAATTCTCTTTTTGACCCACTTATTTTTTATTTTTATTAATCACACACTCTAACAAATTAGATATAATATTTTTTTATTTTTCCAAAAATTTTACAAAATCTTTTTCTTTTTCTTAGTTTACATTCCTTTGTGATATAAAAAAATTATAAAAATATAATTATTTAGTAATATTAATATTATAATTTCATTTGTTTTATTATTAATGAGAAATTTTATATAAAATATGTCATGTTATTAAAAAAAGTAAATATGATCATAAATTATTATTCTTAGTAAAAATGATTTAATAATTTTTAATAATTTAAAAATACATGATAAATAATAGTGTAAAATTATTTTCTTTATAACGTCAATAAATCAATTTAAATTTTGGAAATTAAGAATAAATTTGCTCAATAAAATTTCTTATTTTAACGTGTTAAAACAATGTGACAAAATGTTGTAATATCACTTACTATATTATTGAAAACTACTACAATTTTTCTACATTTAAAAAAAAATTTAGTTATTTTTATTTTCTAATAAATTAACTTCTTGCTCACCAATAACATTAAAAATATATTATATGGTTAATATAAAATTTTATAAAAATAAGCTTAAAAAATAACTAAAATATAAGTAGAAAGTAAAAATGAAGGCATTAGCTTATTATATTTAATATAATATCTAAATCTTAATTGATAGTTCATTTGATTTAAAATATAAAATTTTAAAAAATAAATTAAAATTAAATTTTACAAAAAATAATTAATATAAAATACTCTTATTCTAATATATGACTATATATAATATTTATTTAATTAAATTTACTTTTTCTTAAATTTTTATTTGATAAAAAATTTTATATTTACATTTATAAGTGATTGTGATATTTATTAAATATTTTATTATAGAAGAAATTATTTAATAAATAAATAAATTTAAATTTAAATAAAAATTAAAATATGATTTAATCATGTCTAATTCATTGTTCTATTACTATTAATAAATTATGAAGATATACGTAATAATCTTATATTAATTTAATTAATACTAATTAATATATTTGCAATTACTTTTATATATTGATAATATATTTCATAAAATAAATCATTCATGTGAATAAAATATGATTATTCATAATTATATAATAAAATATAAAATAAGCATGAATTTTGATGTCTATAGAAATTAATTAAATTCAATTTTTTTATCAGTGTGTTGGATAATTTTGTTATATATTGAATGAAATTCAAATTATATACTAAAGAATTAGAATTAAGTTAAATGACTTTGAGATAAAAATAATCACTTTTAAACTTTATTAAAAATATATACAAATAAAAAAACAAATGATATTAGTTACTCTCTCCATTCCTTTTTATTTGTTGTATTTTGAAAAGGTTCTTTTGTTTCTTTTTATCCATCACTTTAGAATTATAATGGAATATTAAATATTCTTTTTCTAAATATATTCTTCTTTTTCTAATGTTTTATTATTCTACATTATTAATTACCTTGTATTTATTTCTTTATATGTCTTTTTCTATTTTTAATTATCTTAAATTTTGTGAATAGAGGGTAATTTTGTAAAGTTTAATAAAAATAAATAAATTAAATTATTTTCTTAATATATATAAAATTAATTAATAGCGATGAATACATATAAACAAATAGAGTATAAAATTTTAAAAATAATAATTAATTATTATATTTACTCTAAATATAATTTAATTTTCTTTATTTTTTAAGAAGACATGAGATTTAGGAGAAATTTCATGTATAAAAAATAAAATATAAGACTTATTTATCAACTCTGCTTATCTCAAAATTATTATAAGAGTTTTTTATATTTATAAAAATAATAAATATTTCATTTAATATTTAATAATATTTTAAAATTTATATTTATATTTTTAAATATATTAATATTTGATTCATATATAATAAAAAAAGTAAAATTTTCTTTTAATCTTAATAAAGTAAAAATTTTAATAAGTGGACAACGTATGATAAAAAATAGAAAAGTTTATTAATAATAAAATATTATAAATATTTTTATAATATAATATAATATAATTAATTAAATTATCAATCAAATTATCATAATTTTAAATTTAATAACATAAAATTAAATAATTTAAAATTTATCACCTACATAAAATATTCATACTCCAACTACTATTTTAAATATAGAAGGACTATCATTTCTTCAAACAGAAAAGGAACGACGAGGTGACATGTAGCATTCATGGGTGGTAGGTGTGTGGCGGTATCTTGTTTGACCACAAAAAATTCCCGTGAGCGAGTTAAAGTACCATCTTTCATTTCACACTTCCCCTCACATTCCGGGCGACAGTCTTTTCAACTTCAGAACGACCCGGCACCGCCATGGATACGGCGTCGCTTTAAGGAATATATATCTGTTCTTTCAACCGATAGAAAACAATTAATTATAATTTTTAATATATTATAAATTTAAAAATATAATTTTCTACGTATGTGGGTCCACGAAATCAACAAATCAAAGCCTTGTTTATTTATTACCTTTAAAGCAATTTTTTGTTGTTAAGTTTTTAAAAATAAAAGATTCTTTTTTGTAATTATTTTTACAATTCATTTTTAAAATTATAGTTCCAATTTTGTAACCAAAGAAATTAGAATTTTTATAACTTATTTTTTTATGATGTCAGTTTTACAGATGAAATATTTTCTTAAACACTCTATTCTTTATTTTTATTAAATTTAAAAATAATTTTTAAAAATAATCTTTTAGAATAATTTCTAAAAATAAAAAAACAAAATCTAACTTTCCCTCATGATTGTAAGGACTTGTATTATCACTCGAGTGCAGAAAAATTCTTTTTTTTTAATTAATTAATTAAGTAATGTAATAATATATGATATTATTTAAAAAAATTTATTCTTCTTATACTACGAATACAAATTTACAATTTTGTATCAAAAAGAACATTCATTAGGCCTTATCTGTACTTGGATTCCAACTTACGCTTCATTTCACTTCAACGGAATTCCCGCCAAAACGCCAAATTACTTTATCGTTATATTATTATTTAGCTGCCTTTAAATTCCAAATTATTATGGAGAAGATGGAGAAAAAGACGAGACCCGGTTGGTTCTGAAACGACAGCACCGTTGGGAAGATGGCGGGATCTTATCCCAGAAAGTAATAATTTTTTTTTAAAACATCTGTAAATTTAATATGAAAAAGGTTAATTTAGATCTTTACAATTGAATTCAGACTCAATTTATTGTTTTTAGCCCAGTTCATAAATTGATATATTTACGAATTAATTAATTTTTTAAGCACAAATTTGATTTACTTTAAACTCGCCAACTCAAACCTGTAAATTTAACTCAAATATTTTTTTAAAAACTATACATGATTATTAAAATTTTTCATATAAAAATTTAGTATTACGCTTTATGAAAAAATTTACGACAATATTTCACTGAGAATATTAAATATAGTCTAGGGAATAGGTTATACAAAGAGATTCCAATACTATATAGTTCAAATTCAATTCATCAATCGCGCAAATTAAAATATTTGACTTATATATTTATCACGTAATTTATTTTTTAATATATTAATGACAAGAAGATTTAAATTTATAACTTATAGTATACTAACTAAATCTTTCACTACTAACATACCATCTAATTACTAATTTTTTTAATGTAATTTATAAGACTAATTTTATGAACCCAAAAAAGTCAAAATTTGAGCACTTCAAGAGAGTAAGGATAATAATTTTTGACATAATATGGTACCAACACTAGTATAATAAGTTGTATACAAATAATATATTAAATATATTATTTTAAAATAATAATAATTAAATTACAAATGATTATATATAATAGAAAATTAAAATGCATATTATAATAAAATGACATTAGGATGATTTTTTTTTGTTTAAATGGAAAAATAGATGTTGTTGACATCCATATATAAATGTGAAAGCTAGCAATCTCCTTTTTAAAATATTGTTAGATTATAAAGAAGTCCTCAATAAAAATTAAGTAATTAATAACAACAAGTAGTAGTGAAATATAATTAATAGTAGTAAATAACAACTTATAATGAAAAGTGACTGATAAAAATTATTTATAATAAGTAGCAATTAATAATAAATAATTACTAGTAATGGATGGTGATGATTATAATCACTCATTTTCGGCAGTGGCCAGTAATAAGTAATGGTATAAGGGGTGGCATTTCTTAGCAATGAATAGTAATAAGTAATGATTAATAATGATAAGTGGTAAATAACAACTTGTAATGGTAAGTGATTGGTGAAAGTTATTGATAATGAATAGCAATTAGCAATAATAATTAGTAATAAATGATGATGACTATAATCACTTATCTTAGGTGATAGTCAACAATATAGAATGAAATGGATGGTCGTGGCAATTATAAGTGATAAGTAATAGTTAATAGTGGTAGTGGCGATCATTGCTCACGTTAGATAATAATAAAATGATATATTAATAATAATAAAATCTTATTAAAATTTTGAATAAAATTATTTATTTATATTATTAGAACATTCTCGTACTATAAAAATGATATATCCACATTTTTTTATGAAAATATATTTAAAAAATGGTAGGTTAAATACATTCCCCAAATTTTTTTTTTTAACTTTGAATCAAATATAAAAATTATATAATCTCGAACATGAAAAAGATTTTATGAAGCAGAGTTCCTTTCACTTGTATGGCAGCACGACTCTTCTGCATAGCGAATTTTTTATCTAATGAATAACTTGGTTTTTCGTATTAAGAAAAAAAAGTAGTTTAAATGAAAACGAAAGTGTATATGTCTTTGATACATCAACAATAGACTTTACCGATAATTTTATGTTAGTAACCAAAAAAAAAAAAAGACATTTTGGCTGTAACAACATTAAAATTTGATATTTTGTTCCTTACATAACACGGAAATTTTCGATATACAATAAGTTACTTTAATTCTCATGATGTATTTGAACAGGGAGGAGGAAGTGATAAGAAATAGAATTTAAATTCCATTTATTTCAATAAAAACATTTTTTGAGAGAATATATTTGCAAATTATTTAGATAATAAAAAAATAATTCATATATTTCATATTAAATTTAATAAATATAATAAAAGATAATTTTTATTTTAAAATTAAATTTTTTATTTATTAACACAATTTTAAAAATGTTTTATAATTATAATAAAATATAAATATAATGTTTCTTTACTTATATAAAAAATAAAATATTTTTCGAAAAAACAAACTATTCAAGTTATTTTGGATATACCTGTCTGTCAAAAATTCAAAAACATTGTCTACTGGTTATCCAGAAACTTGTGTCCTCACTTCCACAACTGGAAAATTTGTTGCTACAAAAGGTGGAGTAGCTACATAGGATGCCTGAACAGCCAGCTGCCCACTACTTACCGTTGGTTGATCCCTGATTTCTGGCCCATGTCCTTCTCACTGTCCCGAGCATGTTATATCATATGTTTTGTTCCAAAACGGATAATGAAGTGCACTTATTGTCGCGCAACAATGCTAATTTTACAATTTTTTTATTAATAATAAGAATAATATATTACTTAATGTACACATATAAAATATTAAATTTAAATTTAAAATATAATAAAAAAATTTAAAATAATATCAAATATTACTCTATTGCTAAAAAGTATTCAATTTATTATACTTTCATTGCCGTCTTTTTTTTTTTTTTTCGTTTTTTAAATCTCACACAAGCAGATGAAATCTGACCAATTACTTTGTGCGAGAGGAAATGGAAGTGAATAGAAGTGAACAAGAGTGTTGTGAAAGACTTATTCTGTATCATAGCATAAGAAGGTTGCGCAAATATTTTTATTAATGTTGTAACTAGTTTTAGTAACGAAAGATAGCATGCAACAGTAGAATCTGGTTTTTTTCACTCGAAAAAGGTTAATATTAAGGCTTTTATAAAATATATACAATTTTTAAAATTTTTGTAGGTTAATAGAATATCATTATACACAAAAATAAATATATAAAATATTTTGAAGGATCAGATCATACTTGTCTCTCTTGGCATGGAGCCTTAATGAAATGGAGAAAAACTTCCCTTACTCTTGTTCGGAATGATTGAAAATAAAAAATCATTTTGAAATAGTGTATGATTTTAAGTATAAAGATGTTTCATTTCATTTTATTTATAATTTTTATTTTAATTATATGTTTGTCATCATGAAATTTATCAATAATTTCATTAAAATTTATTTTATTTAACCTAAAATATATGTTATATTAAAAGTTTTATTCTCATGTTAATATTATATTTATCATGATACCTTTAAATTTTATTTTAACTAAATTGTATGCATTTTTAGTATATTCAAAATGAATATAAAACAATTACACCGACGTTCCTTTTAATTTAAAAAACTACACTGACCCCCTGAAATTGACAAAAATTACACTAACCTCCCTTCAAGTTATAAAACAAGCTATACATAAATGCAAATTGAAAATTTCTATTAAATCACATTTATCTTAAAAATATCATCAATTCTTGATCAACTAAGTTATTTAACTTGATATTAACTAATTAAATAACTTAGTTGACGAAGGATTGATAATATTTTTAAGATAAATGTGACTCAATAGAAATTTTCAATTGAAAATCCAAATTGAATTAACAAGCTACACATAAATTCAAATTGAAAATTTTTAATTGAGTCACATTTATCTTAAAAATATTATCAGTCCTTAGTTAACTAAGTTATTTAACTTGGTATTAACTAATTAAATAACTTAGTTGACCAAGGACTACTAATATTTTTAAAGATAATTTAATAGAAAAATTCAATTTGAATTTATGTGTAACTTATTTTATAACTTGAAGGGAGGTTAGTATAATTTTTATAAATATTGGGGGAGGTCAGTGTAGCTTTTTAAAATAGAAGAGAAGTTAGTGTAATTTTTATAAACTTTAGGAGAGGTTAGTGTAATTTTTGTAAATCTAAAAGAAAATTAGTATATTTTTCTTAATGAAATAATTTATTTGTAAATAAATTAAAATTATTTCTATATGTAATAAAATCAATTCTAAATAATTAACATTTCAACAAAAATTTAGAGGTTGTCTAGTTTGTTTCAATGATATAAAAAATTATATTTTTTAAAAAATAAAAAAAATTGAGTGGTTTGGTTGACTATAATTTAGTAAAATAGAGGAAATAGAACTTAGAAATCCTACTTCCCACAAATTATAAGAAATAACTTACTCACCTTCCCTCTAAGTGAGTTCTATTTTTTGTGTTATTTATAGATATAATAACAAAATTATTTTTATTAAAATTAATTAATAATAGCTATAATTTATTAATTTATGTTATAATAATATTAAGAATATAGTAGTCATTTTATTAATACTTTCTATGATATTTAAAATTGAATCAAATAAAATATAAGAAGTTATTTCTAATAAATGTTATTTCCTATATGTTAATCAAATAATTTTAAATATTTTTTAAAAAATTTATATAAAATATTATTTCTTTGAAAGTTTAATTTCTTACAGAAAATTATATCCAATACTCCATTCCTTAATATTTTTAAGATAGATATTTGTAGCACATTGAGACCGACAACAAGTACCCATTAACACATTGTTATCAACTCCAATTGATTTTAACGTAAAGAAATTTTTTACAAGGCAATTGACAACGGGGTAAGGAAAATTGTGGAGGCGGATGATATTAAATCTCTTTTTGAAAAATATTCCAACCCAAGAAAATTCCACAAATATTAACCACAAATATTAACATCGGTTTTACAAATGACTTGATCGGTATCAAATCCGTTTTCTGAAAATTTTTATTGAGCTTCGGCCGATATCGAAGTGCGACTTTACCGTCTGTTTAGTGGATGAGAAAATAAGGAAGAGGAAAAATTTTTTGAATTTGAATGGAAAAGAAAATAAGAGAGAAAAAATTTAAAATTTAAAAATTTTAAAAAATTATAATCACACATCTCATCTTTTAATTTTCTTTCTTCTCTCTTTTTTCTTCAACCAAATAAGAAAGAGAAAAAAAATATAAAATTTTCTTTTTTTTTTCTTTCTCCTTTCCTAACAAAGGATTAAAGCACATTTACACCCAAACCGGCGAAATACAAGGGAAAAAATTTTCTTCTTAACATAGTGCATTCAAAATCACAATTTGAAAATTTTTTCTTCCCTCTTTTCTCTTCAACCAAATAAAAGAAGAGGATTCCAAGCAAAGCATTAAGCACATTTACACCCCAGCCCACCAAATACAAGGATTTTTTTTTCCTTAACATATTTGCATTCAAAATGCACTCTTTTTTTATTTTAAAATTACACAACACTCGTATTTTCAAAATTCCATGGTTGCTTTTATCTGTTTTGATTTGGAAGCTCGTCCATATTTCTCTCTCCCCCAGTACCATCTGTTCATTTCGCTTGTTTAAAAGTTTGTAGATTGCAGAATCAAAG
This sequence comes from Sindora glabra, assembly GCA_020226215.1. Taxonomy (NCBI): domain Eukaryota; kingdom Viridiplantae; phylum Streptophyta; class Magnoliopsida; order Fabales; family Fabaceae; genus Sindora; species Sindora glabra. Next base: position 100,008,980 of record CM035227.1, on the reverse strand, counting down.
GCTTTGAAGCTGTCCTCTCCTTTGAAGTTAAGTGAAAAATTGAAGCTGGCGTGTAACTTTGGAGATTTCCATGAACTGAAATCCCAAAATTGCAAGTAGTTTGATGGCACTCTGATTCAAATCCATTGCTGATTTCAGAACAAGTCACTCAGAAATTGCAAATTTTGTTCCCAGGAAAAGCTTAAACTCATCAATTTGGAATATCCGAAGTTTACTTACAAAACGTTGTTAATCCAAAGATTATCTAAAACAACCGTTGTTGAAGAAAAATTGGTCGTTCATATCATGGGTGAAATTATAATTTTAATATCATTTAAAAATTATTTTATTCATGCTTTATAATTTTAAGAATAAAATTATTAATTTTATTTATTTTTTATTACAATGGGATGTACCATATGAAAATTTGTCTAATTGATTGCGTTAATAAAAATCCCAGCATTATTACGTTTTACATTTAAAGAAACAAAATGTTTTAAACAAGATTGAATAAAAAGTTGAAATTTGAGAAGTAATTTTTATCTATGAAAATAAATAAAAACTAATAATATAATAATTGTGGACACATATTTGTAGTGGGAATTTCCCGCCAAAGTGATTTGAGTTTGTACACTTTCCCGCCGAAAGGAGGCATCACTTTCAGCATATCTGATCCATAAAGGCTGAGAGGACAGCTACTAACGTTATTAAATATTATTATATTGGCATCCGTTTCTTTCGCTGTTATTATAGCGAAACTCAACTTTTTGTTTCTTTGCAACGGTTCACCCAAATCCAAACCATAATGTAGAAAGAACAGATTTTGGATTTTTCGAATGAAAAATTCTATGGTACGTTCTTATTAACTTCTAATTATTAATATATTATTAAATAATATATAAAATTTAAAAATATTAATTTAATATATGAATAAGTATGATAATATATTAATATAAATTATTTTTTATCATAAGTATAATATTATATTAATGATATATAAAAATCTCTTCTTTCCCGCGTTTCAAAACGCTCAGATCTTTGTTTGGCAGCTGTTTCCCACTTTCCACTGTACCATCATTTGTTTTTGGGACTTTGCAACCAAGATTATTATCCCTGCCTTTATCACTTGTTACAGCTTACGAGTTGTTTTTTAAATGCTACAATGTTCTTTTTTCGTTTTTTCGTCTCTCATTTATAACGGTAATAAAAGTACGACAGATCATACCTATCCAGATTCCAGAGGCAGATAAGGAAAATTAGGGTCCGTTTATTTTTTACTTTTATAAATAATTTTTTACTTTTTATTTTTGAAAATAAAAGAATCTATTTGACAATTAATTTTCAAAAATTATTTTTGAATTAAATAGAAATAATTTTTAATTATTTTCTGTATTTATTTTTATTCTAAATATTAATTTTATAATTAAATAAAATATTTTTTATTATAACACTAACCATCCTTTATTTTTATTTTAGTTCAAAAATAATTTTTAAAATATAAAAATATATTGAAACACACCCATTAGAAGACAAGATTAAAAAGGCAAGAGAAATAACTAAAACTTACAAACTTACGCAGTAATTGGCCTTGGCTTGTTTATTTTTATTAAAATAACAATATAATACTATAATTCAATATAAAATAATATATTTATATAAAATTGATTAATATACTAATTTATTTTAAAATTTATTAATAAAAAATTATAAATAGATATATCTAATAAAAATATTAATATTTTTATTTTAATAAAAATGATAATAAAAAATTTAAAATAATATTTTATTAATAATTAAAAATAATTTTTATAAAAAATAATAAGTAATTAAATATAATAAATAAGTTTATAATAAAAATTTTATTAATTAAAATTGTTAAATGAATTAGATGAATTGATCTATTTTGACACACTTGATAAATGAGTTAACTAAAATGGCATGAAATGCTGTCTTTAATCTTCACATCAATTACAATTAAAGATATAAAATATAAATGGGTTAGATACGTACAGGGCTACATGTATAAACCTATAGTTCAAATGGTAAAAAATGATCAAATTTGAAGAGGCTCGTGAGTAGTTTGCCTTTTTATTTTTATTTTTTTTAAGCCATTACACACACAAGTATCAAATATCAAACTTTGGATATGGAAAAAAGACAGTAAAATTTTCAAAAGATATTGGATTGAGGTGGATGAAACAATATCATTTTTTTTGGTAAATTGTAATTAGTTAATTATATATTTTTTATTCTGTATACTAATTAGTAAAAAAAAAAAGGTTAAAAAAATTATATTAGGCCATTGTGCATTAAATTAGGTTAGATTAAAAGCCTTAAAATGGTTGAAAAATTGCAAAAAAAGGCTGCAAGCTTACATGCATAAGTTCATGACCGTAAAGGCTTGCTCACTTGAAAAGGATCTCCAAATAAGAAGCCTATGATCCTCCCAAGTCCGCAAGCTCGAGGCTTGTTTTACATCCTTAATTGCAATTGATGTAATTGCTCGTGAACTACAAACTTTTCATGATGACGATAAATGAAAACAGAGGAGACAGAATTAGAAACATGCTATCTATTCAAGCTATTGTAGCAGTCCTATTGCTTAGAAGCATGCTTCAATGTTTCTCACTAAACTTTTAAATCTCCCTAAAATTGTATTTGAGAAACCACTCGTGATTTTTGCGAGGCAACATATTCCATGTTTGCAATAGAAGACAAGTGAAAATTGGACTCCTATTTATGGATGCAATTAACATTTATCTAATATTGGTTAACCATCTTACTATGAAGCAAACTCTTTAGGTTCTTGAATATCAAAACTAAGGAATTGTGGAAGGTAAAATATTTTTGTTAGGTTGATACATGAAAGTTTTATTAATTCAAATGTCATATGATGTAGGTTAAACTTGACTACAATAAGAAAGGGGTCCTTTAAGTTTTTGCACATAAATTGAACATTGTTAAAAAGGAAGCAATAACCAAAATTTTATCAAAACAAGTTTTATTGTGAGCACACTATGTTTTAAAATGCCCTAATTGACCATATATTGTACATACCCTCCTAATTTTTGTTTCTTGAATAGAACTAGAAAAATCTAACCAACATCAAAGGGCACGAAAACCCCCTAAATTGCTTAGTCGTAGCCAGTTTCTTCAAATTATCATCAAGAAGATGACACTGTTGTTAAAGTTCTTCCATTTGCTTTTGAAGTTTTACATTCTGTGACTAAAAGTTGTAGTCAATTTCTTCAAATTGTTGAAGTTCTGTTAATCCTTTCTTGAATCCCACATCCATTGTTCCCTCAAACATTTTAAGAGTAAGTTGAGAAAAAGGATATTGAACTTCTATCAAATTGCGCATCAACATTCACCAAAACCTTCTGCCTTCCATCTCAAAACAATAAGCACAATAAATATACCCTAGCAATTAAACTAACACCATAGCAAAACAACCAGTTACCAATGATTCAATAGAGAATTTAAAATTTCATTAACTAGTCTTTTGTGCAATCCGCCGTTAGCTTCCTCCAAATCCAAAATTATAGCCATAGTAAGTTCGGTTAAATACACCTAGAAACCACTACCATTAGAACAAACCCATAACGTAAGATAACTTCAAAGTGAATCAAATGACAGGCCAATTTCAAAAAGAATTTTATACCCAACATTATTAATTATGCATAATTATATTAGAGCTCTGATTATCAAACCCTCATATGATGGATTCCAAACTGCTTTAGATGAAAAATAAGATTCTAAGCCTCCACTACTAAATCAATCTTGTAGTTATCAATAAAAAACTATGCAGCCTCATAATTATTCATTAGGTATTTGTCATTCTTGAGTTTGAAAAGTAGAGCTAAAGGGAAAGAAACAGATTAACAGAGAGAAGAAAGGGATGAACAGAGCTCTGGCGCCACCATTGACCTTCATGAGAAGGATACACCTAATAAGATGGAAGAGATGAATTAAACAATGGAGAAGTGATCGATAGAGATGAAAGAATTGCAAGAAATTGTAAGATAAAACTTGGGAATGGTCTGCTAAGGTTTCTTTTCGAGGATAGTAGTTGTTGTATGTTTCCAATATCATATTTTTATCTAATAGATAGAGATTAATTATAAATTTTAAAAAATTACTTTAAGTGAATAGTAGGGTAATGCAAAAAAAATAATGCTATCTATAATACTAAAGATAAAATTAACAATTTTATCCACAAAATTATATAGCAATGGTAAAATAATTTTTAAATTATATAAAATTATAATTTTGTCATTAAATAATAGTTCATATATATGATTTCGTTCCTTAATCATATTATTTAGGAAAAAATTATCAGTATAAGAGATAAAATTATATGTATGAACTATTATTTGGGATGAAGAAGTAACTTTATATAATTCATGAATCATTTTACAAACACCTTATAATTTTAGGGGTAAAATTGTTAATTTTTTTAATACTAAATTAAGATATTCTATTTTAGTAGTTTTTCTATTGGGAGAAAATTATATGGAAAGCACAACTTTTTAAGAAGCAAATAATGAGTAAGTTGTTTAGTTGGCCTTTGTTAAATGGAGAAAATAGGACTTTTTGAAAAAATTCACTCCTCATAAAGTGAAAGAAGTTATTTTCCTACTTTCTCCTAAGTAATAATAACTTCCCATAGAAACTTTTAATTTTCATGGTTAACCAAAGAATTTTAAGTGTTTCCCAAAAAATTTACAAAAAGAATTTATTTTTTAAAAAATTCAATTTCTTACAAAAATTTAGTTCTTATATGAATGAAACAACTCTTTAGTGTATCTATAAAAAAATAAAAATGTTATATACATTAAAAAATGAGATCCAAAATAAAGTTCTTGATCTTTTAGATCCATTAGATTGAATTTTGTGAAATTGTTACACTATCTTATATTTAATAACAATCCTTAATTTGCATTCAATATCCAATTTTATATTTTATTTTTGATATATATAGTATTGCTAATAAAAAAAAGTGCAAAACTTACCGACCAAAATTTAAAGGTCAATATTTAATGGTGTCCATAATGCTATTTCATTGGTATTATGGAAGTCTCCATGATTACTTTAATTATTTACAATATCATTCTATTTACTTGTCTATGTATCATTTAAAGTGTTGAAAAAAGAAATAATTGGTAAATTTCATTGCAAACATTTTGTTCACCTATATTAAATTCATGCCAAATTTAATGGAATTATGAATAACAAGTAGAGATGTACATAAATTGGCCTTTTCATATATACTTACATGAAATAGATGGCTTAAGCTTGAGCTTACCCCATTTAATTTTTTAAAAATTTGACCCAATTTGGTCTAAATAATTTTATGAATAGCCTAAGGCCTGGTTTGCAAAACTTTGATTGTTTTAATTTTTTTTTATTATTTTAAGTAAAAAATAATTTTTATATAAAAATTTACATTTAAAAAAATAATAGGATATTTAAATATATATAATATTTAGTTACATTAAATTAATCTTTATTGCATTAAAAATAATTATTTTATAATATATAATTATATTATTAAAAATATATTTATATAATTAGGCCAGACTGTTTCTTATTATTATAGCTTGAGCCCAAATGTTAATTGAGTCTTAAAAAAAAGACTCAATAAGCATTTGGGCCATAAAAAAGAAACCTAAATTTTATATTTATTTGGACTAGGCCTTTTAAGTTGGATGGCCTAACTTTACTTACAAGTCACTTGTTTCTTTTGTAACCTTAATTTTAGTACAACATAAAGAAAGAGAATGAAATCAATTGCAACTTCCAACAAAATGGTTTTTTTTATTTATATAGCTACTATGTAGGAAATACTAAAAAGAATTTTCATTTTGTGTAAAATTTAGTTACATATTGTAATCAATTCATCATTCTTTCTTATGCTAGACAAAAGAAATGTTGCAAATACCAATATGACATAATATATTTACACATTCATCTATTTAAAAAATAGTTTTCATTTAAAAAACTTAGAGTATAATAAAATTTTCATGAAAAGTAAAGATAAAGATAAGATAGGATGAAGACATATTAACCTTCTCCTACCCTATGCTTTGTTATTAGGAACATAATATTGACTTTTCCCATGTCTAACTATTAAAAAAATTTGATTCATCCTCATCAAAAAGCAACAAAGATATATGAGGACTTTTAGAGAATAATATAAGAAAAAAGATATAAATCTTGAAATTATGTGCTACAAGTTTACATGTCATTATTAAGTACATTACAAAAAAAGTGTTTAGCAATAGGTCTCAAATCATCAATAAACAATGCATTGGTAATTCAAATAATGACAAAATTTTAAATCTATTGTTAATTTTTTTTTTACTAAATCCATCACAAAAGTTAAGATACATGAAGAACTCGAACAATAACTAAATTTTAATTATGACAAATTTTATTGTTAAACATTCATTTATTGATGAAATTTTCATTGCTAAATATTATATTTTCCAATTTTAAAGAGAGACTATCTTGTTTTTTAAAGAAGAAAGATACATGAGAATTGTTTAGAATTGGAGACGATATTTTCTATTGCCCAACTAGGAAATTCTAAAAAATTATAGGTATCATTCTTTATAAATCTATTACTAATTTCATTATTAAATTGAAAAATATTACCAAATTTTTATTATTTTTAAAACAACCTAGGAAGCAAAGCCTTGTATAAATACAATTCAAACAAAACACTGATAGATTCAATAGGCACACTTATAAAATAAAAATTCATAATATTGATGTTAATAATCTATTTACATAACATAAAATTATAATATAAAATAATGAAATTTATATATTACAAATTTTTAAATCTAATATTTTCAACAAATAACAAAAACTTATAAGATATGGGGCTAGTTATTGTCACTTTTTTTAACTTCATCATCATCCTTTTATTCCTATTAAGATGGTAGCTTAGTTGAAGTCTAAGAAGAATGTTCCTCCGATATCTTAGAATAATCGCCTTAGAAATTAAAGTTCCATTTGTTTTAATGAAAAATGTTTTATGTAAAATATAATTGTAAAATGTTAAAATGAAGAGAAATATTTTATTTGTTGAATATTAAATATAAAAGGTTTGAAAAAAGCAAAATCCTCTATTTCAAATAAGAGTTTGTTTTCCTCCATTACCATCGTTTTAGGTATCAAATTTTTTAATCATTAATATAAGTGACATATTATTTCTTTATCAATATATATACAAATAATATTTTTTTATGAAAAATACTTTTTAATGAAACAAATAAAACTTAAAAAATGAAACTTAAACATTTTTAAGAAACTATATATAAAAGAATGTGTAATATACAAGTAAAGAAATTAGGCACATTGAAATTTAAGCAACAAAATTTTACCTAAATCTTCATTAATTGATGTTCTATGAATCCCTTAACACCCTTCTTGAAATGAATGGGTAGGAACATCTCACCTTCAATTATTATGGACCTTAGACTTATCACATGTGAATTAATATATAGTATAAAATACTAGTAAGTTTGTATAGTTCATAAATGCAATTACAAATAACAACAAAGCAAAACAAATGTCTCACTATCCTTTTCTTGTGCTTAGATATAAAGATTGAACCGTGGTATGCTGGGACCCTCTATTATCGAAGTCATTCATTAATTCCAATTGATTAGGATTTACTTTATTGTACATTCACTTCTTATTTTCAAGCACATTTATTTGTTTTACATGACATGTTCAGTTTGAAAAGTCATCCACTCTTAAAATTAACTAAGTTGCAATATATGATATTAATTAATGTTTAAAATTTTTAAGATATTGTAATTTTAAAACTAGTTTTACAATAAACTTCACATATATATCTTTAGAAATTAAGTCATACTATGATATAACACACACACACACACACACAAATATATATATATATATATATATATATATATATATATATATATATATATGTATGTATATATATATATATATATATATATATGTATGTATATATATATATGTATGTATGTATGTATGTATGTTGTATATCACATTTTTTGAAGTATTTAGAAAATTTACTTAGAACCTCATGATTAAGTAGCTAAGCAATCATAATTAACAAACATAAACCAAACCTATGATAATGTAAGTTATTTTAATTTAACAATTAAACTTTACCAAACAAATATAAGTGAAGAATACATAACAAAATTAGCCAAAATCAAACAAATTAATCGAATTAGTCCACAAATTACCAATCACTATAAAAAAACCATAATTACATCCAAACTCCTAATTTTTCGAAACCTGAGTCTAAATTATCAAATTAATGAATTCAATTCAAAATTAAGTAAATTAATTATTGTAATGCATAAACTATACCAATAGCAAATACAAATTAAAACTGCATTATTCAACAAACTCCAATTTCACATAAACTCCCAATTTCCTTTTATTGAAAACTAAATCATTAAATTAACATATTCAACCCAAAATTAAAGTTCTAAATCATTGTAATATCTAAGATTCTTATCAAAAGCATAATTTAAACATAATTTACTCATTAAATTGAACAAATTCATCAGAGACTACCACACAATCAATGAATGAAGTTAATTGACCTTTTAAGGAAAAAAACTCCAAATAAGTATAAGGGCAGATATCATAATTGAACCTAGAGGTAGTGGATGATGAGGGTGAGTGTAGATCAAGTCATCAGAGTAGGTTAGATAGGTGGCTTAAAGATGTAAAACCAGTGGGGTAGGCTTAAATGGGTCAGGCCCATATAGACTTACTTGTATAGGCCCTCATTTTTAATGGGGATAAAAATTGTTAGTCCACCCCGCCTGCAACTTTCCTATATAAGTTAGTGGTCTTGCCTATTAGAGGTGGTAAATGGATGGGTTAGGATGGATATGGATTGGTTAGGATAGATATGGATTAGTTAGGATGGATATTGATTGGGTCAAAAGTAGATGGGTTATTGTTGATCCACTTATCCATTTAAGACCCAATATAAAATTTTAAATGGGTCATGGATAACTTATGACCCTTGGATATATGATTAACCTGACCCATCCATTTATTCATCAAATTATTATTATTTTATATTTTATTATTTTTATTAATATTATTTTTATCACTATTTTATATTTATTGGTATTATTTCAAAATAAACTTATGCTATCAAAATTTTTATTTTTTTATTTACTTTTTAAAATTATAGTTTTTTTATCTCATTTTCTTAATATTAATTTTTAAAAATTATTTTAATATTAAATGTAGTTAATAAAATAATTTAATTTTAATATATATTAAATAAAACTTATTTAATTTAAAATAAACATTACAATAAAATTAAAAAAATTCAAAATTATAAATTATATGTATTCTTTTATAATAATAAATTATACTTTTAAAATTGTATATATATCAATAATGGAATTTTAATTTATAAAGTATCACTTGAAAAATAAAAATTGACCTTCTTAGTATATTGATATTTACAAAGTATAACCAAGAATCTAGCATTTAGCTATACGGTATATTATATGTGACACATAATATTATAGAAATTTTTATTTAAAAATTAAAAAAGGTAATTTTGTGATTATTTTTAAGTTTTAAAAGCAAAAATAATAAATTATATAAATTTTAGTACAAAAGACTGGACTTGATTTTATTTTTTTATAAAAAATTGATATTGTCACATATATAATAATATTATAATATTTTATTTCAAATAATTAATTTTAAAGATAATTAATTTATATTAAAATTTTAAAGATATTTTATTATAATATTTTTTTATTTTATAATATTTATTTATATATTGTATAAATTTACATCCTATAAATATAAATAGATAAATGGTTATTCATGAGTTGACCCAATATGACCTTTGTTTCAATGGGTCAATAATGACCCAACTCATATTTACCTTAAAGTTAAAATGGATGGATATGAATGGATCAAAATAAGGATGGATATGGATGGATAAATGGATATGAATCAAGATTGTCAAGTTTATTGCCTATATATTCTATAGTTAATAAATTATATTGATTTAAGTTATTGATCTTTCAATGTATTGAATCGTTTTTACTATAATTAAAAAATGTATTTTTTATATAAAAATAATGACTTGCAAGTTAGCCTTCATAATTTTTAGTTTACAAATTGCAATAGGATGAGTTATTGAATCTTTAATATATTATGTCATTTTGATTATAATTAAAAGTATATATTACATATAAAAAATGACAAGCTCGCTAGCTTGCCTGCATTAATCTTGATCCATGCAAGTTAACCTATTTAAACCTATAACAAATGCGAGTCTATACTTTTAGGCCCTCCTTGCCCTATACTTACATTACCTATGGGTTTTGTGCCAATTTTGCATCTCTAGTATGGCAGTATGGAAAGCAATGGGAGAAAAGAGAATAATGCAAAATTGAAGGGCTTCAGTTGTAGCCTAAATATATTTTCAATTAATGGGGTGTTTTGTTTAGTAATAGATTTTGACTATCCCGTAATTATTTATGGAAAAAAATTATTTTTTACTAAAATATTTTTTCAAAATGTTTAAGTGCAATTTATCACTAAATTTGTTGATAAAATTGAAAAAAATTTTACCACGTATTTTTTTAACCTAAATCTTATAAGCTTAGATCCATTTCAATTATTTTAAAAAATTGTACAATGATTTTACATTTAGGAGGCAATGTTATAAGCTAGAGTTCGTGTTAATTAATAATGACTTCATAGATGTTATTAAATTATAACTTAGAGTATACACAAATAAAAAATTACCAATATACACAAATATAATTTGTTATGCAATTACAAGTTCTAAATCTAGTTAGATTTTTCAACATATTTAATTTAATATAATATATTTATAGAAATAAACATATATTCATAATTTTTTATTTACACAATTTCAAGTTTTAAATATGAAAATTTTCAACTTTTTATATAAAAATTACAACTATATTAACCAAAGTGCATAAGAATATGGAAATAATTTTTTTTATAAGTTTTTCAAAACTTTATTATATAAGAAATTATAAAATTTAAAATTACATAAAACGTGAAAAGTTATATAAAATGCATAAAAATATTTGTAAATTGTTACATAAAAATTCAAATTTTAATAATATAAATTGCAAAAAAAAATTCTATATTCATTTTATTAAAACCATTTATATAAGTAAAATTTTCAGGATGCATTAAATTTAACTTAAACCATTTTTTTCCCAGATCTTCAATTGTTGCATTATAATAATGGGTTATTATTGTTAAAATACAATTTTAATTGCTTGTTAATATGCAACTTTTATAAATTAAAAATATTATAATAAAATATATAAAATAAGGAATTAGTTACTTTTAATAAAATAGTTAAGACAACGTATACTCAACAATGGTTAGTGTTTGATTTAGTTTTAGGATCCAAAAAAAAGAAAAAAAAAGTAATAGCAACACTGCAAATAAAGAAATTCTGAAAGCCTTAAAATTCAATTATGGTTGTCTATAATATCTGTATTTCCTTCCATGACAACATTATAATTTTCATGTACTTTTTAATGCAGTTGTAATTTTTATATAAAAAGTTAAAAATGATCAAATTTAAAATTTGAAATTGCTTTAATAAAAAAATTTATAAATATATATTTCTTACTACAAACATATTGCAATAAATATATTATAAAATTTGATGAGATTTAGAACTTGTAATTGTATAATTGATTATAATTGTGTGTATTGATAATTTTTTTATATGTGTATACCTTAAACTATCATTTAATGACACTTATGGTGTTTATGTCAATTAGTAGAAACTCTAACCTATAGTGTTGCCACTCTTTATATTTTCCTCTCTTGAATTTATGCCAAGTAATACTAATGTTATGTAAATTGCACAATGTGATGCTTTACCGTTTTAATTTATATTTAGGTAACGTTCGGATTGTAGAAAATTTCTCTTATCTCTACAAATGTTTTTTCTTAATACTCTCCTAAATTATCTTCATGGGAAAGGTTAGTATCCTACATTCCCATGATACAAGAATATTTAATCCATTACTAATGGGAAAAAGATTGATAAATTTTGGATTCCATTTTTCCATTTCTCAACAAATCAAATATAAGTCATGTTTAATTTAAATATAAGAAGGTTAAGTGATGGTTTATTTACACTTTCAATTTAATAACTACCTACTACTATGTACTAGAATTCGTAAGTTTTGATTTTTGACTTCTAACTTTTATATTATTTTATAAATAATAAAATTTTAAAAATTTTATTTATAATACCATAAAATTAATTAGTCATTAACAAAATAATTTTCTAAATGAAAAACTAAAAATCAAGATCATTCAAAATTATTGCAAAAAATTGTTTGAAAATATTTTGCTTACTTTATTTGGTGCTTTTTGACTTAATTGAGTTATTATTATATGAAAATTAATTGAAAAAAAATAATTTTTAATAAAATTCTTATAAGTGTTCATTTCAATTTGCATACATCTTGCATAATCATAATATATTAAAATTCATATTTGTAAATTTTCAATCATTTTAATTGATACTAAATTTTTAAATTTTCAAATGATATTTAACATCTAAATATATAAAAAATATGTTTCACTCATGGACAACTTAAATAGTCCGAGCACTCACATACATGCCTTAAAATATATAGTTGTTAAGTGCGGTAATGCATAATGGAGTAGTTAAAAAATAAAACAATTTTAAGTTAAGTGAATAATAGTGAATAATAGAAAGACCTCTGAACATGCGTGGAAGCACATGTAAAAAGGCTAATTGATATAAATAAATTATTTAATTTATTTTTTATTAAAGTTTTTTATTATTAATACCTCATTTTACTATTTCTTACTATTGTTGACCATTGTTAGCCATTATTGATTGCAATTAACTACCATCCACCAGTTGGTAACCATCATTTACTACCATCCAATTTTAACTATCAATTAACTACCATCCATCATTTACTACCATCATTCAACATCTAAATATATAAAAAATATGTTTCACTCATGGACAACTTAAATAGTCCGAGCACTCACATACATGCCTTAAAATATATAGTTGTTAAGTGCGGTAATGCATAATGGAGTAGTTAAAAAATAAAACAATTTTAAGTTAAGTGAATAATAGTGAAAAATAGAAAGACCTCTGAACATGTGTGGAAGCACATGTAAAAAGGCTAATTGATATAAATAAATTATTTAATTTATTTTTTTATTAAAGTTTTTTATTATTAATACCTCATTTTACTATTTCTTACTATTGTTGACCATTGTTAGCCATTATTGATTGCAATTAACTACCATCCACCAATTGGTAACCATCATTTATTACCATCCAATGTTAATGACTGTTGCTAGCCACCATTTATTTTTAGTAACTATTATTGATCATCACTTATTATTTTTTATCACTATTCACTATTCACTATCACCCATCGCTAATGATTATCGTTTACCACTACTCATCATTGATGACTATTATCCATTGTCGGTCACTACCGCTAACCATTGTTCATCATAACTTATCATCTTGATTATTATTTATTATCATCTATTGTCAATAATTACTGTCGACTACCATGTGTTGCTAGTGATCATTATTGAGCATTATACATTACTAGTGACCATTGCCGACCACCCCTCACTATCATTGGCCACCCACTATTATCCATTATTTATAATTAATGACCATCATCCACCAACACCTAAAGATGTTAAACGCCAAGTCTGTGGCAAATACGAACAAGTTCATATTATTTAAGTCCAAAACAGATCTAATTTTGGGAGGTTTAAATCTATTAAAATTCGCAACAAACACAAACCAATTTGTGGACTTTCATTATGAGTTCGTGGATTGGTTTATATTACTTGTTTTCAAAATGGACATAATTTTAGGATGTTTAAATCTATTAAAGTTCACAAAAAATGTGAATTGGTTCATAGATTTTTTTAACCTATTTGATACCCCTACCAACACCCAACTCTAGTGAGCCCCATTAGTCATTAACTATTCTTGTTGAACCCATTATCATTAATTATTTAATTTTTAATAAAGATATTTTTGGTAATTTAATAATATTTTTAAAATTATTCAAAATAATTAAAATATAATATTATAATATTCATAAAAATAAATTAAACATAATAATATTATATTCTTAAGAATTAAATTTTTAAAAATCATATTTTTTAAAAAATTTTAAAATTTTTATTAAAATTTGATTTCACGCGTAAAATGTCATCTTAAGAGCATTCTTGGTACATAGACTTCAACAATTACGCTCTGTCCATGCAAGGATAATACTTTGACACATACTAACAAAATTTAAAAAAAATTATAAATTTTTTTGATCAAAAGTTATATATATATATATATATAGAGAGAGAGAGAGAGAGAGAGAGAGAGAGAGAGAGAGTTTTTTAGCACGTATGGAAGCATCATGACCCTTGCAATATCTACTTTTTAGAATTTTATATACATTACGTGCAGAAATTATCTCTTTTGATGGGTCAAGACCGGGAGACAAGTGCCATGCTCAATTGCCAAAAATAATTGCATTGCGTTTCAACCATTGGACTCTTGAAGCACCAACCGGTGAAACTGGGTAAAGGTCCCTGCTGTTTGGCACAACAGATGTGATATTTTTGAAAAACATTTAAGAAAAATAGAGATTGCAATTGTATGAAAATAGGTAAAATGTACTTTTTGAGGCGTAACATTTTTAAAGAAGTGGCATATCTAACAAGGTTTTATCTTCAATTTAGGTAACATTCAATATTTTTTAATGATTTTATTAATTTTACTTTTCTTTATATTTTAATTTTAATCTCAAATTCTTTCATGTATGCATATAACAAATTAATCACTCCTACTTAAAAAAAAAAAATGAAAATATCTATCAAAACACCATATTTTCTTCCTTCCCGGAGAGATAAAAAATGATAGGAAAAAAGAGTGTACGCTTGAGACGTTCTAATAAAGGAACAGAACTTATAAAGATGGCCATAGCAAAAGAAGCAATTTTTCAACACCGAATATAATGGACTAAAATACATTACTTTATAATGTATCATTATTTTTAAATTATTAATTTTTATTTAATTTGTATAGTATTGTATAAATCGATAAATTCAAAATTTTAAATCTAGTAGGATATTGTACTAATGGTGGGCTGAAATTTTTTTCTTGAAAATAAGAAATGGATAATCTTGGTCTTGGAAATTTGGCATTCTGATCGTGGGAGTAGAAGAAAAAGAGTGATACTATTCTGATTTTCATGCAATTCTCTTGTATACTTTTTTTTTTTTGTGGATCGTGAGATCTCAAGTTTTTGTGAATTTTATAATTTGCTAATCTTTATTATTTTTTTATGTAACAAGTATATTTCTTTAAAAAAATTATTTCTTTCTCTCTCTTTTTTCCCACAATATCCAAAATGATTCTATGGAGTGGTACCCCCAATCCTATCAATAGGACGATAGTGGTAATAAAAATTCATTCAAATATTATTGTAAAGTTTAATCGGATAAAAATTAGCAACTCAACAAGCTTCTGAACGTCAAAAAATATTTTTGACAAAAATTATCTACCAAGCAAATGATCACCGTTAAAAGGGATTTAAACCTATAAATTAAATTAAAATAGTTACAATATTTTTACTCGAACCCTAGCAGTTAATTTAACCAATGGCAAATACTAATTTCTCACCTATGATTGGATTGTGGTTGGAGAAGTTGAATGTGCTGTCCAGTATACATATCATTGACAAATACCTAACATGCAAGATTTTGTGTAAACTTTACTCTTCTTTCCACGACATTATCTTTCTTCTACACAATTTCCTTACAAATCTAAGCTGGCAATTTTCAAACCTTCAGTAGGGTAGGGTCCAATCTCCACTTACCATAGGGCCATACGAATATATAGAGAATAATAATCTTCTTCGATCGAAGTTTGAAGAGAAAATCTTCTATATAAATATTATTACTTTTTTGAATTTTTGAAGCAAAAAAAAGTTTTTTTTATTTTGTAAAAGTATAACAATTTACGAATAAATTAAGTTAATATTCATCCAACATACAACCACTTTTGGATTTCGATAACTTTGACGCTGAACTTCTTTTTATATATATATATATATATATAATAGTTAAATTCAATATTATTTTTTAAAAAATGCAAAATCTTCCTTTAATTCTAGAATAGTTAGATTTTATTCCCTTCAATCTGAATTTTACAAAACTTAAAGTTAACATTCATTATCCACTTCCTTAATTACTTTTATCAAATTACATTATTTTTCATAAAATTTTTAAACAAAAATTATAACATTATAAAATATTAATTTATTTTATTATTTTTATATAATTTTAGACTTCATTTATAAGTGTTTAATTAAAATTATTTATATGTAATTTAATTTTTATTAACTATATAATATAAAAATTAGATGTAAAAAAATATTAAAAAATTTCATTATACTATAATATTATAATTCTTATTGAAAATCTTCATGAAAGAATTACATAATTTAATAAAATAATTAAATAAATAAATAATGAATATTAATTTTAAAATTTAAAATTAAAAAATAAAATTTAACTAATGAAAAAGATAATTTACATTTTTCCTTTTTTTTTTTTGGTGGCATGATGTTTCGAGTCTCGTTATAGTTGAAAGCAGTTAGGTTTTGTCCATTAGGAAATGAAAATTATAGTCCAATTGGCATGACTTCCTAGGTCACCTCATTAGTTTCTGATACGGAGAGTGGGACCCACAAAGGAGGAAAAAAAATGAGAGAAAGAGTTGATTATTTAGGATTTATTTGAATAAAAAAAGAAAATACGTGGAAAAGAAATTTTTGTAATTTTATTATTTTTTTATTTGATCAAGGAGGAGATAAGGAAAAAAATTTGAAGATGAAATATATAATTATAATTTTTTAATCTTTTAAATTTTGAAGTTTTTTCTCTTCTTTATTTAAATTTAAAATTTTTTTATCCTATCTATTTTATTTTCTCTTCTAACATGCAAATAGAGGCTTAAACTTTAATCCGTTTAAGAGGTCTGAAAAATACGCGTCGTAAACTGAAATATTCATTTATTTCTCATGTGATCGAAGGGATGATTTGTGGAACCAGCTGTTGTAGGGTTTGTGATCTGATTCCCAGTAGAGCGACAACTGCAGCATCGAAGATGAGAAAATCAGAAAGCTTTGCCGGAAAGTCAAAATTCTCAAACGGATTGTGGGCCCCACTTTTCAGATCATGCATGCATGGGATTCCATTCGGATTTGATGTCGAGCCTAACGAAATCGTTCCATTTCAAACAAAGCTGTACCGAATACAACTTGTAATTCAAGCGACGTTCATATTTTTCAGAAATTTTACATCTTTTATTATATTTAGGTTTAAATTTCTAATTTTTATCTGCATGTCCAATAATTTAACTATTTTTATTATCATAAAAAATAATATTTGGATGATTCTAATTTGTTGAAACGTTATATATATAGAGAGAGATATATTTTTAGTTATTTATTTTTTAATACATCAAAAGTAAAAAATTAAAATTAATTTTTCAATATAAATAAAAATATTAGATGAATATAAAGTAATAAAATTTATTTATAAAATTTAATTTAATAAATATAAAATTTTTAAATTAAATTATTAATTTTTTAAAAATTTTATATCTTTCATTATATTAAAGTTTAAATTTTTGATTTTTTTCTGTCTACGTTTACTAATTTAACTATTTTTGTTATCACAAAAAAAAAATATTTGGGTAATTCTAATTTTTTGAAATGTTATATATATGTTGAGATATATATTTTTAGTTATTTAATTTCAGATACATCAAAAGTAAGAATTAAAATTAAAATTTTAATATAAATAAAAAATATTAGATGAATATAAAGTAATAAAATGAATTTATAAAATTTAATTTAATAAATATAAAAATTTTAAATTTAATTTTAAAAATAACATTTTTAAAAAATATTTTACCTCTTTATATCTTGAACTCTACGTAAATTTATTATCGAAATTTTTGTTAAATTGTATAATGTGCAAGTATAATTCTCATTAGCAATCCATTTATAGAATATAAATAGGCGCAAATTATATTTATTACTCTTGAAATTTAACTTAATTTTACTCATATTTTCTTTATTTTAAAAAATACACTTATCTTTCTTATTTTTTAAAAATAAAGAAGGTAAATGAATATATTATTAAAATAAAAAGGAAGAGATGCGAGTATATATTAAAAAGAAAGATTAATATACATTAATGCAAATAGAATAATTATGAGTATAATTATATTAAATTGATGGAGTGAATATAATTTGTCCAATATATAAAAATAAAAATATCATGTGCCCACATATAATGTTCACACATTAAAAAATGATTGTATGAAATTCATGGAAATTGATGCCAGGTAAGATTAAAAGTTTTCAAGAAAAATTTAATCCTACTGGAAAGAAATTCATATCTACCGTATTTTATTATTTAAAATTTAATAATTTATATTTATTTTATTTTATTTTTATGAAATCTTCTGTCCAATGTTGAGTAGATCATAAATTTTAAATTTAAGAAATTAGTGTAAATACTTAAATCTCACATTATCATTTGATGAAATGCTAAATGGGATAGATATTCATTTCGGGGATTTGTGATATGTTTGAATATATTTTTATTTACTTATTTTCAAAAATTATTCTAAATTTTTTCAAAAATTTGTTTTTAAATTTAAAAAAATAAAAAATAGAACATGTTCGAGGAAATAAATAAGAAGATATTTTATTAATTATAAGTTTGGTTTCAAGGACAAAATAATAAATAAAGAAAATATTTAAAATATATTTCTATTTTTTATTTTTAATTTACACATTTAGAGTTATAATTTTTAAAAATAAATTATGAAAATAATTATCAAATATAATTTTTTAAAAATAAAATGGAAAATAGTTTTTACAAATAATAAACAATTAATTATTTTCTCCCCTCTTAATAAATCTTACATTAATTGTTTAATTCTCATAAATTATTCTCTTAATAGCACTGTAAATTTGTATCTCAGAATATAAGATTCAAAGTAATTAAGTAATAATTAATATAGTTTTAATTTCTTTTTAATTTTTAATGCTGTAAGGTTTTTCCCCCACTTTTGTCATGCTTAAAAATAAGTTTAAGGATGAGAAAGTTAAGAAAAGAAAAGAAAATTATAATATGCAACGACAGGCAAAAACTCAAGATTAGACAATAATTAAAAGAACTATAAAATATGTTTGGATATATTTTTAGTTTGTATATTTAAATACCATTCTTAGAAATTATTTTTAAATTTTTTATTTTAAAAAAATATTTTGAGATTGAAGATAAATAAAGAATAAATGGTGATAAATGTTGTAGATAAAGAAATATTTTATTTAATTATAAAATTAATATTCAAGATAAAAAAAAGTTTAAAAAATATTTCTATTTTTCTATTTTTAAGTTATACATTTAAAATTATAATTTTCAAAAATAAATTTTCAAACAAATTCTTCTCTTTTAAAAATAAAAAAGATATTTTTTAAAAGATGAAATCAAACAGGCACATACAAATTCTCAGGCAATATCCATGCACAAAAAATTTACCGCAATAGTGATAAATGACTTCAAATAAGTCATTGCTGAAAACATCTGGTTGTTCAATTGCTTTTAGCAAACTTCATATCTTGAAGATTGCTGAACACTTTGATTCTTACGACATTGATTCTTCGAAGTTGCAAACTTTCAAGCAAAAATGAATCATTGTTGTCAGAGTAGCTATTCTCTCTTATAACATGGTAATCTATTCAGTTCAAAAGCTACATGAGATGTAGGTTAGATCATGAGAAATTCTTACATGTCTAATTGGTACATTGATAAAATTAGTGACCCTCGTAATTATATGAAAATGTCCTAATTGATTTATTAATTATTTTAATCATTTCATATTAACATTATCATTAAATTCTTTTAATTGTTGTAACCATTATATATTAAAATTATGATTAAATTTTTATTAATTATTTACTTAAATAGTATTAATTATTATAAATACCACTTATTAAAATTGAGATTAAATTATATTAATTATTTTAACCATTATATATTAAGACTGTAATTAAATCCTACTCCTTTTATTTTTGTTTATCTATTGTTTAAAACTATTTTAGTAAATTAAGATAGTTAGTTTATTTTATTTAACTATTTTATTATATTTTTCCAAAGCTACCCTTCATTCTAATAATCAAAATTTATTTAATCATTCTAATCCCCAAGTCAAAGGTGGTTAAGAGTGAAAATAGAAAAAAATTCATTTAGACTTCTTATGATGAATGTGTAGAGTTATTAAACATTAATTAGAGACAAAGAATGGCAAAATTGAAAAAAAAATAATATTTCATTAAATTGGTGAAATGATACTCATTAACCAAAGTTAGTAGATAATTTTTATATTTTTATGATGGAAGACTTGAGTAGTTTTAATATTTAAATGATCATTTAAAATAATGGAATGGAGTTTTTAAATTTAATGGAGGAAGTTAAAGAGATATTACTCTTTGAAGGGAGTCATTTGAAACTCTATATATAAAATTCTTGATCCTTCTCTCTACTCACCACAATCTAAAATAAGATTGGTTTAACAGGTTTCAAGCTATTGCCTAATACTAGTAATAGGGTAACAAAGGAAGTCAAAAAGGGGAAGATGATTAGTGTACTAATTTTGTTCCAACCTTCGTTCTTCTTTGTGTGCTTTTAAGTTTTGTACGAGGTCTTAATTCCTAGGACTTAAAGGCATATCTTCTCAACTTATATAGTTATTTTACAAGTTAGAAGATAAGAAAATATTGAGATATTTGTTCAATCTTAAAATTTTCAATTGTATTAGTAAATTATAACATGCTTAAAATTCATATATGTTTCAAATCTTCTATTACACATAAATTGTATGCCTTGTGATAATAAAACATTGTCAATAATTTAAGGAGGATTAGTAGGATTAGTTGAGGAATCATTTATTTCATTAATTAATTTATATTTTATTTATTTTGACAAAAAATATTTTTTTATAAAATACTTATTCCATTCCTTATTATATATTGCATTTTAAAAAAATTATTACTTTTTATTTATTACTTTAGAATTCCAATGAAATAGTAAATATTTTATTCTAATTTTATCATTCTTTTTTATTAATAAATATTTTATTATTCTATACTCTTAATTCACATGTGTTTATTTTATTATATTTTTCTTTCTATTTTTAATTGTCTTGAACTTTATGTATAAAGAGTAGTCTTGAAAAATTCATTAAAAATAAATAAGTTAAGTCATTTTCTTAATATTTGTTAAATTAGTTAACTGCAATAAATAATAAGGATAGGAGGGAATGTAGTTATAAAAAGGTAAACTAAGAGAAAGTACTTTACTTGTCAATGTTAAAAATAAAGAATTTAATGAAAGCAAATTTCTAAAAAATTATTTTCATTTATTATTATGACTCTACGTATCATTTTTTTAATTACTTACACAACTGGTATGTTACTCTTTTATTGATATATATGCAAAATAATATTTTTTCTATAATAATATTTTTCGACGAAATAAATAGGTTGTAATGAAAATATTTTAATGGTTTATGTGCTTATAATGTCAAGTAAAAAATTCTTATCAAACTAGACTGTCACATGGAAGGGGTTGTAGAGGATTTTATTAATTTCAATTCTAACACAAGCACGTTGTGCTTAGAAATGACTTACTTTATCAACATGAGTTAGTCCGAGTGTTAGAGATTTGAGTGACTTCAGCAAAATGTATTGAATTCAATTCAGGTTTTGTGTCTGGAAAAAATTTATTTGGGAGAGGTGTATGGTCTTTGATACTCAGCAGTACTTTGAGAGGATACTTGGTGCAAAAAAATAAATAAATAAATAAATAAATAACCTACTTTACCGGTGCCAATTGCTTGAGACAATTCGTTTCAATTATGAAAGTAAGAAGAAGGTTGCATTGTTTGGATCATAAAAGCTTGGACCCTCAATCTCTAAGCTAAGGTAGGAAGGATCAATTTCTTTTTTTCTTTGAATCGCTTCTGTAACCCTGTTTGCGGACCCTTGGAATTTACTTACACAAAAATCCCCCTATTTTTCTTTAGCATGCAAAATTTGAGCACAGTGTCATACAATTCCCACGAAGAAGCATCAAATAGGAAAATGAATGGTCAAACATATTATGGGAAAAAGTGGATGTCTGGCTGTTGGTCGTTGGCTGATGGCACTCTCTCAATTCCCATTTCTTACTGTTGGCTTGCGTCGGCCATTCATGCATCGAGGCATATCGCAAATTATCTGTGATAGTTAGTGGTGCTGCACTTCTGTCTCAATCTTTGTTTTTCTTCAATTTAGAAAGAAAAAGAAAATTACCATTGCATCGCTAAGATTTTAATAATGTATTTTAATATCATAGTAGATTGGATGTCAAATTTAAAGAACTAATATTTCAATTAGTTTAAATATAATAAATAATAATACTGTAATTTTTAATATTACAATAATAATATATATTTTTTTATAATTTGAATTGTTAACAAATTAAAAGTTATCTATTTATAGAAGCCTAGAATTCATTTATACATATAATACCATAAAATTTTATTGTTAAAAATTATATGCATGTTGCATAGAGTTATTAAAATGGATTGAAGTTTATAGGTTGACCCATTAATTCATGAATTTCGTTAAATTCAAATTGACATTTTGCAATTTGTATAAATGCAAATCCAATTCGACTCAGCTAGCGTGGGTTAATCCATGACTAACTTGCATATCTATAATTTTTAGATATTATACATGTCCAAATTTATAATCTATACAAAATTACATTCCTTATTTTTGCTTTTTTTGATAATAATAAAAGTGTTTAAATTAATAAATACACAAATGCAAAAGTTAAAGTTTAAATTATAAATGTAGCAAAAGGTATAAAATTTTTAAGGCGCATCAAATGTTATTTGAATGAAAAAAATTTAAGTACTTTTAATCATATAGAGTTATTTTATGAATTATTTATAAATGATATTTTTATTTTGTGAGTATTTTATAACTTATATTTTATGTATATAATATTTTTTAAAATTATATATTAATTTTAAATATATTTTAACTTATTTATAAATGAATATGTGGTGCTTTAAAATGATTTTAATATTTTTTATTATTTAAAAAAATTAATATCAGATTATTTATTCGCCAACTTGTAATTACTAGATTAAAACCTTCATATTAGAGACATATGAAAGTTACATACAAATCTAACTTCGTCTCCTTAATGGTGAGTCCACGTGGCTTGGCCCAAACTTTTAAATAGAACTTTCAAATCATATTTAATATTTTAGTTAATTATTAAATCGTATGATATTTTTTTTAATGGTGGCATTTTAGTTAATACAAATATATAAAATTTGAAATTCAAATTTCAGATATAATAAAAAATAAAATTTTAAAATAATAAAATATCACTATATCATTAAAATGTCACTCCGTGTTAACACTTTAAAATTTGAAGTCTAAGTTCTTTAACATTGAAGGAATACGATGAAGAAATGATGGAACCTCATTTGTGATCAAACATGCTTCACATACGACACAAGGCCGCACAAATCCACGGGATGTGTTGAGTCTAGGTTCATTGGCAGGCGAAACTTAACAGAAAGCACAAACAAACAAGGAAATATGGTTTTAAGAATTACTTCACAAAAAATAACGATTTGGATCCAATGGATTATAATTATTGAGTTTGTTTTCATACTATAACATTGAATTTGGACCACTTCCTTAGGATGCAAAGATCATTTCATGTAATTAAACAACAAAAATATTATAACTATTAAAAATAAGATCTAAAATTAAATTTTGAATCTTTTACATTTATTAAATTGAGTTTTATAAATTTATCATATTATCATAAATTTGATTGATAATTCTTAATTTATATTTTAAATTAAAATATAATATTTTTAATTGAATATATGGCAGCAAAAGGACAATGGTTCGTGTTACTACAACAAAGAGCTGTCCTGGATCTCATCTCAACTTACGTTTTGTAACATAATAATATGGGACAACACTTTATTTATTTATTTTTTGGTAATCTAACACTTACTGCTGTTTACACGAAAATGTCTTGCTTAATGTCGGACACACGGGGGCGAGGAATGGGGCACATGCCTCTCCTTTTTTCTTGAAAATTCCCTACTTTAGGGCATCTAAAAGTGATAGTTAGGTCATAGTGAAAACTAATTAATTGTATACTTGAACCTGTATAATTGAGAAGGCAAAATGTTAAATCACCCGAAATTAAGTTCCGAATTGAATCCCGACGATTTTGTACAACTAACTTTTGTTGTTTTCCATTTTAAATAACCATACAATAGTTGTCAAATAGGTTTGCTATATTATATATAAAAATTTTCGTATCTCATTCGTTTATTATTTTTTTTTTTGTGATATAGCACCACCATTTGGAAGATATCCCTAACTTATTTTATTTTAAAGAGGGACAAAAAAAGTAAATAAAGAATTAAACCTTAATTAATAGTTGATTTGAATCTCAAGACGTTTCAAATTTAATAAAAAATATTTGGAAAGATTGTATTATTTATTGTTCTCATCCTAAATAAAAATTAATCTTATAACAAAAAATGTGAAAATATTTGGGTGGAAATTAAGAAAAGAATTATACCTCACAATGAGTTGTTGATTGTTATACATCATCTCACAACGGGTTCTAGATCAAATGCATGACAATGAAAGGGGAATCTAAAAGATAGTAACCACTACAACAGTACTACAAGGAATATTATTAAATATCGTAATTATATATATATATATATATATATATATATATATATATATATATATATATCTGAATTTGGAATTTCAATCTTTTGCAAGAATATTAGATGTTTAGACATTAAGGTCGTCATATTGTTAGACTTAATTTAGGTAATTAAAACAATAGCAAAAGCTACAAGAATTGTCAGCCCCATGGTTTGATTAAAAGAAGCGATGTCAAACAAGAATATAAGAAATAATTCAAGTAGAAATCTTAAGCAAATACCAAAATAATAAATAATATTAAAGTATCTACCGTGCTTATGTGACAAATAAGAGTGTTCTTAAAAATTGTTTAACGGATAAAAAGTCATATGAGAAATCTAGCTTTTCATGAAATTATAAAGTAAGTATTAAATGAATTATTTAATTAATTATTAATTGATAAAATGAATGAGATAAGATTTTTTAAAAAAAAATTACTTCTCATAAAGTATAGAAAGTTTATTACCTATCTCTTTAAGAAAAATTTGTTACAATTATTTTTATTTTTATCATCAATTAAATAACTTTAAGTATTTTTAGATAAGTTTATAAAAAAATATTTTTTTATAAAGTTCAACTTTGTGCAGTAACCTCATTTTTATATAAATCAAACAATTTTTTAAAATATTTATAGTGAATATTAACAGGAGACTATTAATCTCTACATTCATATATGAAGGGTTAGCAATCTTTACTTTTTACTTCTCAAAAGTTTATTACCTATTTCTCTATGAATAAGAAAAATTTCTTATAAAATTTTTTAATTTTTATTATCAACTAAATAAATTTAAGTATTTTTAAAAAATATATAATTTTTTTTATAAAATTCAACTTTATGCAATAACTCTTATTTTTTTATATAAATCAAATAACTCTTTAAAAGGCTTATAGTGAATATTAACAGGAGATTGTTCATCTTTATATTCATATTTGGTGGCTAACAACTTCCATCATTTTATTTAGATAAAAAATTATACTTTTAATTTAATAATAATAAAGAGTATATAAGTAATATAAATGAAAAAAATATAAATTTAAAATATTTTAATTAATTTTAATTTTTTTATCTCTATAATAAGTACATTAATTAAAGTTATTGATAATTGAGATAAAGCAAGTTTAATATCTTTATTTATTTTATTCTTTTTATATTTGTAATATAATTTTTTATTTAAATAAAAGAGTAGAAATTACTAACTTGATTTAAATGTGAAGGTTAACCATCCCATATTAGTATTATCAAATAAAAGTAGAGATGACAATTCATATAATTCGAATTAATTTTTTTATTAAATGTACTCAAATTTTATTAAATTTAATTACTTATTTTTGTGTAAAAATATGTTTAATTATTAATAAAATATTATTTTAAACTTTTATAATCATTTTATTAAAAGTAAAAATTTATATCTTTATTATATATTTATTTATAATTTAATTATTAATTATATTTTAAATAATATTTTTGAAAATTTAATATAAATTTTTAAATAAATTAACATACAATAAATGTATCATGTTTATTAAAAATTAATTCCCCAATTAGAAGTACGAAAGAAACTTCCAAAGAAGAACAAGTGCTAGACAAAGAGAAGGTAATCGGTTATTTAAAAACCTTATTTGGGATGGTTCAACTTGGAAATGCTCAAATTATTGAAAATGATGCATAGATAATAAGAAGGAAGGCGTGGCAGTTCCATTAGAATAAACCTAGTTATGGAGCAACATGTTTCATTGTTCTGCGGGAAAGAGACGACTTGTCGGCTAACTTGCTTCCGAAGATTCTGGTAAAAGTCATTTTTTTTTCTTTTCTTGACACAAAATCTACCACCACTTTTGACCAAACTCCATCCCTCATCCATCTCACGTCTCCACTGCCGCCATTGAGAAACCATCTTTTATTTTGTTTGCAGAAAAAGAAAATACACCATCAACAACAACCCACCAAGAATTTGATTAATGAGATTATTTTCAAATATCAGATCTGTTTTGCATCAGGTAAAATTTAATATATGCATAAATTATTTTACTTAATATATCTATGAATTAATTTTATTAATAAATTGCAAATTATTGTATTAAATATTTTTTATTTAAAAAATGTAAAACTTAATATAAATCATTAAATTCTATACATCAAGTTAACCTCACCAATTTCCAAATTGGCTAATTATTTTGAAAGAGCATTTCTGAGAAATCCTCATTTCAATAATAGTGAAAGGAAGATTATTATGCTATTCGGTGCCATATGGTGCGTTGAGGATTGCAATCCACAGCTCTATTGCATGCGGAAGTGCACAAAAGATTATTATAATAATAATATAAAACACGTATGCATTTAGAGACAACACGCCTCATACATTGAACTGTTCTTTGTATTGAATGAGGATGACGATGAGGGTGCATTTAATAGTTAGCCAAGAAAACCATGAATGAAATTAACAAAAGGAAAGGTTTATGTACGAAGAAATATTTAGATAAAATTCTATAAAAGCTGTGTAAAACAGATAATTATCTTATGTAGTTTCATTAATAAAAATATTAATAAACGTTTTTACAATCTTGTTGTTTCTGCAAAAGGCAATGTTGATTCTCAAACTTCGTTCATCCTTTGTTGGATAATCTTCGGCCTTATGAATGTTTAAAAGTTAGAAAAGAAAGAAAAGAAGAAGGTAAGAAAGAATAAAACATAAAAGGAATTAAAAAAAAAGTATAATAGATAGTTAAAAGAAAATTTTCCTTCTGACATTCTATGAACTCTAGTAATATATTTGAGAATTAGCAAGGGAAGAAAAGGAAAAATAATAAAAAAATAGAGGGAAAGGAAAGGATAAAAAATGGATAGTTAAATCATGATTTTCACTCTCCTTATTTGAATGTTTTGAAAATCTTTTCAATTAGAGGAACACTAAATACTTAGGAATGGAGGGTTTTTAAAGATATCAGGGGATTAGTCATAAATTTCCAAACCTTTTCCTTCCTTAGTCAAAGCTCCCAAGCATGAAGAAGGTTATGACCTTCCTTTCTCACTGCTTCAACCCCCAAACAATATATATATATACCACAACATTATAGGAGTTCAAAAATACTAATATGAAAGGATGTTGAAAGATTTTTGAAGATTAATTATAATCTCATATTCCCTTCCCCTCATTCACTAAAACTCTAAAATAATGAAATGGTTACATAATAACCTTCCCCATCATCTCTTTTTCATTTATTCTCTTCCATCCAAATACAATTTATAAAAATCTATATAAATATAAATGGTGTAAAAAGGATAAAAAGAAAATGTTAATAAACACTTTTACAATCTTGTTGTCTTTTGTATCTTTTTCACAAAAGGCAATATTTATACTCTAACTCTATACTTTGCTAGATAACAAGCGACCTTATAGATGTTTGAGAGTTAAAGAAGGGAAAAAAGACAATAAGAGAAAAAAAAAACACAAATAAAGAGTAGAGAATACGGTTGAGAGATTACTCCCCTTCCCCCTTTTTCTAATACCTGGGCAAAGTCATCCTCGCTTCAAAAATCTTTCTATTAAGATACTCACTATCACTAATGATAGAGTGCCTAAACAAAGAGATGGAAAGGGGAAATGCCAAAACAAGGATTCAAACCCCAACCTTCACACTTATTGATTAATAAACATATCAACAAATTACCACCCTATAACCCCCCTTCTCCTTGTTTGAACTTTTAGGAAACACCCCCATAAGCCTCGAAATTAAGAGAGTAAAGAATACTAATACTAAAGGATGTTGATAGGGTTTATACAAAAGCCATCCCTTTCACGTTCTTTTCATTTATTCTCCTCCTTCCAAACGTACCGTTAGTCACTGACCATCTCAAAATTAACATCTGAATTAGTAAAACATTAGGATAGATTTTGGAGTGGATAATATTTCTGAGAAAACGAAAGAGAAATACTTAGAACTGCCCAAGTGGAGCAATGAAATTAAGCTCCATGTTCTTTTACAACATATTATCTTACAAGTTTCTCCAGAAAGAATACAAAGGTTACATGAAGATTAGAACGAATTGGTAGCCGCTATACATTTTCAGTAGATTCTTATATTTATACATATCTACACAAGTAACCATCAGCCCAGAAGAAACCACCCTCGTTTTTACTGGGAATACAACTACTTTGGAATTGACAGGAACCATGAATTTTCTTCTAGTTCCTATTATACACAAGAAATATGTAATATATGCAGAAAATTAAAAAAAAATACTGGCAAATTATTTCAACAGAGAGTGAAAATCACGAATCAGTATTGACATCAACCGGAGATTGCGCAGAGGATCGAAGTTGGTTCTTGCTCTTCTCCAAAGATATCTGCACGTGCATACAAGCAATTTAAAAAAAAAAAATTGAATCTTTTACATATAATATCCACTTAGTTGAGAACTACAAGGGCAGGAGTTAAACCGATGAAAGTACGAAACACTCAAGTACCCGACAGAAGCAACTCAAGATAATGTTTAAACAAACTGGAACGGAAGTTGGGCAATTTCCAAACGAAGTCCAAAATGAAAATGATGATACTTGGAACATTCTAACATGTAAAACATTATATTGTAGTTTATATAGGTATTATAAGCCAGAGAAGGTGTCAATTTAATTTAAGACAATAGTTTCTGTCAAACCTTATAAGAGATGATACAACTACTTTGAACTAAAAGGGAACCAGTGTCACAATTGAGAACGGATCAGTCACAGAGGAGTAGCTTGAGATATTTTTCTTGGCTTAGTAGTCTAAAACCTATCCATCAGGAAGTACTAGTTTAAATTTGCAAAAAGGGTCAATCAGTCACAAAATTGAAAAATTGGGGAAAAAGGGAAGGTCAAACCGAGAACTTCCATAATTTATTGGGAAAAATAGTTTAAAACAGTTGTGGATCAAAACCTGGCTTTCAGATGTTAGTAGCTCATGGATTATGGTTACAGTACAAAAACTAAGCTTGGTGAAAGAGAGAGTAGCATATTCGATGTGCTACCTAAGCTTACCAAGAGAAGGTCCTCGTCAGTACCAAAGGCTTTGCGAGCTTCTTCTAGACACTTTGAAGAGATCCTCTTGTGTTTCCTGCATTATTTTGTGGAAAATTTGAATTGATAATTAATCAATTGATACTTACTTTTACATCAAATTACCTAAGGGGGAAAAAAAAAAGAAATAGTTCATCTATTCAAATGTTTGTCATATTCCTGCAAATTATTTTCAGAAGTAACAAGATCATAGGACTTGTTTTAATTGGCAATATCAGCAAATCCATTTCCCAACAGAAAATGGAAATCAAGTAATCATGAATGCACCACTTAGTAAAGATTTGCAGCTTGAACTATGGATATGCATGTCAGAGGGTTTGTTATCATAGGGGAAAGTGGATGTCAAAACTCCAACAGTTCAAGGATCGACTCTATGCCTAAGCTACTAAACGAATCCACTAGGGAGATATCAACATATTTCAAATAGTTCTAGAAGCATAAAGGTGAATTTGATAGCACCTAGTTTAAAATTCACACTCATAAATTCTAACTTATTGACAATAGGACTATGGTCATAGAAAAATTTAATATTAGTATTACAATTTAAGGGGAAAAGAAAAAATGCTTGGTGCAGCACATAAGAACTAGGGCTAATTGACCAAGAAAAAATCATTTAACCAGAGTGGTGTCATCAATATCATGATCAAACATCCACTGCTTAGATAAACATTTTAAATAAACTGGAAAACAATGGTGATAATCGCATAGAACTGAATGCTCATCACAGTACATGCATCCCAGGAGCAACGAATGAGTGAGTTGTCTAGTCTTAGGACAAACCCACTTAAACATGTGTACGAAATCATGTCATTCTCGCAGTAAACTATCCTATTGAAAGTATTCCTACCACAGGCCTTCCAGGTTTTTACATTCTATGATTGCATAAATTGTTTTCTTGATAGCATACATTATAGACCGCAGTATGACAGTATAACATTCTATAGAAGATATGTATGTGTTTATTTCCGTTTTGTACTACACGATAACTTAAATGGTGACAAATACCATTCCCTTTGAAGAAATCATTTCTCAAATACACAAAATAACCTCGTATAATAATAATTTGGGAGGATTTTGTGATCCAGAGACCAGATATGATGGTAAGATCATGACCATGACCAAATCATATAATAAGGAAAACTTCTATCATACTAATCTATCATATAATGAGGAAAACTTCTGCTATCATACTAATCTAAGAAAGGAAATCATAATATTTTTTAAGTGAGTACGAAGGGGAAAAGAAATACTTGGAACTGGCGGGATCTCTAATCTCAAACATATCTGCACTGGCATCATAGCCACATATCAAGACATAGTGACCTGTCAATGGCAGTTGTCTACTTAGTGATCAAAGTATAAATCCGAAATCTTGAATGAACAATAAGAGAGGTGCAATGAGAAGGTTAATTAGTTTGACATCTTCAGTTTAACATCACCTATGCTTCATGATTGGCAAGAAAGCATAAATTTTACAATTGAGGAAATAAAATGTAAATAGATATTACTTCTTTCAGTCATTTTAAGCAGTCACATTTGATGCAGCTGGAGCACAGTGGATGGAAGGTATGCAGTTATGTAATACATATGAAATTTCTTCACTTCAGAGCATGAGGTTTACAGTAATCTAGAGGGCATCTAGATTCTAGAGCTTTAACGATGGCCAAATCCTGTCCAAAGCGTCCAAAATTTAAATTTCCTGGTCTCCATTACTGCAAATTTTCTACTATAAAAACTGAGTCATTTTGATCCATTTCTTATATCCAGTAAGAAATCACATCTACAAAATTAAAATTAAAATTGTTTTTTAACATTCCTGTGTTTTTATATAAGAATATTTCTGAAGTGGAGAATTGTTTTTTAAGACTGTACGGCGTTCAAAATGCATACCCTGAGAATAAATATAGATTTTGTAACTTGCATCTCGATAAGAGTCAATATGAGTGAAGAACTGTCATATTTCGAATGTTATTCTAAAAGAAGAGTAAACTCACGCAAGATATTATAAATCAGATTTAACTCATACTGATGTAGTATAAAAAAGGCTGATGATTTAAATGATTCGAACTTGATTGAATACTTTGAGGAATTAATGCAGAAGTCATGGATAGTTAATGACAACTACTACAATTATACCATACTCAGCACTCACTGGCATATTAAATGCATACTACCAAATCAGAGAGAACGAATTTAAAAATTGCCTACCTGTGTAGCCAGAGCTGTTGCAGAATACACCTGGGACATTTAAATCTTCCTGCCAAACATGACTGAAACAGAACGACCTTCAGAATTATATAAAAATTGCCCATATGCACAGAAGACATTATTAATGTAGGATATAAGTGAATAATATAAAGAATGATTTGAATCAGGGTGACAAAATTTCTAAAAAATGTAGAGATCAGTGACACTGAAATTGGTTTACCTCAACTGCTATATACACACTTCGTAACAGCTGAGCATACACATGACATACAATTATTTTACTTTAAGAGCCCAAGCTATAGGGGAAAGAAGGTACGGCATGAAAGCTGTACCTCAGTTTATTGTGGTCTACCAATGCTATTGCTATATATTTCCCAGACAATATCAGAACAGAAATATCTTCTCCGCTAATTGACCTACACTGTAAAGAAATGGAAAAGTTTGTTGACTACTAATAGAGAAAAACATCAAAGTCAGCAAAATATAATATAATGACAAATCAACATAAAGTAATGCTCATCCATTTTGAATATATATTTCGTTCCTTTTTCAATAAGTGAATCTTAGGCCATTAGATAATTGCAACTGTAAAATATACCTGTATATTAATTCCGGCCTCTATTGCTTTTTGAAAGAGCATATTTACTCTTACTTGATCATTAGGCAATTGTTCCTATATGGCATTTAAAATAAATCGTTTCCAGGTTACTACAGAAGACAGACAAAAAACTAAGTGAAATTGCAATTTTATATATATATATATATATATATATATAGATGCATCATAGTGAAGTCATAAACCATGACAAAATTATAAACAGGATAGTAAAGAAAGCACAGGATAATCGATAAGAATAAACAAATGACATTTATCAATATACCAAACACAAATAATAAAGTGCCGGTCAGATAGATGTAGGAGCACAAAAACATGGACATTAAAGAGCTTGTAACCGTTTTGTTATAACAATTCCTTACCTTGTAAAATGATTCAACACAATAGTTTGGGTTTGCACCAAGTGTCACCGTAAAGTACGAAAAGCTAACAGAAAATCTCTGCAACAAATATGCCAAATCAACAGTCCAAACGCTGCAAAAGAGTAGTCAAGAATGAAGTAAGTTAAAAGTCAGTCTTATATTTGTTTTGAATTGTAAGATTCATGTGTTTCTAGTTTTCCATCCTGAGCAACGGACATATGACATTCAATTTGTCAGCAAAAATGAAGAGACAAGCATCAACAGCATAATCGTCAAAGTTTGAAAATAGAAGTAATACCATGTTTAGGACTCATCCATCATAGCAACAAAAAATTAGTTTCCTGTTCTTTTTTCCCTTCCCTACTTTTGAGATCTGATAAGAACTGTTTACAACTTCAATCTTCAACAGCTTAACCAAAGAGGCACAAATCAATCAGCATACAAAGACATGCCAATAGATTTAAATATAATTTTGAGTGGAACCCAATTTTAAATATTTATAGATAGTCAAAGACATGTAACTGAGGATAAGTACATCAATTAAAAAAACGTTATACATTAACTTAATTTAAATTTAAAATTTCAAGTGCATATAAAAAGAGCATTTCATATTAACTTTTATATTGTTAGCAAAGTCTAAATCCTCATTCCTTCTAGTAGAAGCAGTCATGTGAATAATAACCCAGTATCTGCATGCATTTCATATAACGTATAACTTGGCATTCTGTAATAGGAGAGAGAAAGAAACCTAGTTGTGCAGCAAATATCAGCCAGTGCTTGAATATCACAGTCATTGACACCAATAGTCTTCAAAACCATCACAACACAGGCTAGGCCACAATCCCATGTGTATAGTTGGTTTACATGTGGTACCTACAGGCATGAAATCATTATAGGAATTCAAATCAACTCATTTTAAAACCTATCTAAGATATGACAGGAAACAGAAAGGCATTTGCAGTAAGATGTACAAAGCAAAAGATCACATAAGCACTTACTTCTACATAGAGCGAGCGGGGTAGAGAAGGAATATGGCAACCTATGTTTTCTGATGCTTGTGGAAACAGGAAGTGATCTATCAGACTTGAATTATCTACTTTTATTTCCTTTTCTTCTTCCGGCCTAAGAATCTTGTTGAATAGAAAGTACAAGGGCCACATCAGCGACAAAATTCAGCACGAAATTTTTTTCTCTCAAACAATGATTCAAGTCATCAGTTATCAACAGTTCAAAGAAGTCTCTCCTTGTCTTGGGCCTCAAGTCTCAACCAAATTGTTTCTATGGCAGTATAAATCACACCTGCAGCAGCTTTCACATGAAAATTCTTAGAATCTAAGCATAGAATTTTTCTGTTTTCCTTAAAGCTAAGCACTACAACGTCTCTAGCGATTAAGGACCATGAAACTGGCAGAGGCAGGAATCTTTGATTTTTATTTTTTAAACGGATGAATCAGTGTAAGCAGCAAACGATTAAGGATATTCAGTAATTAATCAAGTTCAAAATTCCTAGAGCTGAAGCTTACATCTGAATCATCGATTATATTCAATTTTTAACAGAAATTATGAATTTTAATCGAAGAATTTCAACTAATGATTCAGTAAATTAAGCCATTTCAATAAATCTCGACAGAGTTTCAAACAAGAAGATGAATTACATTTACATTCCTTTGATCGTACACAACATGAAAAATCTGGAGGGAGAAACGAAAATGGAAGTAAGATCGCGCAAACGACATCAAATTCAAACAAAATCAAAGTTCAAACAATTACGAGCAGAGAATGATTGGATTTTTAAATGTCAAAAAGCATTGACGATATGGATATGCTTAAAAAATAAAAAATAAAAAAAGAAAGAAAAGAAACACACGTACCAGCGGTATTAAAGACGCTTGTCCGAAAGGCAGAAAGACAAGTTCGGGAATTTGTTTGGTCTCTTTTTGTTTGCTTTTCTTCGTTTCCTTTTCAATTTTCTTTCTATCTCCTTTGCGCTGTTTCTATTCCCTTCCAGGGTTTTTATTTTTCCTCTAAATATATTTTTAAATCTATGGATTTCCTATATTAAATTATTTAGTGTCCACGTGGTGTGATATAACTGGGTACTGGTCTGGCAGATCTTCATCCTCCCTTTTTTTTTTTTACCGTGGTAAAGTCAACATTATTTACATTTTACTGTTGTTGGCCTGAAGCCTCAAAACGTACCAAGCCTAAAGTGAAAACTATGGGCTGCAAAAGATTATAACTGTGGTATTTGTTACCTTTTAATTTTTTTTATTAAATTACACATCACCGTCTCATATTATATTTTGTGTAAAAAAAATTTCAATATTTTAAAAGATTCAATAATGCATTTAAACTATATGTTATGCACAAAATACTCCTATATTATTTCTCCTTTCAAATTTTAATGGTAGAAGGGGAATTTGCAATTATTTTATTAATATGCTTAATTGTACAAAAATTAATTTTTCAAAATTATTTTTTACACAATTAATTTTAAATTAAAAACATAGAATAATATTTTTAATTTTAAAATTAATATTTAAATATCTTTAAATATAAGCTATTAATTTATAATCAAATTTTTATACTAATTATTCATAATTATTATATTTAGAATAAATTTTTTCAAACCAATTATTCATAATCAATTATATTTAAAATAAATTCTTCCCATCTTACAAAACAACTTGAAAATATTTTATTCTATTACATTTTAAACACTTTTCCAGTTTTATGGATATAATTTTTTATAAAATACATATAACTTAAAATAACAATCAAATTTTTTTTCCTTACTTTTTCCAGACTACCGATAAAACTTTCAAAACCGGAAAAGAATATATAAAATTAAAATGAGGTTTAAATATTTATAATACATTCAAAGAACGTGAATTCATAAATAAACTTCTAGAAAAGCATAATAAATTTAACGTAAGTGCTTTTTATCCCAAATTAATTTATTATTTTTCAAATTGATGTAACCGATAAAGTTTATTTTATTCAACTATTCATATCTTATGTTCAAATTTTGCTGTCAACTGCCTTAAAGAAATAGACTGATAAACTAGAGCATACCCCTTTAGACTCCCCCCAAAAATTAATATTTTAAGTGAAATAATTTATCATACTTTTAATTTTTTTAAAAAAGGCTTTTCTTATGAAATATTCTTATCCTATATCTTAGTTCACCGTATATCTAGAAAGAGTGTCAAACACGATAATAAATGCGGAATCGAGTTTCACAAATACATGTCTATGTTTTTTTTTTTATTCAATGATAATAATAATTAAACTATTAGATATATATATATATATATATATATATATATAAATTAAAAATTAAATTTTAAACAAAAAATATAAAATTTTTAAAAATATTAAATATAATTTATGGTAAATATTCTCGATAAATATGCATGTCTACTTTGCTTGCGTTGGTTTGATTCAGATCAATCAAGAATTTCTCCTTTCAAAGTCATCAAGGAATAGGAATATCTAAATGAAAGTTGTCCATGTGATTGCAATTATGGCTAACTAGAGAAACGGTGGCCGTAGATGGGGCTGCATTTTTCAGCACATCACGTGGTTCCATCTAAACAAACTTTATTCACAGAAAAAGACGGGGGAGTCTTAGTTAGCTGGTTTGTTGGCGGCAATTTTTGACAGATAATTCAATATGAACGTAACATATTTATTAAGATATGGATTAATATATCAATTTATTTAAAAATTTATATTAAAATTTTAAAATTGATTTTTAAAAATAATTAATAATTAAATTATAAATATGTATATATATAATAAAAATATAAAATTTTTATTTTAATAAAATAATAATAAAAATTTTAAATAATATTTTATTAATAATTAAAAATATTTTTTATAAAAAATAAAAAATATTTAAATTTAATAAATAATTTTTAATATAAATTTTTTAATTAAAATTATTAAATAATTTATTTTAATATATTTAATAAATAAATCTATGGGAATAATACAAATTTCCACCCTCAGTTCAAATTCAAATTAGACGAAGTTTGGTTGGGCTTCCGGTCGAGTCGATGCTATCCGTACCAAACCCACGCTCCATTTGGGCTTTTTGCCTTGACTTCTCAAGCCTTACGTGGCTCCAATTAAGGCTTCATCAAACCCACTACAAGAAAAAAGTTGATGATTATAGTATATGTGCTATACAGTATAAATAAAATTTAATAATAAAGTTTTATGGTTGTATAATCTCTCAAAAAAATTGGATTCAAAGTTCAAAATAAGGTAGAGTGCAAATTTAACTCGGGAATTTAATGTGTTGTTGGATCCAGCGGCAGAGCCGGGGTGGGCCCCAGCCCTCCTCTTTTTTAAAATTTAATATAATATATATTATAAGAATTTATATTAACCTCCTTAAAATTTAAAATATTTTACTCTTCACCCCTATCTTAAAATTTCTGCCTCCAGTTGGATCTACATGTCTAAATCTAGATAACAAAATTTTCCATTTAGGCATGTAACTTTGTCTATGCAACTTACTATATGCCAAAGAAAACCCCGTATATTTGTCATCGTTGCATTCAATTTTATGACATTTGATAGGTTTTAGAGTTCAATATGCTTGGTTTTCAAAAATTAAGGGTGCATTTGAATATATTTTATTTTTATATTTTTAAAAATTATTTTAGTATTAAAGAAAAATAAAAAATAGAGGGGACAAGTGTAACAAATAAAGAAATATTTCATAATTACAAAATTAATCTCTAGAATAAGAAAATAAGTTTATAAAATATTTAAAAATTATTTTTATTTTTTTAAATATATATTTAAAGTTATAATTTTTGAAAATATATTTTTAAATATGTTCTTCTATTTTTAAAAATATAAATAATTTTTTAAAAAATGTAAAATAAATAGGAACTTTTTTGAAATTATTTCTTAACTCAACAAAAATAAAAATATAGCATGATTATAAAGAAAATAAAAAATATTTTATTTGATTATAAAATTGTTATAAAAAAATAATTTCAGGAAACATTCGAAAGATATTCAAAAGTCAGAAAAAGTCATGAGACTCCCCCTTTTTTTAATAGTGTTTGATTATATATTTTTTTCAAGTATTTTGTTATGATCATTGAAAATTATTAGTTAAAATAATATATAATAAGTTCATTAAACTAATGAGATTTAGTAGGATTAACTATGTAGGCATATATTCTCCCCAAATAAAAATTCAGACATGTTAATAATTGCATAGCCTTTTATGTTACATGTTGCTAAAACATTTATAACAACATTAATTTTAACGAGGATTCAAGATAGCGAAAAAAATCAATTAGTGACTGCTTAATTACGTATCCAATGTTCGAGAAAGATGCACTTAACATGATTGATAATAAATTGATTATATGATAATTCAAAATATGAATTAAAATTAAGGATAATTGCATAATATAACAGTATTTTTTTATCAATAAGTTATTAATTCAATAGAAAATATGTTTTTCCAGAGCAGATTTTATCAATCAATAAATAGGAGTGTAAATTTCAAAAATAACATTTATTAGAAGAAGAAAAATTTATTAATGCTCAAATAACAGTGAGAAAAGTGGTAGGTTTTTAATTTAATTCGCAGAAAATGACGGAGTAGTCGTAATTGGTTGGTCTGTTAAATTCAAATTAGACGAAGTTTGGTTAGGCTTCCGGTCGAATCGAGGCAGTCTGTACCAAACCCACGCTCCATTTGGGCTTTTTGCCTTGACTTCTCAACCCTTATATGGCTCCCGTTAAGGCTTCACCAAATCTATAGCGAGGAAGAATTGCATTCAAAGTTCAAAATGAGGGAGAGTTCGAATTTAACTCGAGAATTTAATGTGTTGTTGGATCTACATGTCTAAATCTAGATAACCAATTTTCCCTTCTAGACATTTAATTTTGTCAACGCAACTTAATATATGCCAAAGAAAACACCATATATTTGTCATCTTTGCCTTCAACTTTATGGCATTTGATAGGTTTTAGTGTTGAGCATGTTTTGTTTTCAAAAATTAATTTCTTTTAAAATTATTTTTGAATTAAAAAAAATAAAGAATATAGCATGACTAGTGAAGAAAATAACAAAAATGTTTTGCTTTATTACAAAATTATCATAAAAAATAATTTCAGAAAACATCTTAAAGATATTCAAACATCGGATAAAAGCTACAAAATTTCACTTTTTTTAATATTTTTATTATATATTTTTTAAAGTATTTTTTTATGATCAATGAAAAAATATTAACTAAAATAATATATATAATAAATACATTCAATGGGACTTAGTAGAATCAATTGTGGAGGCTTTTATTCTTTCCATATAAAAATTGAGAAGTATTAATAATTGCGTAGCCCTTATTTTACATGCGGCTAAAATATTTATCGGAACATTATTTTTAATAAAGATAAAGATTCAAGATAGTGAAAAATTACTTAGTGATTGCTTAATTATGTGTATTGTTAAAGATGTACTTAATATGATTGATAATGAATTGATTATATGACAATTCAAATTTTGAAATAAGACTAAGGACAATTGTATAATATAATTATATATTTTACCATTACGCTGTTGGTTTAGTAAAAAATATATTGATTTTGAGTAGATTTTATCTATTAATAAATAAGAGTTCAAATTTTAAAGAGGATAAATTCGTTGATATTCTAATATCTAAAATAATTATTCTTGATAATTTATTAAAAAATATAATTATATTTTTTAAAATTATAATGTTTATAATTTGACATATATATTCTAATTCAAATTTATATACTATCATAAATAAATGAGGTGTAAATATAACTAAATTAAATCTTAAAAAAAAAATGAGTTGTGGTCGATGTAGAAATTTTAACTTGTGTGTAACATATATTTGAAAATTAATATTTTTTATAATATCTCTTTATATGTGTAATAAGTTGGATTTTAATTACTTTTACACTTATTTAAGTAAAACTTTTCTCTTCTAATTAAGATTAAAAAAAAGTTAAACATGTGGATGCCCCAAAATGAGTACAATTTGTCCTACGTTTAACAGCCATGTGAACAACCCTAATATAACAAAATACTAAGTAGGCTATTTGCAAGTTGACATAGATAACCAGAAGCTGTTAACAGAATTTTCCACCAAAGTCTATTCGGAGATTAAAAAAGTAAGTTCCTCCTTTACTTTCACAACGAACTATTTTAACAAACATTGCATCAGCAGAAATCTCCGTTACGGTGGCTTGTTTTCCTTCCCGTCTAAATTAGTTGTTGTGGTTAGTTGTCTATATTCCTTAGCCCGTTCTTTACGGCTAGTCTTATTCAAAACTAGCTTGCTCTTCGTTGATAAACATCCCCTTGTCTAGCTTGACCAAGTAAAACACCTCCTTCATAAGTAATGGCTATTGATCCACACCATGAAATGGTTTGGACTGATAGTAGCTCATTCGATGAAGATGACTATTTTGAGCCCGCAGAAGAAGAAGAAGGTACTCAAGGAATAACAAACTTTCGGGCTAGAAGACGAGCTATAATAGAACTAGACCCCCATCAATTAAGGCAAAACAGAGACAAATATCAGAGATGCCTTATTGGAGATATGGTGGATAACAAAAATTTCCCAGCATATAAATTACAAATAGTTCTAGGAAATCACCAGAGATTCCGCGGCTCGTTCAGGGTAATAGGCAAACATGAAAAGTTCTATGTAATTGAAATTGAAAATATGGTAGACAGACATTTCATCCAGACAAATGGACCTTGAGCGATCCAAGGAGTTGTTTTCATCTTTGATTACTGGAAAAGAAATATGGTCTTATCAAATTTAGTAGTCCTAGAAATCCTGTTATGGGTTCAATTCTGGAGATTACCACTTAAATATCAAACTCCTATATGTACATAGTATATAGTGTCCATAATTGGACATTACGTATGAGTAGATTGGCCAAATGGATTGCCCAAGAAATATTAGATTCATAAGAGCCAAAATACTCATGAGTCTCTTAAAACCACTCCTTATAAGCTTCATATTACAACAATATAAAGGAATTAAATTGGATGCAATGCAAATAAAAAGGAGTGTTCCAAAACTATTATCATTGTGGCAAAATTGGACATTCGGAATGCGATTTGACTAGGTAATAAGTAACAAAGGCACTAAGACAATAATGACTTAAGAGTTTGTCTCATGGATAACCTCATTTATGGCATAGACCTTGCAACAATGCACTTTGCCCCTAAAGCCAGAGCATTTTATAGACATCTTATAAGACGAACCACAAAAATAAGAATTATTTTGCACAATAGACTATTTAGCTATAGACCATCAGATAACTCACCCTTAAATGATCTTCCATATGACCCATTGCCTTTTGAAAAATTCTTCATGTAGGGTAATCCAAATCTCCATTTTGGTTTCAATGAATACCACTTAATGCCTTCTTTTGAAAATCTGGAAGATGAAGATCCCTAGGATACAAATGAATAAAATATGGTCATTAACCTAGAGGAAGAACATGTGGACGAAACTCATACTAGTACAAATCAGACACTACCTAAAGATCCTCAAACTATAGAGAATACAAATACTCATCCTCAATAGCCATTATCCTACTACAATGATTAACTCAGAGGAAGATAATAGAATAGGAGCCTTATAAGAAATTTGAAATGTAATATTAGAAGATGGTGAAATAGTTCTTACAAATGCAAAAATGTTACCTATGGCAAATGATATGCAAGCTGAACTTGAATGTATTGAACCCAATCATCCTAGCAAACTAATGTCTAATAAAGCTAGTGTTATGGAGCCACCACCAACAAACTTGCATCGAGCACAATAAAATAGCAATATACTGCATATGAATACTGATACAGAAAATACAACAAAAAATCAAAAGTTCTCTCTAATTATGAATCTAGAATAACAACCTACTCAAGCTACTAATGTATATAGTGTTGAATGGAAACAGAAAATAAAATGGGATAATTTTCCATGGATGATAAAAAGAAGAAAAATTATCATCACTGAACTCTCACCTGATGATCCATTATATGAAACATCCTTTAAGACTGAGCAAACTCCCACTATCCATTTTCCAAAAGAAGAATCCCTCAATTCTAACATGTTGGACAAGGAAATTACACAAATATATGATATACTATTAAATCTTCATTTAGGGTTCAGGCAAGTTGTCCCTCAACAGCTTCCTTGGACAACATGACTATCCTGAGTTGGAATGTTAGAGGTTTGAGTTGTACCTTTACATTCCATTGACTAAAACAACTCATAAAAAAATGAAGAGGATGAAATACTCTTCTTATCATAA
The DNA here is from genome assembly GCA_020226215.1 of Sindora glabra. Taxonomy (NCBI): domain Eukaryota; kingdom Viridiplantae; phylum Streptophyta; class Magnoliopsida; order Fabales; family Fabaceae; genus Sindora; species Sindora glabra. The sequence continues at coordinate 99,966,451 of CM035227.1, read as the reverse complement.
ACTTTGCAAAAATTAGAGAAATTAGAATATTAGGATTCAAGGATATGACTAGTTCAAATCCAATAAGAAAAGGAGTAGTCTATTGGCATGGCTGATCACATAAATATAATGGATATGTCACCTTATGTTATACATACGACTTGTCTCTACCTTGGTTATAATATGGTTTATATATCATTTGTATATGGCCCCTCTCATATACCAAATAGAAAAATATTTTGGGAAAATATGTATAACCTTAACTTAGAGAGGGGGATAGCTTGGCTTTGTATTAGAGACTTTAATCAAATACACTCCATCTTTAATAAGTTAAGTTCATCTCCATTAACATTAGACATTGAAATCTTGGAGAGGTTCTTAACTAAATAGGGTATGTTTGATATCCTACCAAAGAAAGGATGGTACACATAGATAAATTATTGATAAAGTGATAAAAATGTATAGGAAAGGCTTGATAAAGCTATATGTAATGCTAAATGGTTAGATATAATGTCAAACACTAGCTTAACTATTTTGCCTTTGTACAAACCATGCCTTTATCATACTAAATTTTGCTAAAATTACTCAGGTTAGAAAAAATAAGATTTCTTTTTCAAAATTTTTGGTTAAAACATAATAACTACAAAAAGGTAATAAAAAAAAGATGGAATACTACATTCCAAGGATCATTAGCTTAGATTTGTCTACAAAAAATTAAATCTATAGAGTAACATCCTTATGAATGAAATAAGGTAACTTTTAGAAATCTAAAAAGGAAAATTCAAGAGTTGAAACAAAACCTACAAAAACTTCAAGTAGAAGCAAAAGTAAAATTAGCATGTGAAGAGGCAACTATAAGGTTAAAATTAGATTTTTTTTTTTTAACTATGAGGAAATCAAATGGGCACAAAAAACTCAAGAGTTGTGGCTAATCCAAGGTGACAGAAATACAAAACATTTTTATGCATTATTAAATTATAAAAGATAAATTAGGAAAATTAGTCCATTCAAAAATGAAAAAGGATGTTAGATGGGAGAAATGGAGCAAATTAGATAACTAATTACTTAGTTTTACAAAAATTTATATTCAATAGCAATCATTAATATCAATATCATGGCAACATTGGACCAATATGACTTATCAACCTTATCTAAAGAATAAGAGGAAAGACTACTTTTCAATGTCTTAAAATGAAATTGAAGAGGCTATATTCTCCTTATATCTAGATAAGGTATTGGGCCCAAATGTTTTATTAGGGAGATTTTTTCAATATGATTGGAAACTTTTAAGCACTAACATCTCTCGTATGATTTATTCTTTCTTCAAAAAGAGATATTTACAGAAGGAATTCAACCAAACAATTATCTCCTTAATTCTGAAATGCAAAGTTCAAGAAACAACTTAAGATTTTAGACCTATTAATTTATCAAATGTCATTTACAAGGTGATTTTAAAAGTAATGGTTAATAGATTATTGCCAATAATGGATCATATTATCCCTCCATTCCAAATGCATTTCTTAGAGGTAGAAGCATGCATGATAATATGCTCCTTGTAGTAGAAATCATACATAAAGTGCAGAAAAGCAAGGGTAAGAAAAACTTTTTGGGGAAATTTAAAAGTAAATATTCAAAAAGTATATGATAGTCTATCTTAGGAATTTATTGAAACAATCCTTCATCAGATGAAATTTCTAAGACGATGGATCAAAATGATTATGCAATATATTTCTATAGTCACATACAAAATCATAATCAATAGACAAATGTCAGAAACCATACAACCATAGAGAGGAATTCGTTAAAGTGATCCTCTTTCCTTTTTAATTTTTATTATGTACTCTAATATTTTATCTTGCATACTTAGGAATGTGAAAAATAACCATCAATTATATGGTATCAAAATAACACAACAAGCTCCAATGATCACATATTTAATGTATGTGGGTGATCTAATTCTATTTTTCAAGATTACAAATGAATCATGTATAGTAGTTAAGAAAGTGCTAGATCTCTATGGCAACATCTTTGATCAAAAGATTAACAAAAGTAAATCAAGTTTGACATTTAGTTACAACACTCTTGGGCAACTCAAAAACTTATTAACTATGGAATTTGGAGTTAAAATAAAGAACTCAATAAAGCATTATTGAAGATGTTCGTTAATAGTTAATGGAAGAAGTAGGAATACATTTCATGTGGAATTACTAAATAAACTAAAAAATAGACCCCAAAAGTGGAAAATCTCTTTATTATCCAAAGCTGGATGCCTCACACTTTGTAAATTAGCATTAAATACTCCGTCTCTATATCAAATGGCTATTGTTGAGATTCCAACCAAATACACACACTAAATAAATATGACTATGGTCAATTTTTGGTCGGGATATCCAAAAGACAAATGAGAACTTCATTTATTATAGTGAGGAAAATTATGCAAACTAATAGAATTTGGTGGACTAGACATTAGAAAGATGGATATTATGAATAAAGTTATGCTAGCTAAATAATTCTAGAGAATACTTCAATGTCTTGATTTGTTATTGAGCATGTGTATAATTGCTAAATATGGAAAAGGAAGTGTAGAAAATACTACCCAAGCGTTCAATACAGGTTCTTAGAGATGGAAGGGAATTATAAAGGTAGCATCACTCCTAGTACACGATATCAAATGGAATTGTATTAGTGGATAACAAATCAGTCTAAAGAGTAGATTTTAGTGGTAACTTATAAGCCAAATGTCATCAACCTTAAACACAGTCAACCAGTTAATGAATATAAAAAAAACACATAGAGCTTACCCATTCTTAAACATTTATATCCATAACAAATAGTAGATATTATATCAGCAACCCTTATATCTATGTTTAAGGGTAAGGATAGGCTAATTTGGATAGGACATGCAAGTGGCATATATATTATTAACAATGGATACAATTTCCTTATTAAAAATGAATTGTGGAATGACATATCATGTATACATGAACCAAAAACCTAGGTAAACTTATGGAAACCAAAATTACCTAATAGAATGATTATGTTCATTTGGAGATTAGGTAATAATGTCTTACTAGTGAGAGTCAAATTAAAAAGCTCACCACATCCAACTAGACATATTCTATCTAATGGGCAGCCATTATGAGGAAGACATTAATCATTTATTCCTAATCCATAACTATGCTAAAGCAATTTAGTTTAGCCTCCCTTTCAGCCTCAGATCAGAATGCGTACATGGGTCAAATATATTAGAATGGTTAATGATAAATCTTGACAAAATGATACACAAAATCATTAAGAGATGAGACATTTACAACGAATCTATATCACATTGTGGAATATCTGGAAGATGAGGAATCTTAAAATATATGAAAATTAGTTTATCCATCCCATATAGGTTATTCACAATATACATCAACAATTCCAAATCTTATCGGAAACCTTTTGAAATGTCTTGAATCATCTAGAACAATAACTTGCAAAATGACTAAACCAAAAAAACGCTATGATAACTCAAATGACTTCTAGATTCATGCATGGGGATCAAAATAGATTAAGAAGTGTGGATCCAGTACATATCAAAGAAACCTTAAACTACTTATTAGATATCAAAATCAAATTGAATGGATTACCGACTACACTTACCATGGATTTAATAAGTGTAATCCATCAATAGCTTCATTGGCTCAGAAGCATTAGAAAGTTAAGGATGGCTATGTCTTTAACATTTATTCTCCACAAAAGTTCATAAACCACAAGCCTAGAAAGAGGAATCAGATTTAGATACCATATCAGAGTATAGGAAGATCTACAACACATGAAGAAGCAAGGATATCAAATACAATTTTGTGCAATAAACAAAGAAAAAATTAGGAAAATTTCTAATAGGTTCAATAGATTAATAATCCATGGGCTCTCCGAAATACTCTCTACAAATTTGTATATTTATTATCTATAATTGATACTGTTACTCTTAAATGGAAAAAAAAACATAATCTGGGCTAACATTTTAACACTCGATTGAACAAACGATCACTATAAGACAAGAATGCTTCGCATTGATTGCATTAACACTCTGTTTATTGTTTGCCAGAATAAAAAGCACCTTTGGTTTCATATATGTTTAAAAAAAAAAAGAGTTTGTGTATTATTAAATTTAATTATTAATATATTATTATATATTATATTAAATTTAATTTAAAAAATAAATTTAATATATAGTCAAATTTGATGATGACCAGTACATCATTACATTAACGATGTAACATAATTTTTAATGAGAAATTATATCTTGAGTGTTATGATCGCGTAGGGACACATGTATCTAGTCCTCCCTGGTCTTGGGTTACAATAGATGCATGCAGATTCTAAGGTATTCCACCTAAAACTCCACATTCGCGTTTCTTTATGTCAGGACCAAAATTATAAATAGCCTTTCTTCTCTGCATCGTTTTTTAGACTATTCTTCAACGTCACAAGTGAGGGAATTGTTGATAAAATGAAGACAGAGAAACAGCACATTCGATCGTCTTTTTCTTGGTATACATTCCTTTGTTTCTTTTATGTTGGGCCGAGCCCAACATTGTCAGTTTGAAACAGCAAAGCTGCTATAATTTTGATTTTTTTTTTAATTTTGTCTCTCAATTTCATCTATTACATATTCATTTTCTCATAATATAATAGTGATTGAACCATATGTCCTCATCTCAAATGGGAAAAAATTTCTAATACAACTGTAGTATTAAAAATTTCAATATTATTTCTATTTATATTTTAATAAATAGAATAATTATTTTTAAAATTTTAATTGCCACTTAAATATAATCTTAAAAATATCTTATTTATCAAAACACATATGAAAGTAGTACTAAAGTCCGTAGAATTAAGAATATTTCTATTGAATGAATGAAACTGTTAACTTAAAGTCATTTTTGTATTTGTTACGTTTTTGCTTACATAAACATCCCTTCAATTATAAAAATACATTCTCATGACAACTTTGGGCACATAATTAAAGGCCTAAATAAGTTATTTTGACTTTATCTTTATATTAAATAAATCAAGTCCATTTCTAAGATATTGAATTGAATTTTATGGTCAAAATTTGGGTTTAATCTCACTTCATTTATTAACTTATTTAAAAATCTAATTATATAAAGAGACTTTGGGCAAAATACAAAAATAGTTCTAAAATATTATAAAACTCCTCTCAATTTAAAAAAAAAAGTTACTACTAAACCCATTTAAAAATTTTATTAAGAAAATTTTAATTTTAACTAGCCGAAAATTAAAAGTATTATTTTGTAACCAAATTATATTTTCTTTATTTATATATGTGCTTCCATACCCATTCACTCCAAATTTAATTACTCCGAATTTTCAAGTCTTTCTCAAACATGTGTTTACTAAAAGTTTTCATTTGTATGCTTTTTTTTTCTCATGTATACTAATTTTAATATTTAAAATGTAATGAGTATTTTAAATATATGAAATTATCATCAAACGAACAAATTAGCTTTCAATTTTTAATATTTATAATTTTATAATTTATTTAATGCACTTATCTTATATTATTAAGAGCTTTTTTGAAACCATTTGATACAGTCAACCTTTTCTAATGTTTTTATCCTATGCTTTTTATTGATGCTTTTATGCTTCGATGTATAAAATGGTAATTACACTTCAAATATTAAAATCAATACACATGAAAAAAATGCAAAATAAAATTTTTTGGTGATAATATCTTCTTTTGTATAAAAAAGACTTCAAAATTTAGAGTAAAATGGGTATGAGGATGTATATCTAGTGGCTTGACTATTCTTACAATTAAGAAAAAAAAAGCATGAGGAAATATACATAAATCAAGAAAAGATAATTTTGTGACAAAATAATTCTTTTTGATCTTTAATTGTATTTTGACATTTAGTATTAACATTAGCTTAAGGGAATTTTAAAACGAAGTTAGTAGAAGTCTTTTTTTAAAATTAAGGCAAGATATGTGTATATTTTAGAATTAAAAAGGACATTTATATAATTTTGACTAAATCCATGGGAAACTTATGCATTTTGCTCATAAACTTCTAAATATACTAATAAGTCAAAGCTTTCAAGGATGAAAATATACCAATAGCCTAATCAAACTTACAATATAAGTGCATATGCTAAAACATTATATGTTATATCTTTTTTAATTATTAATAAATTAAAAATTATTTTGTGAGAAAGAATAATTAAGGTAACTAGTAAATTTAGTTGATTTTATGTGTAAAATATGAAATAAAATAAAATTAATCAAGTTGAAAATATAGGGATACAAATTTAGTGAAATTTTGATAGAAAAATTTATTAAAATTATGAAGTATAAAGTTTTATACTGATATAAGTGAATATGTAAGTATAAAAAATGTTGAGGAATAATTTTTTAAAAATGCCCTTAGCGTATTATTTTCCTCATTTTTAACCCAAAATCCTAATAATCTATTCCATCACTGTATCAATCAAGTAAAGAAAACCCAATTCTTTCTTGATTTTTTCATCCAATCCATATAAGAACATTACTTTCATCAAGAATCCCTTCTGTTTCCTCTTGGTTGATAAAGAAATTTGACATTTATTTAATTTTATTAGGTATTCTAAATCATAATTTTAGAACCCGTAAATTTTGATTGATTAGGATTGAAAGATTTTCAAATTAGTTTCCTAACATCCTTTTCAATACAAGGTAAGTGGATAATTTAGTTAAATTTATAGATTTTATAATTATATGATAGTGTTAATGAAATATTAGTTATTTGATGATTTGCTCAAAACATGTTTAATTTGATGTAGTGTGAATAATAAATGACAAAAATGAGTGATATGAAATATTAAATAAGTGTATTAATAATTGTATCGAGGTTTAATATGTAATGCATATGTTTAGAGAGTATCTGTAATTGGATAAATGGTAAAGTTTTTGTACAAAACTATCATTTTCATGTATAAATTAAGTGTATAATTGATTCTCATGATTTAGAGCAAATTTGGGCATAAGAATCGAGTGTATAATCAATTCTCTTTATGCAAATGCAACTTTAAGGCAAGTGAATTGATTGGATAATTGATTCGTTATTCTCAAAATTTTATACTGACTTTAAAGGGATATAACTTTTTTATTTTACGTCCACTTTAAATGAATTACCTATCATTAGAAAGGTAATTGAGTCTACTTTCACGTGGAATTAAATTTAAATTGATATTTTATGTATATTTTAAAGTGTCACTAAAATAGCGGGCAAATGTAAAAAAATTCAAAATTTTAAAAAATGAACTTTTTATATATATCTTCTAAAAGGTATAACACTTTCAAATATTAATTGATTTGGACAAATACCAATTTATAGAAAGTTAGTTGAGTCTACTTTCATATGAAATAAGTTTGATAAACAATATATTTATAAATTTTGAATTATCCATAAAATCTTATTCAAAGGTCACAACTATAGTGACTATATAATAAACTATACGCAACCTATGTTATAGTTTAATAATTTATAATAGTCCAACTTAGGGTATTGGTCTTTGGGCATCAAAGATAAAGTGGTTTATAAGGATTATAAGATAAATACATGGCTAAGTAATTATGAAATAAGAAATTAAATCTTGTATGATATAATATGTATTGTAACGAACTTATTATATTAATTATAGAATGGAATATGTTAAGAAATGTTTTGTGGATTGCATATTATAATATGTGTGAATGCTTATAGCCATTTAAGAAGACACACTTGTGTTAACATATATTGTTATGTATATTGAAATTGAATTGTAATTGCTGTGAGTAAAATTTAAGCTTTAATGTTTAAATTATATTATGGATTACACCATAAGTAATATTAAAAATGAAAAATATAATGGAGGTGATATTATTAATACCAGATAGTTAATTTCTAGCAACATGTTTGTGGAAAATATAAAGTAGACCTAGGATGAATAAGGATGGAAAGTTTATGGAAGGTATAAGATTAACCTAAGAGTCAAAAAGTGGATAAACGTATTTTATCTATTACTTATTGTTCTAAATGAAATGTAACATTAAGTATAGTTATTCATAAGCATTTTTATGTGAAACATTAAAAATAAAATAATTGTGTATTAATCTCATTATTATTAGCTCTTTGTTACTAATATGCTTAAATGTGATATGAATTGTCAATAAATGATACTCCGATAGGTAAGCTATTATGACTTATTATTATTCTTATAAATTATTTACTTACTGAGCCCCGAACTTACTCTTCCGTGATTTATTTTATAGATTCATAAGTTAAGCCTCCACATCCATCTTTTTAAAACTAGATTCCATATGAGCTCCTTAATGGTAGTATAGTAGCATAGGATTTTGTACATAACATATTTTGGGCCTTATTTTATCATCAATTTGCATAAATGAATATTTAAACTAGTTTTTCATGAGTTAGTTAAATTAATTTATCCTCATTTGGAATTATTATAAGCATATCTAACTTTCTCATCTTTTATAGAATCTTCAATAATTTTTAATGAATGTTCACTATCTAAAGTATTATTTTCTTGTATATGTATATAATAATCATTAATTAGGATTAAGCTACATAATTAGGAATAAGTTAGTGGAAATCAAAAAGTGAGTTCCATGTCAATCATAATCAGGTTAGGGTTATGATATTTTATACATATATATATGTAGGGAACATATCTAGTGGAAAGAATATTTTTATGTGTTATTGAGAAAAATGAATCATAACTATTAGATATTAAGATTAAAATATAAAGTCATGTAATTTTTTTTAAGTGGTCATGTGGCCTTTTAAGGTATCATATGACCTTAAATTATATTTTAATCTTGACTATTAATGAAAAATCTGATGATTAAGATTCACTCTTTTTATCTCTTATAAAAATGCTCTTCTCATTTGATATGTTCCTATACATACATATATATATATATATATATATATATAATTCAATAGAACCTAAGCCTTAAAAAAAATTACAAACTAACAATCTGAAGGATAGAAATCTCAAAAACATTACCAAGAAAACAAGATACTTAACCTTCTTGGAGGTGTATTTAACACTTATAGACCTATTAGCTAATCCAAGCAATAAAAGGTTGGCACATTTATTTCTTTTCCTGTGTGTGTGTGTGTGTGTGTGTGTGTATTAATCATTAAATAAGTTTGTTTAATAGAAAAATTACAAAAAAAAACTTAGTTTATATAAGTTTATTGTATATATTTAAATAAGTTTATATATTAGTCTTGATATTGCTACTAAGAAGTTATTCAAGAATCTTCTAGTAATTAGTTAATTGGCTTTAGCAAGAACCTCAATAATTCTTCTATGCTTATAATTGAATTATGGGGCCTCCAAAATGGACATGATGATAGCTTGGAATCAAGAATGGAGGAAAGTTCATTTCGAGTTAGACTTAAGATTGGCTATTCAACTTGTCAAGGTTGGTTGCCATGAAACTCATACCTCTTTAGAGCTTTGTTTATTTGTTTGTTTGTTTGTTTTCCATTTTCCTATTTTTAAAAATAGAAGAATCTATTTAATAATTTGTTTTAGAATTCATATTTAAAAATTATTCTCTAAATGTATAATTTAAAAATAAAAAAATATAAATATTTTTTAGTTATCTTTTGAATTTATTTTCTTATTCTGAATATCAATTTTGTAATTAAATAAAATAATTCCTCATTTATAATACTATCTACTTTTCATTTTTTTTCTTCAATCTAAAAATAGTTTTTGAAAAAAATAATTTTTAAAAATAGTTTAAGAACAATTTTTAAAATATAAAAATAAAAATATATTCAAACACATCCCTTTTCTCTTCAATCCATCTCTAGTTAAGGTTATTTTGGATAGTTAATTTCTCATTACTACAAAGAAGTTAATGGAGCCATGAATTGCTTGACAAATTTATCTCATTCTTTGGAAGTTTTGGATTCCACAGTTTCAGAATTTTTATCCCCTCTCCACTGTGTTTCTATTTTAATTTTTAGCAATACGATTAGAGTCTCTATCTCTAAGTGTATTGTGCTTCTTAGTTGAAATATTGCTTCCTGTATTGTAAAAAAAAAGAAAAAAAAAAGCTAAACTAAATTAGATGGAAAATGGGATATAAGATGACACGCAATCCTAGTCCGATACTTGTTTTAGCATGGAATTGAGTTTTGGACATGAAATGTGTTCACCTGGCCTGAAGGAAACTTCATATAAGCAAGAGGCAAAAGAAAAATGAAAAAAAAAAAATTTCCATTCCTAACAATGTAATCATTTATTGATATGGAGATCACATTAAAACGGTACTAGTTACAGTTTGAAACTCAATAAAATACGGTAAAATTCAGACTATTAAATAAAATAATTAAAAGATTTAATCATCTTATTTAATGATTTAAATTGTACTATATTATTTAAGATTTTAAATCTCTTGGGCAACTTAGAATTTTCCCATAAAAACATGGTTCAGTAGTTTCAATTGCAGTTGTCTTTTACAGACAATTCCAATCCAAGAAAACCAAAGCCGATCATGAAAATTTGCTTTATCCCAATCCCAATTCAGCCAAAAACCAGCACATGGAATGCAACTTGCAAAAGTATCCTTTTCACGTGGGGAGGAAATCACATCGTTTGGACTACCCCAAACTTGTTCCCTAACAAAAGAATTAATTCACAGCTCTATATAGCGTGACTTCACCCGAAAAAGACTAATTCAAAACAAGTTTTGTTATGACTTATGAGAATGGATTTTAGAAAATGAGGTAAATTTATATTTAATTTTTTTGAAATTAACAGAAGAAAATAGAGAAGATTCAAATCCTTTTTACATATACACTTCTTCAAAAATACATCAAAATTATTCGATCTCTCAATTGTGGAATTTATAATTTATAATTTTATGAATCCGGTGTCGATTAAAGAAAATGAATAACTATATTAGTGATGATCAGTATCAGATTATTAAATAATGGTGCAAAATTATAGGCACAAATTCATCAATCTTGTAGTATATGTGCAATCACTAAAAATGAAGAAGGCCAAATACTGCGAGTGAGTCGTGGAGCAATGAGGGGGGAAATGGCATTGGCGGGATCGAAGTGTACAAAATGAAGTTTGGAAAAGTAGGGCGGCCCTGCGCATCCCAAAAGTCAAGGCCTAGGCTGAACGGTGCTTCAGCCTTTCCGCTTTGCTTTCAAAATATTTCAAATAATCCACCGTGCATTTACATTTTTTGAGCCGTTTGTTCGGCCCTTTCGTCTTGAGGGTTTCGGAAGTTCAAATTTAGTGGAAGTAGTTGAGAGACTTAAAAAGGAGGTCAGGAATGTACCTATATATATTATTAAATTTAATTATTAATATATTATTATATAATATATTAAATTTAATTTTAAAAAAAATTAATATATGATTAAATTTAATAATATATTGATATACTGTTACATCAATAACTACTCTCCCCTTAGTTTAAATTAAAGTATCTAGAAAGAATTGTATGGTTGAATATTATCATATCTTTTAATTATAATACATGTCATTAATCATATTCAATAAATAAAAAATAATTATCAATTTATATAGTTTTTAATATTTAAAAAACTTAAAAAATATATTTTAATAATATGAAGCATTGTACTTCACTATCCTTTTTATCTATCATTTTTGAAAAAAAATATTTTATTATTTTTAATTTTATATTTCTTTATTTCTAATAAATATTAAATTACTTTATTTATTCATTATAAAAAGGTTCAATGAATTTGCTTCCTCGTGTTTCTTTCTTCATTCTTAATCACCATGAACTTTGTGATTAGAATGGTAAAATAAATTTTGACTATTAAAGTAAAGCATAGTTTGGGAAGGTAAAATAAAATTAAACGCAATAAAACAATTTTTTAATATCTATGAAATAATTTTAAGTAATAAATAAAAAAGAATAAGAGATAATTTCTTGATTTTTATAATATTTATATACATTAAAATTTTACTTTTTAATTTTTAAAATATTAAAAATTATAAAAATTAATAATTAATTTTTATTTATTAAGTATAACCAAGACGTGTGTTACAGTTGAAATATATAAAATTTTTGTAACATTATTCCAAAATGAGTGATATCCAACCATCACGCATGTAAAAAGTAAAGCTAATTACCAATTAGGGCCCGCAAGCATATTTTAATGGGATAAATTTTAGATATTAGTTGATTGAGATTCTCATTATTAGTGCCTAATACTCCTTCGTTGCTTTTTATGCATTGCTTGGAATTATTTTACGGAGATTAAAAAAATTATTTCATTATATTTATTATTATATTATACTTTTCAAAATTATCCTTAATTTAATAATCAAAATTTATTATATCATTATTTTAACATGTAGTTAATACCAACTAAAAAGGATTAAGAGTGGAGAGATAATTATATTATTAAAGGATAACGTTAGTTGAGAATAATAAAAAAATATAATGAAATAAATTAATTAAAACATTTTAATATGAATGTGTAAAATAATTAAATATTTTTTAATAATAAAAAATGATAAAATTAGAAATAAATAACCTTTGCTTGCTGAACTTAACAAAAGAATGCATATGTTTAATATACGTTTTATGGCACATGCTTTGGTAGGATATTTTACATAGTGATCTGAATAGCAATGCATGGAGCCTTAATTTTTATAGGTTGCGCTCTTCTAACATCGGTGCCCACAAAAATTAATGATTAAGATAAGCAGTTATTGATAGTGGTTCGTAAAAATTGCTATAAAATATTTGTCCATATTTTACAAATAATTTTAATAAATTAGTTGGAAGAGAAAAATTGATATTGGTAACCATCATCATCTATGATTGGAACTTCAATGTTTACAAATGTAGAATTTGAGATAAAAGTGTCAATGTAAACAAATTACGAAATTTAAGTATAAAGATATATTTTGTAACGTTAATTAGTCACGTGATAGAAAAATAACTTATTATTTTATTGAGGAATTAAGTACACTTTATAAAGATCAAGAGGATTATCGACTCATTTTCATAATTTGATAGTTATACACATATTATTTCAAATATTTATAGAGGTTTTGCATAATTTATTTACAAATAACGATAATATGAAATTTTCTACATTATAAATTAGAGTTTAAGTTTAATTTACAGTTAATATAAAAAATTTTACACAATGAATAAATGAATAAGAAGAAAATAAGTCATTAGAAAATATTAGTAATTAAAAATTTTTAATTACAGTAAAAGAATTTTAATAATTTTTAATAATATAATAATATATAAATGAGTAATAATATAAAAATAATTTATATAAAAATATTTAATAAATCTATGATCCACGAGTTAAAAGAGTTGATTTGTTGGCTTTCTGCGGATCTGACTTAGAAAAAAATTAAACTTATTAAAAAATAAATATAAATAAATTTGGTTTGAAGATTAGTGAATCTAAATGTGCTTGAATTATTTTTTTAATTTTTATATTTAATTATTTAAATAATATTTGGATAAAAAAAAGAAAGTAATCTATTAATTATTTTTACATCACAACTCAGTATAAAATATAATATTATCAAAAAATTGAACTCAATTATACAAAATAATTAAACATAAAAAATAAAAATAAAAAACAAAATTAATGTATATAAATAAAAATAAAAAATAATAAAAATTAAAGGAAAAAGTGGGTCATCTCATGCCAGCCCATTTGATTTTAAAAATGGATGAGATTACTCAAAACTTATATGTTAAAAGTGTTATAAATTTGCCTTAAATAAAATTATATGAACTTTAACTGAGTTTAGTCCAAATTGTCTATTAAGTACTTTAGATTTATATTGATAATGAATTAAATTAAATTTAAAATTTATAAGTTAAGCAAAATTATATTTGATGCAATATATATCTTATGTCATGTGAACTTTTCTTAGTCAATGATTTTTTATTTTAAAGCTGGAAATTGAATGGTTAGAATCGGTTAAAAAATTCTAAATTAATCATCTATTAAAAATTACAAGTCATAAAATTAGACCCGCGATAAAAGTCATATTATTCGTTTGGGCCTATTGCATGTACTGAAGTATTATTGAGTGTGGGCAAGTCTAATTGTGAAATTCAGTTAAAAAGTCAACCCTGTTTTATTTTGATGCGGCCTTTCCCGCGTTAGGCTCGCTTCCTCTTTGTTGCCAGCGAAACCTGGTGCAAATTAGGCTTTATCCTGATTAAGAAAACATTTTCTTACTTAGGATTAAAATCCATCCTGATTTTTAGGAAATGTTCATCCTTATTCGATCAAAGTTGTTGAAATTTTTTGTCTTGTAGCATGCTTTTTTATTTACCAAAGAAAATTGGAACCGTGAGATATGGATTGAACTCGAGAACAGTCACAAATGAATATGAAACGGCGATAATTTATTTGATTTATGAAATTGAACCATGTTTCTGTGCTTTTTCAACCATTTGACTTGATTGCTTTGTTAATAATCTGTTTTTAATACCCAAATTATTGCCTACATTTTTTGAGATATAGTACACTCTTTATGTTTAATTATACACTTCAGATTCCCTCCTCAACTGCTTAAGTAAAATAAACATAAGCATATAAACCAGTATGTTACTGATATAATGAATTCTAATATTATTTTAAGAACTTTATTTTTAATTATATTTAAAGCTTGAATTCAAAATTTTATGTATATATATTATGTAAATTATTACATTTACTATTAACAAAATACTTGGACATTGGGTAATGCCATTTTTCTAAATTGATTGCTTATTGCCTTACGGATTCCTTTGGATTTTTTTAGTTCAAATTGAAAATTACATATATATATATTAAGTGGACTATTGTATCTACCATTAAAAAAATACTAGGTGATGCCATTTATTTAACATTGAAAAATAGAGAAATCAATGATTGAGATTAAAGTTTTGGAAAGCACTAAATTGATTAAATCAATAATTTCATATGAAAAGGAGGGTGTAAAAATAAGACAGAGAGTAGAGACCCGCAAATTTTGTATTGATAGGGCACAAATATGATATAAAATTTTGTCTTGCGAGAGAAATTCTATTATTTGTAATTTGAGATTACTGAACAAGTAATGTATATTTTAAAATCTACATCATCACACTATCTCAAATATTATAGGTTATTTACATATGAATTTCAAATATATAAACTTTGAAATTTTTACCTAACATTTTTGGATTTTTCTATTTTCTCAATTTGTTCCTCAAGGCACTGGTGTCTTGTAGATCATGGGGGCGGTGTCCCAAATTGCCTTCATAGTGAAGGCAAGTTAGATTTGAGGTAAATAACAAGGCTGCAGGAATGAGGTAGTATAAAATCGATCCATCTTCACCTTGTACCATTGCCATTCCTAAGTAAAAGTGACAAGATTTTCTTTTACAAGATTTAGATATGTATTTTTAGTAAAAGGTGATATTGGAGTTAATGTAACAACAGGTAATTGAATATTTTAACTTGTATTGATTGATCGAACTTATGCCAAATAGATATATAACAAGATATTTTTGAATAATGTCAAGGACATTCAAGCATAATTTTTTTAAAAAGTTAGGTGGTGTTGAGTTTGATTCAAATTATAATTGTTATAAATTATTGATAATTTTCTACTATGAGTTATCTTCTTGTTTAAGTTAGATACATGTGTTAGAATAAGATTAAGATTCTTTGTCTAAAAAGTTTTTTTAGGTTATAAATATTTGTATTAGTTAAAGATTTGAGATATAAGAAAGATATATAATAAGTATCTATAGACGATTAAGTGGGAATCCCTGTAGAGATTTGTGACAAATATAAAGGTAATAGCTAGAAAGTTGTAGGATTATGATTTAGGAATTTCACATGCATTATCTTGTAATTTTTTATGATATAATGAATTTTTTTTCATTCATAATTTTTCTCTTAGAATTTAAAAATTTTCATATTAAATTATTTGTGTACTTTATTACGCTATATTTTATTAATTTAATTGCTTAATATTTATTTGTTTGGAAAGGGAATATTATAACTAACAATTGGTATCAATGTATTTTGGTCACATGAATGAATAGTTTTGATCGATGTCACATAATGAAAGATAGATAAAGTTGATGGTGATGAAGAAGATTTGATTGTAAGTTATTAATTGATAATAATGATGGTTGTAGTTGATGATGAAGATGAAGAAGTGAAGAGATTATGATAATTTATGAAAGTGTTTGCAAATTTACTATTCCTTTAGTTATAAGAGATTCTCTTGGATGAAAAGATCGTAGATAGACTCTAATAAAGCTTATGATACTTAATTGAGATGGAATTACTTGATAGGAAAATGATTGCTGTAATTTGAAAAAACTACAATAATGAAGGATTCAAATGGTTGATGCCTTATGATGGGTCTAGTTTGATAATAAGTAAAACATGAAGATTAATGAAAATGATAGAATTTATGTCAAGGTGAAAATTGTTGAGTTTGACTTAAATTATAACTGTAATCCATTATTAATAATTTCTTCTTTTGAGTTATCTTTTAAGTTTAGTATTTATGTAAGAGTAAGATTAAAGTTCCTTATCAATTAAGTATTTATGAATAATAAATATTTATATTAATAAAAGATTTGAAGCATGAGAAACACATGAGACGAGTGTTTATAGAATTATGTGAGAACTTTTTTAGAGATTTGTGATAAATATAGGGATAATAATTAGAAAATTATTAGATTATGATTGTGAATCTTTACGTCCATTATTTTATAATTTTTAATGATATTAAAATTTGCTCATACATAATTTTTTTTCCTGAATATTTGAAATTTTTTTACATTGGATTATTCATATACTTTATTATATTATTCTAATTGATTTAATTATATAATATTTGTCTGTTTGGACATGGAGTTCTTTTCTTAACTAGTCGATTGTCTACGGATCAACCAATTATATTAAATTTTAATTTTAATAGTTATGATCTGGATTGACTCGATTATTTTGAGCCGTATTAGTTATTTTTTGCGAAGATAAAATGGAGATGGCCTACAAGGCCAACACGTGGACTTCTGCATTGCTATGATCTGGATCTAAGATATTTTATTAGGGAAGATTCAATTCAATTTAACAGTACGTGACAAAAAATTCTGGACATTTTATTTAACTTTAGAGTAATGTTATTATTTTTTAGTTTCTTGTAATTATTCTTCTTCATAAAAGTCTGACACTGAGTAGCGTAGATGCTTTTAATTTACAAGGTAAATATTATAGATAATTAAGTTTCACAGTTATGAACATCAATTATATTACTAATAAAGAATTTCTCGAAAGTTGGGTTAAACTTTATCAGTAAAGTATTTTTTTAATTATTAATTTGATTATTACTCGTTAACTTGTATAAAATTAAAATTAAAATTTTAAATTAATATATTAAAAGATTTGATTTAATCTATTAATCTAATTAAAAATTTATTTATACAAATAAATTTTTAAATTTATTAAAAAACTGAAGTATTCTCAAATTTTAAAATATCCAATGATTTAATTAAATTTATATACATAATTCAGATTAAAAATATATTTTGATTTTTATAAAATTAATTTTTATCTCATGATTGAAAACTTCTATCAATTTGATTCTTTTAATATTAAAACTCTCAAATTTAATTCTTTCATATAAAAAATAAAATACTGAATTACTACATAAAAATTTATAGAAATCAAAATAATTTTTAATTTATAAATATATTTATTAAAATATTTATATTGTATATATGTATAATATATATTATATTATAGTATAGTAATAATTAAATAAGTTAATTTAAGAAATTTACAAGCCGAATGTAAAAAATAAATCTAACCTATTTATTTAAATATATTTATTTATTAACTTTAATTTAATTTTTTAAATAAATAATTTAAATTAAATTATAAGTAAATTAAATCATAAATTTTTGATAAATAATTTAACTTACTTGCACCCATATTCCCAAGACTGAACGCCGGTTGTGTGGTTAAAAATTATTTGACTCATTCGTGTAGAATGACATAAATACCCGTGCAGCATGCTTTTACTAGAGGTGTACATGAGCCGGCGACCTGCCCGGCCTGGAAAAATAGAGTATTTGAACTCTTTTTTTTAGCTCGATAGGCCCGATGGGACTTTTTTTATGACCCGATTAATAATTGGGCCAGGCTCGGGCCAAGGCAAAAAAGCCTGATAGGCCCGGCCCGATTATAATAATTTATTTTTAATAATATAATTATATATTAGAAAATATAATTATATCTAATTATTTTTAATATAAAAAATATTAATTTAACATATTAAATATTTTATATATTTAAATATCATATTATCTCTTTAAATATATATATATTTTCTATTTTAAAAATTTATTTTTTATTAAAAAATAAAACAAAATATTTCGGGCTTTTGGGCCGGGCTTTTGGGCCTTTTAATTAAAAAATCGGGCCAGGCTAGGCTAAATTTTTTTGAAACATAATCAGGTCGGGCCATCAATTTTTTGATTTGGCCCGGATGGCTCGACCCAAAATTTACCCGACCCGACCCATGTACACCTTTAGCTTTTACCTATGGACCTCATGACCTGTTGGGGTCCATATTTAAATTTGAATACTTTTAACACGAAAAATTTATTATTTCGTGAAAGTTATCCTATTTTTTTAGATATATTTTCAATCTTATCATATAACTAAATTTACAATATTATTTTTAATCATATTTGATAAAATAAATCCCAACTTTATTTATTTAAGTTTAAATTTTATTATTTTTGTTCTCGTAAAATATTTTATATCAAATTTATTCTCATAAAATATTAATCTATTTAATTTCATCTTTTTATTAATTTTCATATGAAGATTACCTTATTTAATTTTATTCTTTTAGGGATACAATTATACAAATTAATATTTCATAGGAACAATTAATATAAAATATTTTATAGATTGAAAATGAAAAAAATAAATTTCATATATATGAAAATGAAAATTTATTCTGTTTTAACAAATAAAATGCTTCGATATTCTGGTTGATAGTTTTTAAAATTTAACAAACATTTTTTTTTTACTTGTCAAAATATAAAAGACAATAAAACTGCCATATACCCTTAGTGGTCAGTTGTATTCATTATTGCCTCTCGGACATTTCCTTCTCGTGCTCTAAAATCGAACCTACAATGTTGCTTGCGTATAAAGTGATTTATTATTTTTGTTACATACTATAAAAAACAATCAAAAGCATTTGGATAAAAGGATAAGAAACAGCAGGCCATGCTTTGAAGAATTCCCAAATGGCTGGCGGGGCTTCGCGAGTCAAGATGGTGGACAAAAGCGGCAAAAGTCCAAATGCAATTTAAAAATTAAGGAAAAAATTAGCCGGTAACGTTAACGGTGGTCCCATGAGTCAGGACTTAGGACGGAATATATTTTCTGAAGGCAGAAAGGAAGGAATGAATCTCATGTCCTTTCCGGTATTTGACTGGCAACCTAGGAATCCACGGTGCATAGTTTCAGCAAAAGAGGATAAGATAAATGACGATATATTCTGCTTCATGTCCAATGAGGCTACAACGGCCATGTTTCGGAATCTGCTTCAAACGGATGAAGGGGACCGCAAACTAATTTCTTAGATTTACTTAAGGAAAATTTTAAGCTAAAAATTAATATAATAATATATTATTATATGATATATAAAATTTAATTTTAAAAAATAAATTTAATATATAATTAAATTTAATAATATATCGATATATTATTATATTAGTAATGTATCAAAATTTATCTCCTTACTTAATATTCATATCTTTGATAATTTTTTTAAAATAAACATATAATTTAATATTCTATTTATAAAGATAGGTAATTATTATATTTTTATAAATTTATAATTAATATTATTAATTTTTTTTATTATAACTATTTGTCCTCTCTTGGTGCTTCCAATGTTAAAATAAATAAAAAATATTAAAGTAAATTATCAAATTACACATTAACAATATCAAATATATACTTATTTTTAATTATATTCTTATTTATTTTATTGTTATGAATGAAGGAATGGATAAATAATTGTAATAAATATATTAATAAGAAACTAATAATATTAATTATAAAAATTAAGAAATATAGTAATTATAAATGAGGAAATAAATATTTAATTTACATTTTTTTCTAGGTAAAAAAAGTGATAAATTATTTAATGGACAAGCATAAACTTAGATTTAAACCTCAGAGGAAAGAGTTTGACAGCACGGAATGTCGTTATAACTTTATTTTTAAATTTATTTATTTATCATTTTAAACTTTTTTTTTGTATTTTGCTTTTTTATTGTAAAAATTAAAGGTCGGATTTATGGAATAATTAAAGGCTAAAACTCATGTTTTGAGGGTGCCAACCTCAGGCTTTTTAGTGTTACAAGCAAGTAATTATGAGTAGCTCGATTAATTTTAAATGAAACTTAATTGAACAATTTGAGGGTTTTATGGTTGAAATTTAGGAACAATTGAATTTGTATATTATTGTTTATTTTTTTAAATTTAAGAATATTTTAATAATTTTAATATGGATGAAAAATTCAAAACAATTCAAGAAGTGTATGATTGCATTTCTCATATTTTTATTCTTATTTCCCTATAATATAATGTTGATTGAACATCTAGAGTGCAGAGAAAAGACCTTATGTTAAATTGCAAAAAAAATATTTACTTGTGTTATGAGACATTTAATTTAAAATGATTTTTAAGGAGTGGAGTGTCAACAATTTGATAAAGGCAGCTTGATATTGAGCTTGGAGTTCTAATATGTTGGAACCATTCTTTATACACTATTGAGCAAACAAAATTGCTCCTCTCTTTATTCACAATTGTTTCTTTTTGGTTTGTTGAACTTAATACCCCCTTGACTAAGCGTTTTTGCAGCTTAGTATGTAAGAATATTTTGACGAAATTCGAATGTTGCCTGCACAATTATAAGTCTTACAATTTATTTCAAACAAGTTACGAGGATTTAATGAAAAGTTGGTATATTTGTTAATTGTTAAGAGTGATAAATATGTACTACACAATTCAATTAAAGAGCTATGGCATATAACATATGGTGAAATAAAATTTTATGATCAAAATTGACAAATATACGTTATACAATCCACTTACAGAGCAATTGGTAAGTAACACATGTCAAAAAAAAAAAAAAAATTCATGGCCAACATGATGAGAAATTTGTTGTACACGAGAAACTACAGCCCTTGAACGAACAGAGACTTCAACATATTGGCAAAGCACAATTTTAATTTTCGGGAGGGACTATCACCAAAATTATGCGGTTTAGGTTTATGGGTTTATGAAATATTGTGCAGGCTAATTAGCATTTAATAATTTTCACTCATTAATACATCGTAAGGTGATACGTCTTAATTTTTATCTTCAAATAAAATTTTATGTGAAACATGGCTGAAATAGTTTTCATATAATTAAATTAAATAATATATGGAACAAACTTGGATGCATTATTTTTACAGTTCATCAATATATCTAAATATTTTGTAAACCGAATATAATCTAATAATTTAACATTATCGGTGCATTGTAAATTGATACACCACAGTTTATGCCAGCATATATTATATGATTTACATGTTAGACAAATAATACCTCATTATATAGTTCGTCCTTGCGTACTAACTTTTCTGCAATGTATTAAACTAGTCCTTGGCAAGCCATTTTTGAAATGATCTAATCTATATTGCTAGTTTTGGTTGAGACAGATTTTCTATAAAAACTTTTTAAATTTCAACCATTTATGAGTACAAATGAAAAAAAAATCCAATTTCTCTGCTAAATTTCAATTCAAAATTTTTTTCAAATATAAAAATAATTCAACCGTTCACTTTATTTTTAAATTTTCATTCTTCCACTGTCAAAATTTTCCTTTTTCGCTTTATAAATTTGAAGTTGTGCCAATAAACAAAGACAGTTAACTTGTGAACTTCTTCTTTATATTATTAACCAAAAATGGTCCATTTTTTTGGTTAAGCAGTTTTAGAACGAAAATTAACACCAAATTAGAATTTTTTTTTTTGGGTTTGTTGGAACATCAGTGAGAGAATTAAATTGTTCGTAATTTTTTTGGAAAGAATTGATTATGACTAAACTTAAATTTATGTTTTAAAAATATTTTAGTAATTCACTTTACAACAACTTATTTTTGTTTTCATCATGTATGACTAAATGTGTAGTTATTAAAAAGTGGAAGGCAATTAACAATATAAAAAATAAATAAGGATGACAAGACAATGGATTTTTTTTATTTTACATTTAATAATGAAGATGTTTCAACTAAAGATTTTTAATATATTATTCATAATTTTCATTTGTTAGACGTTTCGTGACTATTTGGCAAAGCATTTGATGCTGCTATTGATATAAAAGGAATAATTAATTTAGAATAAATTTTAAACTTAACCGATTATTAATGTAAAATATTTTATATTATTAATAAATAAAAAATACGTTACTAAAAATAAAACAACTAGAATGTTTGATAGTGGTAATGTAATTGTATTAATTTTTTATTAAAATAATAATATATAAGTAGTTGATAATATAAGATTAATATACACTAAAAATGAATCAAATTTTAATCTTTAAAATAAGATTTGAAAAAGATAACAATCACGAATAATTTAAGAATTTTTTGTTTACATTAAAGGTGAAGAAATACACTATGATTGAGAGGTGGACTTCATGCATTTCTATAGAGAACGAAATGGAATGGAATTATTATACTGATTAGATGGCAAATTATGGGGTGAATTTAGCAACTGGGCTTTATGAATTTAATACTCCTCTAAAAGTTACGAATCACTTTCTTCATATTAATGTTTTAAGGGTTTCTACGACCCAATTTATTCTTTTATCTTAGTTTCATTGTTTTCCTAAGGTTCCATCCACTAGGGGGGAAAATGGAGATAAGAACTTAAAAATATTGTATTTATTAGATACAGTGCTTGTGTAGTATAATTTTTGAACCTAAAATCAATTGGACAACACAATCCCTTTGGTGCATCTGTTTACTCAAGCTAAAGCTTGTTTGAATAAAGAGAAATGAGGGGAGAAAAGAAAGAAAACTTTTAAATTTGAATTAAAAAAAAAGATTTTTTTAAAAAGATTTGAATCGACTAGGAAATAGTAATTACTTGGCATCTAACATTTATTTCCTCCTTTTTTTTTTTCTCCTCAGAAAAGAAGAATTTTCAAAAATTTCTTTCTTTTTCTTTTTCTGTTACCTTTTACCAAACAAAGCGACAATACTTTAAAACCTAAACCATGGCATAGGATAAGACTGCGTAGAATAAGTTCACTTGTATAGTAAACTTAGTTACCGAATATAAAATAAGTTCACTTATAATAAATATTATTATATATAAAATAAATTCACTTATAAAAAACTTGACTTTCCCTTCTTGTAAGATAGCTTTCAAGATGCATGCAAAATCCAATGAACTATCCATTCTCTCCTTTCCATTATTTTCCTAATGATTAATTGATGTAATAATAATCTCAAAATAAGATAGAAGTTTGGAGCAAGTTAGCCAAAAGGCGATCATGAGTGAAAACCCTTTAATGTCCATGCCTATAATTATTAACGTCAAATTCAAATGGAAGAAGTAAATGTCAAAATAGTAATTACACTATTTGGACGCCTTTTAGCTTCCTCTGCTCAGTCACAGCTGCCTGTTTTAAATTTTTATTTTTATAATATTAATATTAGGATAATTTTTCAGGTACAACTTCAATTGAAGTTATATATATATATATATATATATATATATATATATATAATCTTCTTACTAATTTATAAAATAATTTCAAAAAATTGTAAGTTATAATTACAAAGTAGTATTTTTCATATAAGTTTTATAATATTTTTTCATAAAATTTCATAATTTTTTTAAAACTTTATAATATAAACAGCAATGTTTATGGCATAAAAATTTCAGAATTTAAAAAATTATAAAATTTACAAAAAAGTCATGATATTTTATAATTTTTTTTTAAGGTTTGTGTAAAAATTAACAACATTTTATAAAAGAACAACTCTTAATAATTAATAATTATATAAATGTATAATATTTTGAACGAGACGGTACTCACGAATTTGAGTAAATCGGAGAGTGAAAAGACAGAGAGCCGTTGGCACGGCATGTGCCATTTGGCAGTTACCTTTCCACCTTCAAACTTGAAATCAAATTTGTCACACTCGAACGTGATTTTAGAGAGAGAAAGTGAGAAAGAGAGAGAGAGAGAATCAGAATCTGAAAAAGGCTAAAAATTTACTCATTGCCTCATCTTTTCTGTGAAGTCGCTTCAATGGGCTGAGCTGCTTATATTATTCAAATTTCTTCACTGTGCTTTAATGGTTGAACCCATACTGGGACCTCACGGATCATCCCTAAAGTGACCACCCATTTGCCTTTTGGGTCTCAAAACACTTTCCTGCCGAGGAAAAGTTGAGAAAAATGGAAGCTTTGTCGAAGAAGAGTGAAAATTTTCAAAAGAAAAGAGATGGATCTTGTTCTTCTGTGGCTAAAACGGAGTCTTTTAGTGATTCGAGTGCTGAGTCTAGAGAAACCAGTTCGAGTGGTTCCAGTTCTTTTGATTCTGCTGAAGAAACTAGAGCCAAAGGGCTTTCTTCGCCTCCTCCACTTGGTTGGCCTATTCGGAAGGCTACACTTTCCAAGTGTGGGAAATCTGATGGAAAGGAAAATGGACTCAATTCTCACTCAGATGATACAAAATTCACCAGAATCGGCTCAAAAATGTCAGGTTAGTAATTTTTTTTTCTTTTTGAATTGGAATGGGTTCAACAAATTTGGAAATATTTTAGGCCTACACAGATTTTGTTTCTCAGTTAGAAACATATTAACGGAGTGTAGCAGCGTTTTTTCATTCACTCTGATGGAAGGCAATTCATCTTTAGTCCCTATTGAGAATGTTATGGTTTATGGTGTTTCAGCTTGGTTATTTTACTACAAATATATTGAAGGGGTTCAACAATTTCTGATTTTTCTGCTTTCAAAATTGAATTGAAACTACTATATTCCAACAAAGTTGCAAGTTGTAACTCAGCAAATTATTAATTATTCCTTTGAGTCTGTTGAGCAATACGAACGATTTAGTTGTTATCTGATCACTATTTTTTTCTTTTTTTTTTTTTGGGGGGGGGGATAATGTTGAAACAGAGATTGACATGATGAAGGAGAGATTTGCGAAACTACTTCTTGGTGAAGATATGTCTGGGTCTGGAAAGGGGGTTTGCACTGCTTTGGCCATCTCAAATGCTATTACTAATCTTTGCGGTAGGTTTTTCTTCTTACTCTTACTCTTGTCCTGTTTGTGAGGAGCCGCTACTTTGTCGTATTTGCTTTGCCTTTGACTTTTTTTAATTAAAAATTTGAAATTTATAATTTTGTAATAATTGTATTTGCAATTTGGGCAACTTGTAGCCACTGTATTTGGGCAATTATGGAGATTAGAACCTTTGCCTTCTGAAAAGAAAGCAATGTGGCGAAGAGAGATCGATTGCCTTCTTTGTGTTAGTGATCACATTGTTGAATTAATACCTTCTTGGCAAACATTTCCTGATGGAAGTAAGCTTGAGGTAAAGTTATATTTTTTCCTTAATCATCCACTCTGATTTTGGTTTGCAGTTGAAAAAATTTAAGCTCACTTGAGCTGGATTCAGAATTAGAGAACTTTTACCTACTTTCACCATGGTTGGTTTTATTTGTCAAATCTTAAATTACTTTAAGATGTGGTTTTGTATGGTGAATTGGTTATTGGTGGTAATATTTTGAATTGGTGGTCCAATTATTAGTGAAAAAAGTGGTCCAAGTCCTTCTGAAGATTTCATAAATACGCCTTTTGAAATTAGAGGAAATATGATGTTTCTAATATGTTGCATTCTTCAGGTAATGACTTGCAGGCCAAGGTCTGACATTTTTATCAATCTTCCAGCTCTTCGGAAACTTGACAACATGCTTCTTGTGAGTAGTGAATTTTCTTTTGTTCTTTTAGGATTATGTCAGGATAAGTCATTCTAAGATTTCAAGTCCATTTATCTCAATCCCAGGAGATATTAGACAGTTTCACTGCCACGGAGTTTTGGTATGTTGACCAAGGCATTGTAGCCCCAGATGGAGATGGGTCAGCCTCTTTCCGGAAAGCAATTCAGCGGCAGGAGGAGAAGTGGTGGCTCCCTGTGCCCCGTGTTCCCACTGACGGTCTGAGTGAGGACTCAAGAAGGCAATTGAATCACACAAGGGAATGTGCAAATCAAATATTAAAAGCAGCCATGGCTATCAACAATACTGCTTTAGCTGAAATGGAAGTTCCTGAGTCATATTTGGAATCTCTTCCCAAGGTCTAAATTCCATCCTAAAATGTTTTTGGTTATCATCATATAGTTAAGATAAATGGTCAATTAATTGTTTGGGGGTTGCTTAACATTGTCAAATCTCATGTATTGGATCCTTTAATTGCCTGTAATTGTGGTGACCCATACTGAGATCTACTTGAGGGGCAGATACATATGTTCTCTTCAATTTCAAACATTTGTAGATTACCTACAATGACATGTTCTAGTTAATCTTTTTCAAGTTATGACATTATCTTAGATTTCAACTTGGTTTTCTGAGTCTGACAAATAATGCATCTGACAAAAGAACTGTTATGACATTCTCTAAATTTCTCTTTCAGAATGGAAGGTCCTGCCTGGGAGATGTCATTTACCGTTACATCACATCAGATCAATTCTCTTCAGAGTGTCTGCTTGATTGCCTAGACATTTCATCTGAACATGTTGCACTAGAGATTGCTAACCGTGTGGAAGCTGCAATTTATGTATGGCGTCGAAGAGCTAACCCCAGAGCTACACCTAATCCTAACCGTTCAACTACGAAGTCATCCTGGGAGATGGTCAGGGACTTTATGGTTGACGGAGATAAGCGAGAGTTTCTTGCAGAAAGAGCTGAAACCATTCTTGTTTCCTTGAAGCAACGGTTCCCAAGTTTAACTCAAACTACATTGGATACTAGCAAGATCCAATGCAACAAGGTTCCATTCTTTTCTTTACTTCAAATGCGGATATGGATCCCCTCAATATCTAAAGGAAATAGAAATTTTCAATTTTGGACAAATGATAGACATATGATCATGGGCCGCTGTTTGTAACAATCTCTGAAATTGATACCAACAATTTCTCGAGGAAACTTAGGGGATCCATTTCCTTAAATATAGTCAATTTCCCTCCTAATTGCTGTGTCTCTTCCAAATTATTCACATTTACTCAATTTTCAGGATGTTGGAAAATCCATACTTGAGAGCTATTCGAGAGTTTTGGAGAGCATGGCATTCAACATTGTAGCTCGTATAGATGATTTGCTATATGTGGACAACTTGACCAAACACCCCGACAGATTTTCATTGGTTCCAGCAGTTGGTGTGATTAATCAGCAGAAGATTTCACAACCATTCTCGGTGTCTGTCTCAGGCACTCCACGCAAACCAGCATTTGGGACGCCTAGCTTTTCACCTGCACAGCTTATTAGTCCTGCAAGGGGGGAGAGAACTCCTTTCCTCCGCAACAACAATAACATCAACAGCATCATCATCAAATCCCAGCGTCGTGGATTTGGGGTGAGGAGAGTATTGTCAAATTATCTTGGAGCGGAGACAAAAGCAAAGATATGTGGCAATTCAGCCGAGGTGAATGGTTCCAAGCCTAGTACAAATCAAACAGAAAACCTGCAACTTCAAAGAGAATCATGTGCTGTAATAAAGAGCAAGACTCGGACAAAATGATTTTGAAGTTGTCTGTCAAGGCTGTCATTTTTATTGTAGATGTGGTACAGTTAACTTGGGGATGTTAGTTGAGTAGATGGAAACCTTTTGTACCATTTATGGAAGTTGAGTTTCTTCCTTTTGTATCATTTATGGGTTTTTATTGGTAGCTGGGAGTGGAAATTCAGTTATTGAGGTTGTCACGGTCTCTTACTGAATTCTGAAGAAGTCGAACTTGAAAGCAGTTGGTATACAATGCTTTTGTATTTAAAGTTGGCTGGAAATCAAATTGAGTTTTAAAGAATATTGATTGTTAACTGTTTTTGTTTGTTTTTATATCTTTTTGAAGTAAATATTAAAAGCAGATTCAATTTTAGTGTTGTATGATGTGAAATCAGATTGGTTGCGGATTGTGAATTTTGACAAATTTTTTCCTCTACAGGACTGGTGAATGAAGTGGAGGTACTGTGGATTATTATGCATGTGTGTTTTAACAGAGTCCTCAAATAATAATTTTTAGTCATTAATTAATGACATAGATACTCTTATAGGGTCCATTAAAAAGGTAAAATGGTCAAGAGAACTTTGTGAAGATTTTGAAGGTGCAGTAAAAACGTGTTTTGATTACCGGATAGCTCTTAAAAGGGAAAATGTTTGACACATTCCTCTTTAGTATATTATACACTCTTCTTGAATAAATAATGAAAGAAAAATGCAAAATGCCCCTTCAATTTTAGTGTGCTTGGATTTCGTCTCTTTTAATTTTAAAAACTTGAAAATTATTCTCTTAAACTTTATAAAATTTAGAATTAACATTCATTATTCTCTTAATTATTCATTTTTATCAAAATAATTAACTTTGAAAATGTGAAAATTACTCTCTTAAACTTTACAAAATTTGGAATTAACATTCATCATCCTCTTAATTATTCATTTTTATCAAATTATATTATTTTTTCATAAAGTTTTTGAACAAGAATTACAATATCATAAAAAGTTGATTTATTTTGTTATTTTTTGCATATAATTTCATATTTTTTTACAAGTATTTAATTAAAATTCTTTGTATATAATTTAATTTCTATTAATTATATAACATAAAAATTATATGTGAAAAAATAATAATAAAATTTATTATAATATAATATTATGATTTTTGTTTAAAAAATTTATGAAAAATCACATAATTTAATAAAATGAATAATTAAGTGAATGATGGGTGTTAATTTTAAGTTTTGTAAAATTTAAGAGAATGATTTTCAAATTTCTAAAGTTAAAAGGAATAAAATCCAACCATCCAAAAATTGAAGAGGATAATTTATATTTTTTTCAAAAATAAATTTTCAAGATTCTTCTGCTTCTAAAGGAAGAGCAAACAAAGAGTGAATTCAAAGAAATGAAAATAACATTATTCTTTTAAAAATCTTGTTAAAAGCATGTTTGCTTATAAAAAATTTCCCTGTTTTTTTGCCCATCGATCTTCTTCAACATGCGTTGGAGGACAATTTTTGAAGAAGCAAGCAAAAGGTCCTACTTTTGTATTCTACAGTATTTCTATACAAGGTTTTATATCTCTTTAGCAAATGTTTGTTCAAAAAGAATAATGACTCTACAAATTCTTTTATTCATAGGGAAGAATAAATAGTGAATTCAGAAAAATGAAAATAATGTTACTTTTTTAGAAATCTTATTATAAGCAATTTCGATTATAACAATTCCTCATTTTTTTTTGTCCACAGATCTTCCTCAACATGTGTTGGAGGACAATTTTTGAAGAAGTAAGCAAAAAAGTGCTAAAGTGCTACTTTTGTATTCTACAATATTTCTATACAAGGTTTTATATCTCTTAAGCAATTATTTGTTCAAAAAATAATTTCTTCTTATACAACTATACAGAATAGCTTCTCACTATAATTTTTAGCCTTATATTTTACATAAATTTTATCATTTACAAAGGCGGGCATTTCTCTACTACGGTAGAATACTTTTGTATTCTACAGTATTTCCATGCAAAATTTTATCTCTCTTTAGCACTTTTTTTGTTCGAAAAGAGTAATAAATCTGGAGATTCTTCTATTCATAAGAAAGAATAAACAAATAGTAAATTCAGAAAAATGAAAATGACGTTACTTCTTTAGAAATCTTATTAAAAGCATGTTTGGTTATAAAAAATTCCCCAGTTTTTTGGTCCATCGATCTTCTTGAACATGTGTTGGAGGACAAAGTTTGAAGAAGCAAGCAAAAAAGTGCTATTTTTGCGTTTTACTATATTTCTATAAAAGGTTTTATATCTTTTATGCAATTATTTGTTCAAAAAATAATTTCAATTTTTAATCTTTTATTTTACATAAATTTTATCATTTACCAAAGCTGGCATTCTGAATTTCAGAGAATTGAACCTAAAACTTTTGCACCCTAAACGAGAATCACGGTAGATGGGGGAGCCAGTATTGAGTGCAGTTTCTTTGAGAAATAGTTTTCTAGAGGAAAGGGGAAAACTGTTAAGCAAGCACGTGTCGTTGTAGTATAGTGGTAAGTATCCCCGCCTGTCACGCGGGCGACCCGGGTTCGATCTCGGGCAACGGCGTATCCTGTAATTTATAGTTTTGACATTCGATTTGGATAGCCTGAGCCTGATGGTGTTTTATGCGGCCTCGGCGCTTATTTTTGAATCTAAAACGTTAGTGTCTTTGTTCGCAGACAAACTACACAAAAATTATAAGCATACATGTTAGGGAAGTTATATGCTCTTTTTCCACAATTTTTATAGAAAAAACGATTCTATCTTTGGTTTCAAAATTTTCATTTCAACTTCTAGAGCTCACATTTGTCTCTCATTTATGTTTTCATTGTTAGTGATAACCCACCAACTGTTTGACAAAATGCTCCACAGTCTCCTGTTTAAAAAACAATAAATCTCGATTTGTAGAGGTGACAATATTTTATGAATTTCTAAATGTTTATTTACAGACTATTATTATCATGGCAATTTCCCCATCATCTTCAACAACAATATTACTCTCCTTCTATTATTCCTGCTCTTCTATCCATTCTCTCTCTCTCTCTCCGAAAAAAAAAAAAAACAAAAAATAAAGGACTCTATTGTGATCTCACAATCTTTGTTAAAGAGTGTAGAAAACATTAAACTAATTTGAAAGTGAATGTAGCTCATTTGCACCTTCAACTCGTATTAAGGATTCAAAGCAAAATTAGGAAACGTTTTCATTTGATTTGCTTACACTCTCCTTTTCCCCTCAGCCACATTTTCTAACAGAAAAAAGGGAAAAAAAAAGGAGCTCCTCTCATGCATCTCACTTTTTCCTTTTAGCTTACACAAGACAATGCCACTCTTACATGTTGCTATATTGCTGCAACTTTTACCTTTGGATTCCCTTCTGAGTTCCGTCAAACACCTGAAAGAATTTCCTTGTTTTGTTACAATATTCCCCCTGATTTTAGTCAATTCACTTTCTAAAATTGCATATAAGGTGAGTGATAGCTGATATTGTTCACTCTTTAAAAATTCTCGTTTGGGCAGGTCCGAAATATGAAAGAAATGGGTTGACCAAACACAACGATAGATTTTCGTTGGTTCCAGAAGTTTGTCTGATTGGGAACCAGAAGGTTTCACAACCATTCTCGGTGTCTGTCTCAGGCACTCCACGCAAACCAGCATTTGGGACGCGTAGCTATTCACCAGCACAGCTTATTAGTCCTGCAAGGGGACAAGAGGGGAGAGAACTTCTTTCCTCCACAAGAACGATAACATCAACAACTGTTGAGAAAATTCTTATGACTACGGTGATGCAGAAGCGCAATGATGTAATTCAAGATTAACTAGGTAGGAAAATTTCTAAGACATGGATATTTAACGTGGTTTGGCTTTTAGCCTACTTCACGAATAAAGATAAGAAATAAATCTATTAATTTGGATGAATTATAGAAATAATGCAAATGATATAATAAATTTTAAACTTACATTTCAAATATACAAAATATCTCTTACATGTTAGAATTTTTCATAAAGTGAGCTGCTATTAATTGGTAATTTGTAATTTAATAAAAATCGACTGATTAAATATTTAGCCCAATTATGAGACATGCATGAGACCCATTTAAAATTGTGATCTTAAAGATATGGACTTAGCACATCTACATAGTTTAGTGTGGTTTGGCGGTTGTGCAGGCTCAAAGACTTAGTAATCCTTTTATGGGGAGGATTGCTAGGATTATAAATAAGGATTAAGGTTAGGTCCCCTCTTCACTTCTCATACACATGGTTTCTACCCATTGAGAGCTGCCACCGAAGAGAAGAGCGAAGAGGAAGATCTAGTTGAGTAGAATTCATTAACTTCCGCTGAATTCGATCATGATTGCAAATTCATCAGGTAAGTAAATTCTAATTTCATATTTATGGTGTTCTAATTATCATACATGAGATCCTAAAATAAATTTAAAATTCTTACATGTGGTATCAGAGCTTACGTGTATGATATTAGAACCCAGAATAATTAATTATATTTTATATTATTTTGATTGAAGATTTGTGATGAAATTTTATATGTATGATTCCCAAAATACAATCATACGATCAATCTATAATGTTTGTTTTATAATTATTTAATATATTATTATGAACTTTTCATTGGAAAAGATTTTAGATTAATATTCTATTTATATACATAAGGGTTGTTAAATTAAGAAATCCTTATTTATCAATTTTATGTGACAGTGTGTGGGAAGCCATCAAGAAATTATTTTGGCGTTCCGTTTGTTTGGTTTACTGCTATATAAATATATATTCGCTGCAGTTAGTTTAGGATTTGCATAAAGGAATTATTGGTTTCGGGAAGCATATGTCTTTCTGTTTGTTATAGTGTTTAAATTTCTTTGTTTCTCGTTAGGCGTGCTGTTGCCTTTCGATTTTATTTCTTAAAAGGAGAGGTACTTTTAAGTGCCTCATATTGTTGCAACAAGAATGTTCCCTGCGTTGTTCTGGGTTGTACCAACAATGTGCCGTAGTGGTTATTTCTTATGCCGTGATGGACGGACCCTTCGGTTTCTTTTCCTTCACGCCAACGTGATTTCTTCACGCAAACGTGAAAACACCAGGCGACATATATATATATATATATAGATATATATATATATATAATATAGATATATATATATAATATATATATATATATATATATATATATATATATATATATATTAGGACTTTTATATATCTCTTTACTTAAATTACATTTTTTTTGTCTGGTTTCCATTTTTCTTATTTACACAATGAAGGTGTAAATTGATTATATATTATATATTAAATATGTAATAAATATTTGTATTAATTATATTTTAAACTAATTAAAATATATATATATATATTTCCCAGAATTATAAATTTTTCTGAAAAAATAAAGTAAAATATTTGTAATTCATTAATGATATTCACTTTTCCTAATTTTATTTTTGGAATGAATATATTAGATATTACAATTATGTTAATTTTAAATTTTGTTCAAGATTTTATTATGCAACATTATTTAAGGGTTCATTGCATACATATGGTTGAGTATGCAAATTAAGATATTGGATAATTTAATTTTTTCCGATTAAAGAAAATTTTTTATTAGTAACTATAAATGCTTGGCTGCCAAAGTAGTTCATTTATAATGATTAGTGAAATATTTTCTTATTCAGAAATCATGAGATAGTACTAGAATTATCTTATATAATCGCCTGCCCAAAGGGGGTTATTATGTAAGATAATTTTAGCATTGTGGCATAAGACATCACGGATGAAAATATTTCAATTTAGAAAGTCTTTCTGCCAAAAGGGGATGGATTTTTGAAAATTGGATATTTTCATATTAGCCTTATGAGGAGGGTACTTACTAGCATGTTATATTCTCTGCCCAAAGGGGAGAATATGATGATGCACCTAGATTCTCCAGTTATTATAGCACATTAGGAATTGTTGCTATTCTTTTTAAATTATCCATTGGTTAATTGTTGCAATTTGTCTTGAACAGTAACTTTTGCTGTAAATGGCAATCAAGCTACCATTGAGATCCTACATGGATCTAACTATAAGAGATGAAATGAAGACTTGAACTTTGCCTTAGTTATGAGCGATATAGACATAGCCTTACGGATTGATCCACCTGGTGCCATCACTGCCCAAAGTACTGCTGAACAAAAAGAGTTGTTTGCCAAGTGGGATAGAGCAAATCGTATGTGTTTACATGCTATTAAGAGATCTGTCTCTGAACATCTTCTGAGTGGGTTGGATGAGATTGGGAATGCTAAAGAACTCCATGATGCTGTTAGTCAAATGTACCAAAAATCCAGCAAGTCTGAGGCTGCGAATCTTATGAGTGAGCTGATAAGCATGAAGTATGATTTTGTTGGAAATGTTAGAGACTTTATCATGAAAATGGTCCACATAAAAAATAAATTAGCTTTCCATGAAATCACCTTACCTGACAAATTTATTGTTCACTATGCCATCAATTCACTTCCTCTTGAGTTCACCCAAATTAAAACTGCTTACAACACCATGAATGAAGTTTGGAGTATCAATGATCTTATATCTAAATGTGTTTCTGAAGAGGAAAAACTCAAAAGGGAGAAAAATGAGAGTGCCTTACTTTCCATTAACTCTAAATCTACCTACCAGAAAAATTCCAACAAGTCTAGGAAGTTTGGGTCAAAAGTACCTAATAAGTCCCAGGACAAGAAAGGCCAAGATAGTAATCAGACAAGAGGGATAAGTGGTCCTAAAACTGTCATTAAGAAATAAAATAAATGTTTTTTCTGTAAAAAGAAAGGTCATAAGAAATTCGAGTGTCACAAATACAAATTTTGGTTAGAGAAAAAGGGTAAGCAAGAAGGTAAACCACTAGCTTTCGTTTGTTTTGAATCCTATTTTATTAGTGCATCATTAAACTCATGGTGGCTTGATAGTGGTGCAACTGTTCACGTTGCTGTTACTTTGCAGGGGTTCAAAAGCAAACGGAAGCCAAGTGAGAAAGAGGCCAAGCTTAGAGTTGGAAATAATGCTGAAGTAGAAGTTTGTTTTATTGGAACAATAGGTTTAAATTTGGAGTCTGGTTTTAAACTTATTTTGGAAAATATTTTTTATGTGCCCTCCTTTAGGAAAAATTTAATTTCAGTTTCTGTTTTGGATAAACATGGTTATCATTTTATCATCAAGAATAGAAAAGTTGATTTGTTTTTAAATTCTAAAATTATAAGTGAATTTAAGCTTGATGATAGTTTATATAGATTGTGCTTGACCCAAAATAATGAATATAGTACTATGAATGTTGAAAATATAGTGTCTAAGAGAACTTTAGTTAGTGAAAAATCTTTCTTATTATGGCATAAAAGATTAGGCCACATCTCAAATAAGAGAATTAATAGATTAATAAAAGATGATTCTTTACCTTCTCTTAAATTTGAAAACTTAGACACATGTGTTGATTGTATAAGGGGTAAGTTAACTAAGACTAAAAACAAAGGTGCCACTCGAAGTTCTGACCTTTTAGAAATTGTGCATACTGATATTAGTGGACCACTTACTCCTACTTTATATGGTAATAAATATTTTGTTACCTTTATTGATGATTTTTCTCATTATGGTTATCTTTACCTAATTAAGGAGAAGTCTTATGCTTTTGAAAAATTTAAAATTTTTAAAACAGAGGTAGAGAAACAATTGGGAAAAGTCATCAAAATTGTTAGGTCTGATTGAGGTGGTGAATATTATGGTAGACATGGCACAACTGAACAACATATGAGACCATTTGCCAAATACTTACAGGAAAATGGGATAATTGCCCAATATACTATACCTGGTAATCCTGAGCAAAATAGTGTGGCCGAAAGGCGAAATCGCACTCCTAAAGATATGATGAGGAGCATGATGAGTAGAACCAATCTTCCTGAATCTCTTTGGGGTGAAGGCATGAAATGTGCATTATATATATTGAATAGAGTGCCCAGCAAATCTGTAGCTAAAACACCTTTTAAACTATGGGCCAAAAGGAAACCTAGCTTGAATCACTTTCGAGTTTGGGGATGTCCTGTAGAAGTTTTTGAAAAGAAAACTGAATCTCAATCTACTCGTTGCTACTTCATAAGGTACCCAGATCATTCCAAAGGGTATAAATTCTATTGTCCTGAACGTGGAGCAAAAATTGTGGAGTCACAGGTGGCGAAATTCTTGGAATGAGATACTGCAGATAGAAGCATCATAGAAGTTGTTAATGATGATGAACCTGTAAGATATGTCACTTTCCCTTTACCAAACCCACAAAATCTTGCAGCACCAGTAAATATTGAAAGAGGAGAAAATGTGCAGCAGAATACAGATCCTCTCCCTCTTGCTTATCCTCCTAATCAAATTCCCGATCCTGTTAATGTAATTCAAGCTCAAGAGAATGATGTTGAGGTACCTTTAAGAAGATCTACTAGACAAAGAAGATCTGCAATCTCTAATGATTACTTAGTTTTCCTTGGAGAGAGTGACTATGATATTAGTCATGTTGTTGATCCTGTGACTTATAAAGATGCAATAACTAGTGCACAGTCTGATATGTGGGTGGATGCAATGAAAGATGAAATAAATTCTATGGCTCACAATGTTGTTTGGGAACTTGTTGAGCTTCCAAATGGATGCAAACTTATTGGATGTAAATGGGTGTACAAAACCAAGAAAGACTCTAAAGGAAATGTTGAAAGGTTTAAAGCTAAATTGGTGGCAAAAGGATTCACTTAGAAAGAAGGAGTGGACTATAATGAGACCTTTTCACCAGTCTCATCTAAAGATTCCTTTAGAATCATCATAGCCTTGGTAGCACACTATGACTTAGAGCTTCATCAAATGGATATGAAGACAGCCTTCTTGAATGGGGATTTGAGAGAAGAAATTTATATGGTAAAGCCAGAGGGTTTTCAAGAACCTGGAAAAGAGCATTTAGTGTGTCGGCTCAAAAAGTCTATTTATGGACTTAAACAAGCTTCAAGGCAATGGTATTTTAAATTTGATGAGGTGATCACTTCCATGGGTTTTGAGGAAAATAAAGTTAATCAGTGCATATACCTTAAGATTAGTGGGAGTAAGTACATTTTTCTTGTCCTCTATGTGGATGATATTCTATTAGCCAGTAATGATAATGGATTGTTGCATGAGACTAAATAATCATTATCCAAGATTTTTGATATGAAAGATCTTAGGAATGCTTCATTTGTTCTTGGGATAGAGATTCATAGAGATCGATCTAGAGATTTGTTGGGACTTTCACAAAGGTTTTACATTGATCGTGTGCTCACTAGATTTAATATGCAGAATTGTAAGGGTGGGGATGCACCTGTTATAAAAGGTGATAAACTCAGCCTTAGTCAATATCCCAAGAATGATTTAGAAAGAGAATATATGAAGAATATACCTTATTCTAGTGCAGTGGGGAGTCTTATGTATGCACAAGTCTGCACTAGGCCTGACATTGCATTTGCAGTGGGAGTTCTTGGTAGGTATCTTTCTAACCTTGGTATGGATCATTGGGTTGCTGTTAAGAAAGTATTAAGGTACTTACAAAAGACAAAAGATTACATGCTAGTTTATAGAAAAATTGACAATCTTGAAATTGTTGGATACACAGATTTTGACTTTGCTGGCTTTCAGGATGATATGAAATCCACTTCAGGATACATTTTTACATTAGCTGGAGGAGCTGTATCTTGGAAGAGTGTAAAACAAACACTCTTAGCTTCTTCTACTATGCAAGCTGAGTTTGTTGCATGTTATGGAGCAGCTACGCAAGCCATTTGGCTAAAAAATCTTATCTCTGGTCTTCGCATCATTGATTCCATCTCTAATCCACTAAGAATTTATTGTGATAACAAATCTGCTGTGTTGTTTTCCAAAAATAACAAAACTACATGTGAGTCTAAGCATTTGGAAATAAAGTACCTTAAGGTCAGAGATTTTGTGAAAAATGGTGATATTACTGTAGAGCATATTGATACAAATAACATGATTGCTGATCCTCTGACTAAAGGATTGAGACCTGTAGTTTTTAGCAAACAAGTTGAGAGTATGGGTGTCTTAGGGTCTTCTGATGTATTTTATTAGTGGGAGCATATTTCTTGTGTTTGATACTCTCATGTTATAATTTGTTATGTTAGACACTCTTTTTTATAAGATTTTAATTTCATTGATGATCATCATAAAGTAGATAATCTATGCTATTATATATTCTTACTTGAACATATACTTATAAGTATTGAAATCTTGCTTCTTAAGACTGGTATTTGTTTTAAGTATGACTTTGATGTCAAGAAAGTATGTCTCATAGAATGACACCATTGAATGATCTCGAGAATATGAATGAGATATACATACAGTATATAGATTTCTCATCAAGTTTTAGAGAAATCATGGAGGACTGATAATGAAAATAGCACGTTTGATCACATTTGATGCTATTTTCTTACTACACAGCCACACTAAAATTCATTGTCGATAAAGTCACTAGCACTTGTAACCATAGATTGGTTTTATGTCAATAAGGGGCATAAAGGCTGCTATGATTCAGTGTTAGTTAGCTATATTAGATAGGATTGTTGTGATGTTATCTCAGAAGGTTAAATTATTTTTTCCTTTTAATTGTGGCCACATAAAAGTTTTTTCAATCAGTTTGGAGTCTTATTTTCAAAATGTATTTTGTTAAAACTCTAATGAAAACCCAATTAATATTGCTCAAGTGGGAGAATGTTAGAATTTTCCATAAAGTGAACTGCTATTAATTGGTAATTTGTGATTTAATAAAAATTGACTGATTAAATATTTAGCCCAATAGTGAGACATGCATGAGGCACATTTAAAATTGTGATCTTAAAGATATGGACTTAGCACATCTACATAGTTTAGTGTGGTTTGGCGGTTGTGTAGGCTCAAAGACTTAGTAATCCTTTTACGGGGAGGATTGCTAGGATTATAAATAAGGATTAAGGCTAGGTCCCCTCTTCACTTCTCATACACACGGTTTCTACCCATTGAGAGCTGCCACCGAAGAGAAGAGCGAAGAGGAAGATCTAGTTGAGTAGAATTCATTAGCTTCTGCTGAATTCAATCATGGCTGCAAATTCATCAGGTAAGTAAATTCTAATTTCATATTTATGGTGTTCTAATTATCATATATGAAATTCTAAAATAAATTTAAAATTCTTACATTACATTGTATACGCTCTTCACCTTAAAAAATGTCATCAAAATATAATAAAAGTAAATTATAGAATATCAAGTAATCATCACAAGGATTACAAAAACCAACTCTCAACATTCCTTTATACTCAAGTTCAACGCTTTTATAGACCTTAAAAACTTGCTAAAGTAATTTTAATTTGATTTGGAGAATAATTCAAAATAAAAGATAATCATAAATTGATAATAATTTCAATTTAAATAAGAATTTTTTTTATAAAAATTATTGATTAACAATTATTAGGATTTGGATCAAATCCTGCCAACAACAACCGCATCATCCAACCTCAGTGTTGTGGATTTGGGGTGAGGAGAGTATTGTCAGATTATCTTGGAGCGGAGACAAAATC
The DNA here is from genome assembly GCA_020226215.1 of Sindora glabra. Classification (NCBI taxonomy): domain Eukaryota; kingdom Viridiplantae; phylum Streptophyta; class Magnoliopsida; order Fabales; family Fabaceae; genus Sindora; species Sindora glabra. The sequence goes on along the minus strand of CM035227.1, from coordinate 99,926,957 downwards.
AAAGACATGTGGCGATTCAGCTGAGGTGAATTGTTCCAAGTCTAGTACTAATAAAACAGAAAACCTGCAACTTCAAAGAGAATCATGTGCTGTAAAGAATAAGCCTCGGACAAAATGATTTAAGAAGTTGTCTGATTAAGGCAGTCATTTTTATTGTAGATGTGGTACAGTTGACTTGGGGATGTTATTTGGGTAGATGGAAATCTTTTGTACCATTTATGGAAGTCCAGTTTCTTCTTTTTGTATCATTTATGAGTTTTTATGGGTAGCTGGAGTGGAAATTCATAGTTATTGAGGTTGTTACCGTCTCTTATTGAATTCCGAAGTAGTTGAACTCAAAGTTAGCTAAGAAATCAAATCGAGTTTTAAAGGATATTGACTGTTAACTAGGGAGAGATGACGCACCAGTGTACCAGTGGATTTAAAATCTTGAATTTATTGATCTGTCGAATACTATATAAGTCAAATGAAATTTAATAATTTCAAGTCATTGGTGTACTATAAAATCATGTGCTATAAATTTTTCCGTTAACCATTGTTGTTATATCTCTCTTTAAGGTAAATGTTTTGAAGTCATATTTAATTTTAACATTGTATGAAAGATGTGGATTTTGATATTCCTTTTTTCTCTCATGTCAGTGAAGTTTAAATAGTGTGGATTTAACATTGAAGGGGATTGTTATGCATGTGTGTTCAAGGCAAAATTCTCGAAATTCATTGTGATGTACCACTTAAAAAATGGTATATATTCATACTAGCAGATTAGTATTTATGATTGCATCGTACATTTAAATTAATAGAAAAATAATTGAAATTGTAATTTTGATCATTCATTTTATTTGTTGGTGTAAATTTATAAAAGTTTAAAATTAATGTGCTACAATTCATTTCTAAATAATATTTTTTAGACATTGAATATTAGACATAAATATTGTTGTAACTTCCATTAAAAAAGTGGGGGAAAAAAAGACTTTGTAAAGAGTTTGGAGGTGCCATAAAAGCATATTTGGATAGCTCTTAAAAAAGGGCATGTTTGACACACTTCTTTTTATTTTTATTTTTTTAATGTATTCCCTTCTAATAATAGATAGTATGCTCACGGAATCCTAAAGTCTGTGAGGGGGAAAAGTGAATTCAAAGGATTAAGAGTAGTGTTACTCTTGTGAAAATTATGTGGAAGTATGTTTGGTCACCAAAAATTCTTTTCATTTTTTTCCCATGGTGTTCTTCAACATGATTTGAAAACAATTTTTGGAGAAGCAAACAAAAAAAAAAAAATTCTACTTTTGTATTGTACAACTATTTTTATGCAAGGTTTTATTTATTTAACAATTTTTTATTCAAAATAATTTTTTCTCATACTGCTATGCAAAACATCTTCTCATTTAGTAATTTTTAGCATTATTTTTTTTACATAAAATTTATCTTTTTCGAAAACAGTTCTTACAATAAAATTCCTAACGGGGACAAACGTAAGAGAGTAAAACGTACACAATGAACTAAATTGAAAAGATAAAAGGAGCGTGAAAAGTGTAAAATCTTGTGCAGAAGGGAGTCTACTGGTAAAATCTGTGCAGAGATGTAATCCAATGGTTTGAGGTGAAAGAAGACGAAACCAAAACAACTTGGGGGCATTCCGAGAATTTAACTTGGGACCTCTCGCACCCTAAGGGAGAATCATACCACTGGACCAAATGCCATTGAGTCGTCCTACAAAAGTTCAGAAATTCATATGGTTCAGATGGTTCTTTGGACACAAACTAATCTGCCATGTTCTGCTTCTGATGTTCATAGTTCTTTCTCAGGGACAATGGATGCTCCACGTTTCTGGATGACGGGAATTTCAGAAAGAAATAAGTATGAAATTTTTTTATTTGAAATTATGAATTTCAGTGAAGAAGTAGTAGTTTCTTGAATAAAAATTGTCTCTCTCTCTTTTTAAAATTAATAGCAAGTTGAGAAGGAAATTGGAGAGCACACAGAAAATTGCTCGAAACAGGAGAAGAATAATTTTTTACGAAAATACTAAACAACAAGTGGTCGTTGTAGTATAGTGGTAAGTATTCCCGCCTGTCACGCGGGTGACCCGGGTTCGATCCCCGGCAACGGCGTTTTCAAAACTCTAGTGTTTTGACATTCAATTTCGACACTTTGGTAGATTGGTAGTGATAGAAATTCTCCGTATATGCAGTTGCTTATTTTTGAATTGTGTTTCCTGAGGGTTTGATGTAATTCCATTTCCTGTGTGTTTTCAAATTTTCCATCTTTTGTAGACGTAAAACATCAACTTTCACATCTCACACTTGTCTCGTATTCATTTATGTTTTCATTGGTTAGTGATAACCCACCAAATGTTTGACAAAATGTTCCACAGTCTCCCGACTGAGAAAATTTCGACACTTTGGTAGCCTGGTAGCGATAGAAGTTCTCCGTATACGCAGATGCTCCTGAGTGTTTGATGTAATTCTATTTCCAGGGCTGTCTTTATAGCAGAGATGTTGCACAAAAATTATTAGCATCCATGTTAGAAAAGTTATATTTTTTTTCCCACATAATTTTTACAGAAAAAAATGGTTTTCTTTTTTTTCAAATTTTCCATCTTTTGTAGACGTAAAACATCAACTTTCACATCTCACGTTTGCCTCTCATTCATTTGTGTTTTCATTGGTTAGTGATAACACACCAAATGTTTGATAAAATGCTCCACAGTCTCCCGACTGAGAAAGGCAGTAAAAATGGAGGGGAACCAATATTCTATGAATTTCTAATTATTTATTTCCAGACAATATTATTATCATTATCATTATGCCAATTTCACCATCATTTTTAACAATAATGCTACAATTGGTTCTCTTATTTCTACTCTCCCATCCACTCTCTCTTAGAAAAATTGTACTCCATTTTGATCTCGCGTTCTTTATTAGAGATGTAGAAAGCATACATTCAATTTGAAAGTGAAAATAGTTTTTTGGTTCTTCAATGTTTAATATTTATCCTAAGCTCACCTAAGCTGTATTTAGACCTGGGAAACTTTTGCCTACTTTCACCATGATTGGCTTTATATTTCAAATCTTAAATTACCTATACGATGTGGTTTTGTATGGTAAATTGATAATATTCTGAATTAGTGATCCAAATCCTTCTGAAGATTTCATAAACACGCCTTTGGGAATTTGGGGAATTATGATGTTTCTAATATATTGCAGGCCAAGGTCTGACATTTTTATCAATCTTCCAGCGCTATGTACACTTGGCAGTTGGCAACATGCTTGTTGTGAGTAGTAGATTTTCTTTATCTTTTGGGATTATACAAGTAATTGTCAGGAGAAGTCATTCTAAAATTTCATGTCCATTTCTCTCAATCCCAGTAAATATCAGACAGTTTCACCGCCGGAGTTTTGGTATGTTGACCAAGGCATTGTAGGCCTGAGTGTTTGATGTCAGGCCACGGCATTGCAGGCCAAGGTCTGACATTTTTATCAATCTTCTAGCTCTATGTACACTTGGCAACATGCTTCTTGTGAGTAGCAAGTTTTCTTTCTTTCTTTCGGGATTATATCAGTAATTGTTAGGAGAAGTCATTCTAAGATTTCGTGCCGCTTTTTCTCAATCCCAGGAAATATTGGACAGTTTCACCGCCGGAGTTTTGGTATGTTGGCCAAGGCATTGTAGCCCCAGATGGAGATCGGTCAGCCTCTTTCCGGAAAGCAATTCAGCGGCAGGAGGAGAAGTGGTGGCTGCCGGTGCTCCGTGTTCCCACTGACGGTCTCAGTGAGGACGCGAAGGCAAGTGAGGGAATGCGCAAAGCAGATATTAAAAGCAGCCATGGCTATCGACAACATTGCTTTAGCTGAAATGGAAATTCCTGTGTCATATTTAGAATCTCTTCCCAAGGTCTAGATTCTATCCTAAAATGTTTTTCGTTATCATCATATAGTTAAGATAAATGATCAACCAAATCTTTGAGGGATGCGTAACATTTTCAAATCTAATGGATCCTTAATTGTTTGTAATTGTGGTGCCCCACACCGAGATATACTTGAGGGACAGACACAAATGTTCTCTTCAAAGCACTATAGAGAAGTAATTGCAGTTGAAGGGAAATTAAAGGAAGGCGAAACCAAAAGAGAATGGGGGCATTCCGAGAATTGAACTCGGGACCTCTCGCACCCTAAGCGAGAATCATACCACTAGACCAAATGCCCTGTTGCTGCTCTGCGACAATGAGGCCTGTTAGAATCAACTTTAGATGCAATTCTCCGATTCAGAATACCTACTAATATGCCATGTTCGGATGTTCAAGGTCATTTCAAATGCGGTCTCTGAGAGTTTTTTCTTTTTTCTTTTTTAACTGATAAGAAAAAATCACAGGGACAACTAGCAAGAAGATGGTTGTTGCAGTACAGAGGCGAATACTGCTGCCTGTCACCCGATGAGCCGGGTTCGATCGCGGGCAACGGCGTTTTTGTGTTTTGACATTCAATTTGGATAGTTTAATCTACTGTTAGTGACGAAAACACTCATGTTGGACCTTAACATCATGTTCTGTAAGTGTTTGATGCAATTCCAGGGCTGTCTTTGTAGGCGGACATGTTGCACCAAATGGCGAAGGCGAAGGCTTCAATGCCACGATGAAACCGAGGCATTCCATGTTAGAAAAATATGTATACCCTTCTTTTTCCCATAATTTTATAGAAAAAATTATATCTTTGTCTTCAAATTTTTCGTCTTTTGTAGCCTTAAAACTTCAATTTTAGAGACTGTATTTGTCTCTCAGTTATTTGTTTTTCTAGTGATTAGTGATAACCTACCAAATGTTTGACAAAATGCTCGACAAATATAAGCACTAGAAGTTGAATTTTTACGCGTATGAAACAAATAATCGTACTAAACTTTTTTTTATGTTCATGAACCCCAATATCCGATAATCTCATTGGTCTCTGATTAATCCAAGTCGAGCCGGGCAAGCCCAATGTGGGACAAAGTTCCCCTAGCAGGAATTTTTTCTATTTACAAGATTCGAATCTGAAACCTTATTTAAGGAGATCAAGTTCCCTAGTCACTTGGACCAACTGTCATTGGTATAATCGTACTAAACCTTACTGACACGTTCATTTTCCAATCATTTTGTTTTGTTTATCGAAATTTGCAATATTGATAAAAGTGAGATTTTGACCTTGTGATGCTATCTAAATTAGTTTGTTAGGTAATGTTATGAAAAGCTTTATGGAATAGTTGAATATTTTATTATTAGATTATCTTTTTTTTTCAAATATTAAATTAAATAAATTAAAATTAAAAATATGAATTTTAATAAATTAAATGTAATTTAATAATAATTTTAACCTCTTAAGAAATGAAATTTCTCGTAGCATTATCTTAACTTATTTTACAAAGATTTAATGCTTCCTTCGAATGCAGGTTTAGTGGGTTTTTGACACTTGATGCCTTCATCCTCAAGTTCAGGATATAAGGAAAACAAAGTCTCACAATTCCTGAAGAACAAGACTACTAAGCTTTTTCCAACTTTAAGTTAAACCATGAGAAGTAGTTCCAGAAATGTAATAGAAATCATATATGTTAATATATTTGATTAGCGTTTCTCGATCTTATGATTGTAAGAATGCATGTATTGTAGTAATCAGAGATGCTAATATCTTCAGGTGTATAGCCTTGTGTACTATTGCAATTGCTATTAATTGTACATATTAATACTCTTCCTTACGAAAGTTTCACACCTAATAATATCTTTAGTAATTTTAGAAGTCATTTGATTTATATGAATAAGAAACTTTTACAATAATTTTTTTTAAAAAATATTCAAAATTATTTGATTGATATTAAAGAAATGATTATTTTTAAAAAGTAACTTTTTGAGAGGTGTTAAGAAAATAAGTATTATATATTTAATATTATTATAATATAAGTTAATAAATTTTAATTATCATTTGTAATTATATTTATAAAGAACATAAAAAATAGAACTTATTTAAGAAAAGTTGAATAAGTAACTTATCATGTTTTAGTGAAAATAGAACTTTTTAATCATATTTCTTTTATTTTGTTCTATAGTAATTAATCAAATAATTCATTTATTTTTTATTTTTCAAAAAGTAGAGCTTTCAAACTAATCAACTCTTTAGCCGACAAAATTTGACTAACATATCAATGTTTCTATCTGAAGTTCTGTTTTTGGCCTCGGACAGTTCCGCTGTTTAATACATTGCTGGTTGCTGGGAAGTTTCATACCTAAAGGCTAGAAACTAAATTATTTTAGAAATGCATTCTAATAAAATATTTTGAATAAATTACTCTACCCTTCCATTAAGATAACAAAAAAAAAGTCAAAAAGTATATTACACATAACTCTATTTCAGAGTAACAGAACTAATCCCAGTTAAGATAGAAAAATAATAAAATCTGACTAATATAGTTCCGCAAATAACCCTTTTCAAATTTCTTTTTTATTTTTTTCCTGTTTTCCCTTTCATGTGCTTTCAAAAAAGGCTACAGCTTTCAACATGCATAGCTACAAATATATCAGAAAAAACTTCATAGGGGAAACAAGATATTCACATCCCAGTAAGATTTTTGCAATAAATATTTCAAACCAAACCCTTTAAAATCAAACTTGATGACATGTTAGCTTGCTCTTCCAAACATATTCAAAATTCTCTTCATTAGTATAATAATCAAACACAAAAAATAAAAATAAATCAAACGTTTCTTTCAGCCTTGACTTTAAAATTCTGGTGAGCAAGATGATAAGCAAAAGAAATCTCGTAAATCGCACAAAACTCAAAATTTGTCCCTCATTCTAAGAAAATAGCAAAAAGAAAAAAAAAATGATGCCATGCTTATGAACCCTAAATCTATGCAGCAAATTTCAGAAAGTTAAAATTCCAATTAGGAACTAGAAAGTGCAATAGTCAGAGACGAGCTCGAACCAAAAACTGCAATACTCAGTGATCCCCCGGAGCACCAAAGTAATGTTAGTAAATTCCTAATTCAGCTCTGTACAAAGATAAAAAGGGCAATAAAAACTTTCCATAATTTTATTTATTTAATATTAAATATGAATAACTATAGAGAGATCAATTTTTTTTATTTCAAAAAATTTTTACTTTCCTCTATAACTATGTATTTAGATATTATTTTTTTTAACTATCAATATAAGTAGCATATTACTCTTTTATTAATATATATTCAAATAATATTTTTCTACAAAAAATATTTTTTTAAAAATTAAATAAAACCTTAATTTCTAAAGAAAATTATTAAAAGTTATAAAAAATAAAAAAATAGTATTCCTAACTTTTTCTATTAAACGGACTAATACCAAGAATCTAAAATTAAAGGAGAGATCAGCATAATTTTTATAGGTTTCAGGAAAGAGTACTATGTTCTATTCAAATATTGTTTGCAACCACATCCAAATGAGTAAAGAGGAAGGGTGCCTTTATTAACTTATATATGTACAAACGATAGTCATTGATGATCATTGATGGGATATAAATTATGTATCTTATTAGGTTGATTTCAAGCAAATGGATGTATATATGAATATATATGTTTTGATTAAAGAGAAATATTTGTATACTTTAATTAAAATGTGTGTTTTTACTTTTTTGAGTAATAAACAGTAAATTTTTTTCAATGAAAATATCTTTAAATATCAAGCTCAAAAACTTTTATGAAATTTGGAATGTCTTAGTATGGCACCAACTTTTATTGAATTAATCAATTGTTGATTTATATGTCTTTATTCTTATTTAATTAGTTATAAGATATTGCCTTATAAATTAGTACAATTTCCACTATCTAAAAATTGAAAAAATATGATTTTTTTTTATACATGTGAGAGATATAATACAAACAACTAACTTAAGTGGAAGGAAGGATGGTTGTATTATTTTTACATCTTATCTCACATTTTCACATATACCTCTTCTGAAAAAGAAGTAAGAAAAAAATAATCATTAGTTTCACAAGACTTGCATGTATGAAAAGAGAAAGGGATAGGATTCATATTCTTATACTTGAGTTATATATGCATAAAATTGTTTATATTGATTTTATTTTTTAACCTTCTTTTGTTATATTACATATATATGTGTGTGTGTGATATTGAAGTGAATTTATTTCAAATGTTAGAGCTTATGCGTGCTTGGTAGGAAATTATAGCTGGTTTTTTAACAGAAAAATCTCATTCATCTTTCCTTTTTCTTTTTATGATGTACAATACAATGCCATTATGTATGTTGCTATTGCTGCAATCTAGATTCCCTTCTGTCAAACATGTAAAAGAACAAGGTTAATTTCCATATTTGGTTACAATCTTCCACTTAATTTAAGTCATTTCACTTTATAACATTGCATATACAATGCATTATTATCTAAGTTTGTCAAATAGACCAATCTATGTGAATACAAACTAGTCTATAATGAATTGAATTTATAATGAGTTAATTTGTACTATTCGTTAAAACCTATAAGTTGGTGATAGACTGAGCCAATTTATGAGTTTTTATTGTGATTCTATGAATTTAATAGATATAGGTTGATCCTTGACGAATTGAATTTGCAATGAATCAACTTGTATTAGCTATATTAAAAAATAAGTTCAATTTTAAAAGTTTAAACCCACTAAAACCTATGAACGGTATAGATGGACTTGTAGATAATGACCCATTTGACATTCCTATTATTACAATTATGATCTAATCAAATTATTAAATTAATTCTTGAAAGCTATATATATATATATATATATATATATATATATATATATATTAAATTTTTCTTAAAAATTTATTTTACATTATATAAATATATAAATATCTAATCTCTACATCTGTGAGAATATATTTTACATCAAATTTCCTTTCAAATTTTAGTTAATCGATATAAAGTAGAGTTTTGAAAACCCGATGGAACATGTGTCCTTTGATGGCTAACAGTGATTTACTCTTGGGGTTTAATGCTCCCAACCGTCTAAAGGAAATGGACGAACTCACAAGAGACAAACAAGTCAGAAATCATCAAGGTTATTGTATACAATGAACCAATCTATAGCTAGTATGTTGTATGACGTGTAAGTTCAACTGTGCCTGATTTTCTTGATTTGTTTAAATAATTCTAAATGAATTTATGCTGGTGATTATTTGATATCTTATGGGAGATAAAGTAATATAACCCAGTAGGGGTGAATTCGCAGTGAGAAAAAACTAATTCAATAATTAAAAATAATTTCACCCGCAAAAATTGATAAAAAATTATTAAGTTTTTTTTCCCCCTTCTGTCAAACAAGCAAGCTCATAAAGAAGCAACTGATAGAAACAGAAAATTGTGTTAGTATGTTGTCCGTCTTGTTGAAGAAGCAAGCAATATGAAAAAACAACTTGCATCGGTTTCGATTTTCTTAGGAAAACTTCTATTGGATCTATTTTCTCTTCTCAAATTTCAATTCTTGGACTCTTAAAGTATAATCCTCTAATTTTTCAGACTCTATAAGAGCACTTTCACTCAACACCTTTCTCCGTATATTTGTCCTCACAAAAACCAAAATCTTTCCGAATCACAGGCCAACCACCGGTGTAGCTAACAGGTAAGCTTTAGAAATCACAATTCTAATTTCATTCTTTTAATTTTTATCAACATTCCCTCTTCAAGTGAGATCTCTGCAAATACTAAATTTAAGTGGAGTGTACAACTCTCTTAACTTTTGTTTAATAAGAATGAAAACAAAAGGAAATGAAGGTAAAATATTAAAATATTTTTTCTCTTGTTTAGATGGAAAAAAATAAAAACAAAGGAAAACAAGAAAATATTATTTTTTAAATTATTTTGATAAAAGGAATAATATTATATGTTAAAGTTATAATTATAACCTTGTGTACAAATTATAAAAATGTTTAAGTAAAATTTTTATTTTTTAATACAAAATATTAATGAAGTTACTATATCACCACTATTATCTAGAAAATAATGAGTTTTAATTTGATTTATATATCAGTGAAAAATATTTTATATTATCAATAAATAAAAAGAGATATGTCAAAAGTAAAAGCAATTTAGAATTTTTAATAGAAGTAAATAGGTTTTAAGATTTTTTTTTGATATAATAACATATGAATAGATAATAGTATAAAGTTAAATAGATTAAATTTAAATTCAAGTAATATTACACTCACTTATCTTTTTTATTATAAAATATTATTATGTATACATTTATCGTAATGTAATTTAAGTTATTCTCAACTATTTAATAATTTTATATATGTATTATTTTTAAGGACGTATGTAATTATATTTAAGTGCACAAATCAAAATATATTGATAATTTTTAATAAATAAATGACTTAAATTATTAATAAAATTGCTTTTAATTTAAATTTAGTTTACAGTTAATGTGTAAAAATGACAGAATCTTTCAAAAAATGCGTAATTATAGCAGTGAATTAAAAAAATATGTAAATAAAAATAATTAATAGTGAAAAAAATTTCTGCATGAATATTTTGTCTTCATCCTATCTGTAGACAATTCTTAATGGCATTTTTGAGAAATTGATCGCTTAAGCACGAGTTTCCTCTCAATTTATCTCCATTTTGGAATGGAAACATTTTTCGTGGGTCCCACACTTGTTTTTAGTCAAATTTCCAATGCTCCTTATTTTACTTCCATTTCCAAATGAGTGAAATGAATTTTACACCATTTTTCACTCGATCCAAACATACCTTGATCTTTAATATATGGCTTCTCAAGATCATAACTCACTCTTACAATGAGAGTTTACAACAAGAATTGCCTCCCTCAAACTCAGCTCAAATACTCTCATCATGTGTGAATGAGTAATTCTTGCTCAATATCAGGTGAAATTTTGTTGATCTTCTATGAAGCTCTGATGTTTAATGTTGGGAAAAAAAATAAGATCAAAATAACATGTAACAAAAATTAAATAACTTACTTGAGTTGACTTTTTCTATATGTACAATTAAAACAATCATAAAAAATTAATACGAGGAAAAATAAATAAGAAAATTAATAATTTTTAACATAAAAAATCTCTCAATGTGAGAGTAAAAAATTATGAAACCTAATTTAGTAAAAAACTTCACTAATAGAATATTAAGTATAAAGTTTTTTTAAAAATTCTAAGAAACAAATAGTTTAAAAACTATTCACTAAAATAGGTAGAATTTTTAATAGAATCATTATAATAATTATTACTAATTCTTGTATAAAAACTAGTCAATACAGAGAAACAAAAATTCTAGAAGAAAATATCCACTAAATTTTTTGAGTTACCTGGAATAACATATCCAAATTTAGTATGAATCTAAACAAATATAATAATAAATTTTTTGGCCTAATTTGATAAAATCCTATGCCAACTAAATTTCTTGAATTACCTGGAATAACATATCCAAATTTAGCGTGAATCTAAATAGTAATAAATTTTTTAGCCTAATTTGATAAAATCCTATGCAAACCTTCGTCTTCTATGCCCGCTACCAAGAAGCAAACACAGGGCTTCTGCGACTTCCAATTTAAAAGACCAAATTCTCACATGCCATCCAAGACCAAATTTGCTTCTTCCCTTCAAATCTGCATACTCTACACAAAACTAAAAAAGCCTAGCCTTTTAAATTAAATCCTTTTAGATTTCTTTTTCAATGTCTACTTGGGCTTCCTTTTTTTATTTTATTTATTTTTCCCCTTTTGTTAACTAATTGCAATTAAAAAAAATAAAAATCATACACTCCATTTAGGAGTGTCCACCACAACAAATCTCCCCGAACTACTATATGGATCAACATGCCATTTCGGCCATTGGACAGACTGACAAGTAACGAAAATTAAATAACTCAACATATCAACAAGTTAAAAAATCATACACTCCATTTAGGAGTGTCCACCACACTAACATTTAGGTGTGGGACTCTGATATGGATCGTTCCAATTTCTTTAAAAAATTTGAGAGTTAACAAAAAAAAAAAAGAAAAGAAAAAAGACATGAATCTCCTTTTTTTATTAAAATGGTAATTTTTTTAAGATAAAAATGATAATTCACTTAACTCTTATACATATAAGATTTTAAATTTGAATCTTAAACTTAATTGGGAATAAAATCTTTAAGATAATATTGAGTCTCATTGTATCACTAAAATACCAATATTAAAACAAAGTATTTTGAAAAATTATGATTATACTTTTTTCTTTAAAACTAATAAAAAAAGTTGATAATATAGAGAAAAAATTGAGAAATATTTGTGTCATTCATGGTGTACACATATTTTTTTCAATAAAACAAAAAGAACGGAAACAACCAACATTTGTAATTCATTTTTATCATTATTATAAGATTACGCTCTCGTCATAATGAATATTATATGATCCGGAATCACTGAACTAAATCCACGCCACCAGCAACATGTGCTCGTCCACTGGGAGTAAGACATTGTTTATTGGTTGAGTAAGTTGTTGGATTTGTACCTGCTCATGTATACCAATTAGGAAGTCTACTCCCTCTCTCTCTCTCTCTCTCTCTAACTTGCGTCATTGAATTAATCCATACATACTTTAACTTATTGCTAATCTTCCCACCTAAAAAAAATTCTAATTTTTTTATAATAGAAATGATTAAATTACTGGATGCATTAAAAAAGAATTTAAGTTTACCTACTCCTCTTTAATCTTCTTCATATCACAAGTAAGTAGATGATCTACTTAACCTTCTTTAATTTCATAATTTGAGTTTGTTTTGATAAAGTTAATGTTTAAATGTATAATAGGCAAGTTGGAATGAAATTCTGATGTATGTTAGGATAAAGTAAGGCTATGAATGTTGAATTAAGTTAATTTTTGAGTTAGGAGATTGTGAATGAAGAAATGGTTGGTAAAATGGATTATTTGTGCAGAAATTCAGCGAAGTAGCTAGAAAACCCATCTAGTATTTGAGTGTAATAATCTAATATGAGCCTAAGAGTTGTTATCTTAAGGGTTTAACCAGCTATAGTAATCGGGTATGACTATCATAAGGTCCTATACTTGATCACCGTAGTTGAGTATCATAAAAATTAATACTCTCTGAATGACAATAATCAATTACTATAGTTGAATATAAAACCAGAATTTAACTTTGAGATTCATATACTCGACTATGGTAATCGAGTACCCTATAGCACATATCTAATTATGTTTGTATTTAAAGGTGTGTTGGTTTATTTATATATGTATCACTACAAATAAGTTATGAATTTATTTATTGATTTATTATATGAATGATGAAATCCCAATAGGGGATGTGTTATTAAATGAAAATGTGTAATTGCGTAAAACTATAATTGAGAAAAGACAATATTATGATAAGGTAAGTGTGTGTGTGTGTGAATTGTTTACATGCAAAATGAATGAATCCCTATTCAAAGATGTGTTATTGTTTGGGAAAAATGAAATGGATAGACTGTTATTGTGAAATGAAAAGACTATTTCTTTTTGAATGAAATATTGTGAAATGATAACAAAATTGAAAATATTTGTGAATGGAAAGGGTGCTTAGAGGAATAAGGTTAGATTTATGAACAGTTAAGGATGAAGGAAGTTGTAAGGTGGTTTAATTGTTTGTATTTATTATTTTTGGATATTTCATATTATTTATGTTATATTGTTCTATTGTGAATATGAATTACTTGCGTTGGCTAATGAATTAAAAAATTAAGTATCAATCATGTGTGGATATATACATAGAGAGAAAAAGATTGTGTGGGTGTTTATATTTTTATTAAGTAGGTTTTCTGCTTATTGAGTTAATAATTCCTTATTTTAGTGTTTTCTCTTTTACAAATGTGCTCATAAGAGCTCTTCCACCCCTATAAGTAGCTTATGAGTGAAATTCTTCTTGTAATTTGGTGTAGTGCAACCATAGTCTTATTTGTGTATAGTTAGAAATGTGTTAGGTCTTGTTTGTATATTTTTTAATTTACTATTGTAGAACTTTATTGAAAATATTTTGAAATCATTTACGAATGCATTGTTTCCAGCATTTATGGGATGATACTAATGCAAGTAATAGTTTAAGCTAATGGAAACTGAGAAATAGGTTCATGGTCACAGCCTAGAAAGGTTATAACAAAGTTGATATCAGAGCATGGTTTAAGTATATAGTGGGAAAAGAAAACCCTAGTATAGGATAATTAGAATGTGACTATGGTTGCATATTTAGGTGTTAGTCAAAACTATATTAGTAGTATGTGTGCACTTGAGAATATATATCATTAATAACATTTTGGTGGACTTTAAATTGTTTAAAGGTGTAATGGTGGAGCTTCTTTCCTAAAGGTAACTAATATTGATTTGTGTTTGAATTAAATGATTATATATGGTAACTAAGTAATCCCTATAGGGAATTAAAAATACAAACTCTTTCACGTAATCTCTTTAACAAATTATTCTTGCCCAAATACAACATATTTCTAGACTTTAAAGATTTGCTTGATAAGAAAATATTAATTTAAAATTGTAAATAATAAATAATTGATAAAAATCTTAATTTAAATGAAAATTATTTAGAAAAAGAAATAATTATAAATTAGTGATAGTTAGAATTTAGGTTAAATTCTAACAATTTATATCTTGACATGAATTCTACTTTCAAAAGTTTTTAAGTTCTAAATTTTGAATCATCTTTTATAGAGACAACAAGTATCTTCAAAACTCAATTTCTAATATAGCACTAATATTTTACATTTGCATCAAATTCGTTTCATCTTCTTCATAAAGAATTTTTTAGACAAAATCATTAGAATTACAAAACAAAGTTACCACTTGTACAAAATTTGGGATTGATAAATTATAAAAGAAATTTGTACTAGAATTTCCTTAATCAATCTAAATACAATAGCATAATCAATCAAAATTATTTAAAAGAATGATACTCAAACTTGTTAAAATTGAGATCTAATAATGCCTATTGGAAAAAATTTTTGGACGGTGATGAAATGTTGAAGTGCATTGATATAATTCAATATTAAAAAAATAACAAAATTGAAAAATATAAATATTTAATGTGATTTGACTTTTAATATATTCTATGAACAAAGACAAGAAAAAATTTTTTTTTACTAATTTAGAAGAATTATAAAGAGAATACAAACATCATAATATTCAAACCTACACACCAAATATACAAAACTTTAAAAAATCTTACCAATAGAGTTAGATTAATTGTGAAATCCCATATCACCCGACAAGAATGACAAATACAAATTCCTCAATTCTCACACATTGGTTTCTTTGACGATACAATACAAATTTTTAAATGTTAGGAGACTACATAAAATAATCTTAATTTGAATAAAAAATAATTATAAATTATTAATGATTATAATTTTAATAAAAAATTTAAAATAAAAAATAATCACCAACCAATAATTATTAAAATTTGAATCCAGCGAATAGCGAGTTGTAAGGTCGAATTGTTAGTGCAGAAGTGCTGGTAAAACTATAACTTCGCTACCAAGCTAACTTTACTTACTCAGCTGGAAGAAGTTCTTGTATTTTACAGACTAGTACTTTAATTCAACCGAGCTCGCCTCATTTTTCGTCCTCTGCTATTAGATCGATCCAGAAATGTCTTCTTCCAGCACGAGCCTCCACATCACAGCCTTAGATGCCATCGTCAACGTCAACTCCCTCTTCACATTAGCTGTCTTCATCGGCTTGACCTGGAACCCCAATGACCCGACCCAAAACCTCAATTCGGATCCATCCTGCTCTCCCACGCCCGCCATAGCCAAGAATCTCGTCGCCTTCCACGTCTACTCCTTCAGCTCCTTCCTCTTCTCCAGCCTCATCGCCCTCGGCCTCAAGCAGGCAATCCGCTTAGCTCGGAGCTCCGTTATTCACTACCCGGTCGAGTTCTTAGCCCAAATTAACAAGACCGCTCTTCGGTTGGGGATGCTTGTTTCTGGTGCGGGTTCGGTTTTCGGATGCGGGTTTTTGATGATGGCGTTGGTAAATGTGGCCCAGATCAAGCTCGGCACGCTCGCTTGTGGGAGCTCCCATACTTATGCTGCCGTGGTTCCGCTCTTGATCCTGGTTCCTTCTGCGCTTTTGATTTATGTTTCTGTTGTTTTGTACGCTTTTACTCGTTAGGATTCATGTATGTATGCTTAGCTTTTTTTCTTTTTCATTTTTTTTTTAGCGGAGTACTATTAAATTCGAGTTTGTGATTAAGATATATACGAAGTCCAATTTCATGTATGATTTAAGCGAAATTACTGAATGTGAACACTTTTTTCTACATTCCGTGGATTTAAAATGAGCTTATTCTGATATTGGTACGGAGGATTTGAAAATGAAACAATCCAGTGCAAGCAATGGGATGAGTCATAGTAGTGATAGACACTTGGGAACTTATTGTTTGAATATTCCATTTTATAGTAGGGGAGCTCTTGAAACTCTTCTAATTTATTAGATGAAGATCCTAATATTACATGATTACCAGGAGGAGATGCTTAAAACAAGGTCATGTGAAACAACAAGAATCAGGATTGTTTATGTATGCATTTCATTGTTGATAAGAAAATGCTATTTGACTACCATAATTTACAAACTTAAGGAGAGAATTGTCATCTGCGAAGTTTGTTGACATAATTATCATCTTCTCATGTGTAAAGGAGAGACATTATGGACAACGCATGATGATAGTAGAGATATTAATGATGTTTACTGGCCCTTTTGTATTGAGAGTTCTTAATAAAGAGTAAAAGGGCATTTGCACAATGTTTGCTTTATTATCAATGGACTAAGCATACCCCTGATTCTTGTGATTTTGATAGAAGTAGAGAAATCACTTGTAATTTTTGGTTTTCCATCATGTTTTGTTGGCCAAGAACATTATTGGGGTGGGATTTAAGTCCATATCTTATGAAATTTTCTAGCAAAAATCACATTGAAGTATGGGGCAAAGATCTTCCAACAGTATTTATTGGGGACATATTTCTTATCATCATGTGTTTTCTGCTTTCTTTTTCTCTTTTGTCTTCATCTTTTATTTTTTTTATTTTTTATAAATTAATTATGTCATACTTGATAAATCACTTTCCAGTTTCCAATCAAGTTGTAGTTTTGCCTACTGATAAGCTTAAGCTGCATCGAACTTTAAATATCAGCAAGCAAATCAATTTCCGTGTGATCTTCTGTTGGAACTTCCAGCTATATTTAGTTCCACTAAGTTTTAGCAAAACGACCCTTTATTATCATGAAAGTAGTATTTTCTGGTTTTAGATGCCAGTAATTGAGTCGAGTTGATGCAGAATTTCCCATTTTCATTATACACATAGTGATCATAATATCTATTTCTATTTAAGGAGCTTCTGAAGGGCCTGAACAGCTTAATGACATTCATCCAGTATGCATTTAGATGTAGACATTATCTCAGGTTAGGAAATAGGATATTTGGAATTTTTAGGTTGTGGAAATGTCATACCATAGTATAATGGCTTGACTAAAATATTACCCCTACGGCCGACCAGAAAAAAGGACCTACAACAAATGATTCTCAGGGATGGTTTACTCGAAAATTATTGACATTTAGTGAAAAATTTCTGTTCTATGTTTGGTTTTAAGGAGAAAAGGATAACATTCCTTATACATTTTTTATTTTGCTCGGTGTTGTGCTGTCAGCTACTCATAGAAAGTAGTGTTCTTAAGCTTGCTTCTCAATGAAAAAATTCTCATTGGAGAAAAGCTGGACCTCAGATGACTGAAATTGTTATTGGCTTAAAGTAGCTAGATAATGCTAAGCCCATTTCTAAATGGTTTGGTGGGGGAATAAATTAAAATGGCTTTTTGCTTATTGGTGACTCCACTATGTCTTATTGTGGGCTTCACATGCAAACACCTCACATCCTTGGGTAGTATAAATGTTGTAAGGTTGAGAATTTTGGAGCAGAGTTGAAGAAACTCAAGCTCCAATGAAGACTATTTCCATTTCGTTGTTTCTTGTAATCCTCGGCCTCATCATAAGCCATAATAAGGTTTATGGAGCTGGTGAGTGTGGAAGATCTTCCCCTGACAGAGAGGCATGGAAACTGGCTCCCTGTGTAACAGCAGCACAGGATGGGAATGCTTCGGTTTCTGATAGGTGCTGTGGTCAAGTGAAAAAATTAGGTCAGAACCCGGCTTGCCTTTGTGCTGCTATGCTTTCTAACACGGCTAAGAGTGCTGGAATCAAGCCAGAAATTGCAATTACCATTCCTAAACGTTGTAACATAGGTGATCGCCCTATCGGTTACAAATGTGGAGGTATGTCAAACACTATTATAATTCTTATTTTGTTTAACTTATCATTATTTACAACAACAGGATGCTTGGTATAGCAGTGAGATATTAAAATAGTATAATTGATTATAAGCAGTAGATTTTGAAAGAATTTATAACTGAATTTGTTCTGTATTTGGAAACACTGTTTCATAGTTGATTTTGAAGAATCATTGTGGGATCGAAAGTTATTTCATCTAGGCTTATGATCCAATCATGATTTTGAAGCATAATTGATCCTTAAATACCTCCAAAAATTTAACCAAACATGGTGAGAAGAAGAGTTTTAGAATTGATTCTAAACCATCCATACAATATCAATATACCGAACAAGGACAGTATTTTCTGTTGGAGAAAAAGGGCAAAATTAACAATTTCGTTCCTAAAATTATTTGGAATTATATAAAATTGCAATTTCGTTTCTAAATAATGATCTGTACAAATAATTTCATTTTTCCGTACAAATTTGTATAGGCAATTTCGTCTTTGAATTATTGTATGGAGGGATCAAGTTGTATGTACAGATTGTTTTATTTAGGAATGAAATTATAATTTTATATAATTGATTTATAATTTTATCATTGTTTTTATAATTTTAGGAGTTAATTTTGTTTTAAAAAAAAAATAAAGGGCCGAATTTAAATTAGAATGTGTTATATGCTGCAAATATGTAAGATAATGTGACTACCATCATCTCCAAGTAGCACTGTCTTTTCTCTCCGCTGAAATGGAAAGAAAAGACGATGTATTGATTTGCTTTTAACTCCTCGTATGACGGTTCTTCACTCATTCATTTAACTCAACCCGTTGTTTGGATAAAATCTGCTCTTCTTTTGCAGCTTACACATTGCCATGAAAGTTGAAAAGAAGAACTCGTTAGGGGACGTGCCGCTACTATTAATGGCCCCGTCTTCTGAGTTTGCATTGTAATGGCGTATCTCGTACTTATACATTGTGATGTACATGTATTATGGTTGTGACTTGTGGGCAAGTGAACTTTGCTATTTTGGTAACATATATACTGCTTTTGTCATGTCTTCTAGGGTTAAATATGCAGTATAAAATATCAATATAGAATAAATATAATAATTAATCCTTTATTTATAGGGAAGTTGGTTATTATATCCTTTAAATTTTATAACTAGTAATAATAATTTCTTAATTTTGCATTTGATATAATTATCAGTGCCTTTGTTAATTTTGTAAGGTTGAAACTTGTAAGATTAAATCGAACGGGAAATACTAAGTTGAATTGTTAAACACCACATTGAAAATTGAAAACCCATATCAGCGCTGGCTAGTGGGTCTTTCTTTCCATCTATATGCTTTCTCGGAGCTTTTAGGAATAAATAGGGATAAGGATTGCTTGTCGGCAGCTCCACTGTGATGAGATATGCTTGAAACATGATGGGCATGTTTGTAGCAACATTTTCCGCAGAAAAAGCGAAGTCAAAGGTAGTGACTTGTGCCTTAAGCAATCAAATATCTCATTTACGGTGGGACCCTAGTTTTAAATTGCAGGCCACGACGCATGGCAACCGCAATCCCGCAACCGTATTACACTGCAGTTGCGGTTCTTTCCCAAGTCACGATGGTGGTGAATAATTTTAGTTGTAACACGATAAGTATTATTGCAGCCATAGCAATCACAATATGCTATTTTTTTTTCAGAAAATAATATTTAAATTCTTTGATATTTTGTTTGCAAATAAGTTTTATTTAATATGATATAATATTATTTTAAATTAAAAGAACTGATATCACACTACAAATAAATAATCCCGCAATCACATTACATTGTAGTTGTGATTCTTCTAAAAATCATGGGCATGACGGTGAATTCTGGTTGTAACATAGTAATGTTGCGTATTATTGTGGCCGCAACAATTATATTGCACTATTTTTTCTTTAAAATAATAATTAAGAATTTTGATAGTTTACTTGTAAATAAATTTTATTTGATATGATATAGTATTATTTTAAATTAAAAGAACCTGTCTCAAATAATATAAACTAATTGTTATTATATAATTTTAATTATATGTTGCAAGGACAGAAGAAAATTTCATAGTCAAAATATTTGTAACTCGCATTTTTATTTATGCAATATTGACAATTATAGTAAATAAATCGCAATTGTAATCACAATTTAGTATCCATTGTGGATCAGCCACAAAGACTGAGGCAAGGGAATTGTAAAATAGAACTATGCCTTTCTTATTGTATTTATAGCCATTGAATGGATTCGTCTAGTCCATTTGCAAACTTGGTTAGGCAGATTGGTGATGAATGGACTAGATGGAGTTCGGCCTACAAAAATTATGAACTTTTTAAATGAGAGTTCGAACCATAATATTTGTAGATCGTACATTGTCCTTTTTTTAAATAATTTTAAGTTTAAAATAATAACACACACTGACAATTCAAGATTAAATAAATTATAATAAAAATTTATTAACTTTGAAATTATTAATTTATAAATAAAATTAGTAAGTTAAAAATAATTTATTTAGGTTGAGTTGAGTTGAAAAATAAAGAATTGAGTTTGGAAGCAAGTATTGAATTAGTTTGTTGAAAATTTGTGTAGTGTATTAATTTAGTTAGAAAGTAAAAATACATAAAAAAATAGACTTATTTGTGGATTTTGGACTGCTTAAGGTCCGCATTTAAATAGACTTGTATTTTATGAGTTCTAATTCACAATTTTTTGTAGACTCTTGGACTTGTCCATGGATTTAGATTCATTTCAATGGCTCTAATCATATTATAGAAAGAATTAAGAACCAAAGGGAAAGAAGGTTAACAATTTGTTTATTTATTGTTTTTGAAAATGATTTTCCTTTTTTATGTTTTTAAAAATGAAAGAACCTAACTTGGTAACTATTTTTATAATTTATTTTTAAAAATTATAACTTTAAATGGATAACTTCAAAAATAAAAAATAAAAAATAAAAAATGAATTTTTTAACCTTTTCTTTTATTTTTATATCAATTTTATAATTAAATAA
The DNA here is from genome assembly GCA_020226215.1 of Sindora glabra. NCBI lineage: Eukaryota > Viridiplantae > Streptophyta > Magnoliopsida > Fabales > Fabaceae > Sindora > Sindora glabra. The sequence goes on along the minus strand of CM035227.1, from coordinate 99,905,624 downwards.
AATATTTTTTTATTTATTCCTTTAAGCACTTTCTATTATTTATTTCCTTTAAATTTGAAAATAAATTCAAAAATAAAAAATAAATTTTAAAAATAAGTTTTGAGAATAATTTCCCAAAAATATATATATCTAAATAGAATCTAAACTTTTTCGTAGAATTTCAAAAACTAATATTCGAAGTAACAAAGAGGGAAAACAAAACAGTCACTAGATCATTCAGAAAAAGAAATAACAAAGCCACTGACCAATAATTCTTATTAATGTATTAAAGCATGGATAGGGCACATGGATGGAAAGAAACCTGTAATAGCCAGTGTAGATCTAGATTTTCAAGACAAGAAGTAAAAGAGGAAAAAAAAAAGAATAAACACTAATTTTAATTTTAATATTTTTTTTGGGCAAGGAAAGCAGCTGAAGTACAGTACTACGAAGTTACTAATCTAGGAGAAGAAAAGCCTATCATGTTTGCTAAGATTAATAGCAAACATGAAGATGGAGGACTACGAAAAATTATTTGTGGAGCTTACATTAAGCATGCAGAGTATGTGAGATTGGTTATAAAATCTGCCACCTTGTTCGCTTCTTTGAAGCAATGTGAGATTTTAACTAACCATTTTATCTTCATCAAGGATTGTATAGAAGAAACAATAGGATTACATGGATAAGACTTTTCACACCTTTTAAGAATGAGATAAATTGCAATTGTTGAATCCATTTCAAAATGAAACTTATTTCATCCTCTTTCCCAAGCTAGTTGTAAGCCATTACATAATCCCCATAACTCAAATGTTAAAATAATGGAAAAACCAACCCATTTGCGAAATCCTAAAAGCCAGGCTCTCAAGCTATCTTTGTAGTAGCCTTTACACCTTGCTTGGTTTCTTTGCAATGAACTATTTATGTTACATTTGATCCAATTATTTTTCAGGAGAGACCATCCAATTATTTTTTTCAATTTCAAGAACTCCTTTCTTCTATTGTGTCATGCCAGTATACAAGACTTTAATTCTCTTGTTTATAACATGGCTATAAACAAAATGTTGTGAATGTTTTTATTGACTCCTTGGAATATTAATTTATTTTTATTGAGTTGTATCTGCCATATGATAAATCCCAATACATCAAGTTAGGAGGTATTTGAGTTCCTTTAGGATTGTAAAACGGGTCAACCCGTGTGGATACGGGCCTATCTGTATTACTTGTATTAAAAAATGAGTTCAATTTTAGGGGTTTAAATCCGACAAAACCTATAACGGGTACGATTCGATCCACGAGTTTTAACTAAAAACTAGTGGACATCATAAATACAGGTCGATTTGTTACAAATTGAGTCTATGACAGGCTAGTCCATATTATCCATATTAAAAAATGGATCTAATTTTAAAAATTGATATTTGCAAAAATAGGCCGCAGGTCACGGGTCAATCTACAGATTATAACCCGTTTGATAGCCTTAAGTTCCTTCCTAAATTGTTGGTTAGATTCCAAAATATTTAGTTTTGCAAGGATAGAGAGAAAAAAATGCAAGCCAATGTTTCATATGAATTGCAAATAACCAAAGGTCTTGTATGAAAGGATAACTTTTATTCAAAAGCAAGTTAGTCTTATTGGCTCCTCCACATCTTAGAGGTTGTTAAATGTCTTATCATTCTTTAGTTATTTGTAAGCACCTAATTCTTGGGAAGCAACCAAATAAAAGCTTAAATTTTCTTTAGACTAGGCCATCTCTAAATTCTTTTCCATAAAGGCTTTGTGGGATTGTTTATTGCAATAAAGAACATCCTATAAGCAGACTGTATTAAGAAGTTCCTATCTAGAGTGTGTTTCCATGTAAATATGTTAGGATTTTGGTGTAAGGAAGGGGGGATAACACTTTGAAGCTTAAATAAAAAGCTTGGAGCTATCAGGGAAACTAGCTTTGCTAAGTTTCATTTTCCCGCATTGTTAACATATGAGATGACAAGGGCATTTGTTTCTTGATTTGAAATTATAACATCTGGGTACTTGCACGACACTTTGCAATTTGGTATCCATTCATCTTCCCAGAACTTAATATGCAGTTTATCACCTATATCCCATCTTAATCCTTGCATAAAATCCTCCCAGATGTTGTAAATGCCTTTCCATAGATTAGATTGGTTCTTTTTTCTCTCAATGACAGGAATATATGATGAACCATATCCATATTTGTTCAATAGTGCCTTTACCCATATGGCTTTTGGGGAATGAATGAGCCCTTAGACTAGTTTTATAAAGAAGGTATCATTCCAAAGTTTCATTCTTCTCATTTCTAGCCTTTTAATATCATTAGGAAGATAAATGCTTTCCCATGTTACCAGATGAATCTTGCACAAGCCTATCAATGATCCCTAAATGAAATATCTATTTAATTGGTCTAGCTTGGAGCATATTGTTACGTGTGAAATGGTTTATCAATTAGCGCAAGTGCACACTATCGTAAACAAGTAATAAAGTGATAAGTAAGTATCGTTCCCACGAGGATTGTTTCACTAAGTACCAAAATTTATAATCCTAACACTATTTGGCAAATTGTTAAGTTGGATTTGAAGTAATTAAATAAAGATGTATGCAGAAAATACTTAAAATAAATATGGATGCAATTGGAGTAAAGATGAAGATGAATAAAAGACCTAGGGATCAGACTTCACTTAATAATTTCGGATTGAATCACCTATCTACACTAATCCAATTTTAACTTCCTTAATTGATAGTCGAGTTTCCCTAAATTAATTACTAGCCTCTTCCAAGGTCAAGTAATTCTATAATTAATTGCCAATTCACTATATTCCTATGTGAATTGCAACAACTAATCATGCATTAGGATTTATGGAACTCATTAAGACTACATAAACCATATGAATATATTCCTATTTCATATGCAATTTACAGTTTCAATTATAGGTTCTACACACATGTATCTCCTTCCGGTCTCAACATGCATATTGAATTCATTCAAAAGGTGGCCAATCAATCGAAAGCATTAAGAGCAATAATTAAAACTCAATCTAGGAAATAAAAATGAAATTAGTTTCAATAGACTAGAATTCAATCCGTTATTATCAAGTTACGCCATCACCCTAGGAAGATAAAATTAGAACATAATGAAATTAAACACAAACATAGAATAAAAACATCATCACATTCATGAACACAAAATTATAATTACAAATGCATGAAAATAGAAATACTATCCATCCATTAGGAGGTAGAACCGTCCATGTAGGAGGAGAACATAAGGATATAATTACAAATGCATAAAAACGAAAATACTATCCATCCATTAGGAGGTAGAACCATCCATGTAGGAGGAAAACCTAGCCTTCCATGTAGGAGGCAAACAAGAACTAAAAATTGCATAAACTAAACTACTATCTAAGATGCATGAATGAATGATTCAATGCTTGGAATGGCTGAATGCTCTCTACTTCTACCTATTTATAGGTGAATGAACCAGCTACAAGCCATCCAATTTGACAAGTTGCTACCAATCACATGCAGCCAACATTTTTTATTTTCGCAGCACAATTTGTTTCACTTTGTTGGCAACTTTTGACCACCGAAATGGCTGATTTACATCTTTAAGTCAACATAGGAGTTGTAGGGCTGGATCTTTTCTTCAATTTGCATATAAAGAACTCCTAATTTGGACATATCTAGCTCAAGTTGTGATTAGATTAGTAGCCATATGTCAGATTCCGTCAGAATCACTGTTTCATCTTCCAAGCAGAATTTGAGATCCTTAGGTCCCGAACTGGGCTTTTCTTAAAACATGAAAGTTTTAGGGCTTCTTCTTAGCTTTCCATCCATATAAAGAACAGCCCAATCGGACATCCAGAACTCCAGATATGGCCTAAAACCTGAAACAGTGTCGGATTACAGCATTATCTAAAATATTTGTTTTCATCTCAAATTCAAGATCCATTCACCAAATGCAACTAAATTTATGTAATTTAACAAGATAACATCCAAAAATGCATCATACAAGGGAAAATAAGTATGTAAATATTTTACGTATCACATATGGATATAGGTAGTAGGCTTGTTTACATATAGTATTGAGGCATTGCAGAAAGTAAAGCCTTAGTTAAAGAAAATTAGCCACCCAACGAGAGGGTTTTTGCCTTTTAAGAGTTCAGTTTTTGGTTCACTTATCTATAATGAAGTGAAAAGTATTCTTGGATACTCTTTTGTGATGATGTGGTACTCCTAAATATTTTTCAAGATTAGTTATAATAAGAAAGCCTAACTTCTCATTAATCCCTTTAAATCGAGTGTGACTGATATTCTTGAAAAAATAGATTTTACTTTTCTCCTTGTTAACTTTTTGCCTCAAGTTATCAGAGAAAGTATTAAGGCATAAAGTAATAGTATATCTTGTTCCATAGAAGCCTCTGCAAATAGAATAAGATCATATGCAAAGAATAAATGAGATATCAAAATTCCATTTCTTCCTAAATAAACAAGTTTCTTTATTTTATTTTTGATTATTAAGTCAAAAACATGATTTAGTCTTTCCATATGAAGCACAAATAAGTATGGAGATAATGGATCTCTTTTGAATACTCCTCTAGAAGGTTTGAAGCCATCTATAAGGTTTCCATACCAAATAGTTCTCATATTGGTAGTAAACACATAAGCTTTGATGATATTTATAAAATGCTCTCTAAAATTAATTTCTTTTATAGTATCTTCTAGGAACTTCCAATCTAGTCTGTCATATGCTTTTTCAAGGTTAACTTTAATTGCCATGTACTCTTTCCTTTCTTTTTTAGTCTTTATGGAATGGATGACTTCTTGAGCCACAATAATGTTATTGGAGCTATGTCTCTTAAGCACAAAACTGCTTTGATTAAGTGATATAATATTCCCCATGATTAGTTTAAGCTTATTAGTAAGGATTTTTGTAAGTATCTTGTAAATAATATTAAAAAGGCTGATCAGATGAAAATATTTCAGCTTTTAAGGATTGTCTATTTTTGGTATCAAAACAAGCAAAGTTTCATTGATTTTTTCAATTCATTTCAAGTGGTTATATGCTTTCTTTATGAGTTCATAGATGAACTTACCAACCACTTTCTAGTTGCTCTGGAAAAAAAATAGCTTGAAGATCATTAACTCTTGGGTGCTTTAAAAGTACCTACATTAAAAATGGTTATTTTTATTTCTTCATCATCAAATTTCTTTTGAATGGCCATGATATCTTCTTCATGTAATTTTGGAGAAAATCTAACCAGGGGATAAAGCTGGTCCACTTTATTGTCATTTAAGAACAGGTTGGAGTAGAAATTTTTAGCCATATTTATCAAGTTCTCTTGATCCATATTCCATATACCATTATCATCCTATAGAAGCTCTATTTTATTTTATTTGCTAACAATTAATGATATATGAAAAAATTTTGTATTTCTGTCTCTATACAAAAGCTAGTTGTATCTAGATTTTTGGAACTAGGTAACTTCCTATTGTAATAGAATTTTATCATTTTCCTGCCAAGGTTTTTTCCTAGGGTAAATAAAAAATGGATTATACTTCCTTTCTAGAGCTCTATTAATTCCTTCTAATCTTGCCATTAATTTTTTCTTGTGGTAGAAGATGTTACCAAAAGACTTCTTATTCCATGTTTGGATATCTTTCCTAAATTTATTAGAAGCTTGGAACTAGTCCATATGGATCCTCTAGACATTATGTATAATTTTTGGAAAAGTGTCACCTGATAGCCATGCTAAATGAAATTGAAAAGGTCGTAATCCTTCTAAAATCTTTTCTACCTTTTGAATCTAAATAAGGACTAGTATATGATTAGATTTCATATAAAACAAATGAAAGATAGAGGCTTCTTAGTTCTCCATTCTAAATTAGTTAGGACTCTATCAATACATTTTTTTAGTTTTCCTCTTTCCCACATAAACTTAAGTCACTTGAATCCTTAGTCCATGAGGTTATAATCCTTTAGACAATTACCAAAATTACTTATATTGCAAAGGTTAGGAAGGTTGCCTTCTTGTTTCTTATCAACTGATAGGTAAGAGTTTTAATCTCTAAGAAGGATCTATGAATTGTTTATATAAAGAGCTAATCGTCTGAATTCCCTCTATAATTTCTTTCTTAAGCCTTCATTTGGATAGGCATAGATTGCTGTAAAGAAACCCAATTATGAATTATTAGTCATGGAATATTTAATATGAATAAATTGGTGATGGACTTTATAACTTTAATATGAGGCATAGATTCCCTATGAGTAGTCATTTGAATCACTTCTAAATACACCATTTATCCTAATCTTCTTTATAACTTCTTCAGCTTTAGCATTGCTAATGCATGGTTCAACTGTGATAAGAATTCCCAATTGATGTGTTTTTATTAAATCACGAGCTTGAGCTATAAAACAATATGCTCCAGCTCCTTTACAATTCTAACTAACTATATTCATGAAATAATTGAGAAACAGAAAAATTGTATGGCATAATACAGCCTTAAGTCAAGTGGTATTGACCATTGTTCATACTCAATAAATGCTCTAAGTCCTCTTTGGATAGAGAGGAAGCATACGTCTTTATCAAACGTGATACTTCTTACGAATCTATAGCTTTTGATGGATGTAAGATTGCTTTTGACTGTGTAGCTAGGATTATTGTGTTAGTAGACTCCCAATCAGAAAGGTCTATGTTAGAAGAAATAGGAAGGAAAAGGAATAACAAAATAACAGAATATTAGGATGAGAGGGAAACGAAAAATAGAATAATAAAATTCTGTTAGGAAACAGAATGTTAGAAAACAGAATCAGGAAGCACTATAAATAGGGAGAGATAGAGAGATAGAAGGGAGGGGAGTTAGTTGAGGGAAAGAGAGAAAACGAGAGAACCAAGACTCTTAAATTACCTAGAACTGTAAACACCATCCATAGCCCTTGATCAGTAAGTCTGTTACTGATTAGGGACCCTATTCTTGGCAATAAAGATTCAATCTTTTTCATTCTTTCTTAGTTTCCCTATTACCTTTGAGCCAGACTATCAATTGGTATCAGAGCTCCCACGATCCTGAGAGCAAATGATAGATTCTTGAAGGTTTTTTCATAGTCCGATCAAAGATGGAAGCCAGACTGGAGTCTTTAGAGAAGACATTTGAAGAATAGAGGCAAAATCTTGCAGAAGAGCAAGAAGTAAGGATGACTAGACAAGAGTTAAGCAATGCAAGGTTGGAAAGAGTAGAGGAGCTGCTGGAAGCCTTAGTGAACTAATCGAATTGAGGACTAACTCTAGAATCATCTGTAAATGTTGGAGGAAGAAGGGAAAATGGCCCAGAAACAGAAATGGTAGAGAGGAGAATTGGAGGAGCAATAGAATATTGTTGGAGGAAATTGGAGATTTCACTATTTGCAGAAGAAGACGCCTATGGGTGAGTAAGCCGCTTAGAAAGATACTTTCAGGTTAAATGGGTAAATGAGATGGAAAGGTTACAAGCAATCTTAGTAGCCATGGAAGGCAAGGGTCTTAGCTGGTACTAGTGGTGGGAAACTAATTCTCTAAACCCCACATAGGAAGGATTCAAAATAGCAGTAATTCAGCATTTTCAGCCCGCTATGATGCAAAATCCTTATGAGTTATTACTAGGCCTGAACAGACCAACACAGTAGAGGAATTTAAAGAGAAATTCGAATTATATGCAGGCCCTTTAAGGGGAACAAATCCAGAATACCTTAAAGGTATCTTTTTAAATAGGTTGAGAGAAGAGATCAAAACTGAGCTCAAGTTACATCCAACAACCACAATGGCTGACATGATGAATCTGGCTCAAATGATTAATGAAAAAAATTAAACATTAATTAGAGGAGGAATAGTGAGACGTGGTTATGACAAACCAGAATTCAAGGGGTTTTTACCAGCAAAAATAGTTTCCTATGAAAAGAGGAAACAGAGGAGACTCTCAAATAGGATCTTTAGGTGGAAATAAAGTAGCTGACTCCACTAGCAATAGCAGCAGGCCGATTAGGATAGCAAGAAGCAGGGTAGGAGGATTTAAGAAGCTAACAGATGTAGAATTACAAGAAAAGATTAAAAAGGGATTACATTTTAGATGTGATGAAAAATTTAGACCGGAACATGTATGCAAGAACAAACAATATAAAGTAATGCTCATAGAAGAACAACCTGAGATTGAAGAGGTAGAAAGAACAGAGGAAAAGGAATTTCCAGAGCAATAAGAAGGAAATTATAAAGCCTTGTAGCTCTCCCTATACTCAATGGCAGGCTTTATTTCAAAAAAGTCTTGGAAATTGTGGGGCACAGTAAAAGGAAAAAAAATAATTGTTTTAATTAATTGTGGAGCCTCTCACAATTTTGTATCTAAGGAGTTGGTGGAAGAACTTCAACTATTTTTGGAGGAAACACCCATTTATTCAGTGGAAGTGTGAAGTGTCAAGGTATGTGTAAAGGTTTAACCCTATAATTACAAGAAATGATAATCCAACATGATTTCTACCTATTCAACCTAAGAGGTGCTGATTTAGTGTTAGACCTAGAATGGTTAGCTAGATTAGAAGAAATAAGGGTTAACTTTGGCAAATTACTACTAAAGGTTTAAGTAGGGGAAGGAATACAAGTGATAAAAGGAGATCCAACACTATCAAAAACCCAAGTTTCTTTCAAGTCACTAGAAAAAGCCTTGAAGGATGATGGACAAGGTTTCTTGTTGGAGTATAAAGTGCTGACAGATGTTGTAACAGAAATAAAACCTACCCCAATAGCAGTGGAAGCCATTCTGCACGACTTCAAAGATATATTTCAAGAACCCTAAAGGTTGCCACCCAACTCAAAACATGATCATGCCATACACTTGGAAGGAGGAGCAATTATTCCTAACCTCTGGCCTTATAGATACCCTCATTACCAGAAATATGAAATAGAAAGGCTGGTAATTGAAATGTTAAAAGTAGGTATTATTAGGCTTAGCACCAGCCCTCATTCTAGCCCTATTATATTTGTCAGAAAGAAGGATGGTAGATGGAGATTTTATGTGGATTATAGAGCCCTAAATAAGATCACAGTGCTTGACAAATTTCTTATCCCAATCATAAATGAATTACTGGATGAACTAGGAGGGGCCACGATATTTTCCAAAATAGACCTAAAATCGGGATACCACTAGATCCACATGAGGGAAAGAGATATTGAAAAGACATCATTTCATACTCATGAAAGACACAACAAGTTTCTGGTAATGCCCCTTGGTTTGACCAATGCACCCTCTACATTTCAGTTATTGATGAATGAAATACTGAAGCCTTACTTAAGAAAGTTTGCTCTAGTCTTTTTTGATGACATCTTAGTTTATACTCCAAATGAGGAAGTTCATTTGTCACTTTTAAAGACAGTTTTGCATACACTCAGGGAACATACCCTGTTTATTAATAGAAAAAAATGTTCATTTGGCCAATCTAACTTAGAATACTTAGGGCACATCATTTTAGTAAAGGGAGTAGTAGTTGATCCAAAGAAGATAGCAGCTATGTGATTATGGCCAGTTCCGAAAGATATCAAAGGGCTAAGAGAATTTTTGGGAATCATAGGGTATTATAGGTACTTCATTAAAGATTATGGAAAAATTGCCAAACCCCTGACTCAACTGTTAAAAAAAGACAGCTTTAAATGGAGTGAAGAAGCACAAATAGCATTTAACAAGTTGAGAACAACAATGACACTACTCCTAATGTTAACAGTCCTAGAGTTTTCTAAATCGTTTGTGGTAGAGACTAATGCTTCCAGCAGAGGAATAGGTATTGTTTTATTACAAAATGATAGACCAATAGCCTTTTTTAGCCAAGGATTATTTGATAAAGCTCAAACTAAATCTGTCTATGAAAGAGAGTTAATGGCTATAGTGATAGCATTCTAAAAATGGAGACATTACTTAATGGGAAGACATTTTATTATACGTACCGATCAAAGAAGTCTGAAATATTTTCATGAACAACGTTTGCTTAGTGAGGAACACTTCAAATAGGCTTCTAAACTAATTAGGTTTGATTTTGAAATTCAATATAAACTAGGAAAGGATAACTCAGTAGCAGATGCTCTTTCTAGAAAAATAATTTTTGCAGCTATGACAGTACTAAAATGCCTAGAATTAGAGAACTAGATAGACAAAATACATGAGGATGACAAGTTGAGTAATATCACTAGAGATTTGTTGATCAATTCTAACTCTCATACGGGATATCATCTTCAAGGGAACAGACTCTTTTTCAAAGGGAAATTAGTGCTGCCTAAGACCTCCTCTCATATTCCAACTCTTCTAGCCGAGTTTCATAACTCTCCAATGGGGGGCCATTCAGGTTTTTTTAGAACATACAAAAGATTAGCAGTAGTACTGTATTGGGAAGGCATGAAACGAGATATTCAGAAGTTTGTAACAGCTTGCAATGCCTGCCAATGAAACAAATATGAAACCTTGGCACCTGCTGGACTTCTACAACCTTTGCCTATTTTACAATACATTTGGACTGAGATTTCAATGGACTTCATTGGTGGATTACTTAAAGCTAAAGGTAAAGACACTATAATGGTGGTAGTTGATAGATTTACCAAATATGCCTATTTTTTAGCCTTTAGCCATCCTTTTATAGCAAAGGATGTTGCCAATGTATTTTTGAAGGAAGTAGTACGGCTTCATGGGTTCCCTACTTCAATTATTTCTGATAGAGATAAGATCTTCCTTAGCAAATTTTAGAAAGAACTATTCTGATTGGCAGGGATTTGATTAAAGTTTAGCTCAGTATATCATCCCCAAACAAACAGACAAATAGAAGTGGTTAATCATTGTTTGGAACTTACGGTGTTTGACAGGGACAAAGCCAAAATATTAGCTAGACTAGCTAAGTTAGGCAGAATTTTGGTTCAACACTAACTACAACAATTCAACCAAAATGACCCCCTTCAAAGCTCTCTATAGATGTGACCCCCTATCCTTTTAAAAGGAACCACTTTCCCTTTTGCAGTGAAGGAAGTTAATAAACTAACTGCTGATAGAGATAATATGTTAGTAGAACTAAAGGCTAACCTTCTCAAAGCCCAAGACCGGATGAGAGCCCAAGCTAATCAGCACCACCAAGAGGTCGAATTCCAAGTGGGAGATTGGGTTTACCTCAAACTGTAGCCTTACCGTCTGAAATCCTTAGCTAAGCACCCAAATGAAAAGCTCCGCCTACGATTTTATGGTCCCTTCCAAGTAATGGCTCGAATTGGACAGTTGCTTATCGCCTCCAACTTCCAGAAGATAGCCTTATACATCCTGTCTTCCATGTATCTCTTTTGAAGAAGGCCTTACCTCCTCAAACCAGTCCTCAACCTCTACCCCCTATGCTCTCAGATGAATAGGAACTACAAGTCATACCAGAACAAGTGCTAAACACCTGTGAGGGATCTAATGGAGAGCTGGAAGTCCTCATTAAGTGGCTCCACTTACCATAGTGTGATAGTAGCTAGGAATTCGCAGCCACCATACAAGACAATTTTCATGATTTCCATCTTAAGGACAAGGTGGCACTTTTGGGGGAGAGTATTGTTAGTAAACCCCTAATCAGAAGGTCTATATTAGAAGAAATAGGAGGGAAAGGGAATAACAAAATAAAAAATAACAGAATATTAGGATGCGAGGGAAACGAAAAATAGAATAGCAGAATTCTGTTAGAAAACAGAATTAGGAAGCACTATAAATAGGGAGAGACAGAAAGATAGAAGGGAGGGGAGTCAGTTGAGGGAAAAAGAGAAAAGGAGAGAACCAGGGCTCTCGAATTACCTGGAATTGTAAACACCATCCATAGCCCTTGATCAGTAAGTTTGTTACTAACTAGGGACCCTATTCTTGGCAATAAAGATTCAATGTTTTTCATTCTTTCTTAGTTTCCCTATTACTTCTGAGATAGACTATCATATTGCCATGTCATCTTGTGTTTTTTCTATTTGCATGGGAGAAGGGCTTTCATGACTCCCTAAATTGTTAATGGTTCCACTCTTGTTCTTGTTCTTCTAAGCAAATGATTGCTTGCTATTCTCAATCTCTTTTATGTTTGAAGATGCCAAACAGTCCAGCCTTTCTTTTTGAGCCATTTGGTCCATATGGCTTTTTGCTAATTTGGCCTTTTTTTGTCTTGTAGTGTTCTTCAATGTGTTGGTACTAACTATTGTTTGTTGTTTATTTTTAGCTTGATAATTTGCTTTTAGCTCCCCTTCGTCAGTATTTAAAACTGAATCAATTATGGCTCCATTAATATCCTCATTGGAGACAATTAGTTCCTCCACATTTAATCCTATTAAGGCATTATATTTGGATTTAATTATTCCATTTTGCTGCTTGGGCTTTAGTCAACTACTGCTTTTCCTTTTCAAATTGCATCCATAATTGGCACCTATTTTTTTGCTTACAAATGAGCCTAGTCTATTTGTGTGGGATTATCCAGCCTCTGAACTCCTCCTCACTAATAGTGATTTTTCTGGCCACTGAATTATCTCTTACCCCTAATTAAATTGTTCACCATTCAATTATCTTCTGACATTGTTTTTTTAGTTGGACCATTATCTAAATTAATAGTAGGATTTTTTGTAAGGAAGGGGTACAAAGTTCCTTCTTGTGACCAAATCTTCACATGTTAAGCAAGTTAGATGAAGGCCCTTGTACTAAATTGGAAGGATTTTCTTACGGACTAAGACCTTCAGAATCAATTGCTTCCTTAAATCAACTTCAGCACATATTCGTGGAAAACTACCTTTTTCTATAATTGAATTATTTTCTTGCTCTTTCAAGGGGTGTAAGTCTACTTTAAGAGTTCTCCCTACTTTGGTTCCTAATCTCTATAAAAAATGTTGGTTATAATACTCCAGTTGTAAGCCTAGAACATGTATCCATACGCTAGTTTCCTAAAATCATCATCAAAGTGATCGAAATTTGATCCCCATTGTTGCATTACCGGATAATGATTCGTGATCATCCATGGACCGTTTTCTAATGCATTAAAATAATCACCCTTATCATTGAATCTGACCACATAATAATCATTTCCTATGCCAATCATTTGGATTGCTCCCTTTTAACATTCAAATCTTTTCCAATCTTGACTAAAAAAATTTAAAGGCTACTTTCCATCCTTGTAGGTTGATAATTAGAGATCCTCTCCATGGTCTACACCGTTCTCTATGTTCTCCTCGGAAAACTCTTATAATGAGACATAAGGGATCTTGTTCATTGAAAGAGGGGTCCTCCTCCTCCTCATCAGTTTCCTGTTCGTTGTCCATAATGAACACTTCATTATCACATTGAACATTGTATTTTCCATTCACACTAAGCAGCTTATCTCTATATGAGATGATTGGCTTATCTTCCTTACATCCCTTCCTTCCATCAACATCCTTTGTTTCTGTATTATTTGCCATCACTCCTGTAAACATGACTGTGTCCTCCTCATCCGGCCTAGCTTTTTTCGTACTTCTTGCCGGTTGATATGTTTCCTTTCCAATCAATTTATCAGCCATGTCTCACTCTATTTTAATTTTAATATCTAAGAGATGAGAAAAGTATCAATTTAATCTTTAAATAGCTTTCTCTATTTCATCTTCCATATTTTCAATTGTATTTTCCATGTCTACTCCTTCAGCTCCTTCCTCTTCTCGAGCCTCATCGCCCTCGGCCTCAAGCAGGCCATCCGCTTAGCTCGGAGCTCCGTTATTCACTGCCCGGTCGAGTTCTTAGCCCAAATTAAGAAGACCGCTCTTCGGTTGGGGATGCTTGTTTCCGGTGCGGGTTCGGTTTTCGGATGCGGGTTTTTAATGATGGCGTTGGTCAATGTGGCCCAGATCAAGCTCGGCACGCTCGCTTGTGGGAGCTTCCATACTTATGCTGCCGTGGTTCCGCTCTTGATCCTGGTTCCTTCTGCGCTTTTGATTTATGTTTCCGTTGTTCTGTACGCTTTTACTCGTTAGGATTCATGTATGTATGCTTAGCTTGCTCTTTTTTCTTTTTTTTTTTTTATAGCGGAGTCCTATTAAATTCGAGTTTGTGCCTATATGATTTAAGCGAAATTACTGAATGTGAACACTCTTTTCTACTTGATTCCATGGATTTAAAATGAGCTTATTCTGATATTGGTACGGAGGATTTGAAAATGAAACAATCCAGTGCAAGCAATGGGATGAAACTTATTGTGTGAATATTCCATTTTATAGTAGGGGAGAGATCTTGAAACTTTGCGAATTTATTAGATGAAGATCTTAATATTACATAATTACCAGGAGGAGATGCTTAAAACAAGGTCATGTGAAAGAACAAGAATTAGGATTGTTTATGTATACATTTCATTGTTGATTAGAAAGTGCTATTTGGCTGCCATAATTTACAAACTTAAGGAGAGAATTGTCATCTGCGAAGTTTGTTGACATGATTATAATCTTCTTATGTGTAAAGGAGAGACATTATGGACAACGCATGATGATAGTAGAGACATTATAAAGTGATGTTTACTGGCCCTTTTGTATTGAGAGTTCTTAATAAAAAGTAAAAGGGCATCTGCACAATGTTTTGCTTTATTATCAATGGACTAAGCGTACCCCTGATTCTTGTGATTTTGATAGAAGTAGAGAAATCACTTGTAATTTTTAGTTTTCCATCATGTCTTGTTGGCCAAGAACATTATTGTGGTGGGATTTAAGTCCATATCTTATGAAATTTTCTAGCAAAAATCACATTAAGTACGGGGCAAAGATCTTCCAACACTATTTATTGGGGACATATTTCTTATCATCATGTGTTTTTTGCTTTCTTTTTTTCTTTTGTCTTCATCTTTTATTTTTTTATAAATTAATTATGTCATACTTGATAAATCACTTTCCTGTTTCCGGCCAAGTTGTAGTTTTGCCTACTGATAAGCTTAAGCTGCATGAAACTTAAAATATCAGCAAGCAAAATCAACTTCCGTGTGATCTTCTGTTGGAAGTTCCAGCTATATTTAGTTCCGCTAGGTTTTAGCAAAACGACCCTTTATTATCATGAAAGTAGTATTTTCTGGTTTTAGATGCCCGTAATTGAGTCGAGTTGAAGCAGAATTTCCCATTTTCATCATGCACATAGTGATCATTATATATATTTTTATTTGAGGATCTTGTGAAGGGCCTGAACAGCTTAATGACATTCGTCCGGTATGCATTTAGGTGTAGACATTATCTCAGGTTAGGAAATAGGATGTTTGGAAATTTTTAGGATGCGGAAATATCATACCATAGTATAATGGCTTCATTATAGTATTACCCCTACCACCGACCAGAAAAAGGGACATACAACAAATGATTCTCAAGGATGGTTTACTCAAAAATTATCGACATTGAGTGAAAAAGTTCTGTTTTATGTTTGCTTTTAAGGAGAAAAGGATGACATTCCTCATACATTTTTTATTTTGCTCGGTACTGTGCTGTCAGCTACTCATAGAAAGTAGTATTTTTAAGCTTGTTTCTCAATGAAAAAATTCTCATTGAAGCGGAGCAGGGCCTCAGATGACTGAAATTGTTATTGGCTTAAAGTAGCTGGGTAATGCTAACCCATTTCTAAATGGGTTGGTGGTGGAATAAATTAAAATGGCTTTTTGCTTATTGGTAACTCCACTGTGTCTTATTGTGGGCTTCATATGCAAACTCCTTCTCACCTCCTTGGGTAGTATAAATGTTTTAAGGTTGAGAATTTTGGAGCAGAGTTGAAGAAACCCAAGCTCCAATGAGGACTATTTCCATTTTGTTGTTTCTTGTAATCCTAGGCCTCATAAACCATAATAAGGTTTATGGTGCTGGTGAGTGTGGAAGATCTTCCCCTGACAGAGAGGCATGGAAACTGGCTCCCTGTGTAACAGCAGCACAGGATGGGAATGCTTTCGTTTCTGACAGGTGCTGTGGTCAAGTGAAAAAATTAGGTCAGAACCCGGCTTGCCTTTGTGCTGCTATGCTTTCTAACACAGCTAAGAGTGCTGGAATCAAGCCAGAAATTGCAATGACCATTCCTAAACGTTGTAACATAGGTGATCGCCCTATCGGTTACAAATATGGAGGTACGTCAAACACTATTATAATTCTTATTTTGATTTTTTTTTTGTTTAACTTAACGTTATTTAAAACAACAGGATGCTTGGTATTGCTGCGAGATATTAAAATAGTATAACTGATTATAAGCAATAGATTTTGAAAGGATTTGTAACTGAATTTCTTCTATATTTGGAAACACTGTTTCATAGTTGATTTTGAAGAATGTATTATGGTACAAAATTCATCGTGGAATCGAAAGTTTTTTCATGTAGCTTATGATCCACTCATGATTTTGAAGCATAATTGATCCTTGAATACCTCCAAAAATTTAACCAAACATGGTGAGAAGAGGGGGGGAAAATCAAATATGTGAGTTCTAGAATTGATTCTAAATCATCCATACAACATCAATATACCAAACAAGGACAGTATTTTCTGTTGGAGAAAAAAATTAATAATTTTATTCCTAAAATTTTAAGTGTTGATCAAATGATCTGGAATTATATAAAGTTACAACTTTGTTTCTAAATAATAATTCGAATAGACAATTTTATTTTTCCCTATAAATTCATATAGGCAATTTGATCTTTTGAATTATTGTATGCAGAGATGAAGTTATATATACAAACTGTTTTATTTAAGAATGAAATTATAACTTTATATAATTAAGGGATAATTTTACCATCGTTTTGTAATTTGAGGAATGACGTTAATTTTGTTGATAAAAAATAGGCCAAATTTAAATTAGAATGTGTTATATGCTGCAAATTTGTGAGATAATGTGAGTAGCATCATCTCTAAATAGCACTATCTTTTCTGTCCGCTGAAATGGAAAGAAAAGACGATGTATTGATTTCCTTTTAACTCCTTGTATGACGGTTCTTCATTCATTCATTTACTTTAATTCAACTCGTTCTTTGGATAAAATCTGCTCCTTTTGCAGCTTATACATTGCCATGAAAGTTGAAGAGAAGAACTTATGTTAGTGGACATGTCGCTCCTATTAGTGGCCTGGTCTTCTGAGTTTGCATTGTAATGGCGTATCTAGTACTTATGCATTGTGATTTGCATGTATTATCGTTGTAACTTGCAAGAAATGAACTTTGTTATTTTGGTAACATATGCTTCTTTTGTCATGTCTTTTAGGGTTAAATATGCATTGTAAAATATCAATACAGAATAAATATAATAATTGATCCTTCATTTGCAGGGAAGTTGGTTATTATATCTTCTAAATTTTATAACCAGTAGTAATAATTCCTTAATTTTGCTTTTGATATAATTATCAGTGCCTTTGTTAATTTTGTAAGGTTAATAACTTGTAAGATTAATTTGAACGAGAAATACTGAGGTGAATTGTTAAACACCCGTTTGAAAATTGAAAACCCATATGCGCGCTGGCTATTGGGTCTTTCTTTCCATCTATACCTTCTCGAAGCTTTTAGAAATAAATGAGGATAAGGATTGCTTGTCGGCAGCTCCATTGTGAAGAGATATGCTTGAAACACGATGGGGATGTTTGTAGCAACCTTTTCCCCAGAAAAAGCGAAGTCAAGGAAGTAACTTGTGCCTTCCGCAATCAAATATTTCATCTACAGTGGGACCCTAGTTTTGAATTGCAGGCCACTGCACACTGCGACCGCAATCCTGCAACCGCATTACAGTGCTATTGCGGTTTTGTACAAATCATGAGTGTGGTGGTGAATTCTATTTGTAACACTATAATGTTGTGTATTATTGCAGCCATAGCAATCACAATATACTATTTTTTTTTCAGAAAATAATATTTAAAATCTTTGACATTTTGTTTGCAAATAAGTTTTATTTGATATGATATAATATTATTTTAAATTAAAAGAACTGATGTCACACTACAAATAAATAATCCGGCAATCACATTACATCGTATTTGTGATTCTTTTAAAAATCATGGGCATGATTGTGAATTCTGGTTGTAACATAGTAATGTTGCGTATTGTTATGGCCGCAACAATGATATTGCACTATTTTTCGGAAAATAATAATAAAAAATTTTGACATTTTACTTGTAAATAAATTTTATTTGATATGACATAATATTATTTTAAATTAACAAAACTGATATCAAATAATAGAATCTAATTGTTATTATATAATTTTAATTATATATTGTATGGATAGAAGAAAATTTCATAGCCATAATATTTGAAACTCGCATTTTTACTTATACAATAATGACAATTATAGTAAATAAATTACAACTGTAATTACAATTTAGTATCCATTGTGGATTGGCCACAACGACTAAAGCTCCGTTTGTTTCATTAGAAAGTATTTTTTATCAGAAAATATCATTTGTATATATATTAATAAAAATATGATATATTATTTATATTGATAATTAAAAAAATAATATCTAAAAGTATAGAAAAGGAGGAAAGTAATTTTTTTTTGAAATAAAAAAAGTTATTTTTTTTAAGTTCTTCATATTTAACATTAAATAAATAAAATACTATCTTTTTATTTTAATATTTTATAACTATATTTTATAAAAAATACTTTTTAATGAAACAAATGGAGCTTTGAATTGTAAGATAGAACTTTGCTTTTCTTATCATATTTATAATTGTTAAATAGATTTGCCTATTTCATCTGCAAACCTATTTATTCAGATCAACGATGAATGGACTATATGGAGTCCGGTTTGCGAAAATTATAAATTTCTTAAATGAGAGTTTGTATCTTAATATTTGTGGATTGTAGGCTGTTTCTTTTTTTTAATAATTTTAAGATTAAAATAATAATTGTAAATTTAAACATCACATATTTAATACATTATTAATCCACACTAACAATTCAAGATTAAATAAATTATAATAAAAGTTCATTAACTTTGAAATTATTAATTTAGAAATAAAATTATTAACTTAGAAATAATTTATTTAAATTGAGTTAAGTTGAAAGACAAAGAGTTAAATTTAAAAGTGAGTATTGAATTAGTTTGTTGAAAATTTATATAATATGTTAATTTAGTTAGAAAATAAAAATGTTAAAAAAAAAAAGAATGTGGACTCATCCGTGAATTGGATTGCTTTATGAACATATTTAAATAAACTTGTATTTTACGAGTCATAATTCATATTTTTTTTAGATTCGTAGACCCGTCTATGGACCTAAATCCACTTCTACTGAAGGAATTAAGAACCAAAAGAAAAGAAGGTTAACAATTTGTTTATTTTTTATTTTTAAAAATATATTTTTTTATGTTTTTAAAAATAAAAGAACCTAATTTGGTAACTATTTTCATAATTTATTTTTAGAAATTACAATAAGAAATGTATAACTTAAAATTAAAAAATAAAAAATAAATTTTTTTAACCTTTTTTATTTTTTATGTTAGTTTTGTAGTTAAATAAAATATTTTTTTATTTATTCCTTTAAACACTCTTTATTATTTATTTTCTTTAAATTTGAAAATAAATTTTAAAAATAAATTTTAAGAACAATTTCCCAAATATATATATATATATATCTGAACAGAATCTAAACTTTTTCATAGAATCTCATAAACTGATATTCGAAGTAACACAGAGGAAGAAGAAAACAGGCACCAGATCGTACAGAAAAATAAATGACGGAGCCGCCGACCATTAATTCTTATTAATATATTAGATCTTCAAGGTGGGAAGTAAAAGAGGAAAAATAAAATAAAGATTAAATTCTCATTTTGATTTTAATATCTGAGAGATGAGAAAAATATTAATTTGGTCTTTATTTAAATTGCTTTCTCAATTTCATCTTCCATATTTTCAATTGTATTTAACCTGATCTGCCGTTAATATTATCTAATAGAATGCCGATGTGCTTTGTTAAAGTCTGACTCGGCCCAAGCAGTTACTGATGTAGATTCCAACCCCTTCATGGCTGTGAAAGGGCACTGTGCAGCCAAAAATGAGGGTTGAATTAGTAACATCAAGCAAATTCTTTTCCTCTTTTAACACCTCCCATGTATAATGGATCCGGTATATTTTCTAAAAAATTTATTGAATAAATTTTGAAAAGGAATAAATATACTATTTTTTTTATTCGACGGTATGGATGCTAATAGAAAAAGTAGTAAAATCTAAAGTAAAAACTTATGCCTTTATTTCTTAAAAAATAATAAAAAAGAGATAAAGTAAAAAAGAAAGCATCCAGATCTTTTGGTTGATAGCAATTCATACGGGAGGGGTTCTACCTTACTCCAAAGGAGGGAAGTAGAAACAAGGAAATGGGACCCATAATAAAATGAGTTCCATCCTTGTTTCTATTTCTCTTTTTTTGAGATTTGTTAATTTATTAATTTTTATAGTTCAAATTTGTTAATTTATTAACGTAAAGAATTGCTATATATAAAGAAAACTTATAGATAATATGCTCATCAATGATGGTATAACTATCATCAAATTGGTTTTTGATTCCCGCATATAATAAAATCCAAATCCGAATTCAAGACGTGAGTTAGGTAAAACCTTTTAAAAAATATTAAGTGCTACCACTTGAACCATATTTTGATTAAAAAAAAAAAAATTCTTTCATGAGAATATAATTATAAATTATTAAAACAGTGAAAACTAATTGATATATTTAATATTAAATATAATAAATTCAGTAAAAGATAATTTTTTTTTAAAATTATTTTCTTTTATTATTATAATTTTATAGATCATTTTTTTATTATGAGGTATAAAGATATGTGATATTCCTTCATTTATATATAAGGAAATAAAATTTTCTTATAAAATTATTTTTCAACAAAAAAAAAAGAGTTGGATATAATATTATTTTGACTATTGAAACTCTAAGTCGGATCACTCCATTGATAGAAGTAAAGAACAAGAATATACATATAATTGAATGAGTTTAACGTATTTTGCCCCAGATTATGCTTTATAGAACAACAATAATATACATATACAAACATATAATCGAACGAGTTTATTGTATTTTGCCCCAGATTATGCTTCACTGGAAGGTTACTAGGGTTGAAGATTCGTAACCAAAGGTTCAAGCCTTTTGCAGGATATAGTTAGTTAAATCCATGGCTAATGTTGATATATATCCCATAAAATAATTAATTGGCTGGGCTTGGTAATTCTTCTTCTTCTACCTTTATTTTTTAAATTTATTTTTATCTTTTATTTACTCCTTTATTCTTCCTTTTCCAACTTTTCTTTGGAGGGCCCTTTTGAGTGCATGAAACATGTATATGGACCATAAAGCCCTGTCGGCTTGAGCCGAAGTGGAAGTGTATGATATACATATATACTATATATTGGTTGATCTATGTTTCTTTAAAAAGATAACTGATTTGGTTTTTTTTAGCATTTAACCAGATTGAGTTCTTTGAAGATAGGTTCTCTTATAAATTAGAAGACTATTTTTTCTCTTAAAACCTTATTATTATTATTATTATTATTATTATTATTATTATTATTCCTTTATCTAATACATCATATGGTGTTATGGCATAAATAAAAGTCGCTTCAAGGATAACTCTACTAGATAAAGTTTTTATCAATAGGAAAGATTGATTGGTTTTGTAAGAAAGGTTAACTATTTCTACATTTGGAAGTTTATGAGCAATTTGGGAAAAAAACCATTAGTAGACCTAAGGTGCTCTTTGGTTTTTTCAAAGAATTTGATGGGTACTAATCCTTCTTATATATAGTTTAAATTGACACTTATATAAAAAAGAATAATAGTTTTTATTTCCTAATCATCCTTAATTAATTTGATAGGGATATAATATTTCTAGATAGGTCTCTTAGAGATAAATCCTAAGAACTTATTTTCCTCCTTTTCAAATTCCTTTTTAGCTGAATCTTGTTGGAGGTTGGAGAGAACTAAATTATGTAGTGCTTGTTGTTTCCTAATTCTTTAATTTATGTTTTAAGGAGATCATAAATCTTACAAAGTTATTTGTTTACTATTTTCTGATTTAAATCTATCCAAAATATCTTTGAAGTTATACCCACTTACTACAAAAGGTATCTAGGAAGGTGAGGATTTGTCTAAGTTTTGTTTGGATTTCTAAAGATAATCTTTCTTTTATTTATTATCAGGTAGGTTGTTGATAACATCCAAAAAGAATCTTGTGCTTTGGTAAGAGTATTTATTTGTTTTTTTTTATGACGATTCCTTTATTTTTGAAAAAGTTTCATCATCATGTGGGAGTTGTATTGCTTCTCGAACCTAATCAATTTTTGCTGAAAACCCTTCTAATTTAAATAAATCTTCAACAAGTAGATTGCTTATTTGATTGAGAATGTTCTCATCAAGTTCAAAATTTCCAATTTTCCTATTTAGTCTACAATATTTGGCTATATTACTTGACTTGTTACAGCTAAAACAACCTAATCAAGTATCTTGATTTGGTGGAGGAGAAATGTTGGTTTTTAGATTGAATGCTTAGGGAAAAGGAGAAATGTTAGGTTCAACTCAAATTTAAATTGTTATCAATTATTGATTGTATCAAATTATGGATTATTTTTGTATTCAAGTTAATTTTTTAAGTTTAAGTAGAATTCGGTTTACTTGCAAACCAAGTAATTTAAGGTATAAATATTGGTATTGCCTAAAACACTTGAGATATAAGAAAGAAGTGAGGTAAGTACTTATAGGGTTATGTAAGAACATTTATAAAGGTATAAGAGAGATGTAGGGATAATAATTAGGAAGTTATAAGATAATGATTGAAAATCTCGACACACATTATTTTGTAATCTTTTAACAATGTCATGGATCTTTTCTCATTTGTAATCTTTTCTTTAAAGTTTTGAATTTTTCATATTAAATTTTTCGTATACTTTATTGTACTACTCTAATTAATTTAATTTCTTAATATTTGTATGTTTGGAGTAGGGATATTTTTTTCAACAATTGGTGTCGGAGCATGTTTGATTTTGTGTAAGAGTGTAATCTAAGAGAGCAAGAGCCTAATTTGATGGATGAAGTTGATAGTGATGCAATGATAATGTAAAAAGTTTATGCCTATTCATAAAAGTGCTTATAAGTTTAGTGTTCCTTGTAGATTTCTTAGATTCCTGTAGATAAAAAGGTTGTCCAATGAAACTTGTGATACTTGATTGACAAAAAGTTACTTAATAAACAGTTAATTGCTACAATTTGAAGAAATTACAATGATGGAGCACTCTTGTAGTTGGTGCTTTATGATTGGTCTTATTTGGCAATAGTTGAAGCATGAAGGTGTTTACAAGTTTAGTATTCCTGTAGATTTGAAATATTCCTACAAATGAGAAGGTTGTCTAATAAAACTTGTGGCACTTGATTGAGGAAAAGTTATTTAATAAGAAGATAGTTGTTATAATTTGAAGAAATTACAATGATTAAAAACTCTTATAGTTAATGCTCCATGATTGGTCTTGTTTGACAATAATTGAAATATAAAGATTTATGAAGATGATAGAATTTTTATCAAGATAGAGATAATTAAGTTTACTCACGTTTAAATTATTATCAATTATTGATTATTTCATATTATGGGTTATTTTCCTATTGAAGTTAATTTTTTAAGTTAGAAAAGGATTGAAATTATTTGCTAATCAAGTAATTTTGAGTATAAATATTTACATTAGCCAATGGTTTGAAGTATGAAAAAGATGCGAGTTGTGTACCTATGGGGTTTATGTGAGAACTATCATAAAAGTATAAGGAACATGTAGGGATGATAGTTAAGAAGTTATAAGGTAATGATTGAGAATTTTCACATATATTATCATGTAATATTTTAATAATATAGTAGATCTTTTCTTGTCAATTTATGATTTTTCTCTAAAAATTTGAAAATTTTCACATTAAATTATTTGTATACTTTATTATGCTACTATGATTAATTTAATTACCTAATGCTTGAAAGTTTTGAATATAAATATTTTTCCCAGCAAGAAAATCATAATTAGTTCTTCTGGATGACTGAAATATGAACTTGAACCTCATTTCAACTACTTGCTAAGTGGTTATATGTATTAGCCCATTAATGAAATGAATCGCCTAATTTTATGTATTTTTGTATGCTCTTAGTTGTAGTTTAAATATTGATAATGTTTAATTGACGTGATGTCATATGTTTGTGGAGTACTTAGGCCAAAAACAAGCATTTTGGTAACTTTGTGCTAGAGGTGGGCAGAATGGGCTGACCCGCCCGAACCCAATTTAAAAAATTAGATCGGATCCACCAAGTTCGGGCAGGCCCAAAATTAGGTTAGAAAAAGAAATAAAACGGGTCCATTTGGTCGGGTTCGGGTTGAAGCTTTTGGACCTATTTAAACCCAGACCCTAACCTGAATAATGAGCAATGCTGCCATAAGCTAGTAAGTTTTGGTTTGCCTCTCTCCATAGATTCCGTGCATCATCCGAGCTTATGGCGCTAAAACTAACAAGTTTTCCCACGTTTTACCCCCATTTTTTTTAATCCTGCACCTTTTTTTAAACCACTTTCCTCTTGATCTTTGTTCTCCTAATTGGCTCTTGATTTTATTTTTTTAATTGATCATGAGCATCGTACTCTGAACAGTGATAAAGATTAAGAGAGAGAATGGCAGATCCACAGCCTAGAACCTCCAGAAGGAGAAGAGGTAGAGGAGCTGAGTCCTCTGCCCGTGCTAGAGTATTGAAACGCTTAAAAGCTCTTCACAGTGGTGGTCGCCATTCCAATGGTGATGGATTTCAAATCAAGTTGGAAAATCCTATATATGACATGGTTGCTGAGGATGAGTATGATGCCCTGGTTGCCAAGCGCTAGGAAAAAGCGAGAGGCTTCATCGTTGATGATGATTGCCTTGGCTATAGCGACGAAGGCGAGGGGGAGTATTGGTCACAAGCCGGATTAACTTTTTCGTCCGATGAATTAGATGGTGAGTTGAAAAGGCGGAAAAGGAAGAAGGTGGAAATGAAAAATCCACGGCCTAAAAAATCAAGGTATTCCTTATTGGCAATAGCGACGATCATGGGAGGGCATAAATTGTCATCGATGTTCACTTCGTCAGTTTTTAAGAAAAGCAAAGACAATGAGGCTAAGGGTTTTTCTTGTGATAGTATTGTTCATAATGTTATTGCGGAGTTTGCACCGGATGAGGGTGACAGACAAAGGGGTAGAAGGCATAGAAGGGGGAAAACAAAAACAAAACCTGAAAACTTGCAAGTACCCGCCTGATGCGAAATAACCCAATATCAACCCGAACAATTGGGTTCTTTTCATACTTGGTCGATCCCGGGTCCAGCAGTTTTAACCCGAAGTGCTTTGGGTTGGGTGCCCGAAATATCAAAACCCGCTCGAACTTGATCCGAGCTCACCCCTACTTCTGGCTATTGGAAAAAAAAATTGGACTGGATTGCTCCACATGAACAAAACCAACATTTTCTATTTGCATAGATTTGTCCTTCAACATTGAGAAAAATCGGGTCCAACAATTAACTAGCGCGGTTATTGCTAGTTGATTGGGTTGGATCCTGTCACCCGACCCGACCTGACCTGTCCGATTTCTTGCCCAACTTTTCGTAACGTGAGAGAATTCACAAACAAGAGGAGAAAGATATTTTATATTAGTGATAGTGAGGTACTACAATACAAGTGCCCAAGATGGGACATCGAAGACAAACAATAAAGTTGAGGGTACATAAACTAAAATCTAACTATAGCCAGTCAGACCCCAACATAAGAAACCTTTTGTTTACAAGACTAAGCAGTGTGCGCGTATGTAGGATTTGCTTTATCTATCTGAGACAAAAAGGACCCAAATGTGTTGCTGACCATAGCCATTCTCACTATATATATGCCTTTATTTGATCCACACGGTTTACTAAAACTACAGATACCATGCATTGTTCACTGCATCCTGCAATGTTTTCAACAAATTATATCAGATAAGATAATCAAAGTCAAAAAAGATGTTGAAGCTAAGATCAATCAGATAATTGCTTTTGGACTTCTATGTTTGGAATTTCGTTGTACTTGGCATGATTCGTATCATTAGCACTGCAGATAATCATTAAACAAAGGAAAAGTGATTAATTCTTGACTTCTTTTTGACTAATAAGGTAGATTCTTTGATTCATCAAGAAGTTATCACCCATAACGTTTTCACACTTGTGATTCATGCATGCATCTGATGATGTCTCAAGCAAAGGTAGAATTAGAATGGATTTAAACTTTGATTCATTGATTGTGTGAAATAATTTAATACTATAATTTATTCATATCTTGTTACATCAATAAAAATAATTAAAATATATTTATAACATTATTTTTTATTCATTCATAATATAAAAATAATGTATTAACAGTAAATCAAATTTAAATTGAAGTAAAATGCTATGATTTGTCAATTAATGATCAAAATGTTTTATCTTTGAGGACGTATTAATTTTTGATATTAGATTGCACTCATTTACAGTATGAAATCGGAAAAGAAAAAGGGGTGGGGGTGGGGGGGGGGGGAAGGAGATCAGGAGCAAGGAGAAGTAATTTGGTTACCTGATTAACAGGAGGTGAGATTTTACACTACAACAGAGGAAATCAGTAATACAGGGAACCTGCAAATACATATATTATTATTATTTTTTGTTAAATTGAACTAAAGTTAATATTGGTAATTTTAAAAAATTTTATTTAACTGTAATTGCATTTACACGAAAATGCATAAAACACTGCTATTTATCCCCTATGGTCGGTTGAGTTGAGAATTTAGCACATGATTAATTTAATCATGAAAAAAGCGGCTGCTTATATAAAAATAGAAATATTATATGCATTGACAATACGATTCAAAATTAAATTATGAATAAAAATTAAAGGTTATTATTAAATATAAGATGTCAAAATAAGTTTATAGATTCAATTTAATAATATAAATATTTCAAAATTCAATTTGAGTTCTTATTTTTAATATCTATAATATTTTTAGTATAAAAATAGTGAACAATTGTAGTCAGCTTTTTCTAAAATATAACTTAATTATATTCATATTTCTCAATTTTTATAACCATTATTCACTTATTTCTAATCTATTTTGAAATTATATTCATCTCCTTTAACATTAGAAAATATAGGAGATGAGTATATATTTTTAAGGGGAAATTTTTGCATACTATTTTAAGTTGAGGTATTATGCATATAACCAATCACAAATTTAATGATATATATATATTTTTTGTAAAACTCACAATATTTTATATAAAGTATATCATTTTTTTATAATAGCATAAATTATGAGAGTGCAACTGTTCACATAAAATTTACAATTTTTTCATTAAATATTGTAACACAAAACTGTTATTACATGATTTCATGAAAAAAAATCATAAACTTCATATAAAATGTTGAGAGAACTTGTAAAATTGCATGTATACTACATCTACAGAAGAATGATCCATTTTTAGAATGAGAAGAATGAAAATATAATTGATTAGATTAAGTATTAGAATGGCACATGCTACTTACATTCCCTCAGAGGGGAATGGTTATTCATTCTCTAATATTTTAAGCTTAATTTGCTAAAAAATAATTATAGCAAGAAGTGACAAAAAAACTTTATCTATCATTTTGAGGACTATGGTACCTTGCCACCAGTTCCCCCTTGAAGCGCTGTTGGAATTGTTGCCATTGGGATCATCATCTTCTGTGTCTTTCTTCTTGAACTGTAAATTTGAGATCATAATCTCAGATCTTGAACGAACAACATAAAATTATAAGCCACAAATTCTAGTTCCTACATTTTGCTCTAACATTTGACTCACAAATGTCCAATGCTTGTGTCATTTAAATATTTCTGCATGCTTGATTCAATGAAAATCTTTCTTTCTAAGCATAAAATGACATTCTTTTAGGTCGGCAAAACTGTTACTGAAAAGCAAGGTATGTAATATTCATAATTAAGAAAGGTAATTTATTATTCATGATCAACAATTCATTTATTTTTTAAAAGATAATTTTTGTAAGAATATTATATTTTTTATATAAATAAAAGAATATTATATATCTTTGTATCTTATCATTAAAAAAATGAGTAGAAGAAAATAATTTACTCTTTAAAAAAGAGAAAAATTTCTTTCATACAATTCATTATATTCAATATTAAATATATCAATTATTTTCTATCATATTAATAATATATAATTATATTTATATGAAAAATATTTTTTTATTGAAACAAATAGAATCTGAGCCAAAATCTCAGAGATAATGAAAATTTACTCTAAGATGATCGTAATCATGAATCATAGTTTCCATCATCTTTAATTAATCAACTAATAAAAAACCTTAATATTTGTTGAAAAGACATTTAGGCAAGATTCAAATAAGGTAGGTTTTTCCGGACAACAACATTATCAAGTAGTTGTGTCAACTCGCTAGGTGGGAGAATAACGGCGAAATATTCAAATTAGTATATTGAAATTTTCAATTCAAAATTTTTTATCCTTAATATTGAAAAAGCAAGTGCTAGCAGCGTTTAAAAGCTTAGAACAAAATAAAAATAGAAATGATTTTACAATTAACAAATGTTATGGAATTTGGTATGATAACAACATTATCATTGGAGAACTCAATTTTTTAGTCAAACACAAATTGTGTACAAAGAATGAAAATGTTAAGATTTGAGACACATCGATAGGGCTCACTGTGTGGGGGGATTCGGTGGTCCTGGTCCTGGGAGAGTAGTTTTCTTGACCACCGTAGTAGATTGATGAGCTATAATAGCTGGGCTCCACTGTCTCGTTCTGATAATTGGTACCACCGCTGTTCTTCCCACCACTGCCCTCACCTTTGTGATTTCCTGTTATATCATGAAAGGAATCCAACTTCTCAAACACTCCCAAATAATCCCATACACTCAAATGAGTTAATTTTATGTTTCAAGCACATGGACAAGCAAGCTTCAACAACAAGAAGCAATGTTATATTTGTTGTATTCATTAAAAATGAGATTTAAAATTAAATTTTAAAATATAAATTAATAATAATTATTTAATATAGAATAATAAAATGAATTTGTAAAATTCAATATATTGAATATAAAAAATTTTAAATTTAATTTTAAATTTCATTTTTTAAATACGTAACATTTTTAATCAACAAAATTTATGCGTGGAGGAAATGCATGAAGCGAGAACATTATTCTTACACAAAAATAAGAGAAATGATTCGTGTCCATCAAATCTTATATTAATAATTAAAATTATATAATCAATCAATGCATAATTTAATAATCACAATTTATTCTTCTTATTCAATATTTTTCTATATATTTTTTTGAGCTAATTTTAAATTGATACTATATATTTATTAATCATAGTAATCTAACAGGTGTTGAGAAGAATAATATGGAAATTGAATAAAGGAAAATTCCAAAGGAACCTGGTGCTGCTCCAAAGTTTGTGTATCCCACCTCTTGCTTCCTTGGGTCTCTTCCTCCAACCTTAAAGTTAGAAATGGGCAAAGAGTTTCAGTGGACTTGATATTATCAATAAGAAATCTAAAATAGGTATATTCTATATATAACCCGGAGCCTGTCTGCTCTAATCACAAGTTATATCCAACAATACTTCGGCATTTGTTCTCTCTCTTTTTTTTTTTTTGGGTGCAAGATCAATTTTTTTTCTGAAACAATCTATATAAGAACTTTGCGAAATAAAATTTACAACTGTGATAATAATATTGTAGTGTAATTTAAAAAAAATACAGAGTTTTTTTGAAAAAAATACATTCTTTAATTATGAACTTCGAAAAGTTATTCACAAAAACTTATAACCTCAACTAAAAATCTTGCAGTTATATCTAATTTGTGAAGGTTTGACTAGTTATACGAAATCTTAAACGGCAAATAGACTTAAATTTATGCCCTTCAACCAAATTATCCAAACTCTTTACCATTAACCTACCATTTAGTTGCTTAATATATAAATCCTGCCGAATGAAAAGATAAAAAATTAATAATTTTAGTTATTAAAAATTCGAATCCAATGTTTAATCAGTGTGGACCATCAATTTAATTATTTATAATATAGAAATCTAAAAATACAAATTTATACAAAATTAATAAAAATACATATTAAATAAATAAAATGATAATAAATTCATATTATAATTCATCAAAATATTATAATAAAAAAGAAATGATTTAATTTTAATAAGTTAGTATTTTTTTACAAGTCAACGATTTAATATAATACAATAATTCAATTGAATAATTAAAAAACAACCAATTGAATCGATTTTTTACTAATTCATCTATATATCTATATAATTGGCGTGATCCACAAATCAATCACTAATTTACTAATCTATTAATTGAATCAGTTGGATATGGATTTTATTAGTGTACTATAAACTAGTGAATTATTTTCTTCCCTCCAAACCACCACAATTGAGCCATTATTTACACGAAAAGCATGCCCTGGCAAGTAAAAGATCACATATAATTTAATACCAAAAAAAAAAGAGGAAAGATTCAGAAAAGAATGAAAAACTTCATTAATTAAGAGCAGAAAAGAATCAAAACTAAAAAATATATATATAAGATAAAAAGAGATGTGGTAGAAAGTGATGCATACAGTGGATGGAGGAGGGAAAATGGAGCCAAACAAGGTGGTCGAGGAAGAAGAAGAGGAAGAAGAATCCTTTGGACCAAAAAGATGATCAAAATTCACAGTCGAAGAAGAAGAGCCTCCTGGTTGCTTCTTGTTGTTGTCCATTTCTGTCTAAGCAGAGATAGATAAGTAGGCTTTTTGTTTTGAGAGCTTTCTTTGTCAACCAACGAACAAAACTGCCACTTCGATGAGATATATCCCCAATAACGACCAAAGATCAGATAAGATTTGCACAGAGAAAGAGAGAGCAAATAGATAACAAGAGCAGGCAGAAGATAGCACGTGAAGAAGATAGCTGATGGGCAACTGCAAATGGAGCTTTGGCCTATTTATAAGCCCCAAAAATGGACAAATTCAGAAATTCTCACCAATTCCGAGTTTTAACCGTGTTCTTTATATATATTTTTGCGTTAATTAAATAAAATTATACTTTCCCATTTCTTTTTATTTTGTTATGGTAAATATATAAAGGTCAGAAAAAATAGTAAATAATTTTAATTAAAAAATGAATTGTGATTCATCCTAAAGTTAACTAATATGTGAAATCGTTGAGTATTCGTTAAGATAATAAAGTAATATTTGATAAAAACTAACAAATATAATTTTAATTTTTTATAATAAACCACAAAATGATTTTACTAAAATTACGATTATAAAGGTACGGAGAGTAATAATATAGAAGTGATTGGATATGTATAATAAAATTTTATACTTAATTGTTGAGAGTCTCTGGTTTAGTGATTGTCATTGTTTTTTAAGGATTTTATGCGTTTTTTACCTTTAAAATTCGATTCTTAATTTATATAAATATCTAATAATTTAATTATTTTTATTGCTATAGAAAAAATTTTATACCTAATTTCAATTATGATTCGAAATTGGAAATGGTAATCATGATCATGATTGGTTGTTAGAATTAATAAAATTATAAAAAAAGTATATAATTATTATAAATTATAAAATAAAATAAAAAACATAATTGCAAAGAATATCATAATTACGATTATGATATTGCCACGAAGCGGCAAGCAATTGATTAATTTTTCTATTTTTTAATATTTTCAATATTATTTTATAAATAATTTAATGAAATACATAATTTACAAAATTTAATTTAGTTACATGTCATAGCGTGAGAATTTTTCCCTAGACACGCCGCTCCCCATGTGCCGCCATTCAATTCCAATTCCCATTCCCTCAGTACCTATATCTCCTTGACACGTGGATGTGTTTCGGCCTTAAGTGGATGAGAAGTTTTACTTTACTTCTTAAGTAATAATTTTTTTATGAAAAAAATACGGACAAAACTTAAAAGAGAGAATATATAGTCTGTTCACTTGGGTCCTCACTTGTGTGTATCATTTTTCTTGAAAAAATTTACTTTCAAAAATAAAATAAATTGAAAAGTAATTCTATATGAAGTTCAAGTTTCAACAAAATTAAATACTTAAATAAATCATACACATTGCCAGAAGATGATCTTAATTATATTCATTTTTTTAAAAATATATATTTATTATCTTATTTTTTAAAAGTAAAAAGAGATGAATTTATATTTAAAATAGGAGGAAAAACGAATCATTAAATAATAGAGAAAAAGAGATGTAAATATATAAAAAAAAGATAAATGTAAATTTCTAAAAATAAGAAAATGCGCATAACTATACTAAATTTTAAGAAATATGAATGAAAATTTCCTCTAAATATTTTTATTATTAGATTATTTATTTTGCCGTGAATTTTCTGTTGTTAATTTGAATTGTTAAATTCAAGATCCGAAACAAAAATAATCCTTCTTAAAAGCCCAAACCCCTTTCAAATAGTCTTAAAATAAAATGTCCCAATGTGTAGAACTGCTAGAAAGAGCTAAAATCTGCGGGCAAACACGATTATTTGCATGCTTTCACGAATTTGAATTTTTTAAAATAGAGGCTCATTTATATGTGAACTTAATTTCACCTGATTGCGATTCAAGTAATTCGATTTGTGGAAAGATTGAGTCAGCCTGCATTTAATTTTTAATTTTTAAATTTTTTATTTTTATATAAATTTAAATTCTCGATTTAAAGAAAATTTTGCTCCTCTTTATCATTTTTTATTATATAAGATTTATTATAAATTAATTATAAATAATATTTTTTAAAATTATATATGAATATTAAAAATATTATTATTCATTTATGAATAGATATATATTAGTTTTAAAATATTTTTCAATTTATTAACTGACTATTGGTTCGAGTAGCAAGGAGTTCAGCACCTCTCAAATAAGGTTTCGGCTTTGAACTTTGTGGATGGAACAGATGGTGTTAGGAGAGCTTACTCCCATATTAGACCCGACCCGAATCTGGATTAGTCAGCAGCTCAACGCGGCCTGCTGAATACCGAGTGATTATCTAAAAAAAATATTTCTCAATTTTTTATTATTTAAAAATTAAAACATTTTAGAATTGAAGAGATCTACGGGTGGGCCCACTTAACCACATGCTACATTGGATAATATTAAGACTTTCAATTTTATAGTTTACATAATTTATGGATCAATTTACGAATCGCTAGATTGGCTTATTTCCTAATTCTACCAAAGTGTCGGGAGCGTGTCTACTGAATACATGGTCAGAATAGTTAATTGGTTTACATGAATTACAACGTGGTATATTTGTTAATTGATATGATACAGTGATGGAATACTTTTATTTTAAGAAATATTAATTTTTGATAAACATAATTAATACATGTCAAATTCATACAATTTTTTTACTTGAATAGGATAATAAGCATATTAATCAATTGAGAATTTATAGATATAATTATTTTAATCACATAATCAGTAACAGTAGATTATTTATCTGTAAATTTTTTAAAATTTGAAAAAATATGTAATTTTTTATGGATATATATATATATATATATATATATATATCAATGCAAATTGAAGAGTATTTTATGTGTATGATGTACCTAATTTAACATACTAACTAAACCTATTTCACAAATTAAAGTTTTAATAAACATGTATCTTGTACTTTTATCTGTATCTTACATTCTTACCTTGTGATATTCTGCGAAGTAAACAACATATATATAGAGTGCATTTAGTTGTGAATTCTAAATTTGTTAAAAGTAAAATACACAATTAGTTATGGATATTAAATCATGTTTTTATTAATATATTTCATCTCATTTATTTAATGGCTATATTTTTTAAGGTATTATTTAACACATCATTATAAAATTTGATAATATATGATAAATTATATAATAAAATATATAATATAATTGAGAATTTCATATGAATTATATAACTTATTCAAAAACTTTCTCTTATATGTTAAATTCTCTATAAGGCTATCTATTTTCTAAAGGAAAAAATAAAGGCCGATAAGTAGTATTAAGATAAATTCTAAATTTTAAAATTTAAAAATTTATTTTAAATCTTCTCTTACATATTTTTTATAAAATCAAAATTAAAAAAATTCTTTTATGTTGACACTTGTAATTTGATCTATTTTTTTTTATTTTTAGTTGATAATATTATATTATGTTCATGATATTTATAGATATTGTATATTATTTTTAAAATATTTTTTAAGGTTTTACATAAAGTATATATAAAATTTTATATTCTTAAATTAATCTAATATTTTTTTACTAATTTATTACACATATATCGCACATACATGTTTGTATTTTTGTATGTGTGTTGGTGAAGTATTTTTTTTTATTTTATTACAATAATGTAAGTTTTTACTTTATATATATTATCATTTTTTTAAGTTATTGTTGCTTAAGGACTTTTTAGTCTAATTATCTACTTCAATTTCATTTAATACAATTTTATTATTTTTTATATATAAATATATTGTAATTAAATTAATTATGTTTAGGTCTAGATATTCCTATATATCATGGCAACAAGAAAAAGATTGAATGATTTTATATAAACTTTTAGTCACATATAATAATAGATAAAACAATATATAATATTACCTTAGTATACTATTTAATAATCCCATAATATCCTATGTGAAGTGCCAAACAAGGTCTAATTATCTTAGTATTTGTATACACAACTGGACATAGTTAATGAAATGGATTTAAATTTTATTTATTATCAATATTAATTAATTTTATATTATTACTTATTAATATGTTATTATATTAATAAAAAATTATTAAATTTTTTATTATGATTAAAATTTTTAATTATTATATTTGTAATGATATATCTTCTCTTTGTTTATTAATAAAATAAAATATTTTATTCTAATAATAAATTAAATTTAAACTTCAATTGAAATTAACTTCGTTTATTTTGGTAAAAGATTTTTCTTCAATATAATGGTAAAATGATAAAATAAAAAATATTCTATTTATTAAATATTAAATATAAAAATTTTTAAAAAATAATTTTTTAAAATAATTTATTTTTTATTGAATGATTATAAATATTATTTTTAGTAATAATTATAAATAATATATCAATCTTTTTATGAATATATGTATAAAATATTTTGCTACGAGAAATATTTTATAATAAAATAAACATTCAAAATTAAGAATCGCCGAATTACACGGTGTCAGACCAAACCGATTGTGCCACATGGTTCACACGTACATCTTTGGGCTTTTTCGTTATGCTATTTTGCGTCTCTCGAGGAAGTGTAGAAGTTTCGCAAAGGAGACATAACGGATAGGATAATGGATAAGGTGTCGGTTTTATGATCAACGTTGACTTTTAGACAAATGTCGTGCTTTTTCAAACATTAATCTAATAAATTATTTATCCTTTATACCGGCCATCCTATGCTATCTTTCAATCTTATCTTATCTTATACTAATCGGATTAAAATTATTCAACTTCATTGGTTAAGCATTTTTTTTCATTGATTAACCCTATGTTGGGTAAAATAAAAAAATGAAGAGAAAACAAAGTTCAAATTCAAAATTTTCGTTTATTTGATTTGAAAGAAAAATGAAATGGAGTAATTTGTGATGATTATATCTCCACGTATTAATATTTTAAAACTTTTCTTCCCTCTATTTTTTATTTTAATTAATTTTTAAAATTCTTCTTCCTTTTTTTTTTCTCACACTCCTTCTCACCAAACATAGAGTAAGCAATTAAGGGTAGATTTTTTTACAATTTAAGAAACAAGAAAATTTATTTGGGAATGAAATTTTAGAATTTATTTTTTGAAAAATTATAATTTTAAATATATAACTCAAAAATTAAAAAATAAAAATAATTTTGTATATTTTCTTAACTTATTCTCTTATTTTTAATATCAATTTTATTATTAAATAAAATAATTTCTTATTTTCAATACTAATCATCTTCTATTCTTTATTTTTCTTTCATCCAAAAATAATTTTTAAAAATAAAAAATATGTTTAAAAATTGAAAATAATTTTTAAGAATAAAAAAATAAAAACTTATACAAACCCACCTAAATTTCTTTTTTCTAACTAGATTTCTAATTATTTATTGTTTGGTCCATGTAAATTTACAATAACATGGGGCAGTACTGGTTGAATATTCCCACCATCTCTTTTTATCAGTCATTTTGGGAAAAAATTTATACCTTTTTTTATTTATCATTTTAGAAATTCAATAAGGTATTAATTTTTTCCAATTTTACTACTCCCTCTATTTTTTCTAATGTTATTTTAAAGAAAAAAATTGTTTATATTTATTTGTCTATTTATCTATCATTTTTAAAAATTAAAATTATATTTATTATTTTTTCAAATATTACCCTTAAATAAATTCCTAACATCATTACTTCATTTTAATAGAAGATATATTGATAAATTATATCTCATCTCTTTTAAAATTAAGGTTATTTATTATCTTTCTTAATATTTATATATAAATTTTAAATGGTACTTAAAAAGAATGAAGATGATACTCTTTATTTCTAACAAATGCTTAATTATTTTATACATTAATTTTAAAATATTTTAATAAATTTATTTTATTATGCTTCTCTCTTCATTTTTAAATATAATGGAGTTTGTAATTAAAATATCTTCATCCAATAATGAGGTGTAACTACCTCACTATGTTTTTAGGAACTTAAACGCATCATAAATTAATGATGAAGTAAATTTTGATTATTAAACTAAAAAGTAACTTTGAAAATTATAATAATAAATATAAATATAATAGAATAATTATGAATTAAGATTTTTAATCTTTGTAAAGCAGTTTTAAGTGACACTATGAAAAGTGACAGCCGGGGATAACTAACTTTAAAACTTTTACCGTTATTTAGTTAGAGTTTTGAAATTTTTAATGTGATAATAATTATGATTAAACTAAAAGTTATTCTAGAAAAAACTTTTATTCAGTAAAGATTTATTAAGAGAAACATCAATATTTTGTATTCTAGTTAATTCCAATTCTTCCTTTCAGTAATTTTAATTTATCTATATGTTTTGTTATTTTTTCAGTTATATAATAATAAATAATATTTTTTATATCATCAAATTAATAATAGAACAATAAATTATCAAATAATAATGCCAAATATAAAAAACCTGTGTAAAATCAATTAACAATAATAAATATATTTATTCATACTAAATTTATTAAATAATTCCTTATATTGATTTTTCTGAGGAGTAAACGTTTCATCCTTTGTTTCGTAAAAGAAATCTTACAGAATAAATAATTCCTTCACAATTCCTCCAAAATTGAGATTACTGTAGTTATAGGATTGCCTCATCTAAGGTACAATATGAAGTTTAGAAGTTAAAATAAGATATCACATAATTTTTTATGAAAATATTAAGAATTCAAAATTTAATAAATAATAAATAATTATAATTAAAAATAATTTTTAAATTTATAAATATTCACTCCTTTTATTTTTTATTAAAAATTATGATAACTCATTTTATTGTCTAAAATTTATATTGCACTTCATGTAGTCTGGATCTACAGTGTTCTAGGAACTGGATTGGAAATGGTACCACGAAGCAGCAAACTCGGCGGTCTATATGGTGGAGAATCTGGGCTTAAAGGTTGTTTTCTTTTATTGGTCCACGCCTTTGGAGACAAAGTGAGTTATCCCCAATCTGTGTGGTCTCCCTTGGGGGAATAACCAAGGACTTGATTCCATGAAACGGGGAAGCCTGTCAATTGAAAGAATATCTTTAGATATCATAACGATTATACAAACAATTGATGTAATAAATATTTATAATTGAAGTTTTAAGTTTGTTTGTAAATAAAAAATTATTTTTGAACGATTTTAAATACAGATTTAGATTTGTTTTTACCTTCTTTTTGGTATTTTTTATTTAATAATTTATTATAAAAGCATAAGCAAATGAGTAAGGAGGAATAATTATTCAAACTTATATTATAATTTTATTTCTTTTTAAGTCATTACATATATACGTGCGTATATGTTTGTATTTGTATAATCCATAAACAACCTATGCAAAATCTCCAATAAAAAATTAATAAACAAATATTAAATATTTATATCAATGCACAAAACTTACAGCAAAATCACTATATATCAAAATAATCATTCCCAATGCAAACTCCAATTTGTTACTCAAACTCAAATTATTGTATATTACATATACAATATATACAGTAAGAAAATTTGATAAACTGAACTCTCATGTTATTAATTACTATGGAGGGGATCTTTATTCTTGGAATAGGTGTAGAGAGGATTCTATCTTGTAGTGGCAAAAGGCAAGTATTTGAAAAAAAATTGTAATATTTTTAAATGTGCCAAATGGGATATTTGTATTTAAATTCAACCTAAATTTTGGAATTAGACAATAGAGGTAAGAGTATTATTGAAATGGTTAAAATAGAGAGTGCAAATGAAATTTGTAGGCAATATGTAGAACATTAGATATTAGTTATGAATCTAAAACCAATATTTAAGATATTACTTTTGAAATTAGTTAAGTACAAAATTAACGCATAAATATTTTATATTTTTCAAAGAAACTTTTGAAATATCTTTTAAATGATGATTTCATAAATAATTGATGTCTTAAATTTTCATTATTTCACAAACATCGTAAATGCCATGAATTTAAACATTAATTAATTCTAAAATTGACATATCAAAATTTAATCTTCTCATTAGAGACTATTAGACTATCTTTAATCATCGATTTTGTTAACAACCAATGTAATATAAATTTGAAACTTTTTTATTTTAGTTGCACAATCTACAATTAAATTACAAATTTAATAGAAAACTACAATTAGTTTAATTATCACTGAACATTTTATTTTAAAAGTATAATCAAATGAGAAAAGAACAAACAATTTTGCAAATTTAATTGTAATTGAATAGTTTATTATAAAAATATATTTAGATGAAAAAAAAGTAAATAATTTAGTAAATTAATTTATTCTAACATTTTATCTCTTTCAAAATCATTACATCTAATTGTATTTAGTAAAACAATCCACACATACAAAAATTACCCTAGATTATTAATAAATTTCTGCAAATTTATATTATGATTTTATTTCCTTCCAAATCATTATGTATTCCATAAAATGATCTACACAAAACTACATTAAATCATTAATATAGAAAAAAATAAATGTTTACACCAATACACAAAAATTATAGCAAAATCATCATCCTTAATGGAAATTCCTATTTGTTGCTCAATATCTCCATTTTAATCATAAAAGTATGCATAGAAAAATTAAAGATAGTTCAGTTCTTCCATACAAACTCTAACGATTAAAGTGAAAGATCACTGAAATATTAGAAAGTGAAATGTCAAAAATATCTCATGTGGAAGATCTCATCAGAATATTAAACAATGATAATGAACAATAGAAGCATCTTATCATGGACCTTAATATCTCCTACTCGATCTCAAAATATTTAAAAATAAAAGATATAAAAGTTTTGGATAAGGTGCTTCCACCAGATACAAAGTATTTTTATTCATTAATCTAAACACAAACACAAAAAAAATGTAAGCAAAATTTATAATAAGTGCGAAAAATAATGGACGTCAATTTATTAACATAAGGTTGACATACAATGGACATTAGTTATTAATGCAAGGTTAACATCTTGTGTTTCATAATTTTCAAAGCAAGTAATGATGGTCATATCTTTTAATGTTAGTTAAGTTTAAAATTGATATGTGAACTTTTCACATTTCTTTAGTGATGCTTCAAATGTCTTTTTAGATAATGATTAAAAAGAACACTAATAGCTTAAGTTTTTAAGCAAAACTATAAACATCAATTATTATTAAACCCAACATAGTAAGTTTTCCACTAATTTCAAAAAAAATACTATTGCATTAACTTAGGCATCAATCATAGTTGATGTCTATCATTTTAAGTTTTTATATAATTTAAAAAATATTACTACATTAAAAGAGATATTAGTGATAGTGGTAACTAACATTTATCTACACATAATGATTAATTGTTTTGTAGTAGTGTAAGTGTTACATCCCAAATGTTATAGAATTTTATTAAAATTATTTACTTATTAAATCTATACTCGTTTGATACTTAGGAAAAATATTGTGAATTGGTTTAGAGTAAGTGATTAATTATAAAATATGGAATTGTATTATGAAAAGAGGTGGAATTAAGTTAAACATAAGTTAGTGTGAAGTTAAAATTGAAATAAAACACGCAGAGGAAATTTAGGAAGATGTTTTTCAAAAATACCTTTACTAACCTACCAAAATTATAAAAATAGCCTTAGTATTTTAAAAACCATTAGCCAACCTTTTTTCTCCAATTTTTCTTCCTTTCTTTAATTGAGCTTTCCTCTCTTCCCATTCACCAATTTATTCTATCATTAATTCACCAACCTTGGCAAGAAAATTAAATGGATAGCTTTAAGATTGTCTTCTATAAAGCATCTAGTGAAGTAAGATTGTCTAGAATAGCTTTGAAGGAAAATTTATTTGAGTTTAGAAAAAACTAGGGATTTGAATTTCCTTTTTTAATCTCCTTTAAGTATTTAATAAGTAGATAATCTACTTAAGTTTTCCTACTTTATTTAGTTATGATTTTAATTAAGAAATAATGAAAATTAGGAATTTATATGGTTTAATATATATAGATATTAATGTTTATAGATTTGACTAATTTTAGTTGGAAAAAATGTATATGAATGCTGTTTGGTCAAAAGTTTTAAATGTGAATATTGTGTAATGATAAAAAATAAGGGTGTCAAATGGGTCATAATATATAGACCGATCCTTGACTTGTTGCGAGTTTTTATAGGTTTGGATTTTAAAAATTGAGCCTGTTTTGGATAAGGGTACCATATTCGCCTAGCCTACAAACTCTCAATTAAAGTTTGTAGACTAATGTGTACTCATCATGGGTTTTGATGAGTTTGGGTCCTTAAAATTAAATCTGTTTTGAATATAGATAATGCAAATTAGCTTATCATGGATTTGGCCTGTTGTAGACTAGCCCATTTTTGCACAAATCGATATATTTGACAAGCAAAATAAAAAAAGAGGAAATGAACAATTATTTAGGAAATTTACAAAAATTTACAAAATTCCAAGTCATATTTGATTATTGTAACTGAATATAGCCTAAGAATAGTTCTTTAAAGGCATATATTTGATCATTATAATTGAATATAATGCAAGAATAACTCTTTAAGGGTATGTATTTTATTATTATAATTGAATATAGCCCTAAGAGCAATTCTTGGGAAGCAAATATTCGACTACAATATTAGAATATAAATGTAAATATTTGATTATATTCTATTATGGTATTGGATTATATTATCTTATATTTTATTATAGTGTTAAATTATATTATCTTATATTCTATTATAGTATTAGATTATATATTAATATATATACTCTATTATTGTAATAAATTACATTGATATATTTAGTGTAAGTGATAATTTCTATGAGAAATTGTTGTTTAATTGTATGCACGTGTTAATAAAATTGTTTATTTAATAGCTTAAGTTGAAAAATGTTATGGAGTTACTAATATACTAAATTTTATGAATTTAAATGATGTGCATATATTTTTGAGTTAGGGTTTGTAAATTTACTAAGAGACCTTGTAGAAAATCTAGAAATTCCACAAAGTAATTGAATAAGATATTCTAATACTAGCTTAGAACTCTTTTCCAATAGGTCATATATGAGTATTGTATTTGAAAACCTATAAGAGGCTTTGCCTCTAAATTGTAATACTTGAATACAATATTAAAGTATGACCTTAGCATTGGTATACATAAAGCCATACTCAAGTACTATACTTAAGTATACTTAAATAGAGTAGCCTTTGGATGGCTATACTTGAATATGGTATTTGAGTATGAACTTCAGACTTCAGTTCTAAAATCTCGTATTTGAATAGGGTATCTCAATATCATCCTATTGCTAATTACATATACTAATAAATTAAACCTATTTAAGGTATTTCGATTACATGTTTAAGTGAACTATTTTTATCTTATTAAGTAATATGTATAATTTTAAAGTTAAGTTGTTGATGTGTTGCATGGTATTAATAGGAAAAAAGTACTAACTTATGAAAAATATAAATATGTATATATGTGATTGGTAATGAAAAAACAAAAATACATATGGTGTGATATACAATTAAATGTATGTAGTTATGTACTTGAAATGTTTGATAACTATATATATAAATGTATATATATGCATGTATATATACAATTAAATATATATGATAATTTATGTTGTTAACCTCATGAAAGGCTTATGATTATATGTGTATTAATTGTTATGCATCTATAAATAATTGTTATTTATTATAAATATGATTGAAATTATGATAAAATCCTAATGATTGTGTATGAACAAAATGATGGTGTATATTATGTATTTATGATGAATTGAAATAAGAATGGTTTAATATTATGAAATTATATTAAATTTGAAAAATGTCAGGAAGGAATAAAGCATACTTGAAAGTTACAAGGTGAGACATTTGTTTTATGATATGTATGTGGTACTAAAATTTAGGTTTTCTTCGTATGGATATAAAAAATCGAGCCTTGATTGCTATCATGTGTGAATAATGTCGAAGTATGACTTTTTATCTAAAGACTCCTTCTTATAAAAGTTAAAGTAATTTTAGTAGGTGCTAGTGTTTATCACTTTATATCTCACAACCAAGCACTCATGTCATATCATACTCCATATCTAGCCTAAATGCTCATAGAAAGTATGTAAAAAGAATGGTAAAAAGGTTAGCTAAGTAGGCAGGATAGAAGTAATCCATAATATTAGAGTTAGTTGATACTATTTTTAATATTTATGTTTATACATTATTTGTGATGTGTAATAATGATGTTATGCTATTTTATAAAAATGGGTTAATTATTTGTTAATCTACATTTTCAATATTTATCATTTGTTATGGACAATAGATGATGATGCTATATGATACAGAAGTTAAAAATATAATGATGCTTGAATATTATTATATTTATATTTATAAGTAATAATGGATAGTGATGCATGATTATTTGTATTTTTTTAAGTAGATTATTTGTTTACTAAATTTATAACTCATTATTATTTATTTAAAAATGCTTTACAAATTTGTTTGTTGCATCTCTTTACCTACCATAGTCAATTAATACTACCATATTCATTCATGATTAATTAAGCTTATATATATTAACATTTAATCCATACAAGCAAACATGCACGTGTGCACAAACATGTTATACTCATGTTATACTACAACTTTAATAACATAATACATAAATAATAAAACAAAGAAAGA
Organism: Sindora glabra; assembly: GCA_020226215.1. Taxonomy (NCBI): domain Eukaryota; kingdom Viridiplantae; phylum Streptophyta; class Magnoliopsida; order Fabales; family Fabaceae; genus Sindora; species Sindora glabra. The sequence continues at coordinate 99,862,151 of CM035227.1, read as the reverse complement.
AATTCAAACCTCCTTATGACTTATAGTCAATTTTATACCTTTTTCAAACTCAACCTTATCCTTTTAGAGTCAGCATTATACCCTTCACAAATCATTATCAAATTTGGTGTTTGCATATCACATCACCTTTATCAAATTCACATGGCTTCAATACCAACGATCTTATTTATGAATCACATTTCACAATATAACATCATCCATGCTTTTATACATTACCACATAGCTTGATTTATCTCATTAACTACATACAATGTTATTTAATCTCAATTTACACCAAATAAATCATGTTAGAATTATGGCACTAAGGATATGAAATAGAAGCCTAACAATTAACTGTTAGGGGTTCAGTGGTCAACTATTAGCCTCTGGTAAAAACTCTATCCAATGGGCTAATGGTTGATCGTTAAAAGTCCAATAGTTGATTATTAGCTATTAGATTTAGGATGTCCAAAATTTTAGATCAACAATTAATCGTTAGCTTGGGATTTTGCAAAATTCCTAACGTAATTTATTATTCATTATGTCATAAATATGTATTCAATGCAACTAATTCACTACTAAACTTGGTCTCATCATAAATATACATTTATCATACAACATATACCTCAATTTTATTATTAAATCAAGTCAAACATTATCAAATCAACATAAATTCATACAGTTTGCATATAAATAATAAGGAGCCTAAAACTTGAGTTCATCCTACATTAAATCCTTTAATTATTTAAGATTGAACTAAAATATTTATTCACCTAATATGAAAGAGCTTTTTGGAAGGTAAAATTAATATTTTTTCAACCTTAATCAAATAAAGATCAATGATTTCTTAAGTTAGGGTTAAATTTCCCCATTTAAACCAAAATACTAAATTTTTTTCCAAATTCGAGAAAAGAAGGAAAGGAAATCTATCAAGAAGAACCTTAAGCATCAAGATTATCCAAGTTTAACCTGGAACAAAAGTTTTTAGCTTATAACCAGACATTGCTTCATTTAGGATCATCATATTGCAAGCAACAAGCAAAATAAAATAATTTTTGAAATGATTGTGGAAGGAAGTAAAAAATATATATTGCCTACAATAATATCTTCATCATAAGAAATAAGTATGGAAACACAACTAATTCTAGATGTTATAATTTTAAAATAGTTATTGCTTTATTATGTAACTTGGACCTATTAGCTCCATTAATAGTAAAGTAAATCATTTACATTATTTTCAAATTTCAAACCAACTTAAGAATATGTATAAAGTCAAAAACTATTTAGACAGGGCAAATTCCTATCCATATATTCCAATAAAATAAACATGAAATTTTAACATGTGTGCAACAATTGAAGCAATCTCTTCAAGGGATGTAAGTGTAGAAACAAACAATTGTTCAATAATGCATAAAAATATGTCATTCATCCTGATAGAAAATATGTCAATAGGACAAGACATAGAGATTGAGACATAAATAATAGTTATCTATCTTCAAATTATCAATCTTATTTAATTTTAATCATATAAAAAGTAAATATAATAGAGAAATAACCAAGGAAACTAACCAATGCATTATCATAAAAACACTCATAAATATATTTTAGAGATAAAAATGATTGCCTCAGGACAAAAAATTAATCAAAATCAAATCTTAAATCATTTGAAACAAGAACATCTAACTTTCTAATTTACAATTAAAAAGAATATAGAGTATATAAATTCAAATACCTATTTAGCAACTTAAATCATCTAAATACATTTTTAAAGAATTAATTCAGGCCTAGGGCCACCACCATTAGAAAACCTCAACTCACCTTTAGTGAATCCTAATGTTAAAAAATAAAATCATAAGGGAGCATTAAAAAGACATAAATGTACAAACTTCCTACAAATGAACACATGAAAAATAACTTCATGAAAATTAATATAAAGACATGAATCTAAAATCTAGTAACATGAAGAAGCTTAACTATCTAGTTTTATGAAACTTAAAAACTATGGAAGAATAGGGAAAAATATGTTGAGAATAGCTTTCAGGAGCCAGGAATGAAAACTAGTATCATAATAACCACTATAAGTGTGATATATCCAAGTTGTCACAAAAAGTATAAACATGGTTTAAAGAATTTTATCACTAATAATGAATAAGACAACAAACATGAAAAACAAAAACATATTTTACTATGTACATCCTATTCACTATAATAAACCACAAAGAATATATAAAGGCTAGACCATTCTTCTCACCATATTTTATGAAATACATGGCAATTATAGCAAGTAAGGTTAGTTTGCTTCAAATTGTTTTATGTGTAAGTTATAAAAAAGATTGTGAATGGTTATTTTAGAAGTAGTGCAACAATTTGGCATACCGATCTAAAAATAGCTTAATCTATTAGAAATTTTTTTAAGTAGTTCCTATAATCCTATATTTTTTATCCTTAATCCAAATTGTTATGCTAGCTAGATAATGGTACATTTTCTATCAAAAAATAATTCATTTACATTTATTATGATATCTTTTTCATAAAGTAGCAACAATGATCATTCATATTTTAAATGTGCTTATACATTCCAAGAAAATAAGGATTAGCTCAAATATAAAAACACTTAGTCTATAAAAATACTAACAAAATATAAGTATGAAGTATTATTAAGCAAAGACAAAATGGTCAATCTCTCTTTTTCTTGAAAGAAATGAACAAGACTTAAAAACTAACAAATAAATGAGTACTCATACAATTGAATTTACAATATAAAGCTAAATGAATATATTAGAGAACTAATTAACCTGTTGCAATAGTTATGGTGAAATTAAGAATTAATGGACACTTGTATAAGCTCAGTATTAAAATATTACAAATATCCACTTAGAAAGCTTCTAAGCATATATAGCTAAATGAATATCTTAAAAAACTAATCAATTTTGCAATAGTAATGATGAAATTGAGAATTGATGGACATTTGCACAAGTTTAAACATCAAAATATTATAAATATCCATTCATAAAGCTTATAAGCACATGTCATGTAAAATCTCATTAATCTAACTAGCAATTACTGACAACAATGCAAATATAGCAAAAAAACCAACGATAAAAAAGTATACAAGATAAAAAAAAGCAACAATCATAAAGCATATAAGATAACAAAAAAATTAACAATTAGGCAACAACCCATTTAAATCTTTCCAGAAGATAAATATGTCGACCTAATCATCATTTCAATTCTTAAAGCATAAAAAATTGAATCAAATGGTGATTTACCAATTAAGAATAAAGGAAGTAGCAAAAAATCATTTTTAAAAAAATCCAAATTGCATCATTCCTTTAGAAATTGCAACAATGGAAAAAATTAATGACAAATACCATAAAATAACCTTTAAATTAATTTGAACTTAAACTTAAAACCTTATAACAAGGATTGGATTCCGTAAACTTGTAATAGTAGAGAAATAGAAGAGTTCGACTTATTGAAGAGGAATCATTGTCATTTGCTATCTTTCACCACTAAAATTTTCTAGAAATTACCCTTAGTAATTAGATTTTGTAGCAAAATTGAAAAAACCTTTTGCCTTTTTCTATCATAGATTTAAGTTTTTTTTTATTTTGAGAAATGACTAATTGAAACTTAAAATTAGTTTAAATTTTTTGTTATTTAGTCAAAGACATATCCATTGCTAAATAATAGCAAGGTCCACATCCTTGACTCATCCTTCATTAAATGGGCCAAAAACTTGTCAAAACATTTTGTGAAAATAGGTCATTCCCTCAAGTAAATAGTAAGGAATTTAGCAAAGGAAGTGCCTTTCACAAAATATAGCAAGGGACATTTCCCTTGCTAAATCATTAAATAAAATGAAATGGAATTTTTGCTAATTTCCTCCCCAATAGCTAGCAAATCCCGCACTAAAACATGAAATTAACAATAAAAATTTTTTTTGTTGTTAATTTCCCTTGCTAAACTACTATTTTCTTCTAATGTTTAAGCACACTTTTGTTGTGATTAGTAGTGAGTGCTTTGATTAGTAGACTCTTGAAGTGATAAATTTTTTTCAAGATTTAAGATTAGATTACATTGATGTAAAAAAAAATACAATGTATAGGAAAAAATATGAAAAAAAGGTAAAATCTTATATAACAAACATTATTGCTGGAAATATATTGAATGTTATCCATGCTAATTAAATTTAAATTATCTCTTTGCACATATATACAAAAATTTTCATTTATTTATCACAAACAAATATGTAAATAATCACTTATCTTATGTGATGGTTATAGATATTAAAAGATTCAATACCTATTTGTCTTTTGAAGAAAAGAATCACTAGAATGAATAGTTGTATACATCTTTTAACTCGATTGATAACCAATTTGTGGGAGAAGATAAAAATTAAATAATCACCTATCTTATGTGACAATATTAAAAGATTCAATACCCATTTGTCTTTTGAATGGAAGAATAACTAGAATGAATAATTGTATACCTCTTTTAGCACAATTGATAACCAATTTGTGGGGGAAGATAAAAATCAAATGTAAGGTTAGTGAACAAAGCATAAATGTAAATAGAAAATATAGTGTCTATAAATTTTATTTTAAGGAATATTTTCCTTTAAGCCACTTCATCCTTACGATCTATTGTAAGGTTTTTAATAAATTAATCTTAGGATTTATCTAAGCATGACAAAGATTTAACATCCACCAATCTAATAATCTCTCATTCAAGAACTCTTTTGAATGATTCAAGGAAGCAACTAAAATAAATAAATGAACCAATATGATAATCTTTCCTTCAAGAGCTTTTATGAATGATTTTGAGAAGTAACAAAATGATTGAATGATTCAAAGAAGTAATAGAATGAGTGAATGATTTAAAGAATTAGCAAAATGATTGAATGATATTCGGAGAAGTAACCAAATGATCGAAGATAAAGATCTATTTATCTATTTCCATTCACTTTCATTTCATCATTTGTCTATATCATTAAATCATTTGCTTAACTATTCAATTATATTTATAAATAATACTTGAACAAACATTTCTTTTGACTATGTATCAAACATGTCTCTTGATCATGAGCCATCAAAACTCGTAATCATAAATGATAAGTTTCTTGATCATGAATCAACATTTTTCTTGATCATAAACTAATCATGAATCAACATGTTTTCTAATCATTAAACAACATATTTTTTGATTTAACCAATATGATTGTTGATGAACAACCTACATGATTCTTAATCATGAATCAACATGTCTCTTCAACAAGAACTAATATAACTCTTGATCATTAACTAATATGTCTTTTTGATCATTACCAACATGTTTCTTGATCATGAATCATTATACCTTTTGCCCACAAACCTATATGTTTATTAAACATGAATTATCATATCTTTTGATTATGAATCTACATTTGATCTTCAAATAACATAGTACTTAATCATTAACCAATATGTCTTTTGGTCATTATCAACATGTTTCTTGATTATAAATCAATATTTCTTTTATATTTATTAAACATGAATTATGTGTCTTTTAAACATGAACCATCATGTCTTTTGATCATAAATCAACATGTCTATTGATCATGATTCTTAATCATTAATCAACATGCTTCTTGATTATGAATCAACATGTCTCTTAATTATGAGTTTGGCTCTTGATCATTAATCAACTTGTCTTTTGATCCTTAACCAATATAATTTTTTTATCATTAACTATCATTATTCTCAATCATAGACTAACATATCTCTCAATTTCAAATCTATATGACTTCCTAGCCGTTAGCATATTTGTGTCAATATTTCAATTTGAGGATTTAACCCCACACTTATATAACAATTTATAAACTAATTCTAACAAATCCTGTTTGATTCGTGCCCATCCAAAAAAGGTTGCAGGACCAATTGAGGAGTTAGCTAGTTTTCGAATTATCAAATTTAAAATAATATGTCACTAAAATATTTTATATCAATTTAGGTTTCGGTCGGATCCTCCCTTAATTTATAGCTAGAGAGCTATTCCTTCATTCCTCTTCTAGCTTCTTGCATTAACTTATGTATGTTTCCAGCAAATCTTTGAAAGATTCTAGGAATGATTTAGAAAGACACATACTTGTCTTTGGTTGGACGCAGTTATAGATTGGTATTGAAATATCTATTTAATATCATCAGTGTCATGAGAATCCTTGGCATCAAAACACGTTGATATTTTATTTGCCAAAAGAATGGGATAATTTTCCAACTTGTTATAATTATGAAAGTTGTAACTTAAGTTATGCTTAACAAGCAACATTGCTTCTCAAAAGTGGAAATAATTACCAAATGAAGTATTTTTTACGGTGAATGTGAGGCCAAAGTGCTGATCAGAATTTATGCAGCATTATAAAATTGACCTAGAGGCTCATTTTCCTCCAAAAACATTGATGCTGATCCAATAAACCTGATTAAGGCGAGAAATATCATGGATCTAATCATCATTACAATGTTTGTTAATGGTTAATGGTGGGATCTGGATGTCACTAGCTAAGTTAGTGACTATCTTTGAAAAATAAGAAGATATTGCCTCTAGAATTTTCAACAAGTACAAGAACAAAGAAGAAAAAGTTTCTAGTCCTACGACAATATATTAAAATTTCAGTACTACTTCCTATTATTTATTTAACAAATCAGCAATTTCAGCTGTTATGGTTAAATAGTTTCTAAAATTAAAAAAGCAGGTTTATAATTTATCAAGAAAATAATAAAACGTAGTATTGAGAATCTCACAGTAGAACTAGAATTTTTTTCTAAAACTTAATTATTTGATTAAATGCATCTAGCAAAAAGGACTTAATTATATGCACTGAATTTGGTACAGATGAGTAGTCTTTGTTAAGATTTTTGGTTTGAATAGAATGGGAATATGTCGCAAAAAAGTAAAGGAAGGAATAATCAAGAAAGTAATTATTATGATTAGATTTAACTTTATGTCATTGATTAATGATTAAAGGGATTAACTACTATGGTTAGTAGTCGGTGTGAGTTATAATCCATTGATTAATTAATTACAGAAAGTCCATTTGAAGAAAGCGACATCTGAAGTGGAGAGAAGATGTGTTTAGAAGGAGATATAGAGGAATGGCATTATGAATATATGGTACTTAAAAAGAATTTCCTTCAATATTCTCTCAGGTTCCTTTTGGATAGCTATGGATAAGGACATGCACAGGAAGAATTTTTTTGGAGGCAATATCTTTTCTCTTTTAAAAAATGTTTATGAGTTTCAAAATAGAATTCTAAATCTTTTATATTAATTAAATTGAGTTTTATTAATTTATTTTATTATTCTGTATTCAATTATCAACTCTTAATTTATATTCAAAATTCTATTTTAAATTCTACATAAAGTATTTTTATTTCTCTTTTGTAACCGAAGGCACGATGCTCTAAATTAAAGTTGAATTCAAGATATTAAAGAAGAAATTTTTTAAAGATAATATTAAGTGATACTATTCCATTATAAATATTAATGAAATGACGTCTTATAAAGCATAATAAGAGTACTTATTCAAAGATAGGTGGCTCTCAATTAATTCTTAAAAATTTGAAAATATGAATTTAAAAAATATATAAATAAATGATGAATTCCTATGAAAAAATTGTGGACTCTAGTGCAATTGATAGAATATGTGTATTTCTATTTCTACTATAAATTTAACATGTAAGTTATCTTTTTATTGAACTGAGCTGAGAGCATGCAGTCCACTTCTTTTCCCATAAAGACTGTTAGGGTTAGTCTTATAGAATATGCTACAAAACCCTTAAAATCTTATCTTTTTTGGGAAGCTTCCCCGTGGTCACTTCCTATTCACGTTGGATAACCAATTTTTTTAATGGTACAAATAATAATTAATTTGATGTGTATACATAAAGTTTTGCATATAAAATTCAGACAAAATAAAGTTCTTAAAATAATATTAAGGATATTTTGCTTAAGTTGATGATTGACATAGACAAAAATACTCTGGTATTTCTGGCTGTTTATTCAAATTATACAAGCTTTCATTCTAATTATAAATTTTAGGCATAATTTTCATGCAATATAACATTGTATTACACGTAATTCAAATTTAAATTCTACATCAATAAAAATGATGGAAAAGGATGATAATTTGATTCCAATAAAATGATATGGGATAATTCATAATATTTTATAATCAGAAATATTTTTGACTTAGTTTAAAATGCCATAAAATATTATCGATGTGAAATTGAAATATGATTATCTGAACATCTTTTTAGTCTTCTGGTGGATATCTTTGTAAGTCATAATGTTTTGAAGAGATCAATATAGGTTTGAAACTAAAGGATTATGCTTATGATTTAGTTAAACCTAAAGGACGTAGGAATATATATATATATATATATATATATATATGAACTTTATCTCATAAGCTGTGATATAATTACACACATCACAATTTATTTATTTATTTTGGTAATTAAATATGGAAACAAAGAGTGGAATTTTTAATCATACTGGATTAATGATATGGTAAGGCTGTGAATAGAAATTTATTTAAAGGTTATTATGAAGCCCAAATCAAATGTGAGAAACAGTAATTCAACTAACTCTTAAGCAACATAAATTTTTTTTAGAAAGATTATCTATTAAATGAAATAATTAATATTAAGAAATATTTGTATCTGTAATTAGAAAAATCATAATAATTTTATTCAGATCTACGCAATCAATTAAATTAACGCATATTTAGACATTATAATTATAATTTAATTTAAATAATCTCCTCATTTATTGATTTCATCTATTTTAGATTCTATCTATCATGAGCACATCGAATAATAGTATGTGTCGAGTGCTATGATAACTAATTCAAATTTCAAACTATAAATAAAGATGGCTTTAAGAAGCCGGCAGAGAATTGTCAATGATATAGATAATGGTCCCAAGAAGCCGGCAACGAATTGTCAACGGTCAGCTACTAGGTCATCATAAAATTTGCAAGCATAATGTTTAAGTGATGCCAATATGCCTCAATACTAACCTCAAAATCGAATGACATTCCAAAGTCTGCTTATTCTTTTCAAATTGCACCCTACGAGAGCTAGAGGAATTTTATGTTACATCTCTTTAGTTTTCCCCAACTTATTCTAAAATCTTATTGCAATTTGTAAGATTGTTTCCTTATTTTTGCATATATTGAGTTGTATAGATTATGCGATATATTAAATTGAATGTTAGGTCCTTTCATTTGGTCAAGTTGTCTCTTGATTATCTATGAATTTAGCATTAATTCGAAAGATTGATCCATTCGAAGATTTTCAAGCTTACACTTATTTTCAATCCCTTAAAATATTTGTTTGCTTACCATGCCCTTCCTAGACTTGGAGTAGGTATCCAACGTTCGAAATGGATTTACACTATTAATTGGGGGGGGGGGTAATTGCCGCTACAAAGATAAAACGAAATTTCATATATATATATATATATATATATATATATATATATATATATATATATATATATTATAATTATTGCTCTCACAATTTATATAAGATTATTTTATTAAATTTTTTATTAGTTAAAAGAGGGTGATTTTATTTTAAATAAACATAAAAATATTTGAAATTAAATTATTACACACCCTAACTAATGTAAATGAGATATTAAAAATTAAAATAATATTTTATTTTTATTATGTAATATATATATATATATATATATATATATATATATATATATATATATATATATATATATATATATATTACCTCCGAAAATTAAAATTTCTGAATCTGTCGTTGAGCCTTTCCCTTTCGGCTTATGCTCTTTTAGTGACTGTCAAGAACTATCTGATCTAAAAGCACGTGGGTTTGTTGAAATTCTCTCCCTTGTGCAGGTAAGGGTAAGCCTTGCATGATTATTCTTTGGGTTAAGAAAATGAATCCCCTTCAAAAAAATAAAATATGCCATTGTCATTTGGGAAACAGTTCACAATTTCTTGCCTTCAATTTATTTACTTGTCGAAGTTAACCCCTCATTTGCTATAATCAAAATTTTATTTTTAAATAATTTTTTTAAAATGATATTTAACTTTAAATAGAAAAAAATTATTTCATTTTATTTATAATTTTTATTTTAATTGATTATATTTTTTCATTTTAAAATCTATTCAATTTAGTAAAGATTTTATTGGAATTCATTTCATTTGATTTAAAAAATATATTATATAAAAGAATTAATGATACATTAAAATTTACTTTTTAATATATTTCAAATAAAATAATTTATTTTCAAATAATTGAAATTATTTTATTTTTGATAAAATTTCTAAACAATAAAATTCAATTACAAATAAATTAAAACCATTTCTATTAAAATAGAATAAAATTAATTCTAAGAAAGGTGTATGCCAATCGAACGTTAGAGGAACTGTGTGCTCCTTTTCTAACTTTTTTTTTTAACTGACATTTTGTTTTTCTAAGAATACAGTTTAGCTATATGTGTCATAATCCTAATTTTATTTGTCTGATCTAAAATATAAAACGGCCTGATTTTTAAAAATTAAAAAAATTTGCCATTTTAAATAGAGTTAGCCACATGTGTCATAACCCTAATCTTATTTGTCTATTTGTGATTTAAAATGCCAATATCTACAACCTTATATGTGATCTTCTCCCTTAGCAATTTACCCATCATAACCATTTTTATGAGTGATGGTCACTCAATAATAAATATAAGTTCTCATCATCATCATCATTTAATTATATAAATAATTAAATTATTAAATACATATATATATATATATATATAAATTAGAAATAAAATTTTAATATAATAAAAGGTATAAAATTATTTAAAAAAAAATGAATGCGACTTAAATGAAAGCATTAATTTTAACCCATATGGTGCACGCTTATCGGTTAACATGTATCTGGACAAATTTTATATCTTGTGGAGTAAAGAAAATGAGTTTTTTACGTCTGCATTTTCCAAGAATAATGGAATCCATGAAGGAAAAAAGAAAAATGACGTACGTAACTAGCTAGGTGAATTGAACAGAACAGGCTTTGAACAAAGAAGAGGAATTAATTCATGCCTCCACGTGAGAGCCAGAAGTATATATTCTTATTTATGAACATTGAATTATTGAAACACATTAATTCTTTGTTCGATGATTTTTCTTACGTTCTTCGCTCATGTCATGGCCAGAATCTGTCTTCATCTTATGACCATTTATGCCAGAAACTTCCATGGGACTATTGGGACACCTTATGCTCTTAATTATGCCATACATAATTTTTGAGTAAAAATTTATTTTCTTCACTATAAAATATAATTTATATTAATTTTATTTTTAAAAATATTTTTTATAATTTTTATTCTTCACTTATTGATATTTATTAAATTTCATCTTTCAGAAATATTTATTATTAACTTTGTCTAGCACTTATTTAAATCTATTGAATTTTATTCCCGTCTTGTGTGCACACGTCAAAATGATAATAAGATTTGAAAATAGATGAATTTGAATAGATGAGAGAGACGAAATTAAAAAAAAATTATGAGAACAAAATGCATAATTATTACATATTACATGAACATAAATGGCTGTATGTCCTACTTAAAAATGTTCCACGTCCAAGCGTTTTTCTCATATCTTTTTTCACTCAGATTTTACATTGAATTTGGTCCTAAAAAACCTATGAATGGATTTAGAAACAATTTTTTACTTTTAATCTGGATCTTAAAAAATTATGAAATGGATATAGAAACAATTTTGGGAGAGAAGAGTATATATATATATATATATATATATATATATATATATATATATATATATATATATATATGTTATAACATTACTTTATAGTCTGCCATTTGAACTGCTTCCTTCTCTTTTCTTACTCTAAAATTATAAGGCAGATAGGAATTTTGAAAACAAAAATATTAGGGAAAAATATAATATACCCCTTTTAACTTGAGGGTAATTGGATTTTATCCTATTCTATTTTGAAAACTTAAATATTATGTCCTTAAACTATATAAAATTTAGAATTAATACCTACCATTAACTTATTTTATCATTTTATCAAATGATATAATTTTTTAATGATATCTTCAAGTAAAAATCATAATATTATAGTATTTTAGCTTATTTTGTTATTTTTTCACAAATAATTTCTATGTTATAATTAATAGAAATTAAATTAGATATATAAAATTTGAATTAAATAATAAAAAATGGATTGTATAATTATATGTGAAAAAATGGCAAAATAAACTAACATATTATAATATTGTGATTATTATTAAAAAGTTTATAAAAAATTATATAATTTGATAAAATAATTAATTAAGTTAATAATAGGTGTTAAATTCAATTTTTTGTAAAGTTTAAAGAAGTGATTTTAAGTTTTTAAAATAGGAAAGGATAAAATCTAATTATCCCAAAGTTAAAAGGAATATTTTACATTTTTCCTAAAATATTATAAGTGTTGAGGATAAGATTCTTATAAATACGTTTCATTATTTTATATTTACTAATAATTTTTTATTTATATTTAAAATTTAAGTTTAAATTTTATTTTTAATGTACGTTGTATTGCTGTGTTAAAAATGATAGGAAACGCCGACAAGCATACAACGACGGTAAGAAGAATGGTCACAATTGATTGCAAAATTGAAAAACTAGGAACAGCAAATTCCACCAAACTAAATTATTAAAAAAAAATTAATAATTTTATTCCTAAATTTTGATATCATTGATAATTTGTCACTCAATTTTAATGAGTGGCATTAATGGTCCTCGAAAAATATTCCATTTCAACAATTTCATCCTTCCACCAAAAGCTTTCAGTGCGCTCAAACACAACATGCCTACTTAGCATGTTAAGCACTCGGATGTACCATTAACCTACACTCCAGAATCGAGCATGCTTCATTTAAGTTTGCAAACGACGTCGTTTAGGGCTGGTTTTCCAAACACTGGTAATTGCATAGATGAGTATAAAAGAGATCCAACTTCATTTATTTATTTTTTTATAAAAAATATTATTGATACGTATAATAATGAAAGAATAATATATCACCTATATTTATATTTATGATTTAAAAATAATATATATAGTCATACTAATTGATAAAAGCAAATTCTTGTTCAAATTTTTTTTATATTTGATATTAAATAAATAAATTTTTTCCTAATATTTTATAATTACATTTTAAAAATATATTTTCCCTTGAGATCTTGTTTATTTTTCAAAATATTTTTTAAGAAAATCATATTTTTTATATATGAATAAAAAAGTACTATGTGTGTCTATAGTTGATGATTAAAAAATATAACACTTAAAAGTATAGTAATATAAAAAATAACTTTCTTTATGAAAAAGAGGAAATTATCTTCTACCAAGTTGCTTACATTTAACATTAAATATTTAAGTTATTTTCTATCATTCTAATATTTTATAACTATTTTCTTATAAAGAATATTTTTTTACTAAAATGAATCAATTATTGCAAGGATAAAAAATGAAGGTGACAAATGTGTAACATTAAACAAAGGAAAAGAGAATAATGGAATTTTGTTTCAGAAAGTCAAACTTAAGCTCTTAAAACAAATATAACAATTATAAAAGAAAAAAAAAATTACAGCTGGGAGATTTGTGGAAATGGCAAAACCACTACAACATTGTTTTGTATACAATTGTAAAACAAATGTATCAAATTTTTTTTCTTAACTCACCACTCTCAAAATCTCAACTTTCAACTAAAACCCTTAGCCGACTTTTAGATTCTCTTCCAAAGAATGCAAAATCTGGAATTTATTCTTCCAAACCAGATCGAATATGTAGGAGGAAACTTTTGCATAGTCACCTTTCTTCAATAATACACAAAATTCCAAATTTTCTTCAACACCAAAACAAATAAAATCCCCACACAATAACCTTCAGAATAACTGGTTTTAGCTTTAAGCTTTAACCAATAAAGAGAACAAGAGAAGGAGTAACAACGAGGGTAAAATTTTATCGATATAAATAATATAAGAATTCAATTCTTAATTTTTATATATATATACCTAATAATTTAACCACTCTTACTATTAAAAAAAAAAAAAGTTCATTTTCACTACCCTGCAACAAATCTTTAAATGGCTTTGATTTATTGGAAGCTCTGCTTCAATGGCAATGTTGGCAAAAGCATTCTAAAGGCAGGATTTTCTTATTGCAAAATATCACCATCTGGCAGCCTTAATGGGGCACAGAGCCCAATTTGCAAGTTGACATCGCACTTAAGCACGTAACGTGCGAAGGAACCACATTCTGTTAAAGCTCGTTAGAGGCTCCTAGCAAAAGGAAGAAATTGTTAGGATATATTATTTTTTTCGAGGATTACTAATACCACTCCTTAAAATCGAGGGATGAAATTGTTAGCCACATCAAAATTTAAGGATAAAATTATTAATTTTTTAAATTATATTTATTTTGAAATTATTATAAAAAATATATATTTAATATTCATTACTCAAATATATTTTCTTAAATTTGTTTGTAAAGTTTTAATATTTTCCGTTCTTAATTACGGAGTATATTATTTCCAATGTCATTGTAAAAATAATTGAAATAATTTATGCTTGAATAAAAAGTAATCATAAAATTTTATATTCTAAACAAAATTTTAACATATTATTCAAAGTTACATTATATATAAATATTGGTGTTTGCTATGGTATCTTTACGGAAATCTTGAATTTAAAACTCAAAACATGTGGCAGAATGCCACTAGCCCACGTGTGGTATGATATAGCAGAATAATTGTGAAAAATACTTGTACAAAATTGCCAAAATAACCCTGTAATGCCAAATGAAAGGACGGATGTCAATATTTATTTTTTCTTGCCAAACACTAGGGCAGAATTTTAGTGGTCCCTTTGTCATTAGGCTCTTTTTTTCTCTTGTTAATTACGAATAGAAACTAGAGCCATCAACACTAAATGGAATGCCGTCAATATTTAATTCTTCTTTTTATAATTTTTATATTATTTTAATTTTTATAAATTTTATTATTTGCAATACATATATTAATATTTTGAGTAGTGTGTACATATATGTGTATTATATTTTTAATTTATATTACTTGATAATTCTTATATTATTTTTTATTTTATCACATATTTTTATATGAATGCCTAATCTTTTACAATTAAAGTGTTACTGTTATTAATAAATATAAATATAATATAATATATTTTTATTACATAATAAAATATATTAAATAAGTTAAAAATTGAATTTAATTCAAATACTTACTGATAATGATATTTATCATTTTAATATTATTTGACTACATATTATATTTTTAAGAATTTAATTTTCCTTTACTATTGGTGTAAATCTACTCTACACTATCACTTAATCATTTGATATTGTATTAATAAATAAATATTAAAATTGAAGTATCTTCTTATCATTTATTAATAATGTGAAATATTTTATTTTAATAATAAATTAAATTTAAATCATATTTTAAATTACATAATATTTCATAATATATCACATCATATTTTTTAAGTTGTTTAAATAACCGATATTATTTAACTTAATTAAATTATTTAATTATATATATTATATTTTTAATCTTCTATTTATTTTTTTAAATCACGTAATTTAGCTTCCATGCGTCATTTTATTATAAAATATTTTGCTATCTAAATTTTCGGCATTTGCTATTGTCTTTTTCTTCTTTAATTTTGTAGTGTTTATATATTAGTTTTTTGTTGCTGAGTTATTGAATGATTATTATTATATTAATTCTTTGATCGGATAATTCTTTTCTTAATTTTTTTGTCATTATTTATTATATTATGATAATAATAATGTAACAAAACTAAGTTACTTTTTCAATTCTGAATTTCTCATAATATAATAATTTAATTTTTTATAATTTTTAAATTATTTTAATTCTTATCATTTTTATTATTTGCAACATATATATATTAATATCTTTAAATAATATATAGAAATAAATATAATATATTTTACATAAAAATATTTAAAATATATTAAATATTTAATTTAATTTAATTATTTAATTATATATCATATTTTTAATTCATATTACCTAACAAATCACAAATAATTTTTTTATTATTTGTATTTATTTTTATCTGAATTGTTATTATTTATAAATGAAATATTAATATCATTAACAAATATCATATTTAATTAAAATATCCATGTGCATTTATTTTTGAGGTCAATATGTAATTTCATAAAATTATTGTTCTCATTAATGATTTTCCCTAAACATCAAATATTATTTCTTTAAACAAAGGGTTGAGATTACAGTAATATAATTTAGTGGACAATAGCAGGCCACGCCACCTGAGGTTCTAAACCCCCGGGATTCCTTAGACTGCGCCATAAATATTTTGTGGGAGCATTTTAGATTTTTTAGATATTTATGGACATAAATACTTTCAATCATATTTTTTAATGAGTAAAGATTTGATAAACAAAACTATACTTCTAAGATTATATACAAGTATAAAAATAATTTTTAATAGATTTTGAACAATCAAATTTAAAATATAATATGAACATCTAAGATAAGAAAATCGAGCATTAAGAATATGATTTAAAAATGAAAAACACTAGTATTATACTAGATGCATTATCAAAAATAACTGAAAATATCTTATCAAATATTATATACTCACAACAAGTACTTATTATATAAATAATAATAGTTGATAAATCATGTGGTAGTGAAATGGGTTTAAAATAAATAACTCTTTTATATAAAACAAAACTATCATCAATATAATGAATAGTTATACAAATATAATTCATTTAGGGCGGTGTTATCCAAATATCATATGTAAATGCAGCTTTACTTTTAAATTTTTTGAAAAAATTTGCTAAAATCATTTTTCATCAAATATTTTTTGTAATTCATTAAAATGGTATTCCTACTGATACTACACCACTAGGGATTAAAGAGATGAAGAAGTTCATTAAATTTTGAACCATTTACTAAATTAAAAATTATTTCAATATGACAAATCTATTTATACAATTAATATTCAAACTATGTTGATTAGGCATATTATAATCTCTCTTTTTTAATATCTACAAATATCTGTATGTTTACAAGAGTAATAACGTCTTCATAAAATAGTATTAATATGGCTATCATAGTTATAAGATTTTGAACAATATTTACAAAATGCTTTATCTACATTATCATCATCTACTCTTTTTAGATTCAAATGATTTCATATACTGAATTTTTTTTTTTTTATCTTTTTGTTAAATTTATTAAGGATGAGAGAGTATTTATATTCTCACGATTACAAACACATTGTGAAAAAAAGGAATGTTGACGAGGAGAAAGAGATAATGCAAATTTGGTTATGTTTGAAGGAATATTTATAAAATTATTATTTCAAAAATTGGTAGTTATCTAAATAATTTTGATTATTTAAAAAATTTTATATATCATTAGGATTACTCAAATTCATGGTTATCAACTTAATAATATTGAGGAAAAAATGGATTACTAATAGAAAATTTACCAATAATGACAACTATAAAATTAATAATAATACTATATAAAAATTGAATAGTATAAAATTAAATAATAATTATAAAAATATAAATAAAGAGAATTGAAAATTTTCATGGATAGTCTTTTTTAGAACAGAAGGATTGAAATAATTTGAAACTTCTTTATGTATATATCACCTTTAATTTTTCGCCAAGTTGGAAATTTGAATATTTGTATTTTAGAGAATATAAGAGATTGAAGAGAAAAAAAAATTTATTGTGTGAATTTAATTTCATTGAAGATCGTATTTATAGAAGAATAAAAATATTAAAAAAAAAAACAAAACAATCATTGCGACGACTAGCAAGTTACTGTCGGCCAGTTGATTACTTTGCCGTTGCCAACGGCACTCTTATACTATTATAGGTTCAATCTGTTTCACGGAAGGAAAGCAAGCAATAATAATAGCCGCTGATCCATTGTATTTTAACCACTCTGCACTCAGCAACAAGCAAGGAGCAAAGCAAAATGCCAAAATTCTGTAAGTGGACCTTTTTATATTTTTTTAAAATGTTATGGGTTTTTATTATTTTGTCTAGTAAATGTAATGGGTCTTTCTATTTTTAAAAAGAAATTTTGCTAAAGAGTAAAGAAAAATAAATTTTAATAAATATTTTTTATTAAAAATAAATTTAATTTTAATATTAATAGTTATTTGTTATTTTAATATATATTAAAATTATATATTTATAATTTTAATATATTTATATATGTATATTAATATATAAATAGATTTTTTCTTATCTGGACATACAAGTTAATTGTGAACTTATTTTCTACGGTATGAATAAAAATAGTATACATATAAGCTATATCGTATGCATAAATTATTAAAAGTCCAAAGTTAAAGGTAAAGCTTTTATTTATTTCTTTTTGAATTTTATTAGAAGATTTTATTATTTATTTAAATATTTTTTGTATAATATATTAATAATATTAAATATATAAACTCATTAATTTTAGTATTAAAAATTATTTAATATTATTTTGAAATATATAATTTATAACATATTATAATTATAATTTTAATGTATATATGCACACACATAAATACACTCACTAATCAATTAATCTCATATTACTTATTATATATTACTAGGCTAATAAGTTAACTTAATAACTCCAAAAGTTAATACTTACTAATTCCAATCATTTACTAGCTTAACTTAAGTTATTCAGTCCTAAGCTCTTATCAAGTAAAGTCAATATTATTATTTTTTATACTAATCCCAATCAAGGTGTAAAATTATATCAATTTCAACCTAATGTATTAATTCATTTTAACATTTCTACCCATGTCTTTTTTTTTATTAGATACAAAAGAGTAATTTTTATTTGAGGTGTAATCAACAAATAGAAGTAAACTCCCAAATGATAAGTAGGATAACTACCTCTTACATTTTAGTAATAATTTAATTATAATATCAAAATATCTTATTTATTAAAATATAAATAAAAATAGCACTGAAATTTTAGGAGTCATTTGGTTCATATAAAAAGTAACTTCTCACAGAAAATTTAAAATTATTTGGTTGATACGTAGGAAGTTACTTCCCAGGAAGTAGGAAGTAGGAAGTAGGAAGTAACTTCCTATGTCTTGTTTGGTTTAACTTTGAATATTGTATGAAGTATTAATAAAATAACTATTATATCCTCATCCCCAATATTATTATAGTATAAAGTAATAAATTTTAATTATTATTAATTAAATTTAATTAGAATAATTTTATCATTATATTTATAAATGACATGGGAAATAGAACTTACCTAGAGGGAAATGGGTAAGTAACTTCTCATATTTTATGGGAAGTAGAACTTCTCGAGAAGTTCTAATTCTCGTAATTTGTAAAATAATGGCTAATCAAATAAATTATTAATTTTCTATTTCCTGAGAAATAGAACTTCTCATACTATTAAAGCAAATCAAACAACCTTTTAGTGTTATGATAGATTGAAAATATTTCCCCTATTTACACCTTTTATTGTACTTAGAGTCATTGAAACCCTTTATCTAACCTCTATGAAATCGATGAGATAAAATTAAAGGGATTCATTCATTTATGGAAATACACTACCTTAGTTTCCAATTTGTAATAATTATCTATACATTTGTTAAAATTTATATAAGTACCGACAATCCTATATATTAATTGAAGGCAATGCTTGACAAAGTTTATTAATGGCTTATTTGAATTTATCTATTAAAATCAATACTTATATAAATTTTCACAAATATATAGATGGTTTATTATATCAAATTATTACTTCCTTATAAGTTAATTAGAAGAATTTATTTTTATAAGTTTTTTCATGTCACTTATAAATTTATAAAAGTTAAAAAGAGCTTAATTAGAAATTTTTTTATAATAATCTTAGGTATAAATACCCATAATAAAATACAAAAATTTTGAAATATTTATATTAGGAGGTGGCTATTCCATATCCTCATGATATAAGAATGTTTTAATGATATAAAAAGATTATTTTCTTTACTCTTCTATTAAAACCTTATCATCATTGCCTATTTCAACTCATTTTTACTTCATTGATTTGTGTCCATTACAACCACTTATTATTATTGATCAATTATTTATCACTTTCACTCATTGTTATTAATTATTACCTACTATCATTAATAATCATTGACCATTGGCCACCTCCATTATTATTATTATTATTACTTACCACCAATTACGTATTACTATCCGTTATTTTTTAGTTCCACCTATTATCACCCATTATTAATTACCATGATCCATAACTCACTACTACCTGTCATTACTAGCCACCATTCACTATTATATAAGATTGTTAGCCATTACCTACTATTATTTACTCTTATTGACTATCGTCTATTATCATCTACCTCTACCATTATTTGTCACCACCCATTATTATTAACAAATCCTCACATCCATTCACCATTTTTTACTATATCATTTATCTTAAAATTCTTTTGTAGTATCATAAGATATAATAATGGACATATTTATTATTTATTTAAATTTTATTATTTATATTTTTAGTTATTCTATGTTGTTAAGTTACTAAACATTTTTAAGTTATAAAATTACAATCAAAATATTTTATTATTATAATTAATTAAGCTAATAAACCAAGTTAAGCTAATATACTTATAACCTTAACTCAAGTCAAGCTTCAATAATAAGTGAGTCAAGTTAGAGTTTAGACAAATTTAGCTTAACTCAACTTATTGTTAGCCCTAATATATATAAAGGAATTTCACACTCTTGTAATTTGAAATATATGTATTTCTTATTTTTAATTGAATAAATTACATCCACTTCTATAAGATTTAATTTAATTAATTAAATTCATGTCTTTTTGTTATAAAAATATATACTCACTTCTTTTATTTTGATAGAATAAAAATGTGAGTATATTTTAATAAAAAATGAAATAAAGGCAAATATATATATGAAAAGGAAAATTAACATATAATTCTTAAATAGAAGATATGTGAGAGTAATTATATTAAAGCTCAACAAAATTAATGCAATTTATCCCTTCTAATTTGATGTTTATATCTCTTTTTCGAGAGAAAGAAAAATGGCTCTATTGTTGTTTACAGTGGATCCATAAAAGATCAATAAGACAAAGCTAATTATCACTTTGTATATGATGGAGGTGGGCACCTATAATGGGTGACCCACGTCACCATATTTTTTATTTCAACAAATAAAAAAAGAAATAAAGTTAATTTTTTTAATAATTGAGAAATAAAGTTAGTTTTTGATAACTTATTGTGTGTGGAAGATAAAAGAGAAAACCACTATTTTCAAATATTTTTAAAGTTAATTTTTTCTTTGAGTTTATCAATTAGAAACCTAAAAAGTAATCTTCTTCTTTTTCTCTCTCTGTGAGTTGGGTGTAATTATTATGAATAATAAGCAAAAACTCATTGATGATTTTTGTTGAAACTATGGAACACAACGTCAAAGCACAATCTAAAATTAGGTATGTTTAAATTTTCATAAATTATAAATAATTATATAGATAATTTTTCCTTCATTAGTATTAGAGTCAAGTTGCTCTTGTGTTTCCTATTATTAAATTTTGTAAAGCATATACTATACCTTTTTTTTGGTATGCTTTATATATATATATATATCTCTCTCTATATATTTTTATATATACTACATGCTAGTTCTTGGTTTCATATACATATATATGAATAATTTTTTTTAAGAAAGCATGATATAGAAACTGAGAGTTTAAGAAGCATAACATACAAACTGAGAGTTTAAGAATTATATGTATGTCTTTTATCTTGTTATACATGTGTGTGTGTGTGTGTGTGTGTGTGTGTGTGTGTGTGTGTATCTTTGTTAGCAATTTTGGCATATTATGCATGATTATGTTGTATAATGTGGTCTTTGAAGTTTTTATAGTTATATTTTAAATACAACCTGCAAATCATGTCTTCCTCTATTTTTTTATGTATATTCTTTTTTCATCTCATTCCCTTTAAATGTAACTTGAGGTTTCTGCTTTAAAATTGTATTCAGAATAAAACATCTTAGGGTGGTACAAGGAGAAGTTAAGGAGTTAGTTTAGAAATATTATTAGAAAATAAGATTTTGGAGCCATAGTATGAGATATTTTAATTTTTTATTATACGATAATATTGATGCATATGTGTTTACTATGTGATGGCATATACTTTAACTATATGATAACTTTATCCATTATATATATATATATATATATATATATATATATATATATATATATATATATATATATATATATATATAATATGATGTAATGAGATATGCTAAATATAATATATGAAAAAGTAAGTTATCAATATGGCCTCCCATCACTTTAAAATGGTTGGACCTTTTAGATAATATTATTGTATGTTTATAATATTTTTAGATATGAATACCATATATTTTTTAAAAATATTTTTAAGGTTTTATATAAAATATGGTCCACCCCAGAAGCTAATTGCCATGTATGATATACCAATAGAAAGAGGAGAGAGAGTACTTCCTTCCTAGTTAGTTACCATAACTCAAAAAGGCTCATATGATGATGCATGGATCTCACACCCCACCAGTGAGAATGGGAAAGCTACTATTTTTCTATTTTTATGAAATTTGAGCTCTTCTTGGAGTGCATGAAGGCATATAAGGCCTTATTTTAATGTATGATTTAATCCCAAAAAAATTGAGATCTTTCCATTGGTATATAATTTGATATTTTTGGAGCATGTTTGACACTATTCTTGTTTTAAAAAATGGCAATACTAGTGTGTTTGACTGTGAGTTAAATTCCTTTTCTTGCCTATAGTGATGCAACACTAGTTCTTAAAGGAAGATAATCCATATGGCTTCCTAGAATGGGTAGGTGAAGACCTTACAAAATGATTAGGTAAAAACTTCTAAAAACCTTGAGAAAATGATAAAACAATTAGAAAAAAGAAATGCATTGAAAACATATCGATATAATCCTTTTTCAAATAAGTAAAGACTTTTAAAATAGACCTTAGCTATAGAGAAAAAATGTTTCTTAGCTTCTTTTAAGTGCATACACTACTGAACGTAATTTCAAATGATGATTTTTTAAGCCCAATAAAAAATAAACTATAGCTATGCAAAGATAGAAAGTTATGAGTCATGAAATTCACTGAATTGGAAATACATGAAAGAATTAAGACTCCATGAAATCCTCTATGTTAAAATAAATTGGAGTAAGATGATTGTAATGTCCTAATTTCCAAATATGAAAAGTGTCAGGTGCTTTCAGCAAAGTGCATTAGAAAAGGGAATACATTTGAATGGTCCAATTAAAGTTATGAATAAATATGAGTTTAGACTAGTTCACTCTAATCTACCTAAATTTTTCAAACCTTTCATAGAAATGAAAAGTTTAAATTTGGATTAGGAAGCATGAATAAGAAAAATAGTTGTTTAGTTTATGAAACTTTTAGCATGTAATTTTTCTTATATTAAGATTGTTTTTTGTTTACATATGATTGTTTTTTGTTAATTGAACTTATTTATTTGATGAATACATGATTTATTTATATATATATATATATTTATCCTTTGGAATACTTTATTTGAATGGGAGTTCTTAGATTATAAGTCTTTTAAAAGTTATAAGGAACTGATATTTACACGAAAAATGCTTAATAAGAAATCATGATATTATTTAGAAAATATGTGATGAGGATATGATAAATATAAACTCCCAATCATAAACCTAATAGTATCGCTATTATTCTGTATTAGAGTTGTGCAAATAAATGACATTGTATATTCATAAGAAATGTTCATATGCTATGTTTTAGCACAATGGCTAGCAAAAATATTATTGCTGAACTTAACAAAAATGACAAGTTAAATAGGGACAATTGGGATATATGGCATTGGAAAATATCTTACATTCTGGAAGAGCGAGATGCTCTTGAACCATTAACCAATGTCATAATGGAACTTAAGCATGGGAACACAACCTAACATAGAAGAGATGCCAGTGCATATGCTGTTTAAAAAAGAAAAAACAACATTGCTTGTATTACATTTTTTAGTGCAATGATGGATGACCTTATATGTGAGTATGAGAAATATCCAACTGCCCAGGGTATGTAGATTGTCTTTAAAGAAAAATATAATGGTGCTTTTGTCGTAAAATTAAAGAGACTCATAATCAAGTTTGATACTTATAAGCTTTGACTTAATATACTAATGAAATAACATTTATATGAAACGTCAAACATGATTTGTGAGTTGAAAACTATCGAGCATGAGCTTTCTAATAAGCAACAAATGTAGGCTATGATTAGTTCACTTACAGCAAGTTGAGAGCACATGAAGGTCAATCTGACTTATAATAAAAGTATTATTACTTTCGATAATGTGGCAAGAAATCTAGAACTTAAGTCTTTTGGACAAGCATATGTAGCAAAGAAGTTAGACCCTCTAGTTTTAAGCCCAAATCTAAAAGAAATAAAAAGTTCCAAAAGTAAAGGCCTAAATTTCAAAAAAGATAAAAAAAAAAAAAAGCTTTAAGAAGAGGAAAGGAAAGAAAAGGGCAGTGCAAAGAATTTTAACCTCAGAAAAGTCAAGTGTTATGCTTGCTAAATAGGTCATTTTGCTGGAGATTGAACTCTGTAAAATGAACAAAATAAGGTATTATTGGATACTCTAATTACATATTTTTCATATATTTTTAATACTATTTTTCTAACAAAATATCATCCATTATAGATTTTGGATTTAGGTGCCACAAACTATATAAGTAAGGATCAAGGATTTTATATTGAATACCATCAGTTGTCAAATCAAAGTAGATGGCTATATGTTAGGAATAATGCAAGGATTGAGGTTAAAGGCGTAGAAACCTACAAATTAGATTTACATGATGGAAGAATCTTAATATTTCATGATGTACTTTATGCATTTGACATTCGATATAATTTAGTTTCTATTTATTCTTTGCTACAACTTGGTTTCTATATTAACTTTCATGATAGTATTGCTAAAATTTCAAAAGACAATGTGTATTATAGTTTTAGATTTATTTTCGATGGACATGTCATTTTAGATACTATTAATGATAATTATGCTTGCAATTGCTTTACCACTTTTACTTCTAATTTAAATGCTGATATAGATATTTGATACACTAGACTAGGGCATATAAATCAACATTGAATAATTAAACTAGCAAAGGAAGGATTGTTAGGTCTAATTTCAAAATTGGAAATGTCTATATATGAACATTATTTAATTGGTAAAATAACTAGAAAACCATTTAGAAAGGGAACTAAGGCAGAGACTCTGTTGCAATTAATTCATTCTGATATATATGATCCCATAAGTGTGACGGCAAAACACAAAGCTTGATATTTCATCACTTTTATTGATGATTACTCACAATACGATCATATTTATTTGATCTCACATAAATCAAAAGTATTAGAATGCTTTAAACATTGCTTAAATGAAGTTGAAAATCAAATGGATAGAAAAATTAATGCGCTTAAGATTGATCATGGATGTGAGTATTTATCTAACAAATTTAAAGAACTTTATGAAAAAAAAAGGATAAGACAATTAACAATCTCTGACACTTTACAACAAAATAGAGTAGCTGAAAGGAGAAATAAAACATTATTAAATACGGTTAGATTAATGATGGCATAGACTAATCTATTATTTTTATATTGAGGAGATGCCTTATTAATAGTTACCTTTATACTTAACCATATGTCCTCAAAGTTAATCACGTCCATACCCTATAAACTATGGACAAAATACAAACTAAATTTAAGCATTCTTAAACCATGAGGGGTTAACTGTGTATATCCATAATACTTCCCACAAATATGGAAAGTTAGGCCTAAGAGGGAAGAAATGCATCTTTATAAGATATTTAAAACATTCAAAAGGTTATATTTTTATTGGTGAAAATAAAGATTGAATAATGATTGAAATCGAATCAAAGGATGCCACATTTATAGAAATTGAGTTTCCTAGTACGGGAAAGATTGATTGTAATGTATCCTATTATGAGATATGAGATCAAGAGGATAATATAGAAACTTATCCAATACATTCAAGTGGGAGCTCTTAAAGAGCACTTATCAATCCGTGTGGGAGCTTTGAAAAATTGAATGAGATTCCTATACTTAGAAATGATTCAATATAAAGGACCTTACAATAGAAAAGCAAAAAAAGAAGGGTAGCCAAAAAGCATTTCCTAACTGAGGGTTCAACTCTTGTGGTTACTCTTCAAGATGATGAACATCAAGATGATGAAGAGCCTAACACAGTGCAAAAGGCTCTATCCTACCCTGTTAAGGAACACTGGAAGAAAGCAATAAAGGAAGAAATGAAAATGAAAATTAACCACATTTAGGAACTAGTTGACCTATCATCTAGTCGAAAGACAATTGGGAATAAGTAAGTTCTTAAAATTGAAAGAAAAGAAAATGAGTCAATTGAGAGACACAAAGCTTGATTAGTTGCAAATAGGTATATGAAATAGGAAAGGATAAATTATGAAGATACATTCTCACTTATTGTACATTTCAACTCAATTAGATTGATCCT
The DNA here is from genome assembly GCA_020226215.1 of Sindora glabra. Taxonomy (NCBI): domain Eukaryota; kingdom Viridiplantae; phylum Streptophyta; class Magnoliopsida; order Fabales; family Fabaceae; genus Sindora; species Sindora glabra. Next base: position 99,835,458 of record CM035227.1, on the reverse strand, counting down.
GATAATAGTGGCAAATTTAGATTTAGAATTATATTAAATGGATGTCAAAACTTCATTTTTAAATGGTGAACTAGATGAAAAAATCTATATGAAATAACTAACAGGTTTCATATAAAAAGGAAAGGAGAAGAAAGTTTATAAACTCCAAAATTTTGTTTATAGACTTAAGTAATCATCTAGTATTTAAGGTTTCATAGAGCGGTAACATCATATAATTTTCAAATGATTGATGAAGACCATTATGTTTACATTAAGCGGTTTAAAGAATCTTATGATATTATCCCTTCACGTGGATGATATACAATTAGTCAGGAATAATCTAAATTCAATTATGACTATTAAGGAATGACTATTCTTAAATTTTGAGATGAAAGACATGGATGAGGTAAATTATATTCTTAGAGTTAAGATCTTTAGGAATCACTTCAAGAAACTTGCTTATCTTTCACAAGAGAATTATATAAGAAGAATTCTTGAGAAATTCAATATGAAATACTACAAACCTATGAAAACCTCTATAAATAAGAGTGAATCATTGAGTCAAGAGATATGTCCTCAAGACAAATATAAAAAAATTAATGAAAAAAGTCCCTTATTCTACTAGCCTAATGTATGCAATGTTGTGTACTAGACTAAATATTTATCATGCGGTCAAACTTCTAAGCAGATACTAGTCAAAACTCAAATAGAAACATTAGAAAGTTGTCAAGAAAATCTTAAGATATTTGAAAGGTACAATTGATTATGTACTTTGCTATCAAGGAAGTGATTCACACTTAGTAGAATACTTCAATGCGGATTGGGCAGGAGATCTAGATGAGCGAAAATCCACTTCAGGTTACTCATTCTTGCTAAACAATGGTACCATATCATGATGTAGCAAGAAACAAACATGCATTGCATTGCATTGTTGACAATGGAAGTAAAGTTCATAACATGTTATGCAACAATACAAAAGGCTATATGGCTGAAGCAATTTATGGAATATTTGGAGATTTATGGTAAAAATTTAAACCATATCCTAATATACTATGATAGTTAGGTAGCTATTGCCTACATGAAGATTTAAAATACTATAGTAAGACTAAGTACATTGACACAAGTAACATTTTGTAAGAGATGCCATAGTGCAAAAAAAAATCATTATTCAATACATTCCTATGCAAAAGATGATAGCAAATCTTTTTACTAAGCCAATACCTAAATATGTATATATTGAGCATGTAAAATCTCTTGGTATGCATAGAATGTAATCAAACATTTCCAATCGAATAAAGTATGTTTTATTCTATTACAGTTATTGTAATATGAGTATGAGTATATAATAACTAGTATGTTATACAATATAAGGTTAGTTTTCTCATTTGAACAACCGCCTCCAACGTTCATAAAGAATGAGCAGAGATAAGACATTTGTATTCACTAATAAAACAATAATGAATGTTGTTTTGATAGAGAAGAAACATAAAATGAAACAATTCACCTCGACAAAAAGGAAAGATAGAGTCGAGATAAAATCCAAAACATACATATGGATCAAGTTGTGGATTCCCCATTTTCCAAAATACTTGTAGTTAGATAGTGAATTCTTCAAATGTTGATGTTTAAAGGAGTTAAGTGATTTAGAAGAACTCAGGTTAGGTACTGTGTGTGCCTGAACTAAAATTTATATGGTGTTAATAATAAAATTGGCATACGCCCTTGTAATATAAGAGAAACACTGTAACATACAATTCATACCACGTGTATAAAATACCATAAATAAGAAGTAAATAAAAGATTCTTAGTTCATTCCTATGTGAGTCTAAAAAAAGAAGATTTTTTTTTCATAGATACCTTTTGACTTTGATAATATTATGAAAAAATGATATAGTGTTAGCTATCTTAATATACATCATATGATTATAATATATACGATCTGAAAGGTACAATGCTAGGAAAGGAACTATTTCAAATTAAAGTGATATGATGGTAGAAGAAAGATTTTTTTATATATACATAATTATGCTAGTGTCTAACACATATCTATTATAATGTTATTTTTGGTTACATCATAAGCATGGATACGATACATATGTGAATGGTAATCTAAGCTTACTATGAAGCTCATGAAGGATTAGATTTGCTAATGGAAAGTGTATATAAGTAAATTTAGGGCATATAAGGCATAATATGAATACAAAGGCTAGGATTGTCTTTATGCTAATCCTATGAAAGAGTTTTTAGTATAATGACATCCAAGATGATGATATTATGTCAATGCGATTATGACAATACACCGAGTATGAAAACCTAAAAAGAGATAAAGGATTATATGTAGCTTATCCCATTATACACAAGTGAGAGATGATGGATGTGGTGGATGACCCACATCATCATTTTTTTATTTCAATAAATAAAAAAAGATGAAATTAGTATTTTTATAATTGATAGATAAAGTCAGTTTTTAATAACTGACTATGTGAGAAATAAAAGAGATAACCACTATTTTTTAATATTTTTTAAATTATTTTTTCTAAGAATTTATTAATTCTTTTAGAAAGCCAAAAAGTAATTTCCTTCTTCTCTCTATGAGTTAAGTGTAATTGCTGTGGACAAAAAGTAAAAACTCCCTAATGATTTTTATTGAAACTACGTGGAACATAACGTTAAAGCACAATCTAAAATCAAGTACATTTAAATTTTCACAAATTATAGTTAATTTTATAGATAACTTTTTCCTTTGGTATCCATGAAGAATCACTATATAAATACATAAATAAATGGTTTCCCAATGAGATCACAGCTGCATTTTTCTTCAACATTTATTATTTAATTCCTACAGAATTAGGATGGAAGAAAGAAAAAGATAGAAATAAAATGTGCAATATATATATATATATTTCCTTTTGTTTATAGTCCAAAATTGTAATGGCAATTTGACTTGTTTCACGGAATGGATTCAGTGTGCGGGCTGCATTCCATCCCCTTTACAAATAGTAGATAAAATGCATAAAAATTAAAATGAATTAAAGCAAATACAAATAATTAAAAAAAAAAGAAAATACTGACAACAGTCCCGATATTATTATTAATAATTAATTATTAATTCCTAACTACTCAAATCTATGAAATCAATAGAATCTTATTTAATACTTGGTTTGAAATTTTAATAATTTAATTAATGATAAAAGAAGAGAAAGAAATGAAGGAAAAGAGAAACATTAATTGTTATTAAAATTTTAAATAAAATATTAAATAAGATTTTATTGATTTTAAAATTTTGAGTAGTTGGGAATTAGTAACAAATGCTTAATAACAGCCTGTTGCTAACATTTGCCAATAAAAAATGCAATTAATAAAAGATTGTTCACTATAATTCGGTTTAGAGAATACAGAAAGGCATAATGTGCACAAACCCCTGCCAGCAACTCGAAACTATGAAACTGAAAAAGGGGGATTACCTGCATAGAAGTGAAAAGGTACGGCGAATTGCCGTATTGTTAGCAGAGAATTGCGAAGAGTCCATTGTGTTTGCCTTAATTGTTTGAATGACAAGAATTTGTCATCCTACGTTGTGCATTGTGTTTTCTTATGTTTGTTAAGTGTGAGAATGGGATGGTCGCCATCTTGAGAATGAATTTTTAGTTTAGCAGGGCCAAGTTATTATTTCATTTTAATAGTTACCTATTTGATTTAAAAGGATATTAATTTATAATTAATAAAAGCATGGAAGACATTAAAATTAATAATATTTTAATAAAGTTGTGGTGGCTATTTGTCCTTTACATAATAATTATCGATCAAATTAAATATTTTATAATAAGAAAATACTTATATAATAATGTTCAAAAAAGATAATTAACATTAATTATTTCTATTCTCTTTTTTTAACAAAAAAAATAATGTTTTGAGATTTCACTTTATAACAAATTAAGTGCTTCCACTATTAAATTATATTTAATATATTAAAATTCATATTTTTAATTTTAATTTATTTATTTTAATATTTAAAAATAATCTAACAATAAAGTATTTAATTTTTTAAAAGGAAGGATTTCCACAATATTGAAATAAGAAAAAGTTCACCTTCATCGCATGTGCACCCCACATACTTTGTTCTTTGACCGGGGGTGGTTTGGCCGACAACTACCGCCTTTTTATCATTTTGAAAATTGCCACATTTAATCCGATTCATGTCTGCCACGTGAAATAGTAATGTCAACCGGACAACAGCGTTAGAGTCAAAATTTTAACACACTGTTTGTTTTTTTTTGAAAAATAATTTACGCTGAAATTTTTTATTTTTATTTATTTTAATAGAAATTATTTTTTAAAATATAATTATAAAATATGAAGGAAAGCCTTTTATTTATTTAATATTAAATAATAAAATTTTAGAAAAAAAAATTTTTTATTTTAAAATATTATTTTCTTTATTATTATTTACTTTAAATATTTTTAAACTATAAATATAAATATAATGTCATTCTTTCATTAATATATATATAATTTTTTATAAAAGATACTTTCTAACAAAATAAAACGAATCAACATCTTGTCTTATTTCAATACTAAGCTATTTGTAATTTAGAAGTAATTCATAAAATATTGAAATAAAAGAATCACATTTCAAAGATTTAGCCAAATTAAGTAAATTTATGAGAATAGAGGTAACAGATTGTAATAGAATACATAATATATATTATAAAAAGTAATATTATATACATTAAAAATGATATTTGAAATTGATTTTCAAATTAAAATCAAGGATTGTTATTAAATATAAAATAGTGAAGTAAATTTATAAAACTCAATTTAATAGATATAAAATATTTGAAATTTATTTTTAATACCTATAATATTTTCCTATTATAAAAGCATCCAAATAATACTCAAAGTTCATTATTTATTCAATGTTAAAAATGGAAAGTTTAGAAAATGTAACATCTTTTAAGAAAAATTTACTTTTCCCACTGCTATAATGTTAGATGTTAAAATCATAAAATATATAAATAATAATTAATACACACACAAATAATATCTTTTTATAAAATAAAATATTATTTTTTATGAAACAAACAAAACGTCAATAAGTTATAAAACAAACCGACCATTATTGACTATAGTCTTCCTATCCAACTTTTTAAAAATCGAATCAAATTGGCCAATTGAGCCGAAAAATTCATGAACTGATGATTTGATTGAATTGATTAACTCTTAAACTGGCCTTAAAAAATTGGATAGAAAATTAGTAAATCGACAATAGACCGGTCAAGCCGTGCAAATTGACTTAATTTAACCAATTAATTTAAAAAAACTATTAGTTACAAAAAAAATATTATTTTTACTTAACATTATATACATATTTAAAGTTTAATATCCTAAATAGTAAAAAATTACTTTGTCTATATAAATCAAAGTCATAGAATAAAAACCAAGTTCAATATTAATTTTTTATGATAATCTGAATTATAAATTTATAAAATTATTTAATTATGTTCAAAATATTTTCATATTTATATATATAAATTTAAGCATAAAATAATTAAATTATTTTTTAATTATCATATATTAAAAATCTTAATTTCTATTATAATTCTAATTCAATTCCATTTCAACCTCCATTAAATCATTAAATCTTAAACTGCTGTAACAAATACGAGGAATCATATAAAGTATAAACATTGATAGAAATCATATAGACCGAGGCCATTGTAGCCATGTGAAGTGCCTGGGTACATGGTACTGAAATCGTCGGAGGCTTGTCGTTGGGGCCAAAACTTGCTCTGGGCTGGACTAAAATTTGGCATCAGGCCCGTATTATAATTCAAACGATCAGTAAATAAAAGAAGTTTTAGAGCAGATTCATAATCTCCCAATACTTGTCATTAACGTAACACACTGCTTAAATAAATTTTGATCTTCAATTTAGTGGTGCAGATCTACACTACTTATTTAACTGTGCATAGCAATTTTTTCTTTCTATAAATTTACAATGCGCCAACAGGGTCATCTTGTTGAAGATTAAAAAAAACAAATTGAAGTCATCACACCAAATTATCCTTCAAAGAAAGATGTGATTTTTAGGGACTTTGAGTTGAATCAACATAGAAGATAAAAATGACGTTGTTTATTCGGTAGTGACACTCTTGGCAAGATTCCGGGGCTGGTCAACATTAAATCCTCTCAGTACGGTAAGATGATATGCCAGTAACTGCATCACAAAGAAGAGATAGTATGTAAAATTTAAAATAGGAGAAACAACCTTCTATAAGATTTCAGGGAACAAAAAGAATAGACTACAAAACTTTCATTGTGAAGCCGGTAACGTACATCCAGAGGGATATTCCCTTACTGTAAAATGTTCAGTTTACTCACAACCCCATCAAGGTGCTAGCAATTTTAAAAATCCTCCTCCCTTTTTTTAATCACAAATTAATACTCTCTTGCATTAAATCTACAACCTCTAGGATGAAATAGTGATTCGCAATTATTATATATTATCTCTAAATACCTATTACCCAAGATATGCATGTGATAAAGAAAATATCAAGAGTTATTGTCAATATGTATATGAGAATTTATCTACATAAAGATTTTCTTACGTTCTATTAGCAAAAATTGCATTAAGTTATCGAATAACCTAATAAAAAATGTGAGAAAACACACCTGTAAGGGAATTATATTAATTACAGGCTGAAGACAGTCCTCAACCTGTGGAACCTCGATTACCCTACAAGATTCCCTGGGCGATACAGAAGCAGCATCCCCTCTAGAACACATGACAATCAAGCGACCTTTGCGAGCATTAAGTTGCTGAATAACAGACTGCTGTTTGCTGTCAAAGATTATAAGATGTCACAATCAAATTCCTAATTTTGGATTTTATTGTAGATGCTCCTAACTGAACACAACCAACCTGAAGCAAGCATCGCGAGTAGCTATAACAATAATAGGAAGATTTTCATCCACTAATGCCAAAGGGCCATGCTTCATTTCACCGGCAAGTATTCCTTCACTATGCATAAGCGCCACTTCCTTTACCTTCAAAGCTCCCTCCAGAGCTGTTGCATAGTTATACCCTCTCCCAAAGACAAGAAGAGACTGCTCAGCAATCAACAACTTTGCCAGATCCTTCATCTCCTGGTCAAGCTTCAAGACTTCTCTGACTTTATCTACAGCACACCATATTGATGAGATTTACTTCTGAACCTACTCTCTAGTTACTTCTAATCAAAGGTGGCATTTTGATATACAACATTCTGAAAGATTCCTAGGAATACTGCCACCCAAAAAAAAAAAAAAAGGGAAAAAGCCTCAGCAATCTTGGGTTTAGTTCAATATTTCGCAGAGTTGAATACAGTCATGAACAAGACAAACATATTTCCATCCAAACCCATGATTTTTTTTAGATTTTCACCAGATTATAGCTCTTATCTTAGGACAAGTGAGATTTGGGGTATCTCATTTTCCTCACTTTTGCTGTGCTTCTATTCTTATCAACAATATTGCTATCACTATCCATTAATTTTAAGTTGCTATAGTTTACAAGGGCAACATTGTTCATACTTTTAGAATAATAATCATTGAAACTTGAAAGATTGCGGTGAATTCTAGTGACCAATAAAGCATAAAATCCTCTTCACCCCGGCATGATGCATCTGATCATTAAATTCATGATATCCAAGAACATGAAACCGAGAGAATATGCAGGATACCAACAACTCAAAACATACAAATTATTCTAGTAGAAAGCTCAGCAACAAAGACTCACTTGGCAAGTCAAATAGGCCATCTATAATAGCTTCTCTTCTTGCTTGATTGGACATTGTATCGCTTCCCACTGCAAGCGCCAACATGGCCATCACTACTATTTGACTTGTATATGCCTATTATAAACCATACATGTGTGAGTAAACCAACAATAGACACCAAAAAGAATAAAACAGAATGGTTTAAATGCATGTTTTACCTTGGTACTTGCCACACCTATCTCAGCACCAGCATTTATATGAACTCCACAATGTGTTTTCCTCGCTATCGCACTACCAACAGTATTTGTTATGCCAACACATAATGCACCATTTTCTAAAGCATACTGCAGTGCTTGTAAAGTGTCTGCAGTTTCACCAGACTGACTGACAAACACTGCTGTATCTTCTCTGTAAATTGGTCCCTGCCGATCCAATAGATCACTAGCAATTTCCATAGTAACAGGGACACCTATAGTTATCCATATAAAATAGAACATTATTAGAATTAGAATGAGCATATTTTTGTAAGAATTTGTTTTGGTGCACTGACCGTAAAGTTTACAGTATCACTAAACCACATGCTACCATGTATTTAAAAAACTTCTACTCTTCCTAAAAGTTTTGATTACTCAACTTTTTATTCAGAGCAAATTACACTCGCCCAAAGGTTTAGTGTAATTACACTTACACCTATTCTATTTTCAAAAATATACACTAAATTTCCCTTTCCATGTACACTCAACTTAGAAGTGCTCATGGGTCAAGTCATCGGGCTTCAGGTGAGGATTTTATGTATAATTTCATCAAATATAGTAGTCCAAACCAGGGACCTAGCTAGAAAAAATTTGGGAAGGGAGGGGGGGCACAAATTTTCTATGACATAGACACAACAATACAAGTTCTTGTAACAAAATAAAAAAAACAAAAAAAAGTAAAAAAATAAGAAGACAAAATGGACTTGAGAATAAAAGGCACCAAAGCCCATTGAGTAGACTTTCTTCTTATTTTATTAAATAAAAAATCAAAAGCCCAGTTGCTACTCTATTAAATTACGTAAGAGAGAGTTAAAATTTGTACTAGATAAAAGTTAAAAGGTCACTTTTAAACAAATCACAATTTAAGAGGGGATTGATAACAATATTTTAGAGGAGCTGCAAGTATTTTTAATATATATATAGCTCCGCACAAGCTCCAGCATAGCTCATTTAATTGTTAAAAAAGTTGGACAGGCCCAGCTTAACTAAAATTATACATGGCCCAAAACCTAACCTAAAAGTCCAATTACTTTTATTTTCATTATTATTTAAAGTAAAAAAGAAGTTTTTATATAAAAAATATATATTTAAATAGATAATAGGATATTTAAAGATATAAAGTATTTAGTTATATCAAATTAAATATTATTTATAAGAATAATTTATATAATCAGGTTGGGCAAGACCAAACTATTTCATATAATCATGGTCCAAACTCAACTCAAATATTAATCGGGCCATGATAAAAAAAAAACCCAATATATATTCATACAAAAAAAAAAGGAGTCCAAATCAAATCTTTTTGGACTATCATGTACAGGTCTAACTCACATCCCTTTCCCCCTATTTTAAACACACTCACCTCCACCACTCTAGAAAAATAAGGGAGTGAGTGTATATTTTTGAAAATAGATTGTGAGTGTATATTAAGTTAAACCTCAGACGAGATGACTACAATTTATCCTATCTAAGGTTAATCTAGAAAATTCTATATTGACAATGTGTCAAATTTATAAAATCCACAAAACCAATTAAGATTATTAAATCATTAAATCACAAAGCACTAACCAGAAAGTTCTTCCAAGATGGGTCTAGCTGCCAAAGCAGCATTATAGCTTGTACCACAGCCAATGAAAACAATCCTTCTACTTCTCCTAATTGTTTTAAGGTGATCCTTCAATCCACCCAACAAGACAGTCTTGGATTTGCTGGATCCTCCACGAATAAGCCTCCCCCTCATTGTAGTTTTAAGAGATTCTGATTGCTCATGAATTTCCTTCTGCATATAATGCTCATAGTGTCCCTTATTTATTTGTTCAACCTCCATCTCAAGAACAGATAATGCACGTTGAACTGCAGCAGGTCTAGAAAGGAAACTACCATGTTTTCCCTTGTCATTTTCAAACTTCAAAATTGAGACCGCACCATCCTGAAAAAATCATTTCTTTGGATGACATGTTTCTAAATGCAATATGAAATTTCAAGAAAGTACACATTAATGCAACTTAGAAAGCAATTAGCACAAAAACAATTTAGAATATGCGTCAAATATTGGTATAAAGTATCAGCACAAGCCAAAATAGAGGGTATACATCAGATAAATGAAATGGAGCATTGATAAATAACCAATACAATTTTTGCAGTGATGTTGAAGACAAAAAGGGTAACCCTTTCAAGGTAAGATCTACATATTTGAAAAACAAAATATATGCCAAGTAGATTGAAAACATATAATCTTGCTATCATACATCAAAAAGAGAGTATATCATGTACCTTGACATGCACTACTTCATCATCCTCAATAACTAAAACTTTCTTAGTATGCTCAACCACAGCATTCGCATCACTAGACAAAAACAATTCTTTGGGGTGTCCATTCTTTGATAAAAATTTATCATCCTCAAATGCTGAGCCATTCTCACTATTTTCTGTCAATTCCTGAAATTAATCAGGAAAATTCCTCAGTTGTTGTCAATCAATCATTTAAAATTTACCTTCAACCAATATCAATCAGCCAAAAAAATAAATAAATAAAGGAACCAGACAGGGGGACATCATGAAAGACTTGCGTCTACTGTAGAATTCTAAAACATTTGTGGTAAAAATAAGCTGTGCATCTGTTGTTTTGTATGTCCTAACTTTTGGAACAGATTCTGATTCATTATCTACCTGTAGATTACACTTACGGTAACAACATGCATTTAAGAAACACCAAGCCTTTGTTAGATAACATAGAGAGCAAGGAAGGAAAACTACAGCAATGAAAATAAAAAACGAAGTTGTAGAAAATAGTTTTCTCCTCTCTCATATGAATGCCATATAATTAAGGTTTAAGGGAAACGGAAATAAAGAGAAACTTGTAAAATACACGTTTAAAACACAACTTTTTTTTTTTTTTTGGTTATGTAATTCAGAACACTATAAGCTCGGGTTTCAAATTTCTCTTCTCTTATTCTCATTTTTGAGATTTATTTTGGTGAAGATAAGACTGAAATTCTATCCATTGCCTATTATTTCCCTTAGCTTCACAAGAACAGTAATATAACTTTCACTCTTAAATCTCATTCCCCTCAAAATCATTCCCTCCTTTTTCAACATATTGAAACAATGCATAAAGGAAGCATATCAATATACTAAAATGCTAAGCTTCTAAATTAGTGGCTTTGACAAAGCAAGTAACATATAAGTTATACGTTGCCCTATATATTGGAACAAGCATGGCTTTGGCTTTGAAAATCAAGCAATCAAAGATAATCGCAATTTGAAGCTTGGAATCAACCAAAGGAACTATGTTAGTAACTTTCCATGAGAGACATATTTGTTCTCTCACTTGAAGCGTCACTCATGAAATCAAGAGAAAAACTAAAATGGCCATAGCCAAAGGTGCCAATGGAAAATCACTTTCACATATATTAATCCCTTTCAAAGCTTAATACCTACTAAATTGCAACTAACTTACTTTAACACCAAGAAGTAGTGGGCTACCACGCTTACAAGCAATTAATTCATTTGGATAATGTCGACTTTTGAAAATAAGGGCATAGGCTCCTTCAAGATGCCTCATCACTTCCAAAACAATCTGACTGAAGGTAACTGGTTGATCACCTGCAACATGGATGGAAAAATATCTCAAGCTAACATCACCCATAGAGGAGTTGCCAAGTTAGGCATGTATGTAAGTATGTGGGTACACATGCCTGTCCACAAGGAATCAGCAAGAGACAAATTCATGGAAAGGAACAAAACTCTTGTAGATCTAGAAGCAAAGCTGCAATATTTTCTTAAAGTGAAGCATGTACAGGAAACTTCCAAAGCACGTAGGCTTAACTCACCCAAAGAAATTGACATCCAAACTATAAAAGATATTTAAAGTTTACACTACTTTAGAAAGTATGTAACATGACTCTCGCCTCAAAATGTAAAACAAAAACAAAATCCACTTAAAAGAGGGAAAAATGTTACCATCTGCTTCATTTGCTTTGTCAAAAACGAACTTTGCAAGCTTGGGAATGACTTCTGTATCTGTTTCAGATTCAAAGGTGAAACCATATCGGACCAGTGTTTCTTTCAAAACCTGATCATTTAACAAACAAGAATTTTAGCTGGGGCCCATAGGAAAAAATAGTAATAGATGCATTCATCTATCAATATAGACAGATTTACAAACAGCCATACTATTGTAGTTAGCAGACAATTTGATTTTAAAACAACAGATGGTGCTTCACTCGGCCCTACTACTAAAAGCCAGGGCATCATTACCACGTCAAACCAACTCATGCCCTCAATTCTCCTACCTTCCCTTCCTTTTGTCACTCTCCCAAGCAGACCATAAATAAAAAGGAAAGTAACAATGATTGCACATTTAGAACACTACAAATGAAAAAGGGAAAATGACACCTTAATCATACCTCATAATTAGTAATAACACCATTGTGGACAACTAGGAAATCATTTTCATTGCCAGAAGTCTGAGGATGACTATTCCGTGGTGCAGGTTCTCCATGAGTTGCCCACCGGGTATGTGCAATTCCAGCATGAACAGAAAAGCGCTCCTCCAAGTTTAATTCTACTCCTGCAACTTCTGTATCAAGGATAGGTGGCGTTAATTAACCAAACAGCCATGCTTCCTTAAAACCATATGGAACATCAACTTGTCTTCTAACTAAGAAAATGAATAAGCTTGGATAAAAATAAGAAATTAAAAGCCAAATGCTCGTATTAAGTAATGCATGACAAAAGGTTAGGCAGAAAATGCCTAATTACAACTTCAAAAGAAAAAAAAAAAAATCATCAAAGAGAGTTGTGATGAATTATTATGAATTTCATTGCAAAGTATATATATTTAATTTTCTTTGTTAGCCAATCAAGTGCATGTTAAATATTCAGTTGGAACGAATAGCTATGGAAATTATGATAAAAAATTGGTAGACTGATAATCAAGGAAGTAAATTATGACAGAGCTAAATACAAAATAGATATAATTTAAGGGTGGAGGATGGCGAGTACCTTGGTAGACGGCTTGGACGAGGGACTCGATGTTGCCCTCTTGGCGAAAAACAAGAGGCTTAGGAGTCATGGAACTTGTGCTCGGATCAGATGGACTTGAAAAACAAGAGTCATCAATGGCGATCCCCGCCGAATCGTAGCCTCTATATTCCAATCGGCGAAGGCCATTGAAGAGTACCTGCAGAATGTATCTCCGCTCTCTGTCCACCTTGTAATTCAGATATGCAAATATCCCACACATTTCTCTCCAACTTTCTCTTCTTCCTTCCTTAATTTCTAGTTTTCAAAGCTTCTTAGAGATTGTAGGAGGAAGAAGGCAAGATTTGAGTCTGTCCTCTGAAATAAGGACAGGCGAAGTTTTTTGGAGTAAGCAGGCTTGCAGAGGAGGGGAAGGAGTCAGCGTTCCAACTTTAGCTTCCTGGTGGGTTGGTTTTGCGGCAAAATATTCATATGGTCGCTGCCTACACATCATTCCTAGCATTATCCACCAATGAAATGCTGCCATGTGTAACTCCATTTATCCCAATTATTGAAGAAATTTTTAGATAACGTTAGATGCAATCATTCTAAATATTTTTTAAATATTAAATTGTTTATAAATTTGATTCAATATAATAATTGTAGTTATTTCTTGTATCTATTATGTTTAAATGATTACTTCTTGCATTTTTATAGGTTTGTTATTGATTTCAATGGAGCATAAATTTTTTATTCAATCCCTAATTAGTATGAAATTTATAAAAATATAAAGACTAAATCATTTGAATGATTAAATATAATAATTATTATTATATTAAATCAAAATTTATAAATAATTTAATATTTAAAATTTATTTAAAATGAGTTCATTTAATATATAATACATATATAATAATTTCTCCCTTAATTAAGTGTCAGTTGGTTTGGTTTATAGCTCTGGCATCAATAGTCTTCTACTTGTGGTCGATCCAAGAATATAATTAGATGATTTCTTCTTTTCCTTCTAAAATCATAAAAAAAACTCAGAAAAAAAAAATAGAAAGAGTCCAACGAAAGATCAAGTCAACATCTTAAAAAAAAAAGGCTTTGCCACCAAAAATGAATTCAATTCGAAGCAAAGACTGCAATTGGCAAACCAGTTGAATGCCCGTCCCTCCAAGGCAGACTCCAATTTCGCATCCAAACAAACAAGCACGTTGGAAGATGCAGTGCATTGAATTGGATTACCATGGCTGAAAAATGGTGGCTAAAGATTGTGAAGGAACAACAGATTTTGGTAATCCCCTAGTTTTGCCACACACCTATTCATATATTTTACAATTTGCCCCCAGATAAATGTTGATATTGGCTTTTTCAAATAAAATTTTAAATTAAATTTTTTCTTTTAAATTAATAGAGTATTGATATTAATTACTTAATTTTATTTTTAAATAAAATATTTTAACCCCCCCTAAAATTTAATAAAATTACACAAACCGTATTTTGAAAACCTACCGAGCCCTTCCTCAAACTAAAATAACTGCCACACGTAATTCCAAAAGAATCTGGCCGAGGAATATTCTGTTTGTTGACTAATTAGCCGCATAATTTGACTATATAGCATCTTTTGAACTGTTACTCATTTTATTGTCAAATGCAAATTCGTTATAAACCCCCCCACCCAAAAAAAAAAAAATGACTTAAGATAGACTTTTTTTTCCCTGTTTTCTGTATTTATTGAAACAAATAATTATACAAATTTAAATTTAAAAATCCAAACCAGATCATATATAGAAATTCTTTTAATGGAGTAATATAGATTTAATATCATCATTATATATTATTAAAATTTATTAAGAAAAATAATTACATTTAATTTAAACAAAATATTTGAAAATTTAATAAAAAATAATTTAAAATTGAAAATTATTGAGAATGATTGTGTAACATAATTAAAATAACAAAAGTAAAAAAAATAGAATAACACTCAAATAAATTAAGGCATAAGAACTGTTTAAACTTTGAAGGTAAGAAAGGACACGCACGATGTGTCGTTAATGCCCAATTCTAATTATTAGATTTCGCAATATTAGTTCACTTTTCTTATAAAAGTATCAGTATGATCTCTTTATATTAGTATAAATTTTTATTCATTAATAATCATTTCTAGTTATATAAATTAATCAAAACATAACTTACAAAATTTAAATTTGATTCACTACTAATATAAATTAAATCTACATTATTACTCATCAATATGTTATCATTTAATAAAAAAAATATTAAAAATTTTTATTGCAGTTAAAAGTTATTACTTATAATTAATTTTTTAATAACGTGTATTCTTCTAATTCATTAATATTAATAATGTAAAATATTTCACACCTTAAACCCTAACCTATAATAAATGTAAACTTACAAAATATATCCATCCATAAATAATTTCAACATACCATATATCTTGGGTAAATGATGAGAAAAATATATTAATCTTACTTGATTTTTAGAAAAAAATTATAGGGACCGCCTCTCTACTTTTAAAACTTGCGAAAAGCTCTCTTGAAGTATAAAATAATGTTATACTTAAATCTAAATTTTAATTTTTCTTTAATAAAATAATAAAAAAAGATGATTATATATTCAAATCAAATAATATATGATAATATAAGTATTTTATCATCAAAGATATATTATAGTTAAACTCAAACAACTAAAAATTTATGCCAATTGCATTAAGATCTAACTTTTTTAGTAATTACATTTTAGTTGTTACAAAATACTAAAAATATCTTATACTATGATATATTATTTAATTTGATTCTATATTTATCTTTTCTCATTATTTTATCAAAAAAATTAAATTTGAGTTTAAGTATAGTATTATTTTATATTTTAAGGGAGATCGGTATAAATTTTAAAACTAAAAAGAAGGTCTTGTAATTTTACTAAAACTTAGAAGAAATGAATGTATCTTTTTAAAGTTAATTTATTGTTTAATTACAATGGTTCAACAAAAACAAGAGCATTATGTCAAACAAGAGTATTATTTCTTTTGAGCCAATATAGTTTTGTCTAAAAGAAAAGAAGTACTTAAATTAGGCTAAACTTGGGACAATTAAAGGGAAAAAATATGAATTCCTCCTTCATGTATTCTTTCCTTTCATATAGATGTTGTTCATTGGTTAAAAACAAATGTACCTTTAATAAATCAAGTTACAATTTTAGGGTTCCTTAGGCCTTTGTTTTTTTTTTTCCTTTGCAATCTAAAATTTATGACTTTTCAAAAAAAAATCACAACAAATCAAGGTAGCAATAATTTGAAAACTATTACTTTAGCAAAAGTTATAGAATATTGGGTGGTTTTTAGCAATGCAAAGATACCTTCTCCTCAATAAATAATAGAAGTTTGTTGGGAAATTCCTTCTCAAGGATGGTATAAGTTGAATACTAATGGTGCCTCAAAAGGCAATCTTAATTATGCTAGTTATGCAGCAATTATTAAAAATCAAGAAGCAAAATGGGTGGTTGATTGTTTAAGAGCAGTTAAAGTATGTTCCAATTTTGTAGTTAAACTCAATGACCTTAGGTAAAGGTGTCAATTCATATCATTTAGGTTAACCTATTTATTAAACGTGTCAAAATAAGTTATCCACGAGTCACTTATTTAACTTATTTAATAATTTTAATTAATAAAATTTATATTAAAAAATTATTTATTAAATTTAATTATTTACTATTTTTCATAAAAAAATATTTTTAATCATTAATAAAATATTATTTTAATTTTTTATTATTTTATTAAACTAATATTTTTATACTTTTATTATATATGTCTATTTATGATTAAAATATTAATTATTTCTTAAATAAAATTTCTAAAAAATTAATATAAATTGTTAAATGGGTTAGCATGTCAACCTCTTAACTCGAATAAATGTATCGTATTCGTATTGGGTAATTGTGTCATCTCAAAAATTGTCACCCTAACCTTATGGATGATTTGATGTGTCACGACCTAAACCTAATTGTGATTGGTGAAGATCCCAATACCCGATATCCATCAACCTTAACACTAATTTCACTAGTTCTATCTAATGAAAATCTACTTATTTCTATAGGAACTTAAATCATAATATAAATTCTTGTAGAAAAATGAACAGAGCTTCCCTTATTATTCGAACCTGTTCGAGGGTCACTCGTCCTAAATCACAGGACCTGTATAGTCTCAGATACAACAACACATTCAATATTTACAGTATTACACAACCTCACTATATGTATATATATACACACACAAATAAACAATATAACAATCAAGTGTTGAATCAATCTACATTTTATATTCATATCTTAATCCTAATCCAATTCTAATTCTAATCGTAATCTAACTCCGATTCTAATCCAATTGTCAAAATCCTTCAACCAAGTTATCTTTGATTCTCTATGAATGCAATAAGGCTCAAGCACTCTTATCTTAACTTGAAAACATTGAAAAACAAATGAAATGAATTAAGAGAACTTAGTGAGCATATATCTGCCATTACTAAACCTCAATTCAATTATATTTTAAAAGTTTAAAATGTTAATCAATTATTTGACATAAGAACAAATGTAATCTATACTCCTTGAGTTTTTGGAATATACAAAATCAAATCTTGAACTAAGTATTCATTTACACATAACTTAAACTTCATAATTTTCATCAAAAGTCGCAATATCTCGACTATTTGTTAGCACACAATATCATCATTATATCATTCGCACCCATTTCGGGTGATTTTCATTCACTAATAGCTAGTAAGACTCAATCACATCAAATCATCATAATAACATCAATTAGAAATATTCAATCATAAACAGTTTCCATGTCATATCATAAATACATATCAATCATAATGATAACACACGCATTCACTTATTAACTTCTGGGTCCATCTTATATCTTACCTATCTTTCCATCCTTATTCCTCCTGAGCTAACCTTATACCCTACCCACCTTTTTATTGAGAATTCCCATCCAATTTTCACATCATCATTCATGTCACATTTCTCATTTCAAATGCCAATCGTGGCATAATTCACATCATAATATGCACAATAGAGCTCAACTCTACAATCACAATATTCAATACAATATTAACACAAAGTAATCATTTTGTCATCACAAGGCAAATCAAAATACATAAGATAATATATATAGCAGCACCATGCCCTCTTACATGGGCACAATATTCATTCACATTACAAATATCATTTAATCTTGCATTTTAATCCAAAATTAATCAACAATTAATAGTAATCATCACTGTGCTTCACAAGGTAAACAACATTCTCTCAAACTGGTAATTACTAACTCATCATAAGTATCGTTTCCAAATTTTTTATACATGACCTTATGATTGATTTCATAATATATGTTATGATTCATAATTACCTTATTAGAGATTCATTAGTGAACAGATATATAATCTTTATCATTTACAAGAAGGATCATAATTTATGGCAATTTAAATACTTCAATATTGAAACATTAAGTGAGAGTGGGATATATGCTCACCTGGTAACATCTGTTGTCACGAAGATCTCTAAGTATCCAGCTTCATCTCCTATTTCTTCCTATTCCATAATTTATAATAATGACTTTATAAATATATGATAACTACTGATTCTCTTTCTAAGTATCACCATTTTAGGTTTATATCATAGTTATATCAACTCTCCAAGTTTCTAGCCCCTTATGGATTCCAATATTTGCTTTTACAATTAATTACACTATAATTTATGGACTTTCAAATTAAAGTCATATAAATAAAATTATTATAATTCATCCTAGGTTATCCTTCTTCTTAATTTCAAAATTATCATTAAGAATCTAGACATTCTTCACAAGATATAAAACTATCAAGGCATTAGGGCTTTACGTTCTGAAAGTACTATAGTTACCTTATTTCATAATACTATATACTTAATTTCTCATATGCATGTATAGTATGCGCACGCGCACGTGCACACACACATATATATATGTTTTTACCAGTATCATCGTATATTCGAACGTTTTCAAAAATAGGTTTTCTAACCTCAAGTTCAAATTATTAAATCCTTGCAACAAAATGGCTTTAATCATTTCCTTTAAGGTAAATATACATATATTTCCCATTTATATAGAGTTATCATTAAGTATTTGTATAACATGAAAATAGGTTTTCTAGGATCAAGTTCAAATCATTTATAAGATTAAGATATAATACTCTAAATAAATTTCAATCACCTTATCTCTACATTTCATGATATAAAATGTTTCTTAGGAGCACCAATAGGAGTCTCCAATATTTATAAAATGGGTTTCTTAACTCTTGCATGGATCTGCCATAATAGTAGAACAAAACATCCTATCTATATTGTAATTCTTCTATTCTAGCAATTATTACATGAAAAATCATATTTTCTCTTACTTTATCCTACATCTCTGTTGACACCTAATTTTATTCAAATAATAATAAAATAAAAATACATTCAATTTTTTTAAAAAATAAAAATAGTAAAATTTTTTAAAAAAATAATTTTTTTAAGCTACCAATACTACATCTCATCAACCTACTACGTCTACTGCATTTGCCTCACAATATGGCATAAATCTTGCTTGTAAGAAGCTCATCTGCCTATCTGTTCATAATTGTTTATTCAAAATAAAGCCCCTATTATTGAATTTAGTGAATAACATGTTAAATACCCGTGTGACTTCTTCTTTCTTAACTCTCCATTCCAATTGGCTCTCCTTGACTTCATTCACCAAATAAGCAAAATAGTTCATGCATCTTTTCAACTATATAATCTTGCCTGTCAGGCATAAAAAAGGAGAGGAGAGTGAAAAAAAAAAAGAAATGAGACAAAAAGGAGAAGAAGTTATTCAGAAAAAAGAAGAGGAGAAGTGTTACTCAGAAAGAAGAAGGATATTATTTAGAGAGGAAGAGAGATCTAAAAAAAGGAATTAATAAAGTTTTTATAGAAAGAGGGAAGATCTAAAATTTTATAAGGTGGAGAAACAAGGGGAAAGATAAAAAAATTAGAAAGAGAAAAGGTATAAAGATCAAAAAAGAAAAAAAAGAAGAGGAGAAATAAATCAGATTTGTAGGTAAGGAAAAAGAAGAAAGTTTGAAGAAAGGAGAGAAAGAGTGAAAGAAAGGAAAAATTTTTATGTTATCCTATTTTCTTTTTCAATTTAACTTTATTTTATTTTATATTTTATATTTTATTTATTAAAAAATAAATAAAAATAAGAAAGGGGACGTCCCTTACAAGGACGCCTACTTTTTAAGGGATGGGACAACTGATGCCATCCCATCCATTTATTTTTTATTTTTTTATTTTGTTCACTTTTTTTATTTCTTTCTTTTAAAAATTAGTTAATATTTTATTTATTTAACATATGATATTATTTTTATGCAATTACTATGATGGAATAAAAATAAAATACTTTAAAAGTTCAAACTATTTAATATTCCTGAGGTGTGAGATATTTTAAAATTAAATCGAATGAGCCGATTAAATAAAAAATTCTTAATATTATTGCACATAAAAATTATTTTATACTTGTCATGTATACTCATAATTTATATTTATATTTTAAAAATATATTATACATATTTGTGATGATGGAATAATATTAAAATTAATTGTAAGTGTAATGAATATAATTTCAATTTTTCTAAATAATTCTTTATTCAGATTTAACTATAAAGTTAGGTAAATTTGAAAAATTATACAAATAATATTAAATTATAATTTCAATTTTTTTCAACAATTATGTGTTCAAATTTAGTCATGAAATTGATAAATTTGGTACTATAAAATTATGGAATAATATTAGAATTATAATTTCAATCATTTCAAAAAAAAAACTTTTATCTTAAATTTAGTCATAAAATTAGACAAATTTGATAATCAAAATTAAAACTTATTGATGCAACACTAAATAAATAAATAAGTAAATAAATAAAACCACTTAAAATAATTTTCTTATCTTATTATTTAAAAGTATATTACAACTATTTTATTAAAAATATTCTAAAAATAATGAAAATATTTCTAAAATGATAAAATAAAATTATTTCAAAAATAATAAAATTTTCAAATATAATAAAATAAAATTCTTTCAAAATAATAAAATTTGTATATTTAACATATCAAAGTCAAGTGATCTAATTACAGGTATGATCATGATGGTACTTAACATTATTGAGACATTTTATATTTGTTTAAATCCTATCATGAAGTTGAAAGGAATTGACACCAAATTAATAAATTATTTAAAAATATTTTACAAAATATAAAATACAAAAATATTTCAAAAATAACTAAATCTGTGCTTATGACATATTAAAGTTAAGTGATTCGATTACAAATACATTCATAAAGGTACTTAACATTATTGATGCGCTTTATTTCATCTAAATCCTACCATAAAATTGGATAGATTTAGGTAACTAAACTAATAAAAATTAAAATTAAAATCATATTCTTAAAAAAAATACACATGTAATATAATAAGAACCATTATAATTCACCTCATAAGATAGAATTAGAATAAACAGACAACCATTCTTTAAACGGACGTTATAGAGTGCTAACACCTTTTTTACATGTAACCTACTCTTGAACCTAAACTCTGGGAATGTAGATCATTTTTAGTGTTCCAATCACACCACAAAAAATGATTGGTGGCAACTCCATTTTTATTTACACTACACACCATTCACATTCGAGGAGACACGAAAGCACGCTCACCTCACTTAGATTCCGCCACGAGGCATGTCATAACAATTTGGCAACCCCATTGGGGATTGAATGGAGTAAAGTCATTTTGTTTATTCTTTTTCTATCTTAACTTTGAATTTTATTGGTCCATGCTAGCTCAATATCTTCTTTACATGTATGTTTATCATGTTTATCTTATTATGACTATCTTTACTTATTTTATAATAAATCAATCATGCAAAATTTTTTGGAATAGTTAATTTTCCCTCTCACACACTGCACATTATAGATCTCATACATAAATCACAAGCCTCCTATCCAGGCTTTAGATTACCTTCTAGGATTAGTTAAAGGGTAAAGTAGCGATGCCACTGTGTGATCACTGGTTTTTATGCAGGTTAGTAAAACACCTCTACTCAAATTGAACCTTTTCTGTCTATAGCCTGTCATGAGTGAGGATTGGGGACCTTACTAGCCACTGATGGTGACAATAAAGACAATTTAGGGACCTTTCATTAATTAGGTTTCATAAAACCTAAACTAGACATAAATTAGAATAAACTTAAAGCCACTCTATTTGAAAGAAATTTATCCTATGAGAAAAAAACCTAGGAAAAATCCATGTAGAATACATAAGGGATCTCTTTCATGACTAATCTATTTTTAAGCCATGCAAGTTTACCTGAAAATGATGATTAAGCCATATATCAATTAAATTAAGGGTTTACCTTTATTTTTTTTAAAAAAAAAAACTAAACTCAAATGGTTAATCCTATGCTTTATTCCTACCTAATTGAATGTGGCTATTATTCTTAGTCTCTTGCATCTATCATTTCATTGTATATGGATATTGCTAAAAGTTGTGTATATCATTTGAACTCATCAACTATTGATTATGAGCTTCAAATCGTAAAAAAAAAAATTAGAAGTCTATAATTATGAGTGGTTGTAAATAAGCCACGAAGTCATGAATGGCTTTTAGTAATATCATTTTCTTATAAATATTCATGCATTCACCTATTAAAATAACTCATCTCAGAAGAGAAACCTTACTTTTATCCCACTTTCAAGCAAGGATCATAAAAAATATGGAGGAAGCCTTCACAAAACTCAAAACTAGGTTCCCTGCTCTTCCCAGGGATTTGCTTAAAAAAATCTACAAATGTCAGCTTGAAAGAATAAAGGTGCTCACACAATTGGGTCTTCTTGAAGA
This sequence comes from Sindora glabra, assembly GCA_020226215.1. Classification (NCBI taxonomy): domain Eukaryota; kingdom Viridiplantae; phylum Streptophyta; class Magnoliopsida; order Fabales; family Fabaceae; genus Sindora; species Sindora glabra. The sequence goes on along the minus strand of CM035227.1, from coordinate 99,812,533 downwards.
CGTGTGTTAGATCATTGAAGCTAAAGTACATCTAAACCTGTCAAAATGAGTTGGCTTTAATGGGTTTGGCTGAATTTGGTATAATTTTGCTTGACTTGAGACTGGAACTGGTATGGAAAACGATAATAATGACTCGACCTGATAAGGAACTGAGACTAGTAAGTATTAACTCGTTCGGTTATTGGATTAGTCCGTTAGTCTGATGATAGTAGTAAATAATAAATAATTAATTTATTATTGTATATTTAATTTTTAAATTTTAAATTTTTTATATATTAAAATAATAATTTTGATATATTAAAATTATACTTAACAACCTAAGTCACAATTAAAAAAATATAAATTTGATTTTTATGATAAAATATTTTATATTAATAATAAAAAATATGTCAATAAATAAATAATAATTAAAAATTTTTAATAATAATAAATTATTATTAATAATAAATTCTTAATAATAAAAAAATAATATTTTCTAAACTAATGTTGCTTCAATCGTACATTTAGAAAGATGTGGAAAAGTGTGGACATGAATTAAATAAATAATTAAAATAATATAAGTAAAAATATTTTTAATTTATTTTTGCGAATTTATAAGAATAATAAAAATATTAATTTCTTATTTAGTTTGGTTCACAAGTAAAAAATAAAAAATAATTTATTAAATAGAAAAATTGCTCCTATTACAAATTAGGAAAATTGTTTAATAAACTCTACAAAAAAAATAATTTTAAAATTACAAAATTTTCTACCCATTTCATTTATATCTATTTGGTGGAAAAATATTTTACTACTTACTTATTCAAGACTTTTTCTTTTCACTCCAAATTCTCTAAACAATGCAAATACTTAAACAAATTTATTTTCAAATATTTTTCATTTTACACATTTTCTTTTCACCTTTTTTTTCTATTGAGACAAACAAAAGGTAAAACAATTTGTTTAAATAATGTTAAATATTTTTTAAAAGGTCAAAGAATTTGAGATATTTTAATTATTTTATTATTTAATATATTATTTAATTAAGTTCATAAAACTAAAATGTAACTAATGAAAAGATCAAAATTCGGTACAAGTGTATTTTTTTAATTTAAATTTAATTAAAAATATTTTATTAACAAAATACTAATAAAAATATCTTATATAATTAAATTTAAATTTTATATTTTTCTCATTATTTATATTGACAAAAATATTCAAATATCAAGGAAAGCAAAAGAGATGAAAATGAAAGTGTTTTAAGAAGAAAGATGGGAGATACCGAGATAGCGATGTAGATGTGCTATAAATTTGTTGCGTAGGAATCATATCATAACAAGAGTTAATTTCCCTCGCATTAGTGTCAATAAGAAGTTGAGAACTTGAGGGAGTAGAGCAACCTAACACATGGGATTACTTTGGTGAAAATCATTTATATCTTTCCATCAGAATCAGTAGTATGGTAGTCAAAATGCCCAAATTAAATGACTATTACTTCCTAATTGTTGGCAACTTGGCTATTATACTCTGTAGCTATTATGCAACAACTTTATATCTGTTATGCAACGGTTACATTTCTATATATTTTATATATTTTTCCATTACTATAAATACCGATATCTAATTCTCATTTCTCAATCACAACAAATATTCATTCTTTCTCTCTTCAATCTCATTTCTATAATTTTTATTTCTCTACAAATATTGAAGATTGAAGGTGGAAGTGGTGCATGAAATTGTAAAGTATTGAAATTTTCACTTGAAAGGAAAATATTAGTGACACTCTTCAATAATTTTTTAATCTCTACTTATATTTTTATATCTTTTATTAAGTTTCATATATTTTAATTTTTATAGTATTTCAGTTAATTATTATTCTTGTTAAATTTAATATTAGTAATTTTATTTTTATATTATTAATAAATTTTAATTATGGATTTGAATGATCCTAATAATATAAAAAATTATTTTGATGATAAATATTTTTTAGAAAATGTAGCTACTAATTTTTCAAATAATAATTTCACAAATATTCTTTCAAGTACACCTGAATTTACATCATCTCCTCTTCCTTCTCAACATCGATCTTCACAATGTGCTCATAGTCATAAAAATATAAACACTCCTGCATCCTCATTTGATTCAACAAAAAGATAAAAAAAATTTTGATATATGGAATCATTTTGATTTAAAAAATGTAAACGGAGTAGTTAAAGCATTTTACAAATATTGTCCAAAAAATTATAATTATGATAGTTATAGTGGTACTAGTACAATGAAATGTCATTATTCTTCTAAGTATGTAGATATTGTAAATATTTCAAGAAAAAATTCTAACATGCCTAGTCAAAATAGTTGTGAGTATGAATTATGTAAATGGATTTGTCATGTTCAAATACTTTTTAGTGTAGCTTGTTCTTCAAAATTAAATGCTCTTCTTCAATATTTTAATCCGCAATGGTGTAGTATGAGTAGGAATACTAGTGTAAATAAATTGAATAAAATTTTTAAAGAGCAGAAAATAAGCTTAGCTAACTTTTTTTCAAAATTTAAAAGTAGAGTTACACTTACATCCGATATTTGGACATCACCATCTTAAATGAGTTATGTTTGTGTAATGGCCCATTATATTGATGATAATTTTATTTTACATAAAAAAATTATTTATTTTAAACCAATTCCACTATCACGTGATGCATTTACTATTGCTTGTTATATAAGAAATACTTGTACTAAATACATGATATTGGATAAAATATTTTCAATTACTTTTGATAATGCATCTACTAATACTAGTACTATTAGAATTTTAATTCCAACTCTAAATCTTGTACTTAAAGCTCAATTTTTTTCATCTTAGATTATATGCCATATTTTAAATTTAGTTGTTCAAGATACATTAAAAGTTATTTCTATACTTATACAAAATCTTAGAAATATAGTTTCATATATATCAAATCATCATCGGTTAAAAAGCATGATTGAAAATAATTATGTATTCAAATGTCTAAGAAACCTAAGATGCCTCCACAAGATGTTTGTACATGATGGAATTGTACTTTTAAAATATTGAAATTTTATTTAGAGTACAAAGATGTCATAAGTACTTTTTATTTAACAAAAATTCAAGTTAATAATCACCTTGAAAATGTTGAATGGGAAAAGACACAAATTTGCTTATAATTTTTACAAATATTTTATAGAGCAACTAATCGTTTATTTGATTCTTATTATCCGACATCTCACTCAATATTTGATATTTTACTTAATTGTAATTTTGCATTTTTAAAATTTGAAAGTATTAATAGGTTTGAAATTATTATTAATGAATGTTTACCAAAATGGAATAAATACTTTAGAAATATTCTTCGTTTATAAGTTATAGGTGCAATTATGGATCCTAGAGTTAAACAAGAAAGAGTGAAAAAATTGCTACAAAGGTACCATGAAAATATACAATATGAATTTGACTTAGAGTTTTACATAAATGATATAAATAATTTACAATTTGAAATGTTTCAAGTATATGGCAATAAATTTAGTTCTTTGCATTCATGCATAGGTTCTTTATCTTCTTTAAAAAAAGTAGTATCCCATTTTGTGAAGAATATGATAACTTTTTATATTTAACTGATGATACTCCTTTAATCAATAATAAGTTAAGTTCTTACTTATTTACGCTTATTGTAGCTAATATGCTAAATTTTATCATTTTAGAATGGTGGAAAGCACAAATGACATAATATCTTATACTTTCTCTTATGGCACGTGATATATTAATCCCTCCAATGTCTTCAAGTAGCATCAGAAATATATTTTCTCTTGGAGAGCGAATTTTAGATGACAAGCGTTTATCTATGAATGATCAGAACTTAAAGATGGCTATCTATTTAAAGGATTGGTTTAATGCAGAAGATAGACAATAAAATAATTTGTAAGAAGATGAATCATCATAAGGTGAAGGAGATAATTAGAAATAATGACATATTTATATAGTTATAAATTTAGTTAATAAAATATTTAGTACTCATTTTATTCAATAGTAAAATTTTTTTAGACTAGGTCCGTCCCATAGTTTTTACCCTTCTTAATAAGGGGTTTTCACGTTAAAAATTATTATGTTTTAATTTATTTTTTATTATTTTTAATTCTATTAAATAATAATAATAACAATAATAATTTTTAAGTGATAATAATATAATATAATTATATTTTATAATAATAAGAGTAATTATAATAATAACAACGATATATAATAATTATAAGAAGGAATTTTATAAGTTAAACGATATAAAATAAGATATGTTTTACATAAATTAAAACTTTGATATGAAATGCATTCATTTCAATTTCTATTATTTATAAATTATAATCCAAACACTATTATATATCTCTAAATAATAGAATACAAAGTATATTTTCTTTTTTATTGTAAATATATTTTAAATAATTTTAAGATTAATTTAATTAAATTAGCTATTGTTACTTTTTATATGTGTGATGCATTATTTTATTATTTTATTTACCTAATTATATATTTTTTATATGATTCATTCCTACTATATATATTTCAGGCACTAATATTATTATATAGTGTGTATATATTATACGATATATTTTATTTTTATTATAAATTATAGTAAATAAATAATTTATAATTCTAATACTAATATCACTAGGTAGTATAGATATAATATAATGTAATTTACTTTTATTATAAAATTAAGTTTAAATAAGTTAAATATTTAATATAAAATGTATTGATTGAACTAATTATTCTACTTTTTTATAAACATATTTAAAAATTAAAATTAGAATTTATTTTTAAGTACTATATTTGAAATTAAACACATATCAATTGAAATTTTATTAAAGTTTTATAGCTTATAGACATTATTTATTATTTTATTATTTTTATTTACTTCATTGCATATTTTTTTCTATATATTCACCCTATTTATTTAATATCACTAAATAATATAAGCATAATATAATATATTTTATTTTTGTTATAAATTTTTTATGTAAGTTTAACCTTAATATTAAACTTGTTAATTGAATTAATTAGTTCGAATGTTCCATTTTTAAGTAAAAAATATTTAAAATTTAAAATTAAAATTATTTATTTAAATTTTAATATATTGAAAAGTTATATCTCAAATTTAAATTTAATTTATTTAATTAAATGTATTTTTAATATATTAAAAAATTATATCTCAAATTTAAATTTAATTGATAATATATAAATTATTAAATATATTTATTTTTATAAATAATACTTAGACTTGATCAATATATATTTCATAATATATATTTACTTTATTAAATAAAATATATAATTTTAAAAAATAATAAAATTTTAAATCATATAATATATAATTATATTTAATAAATAATAATAGATTTTAATTAATTAATGACATAAAATTAATAATAAATAAATAACTAATATAATAATAAAATATAATGGGTTATAAAAATTCTATTTGAACTCGCCTGATAAATATCGACTTGGGACTGAGATTGAAATTGAAATTGGTATTGGTACTGTAGTAACTCGATCTGAACCTAACTTGGTGAAAAAGTAACCTTAACTTGGGACTAGCCCGACGTACAATTTTTATACGTTAAGTTAGTCTGATAGGATTGGGTTAGCTTATTTTGACAAGTCTAAGTATGTATAACAAGTAAGTGTTATGATTCATTTGTTAAACGTATACTAGGAATAAGAAAAAGTTCTTATGTTATCAAACAGGAGAGTTAAAAGAATGAGAGTTTGCTATAAGTGTGCAAGGTAGATATGTAATACACACTGTAGAATACTAGAATGGTTTTACAAAATTAAGAAGATAAAATCAAGTTCATAAAGGATGGACTGAATAAAGAGTCATTAGATGATATCCTTCAGACTCTTAAGATGCATCCTAGTAGAGAAGTTCATAAGGTTCTTCTCAATTTAGTGGACTTATTCCATAAGGAAAAAGATCATTACCATCTCAGGAATCTAACGTTAAAAGACCCTATTTGCCAGTTTATAAGAAAACTAGATATGAAGTAAATCCTCAAATCATAGAAAGCATTTATGTTATTACTGAATGTAAAACCAAAGGAAGATATGAATCAAAATCACAACCACTATTCATGTGCATATATTTTCTTTTTAACTTTTTAGTTATTTTTTACTTTTTTGTATAATTGTCTTTACTTTTTCTATATTATTATTGCACCTAAGATATACTTTTGACCTTTTTCCTTTTCAAATCTTAAATTTTCTTACAATAATTAATTCGTATGACCTTTTGACCTTTTTAGTATACTTTCCTACTATTTTTTAAAAATTATTGTGCTTGATTCCTTAAATTTTAAACTTTTCTAACAAAGGTTGATTTGCATGATCTTTTTACCATTCATTTTTGCTATATAAATATGCATATTTACAATTGTTAAGACAAATATGGCTCATTCTAAGACAGAAGAAAAAGTGGAAGGACCATCAATATGTAGATTTAAATCAATTTATATCTTTGGTGGATCTAATTAGGGGAAGGATGAAGAGTATATGAAAGCGGCAAATAAACTTAGTAAAATATAAGCTACCAAAAATATTAACCTTGTGTATGGGAGAGTAATCCAAGGTTTAAGGGGATTTATGGTAGTATCTACACTTATTAGGGGAAGTAGAGTCTTGAGTATCACTATGAAAGGTTTAAATGACAAGATCATCACTAATTATGCCTTGGATATTGAGTTAAATGTTTTAAGCTTGTCCAAGCATTGTAGGATACATAATTCATAATGCTAAAGCCTTTATCACAGTTACCTAACAGTCTAGAAACATTGAAAGTAATTTCTAACATTGCATATTGGGCTAAACTAAACTTTCATAAAAAACCACTAGGACTATTAAATATTAATGGTTTTCTATGATGGTTTATTATCCTTCTTAGATCAAGTTATGGAATAAGGATTCATTTCCTAAGCAACTCATAGTTTTATAATATCTGCCTCAACTATTGATCAGTTGATTAACCAAATGCAAATTTCTATACCTAAACCTAACCCATTGATGAAACAAGTGGATTAGCAAGCCCAAGATAATACTAAGGAGCACAAGCCAAATATCACTTTTCAATTGTAACCTTCTCCACTCTTATGGTTTTACTTCTATTTTTGTTGTGTTTTTATCCTTTTTTTCTATATCCTCTCCTCATCTATAAAGACATTAAAGGCGATGTCCAAATTAGATTAGGAAAAGGAATAATAAGAATTATTAATAAAATAATTAGTTTGCTATGTTATGAAGGATAATAGAGTAAACAGTTATTTTAACTCTTGATACGTATCCATTTAGTAGCATGTTTTTTCCTTTATGACTTATGCCTCATTTAAAAAAAAAATCTTTTATTAGTGAAACCATCAAATTAACTATATGTGCAAAGGATAGTTGAGTAAAGAGTTATTTTTTACTTTTAATAAGCATCCCATTAGCATCATATTTTTTTTATGATCTACTCTCATTTAAAAAAAATCTTTTATTAGTAAAACCATCAGTCTGACTATTTGTGTAAAGGATAACTAAGTAAAGAATTATTTTTAACTCTTGATGCGCATCCTTTTATTAGCATATCTTTCCTTCATGACTTATCCTTATTTCAAAAAAAAAATCTTTTGTTAGTGTAACCATTAAATTAATTATATGTATGAAGGATAATCGAGTAAAGAGTTATTTTTTAGCTCTTGATATGCATCCTATTAGTAGCATATTTTTCTTCATGATCTACCCTCATTTAGAAAAAAAAAAGAAAGAAAGAAAGCAAGGGTTCATTTTCAAAATTTCATTTGAAATGTTCTAGGTCTTGCTTATTTAAATGCTTTCCACTGATTTTAAGAATTGTATGAGTCATGAGCGTGAGTTAATTGAGTTTAAAGGTTTTATAGCATGGTTAAACAATTATTTTACTTCTTGAAATTGATAAGCTTGGCAAAAATTTAAATTGAAAGAACTAAGTTTGACAACTCTTAGTTATGAGACTTTGAGCCTATTTGATTGATTATGATTATCTTTTTTATATAAGAGATTCACCTATTAGGTTGTCACCCTAGAACTTGCTTTAATTCTTGTTAATATTACATTTTCACATGTATGAGCAAATATGATTAAAGCATTTTTTTTTTTAATAAACCACTTATGCTTAAATAGTCAACCTTTACATATCCATTATGCCCCTCATTTTGTGCCTAATTTATCTTTTCTTATTTTTAGCTCGTTTCAAGCCCAAAAAATATATTCTACATAACCTTAAAGGCTAGAAGAGTATTGAACTAACAAAAGGATGAGTTATTAAATAAGTGTGAAGCATATCAAATAGTTTGAAAAAGAAAAGTCCATTCAAAAAAAAGAAGAAGAAACAAGAAGAGAAATAAAAAAAAAGGGAAACAAAATAAGAAAAAGTAAAAGAAATAGAAAAAAGAGAGGATGATATATCATTAAAGCAATTGTAATTATAATTGTGTGCCTTCTTAATCGCTTACTATTTTGATCTATACATTAATACTCTTTTAATCTCATCGGTTAATAGCTTTTCTTTCCATGTTATTATCCATCTTTCACCTTGGCCTTATTGACTACCTTTAATAAGTCCTTTTGATTTGCTTTATGCATGTGAATTAGATAATGAAGATTGAGAATTTAAGCAAGCCTATGATAGTGCAATTCTTAATAGGATTAAGCTTGAATGAGACACTTACCCCTAAACACTTTAGAGATTAGAAGTATGATTTATGAGATACTATTTGTTTAGTTCTTTCTTTCTTAAATAAAGTTCCATACTTCTTGCTTCTAAATGACATGCATTATTGATTCATAAATACTATGATCTCTTTACACTATAATGACTTTTGTGTTTGAGACTCTTCATTCTTAACTCTAGTGGAAAAATTGATGTTTTTTGTGTCCTCTCATGATGTGTAAAACTAAACTATGGGGAAATTTTATGAAACCAATTTCCATTGTCTCATTCTTAAGTTTTTTCTAAAATTCCCATTAAGCTCGAACTATTTATATTTTGTGAAATTAGGCTCATTTAAGTTAAGTTGTCGCCATTAAGAAAAGCCGAAGTAAATTCAAGCTTAGTATGATTAGTTGAGTATTGTCAAAAGATTACCTGTATTAAGTCATGGCTAACTCTATTAAAAAGGATTGATATGAACATAAGTTAGAAGGGATCACATACTAAAAAGAAGGTTTTCTCTGATGAGACCTATCATGCTTAATTTCATATTTTGTGATCTTTGAACCATATATAGGGGCAACTAACATTATCATCATATTATGAAAAGGCCTAGAATCTCTTGTGAACTCTATTGCAAATGATATGTATGCTTTGCACCTATGCTCTATTGTAATGATAATAATCATTATTATGTCACCCTTTTGTTCCTTGTGAACATATCATGCATTTTCACATGAAAAATGTGTATTGGAACACTATAAGATGTCATGCCTATTTGAATGTGTCATAATGAAATCAACTAATACAAATATCATTGAAACTAATCATTAAGATTGCCTCAATTCTACTAGATAGAACATAGAAGGCAATGTTGATGGAAATATTAAAGCCAAACAAAAAGGAAATATGCATAATGGAAATAGCAAAATTCAACTCTCTTAAATAGGAATTTCCTTGGAAAAAAGTTCCTAAAAAAATGAAGTAAGCAACCTTTCTGAGAAAAAATCAAGTCATTATTACATGCATCACATTCTTACATCATTTATCCTTTTACATTAAACCTAGTCGAATCCATGTCATTTTCCTTTATCCTATTAAATTAAACTCAGTCAAGCTAGGTCGGACTTGTATCAATCCATGTTATTTTTATTTTATTATTAAATTGAACTCGATCAAATCAAGTCGAGCCAGTGTCAATCCAAGTCATTTTCCTTTATTTTGTTAAATTGAAATCTAATCAAGTTAAGTCAAGCATCAATCCAGGTTATTTTATTTCTCATCATTAAATCGAAACTCAATCAAGTTAAGTCGAGCTTGTGTTAATTCTAGGTCATCTTACCTTTTATCAATAAATCGAACTTAATTAAGTTGGGTTGAGCCTACATCAATCTAGGTCATTTTCATTTTCACTGTTAAATCAAACTTCATCAAGTTAAGTTAAGCTTGCATCAAACCAGGTCATTTTAATTGTCATCATTAAATCTGAACTCAGTCAAGTTAGGTTGAGCCTACGTTAATCCTAGGTCATTTTATTTTTTATTGTTAAATTGAACCCAATCAAGTTGGATCAAGCTTGTGTTAATTCAGGTCATTTTACTTTTCATCATTAAATCAAACCTAATTAATTTAAGTTGAGCCTGCATCAATCCAGATTATTTTTATTTTCATCATTAAATCGAACCTAATTAAGTTAGGTCGAGCCTATGTCAATCTACTTTTTTCATCGTTAAATCAAACTCAATCAAATTAGGTCGAACTTGCATCAATCTAGGTTATTTTACTTTTTATCATTAAATTGAACCTAATCAAGTTGGGTTAAGCCTGCGTCAATCCGGGTCATTTTACATTTTATTGCTAAATCGAACTCAATCAAACTTAGGTCGAGTTTACATCAAGTAAGGTCATTTTTCTTTATTTTGTTAAATCAAACCTAATCAAGTTGGATCAAGCCAATGTCAATCCAGATTATTTTACTTTTCATCATTAAATCAAATGTAATCAAGTTAGGGTCTAGCCTTGTGTCAATCCAGGTTATTTTACCTTTCATCATTAAATTAAACTCAATCAAGTTGGGTCGAGCCTACATCAATTCAAGTCATTTTACTTTTCATCGCTAAATCAAATCTAATCAAGTTGGGTCGAGCTTGCATTAATCCTAGTCATTTTATTTTTTATTGTTAAATCGAACTCTGTCAAGTTAGGTCAAGCCTACGTCAATCTAGATCATTTTCCTTTATTTCGTTAAATTGAATCCAATTAAGTTAGATCGAGCCTACATCAATCCAAATTATTTTACTTTTCATCATTAAATTAAACTCAATCGAGTTAGGTCGAAGCCTACATTAATTCAAATCATTTTTTTTTGTTTTATTAAATCAAACTCAGTCAAGTTAGGTTAAGCATATGTTAACCCAAGTCATTTTCCTTTATTTCGTTAAATTAAACTAATTAAGTTAGGTTAAGACTACATTAATCCAAGTCATTTTACTTTTTATCATTAAATTGAACTTAGTCAAGTTGGGTCGAGCCTATGTCAATCTAAGTCATTTTACTTTTCGTCATTAAATCGAACCTAATCAAGTTGGGTTAAGGCTGTATAAATTCAAGTCATTTTACTTTTTATCATTAAATCGAACTTAATCAAGTTAAGTCGAGCCTGCATCAATCTAGATTATTTTACTTTTTATCGTTAAATCAAACCCAGTTAAGTTAGATTGAGCTTGTGTCAATCCATATCATTTTCCTTTATTTTGTTAAATTGAACTTGATTAATTCAAGTTGAGCCTGCATTAATCCACATTTTACTTTTCATCATTAAATCGAACCTTATCAAGCTAAGTCAAGCCTGCATCAATCCAAATCATTTTCTTTTTATTTTGTTAAATTGAACTCAATTAAGTTAGGTCGAATCTATGTCAATTCAGGTCATTTTACTTTTCATTGTTAAATTGAACTTCGTCAAGTTAGGTCGAGCCTGCATCAATTTAGGTTATTTTCCTTTATTTTATTAAATCAAAATCAATTAAGTTAGGTTGAGCCTACATCATCCCAAGTCATTTTCCATTATTTTGTTAAATCAAACCCAATTAAGTTAGGTCAAGCCTACATTAATTTAGGTCATTTTACTTTTCATTAGGTAAATTGAACCTAATCAAGTTAGATCGAGCCTATGTCAATTCAAGTTATTTTACTTTTTATTCGTTAAATTCAAACTTCAGTCAAGTTAGGTTGAGCCTATGTCATCCCAGGTCATTTTCCTTTATTTTGTTAAATTAAACCCAATTAAGTTGGGTTGAGACTGCGTTAATCCATGTCATTTTACTTTTTATCATTAAATCGAACTTAGTTAAGTTAGATAAAGTTTGTGTTAATCCAAGTCATTTTACTTTTCATCGTTAAATTGAACCTAATCAAGTTAGGTTGAGCCTGTATCAACCTAAGTTATTTTACTTTTTATCGTTAAATCGAACTCAATCACGCTGGGTTGAGCTTGCATCATTTCAGGTCATTTTACTTTTCGTTATTAAATCGAACCCAAGTCAAGTTGGGTGAAGCTTGTGTCAATCCATATCATTTTCCTTTATTTTGTTAAATTAAACTTGATTAATTCAAGTCAAGCCTGCATCAATTTATGTTATTTTACTTTTTATCGTTAAATCGAACTTAATCAAGTCAAGTCAAGCTTATGTCAATTTAGGTCATTTTCCTTTATTTTTGTTAAATCGAACTTAATCAGGTTATGTTAAGACCTACGTCAATCTAGATCATTTTGCTTTATTTTGTTAAATCGAACTCAATCAAGTTAAGGTCGAGCCTGTGTCAATCCAAGTCATTTTCCTTTATCTTCTTACATTTTTAAATTGAATGCACCTAAGTTAGGTTAAGCTCATGTCTATCTGAGTCTTTTCTTTTAAATCGCATCAATTTGGGTTAAACTTATCTTATTTCAATTATTATGTTAGAATTAGCTCAGTAAATTCAGGCTGCATCTATGATGCAATCTATCTTTCCTAACCCTTATACCAGTTGAGCCAAACCATACTTCTTTTTCCTCTCATTTTGCCTAATACCATGATTCCCACATATAAAAAAAATTCTTTTCATTTTTGGCACTAGGTTCTTTTTTTCGATTCGTCCTTTTATCCTATCTTATTCCCTTATCTTCAAAAATCTCCACTATCCAATCACCTTTCTTCCTTTCTCACTGACTTTCATTCCTCATCCCTATTCAATTTTAAATTCTTTCATCTCTTCCATCATCTGATCTCTTTGCATCTCTCTCAATTCGGTTTCCTCATAATAATTCCATTACATTCTGTTAGGCCTTTATCATATGATTTCTTTGTTAGCTTCCCCATCACCATTTCCTTACCTTATGTCAGCTTTCATCACTTAATTTATTTGCCTCTCTTTGGTTTCTTAATTTCTTCCACATCTGCTTTTAGGCTATTGTTACCCTACTTCACGCTAGAACAAAAGGTGTTGTGATAATTTTGAAAGCTTATTGATCTTGTAGAAACTTAAAGAAGGGAACATGACTGATGTGGAAATTATATATTTTAGCTATTATACTTCATGCTATAATTCTAGTTATGCAATGACTTTATGATCCATGGATAGCATGATGGTTATTCATGATTCAGGATTGGATCAACAAGGAATGATCTACCATTTCTTTTGAAAATGGATTATAAATCCTCATCTTATGGATGACCAGGCAGCATTGATTATTGCATTAATTATGATTGTACTATTACTGCTCTTGGCTGTTGCTATAAAGAAGTAACCGCTAGGTAGAACCTCCGAATGAAATGATCCAGTGACATCGATTGATGTGATAATGGCAACCATGCTATGGCTATTATTGGCCATTTTTATAAAGAAACAACTGACATATAGAGCACCGAGTGTTTATAATTGGTGTTGTAGATTTATTTTTATTTATTGTACTAAGCTGATATAGTTTTAAATATAATTATGTGTCAACGTCTTTACTCATCTCCTAATTCTAGAAGGATGAGTAAAAGGGGCAGTTATTGACACCTAATTTTATCTAAATAATAATAAAATAAAAAATACATTCCACATTTTTTTAAAAAACTAAAAAGTAAAAAAGTAAAAAATTTTAAAAAATAAATAAAAAATAATTTTTAACCTGTCAACGTTACATCTCATCGACCTAGTACACTTACCATAGTTAGCTCACAACATAGCACAAATCTTGCTTGTAAGAAGCTCATCTGCCTATCTGTTAATATCTATTTATTCAAAATAAAGCCCCCATTATTGAATTTAATGAATAGCGTGCTAGATACCCATGTGACTTATTTTTTCTTGGCTTTATATTCTAACTAGCTCTTCTAAACTTATTTCACTAAATAAGCAAAATAGTTTATGCATCTTCTCAACTATATAATCTTGCCTATCAAGCAGAAAGGAGGAGAAAAAAGTGAAAAAAAAAAGAAAAAAGACATAAAAGAGAAAATTTTATTAAAAAAAAAAGGAGAAGATGAGTGTTACTTAGGAGGGAAAATATTATTTAGAAAGGAAGAGAGATCTGGAAAAAAAAAGGAATTAACAAAATTTTTATAAAAAGAAGGAAAATCTAAAATTTCAGAAGATTAGGAAGCAAAGAGAAAGATAAAAAAAATCAAAAAAATAAAAGGCATAAAGATCAAAAAAGAAAAAAAAAAGGAGGAGAAATAAATCAGATTTGCAAGTAAGGAAGAAGAAGAAAGTTTGAAGAAAGGAAAAAAAGAGTGAAAGAGAAAGAAAAATTTCGTGCTATCTTTTTCCCTTTTTTAATTTAACTTTGATTTATTTTAAACTTTATATTTTATTAATTAAAAAATAAATAAAAAATAAAAATAAGAAAGAGGATGTCCCTTACAAGGATGCCCCTTGCCCCTTTTGCAGACATCCCTTTAAGGGATGCCTACTTTCTAAAGGATGTTATCCTGTCTATATTTTTTGTTTTGTTTACTTTTTTATTTTTTTGTTACATTCTTTTAAAAATTAATTAATATTTTATTTATTTAATGTGTGATATTATTTTTATTCAATTTCTATGATAGAATAAAAATAAAAAAATTTAAAAATTTACACAATTTAAAATTCTTGAGGTACAAGATATTTTAAAATTAAATTAGGTGAGCGGATTAAACTAAAAAAATTTTAATATTATTACACATAAAAATTATTTCATGCTCATCATGTGTACTCATAATTTATATTTTTATTTTAAAAATATATTATATATATTTGGAATGATAAAATAATATTGAAATTAATTGCAAATGCAATGAATATAATTTCAATTTTTCTAAGTATTTTTTTATTCAAATTTAATCATGAAGTTAGGTAAATTTGAAAAATTATACAAATAATATTGAATTATGATTTTAATTTTTCTAAGTAGTTATGTATTCAAATTTAGTCATGAAATTGACAAATTTGGTATGATAAAATTATGGAATAATATTAGAATTATAATTTCAATCCTTCTAAAAAAACTTTTATTTCAAATTTGGCTATGAAGTTAGACAAATTTGATAATCAAAATTAAAACTTATTGATGCAATGCTAAATAAATAAATAAAACCATTTGAAATAATTATCTTATCTTATTATTAGAAAAATATATTACAACTATTTTATTAAAAATATTCTAAAAATGATGAAAATATTTCTAAAATGATAAAATAAAATTATTTCAAAAATAATAAAATTTTTAAATATAATAAAATAAAATTCTTTCAAAATAACAAAATTTATACCTATGATGCATTAAAGTTAAGTGATCTGATTGCAGGTGCAATTATGATAGTAATTTACATTATTAACATATTTTATATTTGTTCAAATTCTATTATGAAGTTGAAAGGAATTGATAACCAAATTAATAAATTATTTAAATTTTTTTAAAAAATATAAAATATAAAAATCTTTCAAAAATAACTAAATTTGTGCCTATGATGTATCAAAGTTAAGTGATCTGATTGCAGGTGTGATCATAAAGGTACTTAACATTATTGAAACATTTTATTTCATCTGAATCTTACAATAAAGTTAAATAGATTTGGGTAACCAAACCAATAAAATTAAAATTAAAATTATATTCTAAAAAAGAATATATATATATATATATATATATATATATATATATATATATATACAATAAGGATCATCATAATTCAACTCATAAGATAGAATTAGAATAAGTGGGCAATTATTCTTTAATGGACATTATAAGGTTCTAACAATTTCCTTATATGTAACCTATTCCTAAACTTGAACTCTAAGAATGCAAACCATTTTCAATATTCTAATCATATCATAAAAAATGATTGGTGACAACTCTATCTTCTTTTTATTTACATTACACACCATTCATATTTTCGAGAAGGCACGAAAGCCCACTCACCTCCCTCAAATTTCATTGTAAGGCACATTGCAACAATCTCAAAGACACATATGTATATATAAAAGTAAATTTCTTAGATTATGCATTAAATCCTTGTAAATATTAAAACTTGATGATATAAAAAAGTTCAGCTACCTTTGAAGTGCGTTACCGAAGTAAGACGATGCCGGATGTTGACAAATCAAAGGAAAGATAACAACTTTTTGTTGTAGAGCCAACGTTGCCTCCTATTACCCTTATTACACCACTAGTTGTTGTCATAGCTAAGAGAGACAATGCCATCTACAACAGTATTTTGTGATGTCAGAATTGAAAGAAAGAAGAAATAGAAAGATGCCGAAAAATGAGAGGAACCTATTTTCCATGCCGCCAGACTAGCTGAAGACCAAGGTGAAGATACTACTTATAACCATAGCCACCAACAACTATGATAGAATCACTTGGAGCAGTGACAGTAGCACAAGAAGAAAAAAGAGAAGGAAGAAGAGAAGAAACTAGAAAAAAATGAGAGAGAGAGAGAAAGAAAATCGGGTAAAGTGGAGAGGGAGGAGAGAGAGAAAAAAAAAGTTTATTGAACTTTGGATTTTTATAATATGCATCTCACATCACATAAGTTCATTTCCCCCTTCAACCTTAGCCTTTCATTTCTCAATCCTAATTATTTATTTGATTTAAAACCTATTTTCTTAAGGATCCTTCCCAATCTTATTTAAAATTTCAATTTCATAGATGTGTAAATAAATCCATTTATCAAAATAATTCACATGCCTCTCATCTATAATTTCTTTAAAAGTCTTAAGAATTGATTTAGATAACACCTCCATTGAATAAATTTATAATAATATTTGTTTAATTAAAATTTAAATATTTCATCTCACCTTAGCATAAATGAATATAAATTAACCACACTTTCTACTAAAAATAAATACTCTAGGTTATTTAAAATAATAAACTTTAAATATTATCCTAGGGATATTACATTATGCATGCTTAAAATAGGGTTTTACTCTCAATCTTGGTGGAATTAAATGCACTTTCTATTATTTACGCTTTAAATTCTAGCTCATCTCTTATTAGTTGTGCTGATAACTTAATTGAAAAATACAGGGAACTAGTTGCTTAACTAGATCGACCTTTTGTGATAGAACTTTCTATAAATACTTCTAATACTTTGATTATTTTTTATAGTCCTCCAAGTGAGATGAATATTTTTTGTTGCTTTTGATATTGTGGGATATACTGTCCCTACGCTTGTGAACATTGCCAATTAGTAAGAATATACTTCCTTTTTTACCTAAAAAATGGAAAAATGTAAATGGGAACAATTGAAAGACAAGATTTTTTCTTGTTTGCCATGCAAAAAGGCTAAAAGCTACTCACCAAAATAAACGAAGGAAGATCACTTCGGTTTCTTTGATCTAGTTTTTTATTTAAAAAAATTTCTTTGTTTTGTATATATGATTTTTATAGAACATTTGATTTTGCCCTTACTTTTGATATTATTTTAACTTTTCTTAATTTTTTCCCGTTTCTTTCAATCTCTCTTAAGAATTAAGTTAAGTTTCCCTAAAAAATTCTTTTTCCTTCTAGAAATTGTTTGTCTTTAGGGATTTGGATCCTCCTCATTCCTTTTGTTAATTTTGGATAGATAAAGATATAAATTTTTATTCTAGGATCTACATTTTTTTAATTGGAACTTACAATTTCAAACAAAAAAAATCTTATATCTATATTCCTCCAAAATTCACTAGGTGCTTTTCGTAAGAAAAACAACGAATCCTTGAAGAAAAAAGAAAATTAGGTGAGAGAAAGGGTAAAGTTATTTTATAGTAATCGAAGGAAAGAAAATAGAAGAAGCAAAAAAGGTGAGATTTTAAATTTTAGAAAATAAATATAAATAAAAGTTAACAATATAATTAAATAACATTGAATTAAAATAAATTGAAAATTAAAAGTCCATCTTAGTCTTTACTTCTATTAATTATGTTCTTTATTAAAAATTTATATCTATTTAATTTTTATAAAATTAATTTCATATTAAATTTTAGTCTTTCATATATGAGATAAAGTTATTAAATTATTATACAAAGGAAATAAAATTTGAGGTAGATTTAATTTTATAGAAATCAAATTGATACAAACTTTTGTGAGAAATGAAATTGATAAAAAAATTATTGTATGAATAAAAATATATTTTAATCTAAATTAAATAATTGAATAATTTTGGAATATTTCATGGAATATTCCTTACGGAGTTATTGACCTTGAATGAAGTGTAGGTTTTCAAAATGTTAGAGAAGTTTGCATAATTTCATTAAATTTATGAGGAAGGTCAAAATATTTTAATCTTTATTTTTTATGTTCATTTCTCTTTTAAAAAATTAGTACATTGAATTAGAAGCAAAACTTGTTAACATTTATTTGCTTATAAAAATGATTTTAAAATAACATTTAACTATAAAATATAACTCACAACATGAAAGTTATAATTAAAAATCTTATTATATATGGATATTAAATTGAACATATATAGAATATTATTTTCTTTATATATTATTATACATATACCTTGAATCTTATTTGCTCTCATTTTCTTAAATTATATGTATTTATACTTTACAATTTCATGTAAAGTACTCCAAAATTTCATTAAAATATTCATAATAATTTATTTTTCCTACATTTCTCTAGATATTTTTTAGTAATGAATTTTAACAACAATTCTTTTTATGCAACAATGCTACATGACTAAAAGTGAAATTTGAAATTAGGTTTTAATGTAAATCAAGGGCCGACAATTTAAATACAGAATAGTGAAATAAATTTATAAAACTTAATCTAATGAATATAAAAGATTTAAAATTATCATGACCTATCCTAGAGCCTTTGACTAATGTAGGAAGTTGTTAAGGCAATCACCTACAAACCTTACCTTATACATGTTTAATGCAATGTTAGATATACAGTTAAGTATGTTATTCAAAGTATTATGATTATATTCAAGCACAAGGGAATTATGTTCAAGCATAAATGCAAAAACTAATCAATGTGAACATTTAGATTAACTATCCCATGCTTACCTAAATGCCAAAATTCTTAAATAAGCCCATTTGAAATTTTTTGAAAGCAACTAAGCGCTTAATAATAATGCAATAACTTAAAATTTATTCATTATTTAAAATAATAATAAAATAATTTAAACTTTAATTAATTATATATTTATAACATTAAATATTTATTTTTTGCTTATTTATTTTTATTTATAATAAATTAATGAGAATAATAATTATTAACAAAATTAGAATATATGTTATCATTTAATTAACATAATCTATTTTGTGAAACTTATTAAATAAAAGCTCATTTTTTAAATAAGTTATTGTACTAAACATTCCTAAAAACTAGTTTATAACTTATGAACATGATCAATGAGCCATAAATTAATCAATAAATTATAAGTTAACTTATTTACTGCACTAAACACATACATAAGCTATTTTATGAAGCTTATTAAATAAAATCTTATTTTTTTTCAAATAGACTAACATGTCAAACACATCTAAATTAATTTATAACTTATAAATCAAATCAATAAATTATAAATGAACTTATTTATTAGATTAAATACACAACATACATTTAAGAAACATTAAGGTTTTGTTAGATAACAAAAAGAGCAAGGAAAGAAAATTGTATCAATAATAAAAAAAAACATTATTGTTTGTACACATTGACTAATTCCATCCCTTAATTATTGTCAAACAATTATTTACATTTTTTAGGCTCTTTACATATTCAAAATTATGGAATAAGGCATAAATTAAGTGAACAAAGTATTTCTTTCCCTATTTAATTTGTTTCTTTTTAGGCTCATTATGCCCAAAGGCTCATTATGTGGGGCATTTTACAGATTGGTATGTATGGGTACTTCAATAACATTTGATTATAGCTTACAAATGTGTTAAACACGAGATTTTATTGTATGTGCGATAAATCTTCAATGTCTCGCTATCTTTACCAAGTGTGTCATGAAAGGGTTCTAATGGAAAAGTTAGCATGTTCATCAAAAGTAGGTAAGCATGCATTGTAAAATTTTAGCTAGTGCCTTGAGAAATGACCCAAAATAATAAGTTCTTGACTTTGATACTAAATCTAATAAAATAATGCTACTAGGTTCCACTTCCTATGTTTATGACTTAGAAGAGTGTAGGAAAGTTATTTCTATCTTTGTCATATATAATGAATAACCATTTAGAGTAGTTGAAAGGTATCGATTTAAACAACTCTACAAGAGATTGCATCCCTAATTGAATATACCATTTAAACATATTATTAAGAAAGATTGCATAAAGATTTACTTAGAGCAAAAAGATAGGTTATATAGATTAGTTGAAAGTCTAAATGTGCTACGGCTTATTTAACAATTAATTAGTGGATGAATGTGCAAAACCTCAACCGCATGGCATTAATGGTTATTTCATAGATAATGAATGGAACTTATGAAAAAAAAATCTTTAATTTTAGCTTTATTCCAAACCATAGGGAAGAAACTATAAGGAAGCAAGTTAAAAAATGCATAAATGAATAAGGTTCGAGAAAGTTATTCATAATTACAATAGACAATGCTAGCTCCAATGATAAAGTTATAGGATATTTGAAGAAAAAAAATTAAAATTCGAGGGGTTTAGTATTGGATTTGAAATGCTACACATGCAATGTTATGCTTATATCCTTAATCAAGTTATCAATGAAAGATTGAAGGATCTTCACAACTTAATTTTTTTCAATCTAAAATGTAGTAAGATATATAAGACCCTTTCCTTTAAGGTTGGCTAGGTTTAAATAAGCCATAAAAGATAAACACATCACCCACCACAAGGTACTTTTATACCTTGATATGCCAACAAGGTGGAATTCCACTTACTTCATGCAAGAGGCAACTAAAAAATACCAAAATGCTTTTAAGAGATTTGAGAAGGATGATAGTGATTATATAATCTATTTCAATTTTCTAAAGGATTCTAAGAGATTAAAGCCACTAACAACCAGTGATTAAAACAATGCTAAGTTTTTCATAAATTTTTTAAAAATATTTTATGATGTCACTATGTCATTTTTCATTATCCTTGCATATCACCTCAAATTCTGCTTATACTCATCTGTCATTGGTGCAAAGTGAGATTAAGAAATGGAATGATGATGAATAGTGTGATTCAGCCTTGTATACAATGGCAATGATGAAAACAAAGTTTGAAAACTATTAAAGGAATATTACCAATAAGAATCCTTTTCTCTTTATGGTCAATGTTCCTAGATCCTAGATACAAATTAACATACATAAGCTAGTCATTTGAAGAAATTTATAAGGAATATATAGAAGGAGACAATGGCGAAAAAGGATAAAGATGAGTTAGTGATGTTGTATGAATGGTATTTGAAAAAGTATGGGTATAGGAAACCTAGTCCATTTACCATTACCTTAATAAGGAGTTCATAACCTAATGTTGCTAGAAAGCCATGCCTAAAAAGTTAGAATTACTACCTTTAGGATCCATTTGAAAGGAAAAAAACATTATTAAGGCTAAAAATGAAGTAGAAAGGTATTTATATGAAGCTTGTGTTGATGAAAATTATAAATTTGAAATTTTACCATAGTGGAAGGTCAATGCATTGAGGATCACTATTCTTTTATAGACAATTAAAGATATGTTAGCTATCTTAGTATCAATAGTGGCATTAGAATTAACATTTAGTATCGGAGGCCCTATTCTTGATATATTTAGGAGATCTTTTACCCCTAAAATGACTAAAACCCTAATTTGCACTTAAATATGGTTAAGGCCTTTAAATTTTAACTTCAATAGCATTGAAGAAGGTAATGAACTTGACAAGTATAAGGAAATAGAGCAAGATACTTCTTTTCATATTTACTTTCTAATTCTTGCATAATTTCTCTTTTATCTAAACCTATGCTTGTTAGTTTATTGAATTCACTATAATTAGTTCTTCTATCTAATTATTTTTATAGTATCTTAATAGTAAGATTCATAACTTCTTGATTTTCATTTTTTCTATTTTTGGTAGAAATCTTACAAGATGGTGTATCACGTTCCTCCATCACCAAAACAAACTGTTGCTGCTACTACTATTAGAGGAAGTGCAAACATGCCAGCTAGAGAAGGAGTAAGTATTTTTACTTAATTAGGGGAAACAACATAGCTAATAGTTGTTAATTGAATGATTTTAGTAGGATTTGCCAATTTAGTAAGATGTGGTTAGTCATACTTTTTGGTCTTTTGGATTTTGGTACATACACAAATTGGAAGCATAGGATTTTGGTGCATAGACATCAATTATTTGTTAGAGGTTAACATGAAGTTTTTTTGCTAATACTAGCCACTATTACGTGCATAGTTATTTTTTTATTTTTGGTACAATTTGCAACCTTGTTGGGATATTCATATTACAAGCTTAGTTGCTAGAGACATATGATAGAACATTTTCTTTATTTTTGTTAATGTGCAAATCTATTTATTGTTAAGTGGTGTTATAAACTTGAGAAAGTCACCATTATTTTTAGTTTATAAGACTTAGAAGTTAGAACATGCTATTAGCCTTTTGCTAGGATTTAGTTACTTCACTATTTCCTAACTAAATTTAAGTTAATAATAGATAGTTATAAGCATTATGATTGTGTTCAATTCCATATGGAACGATTCACATTCTTTGTGTCACTTTACTCAATTAGGTGCCCTATGTTACTCTTTCTTACTATTGATTTTTATGTTTGTGTTATATGGCCTAAAATCAATGTAATTTTATAATTTACACTTCCCTTTATTATTATGCACCTTAAGGTGTTGCATTTTCCATGTGGATGGCTTCATTTCTCATTTTCTCTATATTTAAATAAATATGGGTAAAATAAAGCTTTATTTGAGCAAAAAATGATGAAATATATGTTTCTTTTAAACTAGTTGTCCCAAATTCTATTGAACTTTTGTTTGAGTCCTGCTTTTAACCCAACCTAAATTGCTAAAAACTAAATACACCTAATGTTAGTGGTTAATGTCAAGCAAGGTCTTCCATTTAGTCAACTTTGGGTGATAGAATAGCAAAAATTTCCTATGTTGATTGATTGATTGAGTAGTTCAAAATCATTTAGAATTGATTAATGATCACACTTACTTCCCAAAAATATATTATTAAAATAATTAATATACACTTCAAAATAAAATTATAAAAAATGAAAGATACCTAATAAACTCTAATTATCTTTAATTATCCTCTCTTTTTATTATAATTTTCTTAAATTGAATAATTTCTTATCTTTTAATTTACTATAAAAATAAAATAGATTTAAATTAAAAATTATAATGTCTTGTATATATTAAATTAAATTATCTTAATGTAAGTAAAATGAAATATAATTTAAATGAAGAAAAATAATAATTAAACATTTAATTCTTTCAAATTCATATAAAGTAAATAAGTAATATATGATTTTTTGTTGATATTTGTTGTTTTTATAATTGAATATTAATAAATAATAGTTAATAAATATAAAACAATATAATAAATATATTTTTATTTATAATAAAACTTTTACTATAATTATATTGATACAATATGTAATATTTATTTTATATAAACATTCATTCTATTTATTATATTTTATAAAATTAATAATTATATTTACATTTTATAATTACTAAATTATATCTATCATTAGTAAATTATATATATTATAATTTTTAAATAATGAAGATAAAAAGTTAAAATTATCATTAATTAAATTAAATAAAAATAATTTTATATTCCTATCTCTAATTAGCATGAGAAGTTTTTCTCATCAATGGACACGATTAAGTAACTTTTCATAGTTTGTAAAAGATAAATCTTTTTGAAAAGTTTTATTTCCTCAATGATATATGATGATCAAGTAAATGACTTTCTATACTAGTTTAACAAGCAATATATATATATATATAAGTAAAAGCCTGAATTTGTTCTGGGTTGGCCCAAAATTCTGCATCGGACCCACATCATATTTCTAACAATCAGTAACTAAAATAAGTTTCAGAATGGATTAACCACCGCAGGCCAGGGCTCAAATGGCGCAATCTTGTGCCTCCTTAGTAGTGGCATTCAGTGGGTCACGAGTCCACCCCCATCCCTTTCCCCCTCACCAACCCCCTTCCCTCTCCCCTGGCCCAAAAAAAAAATCATAATTTCTTAAAACTTGTGATTAATGTAACAAATAGCTTGAACAAATTTTGATCTTTAATTTAGTGGTGCAGATCTACGCTACTCATTCAATAGAGCATAGGAGTTCACCCGCCCCCCCCCAATAAATTTACAATGCTCCAATAGGGTTATCTTGTTAAAAGTTGAAGATTAAAAATGGGAATTGAAGTCATCCCACGAAACCATCCTTCAAAGAGAGGATATGTTTGAGAAAAAAGACGTCGTTTATTCGGTGGTGACACTCTTGGCAAGATTCCGGGGCTGGTCAACATTAAATCCTCTCAGTACAGTAAGATGATATGCCAATAACTGCATCACAAAGAAGAGAGGGGATTACCATATAAGTACTTTCTTACTTTTCAGCTTATTACCACTCCCTTCAAAGCGCTAGCAGTTTTAATGATCCTCAACCCATTTCTTAGCCACAAATTAATACCCATCTTGCATTGAATTTATAACCTCTAGGAAGATGTAATAATTTGATACTACTAGGCCAGCTATCTTAATGGTTCTTAATGAATTATATATTATCTTTAACACCTTTTACCCAAGAAATGCACGTAATAAAGAAAATAACAAAAGAATGTCAACATGTATATGACAATTTATCTACATAAAGATTTCCTTTTGTTCCATAGCAAAAATTGCATTATGTTGTGGAATAACCTAATAGAAAATGCAAAAAAATACCAGAAAACACACCTGTAATGGAATTATATTAATTACAGGCTGAAGACAGTCCTCAACCTGTGGAACTTCGATTACCCTACAAGATTCCCGGGGCGATACAGAAGCAGCATCCCCTCTAGAACACATGACAATCAAGCGACCTTTACGAGCATGAAGTTGCTGAATAACAGACTGCTGTTTGCTGTCAAAGATTAAAAATGTCATAATCAAATTCCTAATGTTGGATTATATTGTAGATGCTCCTAGCTGAACACAACCAACCTGAAGCAAGCATCACGAGTGGCTATAACAATAATAGGAAGATTTTCATCCACTAATGCCAAAGGGCCATGCTTCATTTCACCAGCAAGTATTCCTTCACTATGCATAAGTGCCACTTCCTTTACTTTCAAAGCTCCCTCCAGAGCTGTTGCATAGTTATATCCTCTCCCAAAGACAAGAAGAGACTGCTCAGCAATCAACAATTTTGCCAGATCCTTCATCTCCTGGTCAAGCTTCAAGACCTCTCTGACTTTATCTACAACACACCATATAAATGAGATTTACTTCTAAACCAACTCTCTAGTTGCTTTCAATCAAAGGTGGCATTTGATATACAACATTCCGAAAGATTTCTAAGGATACTTCCACACACACACACACACAAAAAAAAAAAAGAAAAAAAAAGGCTCAGATAACTTGTGTTTAGTTTAAGATTTTGCAGAGTTGAAGACAATCATGAATTCTGATGATAATCAGTTCCATTGAACAAGGCAAACTTATTTCCATCAAAACCTTTTTTTTTTTTTCTAAAGATTTCCACCACATTATAGCTCTCTTATCTTATGACAGGTGGAATTTGGGGTATCTCATTTTCTCTACTATTGCTTTGCTACTACTCTTATCTACAATATTGCCATCACTATCCATTAATTTCAAGTTGTAATAGTTTACAAAGGCAACATCTTTCATACTTTTAGAATAATTATCATTGAAACTTGAAAGATTGCTATGAATTTTATTGACCAATAAAGCATAATAATCCTCATCACCCAGGCATGATGCATCTGATCATTAAACACAAGATTCCTAAGAAGATGAAACCAAGAGAATATGCAGGACACCAACAACACAAAACATACAAATTATTCCAGTAGAAAGCTCAGCAACAGAAATTTACCTGTCAAGTCAGATAGGCCATCTATAATAGCTTCTCTTCTTGCTTGATTGGACATTGTATCGCTTCCTACTGCAAGTGCCAACATGGCCATCACTACTATTTGACTTGTATATGCCTATTATAAATCATACATGTGTGAGTAAACCAACAATAGATACCAAAAAGAATAAAACAGAATGGTTTAAATGCATGTTTTACCTTGGTACTTGCCACACCTATCTCAGCACCAGCATTTATATGAACACCACAATGTGTTTTCCTTGCTATTGCACTACCAACAGTATTTGTTATGCCAACACATAATGCACCATTTTCTAAAGCATATTCCAGTGCTAGCAGAGTGTCAGCAGTTTCACCAGACTGACTGACAAACACTGCTGTATCTTCTCTGTAAATTGGTCCCTGCCGATCCAATAGATCACTAGCAATTTCCATAGTAACAGGGACACCTATAATCATCCATATAAAATAGAATATTATTAGAAATGAGCATAATTTTGTAAGAATTTGTTTTGGTGCACTGACTGTAAAAGTTTACAGTATCACTAAACCACTTGCTGCCATGTATTTAAAAAACTTCTACTCTGGGTAGAAGTTTTAATTACTCAACTTTTTATTTAGGGCAAATTACACTCACTTCCCCTAATGTTTAGTGTAATTACACTCAATCCTCTTATATATGTAAGGGAGTGAACGTGTATTAAGTTGATGACTGTAATTTGTCCTTCTATTTAAGGGTAATGTAAAAAGTTCTATATTAACAATGCATTGAATTTATAAAATCAACAAAACTGGTTATGATTATTAAATCATTAAATCACAAAGCACTAACCAGAAAGCTCTTCCAAGATGGGTCTAGCTGCCAGAGCAGCATTATAGCTTGTACCACAGCTAACGAAAACAATCCTTCTACTTCTCCGAATTGTTTTAAGGTGGTCCTTCAATCCACCCAACAAGACAGTCTTGGACTTAAGCCTCCCCCTCATTGTAGTTGTTAGAGATTCCGATTGCTCATGAATTTCCTTCTGCATGTAGTGCTCATAGCGTCCCTTATTTATTTGTTCAACCTCCATCTCAAGAACAGATAATGCACGTTGAACTGAAGGAGGTCTAGAAAAGAAGCTGCCATGTTTTCCCTTGTCATTTTCAAACTTCAGAATTGAAACTGCACCATCCTAAAACAACCATTTCTTTGTATAATATGTTGTTTCTAAATGCTATATGAGATTTCAAGCAAGTACACATTAATGCAACTTCGAAAGCAATTAGCACAAAAACAGTTTAAAATATGCATCATATACTGATATAAAGTACCAGCACAAGCTAAAATAGCGGGCATACATCAGATAAATAAAATGAAGCATGAATAAATCATCAACACAATTTTCACAGAGATGTAGAAGACAAAAAGGGCAACCTTTCCAAGGTTAGAATTTCGAAACCTATATATTTGAAAAACAAAATATATGCCAAGTAGATTAAAAACATATAATCTTGCAATTGTAAATCAAAAAGAGAGTATATCATGTACCTCGATATGAACTACTTCATCATCCTCAATAACTAGAACTTTCTTAGTATGCTCAACCACAGCATTCACATCACTAGACAAAAATAATTCTTTGGGGTGTCCGTTCATTGATAAAAACTTATCATCCTCAAATGCAGAGCCATTCTCCAGATTTTCTGTCAATTCCTGAAATTAATCAGGCAAATTCTTCCTTTGTTGTCAGTGAATCATTTAAAATTTACCTTCAACAAATATCAATCAACCAAGAAAAAATTCACAAACCAGAGAGGAGGAGAACATGAAGAGCTTGCATCTACCACAGAATTGAGAATTCAAAAACATCCATGGTAAAAAAAAAAAGGAGCTCTGAGTCTATAGTTTTATATATCTTAACATTTGGAACAGATTTGGATTCATTATCTAGCTGTAGATTATACTTACAGTGACAACATGCATTTAAGAAACACCAAGCCTTTGTTAGATAACATGGAAAGCAAGGAAAGAAAATTGCAGCAATGAAAATAAAAAACAAAATTGTAGAAAATAGCTTCTCCTCTATCATATGAATGCCATATAATTAAGGTTTAATGGGAAAGAACATAAAGAGAAACTTGTAAGATACAAAGATACACGTTTAAAACACAACTAATTTTTGTTGGTTATGTAATCTAGAATACTATAAGCTTGTGTTTCAAATTTCTATTCTCTTACTACTCATTTTTTAGATTTATTTTGGTGAAGATAAGATTAAAATTCTATCCATTGCCTCCTCTTTCCCCTAGATTCACAAGAGTGGTAATATAACTTTCACTTGTAAATCTCATTCCCCTCAAAATCATTCCCTCCTTTTTAAAACTATTGATACAAAGCATAAAGGGAGCAAATCAATATACTAAAATACTAAACTTCTTAATCAGTGACTTTGACCAAGCAAGTAACATATAAGTCATTCATTACCCTCTAATATTGAAACAAGCATGGCTTTGGGTTTGAAAGTTGAGCAATCAAAGATAATCATAATTTGAAGCTTGGAATCAACCAAAGGAATCTATTTTTGTAACTTTCCACAAGAGAAATATTTGGTCTCTCACTTGAAGCATCACGCAGAAGTCAAGAGGAAAACTAAAATGGCCATAGCCAAAAGGGCCAATGGAAAATTACATTCACATATATTAATGCCTTTAGAAGCTTAACATCTACTAAATTGCATCCAGCTTACTTTAACACCCAGAAGCAGGGGGCTCCCACGCTTACAAGCAATCAATTCATTTGGATAATGTTGACTTTTGAAAATGAGAGCATAGGCACCTTCAAGATGCCTCATCACTTCCAAAACAACTTGACTGAAGGTAACTGCTTGATCACCTGCAACATGAATGGAGAAATATTTCAAGCTAATATCACCCAGAGAGGTGTTGCCAATGTACGTACATATGTGTGTGTGTGCACATGCATGTATGTCGATACACATGCCTGCCCACAAGAAATCACTAAAAGACAAATTCATGCGAAGTAATAAAATTGTGGTAGATCTAGAAGCAAAACTGCAATATTTTCCTAATGTGATTACCAAAGAGTTGCTGAAAGGATATACAGGAAACTTCTAAAGCATGTAGGCTTAACTTACATAAAGAACCTACCATTCATAATATAAAAACATTTAAACTTCACACTACTTTCAAAAGTATGCAACATGACTCTTACCTCACAAAAGTAAAACAAAAACAAGATTCATTTACAAGAAATAAAAAAAATTACCATCTGCTTCATTTGCTTTGTCAAAGACAAACTTTGCGAGCTTGGGAATGACTTCTGTATCTGTTTCAGGATTCAAAGGTGAAACCATATCGGACCAGTGTTTCTTTCAAAACCTGATGATTTAACAAACAAGAAAGAACTTTAGCTAGGGCCCACAGGAAAAAAATAGCTGCATGCACCGATCAATATAGACAGATTTACAAACAACCATGCTATTGTAGTGAGCAAAGAATTTGATTTCAAAACAGAAGTTGGTTCTTCACTCAGCCTGACTACTAACAACTGAGGCGTCATTACTACATCAAGCCAACTCATGCCCACTAATTCTTCCCTCCTTCCCTTCCATTTGTCCCTCTCTCAAGACCGTAAATATAAAAGAAAAGTGATCATAACGGCACACTTAGAACACTACAAATGAAGAAGGGCTAATGACACCTTAATCATACCTCGTAATTAGTAATAATACCATTGTGGACAACCAAGAAATCATTTCCACGGCCAGAGGACTGAGGATGACTATTCCTTGGAGCAGTTTCCCCATGAGTAGCCCAGCGGGTATGTGCAATTCCAGCATGAATGGAAAAACATTCCTCCAAGTTTAATTCTACTCCTGCAACTTCTGTATCAGGGCTGGTAGTGTTATTTAATGGAATAGCCAAATCCAATTGAAAACTATATGTAACATCAACTTGATCTAAAAGGCTTCTAACTGAGAAAGTAAATGAGCACAGAGAAAAGAAGCAATAAAAAACCAAATGCCCGTGTCAAGTGATGTATGACAAGAGGTTAGGAAGAAAAGGCCTAATTACAACTTCAAATAAATAAATAAATAAATCATCAAAGGGAGTTGTGATGAATTGTTATGAGTTTCATTGCAAAGTGTATATTTTTCGTTATTCGCCAATCAAGTGCATGTTCAATATTAAGTTGGAACAAATAGATATGAAAATTGGTAGACTGGTAATGAAGTGTGAATTATGACAGAGAAGTCAGCTAAATAGAAAATAGATATAATTCAAGGGTAG
Source organism: Sindora glabra (assembly GCA_020226215.1). NCBI lineage: Eukaryota > Viridiplantae > Streptophyta > Magnoliopsida > Fabales > Fabaceae > Sindora > Sindora glabra. The sequence continues at coordinate 99,782,010 of CM035227.1, read as the reverse complement.
AACATGGTGAACACCTTGGTAGACGGCTTTGACGAGGGACTCGATGTTGCCCACTTGGCGAAAAACAAGAGGTCCAGAATTCACCGAATTTGTGTTCGGTTCAGATGGACTTGAAAAACAACAGTAATCAATGGCGATCCCCGCCGAATCGTAGCCTCTGTATTCCAATCGGCGAAGGCCATTGAAGAGTACCTGCAGAATGTATCTCCTTTCTCTGTTCACCTTGTAATTCAGATATGCAAATATCCCACACATTTCTTCTCCAACTTTCTCTCCTTCCTTCCTTCGTCTTTAGTTTTCAAAGCTCCTTTATAATTCTAACTCCAAAGGCCCCGGCAGAGTTATCCGATTAGTTGAAAATGCCGGCGTACCACAATTTGGGACGAAACTAACCAAACGCGGTGTATTTTCGTTCCTAAAAGTAATGAAACGCCATCCGGTGCGAAATTTTACGAACCGCAGCGACATGGCCGATCCTCCATTTCTCAGACTTCACTTCAGTCAACGCCTCAATGGAAGATAAATGGTACGGGAAGAAGGGAAGACGCCCTGTAGAGAAGAGATTGTAGGAGGAAGAAGACAAGATTTCAGTCTGTTCTCTGAAATAAGCACAGGGGAAGTTTTGGAGGAAGAAGACTTGCAGCGGAGGGGAAGGACTCGCGTGTCGACTCTGGCTTCGCGGATGGTCCCTTAGGTGGAGAAATGCTTACGTGCGCACTATCTATCACATCACATCATCATTCAATTGGCGTATCCTTCCGAATGCTGTCAATTAAGAGGTGGATTGGCTCGTGAAAGTAATATCACAAGTACAATTTTTGGGAAATTTATTTTTATTTGAATAAAATTAATCATAAGATTGTATAATTCAGTTATTCTAATAATTAAATGCAAGTTGACTTTGCTTATCTTAGATGACTCGGTTTGAAATTTTTTTTCTCCAATCATATTTATTAATAATTATTTTTATTTTATTTTACTAATTTGACTCTTGTAATAATTAAATACTAACTATTTATGTCTTCTATAAAATAATTGTGATAAAAAGAAGAAAAGAAAGGTTTCAACGTGCAAATTGTTTTAAAAAAATATTCCAACCTTTTGTTAAAATTTATTTTTGCAATTATTAATAACATTTCATCTTTTCAATACATAAAATAATAGTTCAAACTCCCCTGATTATTACTTTTGTAATCACTGTAACATTTTTATCATCAATAAATAATTTTTTTAACATTTCAATGATTCCATATTTCATATTCAACATTCCAAAAATTTGTTTAACGTTCCATAGAAGATTAGTTCATGTCGACTATGAATTTGTAGACCAACTAGTGTTAAAATATATTTTCATATAAATTTGATTTACTAATTTTTAATACCCTTTTTCAATTAATTCATTTTTTAATTTTTTTTATATACCATCCTATCTATTTATTATATATTTTTGAATATATCAAACCAAAAAAAATTAGGCTTTAGGTATCAAATAATTAATATAAAAAGTTTTAAAATTTTTACCATTCTTTTCGTCCAATCAATATTAAATAAATTCTTGCTTTTTAAACATGCTAAGAGTGAAAATATATAAAAATTACCATTAAGTAAAAATGTGAAACGAGAAACCTATGAATATTACAACTTACAAGTTTTTTTTATAAGTTATAAGGATGAAATGTGTGTATGAAACCATTGTCTTACTTCTAAAAATATGAAAATATAATTAGTTCTTCAATTTTTAACATTAAAGTTTTGATTTTGATTTGATTTCTATTTTAAAATTTAATGAAATGTTTTGTTCAAATGCCAGTGAGATGAAACTATAAGATGGGAAGAAATAATGATGATTAATTTTTTTATCGCATAATCATTTTATTATATATATTGAAGAATGCAGATATGCAATATATAAGAATTAGACTATTGATGTGATGTATATATGAATTCTATTTTGCTACAATTATTGAATTTTATCTAGATGATTTTAAGGAAATAAAATCAATAATCAATAATATATATATATATATATATATATATATATATATATATATATATATATATGTATGTATGTATGTATGTATCAAAAATTATCCATCGGTAATAAAATTGTTAAAAGTCTTGATAATCAGGAGAGTTTGAATCATTATTTTATATATTAGAAAGATGAAATGTAAATAATAATTGCAAGATTACATTTTAATAAAAAGTTGGAATGGTTTAGAAAAAAATTATACATGCAAAACTTTCATCTTTTATCTCGAAAATATTTTATATAAGAAGTAAATTATTATAATTGATTGATATGATAGTAAAATTATTAAATCAATATAGAAATAAATATAGTTAATTAATTATTACTTTCTTCAGTCCTTTATTATCTATTACACTTAATCAATTTTAAAGAGATTCAGGAAGGTAATTTAATTTATTTATTTTAATTAAAATTTTCAAAACTATCTCTTAATTGAAAAATTCAAATTTAGTTTATTCTTATTTCTCTCTTCATTTAGAATTTGTGATCTAGCATTAAATATACACATAAGTTTCTCACTTATTTCAAGTACACATTCTAATATATTTGAAAATAAAAAGAGAAAGAATAAATTTGTTTAAATATTTCAAGTTAAGAGTATAGAATATTAAAGTATGTTTAATAAAAAATAATAAATTTAAAAAATATACATTTAATACTTTATTGGACTTTTAAAATAATAGATAAAAGAAAATAATTTTTTGAAAAATATAATAAATAATAAGAAATAAAAGAACTAATAAATGTGATAAGAGTGAAGTTAATGGCTTCAAATTAAACTATTTAAATGCAAGCCAAACTAGCTTGTAGTTTAATTGTTTGGATAAATGAATTTATACATTCTTAATTAGTAGCATTTAAATAATAATAATTCTATTTATCATAAATAACTGATAGTTGATAAATTTGTTAAAAGTTTTTGGTAAAAACTAACAAAAAAACTTAAAAGGACATAAAAAATAATATAAATAGATATATGAATTAAATTATATATATTTATTTTGAAGTTAGATTATATTAGTGTAATCAAAATATTTAAAATAAAAATGTAATGATGTAAAATTTAGTTAGTTATATTTATAAAATTATATATTTATTTATTTTTGCAAAATAATAATCTAATAATATAAATTTTAATTAATTATATTTTATGATATTTATATATTTATATTAAATTATTAAAAATATGTCAAATATCTATTTATATAATTAAAATATAGATTGTTACTTAATAAAAAATGGATAAATTTGGATAAGTATTAAAAATTATTAATTTGTAAGTTATAAACTATCTTATAAAATTTATTAAATAAAAACTTTATTTTTAAATAAATTAATATATCAAATATATTTAAAAATTAATTTATAATTTTATTGAGTAAGTTAATAAGTTTGGAGTTAATTTATTTATTGCATCAACTAGTATCTAACAATGAGTGGGTAGTAAATTAAGTGGACAAGTTTATGAGATGAAGCACAGAAACATGGCCGTTTTTTACAAGCTGGTGCACCATAGAAGATTATTGAATTCTTTAAAAACTCTTTGATAAATTTTTATTGAAAAATATATAATATATATCATGGTAATCAAGTTGTAAATATATTTTTAATAATAATAGAATAGATAATTTACCTAACATATATAAAGAATACATCCCTAAGATAACATCAAATATGATTCCGTGATTAAATTACCGAGTTTTTTATATTCTTTTTTTTCTGTGCTGCAACTTTTTTATATTTATTTTTACTAACAATTATTTATGAAAGTTATTAATCTCTACGCTGATAAGTAAAGGATAGTAATCTCTATATTTTCATTTGGAAAAAAATTATATCATTAATTTAATAATAAAATAATAAAAATTATTGGAAAAAATATACAAAACCTCCTTAAAGTATGATCGTCGTCTGTTAAATAACTCCCTTGAACTTTTAAATTCTACAATGACCCCCTGAACTTTCTCAAATCATGAAAACAATGTAGAAATAGACATAATAATTTTAACAGTGCTTCAATATTGCTTATAACCGCCGCTATCACTTCCTATTTAATAGCAATTATAAATTGTTAGAAAGTTGAATGTGATAGCCGTAGTTTCTTTGCATAGTTAGCTTTTTTCATGTTTTGAAAAAGTTAAGGAGAACATTTGTAGGATTTGAAAGTTTAGGAAATTATATGGTAGAATGTCATATTTCATGTTTTGTGTATTTTTCCCAAAATTATTTAAATAATTTTAATAAATAAATATTAATTTAAAATATTTAAATAAACTTCACTCATTCACTTTTATATTTATAATAAATATATTCATTAAATTAAAAATTAATAGTAATGATAAATTAATTATAATAAATTTTATTAGTTCATTATTTTTAAATTGATAATATTTTTTATCCGATTAAAAAAAAGATTGAAGATCGCAACCTCCATATTCGGATGTCAAAAATTTGCAATACTCATTATCAATTACCTATTAATTAACTATCTCTGCTCTGTTAAACCCCAAACTTGTTCAGTACCTAACTACCCTCGCAGCCCAAATGTTAAAGATATATATATATATATACGCACATACTAACCAACTATTTGCGCTCTTTAAAATTTTTCATCTCGATTTATAATATATATACTTTTACTCGTATAAAACAAATTTATAACTAGACAAATAAACCTACTCATAACTGTATATATGAATTTTTAATGTACTAATTAAATTTGAATCTCTTTTTCTTTTTTTTTTTGAAAGAAAACAACATAATTCCATTTGCATTAGGCTTGGGGTCGTAGTCTTCACCTTATTTTACCTAATGAAAAACCTGTAAATAATAGTATTTTTCTTAAGGAACTTATCCATACTATTGATTGGTCACAGGCTAGATATGGACAAATGATTTTGAAATTAGATTTTGAAAGAGTTTATGGTTCTCTATAATGGGATTTTATTAGAGAAGTTTTTCTTTTCTTCGAATTTTTGGGGAATTTGATTAAATTGATTTTAAGTCCAGTGTCCGGTGTTTCCCATCATATTTTGTTTCATAGGGGTAAACTTAATATCATATTTTTGTCCAGGGGGGCCTCCTACTTATTTATTTTATGTATGGAATATTTGCATATTCAAATTGAGGAAAACTGTTAGTAAAAGTTGTGGATCTTTATAAAGTCCAGAAAATATAGTATTAGATTTACTTATTTATTTTATGAAGATGATATAGTGCTTTATGCTTGAGCAAATTTAGAAAATTGTTGGACTATTAATTGTGTTTTGCATCATTTTGCTCAAGTCATGAGTTTATGTGCGAACAAGCTACATCAAGCATTTATTTTTCATAAAATATTGATGTTACTCTAAGACAGAGGCTTAGCGTGGAGTTAGGAATTTAGCACAAAGAGTCTATAGGAAAATACTTTAGAACTAAAATTAAGGATAATTATAGAGCTTCTAATTTTGCCTTTTTAGTTTATAAACTTTGAAAGAGAATTAAATGTTAGCAATCTAAGTTTTTGTCTTCAATTGGTCGAGTTATTCTCGTTAACTCTATTTTGTCATCCTTGCTTATTTATCATATGGGTTTTACTAAAATCCTTAAAAGTATTCATGACCAAATCACCTATGTTACTTGAAATTTTCTTTGGGGAGGGACTTTTGCAACTTGAAAAATTCTTTTAGTTTGATAAGAGATTGTTATTGTGCCTAAAAGTGTTGGTAAGCTTAGTATAAAATACTCTTTTTGAATGAACCTCTCCATATTAACTAAGTTGTCTTTGTCTTTTATTTAAGAAGATAAACATTTATGGGTTCAAGTTAAGGAAAAAAAATTGCCTTGTATTTACATAGGGTTAACTAGTGATTAAGAGATGTTACTCTCGTAACTAGAAAGCCTTCAGATCAACCAAAAAGATTATACACTCAAGAATTAAATAAGTTGTTAGGAATGGTGAGAAAATTAAAGTTTAAATTGATGAATGGTTAAATATAAGGGTTTTGAGAGATCTTATCTTTGGTCATCTTCCTAAACGTGCTAAAAGTCAATATGTTAAAAAGTTTTTAATAGATGGATTTTGAAATCTCAATGATTTATTCATGGAACTTCCTTTTGTAATATCTCTGTAAATTTTGAAATTTTATTTAAGGACTGTTTGGTTCAAATTGGAGAAAGGGAATTAAGAAGAAAAGAAAGGAATGACTCTTAATTATCCAATCTATTTAATTCAAATAGAAAAAAGAATTAAATATTTTTAATTTATTTTATTAACAATTATTATACTAAAAAATAATTTACTTATAATATTTATTAAAATAATTATTATCTTATTATTTTTATTTTATTTACTAATATTATAGTTTTTATAATGATTTAATATTAATTATTAACATTATTTTTATTATTACTCTTATTATTTCAACTATTATTAATATATTAATAATAATTAATATTATTATAATGATATTAATTATTTATTTTAATATTTATTATTATTTTATTAACATTATTAATTATTAACAACTTAAAAATGTTATAATATTATTAATATATATAGTAATAATTTATTTATTATTTAAATATTATTTAATTATATTATAATTATTATTAAAAATAAAATTATTATTTATTTAATTATTATTTTAATAATAATTATTTTATTAATATTATCATAAATAATATTTATTATTATTTTATTAATATTATTAATTATTTTATGTTATTAAATATTATATATTTACTAATATTATTAATTTCATAATTATTTAATTCTAATTATTAATATTTTATTATTATTTCAATTATTATTATATTATTTATTTATTATTTTTTGTAACAATGATATTTATTATTTTATTATGAATATTTATTATTTTATTATTATGATTGAATTATTAATATCTTATTAATATTATTAATTTTTTATATTAGTAAATACTTTATTATATTTATTATAATAATTATTATATGATTATTTATTTTTATTTAATTAATTTTATTATATTTTATTTTTTATTATAAAATATTATTTAATAATTATTTCTATTTTTACTTATATTATTATTTTATAATAATAAATTATTATCATCATCATCATCATATTAAAGATGATAAACTCAAAACCCATAATAAAGGAATGAGATTTCATAAGGATTTAAGGGGAACTACTTTTTTCTTATTTAGGTAGCGTTTGGTTCATGAAATCTTACATTTTCAAGAAAGTATATATTATTGAGAATGTGATTCTTGGGAATTTAATTGACAGAAATGTAACATTTCTATATTTGGTTTATTATAAATTTTTTCAAAAATGTTTTAATATCACATTCCCATTTTATGGGAATTTAAAATACTCACCTCCCCCCATGAAAATATTTTAGGAGAATATTGAGGCAAAAGGATTCCCGAGAATGTGACATTCCCGGATATTTTTTTTAAATCTTGAACCAAACATGAGAATGTAATATTCCCTTGGTTTGAAACATGTCTAAATTAGGCTTTTGTATTGTAGAAAGTACTTATGCTTCTTTTTTGAAAAATACTAGTCTTTTTTTTTCCGAGCCAAAATATATCTTGGATTTGGAAATTGCCCACATATCCTAGAATTCAATTTTTTATTTGGTTCATTGTTTGAAATAGGATTCCTAGCGCAGGTAATTGCTCATTAAAAATGATATGGAACATTCTACCAATTTGTGTTTTGTGTGAAAGCTAGTTTCGATAATATTACTTATATCTTTAAGGAAGTGCCTAGGTTGCTATGTCTTTATGGGAATCATTACCTGTCCTCCACTTCCTGGAATGAAACCTTTCATGCTAATTTCTTGGTTTGGTTCCTAAGCTAATTTGATTACTAGTGAATTAAGTTACAATAGACAAGTTTCTTAGGAAACTACTGTTTTCCTTTGTTGTTTGGAATTTATAGGTTGTTAAAAAAAAATCTTAATCATGAAGATAGAGTGACTTGATTTGATAGCTACTACCTTAAGTAAATCTATGAAATATTGGGTTGTAATGAGAGGTTAGAAAATACCTTCTTCTTAGCAAGTGATGCAAGTTGGGTGGGAAGTTCCTCTTTTTAGTTATTATAAGTTAATACCAATAGGGCAGCAAAAGGAAATCTAAGGCAAGCGGGATGTGCTGCTATATTGCGTGATTAGACATGAAATTAGGTTGTTAGGTGTTTTAGAAGACTAGAAATATACTCCAATTTTATTGTTGAAATAATAGCTTTAACCTTTTGTTTGGAAAAGAAGGAAATTAAAAAGAAAAAAGAGAACATTTTTAAATTTAAATTGGAAAGAAAATAAAATAAAAATTTAAAAAAATTTAACTTGTTAAGAAAATTCTAACTATAAACTTAGTATTTAATATTTCTTTCTTTCTTTTTTTCTCTCCATCCAAGCACAAGAAAAAAATTTAAAATAATTTTTTTTAATTTTTTTCTCCCATCCAAACAAAGCATAAGGGATGGGATATTACTTGTTCCAAATTGGGATCTACTTGTAATCATAATAAAAATCAATGCTTTACCTGTCTTTAATAATTTTTTTGGTTTTTTGTACTGTTACTAGCTTATTCTCTGATAATTCTCTAATATACCAGTTGATTTGGTGATTAAGAATACTCTTAATAATAGTAACAATGTGTTGAATATTTTGATATATCCTCCTCATAGTGCCTCAATATATTTATCTTTTGGTGTTATGGGCTATCCTTTGACCTGGACAATCAAACTCTAATATCATTTTAATGCGCTTCCCGTTAATATATATATATATATATATATATATATATATATATATATATATATACACACACACATATTGTGTATCACGTTTTCCCCGTGCCTGTACTGGTACTACATTTCCGGCAGCCAAGTGATTGTACCGCCCCACATCTTTGACTTCTACATAAGTAAAATATCCTGACTTGGGGCTCTGTCAGTCTTCATAATTCTGTCGTCTTCTTTGTGAGGAAGAAAAAATATGTTCACTTTCAAATTAAATGAGAATTTGTCACACTTACTAATAAAGGATTTAAGTTAAATTTCTTCTCAATATAATTCAATTTTTATATCAATAGATTATAAAAATTATTAAATTCTTTAATATGAATAAAAATTTTAATTATTATTATATTTTTAATAATATATCATTTATATATTTATTAATAATATAAAATATTTTACAATAATAATATATCAACTTTATACTCTAATAGCACATATGATATTACAATAAAGTTTATTTTTTTTATAAAAAGAATAATAGTAACCACCATCTAATGATAGAAAAAGTGTAATTAATAATTTTAGATTAATAATAGTATACTTAATATTAAAATTATATTTAACATTTTATTTTTATCTTTATTTTATTTAAAACATTATTAAAAATAAAAATAAAATATTAGATATAATTTTAAAAAATATAAAATATCTTTTTTAACTTTAAGATCGTTAAATTTTATCCTCGTTAATTTGAAAATCACCTCTTAAATCTTACAAAATTGGAAATACACACATTATCTACTTAATTAATTATTTTATCAAAATTATATAATTTTTTTAAAAAAAGAACCACGACTTTATAAAATGTTGATTTATTTTGTTATTTTTGTATATATAATTTTGAACCTTGTTTTCAAGTATTTAATTAGAATTTTTATATATAATTTAATTCTTATTAATTGCATAACATAAAAATTAAATGTGAAAAAATAATAAAAAATTAATATATTATAATATTATGATTACTATTTAAAAACTTCTTAAAAATCACATAATTTGATAAAATATTTAATTAAGTAGATGATGGATATTAATTTCAAATTTTGTAAAATTTAAGAAATAATTTTTAAAATTTAAAAATTAAAAAGTGTAATATCCAATCACTCCAAAATTAAATATGGTAATTTATATTTTTTTCCTAATTGCAATATAGTGCTGGTTAGAATTATCCATATAAAAATACAAATATAATAATGAAAGCAACAATAAACACAATATTTAATTCCTATAATTTCATAATTAATACTATTAGTCTATTATTTTATATTTTTTATAATTATTCATCTCTCTCTTCACTAATAATAAATTGTGAAAATAAAAAATATAAGTAAAAGATAAATATATATTTGATATTATTAAAATAAAACTTATCAAGCCACTTTCATATTTTAAAGTTATTTTAATATTACTAGAATAATTATAATAAATATAAAATAAAAATATAATGGCATTAATTATATAATTTAAAAATATAATAATTATTATTTTTCACAATGTTGTGTTTATTCTTAAATGGAACATTGTTTAAATTTGGGGCTCAGAGACCGGGGCATGCCCCCAGGGAGTACATGATTCGATGGAAAAGGCCGGCCCAGCCCCCAATTGTGTGGGGCAGACGAGCGGTCTCCGTACTTTGGAAAATTTGAGCTTAAAGCCGTTAGTTGGTAACCAACACTACCCAAAAAAAAAAAAATGAAATTGAGACGGAAAATTGCAAAACTTCTGTCCCAAGACTCCCAACCATGAGTTGAGACGATTATAATTCCTTTCTAATATATCGGAAAAATTTATAAAAAAAAATGTTCATCACAACTAATTTGTGATGAAATTATAATTCCTTTCTAAATTTGAGAAGGAATATTTCGTTCGTATAATTAAAAAATTTGTGCCAAAACTGAAATTCTTTTTTAAAAATTGCAATGGAAGTTTTGCTAAAAAATAAAAAATTGTAAAAAACTTATTTTAAAATGAAATTTTCATCATAAATTTTTTTAATTTTTTCCAATTTTAAACTATAAAATTATTTTTTTATAACAGGAGGGAACTTCCATCCCAAAATCTATAAATTCTATCACAAATTTTAGGAAAAAAATTAAAATTCTTTCTCTAAATTAAAATACTTCATCACAATCTTGCACTTTTTTAATGTTTTTACCTATTGTAGATTTAAATTATCACATTTCAATTTCTCTATTTCAAATTAATTCATCAATTAACAATTACAACATTATGTGAAACTTCTGTTCATAACAATAACATAAAAATTACCAAATTTAATATTATGTCAATATCCAAAGTAGTGCCAACGAAAAGAAAATTAGCATTAATCAATAAGGCAATACAAAACAAAGCAAAGATTCTACACATCATAGCTATATAGCATAAATTAAAAACAAATTTGTGGAATTTACTGAGAAAAATTCAACTATCCATAAGAACTATCAGAATACTTTGAACCTTTCAATGAATATGAACATAAGTCAAAGGTGCCAATAACGTCTTGAATGCCAAATGTATCATTGCAATTTTGTGAGCTTTCACTAGCTCCCATACTTAGTGTTCACACAACTTGATTTAAAAGCAATATTCTAGCCAATTGTTGTATATTCCACCACAAAATTGAAAGCCAAGGAAAGAATGAAACTAATGGTACCAACCACATGATAGTTTTTGCATTTAAACTATGCAACTATATGACTTTGATAATAAATATCATCCTCCAAAAATAACTTATACATTGTCTCAAAGCTTCTCCCTTTATAACCTATGAATGTATAGACACCATTCATGGAAGAAATGTATCCATAATTTCAATACAACAAATTAACATAACCATTTGATGAAACATGCGCAGTATTACTATCCTTCCTAACAAATTCATTTAAAAAAGTAACAGCATGTTCAACTCTTCTCATTCTCATGCATTTAACTTGCAAAACAATATCACATAGATTAATGCATCAATGTCTAGAGCAAACAGGCAATAACCTAGAAGACTCAAAATTTAGAAAAAAGTGATGCATCCACCCTACGTGATAGATGAAGACGAAGTAAGCATTAAGTAAACAAAGAAAAAAGAAGCATACATTAGATTAAATGGAATAATCTTTGTACAAACAAACTATATAGAGGTATGGGTTTTAGAGGCTTTGAAAGTTATAATTTGTTTTATTTGGGCAATTAGGCATGGAGGATTTCTTCTAACTAAGATTCATTATAGGTAAGTACTTAAGGGGTTGTGTTTCCATTCAACTGATGTATAGGAGGCTAAAAAGTTAAGAACAACATCATGGTTATAGAATAGTATATGGCAAGGAGTACAATTTGTAAAAGAAAATTATAAATGGAGGGTATAGATGGAAAACCTATCAACATAAAAAGGGATAGGGGTAGATGGATTAAGTGGGATTCTAGTTTAAATTTGTCATATGTCCCAGACAATTTGATGGTTCTGACTTTATAAAGGATGGTTGGAGGCAATAGAATAGGTAAAAGATCTCACAATTGTTTGATATTGAAATAGCTAAAAAGATTATTTTGATTCCTATCAATGAGTTTGGTACTAAGAATACAAAAATTAAGCTATTTATAGTTGATAGGGAATACATAATGAAAAGTACATATTACGTGGCAAAGATAAAATTATCTCAAAATATGAGTAATAAAGCCTTTTCATTTTTCTAAATTTGTCATTAATTGTGGAAGTTTATTTAGAGTTCTCATATTGCACCCAGAGTGAAGATTTTCAATTGGCGTACTTGCAACAATATTCTTTCTACCAAAATAAAACTTAAAAAGCAAGGTTTAGCTAATGAAGTTGTGTGTCTAATTTATAGGAAAAAAGAGGAATCAATTGAGCATATGCTTCTTCTTTGTGAATTGTCTTAAAAAGTTTGGTTTGGATCATGACTACAATTGTGTATTGATGCTCAAGGAGTTAATAAATTAATAAAATTGATAAATGTGTTAACCCTAAGTTTAGAATGATAAGTTTTGATGATGACAAGTAAGTATTTTAATAGTATTGCATGTCTTTAAACCAAAGTGTTATAAAATTTTTAATAGACATGTTAAATTATGGTTGCAATAGCAATATTTAATTATGTGTTAAAAGAGTTATATTTTATGCAAACATCATTAAATACATGATTGATCAAAATACATAATATGATAATTATGCATATTCTTATACTAATTTGTTATATATTTTGTATATGAATCATGTATATCAATATCTTTATAATTAGATTAGAATAACTTATAGAGAAATTTTAAAAACTAATGAGATATGAGGTTTTGATTTTTTTTAATATTGATCTTTAGTCACTCTTTTGATCATATCTCACAAAATACTTATAATTTGATTGTTAAATTTTTTCCACATGAAAGTAAACTTAAATATATTTTCATGGACATATCATTTGCTTTAAATGATTAATATACGAAAAAGTTATGATTTTCAAGTTAAGATTAGAAATTAATTTTTTGCATTCTAGTTCTTTTTTATCTTTACTATTTTTTTATTGTATCTCACAAACTAAAAGTGATATGAGGATGAAATTATTTTTATGAGAAAATAGACTCAAAGAGCTTTCTATGGATAGATCATTTGCTTAAAATGGTCAAAATAAAAATGAGTTATAAATTTTACAATTTGAGTCTCAAAATCAGTTTTTCATAATTTACTATTTTTTATCTTTGCTCATTTTTTCGATCATATTTCAAAAATTATATTAGATAAGAGCATGAAATTAGTCCTATTTGAAAGTAAACTCATAGTTTTTCAACAATAGGTCATTTGCTTAAAATAAACTAAAAATAAAGAAATTATAACCTTGTAAATTTAAGTTCACAATTTTATCTCCAGGAATCGATTGACCAATCAATTCTTGATAGGTGGAAATGAAACTTTTCATCTGAATCAATTGACCAATCGATTCTAACTGTTCTAGTGCACATATAATGGCTAGTAATGGCTAATTTTCATTCCTAACTACCCCAATTGACTATAATACTCTATAAGCTTCTTATGTAAGTTAAGAAATATCAAATACAATTAAAAAAAGCCTAAACTCTATCTTGTAACATCATTTTACTTTTTCTTTTATCTAATCATGATTTGAGCTCCATTTTATGAAATTCTTCAATTCTATGAGCTTTATTTGTTTCATTCACTCTATAAGAGAGTTTATTTAAATTGATATTTATCTTGTATTATTTTCTAATTTTAAAGGGTGAAGTATCCTTTAAAGAATATTTGAGAAAGTGAGAAATCCTTTATAAAGAGTGAATTTACTCAAGGAAAAGCAAGAACATTGTAAAAAGGCTTCTTCAAGTGTTCAATTTAAACTTGAAGGGATAGTGGATTGAAACACAAGCTTATAGAGCTTAGAGAATGGATGTACACCCTAGAAAGAATATTTAAAGGAAGAACTATTATAAATTCTTATATTTGATCTCTTTATTCTTCTACATGTTGCTCTATTTTTATTAGGACATGTTTTATTTTGTTATTGTTATTTGTTGAATATATATTGTGCTTCAATATTTATCTTAATCCATGAATGATTGAATAGTTGAAAGAGAAATTCATCTATGCATTGGCTTTTTAATTCTTTATATATGTATAGTTGAATAAGTTGCTTTGCACAAGTATATTGAATTAGTATATGTTTTGTGCAAACCTTTTTATTGGATTATCTTGGATTTGTATTTTTATAAATTATTTATATATAATTGAATAAGTTAATTTGTATTTATTCTTTGAATTATCATATCTTGAATGCAAAGACCTTCATAAAGCTCTCTTGAAATTGTTTGATTTAAAATTATCCTCATTGTTAGTGTATATGCCCTAAAATCAATCATATTGGTGATTGTAATTTTGAATCATATTATTTTAATGGTAATTCTAATTATTATATTTATATATATTATCTGCGTAATATATTCAATTATAATAATAAATTTAAAATAATTGTATTCTTAAATGTCCCTAGTCATATATCATTGTAGATTAGGTTGTTTTGATATGTTAAGACTAGCATGTGTGAAGACTTATATGGGATATTAAGTTTACACATGAGTACAAGTTAGAGAATTTGTATACTGGATCGACCCATATTAAGAACACTACATGGATCGTTATATGAGTATCATAAGTGGTTATTAGTGATTATTATTAATATGGTTATTTGACCTGAGATCACCAAGGTTCTCTACATATGAGTTTCATATTTTGATACTATTCTATGTCACTAATGGTTAAGTGAATGCAAGGGTAGATATTGGATATATCGCATATCATGTGGAGGGGTTTGTGTGATCAAGATGGGATTTGTCCCTCCTATATAACAGGAGTAACATCTATGGGCCCGTTGATTAAGTAAAACTGAGAAAATGCATGGCCATACTCAGATGAATTGACATGAGATGTCAATTACATTTGTTTCAGTCAACTTACTTAGGAATCAAGAAACCTTAAGGTTGGGCTATACGGGAATGACACGGTCCATGTCTCTTGCTCAATCTAGATGTATAGGACAAAAGGACATAAGTGATGATCACGTGTAAAGGTTTAGTTAAATCACCGATTTTCTCATTACTTGGGTAACAATGATGTGTTGCTAGACACCAATCATTGTTTATGATTATTAATATGATTAATGGTCATTGCCAACGTAATGAGAGCCTGTAGGGTCGCACACTTAGAGCCAAATGAATTTGGAATTAATGGACCAAATTATTTGGGCTTAATATTTAGAAATTCATGTTATAATTATAAGGCCCAATAATAAGCCTATAATTGTACATGGAATAAAGCCCAAATAGGTTAGGTTTTTCTATGCACCTATTTAAATAGGCTTGTTAGGTAATAATAGAATGACTATCATTATTCACGCACCCCAAAAAGCATAGAAAAACCCTAACACCTCTCCTTGACCAAAATCCCTTAAGAGGCGTAGCTAGCACTACGAGGTGAAAGGAGATCGATTCCAATCGGTGTTTGTATGGACATTCATCGGTGATTCACGGGTTCGTGTGGATACCATAGAGGTACAACCACATTAAACGTTGCACTAGTGATCTGTTCTTCTAGTTTCTATCCCGGTTCGTGATTTGGAGAGTAGATCGGATTTGCTGTGTAGCGGACAGAAGAATTTTGGCCGAAAGATATAAATCCTAATCCCTAATCTATGGCGTTCTTAATTCGCATGGATCCTTGGTGGAAATCATGTAAAATTTTATTCCGCTGTGCATGTATGATGCATGATTTCCAGCACCTCATAACTTCCTAAAATCAAAGGATTTTCAAAGCGGATTTCAAAAATGTTAAAAGTTTCAAAAATACCTAATTCATCCCCTCTTGAGTGTAGGTTGTGAAGGCCTACAAAATAGATCCTTGAAAAGTATATTTCAATTAAGAAATTTGTTACAAATTGGAAAGAGGCTTATGCATTATTGTTTAATCTATGTTGGGTAATATGGAAGGGCACGAATAGGATAGTATTTAATCAAGTCTTTCCTAACCTAGTTATGGTGTTGGAAAAGGCTAATACTAGGCATAAAGAGGATTTGTTAGCTAATTCAAGTTTGACTAATAAAAAAGGTGACATTACTAAAGGTCATCATTTAATATATTGGAATTATCCTCCTCCTTGATTTGTAAAAGTCAACACTGATGTTGCTTTTACGGATAGATCAAGCAAGAAAGCTATAGTAGTAATTGTAAGAAATCATGAAGGAAGTTTAATTGCAGGTAAGATAAAAAGTATTATTGCTAACTATCCATTGATGGCAAAAATAAAAGCCATGAAGGATGCTATACTTCTAGTTTAAATGCTTACTTTGCATAGTGTTATTATAAAATTAGGTAATCAAAAGTTGGTAAGAAGCTACAAAAGGGGAAGGCGAATTGGATGATTAATAGTTTAGTGCAAGATATTAAATTCTTGTCTTGATCTTGGATTAGTTACTCTTTTTCATGGATTGGGAGGAAGGCCAATGAGGTAGTTAACTGGATGGCTAAGAAATGTCCCAAAGGAAGTCTTCTTAGTTTATGAATGTGTGCTCATCCTTCTAAGTTAGTAGAATTACTCAAGAATGATGTTAATTTGTAGCAAAACTAATTTTTTGATGTTGTTTTTTGAGTTGAAACTTTTGCGGCCTGACTTTGTATATCTTTTTTTGCATGTATATAGTTTATGCTTATGGTTATCTAACCATGTATACATCTTTTGTAAAGCATTCTTTTGAGGATTCTTTGGTTGTCCCTTGGTGGGTTTGGGTTTGGGTTTGCATTTCTTTGCCTTTGTTTTGCAAGGGCTTGTTAGGTTATTTGTTCTCCTACTAGAAGAACTAAAAAAATATATCTATGTAATTGATTTGGAAAATATTTAGTGGTCTAAAAAAAAAGAAAAAATTGGGTTCTTAATATTATAATAATATATATCCACTCAATTAAGCAAACTTCGATTCCCAAGAAAGTGGCCTTGGCAGGGTTTGTGAGGGATGATAGGGCAGGTATTTGGGACTTTGCACAAATGGGTGAAAGTGAATGTTTTTGAGAGCTTGTAAGCTAATTGCTGGTTTAAAAGTTCGAAGTCGCTCATGGAGAATGATTGTAATGTGGTGCCTACCTAAGCTCTTTAATTAGTATTCACTTTGTTATTTATGTTGCTCATCACGCAAGTTAAGTGTTTTAAATTCTTCACTTTAATTAGTATTAGTAGGACAAATTATATTAAAATTTTAAGTTAAAAAGTTGGGTCTAATTATATTTAATATTTTTCATTTTTTTAGAATTATATATTCTCATTTCTTCTAAAGTATTTTTATCATTATGAAATGAAATAATGTTAACTTTTTAATTAAACTCCTCTTTTTAACATTGTCTCTTACGGCTAGATGACTATTTTTCTATATATTTATGTACAAATATTGCAATGCAGTTATGCAAAAAAAGAAAAGAGTATTTTTATTCTTTGAAGAAAGAGCATATTTGTAGATAAAAATATGGAGAAATAAATTTTCAATCATGAGAAATAATACTAAAAATAGAATTGTTATTTAAAATTTTAATGTTATTGCATTTTATATCAGTAAAAATATTCAAGAGAGTGAATATGAATATTTTTTAAAAATGAAATGTACCAAATATAATTAGATCAAATCTTAAGGAATGTCAATGTAATTTAATCTAATCAATGCTTATGTTGTTAAACTACTATTTGTGTTGTATACAAATGATATTTGATAAATAATTTTTTAATCAGTTTTTAACTAATTTGAATACCTTTAATCATTTAACTAAATCAATTAGTTAATTTAAATATTTTACAAATAACTATTTTAGTTAACTTATTAATCCTCAAATAATCATTTTAAAAAAGTTAAAAATAATAGTTTTTTTTAAATAGCTAATTTATATTTAGTATAGAAAAAGTCATTCTTTCCATAATTATTACACTTCCATACTTGATAAATAAGAAAATATAAAATTATATTTATTTATTTTCTAAAAAAACTAATATAAAAAAATAAATTATAATTATTTATTTCCAAATAAAAACTAAATAAGTATAATAAATTATATTACAATATTTACATAATAATAAAAAATTACATTAATATAATTATATCTTTTCAATTAAATTGTATAAAAAAGTAAAGAATATATGTTTCATTTCAAAGTAAATAATAGAAAATTAATTGAGAAAATTATTATTCTTTTGTCAAATGATATTTTTTGAATTAAAGAACAATACATATTATAAAGAAAAGAAACAATGGAATTATATTACTTATGAAAGATATGTTTTTATACTTAAAGTGTATAATTGATCAATATTATTAATGATAAACATATAGATTTTAAATTTGAAAATAGTTATAAAATAAACTTTAATAGTTATTACATTTACTAAAATATTACAAGTATTTCTTAACTAGAAAAATAAATTTTTCATTTTTTAAATAAAAATCAAATAAGTATAATAAATTATAATGATATAATTTTTAAAAATATCTAATATAACAAATAATATATTATAATAAAAAATATTATTAAAGTAAAAAAATCTCAAATAAATTATAAAATATACACATATTATTATATATTATTTTACATATAAATAATTAATTTTACTAAATATATTTTTATAAATAGTTAACATTATGTCTAATTAGTTAATATAATTAATTATCAGCTAACAGTTAATTTAATAAATTAATTGCTAACCTAATTAGTTAATTACTAAATAGGGCTACAGTGTTTTAGAGGAATTAAGCTCCTAGAAAGTACAAGATATACTTTATATTTTTTAGGGTAAAATGCAAAACTGTAATTTTTGATATAAAAATTAAAAAGGTAAGTAATTATAAATTTAAAAATTATTTTTTATATTTATTATTATTTATTAGATCCTGAACCCTTCATTTAAAAATTAAAGGCTAAAATTTTGCATTTTATCTTCTAAACGTATCTGGCACTTTAAAAAGATTTAATTCTGGAAATAGTATTACAGTGTCTTAGAGTGAATATCTTCATCAAATCATGTTTATTTTGTAAAGTATTATACATCGTTTTTATCTATGGAAAAAAAAGTGTGGGAAGATAAGAAAGTAGAAAATAGATAGAATTTTTAACATTTGAATGCTATGAAAAATTAAAGATGGAAAGAAAGAAGGATGCAAAAATATTTCAAAAATCAGCAAAATATTTTATTATCAAATGAGTGCAAAAATTGAGTTAAATATTTATAATTTTGAAATTGTTATTTTTACAAGATTTATTAAACAATTTTTTTGACTTACAATAAGAATAATTTTATTATTTAACCAATTATTTTTTATTTTATTTTATTTTTCAGTTAATGTAATAAAAATCAATATTTTCATCATTCTTTTTATCTTGTATTTCTACATCTAACCAACTAATTGAAAAAAAAAACTTTTTATATTTTTTACCTCTTTTTTACTTATTTTCTTTCTATATTCAAATATAATATTAGCGTCCCAAAATCGGGTTAGCACATGTTAGTATGTAAAACTTGAATCCACCTTGACCTAGTTAGAACGTTTGAACCGATCTATTAATCAAACCAGACCTCCGACCAATCAAAATCCTCAAAGCCTAAAATAGAAAGCGGCAGAAATACTGTCCCATTGTATGCCTACCTTCTACCAATCCATTGGCTGTAATTCAGAGAACTTGAGGTTTTTGCCAGTTTATTAATTAGATTAATTTGTTTGAACTGCAATTTGATGAACAAAATTCTCTTCTTTTCTTATAAAACTAGCACAATGCCCCTGCAATGTCCGCATAAAAAATATAAAAGAAATCATCAAATAAATGTAATCTTTATTAATTAATTAATTAAAGATGAAGAATATATGTAAACTAGGTTAAATAACATGTTAAAATGATTATATTTAATAATATCATGATACCAATTCATTATTATGAAAGGCCAAAGATTAAAAAACTGAGTCACAATAATATAATTGAAACACTTCATTATAATTTTGGCCTTCTAATATATAATTTATTCACATTTTATTTTTTTTATATTTAATATCGTATTTTGTTTCTTCTAATACTCAAATTTACTACTTCAGAAATATCTTTCAACATCAACTGTTTAATCTATTTCATGTTAATTATTCACTGATATATATACAAACTTTGTTATATGTCTAGTATATTCAATATTGATTATTTGACCAATATTGAATATATTTAATAACATCAATTCTTTTGCATGAAAATTGATATGTTTAGTTTCTAGATATTATTGAACAAATGAAATAAGATGTCAATTTTTTAGTTTAATAACCAATAGTATTGTTTGTATAAGATATCAGTTTGCAAATCATCGTTGAAAATTAACTTTTTTCATATTTTAAATTTTACATAGTATATCAATTTTTATTAAATAATTGACATTTAATATTAAATATGATGATGGTTTTATAAAATAACTGGCATTAATTTTTTTATTCATTGCAACTCTTTTAAACTCCTCTATCCTTAAAATAATATCCGAATCTAATTACAAAATATTATTATACTAATAGTAAGATAACGGTATATAAGTTCTATCTCATACATTTAATATGTACATGTTTTAAATACAATAAATATCTAATGATAATAATTTCATACATTTGATTGGGTCCTTGTAGTAGAAGACATATAATATGTATATATTGCACAAACTATAAATAATACCTTTAAATGCATAGAAGGAAGTTACATTATTTTCCACTAACACGATCACCAATAAAAATCCTTATAGATCTCATTGTGGTAAAAAATAAGCATGTCAAAATTAATGTTATAGGTGTAACATTAATATAATATGCTTCTATTAAATAGAAATTTATTACCTTCGTAATGCTATTAAATTTTGATAGTATCATATATTATTTGTATGTGCTCATATTATCCTAACAGTTTATATAGAAATACTCATCAATTTTTTTTGGTAAGCAAGAAGTCTATTGCCTTTTCCTTTTCTTCAAATCCAAATATGAATCCCTTTTGAATCATTTATTAAGGTTTACAACTTTTCTTTTAACTTTAATTAATCTCAGTAAAATGATTCAAACATGATTCACATATATACTAGAGAAATACTTTATGAAAAATATAACCAATACCCATACCACCCAAAATCTTAAATAATAAAATAAAAAACATAGAATCTAAATATATCAACATGATACACAACAAATTGATGTTTTTCCTTAGATTTGAAGAAAAAATACTTCATGAAAAATATAACCAATACCCATACCACCCAAAACGTTAAACAATAAAATAAAAAAACATAGAATCTGAATATATTAACATAATATATAATAAATAGATGTTCTTCCTTAGATTTAAAGAAAAAATAAGATGTTCAAATGAGCCTTGACGTTAAAAAAAGATGCTAGCGAGTTTTGCAAGAAAGAAATTGCTCCATAGGAATTGCTCTATAATATAGAATTTGGCATCAAGACGGGCTTCCTTTGTATTTCAATTCTAACCTTCATTTTTATAAGTTTTAAGCAAAAAAAAAGTGGAGTTATTTAAGTATTCCATATGGATTATAAACTAAAATTGAAGCCATATAATATTGACATCCTCTTTTTATCAACTTATTACCTTTTACTGCTTGATTCTAAGAAAGACAAAATTTCACATTTCTAGATCAACTGTATCATAAAACTAATGTTGTTTTACATTTTACCAAATTATTGCTTTTATTACCTGATTTTGAGTAAGATATAATTTTACTTTTGCATGTCGGGTATTTGTATAAACCTAATGTTATTTGGTATTCATGTTAGTTATTAATAAATAACCGACTTGGTTTCTTATTTTAAAAAAAAATACTTTGGTTACTATCTAAAAGTCTAAAACTAAACCTATTACATAAATAACAGGACAAACATACTAATTGATGCAAAAGAGCATCACCTTCTAAATAATATTAAATTGTATAACAACACTTATGAATAAGTTTAATAATGTACACCAAACAATATATGCATTTATAAGTGATTGCACTAAGTTTTACAAGCACAAGAATATGTATATTTTCATTTACACTAGAGTCTTTTGAATTATACATTTAGTAGTGGCCCTTTATGCCAATGTTTATCTCTTTTTTAATACATATTAGCTTATGGTTGTAATATCTTTTGCATTGTAGGGTTTTTGGTTCCCTTTAAAGAAATGCATTTTTACATGCTAACTTGATAAAAAGATAGAATTACATGTTTTCGATAGTGTTTACCTAACTAAAATTTAAACAAATTACCATATCAGACATTTCATTCCTTTTCATGCGCATGATAATGTCTTGCTTATACCTCATTATGAAGTAGTCACACTCAATATTGCTTGTTTATGTGGGAAACTACAATAAACTAATTCAAAACAATGTCAATTTCATGTAAAGATAATTAATTACTATATTAGGTATCCAAATATACACAAAAACATTACCTTCACCTATGCCCATTTAATATTGCTCGTCTTACTAAAGTTATCCATCTTGTAATATATGTTTATTGCCTCTATGAGTACTAGCTTTTAACTTGGGTGCAATTTATGCCCTAGTGAGTTAAGCTAGTTGATCATCCTCTCTTCTTGATAAAAGATGCTCAACATTTAGAGATGCCTACAACATTTTCAATATCAAAATAAGATAATAAAGGAAAAATATAATCAATAATGAATTAAAGCTTATCTTTGCACCCACATACCATTCGTAGTATGATACCATATAGAATTATCATTTCTTATTCATTGATATAGCCATGAATGTACTTATGCTAAAACTCCATGCTACTTTTGCCAATTAGACAACCTCTTATAGTATGTTTGGCATGACATAATGAAATAAAAAGAAATGAAAATAAATTTTTTAATAAGCATTATGAAATAGAAATATCCATTCTTTAAGAAACGGTTATTCCCTTAAATGATGTGTCATGACACTCCTAATGTTGTGACTAACATAGAATTATTAACCATAATTTTGCAAGCATTTCCTATCTAAATGTTCATTCATGCATATTTAGAAAGCAAGACTTTTTATAGCGTTGTGTCAATTATAGTAAATGGAATAAAAATACACCTATTTTCATTTAATCGAAAATTCAAAGTACATGTGGATATTCAAAAGAAACTTATGCCAACTTAACAATCTACTAGTTAAGGATAAATAAGTTAGCCTAAATACAACTTTAGATAAAGCAAGCTATGTCCAACCTATCTATCACCATGGCCCTAATTGAAAAATATAGATAAATATTCTATAATTAATTATGATACAAAGTAGATGCTCCTTAGTTCGTAAAAGAAGAAAGGATTTGTGATCCTGCTTACAATGGAGGTGGTGGCAACAGGACTTCTATTTAATTATCTAAAGTTGTAAATTATAAAAGAGTAAGTTCGAGAGCTTAGTCTAATAACATTCTAAATAAACAATTACATCAATTAAATAGCATTGGCATAGTCCATTAATAGTTTAATCATAAAGAAAATATCAAACTCCCGAGTATACTTACTTATAGCCAATCCTTACCATTGCTTATTTAATTATCGTAAGGAACAAGCTTAATTGATACTATAATTCTAATCTTATTGAGAGAATATACATAAGTTTTACATGAGGTTAACACATAAGGCCATCAAGCTTAAACCAACATTTCAAGTCAAATGTCATAACAATAAACTAATAGAATATAAACAAAGCAAACAATTCCTTTCACACTTCTTAGTCATCTTTATCTCCCTAATAAATTTTATCCTCAACCCTCCAAGGTCAGCCTTATCCCTTTATAAATAAGCATATGGATCTAGCATATAAATGCATCATAAATATATGTATCATCTCCCTTTTCATCCATATTCTTATCAGTTACACAATTCATAATATAATTATAGGAATCTTACCTAGCATGCCAATTTTGTATTCAATGTATAAGTAAGCAAGGACATAAGAAGTTCATTAATTTAAACAAAATACGATATAGATTCTAAGGTTCCACAGCAAAATAAAGCGAACTTACATAATTTCTTTCACTTGTTTACTTACTTATTATTACTTATTTACATTTTACATGATCTAAAAGCTATAACATCATGCAATTCCATTAAATAGACAACACTTCAAAGAAACAAGGCAGTAGTCAATTATATATTTGACTATGGGCATTTGGAAACAAATTCTGGCATAGATAGTTGACTATGAAGTCTAATACAAAGGTCTAGAAGTGACTTTGCCTAATCATAGTCAGCTATGTAGTCAACTACAATTGATTTAAGAGCAACTTTGCCAAGCTATAGTCAACTATGTCAAGCCAAAAAATAATCTTATTTAGTTATAGTTGACTATATCATGCTAGAGGATAGCTTATTAGGCATAGTTGAACTATGAGATCATGACCTATAGATTTTCTACAAAATCATTGTTTATTCACCACTTTCAAACCCCAAATCTTATCTTTAATATACCATATCACCACCCTTCAAAACACATAAACAATACTTCTAAACGATAAAACATCAATTCTAAAGCTTAAGTTACAACCTTAAATAATTTCCTTCAAAAACATTAGAAAGCCAAACCTTAATCAAAATAAGAAGTTTAAACTAAGAGTTAGGTAGAATATTACTCATAATAGTTAGAGAAAAGAGGAATGGAATTGTTGATTAAGGAAATTTAAGCCTTTATTTACCAAATAATAATAATAAGTTTTTGCATTAAGGTTACGATTTCCTCCAAACTCTCTTCATTAAAATACAATTGGATATTGATGGGACAAGAAACACAAGGACATAGGTTATAAAACTTACTAAAGATTAAAGGTATTGAAATTCTTTAACTTGTTAGGATGAGGGTTGGAAGAAATCATTAAGGTTCCTTTTGAAAAAAAGCTTAAAGGCTTGAGGAGATGATGAGGAATGAGAAAGTGAAAAGGGATTTAGGTGTTTTTATATAAATATTAGGATGATGGCTAAATGGCATTTTGGGAAAAATAAAGTTTACAATTTCCCTTTTTTTCATTTACTTTTTAATTTCCATGTTCAAACTATAATGACTATATCATAAATTCTTCTTACTTCAAATCATCACTAAGTCCTAATAATTTGATAAACTCTTCTTTTATTAAAACTTTCAACACATTCATTACTCTAGTTGTGTACTTCATCAATTGTTTTAATATTTTATTACTTCCTTTTCCTTAAATTTCTATAACTCAATATATGTCATTAAAATAAAAATAAAAAGGTAAAATGATAGGTAAACAATTAGATAAATGAATAAATAAGTTTTAATCCTAGGATTATAACATGATGGAATTCTCATTTTATAATAAAAATGATAGAATAGTCATTTTATAATTTATGGAATGACTTTTTGACACTATTTATATCCCTCGTATTTTTCATATATTCTAATATTACCATTTATGAATAAAGAATAAAATAATATCTCTAATATTTTTCTATTCAAATATTTTATTAATTATATTTTTAATAGTAAATTTTAAAATAAATTATTTTTATTTTTTATAAAAATTATTTAATGTAAAAATTATGGGAAATTAAAATTTTCATGCTTTCACTATTGAAAGTTTTGTATTAATTATGATTTTGATAATTAAATTTAAAATATAGCATTTTTATTATTGATCATATCATATTTTTTTATTTAATATATATTATTGTTTTATAATTTAATATACATGCTCAACTACAATATGTATATATATTCAATAATAAATAAATAAAATGAAAATATCATCTTTTTGATAATTTTAATTTTATAATTTTTTATTTTTAAAAGTATTATTATCATTAATATATTTTTTGCATTTCATTCCGATAATATTTGTTGTGTCAAATATAATTATGGAATGGAATGTCCATTCCATTCCTAATCATACCAAATATAATTATAAAATAATCATTTCATTCATTTTCATTCCATTCTATCGTATCAAATGCAATATAAGTGTTACCCTTTTAACTTGTTGGTTAGTCCATTAGCCTACAAAAACATAATAAATAATATAATATTAATTAATGTGTATATATATATTTAAATTAAAATTAAAATTATATATATCATTATAATGTCAAATGACTTTTAATGTTCATATGAATGAGTTTATATTTTGATATTGACAACATATATTACACAAGCTTATTAAAATAAGTAATTTCAATTACTTTCAATAAATTGAAAATTAAAATTAAAAAATTTAATAAATAAAATTATATGAAAAATATTATGAAAATAAACATCTCTTTTTATTTTTTATTTTAAATTTGGTTACATTAAAAATTGTTTTTAATATATGACAGTGTATATTTAAGTGAAATACATAAAATTTATATAAAGTTCTTTAAGTATTTATTGTGGAATTCCCCATTCATATTATAACACATATATTGATTATTTTATTAATTATTATTAACTATTATAATTTGATGATTACAATAATTGTTAATATCATAATTATTTTTTTTAAATAGAACAATTAACATAAAGGCGATTTGACCCAAACACTGTTCGCACGAAAAGTAATTCCTAAAATGCTGCACCGTAAAAACTAATGACCGAAACACTTATTTTTTTTAATACTTTCTGAATCACGGCCTTTGGCAGGCCGTGATTCAGAATTTATTTATTTTTATTTTTTTTGACTGAATCACGGCCTTTGGCATGCTGTGATTCAAATTTATTTTTTTTCGAATGTTGCCCATGATTCAGTTAAATTTTTACTGAATCACAGGCAGTTGTGATTTTTATTTTTTTTAATTAATTTTTTAATTTATTATTTAATTTAAATTTAATTTTTTAATTTGAAATTATTTTATATTTTTTAATTATTTATAATTTGTGACCTTTAATTTTGATAATTTGTACTTGATTTAATTTTTTATATTTTAAATTTTTATACTAATTAACTAATGCTCTAAATTATAATAAAAAATTATTAAAAATTTATATTTTACAATGTTTTAATTCTTGTTTAAAAATAAAAAAAATTACATCATTAGTTAAAATATTTAATTAATTATGAAAATTAATGTATGTTAAAGTGATAAAAAGAATTGCATCATTAAATAAAATATTTAATTAATTATGAAAATTAATGTATGTTAAATTTAGATAAAAAATCACACCATTAGATAAAATATTTAATTATGATATATATGATAAATTAATTCAATTGTATAATAACAAGAAAATAAATTGTATTAAAATTATATTATTCAATATATTGTGACTTTGAACTTCAAAAAATGAGAATGAATAATATATATATATATATATATATATATATATATATATTAACAATAAAAAGGAATAAAATTTGAATAAATAAAATTTAATTTAATGTTACTTGTTAGTCTTAAGAATAAAATACATAATTAATTAATTTTATTAATAATTTTAATATTAAAATTTTAATTCACTTAGAATACTTATATAAAATATCTAAGTATTTTTCGCAGGTGTGATAGTCTAATAAAGATCTAATTATTGACATTTTAAATTTTAGTATGATAGTATCTATTAAAGATTATAATTAATAATTTAATTTACTATCTAAATATTGTATAATATACATAATATAATAAAATTGATAACTACCAAAAAATCAATGAAACAATTAAAATCTCAATAAATATAAATTTTAGCTGATTCCTTCATAGTTTTATTCTGTGGAAGATTTAAATTGTAAAATTAAATCCTTAAAAAATATTTTATCAATGGATGATGTATATATCCATTAACAAATTTTTAACAAAATTTGATCAATATATATCAATTTTATTATATTATGTATATTATACAATATTTAGATAGTAAATTAAATTATTAATTAAAATCTTCAATAGATACTATCACACTAAAATTTAAAATATCAATAATTAGATCTTTATTAGACTATCACACCTGCGGGAAATACTTAGATATTTTATATAAGTATTCTAAGTGAATTAAAATTTTAATATTAAAATTATTAATAAAATTAATTAATTATGTATTTTATTCTTAAGACTAACAAGTAACATTAAATTAAATTTTATTTATTTAAATTTTATTCCTTTTTATTGTTAATATATATATATATATATATATATATATATATTATTCATTCTTATTTTTTGAAGTTCAAAGTCACAATATATTGAATAATATAATTTTAATACAATTTATTTTCTTGTTATTATACAATTGAATTAATTTATCATATATATCATAATTAAATATTTTATCTAATGGTGTGATTTTTTATCTAAATTTAACATACATTAATTTTCATAATTAATTAAATATTTTATTTAATGATGCAATTCTTTTTATCACTTTAACATACATTAATTTTTATAATTAATTAAATATTTTAACTAATGATATAATTTTTTTTATTTTTAAACAAGAATTAAAACATTGCAAAATATAAATTTTTAATAATTTTTTATTATAATTTAGAGCATTAGTTAATTAGTATAAAAAATTTAAAATATAAAAAATTAAATCAAGTACAAATTATCAAAATTAAAGGTCACAAATTATAAATAATTAAAAAATATAAAATAATTTCAAATTAAAAAATAAAATTTAAATTAAATAATAAATTAAAAAAATAACTAAAAAAATTAATAATCACAGCTGCCCGTGATTCAGTAAAAATTTAACTGAATCACGGGCAACATTCGAAAAAAAAATAAATAAATAAATTTGAATCACGGCCTGCCAAAGGCCGTGATTCAGTCAAAAAAAATAAAAAAAAATAAGTTCTGAATCACGGCCTGCCAAAGGCCGTGATTCAGAAAGTATTAAAAAAAAATAAGTGTTTCAGTCATTAGTTTTTACGGCGTAGCATTTTAGGAATTACTTTTCGTGCGAACAGTGTTTGGGTCAAATCGCCTTAACATAAATGTTATAATTTAAATGGAATACTTTTCGGCAAACGAGAAACTTCATCCAAGAATATAACATTATTTTTGCAAACAAAAAAAAAATGCATATTTCTAATTCTCAAATGTTAATACTCCCACATGAAATTTACATTCTTTTTTACATATTTTAGACGGATCCATGCGCTAGTCTTTTAAAAATTGTATCCAATTGTGTATTGTATATGCGCTTCATGATTGGTTGGGTTG
Source organism: Sindora glabra (assembly GCA_020226215.1). NCBI lineage: Eukaryota > Viridiplantae > Streptophyta > Magnoliopsida > Fabales > Fabaceae > Sindora > Sindora glabra. Next base: position 99,752,508 of record CM035227.1, on the reverse strand, counting down.
CAGGGCTAGCCATACTCGCGAGACACGTGATCATGGCTCAAATGACACATTAGCACGCAGTTATTTAACAAGAATTTAAAAAATGAGATTTAAAATTGAATTTCATATTTTTTATATTTATTAAATTAAGTTTTATAAATTTGTCTAATAATTTTATATTTAATAACAATAATTCATTTTCATTCAAAATTCAATTTTAAATTTACTTTTGGTGCATATTGCATCGTTGAATGCAAAAACAGGGCACCACAAATGAGCTTCCAGTGGAGGCAACCACCAGGGTGAAAGGAGGATCGGATGGTGGAGCTTGGTTGCCAAGTTTAATCTCTGACCCTTCTTAACTTGATTGAGGATTTGTACTTCGGGTGACAAATCGAAAAAATACTTCACTAATTATTCCAGACATAAAATGCCTACAACTTGTAATTAGATTGGCAAAGATGAAAAAAATCTGCTATTCCGATCAGTCTTAAATTGATCAAGGGATTGTGGATTTAGTGATGAATCAGAAAAACACTTCTCATATCATTTGTAATTAGATTGGCAAAGATGAAAGAATCTGCATCTCTGATCTAAGCTTCCCAGCACTACAGGTCAACCAATATGCTCAAAGGAGATCCATTTATTGGCCATTTATATCAGTTGATAACAGTCAGTTCTGTGATTTCCTTGACCTCACATTCAAAATAAATCTTTTCAATTCCTCTATCTTTGTAAGAACTCCCCAGGCTCTACGAATAAATCTTCATCGTGTTGTAGTATTCGATAGGCAGTCCTTTCTTTCTTTTTTTGGAGGGGGGCTATAAAAATGGAGAGAATCAGCTCAACCACAAGATGAGTTCATTACCACAACTCCAAAATGTAAGCAGTTTCAAGGATAAAAATATGAACATGACTCAATTTTACTATGAGGCAAATATAAATGTTTAGTATCAATTTAGCCTCTTTAAGTAATTCAATCACATTTGGTTAAATCCCTTTGTTTTTACCATTTAAGCACTCATAAATTTGCTAACAAAACAAATAAATTACTGTCATTAATTTGGTCATGCATTCATCATTGTCCCTCTAACAAATGATTTCGCAAGCAATTATAATAATAGTACATTATCAAATGAATACTTAATTCAACATAAATAATTTTAGGACTACAAAAGAACTCATTTTTTTCTTTTTCGAAAGAATCATGATTTGTAATTGAATAATTGAAACGAAATTAATATTAACAATCTTTCAATGACTAAAATGACACACATTAAACCAGTGCAGGTCAAAATAAATGTATACCCCGTACTTACATTTTTTCTGTTACTGTGTACAGTAGCGAAGGCTGCTTAAAGATTAAAATCTGAATACTGCACGGTGACTGGAGGTAAACTGAAAACGCATTTACACATTTAATAATTGTCTGTCACCACGGATGAGCAATGTTGGTATCCAGCCAAAAGAATTCGGAAAACTGCCCAAGCAGTTCGGATGGTGCCTAACCCTTCCTTTGAAATTAAAAGGAAACAAACCCATTCAATTTATTTGAAAACATGTTCATGAATCCAAATTCAAATCCAGATAAATCGAATTCTTGTTTTTTTTTTTTTCTTCTTTTCGTGGGATATCAAACGGGAAGTTGGAGTCCAACCCCTTCCTCCAGCATTCAGGCATGGGATTGTGTGCACCACCAAATGAATGTATACTGGATACCAGCAGCTGGTGCGATCCCATATATTCATACTTGAATCTTGACCTCAATTTTAAATAAAGCATCTCAATCTTCTAGCATAATGGAATTTCCATCATAGAGAGCAAATCATACATACATTCACGTGCGTGTAATCTCAGCAGTACAGCTCTCTCGATTTAAATCTTAATTCATCTAATCTTAACATCAGCACCGAAAGCAAATTCTAATACTATATTGTACCTATATCAAGCGACAATCCAAATTAGCAGCAACAGTTTCAAGCTGAAGTCCCAACCAATATGCCAAAAAAGGTCAGTCAGGTTGCTCCATTGAACATGATATCATTGATTCTGTCAATACCAATTTCTGACATGAGATCAATGGGCTTCTCATCTTCCTCTAGAGAGGGATCAAGAATCAAAGGATGCTTGCTGAATTCATCTGAAACAGATTTCAATATCTACTATCACGAAACAAAAAACCAAAATACCGCCTTAGATTCAGACGGCAAAGTCTCGGGAAAAAAATAAAATAAAATGAAATTCTCCACTGGTGAATGAATACAGACGCCTTCAAACTTTTTTATTTTATTCAGAAACACAAATCATCAAAGTATTCACGTGCAAAACAAGCTTGTAAATAATCTAGAGAAGAAAAAATGGTTATAAATAAACACAATCACATCACTAAAGAAATCACTATAAGACTCACTGAAAAGCATCTTCATGGATGCAGGGGAAGGTGTCGACATGAAATTCAGACCAATATAGAATCCCAGCACTAATAGAATGGTCACCATAACATAGGTTGGTACAACCATAGCCCAATATCTAGAAAACAACCTTTGTTGTCATAGTCAGCTGATTTGCAATTATATTTTCATCATCAAGGATTCCCAGAACAAGAAGGTAACAGCTTACTTGAAGACTGTAGAGTTAACTTGTTTCATGCAACTAAACTGAGTTTAGATTTCAACAATTATAAATCACCTTCAAGATACAAATTTTTGACGCAAAATAATGAAAATTTGTAAACCTCAAAAAAAAAAAAAATTAAAGCAATTCCCTATATTAAATATAACGCTGGTTATTGAATTCTTTTCTCATCTAACGCAACTCATGATATTAGCAGTCACAAACGCAGTTTCTAAAACTCATGCTTGACAATTGCAAGCTTCCCAATATAGCAGCTAATTTGAAAAGTCATCTAAAACTGTTTCACTCTCAATTTATGCATCCGAAACAATAAATTGTCTCCCTAGATTCGGTTTTTGCCATTACATTTTATTTTTAAACTTGTTCCAAAAAATTGCAAACTGTGGAAATTTATAGCCAAATTATGCAAAGTTTTAATATGATGCACCTTGTGATTTTAGCAGTCACAAGTTGCTAGTGAAACTCATTACTAGCAATCATGAGTTTCTAAATACAAATCACACTAGCGATCACAAGTTGCCCCTAAAATTCCATCCCCCATCTATCCCCAATCTTCTCTGTCAGCCACAAGTGCTCTAACACAACTCCTGACCAGAACTCAAGATTTGACAATATAATTGTCAACCTGCAGCTCCACTTGCCACACATTTGTCCTTATTTAAAGGTTTAAAAATATTTGATACATATATATTTTAATTTTATCACATATCTTGAAAACAATAAATATAGTATTCGTACAGAAGGAAAATTAGAAGCACTAGAGAGGATGCCAAAACTTTATAATTTCCACCATTCCACGAATTAAACCTCCAAAAGTACAAAGCTAGCTCCAATGCAAAACCAAAAATTAATCGAAACCATCTTCAAGGAAAGAGCAGAGAAGGGCAACCAATATAAGATGAAGCCATGTTAAAAGGCCAAAATCAAAACTAAGAGTAATTTTTGTCATACCCATTACGTATTGACGGGAAAAAAAAAAAGGCTAAGTCTTAGAAGCTATAATAATAGAAAGAGAAAACAACATTACCTCACCTAAAGTTTATCAAAATTTGGCAAAGCACCTCTCTAATTTTAAAACCTAAACAGATCCTTCTGTCTACATACAACATTCAAAACCTCCCTTTCAAGATAAAAAATTATAGTACAAAAGATCAAATTTGCTCAATAATATCGTACGATCCATTAGCCGACCTCACTTAGCGGGAATAAATCTTTGTAATTATTATTGTTGTAAAAGACCAAACGTGCATTTTCCATCAGTCAACTAAAGTAATATTGTAGCTGTTTGAGCTCCATCAACTCATCTTTGACCACAAAATATCTCAAAAGCTCCTTATAATTTTATATAAACCTTGTGGTTCATTTTTCTTCACAATCTGAGGTTGTGAGCAACATTTGCTTCATATGTCAACAAAAGCTTAAAGAAATGCCACTATCAAGCATAGGTAAATGATCAATTTTGCACATAGCTTCAAATTTTGCTCTCCCACATTGAAATAAAGAAGAAAATATGACCATGGATTTTCAATCAAATAAAAGGGATATTCTTGGTATTTTGTAGTTAAAGATGAGCTTTGACTATGTTCAAACAGCTAAAATAAGGTCTATTAATAGAAAATTAAAATTTGGATTTATGCATAGTGCCTTTGTATCTTTTAGGCTAGGTTTGCTTAGATTTGCTTAGGTTTTGAAACTAAAGGTAAAATCCAAATAGTTTCAGTTAAGCTTAGGGAAGATCATAGTATTTTTCCTCCAATAGAAATGATCTTCTAATGAAAAATCACACTGTTGTCTTTAATTTGAGTATCATCATTTCTGTGCCATCACACAAATCATCCAAACTAACACCACAACCACAAAATCATATAAAAACACGGGCAAAATGAGCAAAATTTGAGGAAGAAATTGAAGAGAAAGAGAATGCACTTGTAGGGAAAAAAATGACTAGGCAAATTTTTTACTTTTGGAAGTTTAAATCATGAAAATTTTATCATAAACTTTCCATTCTCTATTTAGTGGTTCCACTTTGCCATTCATTCAGTTTATTATTATTATTATTATTATTATTATTATTATTATTATTATTATTATTATTATTATTATTATCAAGAGATGCGCTTAACCTAGAGTACTTAAATATTATTATTAAAGTTCTATAGATAAAGCGTAAGGATAGGGTTCAGAAAAGAAATGGGTAAAAAAATAAGGGTTTGTTTGTTTACTGTTTTTAGAAACAGTTTTTTGTTTTCTTGTTTTTTTAAAAATAGAAGTTCTTATTTGGCAAACTCTTGTCAGAATATGTTTTTAAAAACTGTAACTCTAAATGAATAATTTAAAAATAAAAAAATACAAACAAGTTTTCAAAATTTTTTTTACTTGTTCTTGACACTAATTTTGTAATTAAACAAAATATTTTTCTTATTCACTCATCCAAACACCCTTTATTCTTTATTTTCTTTAAATTTAAATACGGATTTTGAGAACAGTTTCTGGGGGAAAAAGACCAAAACAAATCCAAACATACCCTAAATATTTGGTCATGTTATAATGTGAAATTTATGTATGACACAAAGTAAAAGCCTAGTTTTCATATATATATATATATATGTATGTATGTATGTATATATATATATATATGTATGTATGTATATATATTTGTTTCCACAAATTTATTTTCATTATACTTTTCAATATATAAAAAATGTACACAGTGACACATGTAGTCCATTTGCTGCATGCCATGGCGCTCAACCATTATCACCCCATGATAAGCCTTATTTAGGATAACACTTTCAAATAGTTTTTTTTTTTTTTTGGGGGGGGGGGGGGTGGGGGTTTACAAATTAGCATTATGCAGCAAACATGCTCCAAATCCCTCTAACGGTAGACATATTTCAATGACATTTTGTGGGTTTATGCACCCAAACAATTCCACAGAACCCTAATAGTTGCCACAGCTTCAAAATATAAATTGAAAAAGTTGCCTGACCTGCTAGGGCAGTAAGAGATTCCAATAGAATGTAGCCATGATTCCAGAACATATGCCCCTACCAAGAAAACAACTGCTCACAGTAAGAGAACTGGAAAAATATTAGAAAGTTAAATACATGATTGATATCACCAGAACCCTGAGTGACGAAAAGGCATCTATTGACAAGTTATGAAGTAGGAATTATATTGTAAATAAATGGAGGTCAAAATTTTGATTGTGGCCACAAGGATCAACATCTATTGCTACCCTTGCATGAGGTTGTCAGAGTCGCCATCTTACGTAGGATCGGAAAGAAAAGGTGGAATCGTAAATCGTAGGATCGTAACGGGATCGTAAGATCCTACCTTAAAGCTCTTATATATTTTATATACCTTATAAATTCTTTTATTAAAAGAAAAAAATTCAAAATATTTAAATATGTAAAAGCCAACACATATTCTCATAAATCTAGAAGTGATAATAATTCATCAATTAGTAAATAATCCACTTGACTTATATTTCCAGGAGCATTTTTTTCTTTTCAAATTAAACCTTGGCTTTGAATTAGATGAAGCCACCTAATTAATCTAATAAATTGAAAATAAATAAAATATTATAAATGCTAATAAATACAAAAAAAATTAAATGCTAACAAATATTAATAATTACTAATTAAAAGCAAAATATCAAATTTTCAGTTAACAATACAAATTTTCCTTTTTGGTTCAAATCAGAACCATTACCATTTAATAAATTTTCCTTTTTGGTTCAAATTAAAACCATTATCATTTATCATATTCAAAGTCAAAATATTTAATATAGCATATTCTTAATTCATATCAAAATTAACCAAAACAAACAAAAACCCATTTCGTCCAGAAGCTTACAGTCGGACCAAACTACGGTTGCAGAACGCTTTTGCTGTGCCGGCGCCACTGCTTTCCACCTCAATAGGTTGTGTCGACATCACCAGAATGAGCTAACAGTAAGGGCGAGATCAACAGAAGGTTCCTGAAGGGGTATTGCAACAACAACGAGGAGAAGGAAGTAGAGCAAGGTTGATTCTGATAGAGGAGAAGCTTGACGAAATGGTACGAAAATGGGATTAAGAATTTTATTTGGGTTTTCATCTCTTTTTTCTTCAAGAAAAATTGTCAAAAATTCAACAAAATTGGCCCATATGTAAAAGTCGACCGACCCATTTTATCCATCTGCCTACATTTGTGAATCGGAAAAAATCGGTAGGATCGTGCGATCCTACCGATCCCACCGATTCTACACGCCGTGTTCGCCGATTCTAGAATACAACGAGGCAGACAACGAGGCAGCACGAAATGACCATCTGAACTCGTAAAATCGTGCAATTTTACGAGTTAACTCGCGATTCTGACAACCTTTTGCATCTTACACAACCTTTCTTTATTTCAAATTAAAAGCAAATACAAAGAACTTAAATATCTATAATTTAACATGTGAAATAACTCATAAAAGAAGTGAATCTATTTCATTGCATAATAGTCTTATGATATGTTTTAAGATTAACAATGTTATAGTTAACAGTACTGTTCTGCTTGATTCCATTCATTTGCTTTATAATTTAGTATAATTGTTGTAAAAAAACTGAAAGACAAACATAATATAATATTTTCTTTTCGTAAGAAAGAGAGGGGAGGGGGAGTGGCACCAGAAGCAGACGGTTAAGACCCATAGTCAAGTTACGAATATCTATCATAACTGAATAGTAAATGCAAATATTGAAAAATATTTCGTGAAAAATATCAGGATAAAACAAAATCTTAATTAGCCAACACATTAAAAACATGATGGCAAATAAGACCTGAAGTAACAGTTGTTATAGATCCCACAAATCCATAAACTTCTGAAGGCTTCAACCCATGCTCTCCACAAAATCCAAACCCAGAGTTTTGTCATCTGAATCTAAAAAATAAACTTGATGCCCTCTGCTGTTTTGATAGACTGACTGATTCTTCCAGGACCTGCTGACAGAAAGTGGACTCTTCATGTTATTCCCTTATCACCTAGGCTTTCTGCATAGCCGAGTTGCATCTCATTAAAAGCAGAAACCTAAAATGGTAGAAGCATTATTCAATCTCTAGTGGGGGAAAAAAGCAGAATAGGTCAATATAACATCAGAAAAATTATACATGCAGAAAGAGGATTACATATAGGGTTATGAAAAATTCTCGTCATAGTGGTCCAATACCAGGCAATTGAATATTTTTTCCTATTAATGCCAAGTAGGTTGACAGTAGTGCTTTAAGCTTGACCAAATTTCAACAATTTTTCAAAATAAGGCCTGTTAACCGTTTCTCATTTGCCATTATGTAGGGATGCAACAAGCTTAGCATGTGCTCTTTATAAAAATCTCTTCGCTAAAAAATGAATTTATTAAGAAAGAAGAGAAATAAAAAGGAAAGGAAATAAGGATTCCTGCTAGACTGACCCAAAAATAAACAAAGCAGAGGACACAAAACATAAAAACATGAATTTCAAAATGATTTTGAACAATAGTTAGCAATTGTAGTAGTTTTCAAGGTAGAGACAGGGTTTCAAAAAAAAAAAAAAATCCATGCATATGAACAAAGTCCCATCTCATAGGAAACTTGGGCAGCCAAGCAACCTGTTTTATTGGATTCATTATACCATCAATAAGCTTTCCACCAGAGATGCAATATCATGGGAACTCTAGCTCATTCTTCTTTCTATCCTTCCCCCTCTATCACTACCTGTTCTATGTTGGCCTCTGTTTCCTGCTTCTCTCACTTTCAAATATAGATTTTGCAGAAAGAATTCAAGTCTAAATCCCTCTCAGATCCATAACAACGCCAGAGATTCTTACTTCACCTGAAAATTCTTTATCATTCATCCATGACTTCAGATTTGTCCCTTCTCTAATTTAAGAAAGAAGACAAGTACTGTTAGAATTATGTTATAGGAAATTGTCTTTGGTTGATTATGATTGATTCTAAGTCACATTACGATTGATTATGATTGATTCTAGGTTACATTATGCGCTAGGGGCTTGCTTGTCTTATACCTAATGTTAAGGGTATTAAAGTCTTTATATTTCTTAGGAACTCTATACAAATAAAGCATTACAGTTGAGTCTTTAATTGTATTCAACCAATATATCATTCAATAATATATTCAAAGTTTTCTCTTCAACTCTCTCTAGCCTTTCTACTTCTCTCTTCTCTTTAAACCCTAATTATCATTCTACATGGTATTAGTAATCATCTACCCTAAGGTCTTGTGAATAGGGATGCAAACGAGTCGAGTCGAACCGAACCGAACCGAGCCGAGCCGAGCCAAATATCTATATGTTCGAGCTTGAGTTTAACAATATTAAATGAGTTCAAGCTCATCAAGCTTGAAAAAGTTGAATTCCAGCTGAATTCGATTTGAACACGAACTTTAATTAAACTTATTTGAACTTAAATGAACCTTAAATTTCTTACTCCAAATTTCTAATTGAGCTTAAGTAGTTGAGTTTGAGCTTGAATTTAGGTTATATTCAATCTTAAACGAGTCTAAATAAGCTTATAATAGCTTTATAAATTTTTTATATTTATATTATATATAATATAATATAAAAAATAATATATTTTATATTAAACTCATTTAGACTTGTGAACAGTTCAAGTCGATTAATAAAAAACTCAAGTTCAGCTCATTTAGTAAACAAACTTGGCTCGTTATAGATTCAACTTGTTAAAATTCAAACTCGAACCAAATTTTTTAGGAATTAATTTCGAACTGCTCACAAATAATTCAACTCGTTTGCACCCCTTCTTGCGAGTTATATTGTTTTTCAACGCAAGCACCCTTTTCATATCACTGCATTTTGAATCTTTAGCCATGCACTATTTGTTTTAGGGTTTCTATGCAATTACACTCGGTATGTTACAATTCTTCTCTGCATAATTCTAGAAATTGCCTCTATTGTGCAACACACCTTTTTTTTATTTTTTATTTTTTATTTTTTTTTGGGCGGAGGGGTGGGGGGGGGGGGCACAGCCCTCTATTTTGCTAATTTTGGGAGCATATGTACGCTTCTGGCCACACAACCTGCAAACAGAAGTTCAACAGCAAGTTTCCGACAAGGGTCACCAACACGTGAGGTACATGTGTCATTATTCCAGTAGTGCCTGAAGTTCATGCACCGTCGCAATAGGTTCATGTCCTCTCCTTCTGAGACTTTTTGTGAAGTTGGTTCATCCATAGCAACAATCAAACCATCTTTCTTTTGCCTTGGACAGATCTGGTGTACCTCTTTCTTCAGTTACCAACTCAATAATAAGCTCTCTTCTTCTACCTTAGATAGATCAGTATAGCTGTTTGCTTCAATTCATTGAGGGTCTTCAAGTTTTTAGAAAAACTACCTCTAGATTCAATTTCACAAACTACCTCTAGATTTAGTTTCACCAATGTTCATCCCAATAGCACTTCTCTTCTGCACTAACAATCGTTTTGCCAATGTTTAACCTGACAGCACTTCTCTTTTACACTGACAATTGTTCTAGCAGCATTTGTATGCTGATGTTTATCCCGGCAACACTTCTCTTTTGGGTTGACAATCATTTGGCAATATTGTGTGCCAATGTTTATTCCAGCAACACTCCTTTTTAATGCTGATGGTCATTTTGGCAGTACATGTGCTGATATTTAATCCAACAACACCTCTTTTTTGCACCATCAGTTATCGTGTTTGCACCATTGACCATCCCAAGATTCCCAACAGCCATGGTTGCATTCAAGGGAGTTGTTGGCATGCAGTGTTCATTGCAAGCCATTCATGTAGTTTGAAGATTCTTCAAGTTTTCTTTACAATGTTTTATTGCAATTTATTTTTAAGGAGTTCTAATTTAAGTTCCAAGCTTAAAGCTTAAGGGAGAGTGCTAGAATTATGTTATAGGAATTTATCTTTTATTGATTGTGATTGTTTCAAAGTTATATTATGATTGATTCTAGGTTATATTATGGGCTTGGGGCTTGCTTGTCTTGCACCCAATGTTAAGGATATTAGAGTTTTCATGTTCTTTAGGAACTCTACATAAATAGAGCATTATGGTTAAGTCTTTTATTGTATTTAACCAATACATCATTTAATAATATATTCAGAGTTTTCTCTTCAACTCTTTCTAGCCTTTCTACTTATCCCTTTTCTCTAAACCCTAATTATTTTTCAACAAGTACAATGGAGCAAGAATAAGGATTCCTCTCAGACAGACCCAAAATAAACAATGCAGAAGAAACAAAACATAAAAACATGAATATCAAACTGATTCTGAAAATAGTTAGCAATCATAGTATTTCTGAAGGAAGAGGCAAGGTTTAAAAAAATCCATGCATCTAAATACAGTTCATCTTCTCGGAAACTTGGGCAGCCAAGGCAACCTGTGTTAACAGATTCATTACATGGTTGATAAGCTTTCTCCCAGATAAGCAATATCATGGGAACTCTAGCTTGTTCTATTAGTATAGGAAAAGGAGGGTAGAACTTGCCTCGAAAAACCAGCTTGCCTGGGAAGGGAAGCTCCACCTTACAGACCCATGGATCCTTCTCAAATTGCCTGATATGGAGCTTTTACTCGCATCTTCATCCCCTCCTCTCAGCTTTGCGTCCTTGCAAAAGGCACCAACCCCGCAAGGTTAGTTCATCACCAAGGGGCTCTCCATCATCAAGGATACAATGTGCAGTTAGAGTGGCTCTGAAACCGAATGGTACAGGAGAAGGAGAGGAGAATTTGCTACTCAAAACTGGCTTGCCAAGAAAGAAACCCCCACCTTATATACCCTTGGGTACCTCTCCAATTGCCCAATGTGGGACTTTCTCCCAAATCATCTTTACCTCCCCCCTCCATCACTAACTGTGCTATGTCTGATCCTGTTTCAATGATTCTGTCTTTCAAGTTTCAAGCATAAATTCAGAGTAAGAGTTCAAGTCCATATCCTTCTTAGATCCAAAATATAGATTCTTACTTTTCCTTACAACTCTTCATCATTGCTTCAAGAATTTAAATTTGTGCCCTCCCTCATTTATTTCCTAACAAATCCTCCCCGACCCAAAAAGGACCCACCTTTTTACAGCTGAATCTTAAATATAATCCTCATGTAATACAGTGCTTCATGCACATTCTAAGTTCCAAAAATTGACAGCCCAATAAGGATTAGCAGAAATAGAGAGTATATAAATCATGTGCATGTGAATACACAAAATATGCATTACTAAACCTTCAGACACAAGTTTTCCCCCTCAAAAGTATAGCATTCTAATCCAATATGTAAGCATGCATAAACATTAACTTCTCAGGTCTGAAACTAAAGCTAAATTGCTTGGGAGAAGAGTGCATTACTATCAGTATAGACACAATAAATAAAATTTCTGTTTCATGGAAGAATTGGGAGACAGTTGGTGTAGCTGAAGCTGAACTGACAAATTTTGAATTAGTGAGATTCACCAACTCGCTCGTTAGGAGAGCAACACTGCTTTTACAACATTGTCTCAAGGGCATGAAAGACAAAATAGATTAGCTTATTGAACTACAAATATTTGGCAAACCACTCTTTGATATCTCTAGCACAAGCAAAATGAAAAATTTACGTCAAGGTAATAAAAAAAATAATAAAATTCAATTTCAAAAAAGTTAAATAAGCTTGATTTTCTAATTAAAATATAGAAAATGTAATAATGAAAGAAACAAATTTAGGAAAAAATTGAGTGTTTTAATCTTTTATATCATATGACATTAAGTTCGTACGAACACAAATTTATACAATGGCAAAACATTCCTTAAAAATAATTAGCAAAAATTATACATTTCGTGCTCTCTCCAATGATATGATGCAGAAATTCAGCTATCAGCCTACCACAGTAATTTCTTTGTGATTTCCATTCATTAAAAGTATAATTACTTTATAACTTGTCAACAAATGCCTTTTTGCCACTCAAGGTTCTAGGGATATCAATGATGGATTTAAATTTCAGTACATTCCTGAGATGTCTATTTTTGTTTTACGTTTAGTTATAGCTCTGCATAATAAAATAACCGGAAGTATTTATATCCAAGTGGCAATATTTTACTCTATCTCAGACTTTAGTACACAACAGAAGAACTAGGAACAGCAGAAAACAACCTACAAAGGAACAAACAACAGATGCTGGAAAGCCACGTCCTTTGGAGGCAAACAAGACAAAAAAGCACTTACTGTTTCGATATATACTAACTATATCTTGAATTCAGGTTCTACGCGGTTTAAAAATAAAGTTAATAGTAATCACTTGGATAAGGTTATTGGTGGGAACCTTACATGTTCAATTATGGATTCTTTATATAAATAAATAAGAAATCATACTGGAGGAGAAGCTTAGGTATACAGATGAAGGAAGAATATAGAACATTTTTATCCTATATATCTCTTCACCTCACCACATAACCCTGCTGTGGCTAATATTACAACAACAGACCATATTGATAAGGGCCGTTTTAGGTATTCTGTTTAAATATTGGAAATTAGTCATCTTCACGGAGAAAGGTAAAGCTAAAATTAGCCATCTTGAGGCAATCTCTCACAGGAAAATGGTCCATGTTTCTTAAACTTTATTCAGGCTTCAAGAATCAAAATCAGCATTAGACAAGTGTTTAGTCATTAGCATTTTTTTTTCCTACACAAACAAGAGATTAAAGCATGAAAGAAAAACAATGAAACTAAGAGAGATCACAGATTGAAGCACTAAAGAAATACGATGAAATCAGGGGCTCCTTTGGAATCATTTTCAGCTCAAAAACACAAATCAAAATCAAACCGGCTTTTAAACAGGCCTGCTGGAGTGTTCCAATCCGATTTATAAGTGAATCAGTCCGTCGGCAGACCAGCGTATTTTTGCCTGATTTTTATTTACTTTTTTCTTTTTCAATAAGGTCAGTGCATATCAGTAAGTTTCATATACCTTATATATATATATATATATATATATATATATATATATATATTCGTACAGGTTAATACATGATCTAGGTAACCATATGCTAGTTCAGATTCTTACAAATATTGACAGCAAGCAGACGCTATATTTTATAAATTTACATTTATAAATTTTGTGCTTGTCATGGCCAAAATAAACAAGAAATTTCAAAGTTCTTGGTTATGGCTGGTGGCAACAGAATCGCCAGAAAAATGCACGTACTCTGATAAATATCTGGAATGATTTAACATGAAATTGAAAATAAATTAGCTGACTTCAATAACACTAGAACAAGAATCTACAAATTCTACATATTTTCACGGTAGTTGAAATCAGGGATCTAGATTACAGAAGACATACTTACCGTGCAAGATGGTGGCGCGGCTGGCGGGGTGAGATGCAAACCCTGGACGACGGTGCAGCGCCGGCGTTTCGCTTCTCCAGTAGCTTCCTATGGCGTTCCGCACCAGAGCAGAGCGGAGGACTTCCCTATTTTTAAAAATAATTTTTTATTTTTTTATTTTAAAAAAATTAGGAAAAATTATTTGATAAATTATTTTTAGAATTTATTTTTAAAAACTATTTTCTAAAACTTAAAAATTTAAAAAAAATTAGTTATTTTATAAATTTTTTTCTTATTATAGGTGTTAATTTCATAATTAAAATAAAATATTTTTTTATTTATAATATTAATCACTCTTCCATCTTAATTTTTTTCAATCTAAAAATAATTTTTAAGTATAATTTTTGAAAATACAAAAATAAAAACATACATAAATACATCGTGAGTTCTTCATTTTCTCTCTGTTGAAGTTTTATTAAAGGACCATTTATTTCAATTAAAGAAAGAAAAATGAAGCAACAAAAGGAAATAGGAGGAAAGTGAATAAAAATCTCATAATTATCTATTTTATTTGATTCAAATAAAAAAATAATTAAATATTTTTAATTTACTTTATTAATAATTATTATATTAAAAATAATTTACTTATAATTATTATTAAAATAATTATAATAATTATTATCTTATTATTTTTATTTTATTTACTAATATTACAAAATTTTAATTATTTAATATTAATTATTAATATTTTATTAATGTTGTTTTAATTATTATTTTTATTATTTCAATTATTATTATCTTAATATAATTAATATTATTTCAATAATACTAATTATTATTTTTAATAGTTTTTATATTTATTATTATGTTATTTATATTTATTATGTTATTAAATTTTTTAATTATTTTCATGTTATTAAATGTTTTATATTAAATAATATTATTATTTTCATAATTATTTAATTTTAATTATTAATATTTTTTATTATCATTTCATTTATTAAGCATTATTTATTTATTATTTTTTGTAACCATGATGATTGTTATTTTATTATGAATATTTATTATTATTATTATTTTATTATTATGATTAAAATTATTAATATTATTAATTTTATATTATTAAATTATTTATTATAATAATTATTATATGATTATTTATTTTTTGCTTAATTAATTTATTATTTATTATTTCTATTATTAACTATTATTTAATAATTATTTTTATTTTTACTTATATTATTATTTTATAATAATAAATTATTATATTAAAAATAATAAATTCAAAAACCTAAAATGAGGGAACCAAATTGCTTGATAAGTTTGGAGAAATCACCATTATTCTCTTATTTAAGATAATCTCATTAAAAAAATAAAAAGATAATTTTTTCTAAATTAAATAAAAATGAAAAAAATGAAATCCATAATTTCCCTTCCTTTCGCCACTCCTGTCAAACGGCCCCTGAAACTCTTACACTAATAAGGTGACGGCGTGTGAAGTTGTGAATACTTCAATTTTTTTTAAAAACAAAAAGCCTTACACCACCATCTTGCAAAAAAAGTAATAATAATTTCTAAATATATAACTATTAAAGCCTAAACCCTAAACTCCTAAATTTTAAATATATAACTATTAAAAATTTTGAAAAGTTATCTGCCCTATATATTATAATTATAATTATAATTATACTGTAATTATTACTATTATTAAAATTACTTCAAATGAACATAAATAATAATGTCATAGATTTAGTCAATTGAATAATTTATTGCCATTATTTTTATATCACAATAATTATTACAATAATTTTTTATTATATTTTAAATTATATTAAATTTTAAATCTATCTATTTATACATCATTATCTATTTTTATCTATATTTTTACTGGGGAGTGGGGACCGAGCATTGCAGATCCGACAAAATACCGTTGAAGAGGTAAGGATAGACCCAAAGGGTGGCTCTGGCGAACCACGGGAAGGACTATGTAAGACTGGTGTCATTGACGTTATTGACCAAGATAGGGCGCTCGTTGATGGCCCTGCTGGATCAAGACCCAATTGAAGTTAAAGGGACTCTTTATTGGCGTATATCAATATAATTATATTTATATTTATTTATATCTCCATTCTATATTCTATATTTTATATCATATGATATATTCTATTACTACTCGTTAACTTTTGATGATGTATAAGGTGCGGCCACATCAATTTTCTACTGAAAATAAAAATTTGTCCCATGAACTTGTCAAAAAATTATATTATATATTCTACTAAATTCTTTAACTCTTGATGATGTATTAAGTTTTGGCTACATCAATTTTCTACTAAAAATTAAAAATTTGCGCATTTAACTTATCAAAAAGATTAATTTTTAACTCTATAATTATTAAGAACTTTAAGGAATTATCTGTCATATATATTTATCCCAGACAACCCCAAATAATAATGTTACATATTTATTAAATCAATAAAATTAATTTATTGCCATTATGTTTACATCATAATAACTATTACAATAGATTTCACGTAGATGAGTCGTTCCGTTCAAAAGGCCAGTCAGAAAAAAAATGTGAAGATTTGATTTCATTTTTTATGACACAAATATTAATTGAGTATTTTTCTCATAAAATATTTAAGCCATTTATATAAAAACATGGAGACGATTTAATTATATAAATTTATTTTTATTAATATAATTATATATTATAAAAATAGTTATTTATAATTATTTTAATTAAAAAATACTTAATTTAATATAACTAAAAATATTTTATATTTTTAAAAGTTTTATTATCTATTTAAATATGTATTTTTATGTAAAAAAAATTTAATTTAAAATAATAATAAAAATGAAAATAATAAAGCTTTTTAGTCGAACCTCAATCTATATATAATTTTAATCAAGTCGGATTAAGTCAATTTTTTTTGAACTAAATGGGCCAAACTCGAACCATTATATTACATATAAATATCATAAAAAAATTAGATCCAAAACTTAACAATTTGACCTATGTACATCTCTAATTGTACATTAAATTTTTAATAACATTAAAATTTAAATTATTAATTTTATATTATATTATATTCTGACTAGTTTAAATTTCAAATACATAAAATTTAAAATCACGCCTAGCTAAAATATTTATGCAATACAGAATCAATCTAATTATACATTCTACTAAAACTTTTCCTCTCTTAATGATGTATTTAGTTGCGATCACTTCAGTTTCCCTGACAAAATTACTCCATCAACATGTCAAAAAAATTAATTTCTTAAACAGTACTCATTAAGAACTTTAAAGAATTGCCTACCATATATATTACATTACTTCAAATGGACACATATAGCAATATCACAGATTTAGCCAATTCAATCATTTGTTGCCACTATTTTTACATCATAATAATCTATTTATACATTTTATTAAAACTTTTCAACTTTTAATGGTGTGTCAAGTTGGGATCAGTTCAATTTCCCTTTAAAAAGAGAAAATTTGCTTCACCAACTTGTGCAAAAAAATAATTTCTAAATTTGTAATTATTAATAACATTAAGAAGTTGTTTGCCATATATATTTACTTTAAACCTTAAATGGGTACAAATAACGATTATATATATTTATTAAATTTGTAAAAATAATTTGTTGCCATCTTTTTTACACCATAATAATTATTACAATATAATCCACATTATATTTTAAATTATTAACTTTATATTCCACTTATAATTTAAGTAGTTTGCATACATCAAATTTAATATCATAACCAGCTAAAATATTCATATGATGTAGAATTCATCTATTTATACACCTATACATTCTATTAGAAGCCTACTCCTTTTTGATGATGTGTCATGTTGTGATTACTTCAAGTTCAAAAAAATTGATTTCTAAATTTTTAATTTTTTAAGAACTTTAAGAAATTATCTATCATATATATTATATTACTTCAAATGGGCACAAATAATAATGTTACATATTTATTAAATTTGTAAAATTAATTTGTTGCCATTATTTTTACATGATGCTTGCTATAATATTTCAGGAGTTTCAAAACTTGAGGAAACATAACAAATTCTAAAATTATTATATTAAAGTTATTCAATCAAAATTATTTATTTTTTAATAGATGAGATTAATCAATTTTAATCTAATAATTTTCAAAGTCATTACATCAATCCAAATTAACTCTTAAAGTGCTAGAGAAATTACTTTTTGATATCTATCCATATATTTTACTAAAACTCTTTCACTCTTAATAATGTGTCAAGCTGTGGTTACTATAGTTTCCTTCCAAAAATAAAAAACTTACTCCATTAACTTGTCCAAAAAAAATTAATTTCTAAATATGTAAATATTAAGAACTTTAAGGAGTTATCTACACATATATTCTATTATGTCAAATACGCACAACTCATGATGTTACATATTTATTAAATTTGTAAAATATAATTTGTTGCCATTATTTTTTTTCATTTATACAATCTACTAAAATTCTTCCACTTTTAATGATGTGTCAAGTTATGGTTACTTAAATTTCCTTAAAAAGTGGATTTGCTTCCTCTTCTCTTCCTTTTATCATCTTTTTATCATTTTTTAAGAGATTAAAACACATTTTTTATTTTGGGACCCACCTCTTTTTTTAGGACTCACAACTTCAAATAAAAAAAATTCTATATTTATGTGTCTCCAAAATTCATCATGCTTCTCTTAAAAAAAAAGTATCTATTTTCCAAAAAAATACTCCACCAACTTGTTCACACTAAATTCTCTATTACATTTCAAATTACATTAAACTTCATTTCTATCTATTCATACATCCATCAATCTATCTATCTATCTATATATATATATATATATATATATATATATATATATATATATATATATATATATATATATATATATATATATTTATATATATTTTACTAAAACTCTTCCACTCTTAATAATGTGTCAAGACTCAAGTTATGATCACTTCAATTTCACTCCTAAAAGAAAAAAATTTACTCCACCAACTTGCCTAAAAAATTAATAATAAAATAATTATGTTTGACCTGTTGTTGATTATTGTGAGAATTTTAACAAATTAAAAAAATTATTTCATAAATATTAAAGTCCTGATCAAGAATTGAATATTTTTATTAAAAATTAATATAATCTTTTTTATAAATGGAGATGCACAATTTCTTAAATTCACATAAATTTAATCAATTCAAAAATATTATAAAATAAATAAAAATACCGTTAACTTTTCATGATACATACATTGAATTATTATTTAAAAAGGTTGTAATTATTGAATATGCACATTTTTTAAATTCATACAAATTTAGCCAAATTAAAAATATTATGAAATAAATAAAAACACAATTATATTTCTATTATGATTCACATTAACTTTTCATGTTACAAATATTGAACTATTATTTTAAAAGGGTTGTAATTATAAAATTTAATCCTTAAATAGTTATGTTTGACTTGTTATTAATTATAACGATCATCGATGCAAATTAATTTTTTCAATTATCTTGTGAAAGATACTAATTTTTTATCAAAGAATTGATTTTTTTGAAAATATATAAATTATTTTTTTTGTAAGTGAAAAAAATTTACTTGTATTCACAAAAAAATAAAACATATATATCATATATAAAGTTCTAGTGATTTTATTTTATTAATAAAAATTTTAATAAATTAAATAATAATAATAATTTTAACAGAATTGCCTCTTATTTTTCTAAAATATATCTTTTTTATCAATTATATTTATATCTCTTGTCATCGTGATATAAGAATTTTTAATAAGAAAATAAGAATTATAATAATTATAATTATATTAAATTTTATATCATGTAGATTGTAAAACTAACTAATTACAAGTATATTAATTTAGTAAGATATAAAAATTAATAAATTAAATTGAAATATTATTAATTTTAAAATTAAATATCACTAATTTATTTCATAATATAATTATAAAATTCAAAATATGCTGAAATAATTAAAATATATAACTATATTTCTTTTGTGATATTCTTTAGTTTTCCAAACTACTAATATTGAAGTTTCATTTAAAAAGACAATAATTAGCAAATTTATTTATTAAATAATTGCATTTGGCTTGTTATTGATTATAGAGATAATATCTATAAATTAAATTTTTGTTTATACTTAGGAAGGCAGTAATGTATTGATTAAAGAATTAACAATTTTTCAAAAAATAAACATAAAATTTGAATTATTTACATTAATAATTACAATTAAATTTTAACATAAAAATTAAACTATTTGCAGTATCAATTATAATTAAACTTTTGCTAAAAATGAAGTGAAGTTGGAACAAATAGAAATATAGAGTGTGTTTAGTTTGTGTTTTTAAAAACAAAATAAGAAAAAAACTTGTTTGTTTAAGTGTTTTCTCACTTCACTTTTAAAAATTGTTTTCAAAACATATGTTTTAAAAACAAGAAAATAAGAATAATTTTAAGTTGTTTCTATTTTTTTTGTTTTCAAAATATACTTCATTAATGACATTTCTGTAATTTAAGGTTATTTTTAAAATAACTTATCAAACATATTCTTTTCTTTGATTGTTTTTTAAAACATGTTTTATAAAACTGTTTTAAGAACCAAAAACTGAAAACAAAAACAAACACACTCATAGTTACATACACATATAAAAGTATTATCTCTAAATTGCTTGTTAAGGACTGATCTTTGTATTCTAGTTTAGTTTACGCATGAATTAGATACACTTTGATTCTTTAATCAGACTTTGTAGAATGGATATCACTAATGAAATTATTGTACTATCTTTGCAAATGGAGTATAATAGATTAAAAATAAAATTAAGAAATAAGAAAAATAGTGTAAGAATATGATGCAATAAGCTTATAAGAAGACAAATGGAGAACAAATAGAAAAACAATGAAAGAAGAAAAATATATGTAGAATCAGAATTTTTTTTTAGAACCCAATATCACTATAGCTTAAATATGAACTATTCAATGTACATTTGATTTAAAAAATATAAAATAAAAAAATAATGTGAGAAGATGAAATGATATAATTATAAGAAGATAAATGAAGAAAAAACAGAAAAAAAAATGAAAAAGGAGATATATATGAAACTTAGAATTAAAATACCATTACAACTGAGGCATGAATTATCTAATGTACATTTGGAGGTGTTATTTGCAACTTATTAAACCTCAATTTTTTATATATTTCATTTGTTATTGTGAAAAAAATTATTTTATGCTTAAAAAGGTTAAAAAGCATATATTAAATATTTAGTTATCACGACATATTTATTCAATTAGAAAATAATATAATTTAAATTATAATTAAATCTCTTAAATTTTGTTGATTAATTTTTAAAATCATTAACAATAAATTATTAGTTAAAATGAAATAATTATAAAATAAGTATGTTTGACTTTTTTATTTACCACAATGATATTTGTTATAAATTTAAATAAATTTTTATTTTAAAAATATTAATGCAATGAACGATGAATTGAATTCTTTTTTGTGAAAAATGAATGTATAATTTATTTAAAATAAACATGCAAGTTTATTTTATATATAAAATGAAAGTGAAATATTTGTTTATACATCCATGTCAATTTATCTTCTACAAAAAAAAATGAAAGTAAGATTTTATTTAAATAAAACATACAAATTTTTCTAGATTCACAAAAATTTATTCAATTAAAAATTTTATAAATTAAAATGAAATATTATTATATTTTTTTAATGATGTCCACTAATTTTAATGAAGTTTGAGCATAAAATTGCTATAACCATATGATGATAAAATAGAGTTGATCTATAATAGGATGAGATAACAGTGTTGATCTACATGCACTATGTATATAATATAAAATATAACTTAAAATAATTAAAGACTTGAGAAATATCTTATTTAAGCTTACAATCCCTATCGTTAACTTTCTTTATAATAGATTTTGACTATTTTATCTAATAATGATTAGCAACTTGTGCTTGGGTTGAGTAATTTATCAAAAGAAAGTATATATAATTTTGAGATATTATACTCTCTCTGAATAATTTTTTGCCTTTAATATATAAAATTAATCCCACAAATAGATTTTAAAATCAAATTAAAATTACAATATTACAATTACATGTAAGTCACAAAAGCAATTATTCCAACATATAATCGATATCATAGACGAGAGAAAAATCTACTTTGCATATGATATATGAGATTCATTACTATTGTAAATTGGAGGTGTATAGTCTACATAAGTATATTCATTAACTAGTAAAATTTTATCGTATTTTCTCAAGCTTCATTGGAATCCAATGGGTTAAAAAAAAAAGAGATCACATTAAATAATGGATATTAAGAATATTATTATTTTCTACCTTATTAAAAAGCTATTTAAAGACTTTCAAAAATTTATTAAAAATTATGTTTATATCAAGTTATATCAAATTATTAAGACTATGAATTTTCCTTTTTAAATAATGTACATTTTATATCATTCCTTGTATAAGAGTTCTAGACCTTGAAAATATTTATAAAAAAAATTAGACAACAAACCAAACTAAAGCAAAAGCTATTATTAAAGTTCTCAACAAGTTAAATGAAAACATAAAACTAAGTCAAGGCTTCAATTAAGCTTTATAACTGACAATGAGTTATGGTCAATCAAGATAATCCCTAAGTTTACATTGAATTTATCTATCCATTTATTATACGGTAGCATGTCTAAAACTACTTACTAATAGCAGGGCCGTTATATGTTTGATTCATAAGTATTACATGACATTGGATGCTATATTTATAATGTATGGATTAGATACATGATTTATAGCAATACATTGAGGCATAGTAATATTGTAATGTGTAGATTACATTGTAAATTGCATTATGATCTTATTGGCAATGAAATGAATTAAGATATGTGGCCATGTAAAAAGGAATAAGAATTTTGTGAATTGAATTATGTGTTCAATTAAGATTGAATGTG
Source organism: Sindora glabra (assembly GCA_020226215.1). Lineage (NCBI taxonomy): Eukaryota > Viridiplantae > Streptophyta > Magnoliopsida > Fabales > Fabaceae > Sindora > Sindora glabra. The sequence goes on along the minus strand of CM035227.1, from coordinate 99,729,586 downwards.
AAATATTACATGAGAAATATGATAAGAGTAATGTGTTATTTGAAAATTGGATCATATCATTATTTGTGAAGAAATAGAATAGATTTTAGAGGAACAAGGTTAGGTTTTTGAAGGAATAAGGTTAATCTAGGAATTATACGATGATTTACTTGCTTTCTTTATTTTGTAATTATTATGTGTTATGTGACTTTGAATATGATATGAAAGTGCATGCACAGTGTGTATATATATATACACACGCTATTGAGGAATGGTAATGAATTATGTGACATAAATGTATAGGTTCTATAGGAGGGCAAATCTAGTTATTAAGCTTACAATTGCTTTCTATATTTAATTATGTTAGGACGTTTACTTACTAATCTTGAACTTATCTTTTCATGTGTTTATCTTTATAGATCCTCCAATCAGGTTGTCTCCATCACTGCTTCATACCCAACTCTTAAGAGTCTATATAGTATGGCTTGTGTAGTATTAAATATTTTGTCGTAAAGTGTTTTTAGGCTTTTATTTATATAGAGTAAAAAAAGGTAGAAAGATAGTAACTTGTATCCTAGAGGTTAATCAAGCTAACTTAACCTCAAGGTTGAATAATTATAAATAAGCCTAACTCATTTGAAACTAAAATATATTTTATTGAAAAAATTTTCTTTTCTATTAATGCATGAAAACTTCCCTAAATTCCTTTAATATGCTTTATTATGTTAAAGAAGTGTATATATTAGGGCAGTGGAAATTGGGAGATGGATTCGACACCACTCATGAAAGGGGTTAGGTTGTGACACTACTCAGTCCTTTGCCTAATGATTATAATTTGGTTAAGTGTCTTATTAGCCAAGATTGCAAATAATGGAATAAAGAAAAACTCTTACAATATTGTTGGAAAGAGGTTGCAAATAATTTTGTTAAAATCCCTTATTCTGTCATAAGGATAGATGATTGGTTAGCTTTGACTGAAATCATCTAATAGATGTTATTCCGTTAAAAATGGTTACCTCAAACTAACACAATTTCAAAACTTAACTGCCATAAATTTTCCTTGGGATCAAATATGGAAACTAAAAAAATCTCCGAAAGAGTCAAAAATTTTGTATTAAAGTTATGCAACAATATTCTTCTTGTTCTAATATTCTTAATAAAAGGCATTTAAATATCCTTAATCCTTTACCCTTTTTTACTCATAGTATGAGGAATTAATTAATAATCTTTTTCTCTTAATCTGATTTTGCTCATACTCCTTGGCTTTGGATTCTCCCCATCCATAAGATCGGAGTTTATCAATCTACAGGATATTATCCATTAGATTCAATCACATTTATTTAGGGGCAGAGATCGTGAGCATTTGCACACAAAGCTTACTATTCCTATTAGGTTTCTCCTTCGTACTATTCTAGTTTAGAAATATGAAAGTTTTCTATTAAAAAGATCCCACACAATCAAAAGCTCTTAACTATTTATTACCTTCTTAGTCATCAATATGTTGTATTCTAGAAACCCCAAGATCAATTAAAGCATATTCACCAATTTCAAGATCTATTACTTAGGTTCTTTGCTAGTATCCTTGCCCTTGATTGAATATTCACCAAATTCACATAGAGGTTAGTAAGATAAAATGGAAAAGATAGAAAACTTACAATTTTATTTGTGCAAATAACAAAAAGCTTAGCTGGGCAAGTTCGAGGATAGTTCTTTCTTCAAGGCAACATGAGTAAAGTCTTTGACCTTCTTTATCTCTCTTCATTCTTTACTCTAATTGTAGATGTCTTCCCTTTTCTCTTTTTTTCTCCCTTATGCATATTTATTGAGTATTTTGCAGGGCATAAAAAGGCAAGCCTTCAATTGCAGGTGCTTATTCAGGATACCAGACACACAAATATTGTTATTACGCATTCAGAAGAAGAAAGGCAACAGGGTCACAAGAAGTTACTTCAATGATATAGTATTTTACCGTGTTTTTATAATGGCAAGTGATATTTGTCTAACTAATCATTCCATACTTCTATTTTTTGTGTAGCAAAAAAAGAATTGAAAAATAATATCACAAAATTTAAAAAATATAATATAAAAATATGTAAAATAAGATATTTAATTTTCTTTTGTGCAAAGCATGGTTTTAAAAATTAGATTAGATTGGCTAGTTAGACTAATGAAACGATGAATCAACTAGTGAATTAGTTCGATTAGTAATATTGGATCAAAATTATATGTGAATAAGTCAAAACTTGTGGACTAAACTAGTGAATCAATCTGTCACATATTTTATATTTTTTTAAGAAAGATAAAAATTTAACAATTTAACAATAATTGAGATGTAATACCTTCTTAATTTCTAATCAATTGAATTTGTGTTTTTTAAAAAAAATTTCTAACATAAATTATTGTTATATAACTTATGTTGTATTACTTTTTTAGTTTTATCATGACTTGTTATTATAAATATGTAATACTAATGTATATATGTGTTTACATATAATTAATATTTTATATATGTATATGTGTATGTATATATATAATTTATATTTTTTATTCAAAATTAGTTCAACTACTTGGTTTAACTAGTGAAATAGTAGTTGAACTAGTGAACCAATGTCTTATTCGATTCAATGATTGATACAATTTAAAAAATTATGATCTATAGTAATCACACTTAAGTTGAAAAGCAATGTTTTTGAACTTTCCCATGCAATAAGTGCAAGAGACGTAGTGCTAACCATTTTCAACATAAATTCCTTTTATAGTAGTCATACAAAAGAAAGTTGTTTCCTACAAATATAAAAATATGTTACTATAATTATACAAATTTGACAAATTTCAGTCAACTGTGTTCATTTAATCTCTTGTTCTTCATTGCATGTTTGGTTCGATATTACCCCCACATTTCTACTTTTTTTCTTAAATTTGTTGCAGATTAATAATTCTGATTAAAATCTCCAATTGTTCAATTGTATTTACTTGCTCAATTGTAAGATTGCATTAAGCCTGTCATTTACACTATTACAAAAATACGGTTACACGTCAATTATAAAAAATACCAATGTGTATATTAAAAGTGGTGACATTTTAAAAATAAGAGGAAATTTAAAAGATAACTGTTTTAAAAAAATCATTGTGTTTTCTTTTTGTAAAATTTTAGACTTTAGTTCTTAAAATATCTAACGTCAAAAATTATAAAAGTTATGTCATATATATATTGTATTGTTTCCTATGAGACTTTAGATTCGGTCTCCAAAAGAATTGACATTTAAAGTTATGAGAACTATGATATTTTTAAAAGTATGAGAAAACTTAGGATATTAATTTAAAAAATTATAATATTTTTTCTTTAAGACATTAGACGTCAATTCCTAAAATAACTAATATATAAAATTATAGGGCGGTAGTATTTTTTAGAAATATGAAGAAACTTTAAATGTTGATTTAAAAAAAATGGTATCTTTTTCTGTGAAATTTTAGACATCAATTCTTAATATAATTAATATTTAAAATCATGAGAGTAGTGAGAAATGCAATATTGATTTAATATTACAATTCTGCAAAGATAAATTTTTTTAACTTTTTATTATATTATTAAAATTGTATTATATTATATTGATAATAAAACTAATATGGAGTAAAAAAAAATTCAAATTGTATATATTTATGGAATGAACGCAGACAACCTTTCATTGTATATATATTTTTTATTTTTTATCATCTAATATTAACTATTAATTGTATTTTAAAAAATATTATTAATCGTTAATTATTTTCAGCATTCTTTTATTTTTAATTTAGTTCTTGGTATTTTTGGAATTAAGTAAATTTCAACCAATCTTTCAAAAAACTTGCGTGATTGTCCATGCCTTAAAAAAATTGACCTTTTGTTTTTTAAAAAATATAATCAGCTGAAGTCATTTTTCAATAAACTGAAATTATGACAGAAAGGATCCAGAAGGAAGATACATTACCTCGAGTCTAGTTTGTTGTACCTCTCAAGATGGATCAGAATTCAGGATAGGCCTCAATATCAATGCATGGCATGTTTCTTAGCTTAAGTAATGTATGTACGTTGCTAGTGACAATGCATCAATTTCTTCCTCCAACTCTATGTGATGGCATCCTTTGATCCATTTGCTGGTTTATTTGTGCCAATCTTCGAACCGTTGTCCATATTGGCCAATCCTCCACTGGTTTATATGTGATGGCATCCTTTGATCCACTAGTGGTCTCTATCTGACAGTTTTTCAACATCGGATGGACTACCACTCCAGTTTTGATATCTTTGACATAATTAAAAATAGAATTTTAGTTCATTTTTAAATGAATTTTTTTTAAAATATTATTTACCTTTAAATAAAAAGAAATTTCATTTCATTTACGATTCCTATTTCTATTGTATTTGTATCATTATGAAATCTATCTAATTTAACAAAGACTCCACTATAATTCATTTTATTTAACCCAAAAAATATATTATATAAAAGATTTACCTTATCTTTAATACTGTATTTATCATAATATTATCAAATTTATTTTTTAATAGAATTACATATTTTTTAACACATTTCAAACAAAATAATTTAATTGTAAATAAATTAAAATTATTATTTTTAACAAAATTACTAAATAATAAAATTTATTTATAAATGAATTGAAATTATTTCTATTGAAATGAAATAAAATCAATTTTTAAAAAATTTCTTACCAAACAAACCCTAACTGATATACTTATTGCTTCAGGAAATATGTTGTTCAAATTAAATTTTAGCACATTTATCACATTTGGTATGTATCTACAAGCAAATTTATAAGCATCAATTGAAAAATAATAATAAAAAAGTAGGTAACAATTATTTCTTCACCAATCACTTTAAGCAAACCCCTCATTGCAGCCTTAAACATGATTCTAAGGCATCATTGGTTTTGTTGTTGGCCAGCAATCACAAAACTTGTGGGTGAAAATTCTCAAAAGAATGTTGACTAGTATCCCTTAAGATAAAGAACAAGGTAAATATAGATAAATACATCATGAGAGAGATTATAATATATTATTGAGGTAATCATATATCGATACACTGTCAAATTTTATTATACATTAAGTTTACTTTTTTTTAAATCCAAATTTGATATGTTGTATATTAATAAATCAATAATTAAATCTGATAGTATATCATAATTATTCCCATACATAATAAGAAAGAAGAAATTAATGCATATCAAAGCAATTCAACCTTTTATGAGAGGTTGAGTGTTTCTTTGTTCTTGTTGAGTGCAAGTTTCCTTTGCCACTTTGTATCAATTGCTTAATCAAATTTTATAAAACAATAACTCCAATTGAATCATGTGAAAAAGAATAATATTAAACATGAAAAATAATTTATTATTATATGATGAATCCATTATGAGATGAATGTGTAATTAGGATTTGTTACAGGCCATGAACTATTTACGATTGATCTTGATCATGAACTCTAATAAGGATTTGCTGCTCCTATTAACCCCAAATGAGAACTTGATTGAGAAGACTTTTTAATACCAATAGGGAATGTACAAAATTAATCATAGGGTTTAGAAATAATGACCCTTATTTATATTAATAAAATTAGTAGGTTAACCTATTGCCGAGAATTATCTATTATCACATCAATTGAATTAGATTACTATTAGGCCCAAATTATTCAATCACTTTAATATTAGACTAAACTTTTTTACATCTTATTTTATTATTAAATTAATAGATCTACAATAGAAAATTTAATAATCTCCCACTTGGACTATGTAATTCAATAACAGTAGCCACCTTAATAAGATATAAAAGAAAATTATAGTATCTTTACACCTATTGGTCTAAATTAAGATCATAAATATCTAGTAATACAAAACATAGTATCTGATAAGGATATAAGTGAAATATATACTGCACACTTACACCTCACTAATCATATGTAATATCCAATAAGGATATACATAACAAGTTTGTGATAATAAGATTTACATAATAAAAATTATGATAATATATGTAAATCTTTGCATACAAAGTCGAAGCATCTGCCCAAAATGCTAAATGAGAATCATTGTTCTCAACATAGTATTGAAACAAGGTCTAAACGTCTTTATAAATATGTCACAATGAAAATATGCACAATATATGGTAAACATGAATATTTTATTATGAATATTTCATTTTTGTATATCTCAAGAAAATAATTTACATTATAATACTCCTACTAACATAAAATATTAAAAGACTTAACTAATCTCATATTCATTCCATGATCATAATCTCTGGTAAAATATCAACATAGTATTGAAACAAGGTCTAAACGTCTTTATAAATATGTCACAATGAAAATATGCACAATATATGGTAAACATGAATATTTTATTATGAATATTTCATTTTTGTATATCTCAAGAAAATAATTTACATTATAATACTCCTACTAACCTAAAATATCAAAAGACTTAACTAATCTCATATTCATTACATGATCATAATCTATGGTAAAATATCAACATAGTATTGAAACAAGGTCTAAACGTCTTTATAAATATGTCACAATGAAAATATGTACAATATATGGTAAACATGAATATTTTATTATGAATATTTCATTTTTGTATATCTCAAGAAAATAATTTATATTATAATACTCCTACTAACCTAAAATATCAAAAGACTTAACTAATCCCATATTCATTACATGATCATAATCTATGACTAAGCCTTTGTTCAGTGGATTCGCAAACATATGATTCGTGGAAATACATTTAATACATGTAATATGCTTTCATACCTTTTCTTGCTTAAATTGGTATTTTATATTAAAATGCATTGTGCAAGCAGAACTTTTATTATCACAAAAGAAGTTTACAATTGTCTTATTGTCACAATAAATGGTCAAGGGTTTTAATATACTCTCAATAATCTTAAAATTAGCCATAAAATTCTTTAACCATATAGCAGTATAAATGATTTCATAACATATGACATATTTTACTTCCATAATAGAGGTTGTTATTAAGGACTACTTAATAATTTTCCATGATACAACTATTCCTATCATCATAAAAATATATCTAGATGTAGATTTATAATCATCTGGACAACCAGTAAAATCTAAATCCGAGTAATCTGTAACTGTGAAATCTTTCAATCTCTTATAGGTTAGCATGTAATTTTTTGTACCCTAAAGTTACCTTATAACTCTCTTCACAACAGTCTAATGTCTCTGACCAGGATTACTCAAGTATCTACCCACTATACTAATAGCATAAGCTGTATTAAGATGTGTACATATCTAAACATATATTAAGCTATCGATAATGGATGCATATGGGACATTTTTCATTCTTTCTATTTCAACATTATTTTTAAAACACCGAGACTTAAAGAAGATTCTCCTTTTTAACATGGGTGTGGAAACTTGAGAGCAGGTTAACATGTTGAACCTCTTTAGTACTTTCTCAATATAAGTTTGTTGAGATAAAAAGCAAATTCCAAGATCTATCACAATGAATCTCTATCCCCAAAACATAAGGGGCATCTCCGAGATCTTTCATATCAAAATGTTTAGATAACATTTGTTATGTCTCAGTTAACAAATTCATGCCATTACTTGCAAAGAGAATGTCATTTGCCTATAGTATTAAAATAACAAAATTATCTACACTTATTAACATAAAAATACACTTATTAACATATAAATACACTAGTCCATTGCATTCTCCTTAAACCCAAACGAAGTCCCTTTCTCATTAAACTTGAGGTACCACTATCTAGAAGCTTGTTTTAAACTATAAATGAAATTTTTAATCTAACACACAAGGTGTTCTTTTCCTTTCTCTTGGAAATCATCTAACTGGTTCATATAAACAATATCTATTAAATCACCATTCATGAAGGCTATTTTTACATCCATCTGATGTAACTTTAAATCAAAATAAGTCGCTAAAGCTATGACAACATGGAATGAGTCTTTAGTTAAAATTGGTGAAAAATTTTCTTTGTAGTCTACTTCCCTCTGGGTGCAACTTTTTACTACTAACTGATTTATAATCTATAAGAAATTTCACTAGATCCCACACTTGATTCTTATATATTAAAGGTAACTCATCCTTCATAATATTCATCCAATCACAACAGTTTGAATTAGATATAGTTTGAGAAAAAGTTGTAGGATCAATATCATCATTAATATCATATTCATACTTCTGCAGATATATAGGATAATTATTAGGAATTGTTGACCTGCAAACTCTATGAGATCTTTTTAATGGAATTTCTTCGTTAACTTCATTTTGCTTAACATCTTCTGTTATTAGTTATACTGGATTAATTAATAGACTAATAAAAGATGATTCACCTAATATTGGTGCCAATGGAACAATTGTTCTATCTTTATAGAAATCCATGATGTTAGCTCCCATTATCCAACTCATTCTTAAAAAGATGGCTCGGTCAGACTCAATTACTCTAATCAAATGAGTTGGACAATAAAATCTCCTTCTCCTCAAGCCACTACAATATCTAATGAAGTATCCACTAATAGTTTTTGAATCAAGTTTTCTTGTGGGGATGGAATGTACAAATTTACTTCAGTTTTGCAACCCCAAACTCAAAAGTGCCTTAAACTAGACTTCTTTTTATATAATTGTTTGTAAAGGATCTTAAAGATTGATTTACTAGGAACTTGATTTAGAATGTATGTTACTGTTCTAAATGCATCACCTTACAAGAATTCTGGTAATGAAGTATGGGCCAGCATGCATCTCACCATATCCATAAGAGTTCTATTTCTCCTTTCTATAATTCCATTTTACTTTGGTGTACCAAGCATGGTGTAAGTTACTTCAATTCTACAATCTTGTAGGTATCTCATAAAAAGACCAAGGTTTCTTCCTATTTTATCGTATCTACCATAATATTCACCATATTTATCAGAATTAATGCACTTTATTTATTTCCTAATTTCAGTTCAATTACCACCTTGAATTACTTGAAAGTTTTAGCAATTCTAACTTTTGACTGAGTAGCTCTACCTAACTAAATTTGGAGTAATTATTAATGAATATGATGAAGTATTTGTAGCCACCTATAACATTAAGTGTGATAAACCGATTAATGTTAATATGGATTAATTCTAGAACATTCTCCTTTCTACTTCTCTTACTTTTTCTAGCTTTAATTGTAAGTTTTCCTTTAATGTAATCTATATATGTTCTAAAATCCAAGAAATTCAGATCATGAAGTACTTCTTCCTTCATAAGTCTCCAAATTCTTTCTTCAGAGATGTTTCTTAATCATTCATGCTATAACATTGAGGATTTTTCATCAAATCAACACCTTTTCTTGCCAGTTTATTAAATTCATGAAACTAAGATATAAATCAATTCCATATAAATTATCACACATAAAACCAGTACCAACAATAGATTATTTATACAATAATTTAACTTTTCCATTTCCAAAATAACAAAAGTATCCAGCAAAATTTAAAGCAATAACTGAAATTAAATTCCTTCTCATTGAAGGTATATAAACTATATTATTAAGTAAAAGCTCACGTCTAGTCTTCAATTTTCACTTTATTGATCCTATATGCTCCACTTCAACTCTATCCCCATTTCTAAGTCTCACAATCAACTCTCTTTCATTTAGTTTCCTCAAATTTATTAGTGTCTTTCTTTTTCTTCTTAACCTATTTCTTATATTTAAAATAGTCTACTTTCTTATGCTCATACTTCTTGCAGAACTTGTAGTTACCCTTAACTTGGGTTTTATTAGATTTATAGCAATGTTGTCCATTAGATTTAATTTTCTCACCCTTCTTCCTTTCATGGTTATAGTGTCCTTTACTGTCTTTTTTATTAAACCTTCTACCATGATTTGAATATGATCTATGAAAAGTATAATTGACTACTTAAGTCTTTTTTTTCTTTATATCTTCCTTTTCTTATGTAACAATTGAAATTAACTCATTAATAGTCAATTGTAATTTTTAGTATTATAAGATGTTTTTAGAACATTAATTTGAGGTAAAAGAGACTCCAGTACATGTCAAGTTAAATAATTTTCTCCTAGATCAACTTGCATTATTTTCAGTTTGCTGTAATAGTTAACCAATCTCAGAATATGCTCTCTTATCCCACTAACACTATTACACATTAATTTTTCAAACAATGAAAGATATCATCCCTTCTCAGCCTTATCAAATTTCTTACATTTTTTAGTTATAAAATCCAAGAACTCTATTGCATTTGTTATTTGAGAAATGCTCTCTCTTATTATTTTATCCATCGTGTACTTCATTACTATCAAACACATTCTATTAGAGTGAGTTTAAACTTAGCATTAATCTAAAGTTCTACTTCCCTAATTATCAAGTTAAGGTTAGATACTGTCAGATATAGCTTTAATGATTCAGCCTAATCCTCGTGATTGGTCCTATTAAATATCTTAATTGCATTAAATTACATAAGTAAAGGAGCTGATGAATCTATTATGAAATGAATATGAAATTAAGATCTGTTATAGGCCATGAAATATTCACAATCGGTCTTGATCATGAACTCTAATAAGAATTTACTGCTCTTATTAACTCTAGATGAGAACTTGATTAGGGAGACTTTCTGACATCGATAAGGAATGTACAGAATTAATCATAGGGTTAAAGAGTAGTGATCTTTATTTATATTAATAACATTGGTGGGTCGATCCATTACCGAGAACCACCTATTATCATATTAGTTGAGTTAGATTACTATTGGACCTAAGTTATTCAATCACTTTAATATTGGGCTAAAGCCTTTTATATTTTATTTTATTATTGAATTAATAGGTCTAAAATAAAAAATTCAATATCAATTTCATTAGTTTTCCTTATCTTTAGAACAATACAACTAAATTCTCTTATGAAAGTAGCCTCATTTTTCTAAGAATGTCCATCAACAGAATATGGTGCTCATACAAAATATAAAATGTAAAATCAATTCTATTTTCATTTCTGTCCAGTCTCTCCATGAAATCAACAATAATCTTACTTTTGGTCACCTTTAAGCGCTTGAAAATGTCTTTAGATAATTTCTACACAATTTTGTATTTCTTCATATTAGTTTATGTTTAGCTCTTGAGAAGTAAAATCATTACAAAGAATATTAACAATATAGGAAAAAGGAAGAGAAATGAATAAAATTAAAGTTTATTATTTACAAAATTTTGTATAAATTATATGATCATTTATCTGCGAGGTTTTTTAATATACATATATATACATAGAAAAAGAAACTTTTATAGATAGAAGAAAGAATACAATTGAAAAAGATAAGTAATCTTAAAAAATTAATCATTCATCCTAGTAACTTGTAATGAGGAAAGTATCAAACTTCTATGGTTAAGAGTTTTAATATTGGAATGGCATTGCCTAAGGGGTGAACCTAAAGTTATTTATTACTAATCATGAACAAAGAAACATTAACAGTAGATTTCTAAACATTAATTACACATGCACAAACAATGTAGAAAAACTAAATATCACTTAGGATGTGATACTTTTTTTAATATAAAACAAAAATGTTTTTGATAGAAACAAGTCTGATATAGAAAATAATTTCATAACATAAAAGAAAGAGAGAAAAAGTTTAACTTTAAATGCAATTTTAGTCTTATGATATTTAAAGTGATAACATTTGGTCCTCATTTTAATGAAATATTTTATTTTAATCCCCTTAATATCCAAATTGCACTAAATTAGATTCAAGTTGTCAAGTTTTATTAATTTTGAGAAAGAAACTCTAAATTAAAACATAAATCTTCAATAAAATTTCAAGTTGATACCTAAATCTTCAATAGGATTTCAATTAACCTTATTTTGTTAAAAAAATTGAAATTATATGACTTGCCTTATGTGTGAAAACACTTTAATCTAACTATTAATATTACATAATCAACCAATTTTTCTTTGGATGATTATAAACTTAGAATCTTGTTAAAGTTTTGTGTGCTAATAAGAACTTCCAATCTTCAATTTGGCTAAAATTATTAATGAGAACCAAATGTGATTCAATTTATATATTAAAGAGACAAATATAAAAGGAAAAAAAATACAAAATGCTCCTTTTTAACTTTATAATAGTTAGATTTTACCTATTTTATTTTGAAAACTTGAAAAACACTCCTTAAACTTTACAAAACTTAAATTTTTACACCTATCATTAACTTAATTAACTATTTTATTAAATTATATAATTTTTTTATGAACTTTTTAACAACAATCACAATATTATAGCATATTAATTTATTTTGCCATTCTTTCACATATAATTATGCAATCTATTTTTATTATTTAATTAAATTTTTAATATCTAATTTAATTCTTATTAATTATATAACATATAAATTATTCATGAAAAAATAACAAGATAAACTAAAATACTATAATATTGTGATTTTTGTTTGAAAATATCATTAAAAATTATATAATTTAATAAAATGATAAAATAAGTCGATGATAGGTGTTAATTCTAAATTTTATATAGTTTAAGGAGATAATTTCTAAATTTTCAAAGTAAAATAAGGTAAAATCTAACTATCCTGAAGTTAAAGGAAGTATTTTGCATTTTTTCTAAAATAAAATATTATATTTAAGGAAATCAAATACGATCATCTTCTAGAATCAAACTATGGGGCCTTTTGGTTTAACAACTTATAGAAAGCTCTTCAAGTATTAGTAAGATCACAAAAAGTTGTGCTAGCAAATTACTTAACTATTTAAGATTTAAAATCTTTGATTGTTTATTTTAGAATAAAGGAAAGGGAGTAGGATACAAAGCAAACATTACAAAAATTTTCTAAAAAATAAGTTTGTCTTCCATCCTCCTCTTTTCAAGTCCTTTTCCCCATATATCATAACACTAAAACATAACTTCCTACATAAAATCCTCTAAGCTCCATGCATTAATAAAAACATCACTAATTCATGTTAAAACAAAAGATAATTAGAAAAATTATATTGAAAATTGATCATAAAATTAAGAGCAACAAGGATCAAAACTCTATTGTTTAGAATTTCTATAGTCAAACTCCCTCCCTCACACATTATAATACTAAAATACAACTTCTTATACATAATCTTTTAGGCTCTATGTGTCAATAAAAATATCACTAACTCATGTTAAAATAAAAACATATTAAAAAAATTATACCGAATTTTGATCATAAAATAGCAACAATGATAAAAAACTTATTGTCTAGAATTTCTCAGATTGGCTAAATGGATCCTTTTGTATGTTGGAATGATGATATTTATAAGTCCTCTCATAAGAGTTGTAACACCCTAAATTCAACCAATTTAACACAACCACTAAACTGAGTCTACTGGCTTAAAAGATTAATCTAAAATTACCTAAATAATCAAATTTGGTATCTTATAAACCACTCTTAAATCTTAAGTTTAATTGATGTAAGGCTTTATAATCTCCCAAACTTAAATGGCCTGATGAGGACATTTGGCCTAAATAAGTCTCATGACTCAAAATTTGCATTAGTATAAGTATACAACTAATGAATAATTTGATATCATTTATAACACTTCAAATTTAATTGACTTAAGACAACCACTAGGCTTAATCCTAAATAGTCTTTTAGGTTAATGGATTAAACCTAGTTATTATTTTAGATTAATCAAACTTAAAATATTGCAATAGTTCTTAGGATGTGATGGTTGCCACATTATAAAATGACTCCACATAGCATGTATTATTGCTTGCAACTGCTTGTAACCATTGAATAATGTACAACTATTAGCTTCTAAGCACGATGTACTAACATTTATGCAAGCATTAACCTCTAAACACGTTTGGGTTAGAAGCAAAATGAAAAAAAATAAGAGATAAAACTTTTCAAATGAACAATGAATTTTTATTCATTTCTAGATGCCAAACTATAGCTTTAAGAGGTTTTATACTTATTTACATAGGTAAATTCGTCCTAAAAATTATAAAAATATCTCCTTATTTTATAGTTTCTAAGTGAGACTTTTGCATTTTTTTAAGGCTAAATACAAAATTTTTATAATTCCCAGGAAAAATCTAGAAAACTCTATAACTTTCATGACTAGGTGCAAGGAATGTTTATAATTTCATTAGAATATCCTTTTAAGTTCTGTGCTAGTTTCCCTACGTTGGATGAGACTCACCTTTAAGTCTATTTATCTTTCTTGTAATATAGTGAGATCAACAACATTAAAAGTGGCAAAAATGCCATAAGAGTCCTGCAACTCTATCTTGCAAGCATTGCGTTAATCTTCTACATGACTCAAACTAATCCATCTACCTTTTAAGATAACTTAGCATTAGGCTGATTCAAAAATCTCTCTTTTCATAAATGTATCCATACTAAATCTCCTTCTTTGAAAGTATACTATCACCAATGTTTGTCTTGTTGGGCTTTAAATTTGGAATTCTATTTTTGAATTCTTACATAAAACTTGTTCATGAAGCTTTTTTATTTTTTTTCTTTTTGCTTTGCATCCATGTTATATTGATGGTTGGTAAAAGATTGTACTAAGTCAAGTGGGCTAAAAGGAAAGTACCATATACCACCTCAAACAGGCATTTTTCAGTGGTTTGGTTAGTGGAGTTATTATAAGTGAATTCAATTTTGGCAAGTATAAGATCCCTTTACTTTAAATTTTTTCCAACAAAGCTATGGAGTAGGTTACCTAGAAGTCTATTGATTACCTTTGTTTGTCCATTATTTAGGAGTGATTGGTATTGTTAAATTGAAGCTCAGTTCCTATTTTCTCCCATAGGGCTCTCTAGAAATGACCTAGAAACTTGATATCCTAGTTAGAAGTGATAGTTTTTAGAATACCATGAAATCAAACAATCTCCTTAAAGTATAAGTCTACAACTTGAATGACATAATCTATTGTTTGACATGGAATGAAATATGCCATCTTTGAAAACCTATCTACAACTGCCATTATAAAATCCTTCTATCTTTAAGTATGAGGTAGTCCAAAGATAAAATCCATGCTAACATCTTGCTATAGTGCTTCTAAAACAAATCATGTATAGCCCTATATTCTACTTTTAGTCTTAGTCGTGTGATAAATTCTACATCTATGGATGTGTATGTTAATATCTCTTTCAAGCTTAGGTCAGTAGAAATTTGCTTTGACTAAAGTTATAGTTTTATCATGCCTAAAGTGACTCGCTAATCCTCCATCATAGGCTTCCTAGATAATGGCTTCTTGTAGGAAACATTTGGGAATGCATAAAGCCTTATCTTTGAATAGAAATCCCTAATGCCTATAGTATTGCTAGAACGGTTGTGTTTTAGTGATATTCTAGACTTTTCTGAAATCTAGGTCTTCTTGGTATAGTTTTTTGATAGTTTCAAATCAGATAATCTTTATTTGTAGAGTAGAAAGCAAAGTGTATCTTCTACTAAAAGCATCAATTATAGCATTTTGACACCTAACTTTGTGCTTTAATAAGATCTAGTAATCCTATAGGAATTCACTCTAAGCAGCATGCCTATGATTGATTTTTTGTTAAGATTTTAAATGTTTAAGAGCTTCATGATCAAAGTTAAGAATAAACTCCTTGGGTAATAGGTAATAGCTCTAATGTTATAGAGCATAAACAACGGTATAGAATTCCTTATCATAAGTGGAGTACTTAAGTTTGGCATTGATAATTTTTTCACTAAAAAAGGTGATTGGATGTCCTTCCTAGCTTAGTTTGACATCAATTCTAGTATTAAAAGAATCACAGTTGACTTTGAAGACCTAGTTAAAATTTAGAAGGGTTAATACTAAAGCTTCAGTTAACCATTTTTCCAGCTCTTCAAAACTTTTATAAGCTTGTCTAATCCATTGGAATTTATCTCCTTTAATGTAGTCTGTGAGTGGAGTAGCAATAAAGTTAAAGTTTTTAACAAATCTTCGATAGAAAAAGGCTAGTCCATGGAAGCTCTTAACATAATGGATAGACTTAGGAGTTAGCTAACTGTTAGTGGCTTTTATCTTCTTAGGTTAACTTAGATGCCTTTAATAGTGATGATATACTTAAGAAATATAACTTTATTTGTTAAGAATGAACACTTATTGAAGTTAACATAAAGTTTTTGTTCTCTAAGGATCTCTAGCACTTGTCGAATGTGCCATAGAAGTTCATCTTTATTCTTACTATAGATAAGGATATTTTCGAAGTACACAACTATAAATTTTCAATTAAAAAGTTGAAATGCTTGATTCATTAAGTGCATAAATGTGCTTGGAGCATTTAATAATCCAAAAGGCATTACAATCCACTTGTACATGCTATCTCTAGTCTTGAATATGGTTTACCATTCATCTTAAGCTATATTTTAATCTAATGATATCTATTGCGAAGGTCCATTTTAGAAAAGATAATAATACCATGCAATTAGTCAAGCATGTCATTGAGTTTCAGTATTAGGAAATGATACTTGATGGTGATCTTAAATTTATCTTGATTATCAATGCATATTCTCTAGCTCTTATCCTTCTTTGGCACCAAAAGCATTGATATAGCACAAGAACTGATGTTTTCCTGGATTAATCCTTTCTTTAGTAAGTTTTTAACCTAACATTGGATCTTATCATGCTCTTAGGAACTTATCCTATAGACTGGTCTGTTTGGAATGATAGCTCCAAGGATGAAGTCAATAGTATGCTAAATGTCTCATATTGGTGGCAAGCCAGGGGGAATCTCTTATGGTGCAACTTTTGGAAATTCAACAAGTAATTGCTTAACTTCTTATGGAAGGGTAGTTCTATTGTTCTATTCAAGCAATAATACAAGGCACATGGTTTAAGCTTTTGTTGATGTCACCTTGAACTAAGCTTTAGATACTAAAGACACTAGTGGCTTAACTTTATCTTTAGCCTAATTGAAGTTAGACTAGTTGGGCAATCTTGAAGTTCAAACTTCCAAGATAGTGAGCAATAATTTGCTCCTTTTTCTTTTAAATATTGCATTTCATCATCAATTTCTCAAATTCCCTAATGTATTCTTCCATAAACAAGGATTTTTGGTGAAAATTTTGCAACTAGATAAAGTTATCTTGATAATAGTGATAAAGTAAGAACTTACATGTAAGTTCTCGATGCATTTTCTCCTATGTCCTGATCTTGCTTCATCCTTTATATTATTGTTTCTTTTTCAAATTTTCCCACTAGATAAAGGCATGTCTCTTTAACTTGACAACAATAATTTTAACCTCCTACTCATCCAGTATGTCTTTAAGCTTAAACACCATTTCAACTATTTAAAGCCAATTTGCAAATTCATTTGGTTGGAGCTTTCTCTCGAGATTCAAAATGTCTACTTTAATACCAATTCCTCATGTTAGCTACCTTTGAAGGTGATGAGTAATTACTAAAGAGTAGTTAATGCTTTTTGAATTATATTTTGAATTCCTTATTTGATTTAGTAAGTTTTATTAGGCATTAACAATCTCTTGTAATTATTGAACCTACTACTATAACTCTTCCATTTTGATCTTATGGATGTTTCTTTCATTTTATTTTTCTTGGTAGCATTTTGATAATTTATGGTGGGTTATAAGGTTAAAATAAAATTTTTAAAAAGTTTAGGGGGCTAATTGTAATAGTTAGACTAAGTTTAAGGTTAAAATTGAATTTCGGCAAGGTTTAGGAGGTGTTTTGTGAGAACAAACAAATTCTGGGGTTGAAATAGAATTTATGAGAAGTTTAGGTATTTTTATAATTTTAAGGAACAAATTCTGGGGTCGAAATAGAATTTATGAAAAGTTTAGTTATATTTTATAATTTTAAGGAATATTTAGGGCCAAAATGAAAATTTAAGAAAGTTGAGGACAATTTTAAAATTTTAGAAAACTCTACTAATAGGGTTGTTGATGTGGCTAATATGATATGTAACACAATGTTAGTAATTAACGTGGCATTGATTGTGTATCAAAGCGCTGATTTTGCACTAATGTTAGATGACTAAGTATTCTAATGTGGTGTACTTTGACATGTGACACTCGCAGAATGAATGACATGATGATGACATAGTTGTCTTCAATCTCAATTGGGCACTGTGGCAAGTGGTTGGCTCGTGGGTTTCTGGCAGTGGCACATGAGAGCACGTGATAGCTTTGATCATCGTGAAATCCTAAATTCTAATATTTAAACTACTCTAAACACTTTTGTGGTGTTGTTTTTCTAAGAAATTGATTAGAAAAAGGAGTTTTAACACTATTTCAAGAAAAATGTTGACTACTTCTGATACAAATATATGCACAAAGAGTTAGAAAAACTAACTCTGATACTAAAATAGCTCAAAAGACAAATGGTAAAAAAGAAGAGAGAAAACTCTTTAACTAAACAATGAATTTCTATTCTTTTTCGAATGGCAAGCTATAGTTTTAAGGGGGATATTTATATCTATTTTCATGGGATTATTTGTCCAAAAAATTTCAAAAATTCTCATTTTAGAATTTAGCTTTGTTTTAATGGCTAAATACATAATTTTTATAATTCTTAAGCAAAATCTAGAAAAATTTCATGACTTTCATAATTAGCTATGAGGAATATTTATAATTTTATAAAAATATTTTCTTCAGTTCCGTGCTAAGGTTGGCCACTCTATTCTGACAAGTTTCGACCTTGACTCGAATTTCGACCTCCCTCAACACATCAAAGAACTAGAAAGTGAATACCTTCATTTTTCATACTTCGACTTCCCCTTCCCACCGAGTAAATACCCTAGCCGACCCACTAATTCCCAAAATTTTGTAGCATAGTTCCAGTAATAATAAGTTGACATTATAGTTAAAAATATAATAATAAAAAGGAAAAAACTTGAAATTATATGAAATTTTATAATTGAATAAATTATGATATTTTTTAAAAGACCTGTGACTAAATATAATATAATAGTTTAATTAGATTAATTAAAAATTACTGATTGAATCATTTTTTTATCAATGTACTTATAAAATTTATTTAATGATGCGATTCAGATTAAACCAACTATTAATTTACTTGTTGATCTGGGTAAGTTAGCCCAAACTTAATAACTATGATGTGAGTTGTGATGAGAGAAAGTTCTAATATAAATTACATTACTCTTTTTTCATTTTATATTTATTATCGCGACTATAATCGGAATTATAGTTGTAAGCTTCAGTTGGTACACACTGTTATGGATGCGTTAATCTCCTTCGAAGTCGGAGAAATTAAAAAAGTTTCGTATATAATTTTTTTTTTTAATTTGTTTCAGGACATCCACATACAAACTCTAAAATCATTAGAAAATTATGGTTCGATCTTTTAAAAAAAAATTCTCTAATTATTCACCAGTCAATATAATTTTTCATAATAATCGTATATATCATAATTTTTCTATGATTTTATATTTTGTAATTTATTCACAGTCGTGACTGCAATAGCAAATCAGGACACTTTATAATTTAAAATTTTATTATTATCTGAATGAATCATTGTTTCTAGGAAGACAAATCTTGTCTTGCGATCAGATGGTTATCAAACATTGGAGAGTGTCGGTAAGGAATCTTTCCCGAAATTGCTGTCCGGACGGTGGCCCTCAATCTTACCACACAGCCTAACCGTGGGATGCATGCATCTTTCAGCGCCCAACCTTATATGTCTTTAGCAAAATATATTTTCATGTATCTTTATTTAAATTAATTTATTATCCATGCAACATATTTTTAATTCATGAATAGGATAACCACAGGTCATTAAATGCTTTATTTATTTTTTAAAAGATAATTTTTATAAGAAAATTTTATTTTTTACATAAATAAAAAAATATTATGTATCTTTATATCTTGTTATTAAAAAAAACTTTAAAGTCATAATAATAGGAAAAAATAAATTTTTGTTTAAAAAATAGAAAATCATTTTTTTCCTAAATTTATTATATTTAATATTGAATATATCAATTATTTTCACTATCTTAATATTATAATTATATTTCAATAAAAGATATTTTTTGTCAAAACAAACAACATTTAAAATAAAGTTAAAATAATTTAAATTTTTATAAAAAAGAAGATTTTTATTGAGTGATAATATACTTGCTTAATATTATTTGTAAATCAAATTAAATTATATTTTATTAATATTATTAGTGGTACAGTAATATTATATATTACCTTCTACTTATTCTTTCTTAACATCTTAAATTTAAATTTAAGATATTATTTATATAATAAGTGACTTGTTAATCATAATGTTAAAAAAATAAGTAACTTACTAATAACTAATTAATTTAATAAAAATAAATTGTCTTAAGGCATTTCAAATCTAGTAAAGAATCCTATATTCAACTTTTGAAGATATCTTTAGTGAAAGAAGTAGATTACTTATTATTCTCATTTTGTGTATAAAAATTAGCTTCATACCTAATAACAAGAAGTATGAGCATACATTGAATATAAATAAAAAATAAATAAATGATTTTATATTATAACATATGAACAAATTGTTGCAAAAAGGCTAGCCTCCTTGCTGTTTTTCTCTCCCCCCCCCCCACTGGACCTGTGATGTTTTGTCTCCTCAATGAAAAATTCTTCCCTGATTTTTCTTTTTAATTACTAAAAAAATTATCACTTTATTCTTACTAAAAAATTAATAAAATAATCGATTCCTTCATTTTTTTTTAATTTTTCTCAATTTTTAAGTAGTTTAGGATATGCAGTTGCGTATTCATTGGACAAGGGAAAATTTTCTCCATTTCAATACTTCACACGGGTATGTCTTTTTCCACCAAAATATATAGAACTGTGTTTCGGTACAAACAACTACAATAAGCACATTTTACTCCAAGCAGGGATAAGATAAAATAATAGGGTCTGAGAGGGTCATGGAAATTATAATTTCCAAAGTAGATAGTATATTATGTCAAACCATCCGACAAAATGTAAATCATTTGTTAAGGTGGTTTTTGTCACACACACATGTTATCTTACATAAACCTAATTGTCTGCTGTAGATGCCTCAGTTGATTATTGATTTTCGTGTGTATCTCAAGCCAATTAGAAGGAAGCAATTTTATTATGTTTGTTTGTAAGTAGACATGATTGTTATATTTTTATGCTACAACATATATAAAAAAAGAAAAATATATTGATTTTTCTTGAACTTTAATAAAATTATATGAATTTTTTATTTAATTTCAAAACTCACACAAACATTTCTTGAAATATAAAATCATATTATACTTAAATTTAAACTCATCTTTAATAAAAAGATGAGAAAAAATAATTATAAATTTAAATCAAATAATATAAACTAATATGAGATATTTTAAGTATTTTATCATAAAAATATCCTTTCATTAAGCTTAAACGACTAAAAATATAACTGATAAAAAAGTTAAATTTTAATACAACTTTAGAGATTTATGATTATTTAAGTTTAACCACATCATGTTTTTAATAAAAAAATTTAATTATTATATATTATTTAATTTGAATCTATAATCATGTTTTCTCATCCTTTTATTAAAGAAAATTTTAAATTTAGATTTAAATATAACATTATTTTATATTTTAAAGGAGATTTGTATGGATTCTGAAATTAAATAAAAGGTCCATAAAATTTCATTATAGCTCGAGAAGTTAACATATTTTTCTTTTAAATAAGTAATACAAAATTTTGTATAAATTATATGATCATCTGCCTGCGAGGTTTTTTAATTTATATATAGAAAGAGAAACTTTTATAGAAAGGAGAAAGAATACAATAGGAAAAGATAAGTAATCTTCAAAAATTTATCCTTCATCCTAGCAACCTACGATGAGGAAAGTATCAAAACTTCTGTGGTTGAGTTTTAATATCGGAATGGCATTGCCTAAGGGGTGAACCTAGAGTTGTTTATTGCTGATCGTAAACAAACGAACATTAACTGTAGATTTCTAAACATCAATTACACATGCACAAACAACGTAGAAGAACTAAATATCACATGGGATATGATACTTTTTTTAAAATAAAACAAAAATGTTATTGACAGAAACAAGTCCCACACAGAAAATAATTTCAGAACATAAAAGAAAGGGGGAAAAAGTTTAGGTTTAAATGCAATTTTAGTCCCATGATATTCTAAGTGATAATATTTGGTCCTCCTTTTAATGAAATATTTTATTTTAATCCCCTTCATATCCAAATTGCACTAAATTAGATTCAAGCTGTTAACTTTTATCAAATTTAAGAAAGAAACTCTAAATTAATACCTTAATCTTCAATAAAATTTCAAGTTGATACCTAAATCCTCAACAGGATTTCAACTAATCTTATTATGTCCAAAAATCTGAAATTATATGACTTACCTAATAAAACACTTTAATTTAACTATTAATATTACATAATCAACCACTTTTCCTTTGGATGATTATAAACTTGGAATCTTGTTAGAGTTTTGTGTGTCAATTATAACTTTAATCTTCAATTTGAAAAAAATTATTAAGGAGAACCAAATGTGATTCAATTTATATATTAAAGGGACAAAAATAAAAGAAAAAAATGCAAAATACCCCCTTCAACTTTGGGGTAGTTGGATTCTATCCCCTCCTACTTTGAAAATTTAGAAATCACCTTTAAACTTTACAAAATTTAAATTTAACACTTATTGTTAACTTAATTAACTATTTTATCAAATTATATTTTTTAAGAAATTTTTAATAACAATCATAATATTATAGTATATTGGTTTATTTTTGCCATTTCTCACATATTATTTTGCAATCTATTTTTTATTATTTAATTAAAACTTTATGTATCTAATTTAATTCTTATTAATTATATAATATAGAAGTTATTTGTGAAAAAATAACAAGATAAACTAAAATACTATAATATTATACTTTTTGTTTGAAAATATCATTAAAAATTATATAATTTTATAAAATGGTAAAATAAGCTAATGGCAGGTATTAATTCTAAGTTTTATATAATTTAACTGGGTAATTTTCAAATTTTTAAAATAGAAGAGGATAAAATTCAACCAGCATATAATTAAAGGAAATATTTTATATTTTTTAAATAAAATATTACATTTAAGAAAATTAAATACGATCATCTTCTAGAATCAAAATATGGGGCATTTTGGTTTAGCAACTTATAGAAAGCTCCTCAAGTACTAGTAGGATTATAAAGGGTTGTGCTAGCAAATGTACTTAGCTATTAAAGATTTAAAATCTTTGATTGTCTATTCGGAAACAAGGGAAAGGGAGTAGGATGCAAGGCAAACATTATAAAAGTCTTCCAAAAAGTAAAGTTTGTCTTCCATTCTCCTCCCTTGAGATCCCCTTCCCCACATATCATAACACTAAAACACAATTTCCTGCACAAAATCCTCCAGGCTCCATGCATTAATAAAAACATCACTAACTCATGTTAAAACAAAAGATAATTAGGAAATTATACTAAAATTTGATCATAAAATTAAGAGCGATAAGGATAAAAATTCTTTTGTCTAGTATTTCTGTAGTCAAACTCCCTTCCCCACACATCATAACATTAAAACACAACTTCTTGTACAAAATCCTTCAGGTTTTATATGTCAATGAAAACATCACTTACTCATGTTAAAACAAAAAATCATCAATAAAATTATACTAAAATTTGATCATAAAATTAAGAGCAACAAGGATCGAAAATCTGTTGTCTAAAATTTCTGTAGTCAGAATAGCCAAATGAAGCCCCTTGTATGATGAAATGATGATATTTATATGCCCTTCTCATAAGAGTTGTAATGCACCAAATTTGAACAGCTTAACACAACCATTGAACTTAATTCATTGGCCTAAAAGATTGATCCAAATTGCTTATGTAGTTAAATTTGGTGTCTTATAAACCACACTTAAATTTCTAAGTTTAACTAATGTAGGGTTTCACAATCTCTCAAACTCAAATAGCTTAACAAGGATGTTAAGCTTAAATAAATCTCATAATTGAGGATTTATATCAATATAAATATGCAGCTGACGAATGATTTGACATTATTTGTAGTGCTTCAAGTTTAATTATCTTAAAATAACTACTAAACGCAATTCGAACTAATCTTTTAAGTTAATAAATTAAATCTAATGATTATTTTAGGTAAGTCAAACTTAGAGTATTACATCACTTCCCAAAATGTGGTGGCTATAAGTGGTTACCACATTATAGGATGGCATGTATTGTTGCTCGCAACTGCCTATGACCCCTGAACAATGCACAACTACCGGCTTCCAAGCATAAGGCGCTAACATTTACACAAGCACTAACCTCTAAACAAGTTGGCGACACTATTCTCGCAGTTCCGTGCTGACTCGAATTTCGACCTCCCTCGACAGATCAAAGAACTGGAAGGTGAGTATCTTCCTTTTTCATAAACTACGACTCCCACTTCCAAAAAACTACTTTAGCCGACACACTAATTACCAAAATTTTGTAACATAGTTTATAGTTCAAAATATAATAATAAAAAATAAAAGACTCGAAATTATATAAAATTTTATAATTGAATAAATTATGATATTCTTTAAAAGATTTGTGACTACATATAATATAATGATTTAATTAAATTAATTAAAAATTACTGATTGAATTATTATTTTTTTATCGGTTCGCTTACAAAATTAATTTGATGGTGCGATTCAAATTAAACTAATTATTAATTTACTTGTTGAATTGGTTGAGTTAGCCCGGACTTAATAATTATGATGTGAGTCATGATGAGAAAAAGTTCTAATATGAATTGCATTACTTTTTTTATTTTATATTTATTCGTAATTAATATTGCAATTCACTACTATAATCATAATTGATTGAGTTCCTTTAAAATACAAATGTATCATCAAAGTCATTAATGATTTATTATTTTATAAATAATAAATAAAAAATAATTTTTAAATTTATAATTATCCACTTCTTTATTTTTTTATTAATAATTTTAATGATGTACTTTACCTTTTAAAATATATTTTTAATCTTTAGAGTACAAAATGTACCTTAAAAGAATCAAATCCAATTATAATTATAGTTATAAACTTCAGTTGTTACTGATGTGTTAATCTCCTTCGAAGTCGGAGAAATTAAAAAAGTTTCATGTTTTATATACATATATATTGTTTCGGGACATCCATATACAAACTCTAAAATCATTAAAAAAAATTATGGTTCAATCCTTCAATAAAAATTCTCAAATTATTCACCAGTCATTATAATTTTTCATAATAATCATATATATCATAATTTTTCTATAATTTTATATTTTGTAATATATTCATTTGTAATATATTCACAGTCATGTCTGCAATAGCAAATCACGACACTTTATAATTTAAAATTTTATTATTATCTGAATGAATCATTGTTTCTAGGAAGACAAATCTTGTCTTGCGATCAGATGGTTATCAAATATTGGAGAGTGTCGGTAAGGAATCTCTTCCGAAATTGCTGTCCGGATGGTGGCCCTCAATCTTACCACACGGCCTAACTGTGGGATGCATGCATCTTTCAACGCCCAACCTTATATGTCATTAGCAAAATATATTTTCATGTATCTTTATTTAAATTGATTTATTATCCATGCAACATATTTTTAATTCATAAATAGGATAACCAGAGGACATTAAATTCTTTGTTTATTTTTTAAAAGATAATTTTTATAAAAAAATTATTTTTTATATAGAAATATCACATGTCTTCATATCTTATTAAAAAAACTTCTAAATCATAATAGTAGAGAAAAATAATTTTCCTTTTGAAAAAGAGAAAGTTATTTTTTACTAAATTATTATATTTAATATTAAATATATTAATTATTTTTCATTATATTAATAGCATAACTATATTTCAATAGAAGATATTTTTCATCAAAACAAACAGAATCTAAAAGAAAATCAAAATAATTTAAATTTTTATAAAAAAGAAGATTTTTTTATTGAGTGATAATATACTTGCTTAATATTATTTGTAAATCAAATTAAATTCTATTTTACTAATATTATTAGTGGTACAATAATATTCAATATTGCCTTGTATTTATTCTTTTTTAATATCTTAAATTTAAATTTAAGATATTGTTTATATAATAAGTGACTTGTTAATTGTAATGTTAAAATAGTAAATAATTTACTAACAGCGTTTAGTAAAAATAAGTTGAATCTTAAAACATTTCAAACCTAGTAAAGGATCCTATACTCAATTTTGAAGATATCTTTATTGAAGAAAATACATTACTTATTACTTTCATCTTGTGTATAAAAATTAGTCTCATGCTTAATAAAACAAGTATGAGCATACATGTAAATAAAAAATAAACAAATAATTTATATTATAACATATAAATAAATTGTTGCAAAAAGGCTAGCCCCCTTCGTCCAAGAATCCCACCTCCCCGATTTTAGTCTTTCCTTCACCTGTGCTGTTTTCCCCCCCTGACCTGTGATGTTTTGTCTCCTCAATGAAAAATTCTTCCTCGATTTTTCTTTTTAATTAGTAAATAACTTATCACTTTATTCTTACTAAAAATTAATAAAATAATTGATTCCTTCATTATTTTTTTTAATTTTTGTCAATTTTTAAGTAGTTATACGCAGTTGCGCATCCATTGGACAAAGGAAAATTTTCTCCTTCTCAATACTTCACACGGGTATGTCTTTTTCCAACAAAATATGTAGAACTGTGTTTGGGTACAAGCAACCACAACAAGCACTTTTTTTTCCAAGCAGGGATAAGATAAAATAATAGTGTCGGTTATGGAAATTTTACTTTCCAAAGTAGATAGTACATTATGTCAAACCATCCGACGAAATGTAAATCATTTGTTATGGTGGTTTTGTCACACTCACATGTCATCTTGTGTGAGCCTAATTGTCTGCTGTAGATGCCTCGGTTGATTATTGATGTACGTGTGTATCTTAAGCCAATTAGAAGTAAGCAGTTTATTATGTTTGTTTGTAAGTACACATGATTGTTATTTTTTTATGCTACAATATATATTAAAAAAGGAAAAATATATTGATCTTTCTTGAATTTTGATAAAATTATATGAATTTTTTATTTAATTTCAAAACTTACACAAACGTTTCTTGAAATATAAAATAATATTGTACTTAAATTTGAATCTCTCTTTAATAAAATTATGAGAAAAGATAATTATAAATTTAAATCAAATAATATAAACTAATCTAAGATATTGTAAATATTTTATCATAAAAATTACTTTGATTAAGCTCAAATAGCAAAAAATGTAATCCTTAAAAAAGTCAAATTTTAATATAGTTGTTAGAGATTTATGACTGTTTGAGTTTAATCATAACATATTTTAATAAAAAATATTTAAGTTATTATATATTGTTTGATTTGAATTTATAATCATGTTTTCTCAATATTTTATTAAAGAAAATTTTAAATTTAGATTTAAATATAGCATTATTTTATATATTAAAAGAGGTTTATATAGATTCTAAAACTAAATGAAAGGTTCATGTAACTTCACTATAACTCAGGAGAGAGAGGTTAATTTATTTTTCTCTTAAATAAATTTGTAACATGCTTATTTTTGCAAATTTTATGAAAAAATATTGTATTTCTTAATAATTTTTAATAAATTATAATTTTGTATCCAAATGAATTTTTTCTGAAAAATTCCTTAAGAGATACTTCAACCATTTGCTTGTTTCTATAGAAAATAGATGTTTTTTTCTTTATTTGGTTGTAGAGCAGAAAATTATTAAAAAAAAGGAGTAGAAAAATGGTAAGAATCTACCATATTTCTTTGCAAACTTGGGATGAAAAAGGACGGAAGAATGATAATTTTATACCTTTATTTCAAATTACCCTCATCTCTCTCTTATCATTTTATTTTTTAAAATTAAATTTAAGAATAACATCGCCATACAACAAAAATTGAGTTTCTTTTTCTTTATTTTTTTTATTTAAACAAGTAAAAAATATTTTATTTTTATTTTTTCCTATTTTTTCTAATCAAGTAAGAAAAGAGAAAAAAAATTCTTATATTTTCTTTCTCTTTATTTTTTTTAATTTTCTTTCCTTTTTTCCCCTTACAACCAAGGAAAGGGTAAATAATAGAATTATAACTTTTTGAACGGCTGTTGCACACAAAATTCAAACACATTTTATAATTTTTCTACAAAAATTACAAAATCTTACTTAAAAAAATTACAACTATTATGATCTTTATATTAAATCTTTTCAAAAATTTGAAAATTTGAAGTATATAACAAAACAATACACAATTTACAATCCTTGTAAAGAAAATTGTTAACTTTCACTTCCATACATAAACATTAGCAATTTTTACTTTTTTATTTAGATAAAAAATAATACTACTAATTTAATAATAATAAAATAATTAAAAAAGTATTATAATCAATTTAATTCCTTTATAACTTTTTAATTTAATGGATGTATTTATTATAGAAATGATAAAAAAATAAATAAAATCAATTTAAATATTTTAAATCAATATTTTTTATTAAAATTATTTATATATTTTATTACTTTATTATTATTATTAAATTATAATATAATTTTTTATTTAAATAAAAAAGTGAAAGTACTGATGAAAGAAACAATCAATGTATTACAAAAGCCCAACTAGCCGTTGGTGTTCTTTATACAATATATATTGAGTTGAGTGTTGGATTTTGCAATGATCTCCCCAGTGGACCTATCCAAATAGGGAAATCCAAAGCTGAATATACTCTATTTAAAGAAATTTAATATCATTGCAGTTTTCCACTAAGCTTCGATTTAAGACTATAAAAATAAGCAAACTCACTTATCATCTGAATTAACACCTGTCGATACCAAATTAATGCTTAATATATAAAAAGAAGGCAAATTTTCCACATTAATTATATCTACCAATGTATTAAAAATGAAGCGAGGCTAAAATTTTCCATTTAGGCCAGAAATGACATAATTTAGCGCTAAAAAATATTTCATAGAAATTTAACGATCATCCTAAAAATAAATTAAATTGCAAAATTATTGAATATATTCGTTTTTCTTTGTTAGGTCTTGAATATATTCAATGCATGTGTTTTGCTAAGCGCTTTGAATGGATACAATTTTTTAATTTCTAAAAATACTTTTTCAATTACATCAAGAGTTTGTCACATTTTTTTAAGTAGGTTTTAGACTTAATCTTTATTGCAATAGTAAATGGGAAATTCCTTTCAATAAAAGGATCTTAAAAGATTATTCTCAAAATTTTTTGCCAGATTTGAAACGTCTTAAAATTCTATCTACTTCTATTGGATCAACTAATTGTTAGCTTAAAAAAAAATGCACACGCACAATTAACTTACTAAGTATAGTAATTTCTTTCTTACATATTTATAAAAACACATAATAATAATTTTCTTTCTAAAAATACTGTTAATCTTTGTCAACAGCAAGAATACAAAATCATGAGTGTCTGACTCAATTAACGGATGATATTCTATGAAAGATTTTGTCTTTTCTTAACATTTTAATTCGATCTGAATACATATGAGCTTAATAATTACCATCAATGCATGTTTGGTTAAGGGATTAAGAGTTTGGTTTTCTTAAGTAAAATTTTATGGATGAAAGAAATAAATATTGAGAAAATTTTGCTCCTTAAAAGAATCCAATCCAATCCAATTCCGAGTCAGTTAAGGTTCAATGCGACTATCATGAGGTCCCCCCTAAAAAAAAAATTCTAATAATTAGTCACTAATGCTGTTAGGAAGACAGTAAAACTACGTACAAACAAGTCTAGAAACAGTAATAATTAAGTAAAGAAATGAATAATCCATCTTTGCTTAAAAGTTTGACCACTGAAAAGTGACAATTTCATTAATGTTATCCAGAACACCTGATATTAATCAAATGATGACCGACAATGACGATTGTAGCGGTATTGGCGACGACAGTAATATATGTCGCAGAACAAGATTGTGCTTTGTTGCAATAACAGCGATTGAGATGATCCAATCACAAAGCTAATATTCCATCTCATGATCAGAAGTGCACAACACAAGGAAAGGGTGGAAAAAACAATGAATCAAGTCAGGCACAGGGGTGTTTCAAAAATTTTTAAACCTATTTTATAATTTATTTGTAGTTTAAATTTTTAATTTAATTTAATTCATTTATAAAATTTTGAAAACGTGATTTATTGGCATATTTAAATCTAATTAGTAAAATCAAAATAAGTAACTAACGAGGTTATAAACTCAAATATATATATATGTATCATAAATTGGTTCCTTAATAAAAAAAAGGATAGTAATTTTGTTTAGTAAGTAGATAATGCATTGAACAAATTTTAATCTTCACTTTTATAGAATTTTTAATAATTTAACAAATTATAATCATATTTACTTAAAACTGAAAGAATCAAATGACATAATAATATAAATTGATCGTATAGAAATTTTAAAAGTCTAAGAAGATTAATAGTTAAGTTTGAGAAGAAAAATAAGCTATAACAATAAAAGAATAATAACTATAATATAATTATTTAATTAATTTAAAAGTATTAGATTATAGTAACATATTAATTTAAGTAAATTAGCTTAATAAGCTACTAAGTCAAGCTGAAAGTTAAATATGTTAGGTCTATTTAATAAATATATCAATATATCAGTTTAAGTTTGGTTTATTTAATTAAATAAATAAGGTAGGGAAGCTTTTAACAAACTAAACCATAAGCTTCATGAATGACCTAGTGTAGTATTTCCATCCCAAGAATAGTTTTTAATTAATTTTTATATGTTTAAAAAAACCTAATTAATTAGTAAGTGCCTTTTCCATTAACATGCATTAAGAAAACCTCACAAATTTAAATAAAATAATGTAGTTTAACATTTTTTTTTAAAATGATTCATTGTCAAGCTTAGAAAGTTGAATAAAAATAGGAAAATAGAAACAAAATATTTTAATTTAGGTTATGCTTTTATATTTCAAAATTTGAAGTTAAAATCTTAAGTTCTACATTTTAACATTAACATGCATATTTATTTAATTAATCATTTTATTTAATGACTTATTTTTTTTTATGAATTTCAAAAAAAATATTACAATATTATTTCTCATATAATTTTGAACAAATTTTTATATATTTAATTCAATTTCTATAAGTTATATAACATATAAATGATTTAAACAATTATATAGAACAAGTTAAGTGACAAAATAACACTCAATTAATTACGAGACTTACTTAAAAATTGTAAAAAATATATAATTTAACAAAACTAATAATTAAGTAAACTGATAAATATTAATTTCAATATATTTTATAATTTAAAATTAAGTTCAATTTCAAACATCTTAAACTGGGGAATGCAACTTCTTTCCCATAAAAATGATACTTTTACATCTTGAAATGAATTGTTATCTAAATGGATCTTAGAGGAGCGTAACATAAAATTTTGAACCAAACTTCAAAACTCCAAATTTTCATAACAACACTTTTGTACTATTTCAATAAATTAATAAATAGA
The DNA here is from genome assembly GCA_020226215.1 of Sindora glabra. NCBI lineage: Eukaryota > Viridiplantae > Streptophyta > Magnoliopsida > Fabales > Fabaceae > Sindora > Sindora glabra. Next base: position 99,698,088 of record CM035227.1, on the reverse strand, counting down.
TATCTCAATTTTCCCTTAACAACAGACATCATGAAAGAAGCTTGGGTTAACATAAGTTTGCAGGCTCCAACAGCAATTATTCGATGTTTTTTTTTCCTTCTTTTTTGGGACACCGCAAAGGTTGTTCCTCCAACAAATTATACAAATGGTGTGTAGTTTCTATTAACTAACTTTTGGTTCTTATTCTAAAAAAAAAAGTTAAAAATGATGAATTCTATGATGTTTCAAGAATTTTAAAATTTGAAGTAATGTGGTAATCATGAAAATCATACATTCACTAAAAAATAAATAATTATAATTGAATAATCTTAATTAACTATTTTAAATCTGCTAAATTACTCAGAATTTTAAAATCTTAAAGATACCTTAGCAACTTACTAAATAATTTATTCCACTTCAATGTTTGGGCACACCATTAGTTTATTATTTGAGAAAATATTACTTACCTTATATCGTCTGACCAATTGAAATTACTAATAATAAAATTTGAATTACGTCATTAGCTTGTTTGAGAAAATAATATTTACTTTATATCACCTAATCATTTAAAATCACTAATAATAAATTTTACACTAAAGACATAAGTGTATAAAATTGAACGAGAGACATTGCTATTGAATAAGGGACATTAATAGTAGAGATAACGAATGTTACTGGCCGAACTATTTTAGGGAATTTTGTAATAACTATCATTAATCTACCTTATTTACGATCAAACTAACCTCAATGATTAAAGATCTAAACCCATGATTACGAAGCCAAAAAAATTAACAAATTCCTTTTGTCGGGTGAAAACGTCAATCTCGGACAAAGATTATCATTATTTTAACATTAATTAAGTTGATTATGAATGGTTGTGCTCCGACAAGAGTTCGTGGCGACAATGTTTACTTATAAGTTTGTTTCTAATTAAGCTTCAAATACAAATTCTTATCTCACCGACCGCTTACTTTATAGATGTACCTACAAGCAAGGAAAAGATTAAATATCCTATGTCTATATATTTCACCTTTTCTTCTTACTTTGGCTCCATTATTAAAATTTTGATACTTTTTATTGATAAATTTGATAGGCTTTTTATAAGTATTGAGCTAACTCATTGTTTAAGAAAAAAAATTACTTCAGTCAGAGCACCTGTGTAATTCCCCTATATAAAAGAGCCAAAGTGTGCTGTTTTGCTTTGGGTCGGAGAAATTCTTATATATTACTTATGCAATATATTTTTAGTTATACCTAATAGAAGAAGGATAATTATAGGTTTCATTGTCCATTTATTAATTTTGTCAAATTTATATACTTAAAAATCTTATTTTTCAATTTTAAAATATTAAAAATTATGAAAATTGATAATTATAATTAAGAACATGTAGCATAAGTAAAGTATACAAAAAATACTCTAAATCTATGTACAAAGGACATGTTATGCATGAATTTCATATTTAAGAAGTTTCAGTAAGCTATGTCCAAGGATAGAGTTTGGTAAGTAGGATTTACAGATAAACTTGAATTAAGTTAAGCTGGACTTAATTCAGACTTGGTATAATTTAATTTTTATCTAATTATGGTTTGGCTTAAGTTCAATTCAAATTAAATTTTTTTATTTGAACTTCATTTGAATTGAACTTGTGGTTACTTTGGCCCAACTTGATGGACTTGAATCAATATTCAAAAAATCAAATTAGACCCTAATGATTTAACTAGAAAACTTCCTAAATCGAATATATACTTAGGCTCGACCTAATTACTAAATTCGAAAATTTTTAAAATCATATGAAAAAAAGTATTGAACCACACTAATTTGATTAATAAACATGAATTGGTTCACTATTTCATAATTTTTTAATTTCAAAATTTCTCATTATTACTTTATTTTATAGTGAAAATATTTGCATCCATCTTTTATAATATATTTAATATGAGCTTTCATTTTGAAACTTCTCACATCTTCTCACCCACTCTAAAATGATGTTTCTAAATTAGATTTATTTTAACACACAATTGATTTTAAAATAAGAATGACATTAATAATGTCCATCATTAATTTCATTTATTATTCTATTTTGATTATAATTCAAATTTAAATTTAAATATTGAATTACAATTATGATTATAATTCAAACATTAAATTACAATTATGATGGCTATTATTTTTTATTTATAATAAATATTTAATTTAAAATATACATTAAAAATAATTTATAATTAATATGTATAAATGAATTAATTAATCTAAAATTATATGTATTATTCAAGTTAACTCATAATATAGTCAAGATAAATATTTTTAAATTCAAATTCAACTTATTCAATATATAAGTTATTATTCAACTTATCAATCACTTATTTGAACTATAACCTTAACTCATTGAATTAAAAATCAAATTAGTGTTTGATCTGACTTGATTTATTACTAACTTTATTGGTAAGGCATAAGAGGCCTTAACCTTTTCAAAATTTCTAAAATCATATATTAGTATCGTGTAATTATTTAAAAATTTTAAAATTATTTTTACACAAGTCATTTGGCTTTTCCAAAAATTTTAACCCAAAAATGTCTCCATCATTAACTATATCTTTAAAAAAAGATATGAGTTTGTCACATTAAACCCATAACTTTTTATAAATTGTTACATATTTTGTACATGACAAATACATAAAGACTTGCAATGCCAATATTCAAAGTTGTAACCAAAAAGCTTTGGAAAAATTTGCACTTTTACGAAAATGTTGCAACATTTGATGAAAATTACGAATTTTTATCCAAGAAAGTTGCAAGATTATGTATTGTTGAATTTAACTCAAATTTATATTATTATTGATTTGTAATTATTTCTTTTTATTAATTATTTTCTTATTCAAGTTAAATGTTTTTGTATTAGAGTAAAATTAGTTTTTCTTACCAAGTAAGTGTTTTTAGATTATAAATATTTGGGAGCCATTTGGTTCAAATAAAAAATAAAATTAAGTAAAAAGGAAATGAATATTCCATAATTATCTATTTTGTTTGATTCAAATAAAAAAATCAATTTCTTCTAATTCACCTTACTAACAATTGTTATATAGGAAAAATAATTTACTTTTAATTATTATTAAAATAATCATTATAATTAATATTATATTATTATTATCTCATTATTTATTATTTATTGCTACTATCTTACTAATATTATTACAATTACTAATATTTTATTATTTATTTTTACAAATATTATTTTTATAATTATTTAATATTGATTTTTAATATTTTATTAGTATTATTTAATTACTACTTATTATTCATTTTTCATTTTATAATTATTTTATTTATTATTATCAATATTTATTTCATTTTTAATGTTATTATTTATTTTATAATTTTATTATTATTATTATTATTACAATATTAGTATTTATAAATATTATTAATTATCTTTATATTATTGACATTTTGTTTTTATTATTTAATATTATTATTAATTAACAATATTATTCTTATCATTCCTATTTTTAATTATTATTTAATAATTACTCTTGTTTTCATTTTTATTTTATATTAATAATGATAATAATTATACTATTATCCTTTATATTATTATATTAAAGATAATAAATTTAAAATTCAAAATAAAAAAATTAGACTCTTTAAAAAAAAGAATAAAATCTTCATTCTTTTATTTGAAACAATTCTATTAAAAATAAGAAATAAAATAAGTTATTTTTGAAATAAATATATATAAAAATAATAAAAACTTACTACTTCCTTTTCTTTTCTAAAATACCCCTAATCAAAAATCCTTTATATTTATTAAAAATTTTAAATACGGAAGCGACGTGGAGATATCGTAAATATAAAGCGCAGATCTTCCTAAACATCACATTATTTATCAGCGGATAGAATGCGCGAATCGTACATTCATGGGGACTTATTATTATATTTCACGAAAAATGGAGCAGCGTACTTGGATGTCGGTGAAAGCGGAAAGAAAGCGTGAGAAAAGTAAACGATTTATCAGGGGTCCGGGCGGGACGAGGTATTGATGCCGAAATAGAATCGATACTGGAATTGGTAGAGGTGGGATCCACTTGACAGGGAAGAAACTGTAGAAGAAAATGGACTGGGGAAAGAAAAGAGGGGAAAGGACATGAATGGGGGGCATGGCACCATGCACAAGGACAAATTTTTTGTAAATTTCTTATAATTTATAGAGAAAATTAGTTATAATTTTAATTATTTAAAATGTAAAAAATAAATTTTAATATATATATAAATTTTATAAAAATAATAATTAGTTTTACTATCAAAATAATTATTTTAGTAGTATTATATTATTATTACATTCCTATAGATCATTGATTTGTCATTTTATATTCAAAGGATGAATCTATTATTATTGTCCCTACTAAAACATTAGCAATTCAATAATTTACTTAAGTTGAATTTGCAATAAGAGAATACTCTTATAATAATATTCAGAGATAATAGTCAATATTAATTATTCATATTCTTTTTAAAAAAATCCTTTATTAATTGATAATAAAAATATATTATAGTAAGTGGAGGTTTTGATATATTATTGATATAATAATATATTAATATAATATTAAATTTATTTTTTAAAATTAAATTTTATATTTTATATAATAATATATTAATAATTAAATATTATGATACATTGAAATATCATTGTATTAAAAATGTAACATAGAATTATCCGTGAAAGCATGCAAAAACTTCTGGAAACAAAGAGACATTTTGACCCGCCATTTAAGGAAGGATAAAAGGTAATAATTCACTTTGAAATCACTTCACATCACATTGTATAAGGTTGCTTCCTTCATCATTTCTTTTTTATCTTTGGTTTATGATTCTGCAGCCACACTCGAGAGAGGACCCATTTATTTCAATCAGTCCCGGGAATCTGTGAATCTGCTTCCTTATTTTCATTCTAGCTTTCCTTTTTCTTACTTTCCTCAAAAAAGAAAATGATTATGCATCACTATGTATTCAAAATAAATCCTTGTTGACACCTACTCTAATAAATTTAATAAAAAAATTGTCATATAATATGAATATAAATACAAATTAAACGTATGTATTCATTTATGGTCTTGTTAACTAATACCCTATATAATAACATTGGTATAGCATTTTTTTAAAAAATTTATGTATTCTTATTTATCCAACTCTTAATCCGATATAAGATTCCAAGAGTGAATTGAATAAAAAACATATAATCTTTTAAAAATTTTATATTTTCAATATTATTAATATTAAATGATCTCTAAAAATACTTTTCAATATTATTTTGCAAATGCCTTTATGTGTACATATAATATTGTCAGTTTGATTCTTATAATAAATTTATGCATATTAAATTTGAAATATATAGTGCATTGTTATGCATATTTAATTTATATTTTATCTTAATGTTCCATGATCACTATTATTAATGATATTTTAGTTTATAATTTGATTTTCTTGAATTATTAAATATTGTAAAATAATTTTTTTTCAAATATTTAAAGTATACCTACATAATTTAGAAGAATACAAAAAAATATATTCATTTATATTTAAAGTTTAAAAGATAAAAATTTAAATTAAATTATAATTTAACTTATTTTCATATACTAGGCAACTGCAAAATAAAATAAAAATTAGTATAAAATATATAAATTGATAAAAATGGATTTTTTTTAAATTTATATAAATTGTGAATAAAATGTATATTGTTCCTTTAATTAAAATATATATTTTTATTTCAATTATTAATATTTTTACAAGTAATTAATTTATATCATTTTGAAATTCAATGTTTTTATAATGTTGAAAGTAAGATTAATATAAGAAATTAGTTTTTTTATTTTTTTTAAAGATAGATAATACCATCACATATATAAATATATCATGATAGTTTATTTTGGATAAATAATTTTGAAAGAATTTAAATTATGTTAAAATTATAAATTAATATCCTTCCATATATAAAATTAATATTTTATTTATTTCATAAAATGAATTTGTACAACACAGGATTAATCGATTCTTAGTTTGATTGATATTAATTTAATTCTAGTTATTATTATTGTTTCATTTAAAGGCACCCTTTAACTTATAGTTCCATAATTTTATAAGATTTTTTTTATGAGAATATTTGAATGAAATTGACCTTTCCTTACTCTGCATCTATGATTTCCTATGGAAAGAATAAAATCAGTCCAAGAAATTGTAGATTTTAAATATGATTGAAAGATAATTTTGTCTATAAATTCAGAATGAAAGAAGATAAATTTCTGAAGAATAGAATGTAGATGATACGGAGGAAAGAAATAAAAATCTGGAGAAAGAACAGAGATTAATAAACGTGCCATCAATTTTCTGAAAGATTTTCTTATTTTTTATTTACATCCATATAATGGTATATATTAGGAAAAAATTTCATTGTGAGAAAATAATTTAAAGGAGTTAACGCTTCTAACTTTATCAAAAAGGCTCGCAGACAGCAGATAATCAATCCTAAAAGCTCCGAAAATAATTATTAATCAAATAAAATATACGCCTAAAAACATCAATGGCTGAAAATGGAAAAGAAAATGTTATCCATATGTACTTTTATAAATTTGTGAAATCTTTTATATTTTTAAATTTTTTATATAAAATACATTTTTTAAAAATTGATAAAACTTTAAATAATGGAGTTATAATTTTTTTGTTGAAAAATAATTTTTTAACTTATTAAAACCTTATATTTTTTTATAAATTTTCTTACAAATTCAGCAAAATTTCCGAATACGTGCCAAAACATTACCCAAATTCTAAAAACTTCTATTCCTAAGATTTTTTTAATAATATACTTACGTACTCAAAAACTTTGTAAGCTTTTACCAATGTTTAACGTAAATAAATCATAAAGTTCTCATATTTTTTTTATAAAAAACATGATTATGTACAAATTTTACATGCAATAAGTATATAAAAAATTGTAAATACATCATTTAAAATTACATCAAAAAATTTTAAAAAATTTTCTCATTTCTATCTAAAATTTACATCTTTTAATGAAAAGTAGTAAATAAATAAATATATATATATATATATATATATATATATATATATATATATATTTTAAGTCAAGTGAAATGAATTTTAATAAAATTTTTACTAAATTTGATCAATGTTAAAATAATATAAATATAATTAAAATAAAATTTATAAATAAAATAAAATATATTTATCTAAAATTAAATATTGTATAAAACAAAATTTTATTTATAATTATGTCACCTTACCAAAAAAACATGTGTTAACTAATTCGGATAACTCCCTGAGTTGGCTTGGGAGTTAGTAATTTTTTTATTGTCGTCACCCGGGAGCGAGTACTTGGGAAGCCCACCCATTTCCATCATTATTATTAGTATAGTACGATACATATCTACAAGTGCACGTGTGATTGCGATTCCCATTTAATTTAAACAACAACCAATTTCTTGGTCCCCTTCTTCCTGAGTTATTTCAAATTTTGCAGGAGAAAAAGTAGATAAACTTTTTTCTTAAAATGGTGAATTTAATAACAATTTGGTAAGTCATAAAATTAAAAATTATTTATTTTCTCCATGATGTTCAAGAAAATTAACAATTGAATTCCATTTTCCCCGCTACTTCTTATTTTTTGCTTAAAACATATCATTCAATTTATATTTTAAAGATTGTGGAGGTATCATATTAATATTTTAAGATTATTTATTTTTTGAAAAATATTTTTCATAAAAAATTATTTTTATTTATAAATAAAGGAATATCATATATTTTTATATCTTATAATTAAAAAATAATACTTACAAGCATGGTAGTAAAGAAAAATAACTTTATCTTAAATTTTTTATCAATTTTATATTAATACTGAATATATTAATTATTTTTTATTATTTTAATATTTTATAATTATATTCATGTGAAAAATATTTTTCATCAAAATAAACATGCAATACCAATTTAATATCAATTTCGTCAATTTTATATCAATTTAATATTATCATCTCTTCTAGGGATAATATACATCACATATGTTTAAAAAGTTTAATAGAATTTAACTTTCCCTAGAAAGAGTTTTAATGGACACAAAGGTTAAATTTCATTATAAAATTGTTATTTAAAAAGTGCTTACGGATAATGATTTATTTAAAATGTCAAAATCTCAACTCTTTTTCTTAACAAAATTCATAAATCATGAATCCTCAATTCTACACTCTTCGATTAGTATGGAATGCCCTCTTAAATAATGTATGTATTAGAATGAAGCAAGGTTCAAACTTCAAGTAAAAGTGGTTATTCATGTAAAATTTAGTAGCAGGGGATAATAAATTGATGTAAAATTTTTAAATTTAATACTAAAATGATACTTAAAACATCTATCAATATTAATTTAATGTCCAACTATTTTATAAAATAATTTGATAATTTACACTTTTGCTTAATATAACTGTGAAGACATTGGGTAATTCTGTACTTTCGTGCCGTTGACCAATTGGCAGAACGACATGGCTTTGTTACACAGCTCATCAGTTGGTACATGTCATTGTACGGCAACAACTAGACTGTCGGGACAACTGTATTTTACGGTGTTACGCAATTAGAAAGTACAATACTGCAACGGTATATTAATATATTATTAAATTTAATTATATATTAAATTTATTTTTATTAAAATTAAAATGTATACATTATATAATATTATATTAATAAAATTTAATAATAGAGTAATATATAATTTATTAATAATGTATCATAATTTTTTCTATATAAAAGTAATATCTCATATTCTGCAAAATGAGAAGGAATGGGGGTCTCTGCCGTCTTGGATATGGCATTTTATTTTTTAATCATTGAGCTGTACGTTAGATATATTAAGTACCAAAATCCCAAGAGATTCGTGGGATACGGAGACTCATTAATTGTGGGACATGCTCGTAGAAGCGGCTAAAGCTTCTATGATCTAGGAAAGAAGGAAGGAAGGCCGGCTCCAGGTAAAATGATATTTGCGTTGTTGCATTTTTTTTTTTAGGTTAATCCTCTTGTATTTTGAAATATAAAAATGATGATTAATGATGAAAAAAAATCTATTGCTAAATTTTGAAATCCATAATTAAAATATTCAGCAATAAAATTATTAACAAATTTTAAGGTATAAGTAAATAATGTATTGATAATTCAATTAATAATAAAATTTTAATGTTCATCACTAATTTTGTTAGCTAACAACAACATAAAATAGATAATAGATGAAATTAGTAACATTTGTATTCGTTGCTAATATTGTATTTACTAACAAAATTTTTCTTGTTAAACTAGCTATTTTTTGAATTTAGTAATGAAATAATTCACTGCTAATTTTATTTTTATCTTTAATATGTGAAATTAAAAAAAATTATTAGTGTCATTATTAAAAAATTCATCACTAATATGAAAAATATTGATAATTTGTTACCTCCTTTCAAGCAACTTATACAATAAAGCACCCCTACATAATACTAAAACAATGAAACTTATATATAAACAACAAATTGAATTCCAGTATTTGTAACAAATGACTAAAAGTCTAAATCCTATGTTAGTAGTTGTCATTATTTCTTTTACATTCCTCAATGTGCTTTTTTTCATGCAAAGATGATGGCTTATCATCCGGAGGTAGTTCTTAAATGACCATGTTTTATAAACATAACAATGAAGTATCAACCAAGACATTCAATTTATGCTTGTTGAAAACTTAATAACCTATAACAAATGAAAATAATATTGAATTAGTATTATTTGCATTGATTATGTAAGACATATAAATGAAAATCTTAATCTACATATACCAAAGATGACCTCATCTAAAACAAAGGCTATATATTGTCATATTGAATTTTTTTCTTTATCTTCATTGATTTCTTCTCCATTGTCTTCCTGCTTTCTCATCATTTTCATTTTTCTAATCTTCTTAAGTTTGTTTTCTTTGTCATCAAGGTCATCCAAGTCATTATGTACAATTTGTTCGATGTGGCCTAACTTCTTCAAGAGATCTAAAGTCATCCTTCAATAAGAGGATTTCTTCCATTCTTAATGTATATTAGGCAATTAGTTACATTGCTTATCATCTTCGAAGGCAACGATGGTACATCATTTGTTGATAAAGTATTAACGATATTCATTATTTTAGTTTTTAATGATAACCTAACTAGTCATTATAATCCTTTCCATTGAACTTAGCTACGAAGTGTAATACACATGCATAGCTTGTTAAGCAAAGATGAAGAAATCAAACTTGTTATGGTGCTCAAATGCCTAAATCTAGGATGATATCATAGTGTTCATGCAATCTTGTTCCTCTATTAGGAGTGGAATCAAATCATTTATTGTTGAACAACATAAGCTTCTTTGCTAGCAATCCACCATAATTTAACTTAATGATTTTTTGAAATTTTTAATAGTAATCATTTTCTAAATGTCCATCATTAGATTCCTTAGATACACACATGAAAGTTAAAAGTAGATTTGCGTTAGCTCTATTATTCAATGTTAAATTTATATCCATTTACAAAATATACAGGCCTATATATATACTTTTTTCTTTAAACTACTTGTTACATCAAGTGCTTTTTTAGTGATCATATTCTTTATAGTTAGAACCTTAGTTATAAAATAAGTTTACATTAGTTATGTCAATATAACCTATGTCTAGGGTGCACAAAACTCTAATTGAAGAGGATATAACTTGATTCACATAATTACAAAGCCATGAAAAGAATTCATTTTTGATATGCATGTTCACATTTTTGTTAGTTATGGTTGAATAACAAATGTCATAACTTTTGTTCAAATAGATTGCAACTTATGTCATATAGTTAAAACTAATTGAAAATTTGATGAACATTAATACATTAATTAAACTTATTACTTTAAGCATTTACTTTACATATAGTTGCACCTTATTATAATTTAGCAATGCATATGTTGTAGGCTTATAGCCACAAAGTCCTTTTAATCTATCAAATATTGGTACTTACATCCCCCATTAGATAGCTAGGATAATTAAAGATGGAACAAACCTTTTTATTATTTTTTGCATCCTCGTCATAATCATTCTTAGTCACTCTAGTCTTTCTGGATTACAAATAAGGTTCTAAGTAATATAAATAGAAAGTGGATATGCTTTAGTGATATATGCTTCATAAATGAACCCTTTCATATGAGCCTTATTTTTCACCTTCTTCTTCAATGTGTAAAGGAAACTAACAATTAATAAGATAAACTAATTCTTCATAATACAGAGAAATAACTAAATTATGAACTCAATTAATTTACTTCTCAAATGGGTACGTCCAACAATATTAGATAGGGCCTCATACTAGTGCTTCGCATAGTAAGTGCACTATAAGGTATTCTATTAAATAAAAAATGGTTAGTGGAAGAATTCATTCCAAGTTATAAATTATGATATGAATATTTTGTTTCATTTGTAACAATTATTCTTTATGTAAAGTGTTTTAGTATAAATCTTTATAAAAATATATTCAGCCTAATTATCTCTAATAGTGCATTAAAGGCAATAAGAAGTAATTGTTCCATGAATACGTGACAATTCATAACTCTTCATTTACTTATTTTACATTCCTATAGATTCACACATCTAGTTAAGCTTGAGGCATAATTATCTAGAAATTTTAAGTTTTTTATCCATTCATACATTGTTCCTTTCTACTTTATATTCAATTTATATTGCATTTTAAGGCTCCAATGTCCTCCCATTGCCTTGTTGTTTGTTACAGTTTATATAACTCACCTAAATCTATCCTAACTTTCATGTTATCCTTTATCCATCACTATATTACGTACATTGTCAAACATATTTTTCTCCAAAATATGATGAATAAAGTTTATCTACTAATAAGGTAAGCTTCCAAAAAATGCTTTACTTTATCCAATTATCAGAAACTCCATACCTTTCAATTTGTATTGCATACCTTTCATTCATAACTTAGGGTATATATATAACCTTTTCCTAAATGTCTTTATTATCAATTCTTAATGGTAGCTATGATCTATCTATTTTACTTTTTCTTGAAAGCATCTTTTTTTCTCCTAAACAGGTTATTTATAGGTGACCTACATTCATGGTAGTAAAAAAATGAAGACTTCTAAACATATTTTAATGTCAATACCTTAGAAAGTTCCATACAAATGAGGCATGTTAGCTTTCCATATGTTTGCCAACCAATTAGCATACCGCATGCAAAAAAAATTGATAATTGATAACAATGTAACCAATAAAATAAAATTTTATTTCAAAGATTTATATTACATCATCTTCCTCTAACACTTTTAGTTCGTCTATAAGTGATTGCAAGTATATATCAATGTTAACTATTAGACTTATTAGGACCTAGGATAATCAAAGTAAGGAATGTGTACTCTTATTTCATACACATCCATAAAAGGAGATTATAAGATATTACAATCATAGGCTAGCATGAATAGGTTTATCTAAGTTACTTATAAGGAGTGAAAGCCATTCGCACACAAGCCTAATATCATATTTCTAGGATTATTGATAAATTAAGGATAAGTGTGGTCAAAGTATTTCCTATGCTTTTTCATATGATGGGTGAGATAAAACCCTTGGATCACAAGTATTTTCATAATGTCATTTCATTGAGCTAATGGTTGACTCCAATATACACAACATTTAGAGCGTAAGAATAAAGGATAAGTACCATAATTTTTTATTGCAAATTTCTATATTTTGCCTTCTACTAGATATTCAAGATATGTAGCGAGAATGATGATAAAAAGCATATTACTTCTCATATGCATATTGTTTGTAATAAAGTATACATCTATTAACATAATAATCTATCTTTTCATATCCAAGTTCTAACTTGGAAACTAATTTCTTCATTTTATAAAAAATTGTAGGCATTGGTTGTTTGAGGGCATGAATTTTTTTACCAATTACCATAATTCATTGCAATATTGTTATAAAATATTGTAATTTAATTTTATATTTAGTAGCCTAATTACAGAGGACAACACAATGTGGTTGCTGCAACTGTCATATAAAGGTTGTTGTATTATTGCCAAACATATCATAAAACCTTTAAGAAATGAGGTTTTAGGTTTTACATTTTTGTTAAAGTTTTCTTCAAAATTCATGTATGCAGCATCCATTATCGTTATCTTTACCTATTACTTGATTCTTCAAACCCACTACCTCCCTCTATCCACTTTAAATTGTTAGGTTCCGGTATTGAATTAAGGCACTTCTTCTTTGTGGATTGTTCATCACTAATAATTGGAATTTAAATCCTTTCATATACGAGCGTTTAATTATAGTATTAGGTATAAAAATTTTCCTATCATCAATTTTAGCATATAGACACCTAATTTTCTAAGTTTAAAAAAAAAGTCAATTATATAGGTATATGTGATAAACTTTTTCACTCTGTTAATGAATTCAGTTGTTATTCTTAATTGATTAGGACCTACCTTATTGTACATTAGATTCCTATATTCAAGCACTATTCATATCTATTATGTTTCACATATAAATAGCATTCAATAATTCATCTACTACTTTTCAAATTTAACTATGCTACAATATATGATTTCAATTAATACATGAAGTACATTTTTAAAATACTAAAATCTCAACTATTATAATTCTAGCTCTATAACTAAATATCATCTATATATCTTTACATCAAAGGATAGATTAATTATAATATTAACAAAATAAATGTAAAATAAAAACAAAAAATTAATATAAATATTGTAATACCTTAATCAGCCTTAAATCATTATATTCAAATTGAATCAAAATAGAACAAACTCTAGTTACATATGAATCTCAATTTCCTTTAATTCAAACCCTAAATCATCAAATAAGCAAACTTAGCACATATTTAAAGTTCTAAAAATTCTGATGCCTAGACAATATAAGAAAAGCATAAGATAAACATTAATTGTTGAAAACAGCTAAAAAATTCCGTATAAAATAATCAAACAAACTATAAGCATTATATTTAACTTTTTATGAAAAAATAACCAATTAAAATAGAGAAAGCACAATAAGGAAGCTCTCAGAAGCAACAAATGGCAGTGGGGTAGTCAAAGGATAACAATAGTAGTATGGCGGTAGAAGGAGAAAGAAGAGAAATGGCATCTTGCAGAATCAAGAAGCCTTTACCATGAATTGACTATATTCACAAATTAACAATAGACTTAGCAAGGAAATATTACATCGCTAATTTAATTTTGATGATATAATATCTTTAGTTTATGGATGAATTTAGTGTGAGATTATTATTGTTTAATCATTAAATCCATTGTTATTTATGAAAAAAATAATTTTTCATCAAAGCATTTTTAAAATTCTTATATAATCAGTCTTTTGCTAAATTTATTGATAAATAAAAAAAAATAAATCTATTGCTAATTTTATAAGCAATTTTTTTTCATAATTTAGTGATAGGCATAAAAAATTCATCACTAATTTTATCACTAAAATTAGTTATAATTTTACTTTAAAAAATATGGATGAAAATATATTTTGTAATGCTTATTCCTATTGTTAAATACTAAATTTCTTGTAGTAAGCATTTCACATTGATTTTTTTTTACTAAATATCAATGTGAAATTTAAAAAAATTAAAATATTTTTAAGGTTAAATTACTCTTTCCCTATTTTAGGTTGAGGTTAATTACATCGTACTCTCCTCTTATTTGGAAAATGTAGTAAACCTCCCTTAATATATCTAAATCTTTTGCACTCCCTTCCTTAAGACTAACTTTCTATTACTCAACTTAACAGAAGATGTAAATTGATCATTTTTTAATATTTTTAAATATAAAAAAATTATTTTAGCTTTATCCCTAATATTATAATAAATCATTAAAGGAGAGGTTATAGTACACCACCTATAGGTGGTGTACTAGTGCATCACCAGATCTAACCATGGATCAATTTTACTTTTCTGAAAAGTGAAATTCTATATACTTGATTAACAGTCAGATCTGATGGTGCACCGATATACCATTGTGTCAATGGTATATCATAGAATTTTATAATCATTAATTCTATTAATATAATACTAAAAAGAATGCCATTAATTTTAATTTAAAAAATATTATTATATTATAATAACTTTATTTTATTCTAATTTAGTTAATTAAAAGTAGAAAAAAAGTAAAGTGTTATATTATTTAAAATTAACACATTATATTATTTCATTTACAAATTTCAATAATAAATGAATTTTTAGTTAATTAAAATAGTTTAATTACAAATAAAGTTTTCAATTCTTGTTATTTTTTAATTACTTAAGATATTTCAAGTCAAGAGAAAAAAAGGTATAAATTAAATATTTAAAACATAAATTACATTGATTCAAATTTCAATTGGAATATAATTTTCTTACATATATTCCCTAAAAGTATAATTATATATTAATACTAACTTACAATTAAAATATAATTTTTTACATAAACTCACTCCGTAAAGTTCTACTGCATCAACAAAATAGCAATAAATTGTGTTATCATTATTTTATTTTAAGTATTTAAAACATATCAATTATAAACAAATCCCTGAAGATAGCATTACATTAATATTAATATTATTTCAATTTCATTATAATTTCCCACATAAGTTTTTCTTAAATATTATTAATATAATAAAAAAATTAAACTAATAAAAAGTAGATCAAGTGTATGTCATATAGATTTTAACATCAACATAAATAAGTAAAAGTGCGAGAATGTGAGCCTAATGTCAAAACTAAAACATGACCATTAATAAAATAAAATTAAATACATTACACATAAAATTACAATTAAATTGAATAAAATACAAGTTTTTATCAACGTATTATGCATAAAACTAAAAATTAAAGTAATTAATTGATTAAAATATAATTTTTTATCAATATTAAAAACTAAAATGTGTAAAATACATGCAGGCATTTGAAATTTTTGTCAATATATAAAACTAAGACCATATATAAATTTTATTAAGTCAAAAATTAAAAGTAAATTGGGTAAAATTTTATAAATACTTTAAACTAAAAAAAAATTAAACAACTAACTACATAAAATAATTCCATCAAGCACCTTGTTGAAATCCAATCTATGTAAGAGGAATGTCTTTGAAAGTATCTTTTAGAAAATAATCCCATCATTCTTCTTAATGATTAATTAATTTGCCTTAAATTTTTCTAAAAAACATAACTGTCATTTTAATGATGGTTGATAATTTATTTTATGATATTAATATTACTAAATTAGTGTTCTTTTTTAAAAAATTATATTTATTTTAAATTTTTTATTTCATTATATCATAATTTTCCCTTATTTTAATTAAAAATATTTCATAAATTGTCACACTACCTTCATTTTCCCTTTCTTAAAGTCTTTGCTAGAAACCACTCTATTTTTATTTCCCTTCATCTTTTACCTTCTTTCGATGGAAAATTTTATAGCACTTCAAAAATTTTAAATGGCACTTCGAAAATTTTAAATTTGAGTGACATGATACATTTTAAATTATCGGATGAAATTATAAAATATTATCCGACGACTTACGTAATACCACATCATCCTAAATTTAGAACCTACGGAATGACGTAGCGATGCCCTCTTTCCATTCGTTTCCCCTCTTTCTTAATCAAGGAGGTTTTCAATTGAGAGCAGCTACTCTTTTGAATTGCAATGACTCCCTGTCAAAAGTAAGGGTATTTTCGATAGTAAATTTCAAATAATAAACACTGTCTTCCTTGTTTGTCAGAAAAGGGTTTTGCTTTTCAAAATCAAAGGGGTGTCAGTATAATTATCCCTTACCTCAAGGGAGGGAAAATTAATTTATCTTATTTTTAAAAGAAACGGTATTAGTTTTTCTTTTATAAAAAAAACCTGCCTGATAATCTTTTTCATATCAATTATATAAACAACATAGAATAGTTTAAATATAAAACGTCACTCATGTATACATCAATTCTAAATTGAAATAAATTTGCATTTTCATAACACTGTATTCCTAAAATAAGTTATAAGGAGAGGATATAAAATGTTTTTATTATAAGTTATACTCTAGTAACTATTTGAGAAAATTTATATCTACGTGTACTTTTGCAAGTTTTGGGAATAATCGTTATACTTTTAGCCATTTTTTGACAAAGAGTAATAACTTTTATATAAAAATAAAAAGGATTTAAAAAAAATTCTGTACTATTTTGAATGATGGAATTGTAATTTTTTAGGTCAAGACTACTGTATTTTGGTAAAAGTGGGGCCAAATTTGTATAATTACGGGATTATGAATAAAATTATAAGTTTTATATGAATAATTTTAATAATAAAAATTATATACAATTATCCACTTAAAATTTGTATTTTTTTTATAAAATCTCACAATTTTATTTATAAATTTCACAATTTTAGATAAATTTGCCCTCTTCTAATAGGATATAATACTCTGGCCCATTTTTTAGGTATTTATTACATGTTAAATTTGTATGTATTTGTAATTTTTTATAAAATAAAATTCAAAACCTTATATAAAAAATTACAACTTTTATACCTCCAAAAATTATATTTTTATAAAATTTTTCAAAATTATTCCGAATACCTATCAAGCATGCTCCTTTTATTATAATTTAAAAAAACAAATAATTAATGATTGCAGGGTACTCCAGCGGCGAGCCAGTACTATATATAATAGAAAAAGAAGGAGAGGAAAATTAGGGAAAAAGAAGATATTTGAGTATAGTTCGATGTCGGTACGGCCGTACATGCATGTGGACCAGACGAGGAGAAGCGACAGGCTGTCTGGGGAAAGGAAAAGAAAAGGAAAAACGAAGAGAGAGAGATTGAAATGAAATGACTGAGAAGAAGCTCTTGAGATCTGGCCTCATATATATATTCGGAGACCCTACTCGGATTTTCTCGCTGACCTTCACTGTAGATTGGGGTGGGAAAATCCTTTGATAGCGGAATCTCACCTCCCTGGGACCCTGCCTTCCAAGTTGAATTTTCCTTCGGGTTTAGATGGGGCTCCTTTTGTAATTATTATTTATAAGAAAGTTTTTTTTATAAGAAATTATTATTTATAATTTTATTGGAAGAGATTATAATATATTGATTGTTTTAGTACATTATTAAATTTTATTATTAAATTTTATTTATATTATATATTTATAATATTATACAATATAAATAAAATTTAATAATTTAATTATTATCTTATTAATATGTATATTAATGAAAAGATAATATATTATTTATATTTATAATTTAAAAAATAATATTTAAAATAATAATTATAATAATAAAATAAGTAATTATTTTAAAAAAATATTTTTTAAAATTTTTTATATTTAATATTAGATAAATAAAATATTTTTTATATTAATACTTTATGATTATATTTTATAAAAATTAAATTTTTTTATCGAAATAGACGATGCCTAATATTTGGTTTCTGGAAAAATATTCATCGCGATGAAGAGAAGGCCTTTTAATCAAATTGCCCCCATGTAATAAACTATTTTCTACTTTGCTTTTATATACCCCATCATTTCATAATTTTTTCTTGTGTCCTCATTCACTTCTCTTCGTGGTGCGGACGAGTCAACATTCCTCGCTGACTCTGCCGTCTGCCGGAATCAGACTAATGAATTAACGAAATGGATTTAATGAATAATTCATTTGTCCAACAAAACCATGTTACTAAATAGACTCAAGAATTTGATGGGATAGTATTTATTCATCTCAAAGTTTGTATTAGATTTGATTTATTTAAAATTAATTTTTTACTAACTCAGGTCACTGTTATTATTTTTCACATTTATTCTAATTTTATGTCTTATAAAATTATGTCAATCTCAAATTAATATTTATTAAGCTCATATCATTTAGACACCCTTGTTTTTATGGAGGTAGTAATTTTTTATCACTCAAATATTCTAAAAATCATTCATTTGTACCAAAAATTTGGGTTTAACCATTTTTATCACTCTACCACTTCTATTTTAAATATTGTTTTAGATTGTATTTCTATTTATTTGTCATCTTCGGTAAGATTAAATTTATGTCATCTTTTATGTATTGCGCCAGTTATCTTAATAAATAATTAATAAATTTACATATTGATTGATTTTTAATAAATAATAAATTAATAAATTACAAATTTTCTTTTAAACTTGTGGCTATTAATTATTTTCCTTAATTTTTATACATTTATCTTAAATGACACTTAAAAAATAAAAAGGATATTATTATTTAAAATATAAAATATTTATTTTAATTTTGGATGGCTAGATTTTACCTCTCTAATATTGAAGACTTAAAAATTAATTTCTTAAACTATATAAATTTAGAAATTAATGCACATAATTCATTTAATTAATTATTTTATTAAATCATATAATTTTTAATAAATTTTCTAAGCAAGAATGATAATATTATTGTTTGTTGTTTACCAAATTATTTCTAATTATTTAATTAAAATTATATATATTTAATCTGATTAATTTTTATTAGTTGTATTGCATAGAATTTATAGGAAAAAAATGATAATATAAATCAACATACAATAATATTATAATTTTTATTTTTTAAAAGTGTAAAATATATTTAATTTAATAAAATTATTAATTCATTAAATGATGAATGTTAATTTTAAATTTTAATTACGAAATTTATAAAGTTAGGAAAATAAAATTTAACCATATCAAAATTGAACAGGATTTTTCACATTTTTTCTTGTTATTTTTACCTAAAAGACGAGGGAGTGTCTATTTCTCTCGTTGAAGCAGCTTGAATGTTGTTTGACAAGTTTAGCTATCATTCATAAAGTATTATGCCATTTTAAAAAAATTGAAAGATGGCCCGACTGCTTGCCCCAAGTTAGGTTCCCAAATTTTAACTCTTAACTTGTTCTTGACTTTTAATGCAGTGATATATGATATTATTATTTTTGAGATATTTTAATTTTTAATTGATTGAATTTAATTTTAAAACATTATTAATATATTAAATGAATTATTATTTTTTATTTTGATACATATACATATATATAGAGGGAGAGAGAGAGAGAGGAAGAAATGACCTCATTTGTTTTGAAAGAATCTTTTATAGGAACATAATTATTAAGATGATACAAAATTTTTAATATATTTAAAATTAAATATAATAAATTTGATAAAAAAGATTTTCTTAAAGAAAGTTATTTTCCTCATTTATTATAACGTTATGTATTTTTTTAATCACAATAATTACTTCTTTGAAAGCTTGATCTACAAAGTCTGTAATGCATTACTTCGCAGGATTTTCTTTTTAATTTTGATAATTTTTATAATAAATTATAAATTTGATAATTACTTTGCGGGATGATTCATACGTATCTTAGAGCATTCGAATCAGATAGAATTTTTGGGAAGCTTCATCTACAAAGCTTGTAATGCATGAGCTGTCATTTTCTTTGAAGGGAAAAAAAAAGCAAAAACTAAAAACAAGAAAAGTCATATAAAATTATAAACACTAAGCATTTTAAAACAGAACTCCTGGAAACGGATCCAAAATTGCAATTCTTTGGAGAAAATTGCAACCGTGTCCAGAAGATTTCTATCTCTTTCGATAATTAACCATTTTAAAACTCCACACAGCAAAATTATAACTTAAAGATTACATAACCATTTTGAGAAACCATGCAATAGTAAATCTTGTAGGATCTTGCAATGCGTTCAATAAATTAGATAATTTGCCATAGTTTGCTATTAAGGTGGGAATGAGTTCAGTCAAATTGAATTTGGATGTTATCGAATAAAACTTACTTAAAAAGTTCGAGTTGAACCTGAAATTAAGTAAAAATAAAATTATATTCTTTTAAAAATATAACGTTTAATATTATTATAAAAATTACTAAATAATATAAATTTTTATTATACAAAAATTAAAATTTCAATTATAATTATATTATATGAATAAATATATAACAAAAATTATAATCAAATTGTTCATAAATTAAGTGAATTAATTAATAACCTGATCGAGTCAAGCAATCAAACTTCTTGAATTAATTTCTGGCCACATTTGCAAATCATTTAATAGAATTTAAATCTCTTTAATATCATAATAGTCGTAAGATTCCATAAATTGTAACCATCATAAGCGAGAGAGTGTGAGTGAAGAAAACACGTGATTTTTTTTATTTTATTCTTTTCCTTTTCGATTCAGGTCTTTAAAAAAAATTTACATTTATTTTTACTCTTTTTATTTCTCATTTTAGATCATCACCAAGGGCATACTATCTATTTTACTTTAAATTTTTTCCTCAAAATTTCACATTCTCGTTCTCTTCTAATCTCTCCCCCTCTTATTTCCATTTATATAAAAAATTAACATATGCTTCAATGCCTCCGATGGAGTAAACTTAAATATTAGTAATTTAGAGTACAGCATTACTAAATATTTAAGTGTAATAAATGAGATTAGTATCTCTCTCCTTTAACTGAACTTTTCTTTATATATTTTGTAAAATGAACTTGAGAAAATAAATGATTGAATTTAATTATTGAAAAAAATGAGAACTTATGTAAGTTATTTCATGTTCAATTACTAAAATATGAATATTAAATCTAACAATAATATATTACATGAAGATTTTTGTCTTGACAAGTTGTTTTAATTTTACAATTACAATGCATTTCACAATTTTTTTCTTGACCCGCGCATATCATGAACTAGGTTGATATATTCATTGCTATTCTTTTCAAAAAAAAGAAAGATCCCCCATCATCTAAAAGAAAGAAAGAGGAATTAAGAATTTTTAATTTTTCACAATAATAAAAAGTACAATAATTTTTTTAAGATGATAACATTGAAAAATTGATCTATAGGGATAGTAAATATTTTAATTCTTTATTAAGTGTTACAACTTTATATAAAAGATATTATAACTATTTTTAATAAATTCACTTATAAATTATTTACAATAAATTGTCATGATACAAAAAAATTTTACAAATTTATTTAAGACTTTCAAACAAACTTGTTTAATTATTTATTTATTTTGGTAATGGTAGAAGTATTTTAAATACTAGATGCAAATACAAAAGGCTCCAAATTGAACATAAGATGTGAAGGAAAGCAAAGTTTTCATAGAATATAGTCAAAAGTTTTCAATATATAAACTTGCACAACACCATATGTCACTTAAATTAAATATTTGTACAAACTTTCAATTGCAATGTAATGATAAGCAATATTTTTTAACTTTATTGCTACTAACTTTATAATATAAAAATATTTCATACTGTTGTTATACTACATGCTACAACTTCAACTAAAAATATTATAGCATAGCGTTTGTTAACACACTCAAACTTTTCATGTTCGTTGAACGTAGGTGTAGGATTGAGTTAAGTCAAACATTTATATGCTCAAACTTAAACCTATAAAAAAATAAATAGGCTTAAGTTAAAACTTCAATTCATTAAACTTAGATAATTTGAACTCAAGTTTGAACCTCACTTGAATACAAGTCTAACTGATTTTACACTAAAATAGTATGTATTTGTCCCAAATTTTTCATTGAAGTTGTATATTAGAATTCAAGCATGAACTTCCAATAAATATGAACATAAATGAATTTATATAATTTTACTTAAATAATTTGTTGTTTCATCCAAATTTAAGCAAGTAAAAATGTACCTTTCACAAGTAAATTATACATTAAGATTTCTTATTTCATTTTATTTATTGCTATAAATATTTTTATAATCATCAAATTTATCAAAAATATCTACACCTTCACCATATAATACTAATAATTACATTTATTAGAAAATAATAAATACTTAAAAGCTAATTACTTGAACTAAAGTATTATGTTTTTTCCATTCAATCTCTATAATTACTAATATAATTGAATTTTTATGTATAATATTATTTATAAGTAATGCAAAAATAAAAAATATTTTTATTATCAATCTCTTTTACACTCATGAATAGTTTAAGTTGAGTAATATGAAAGTCAAGTTTGACTTATTTAAAGTTAAACTTAAGCCATGCTTTTTCTAAACTAATATTAAAGTGTTCATAAGTAATTTAACTTATTTGTACCTCTACTAAAAATCTACAATGACTATTAAAATTGTTATAACACAATTATATACTTTATTTAAAAAAATTATAAATTATAAATTATAAGAAAATTTCTCTAATTTTGATTAAGATAATAAAATTATGCAAATTTCCCATCTAATTTAAAAACTTATTCAAACTACATTGAAACCTAAACTATTTCATTTTTTGTAGGTAATAATTAATTATCCAATAAGTGCAAGTGTTTTAAGGTTAGGCATGACTAAGAGTGAGTATGAATGAGAATGACACTTTGGCAACCTTTTTCCATTTTGCCTTTGAGCTCATTTTTCCACTTTTCTCCTCTATTTCAACCACTTCCTATTTCCTTTAACATTTCCCTAAGACTCTTTTCCTCTTCTCTCATCTTCATAGAAGGATCGATCCACCCTTATAACCATTATTCTTCAATCTAATCTAAACAAGACAACGAGTTTCATTGCCATATCTTGTAACATTTCTCTTCTATATTTTTTTTTTCATTTTGAATGATTAAGGGTTTTGGTTTCAATAGGATTTTAGAACTCCAGTTTTAAACTCTTGGTTTGATGATGTTTAAGGACTAATCAAGCCTCAATTTCACTACCTAGTACCTCATCCATATAAGGTAAGTAAGTATTCAACCCAAAATTTATGATTTTTGCATGGTTTAATTTAGTTATGGTTAGGTCTTTTCTTTGTGTGAAATTTTTTTTGTAAAGGATTAATGCATAATAAATTTTGTTATAAATTTCTTATTAGGTTTGAGATATTCAGTGTTGTTACAATATAGTGATTTGGTTATTCAAATAGTTCAAGAAATGAGTTTTGGGTAGAAGTCTTTCAAATGAGCAATGATTTTTCATAAAAATTTGAAGGCATTCCTACTTATAGTCAATTATAAAGGTATGAGGTTGCCTTTGCCTTTCTATAATTAATTCCATAATTAATTATCCTTTGTAAAATAATGTCATAATTAATTATAAGGGCATAAGGTCATTTATATTTGTTTATTATCTATTACCTATATATAAATATTAAAATAGTTAATTGTATAATCGATTATAAAGGGTGGAGGTTGCCTTTGCTTATCCATAATCGATTATATAATTAATTATAATATATCCACTTTAAATCATTGCCATTTTAAGGGTTCTAAAAGACTTAATTTGTTCTATAATCATGACATGAGTATTTGTGCCTTAGTAGATGTTAAATTAGTACTATAAGACAATGTAAAGAGCCATGATAAGGTTGGAAATTCATTATATTGTGATTTTGTTATTGCAATGAATTAGTTTAATTGCCATATTTAAACTTAAGAATTGAGATGAGGCTAAATCATGATCTTCCTTTTATATGTATACATATAAATGTTATGGAATTCAATTTATATTTGACTTGATGTGCTAGTTGAAGCATTTGTTTATATAATGTGATAAATTATGAAATAAATGAGAGTTAATGATGATAAAGATAATGATATGTATATTATAGATTTATGTACCAAATTTGTGTATTCATTTATGAAGGGTCAAGACTGACTTTAGAAGGATAAGAACAAGTTTCTAAGAGATAAGCTTAGAAAGGAGTCATAAGGAGCTTTACATTTTTTCTTTTATATGTGTTTCTATTTAATGTTATCAAAATGTTATGCTGAAATTGTTAAATTATGGAAATGAAGGTACAAGTCGTATGATTGAATCCTTTTATAAATGTGATAACATAGTAATGCCTCTTCCTCCCATAAAGATATGAGAGAGCATTTATTATTTTGATTAAAACTTAAATGTACCTCATAAAAGAAATTAATTACAAGTTATATGTCATGGTACATTTAAGTCTTATTTATTTCCTAATACCTAGTGTTTACTTACTGAGTTTCAAAGAAACTCATACTCTTTCTTTTTTTTTTCTTCTTTTCTATAGGAAAATTTTTCTTTTGAGTGTTCAACTATTATCTAATGAATTAGAAGTGGTATTGCATGAGTACTTTATCATTGAGACAAGTATTGTGGATAATTGGAGTAAATACTTACGCATATATACATGGTGCATGATAGATTAATATCCATCTATGATGGATTTTGATAATTATACTTCCTTAAAGGTATAACATGATTACATGTAGCATATTGCATTACTTACATATAGGTAAGGTTAGTAGGTGCCTACTTATAGCAACTTGTCATGTTAGTTACACGCCCAAGGACAAGTCGTGACACTTTTTATTTGGACTAACTTTATGTAAAAAAAAAATACATTTTAGACTTTTAGACTATGATTTTTAATTTAAAATGTATATCAAATGATACATAATTTCAATGATTTTTCATATGGTGGAAAATAGGCCATTTTGCATAATGAAACAAAAGTAGTATAGAGATGTCACCAACACAGTCGTGTGGCACAAAGGAGTTATTTGCTATTATATCTAAAACTAATTAATAAAAAATATATGACCAAAGCCTCATAATTTTTGTAAGTGTCCATAAGGTGTTAGTTTAATAAAAATAACATTAAACTGTACTTTTAATCAAATCCACAAATTTGAATAAAAAAATAATGTCTTTTTTTATTTCAAACATATTTATAGAAATAAGCATCCTACAAAAAGAAATGTAGTATGTAATATAGAGAAAAATAAAAACAAGTTATATATAACTTTAATTCAATTTTAAACATAAACATAAATATGAATAGGATTTGCACAGCTATGTGATTGTGATTTATTTTTTTTAGTAAATAACTTTGATTTAATATTTAATAAGAACACAAATGCATTTCATATTAGATTTAAATTTGATCTATTATTATTGTAAACTAATTTTACACAATTACTCACCTATACATTGCTATGTTATTAAAAAATATTAATGCTATTTTATTAGTTAATAAAAATTCTTAGTTAATATTAATTTTTTAATTAGGTATCATCTTTTTATTTAATAATAATGTAAAAAATTTTACACTGATAGTGGATCAAATCCAAACTCTTTTATATTATTATACATAACAAAAAATAGAATTAAAGATGCAAATTTTTTAAAGAGATAAAGAGAAATGGATGCAAATGACTAAATTAAAGCAAAGGAATAAAAATCTTGTAAAAATTTGAAGCTCTGGCTTAGGAATAGAATCTACACTAAAAAAGAAGAAAAATTAACAAGCATTTCTAAATGAAAATTGGTGTCAAAGAGTGACTTTAGGTCTATTTATAGTTAGAGTTAGATGATGTCAATAAACATTCTTGTTCCTTTTAGAGATTAGCTAAAAATAGTTTCTAATTTATAAATTCCTATTTTTTAAATGGACAATGTAAATAGATAGGAAAAGTCCTATTTTCTAACTTTTAGATTGGATTTCCCATAAATTAAAGGTATATCATGTTAAGAAATAGCTATGTTAATTGAAAAATGGACTAAAGCCATAAAAATTAGGTCTATAATATCAACTAAACCTAAATAATATTATATGGATCTATTAGTATTGCGAATGATCCTATTGTAATTGGACTATAGGGACCTATTAGTGTTGTAAATGGTTTCATTGCAACTAGGTCTAATTATCTTATCTCAAGGTCCAACTTATTACAATAGGTCCTTACCAGTACATTTTGGTCATTCTTCACATCATTTTAAAGGTTTTTAAAGCTCTTTCCTTTTCTTTTTTTTGTGTTTTAGGATTCTTTCTCAATCAAAAGTTGTTAGGTCTATTTATGTGCTCCCTATGATTAAAATGAAGTGTCTATATGTGGCAATCAGTTACATTACCTTTTAAAGCACATATGCATAATGAAGTTTCTATATATGGCAGTTAATTACATTACTTCTTAAAGCACATGTGCATTGTATGTCCATGTTGGGCCCTTTTCACATATTGTACCGTATAACATTCTCTTTTAACTATGATTACCTTATATTTTACAATCACATACAATATAAACAAGTCATCTAACCTCCATATTAGTAGTTACATTCAAATCTTATACTTTTAACTTTATATAAGAGTATAAGTAAATCCCTGAATACTTTCTAAACCTTTTCCCTACCCTTCTCCATACTATCTACTAACCTAGTTATTGGAGTAACCATAATAACTTCTCAACCATTGCTAATTAATGCAATTTTCCTTTTTGCATTGACTTTCACCCAATACTAAAAAATGTATTTTTTTTCATGACATTTCTTGTGATCTTAAGATTATAAGAAGTTCACAAGAAAGTGTTATAGGAAACTTATGGGAAGAATTATGTGTAAGAATTTGTGCTTAAATTGCAAAAAAAAAAAATCATGTTTCCTATGGCAAAGCACCATAAATAATCCAAAATTTCATATTTCCCATGGATTTGCATTATGGTAAATTAAAAAGTTATTATAATTTAATATGCTTTATTTGAAAGTGGAATACATTGATTTATTTATATTTCCTATAACAATTGCCATGGAAACACTACAAAAAGCTAATTATATTAGCAACATAATGTTAGAACCTTTAATTTCTTTTTTACTTCTTTAGTGCCAGTAAAAGTAAGAAGTAAGGATTTTCATCATTTTTATTATTGTAGGAGCATTTTTTTACCTTTCTTCCATCATTTTCTTAATTTAAAGCATTCTATTTTTACCAATTATTTTATTTATTTTTTCCTTAAAACTTGGAATATTAGGTAGGATTGTGCATGTGAGTAATAAGTTCAAAATAATGGAATGTATGTTTATGCATTTATTGTTGATGATGTTGAATTTGAACTTATTATTTGAAATGATGAATTTATTGTATTTTAGGTTAAATGTATGTATGTTTATTTTAAATCTTGTATTTATTGTATTTTATTATTATATTGATGATGATGATTTTGTATTTGTGGTTAACAATGATGAATTTATCATTTTTTAGGTTGAATGCATATATATTTTAAGCATTGTATTCTTAGTTTTTAGATAGTAATCTTAAATTTTGGAAATGGTAATTCATTGCATATTTGAGATGTTGTATTGTTAGTTTTTTATTATATGTATATCTATTGTACTGGACATTAGGGAAAACAATTTTAGTTTTGTTGCATGACATGTGATATATTCTTATAAGCATACCCTATTATTTAATTATTTTAAATAATTAATAAGATTAGATCTTGAGTGAATATTTTTATGGTGGTAAACTATTTTAATTCTAATAAGTAAATCATGTCCAAGTTTGTTTCAAGGATAATTATTCTTAAAATAGAGCAATCTAAATTGATTATCTCCTAACTTTTACTTTTTAAGTAGGGCAAACTAGAATAGAGAAATATTATAAATATATTCTCATACTCTAAAAGAATATGCACTCGAAAAAAATCTTTTTGTTTTGCTCTTTCATTGAGATTACACTATTAAGAAAATCATGTTATAATTTTGAGATAAAGTATTGGTGTGTGTCCAAGGAACTAATCATATAGATGATTGAAATAATATACAATGTATTATATTTTATTTTAAGTAATTTAATTATTATATTTTATTTTTATAATTTTATTATTATTCTGCGTAATTTATAACTTAATATAATAATTATCCTTGTAATAGCTTAGCTATTCCTAAAATGCCCCTAGTCAAGTATTATTAGGAAAATGATAGTAATAATAAATCGAGACTAGCATAGATAGTGATTGATGATTATGAATCATGGATATGTGATATTAAATCAATACATGAGTACATTACTAGTGAACAATGTACTGGACTGACTAACTATGAGAATATTATATGGATAGATGTGTCATAAGTTATTCTCATATGATCACAAATACACATAAACTTTTAACCTGAAGTCACTACGGTTCCTTATATATGGAATTACTCACTTTAATATTGTCTTATGTCACCTTTAATTAGGATGATAAATAGGGCATTGATTGAGTGTGTCATAAATCGTGCAGAAGGAAGTGAGTGAAGTAGATGGGATTTTATTACTCTTGTATAAAAGAGAAATATCCTTAGATCTTTTATTGAGTGAGACTTAGAAATACATGACCATGCTCAATTAGATTAATATGTGATATTAATAATTTATTTTAAGTCTACTCAGTATCAAGAAATATAATTGAACTTTGACGAGGATGACACATTCCATGCCTCCAGTTCAATTTGGATATTATTACAAAAAGGGATTATGATGCAAAACGTTGATCATGTATTAGGTGGATGTCGAATCACAGACATTCTTACTACTTGAGTGGCAGTGATGTATTGCTAGATACCACTCACTATCTATGGCTCAATAATGAGTCATTGTCAACGTAGTAAGAACCTACAGGATCATACAAAAAGAGTAGGAATAAGATAATAATTAATTGAACTATAATTATATTAATATCTAATTAATTGGACTTATTTTCGTACATATATATTGTTATTGAGAATAATAATGTGTTATTCACGTAATATATATATATATATAATATTATGTGATATTATTTAATATTAAAGTAATATCAAATAATTATGTTATCAGATATTAGATAAATATATTATGAGATAATATTATTTTGATATTTGATAACTATATGCAATTATCTAATATTAAGATATTTATATTATGAGATAATATTATCTAATATTAGATAATTAATAGAAAAGTTCTATCTCTTCATTATCTCTAGGATAAGGATAAGATAAGTTATTAAGTGTAGTTAGGATTTTGGAAGCATTATCCTAGTAGGACTAGGATTGTGGTTTGCTTAAGTTCTATAAAAAGGGGCTTGAGGGCAGCACATGAGAGACACGCTCAAAGCTTCCATACAAACCTTAAATCACTTAGAAAATATTCAATCTTAATTACTAGAGAGAAAAATGCATCCTAGCAGATTCGTGGAGGGTGAGAGGTCGTTGTTCACTCCGTGTGGATACCGTAGAGACGTTGTACCTTCCGGCCGGCATTTAATTCATCCGCTTTCAAGTTTTAATCAGTAGAAACACGAGTAACCAATAGGTAAAATCTTAATCATTAATTTATGCTTTTTGTATGGATCCTAGGTAGAATTCAAATCAAATCTTGAATTTCTACTACATATGATAATCTGAATTCCCAACATAAAGAATATGCATATTTTATATAGAGGACTTTAGTAGCCCTTTAACAACCACTGGAAAGGTATTTATTTATAATTATAGATCTAAAGCAGATATAAAGATAAAAAACAAAGAGTAGTCTAAATGTTAGGAGGTTGTGTTCTAAGTGAAGGTAATAAAACTTTTACTATAGGATTAGAAAAATTAGACAAGGTAATATTTGAATCCTAATGTTTTCTTAAATATACCAACAAGTTTGATGTTAAAAATAAATAAAAAATGGATATCAATTTTCATTTCAAGTTAAAAAGGAATTAAATTTAGTTTTAATTATTTTTAGTTAGGAAAAATTTAGCTTTAAATTAGGTAAGAAAAAGAGTTGAAATTATTTTAGTTCCATGCTATAGAAAAATTAGGAATTGAAATGAAATAGTTTTAATTTTAAATAGAAAGTGAAATACATTATTGTAGTAAATATATGGATAAAATGGTTATATTCCAAGAAAATATGGCAAACAAGGTCATAATGATTATGATTCAACCCCTATTACCCATCACTAACCGTTCCCTTAGTGGCATACTTTTAATACCATAGCACTTTTAATTCCTCTTTGTCACCACTATTGCTTCCTTCGTGTTACTCACCAATCAACAGATTATAAATGGCCCACACTTATGCCTACTTTTAGCTTTCACTTCTAACACTTTTATCCTATTCACCTCGATTAGCAGGCCTCTACTTTTATGATTCCTTCAACATTTATGATTTTTAGATAACTTTTGAATAGTCTTTTATATTAGCAATAACTTCTTCCTCCTAGGATTGGGACACATACATTTAGATTGGGCTATAAGGACTCATATAATAATTTTTTACATTTATTGCATTTTAATTGATTTTATTAGATAATTTTAATATTGATCATTAATTCAAACTTCTTTTTGGTGGATAAGTTCAAAGACCATATCCCTACTAATAGAGCCATCTGTGACATTATGTGTATGTTTTGACAATGTACACCTAAGAATAAGTCAATTGAATTTTTTCAAAACTTTGATTAAAAAACTTTTAATTTTTAGAAGCTAGAAACATAATTTGATTCAAGCAAATCTAAGATAATTTAGTGAAGAAGTTTGCACACAACATATTATAATTCAATTCACTTGTGCAAAATAACTTTTTCAACCATGCATAGAAAAGACATTAAGAAGCACATGCATAAACAGATATTATTTCAACAATTTAATCATTAAAGCATTAACATAAACATTAAAGTATAATATATTCTACAAACTTAATTAACGATAATAGGGGATATAATAAAAATAATAATAAGAGCAAGGATAAAGAGATTAAACATAATGATTTGTAGTAGTTCTCCTTTAAAAATTCTTTTTAAAGTGTATATCCACTTTTTAGGCTTCACTGGCTTAGGCTATTTCTTTATTATCGATCTAAGTTTTCACCAACATTTAACATATCTTTATAATTTCCTTTTCTTAATACAATCAATTTGAGTGATTTAAATATGCTTTTGTCTCTCCTATGCATAAGGATGATACTTATGGGCTTTTTGATTAAGTGAGACTATAAAATACATGGTCACACTTAAATAGATCAATAACTAATATTGATTCATTTATTTTGCCTTGGTTTACTCAAAAATCAAGAAACACATAAATTGAACTATAAAGAGGGTGACACATTCCATGCTTTGAATTCGAACCAGATATCTAGGATAAAAGTGTCACGACTCAACCTTAGTCATGATTAGTGTAAAACTCACTTTACTAGTTTCCATAGCTTACCCTGTTCTTACTCAATACTTTTATATGCATGGATAAAACATTAGAGGTAATTGATAACAAAGTTGGCATTAATAGATAAAATTAATGTATTCATCAAATCAATTCTAGAAAATAAGACAAGTTAGGCTTACTACTAATTTAGGAATAAGCTGACCTAACTATAACCTATTGGACAAAAAATTATTTGCCTTATTACGCCTTTCTATAGTTTAAGGCCTAATGAACATCCCTATCTATATTTAACTACTATCCACAATTGTGTTAAAGGAATTCTTAGAGGACCTATCCATGTTATGGTGGTGTTAGAGACATCTTAATTTGAGAATATACAATATTAAACATGAAAGGGTAAATTCAAGATTTAGTAAGTAAATATCCTAAAATAAAATAATCATAAAATAATAAGACTTTACCAATTGGATTTGTCCTTTCTTACTCACAAGTTAGCCTTTCTTACACAATTTTACAACCTAATCATTAGTAAACATAACATTATTATATATATGATAATAACAAAACTCATAATTCCACTTAATTTTATATTAACAATTCAATATTATTTCAAAATCACATACAATGAAAAAGCAAGTAAACATCCACATAGCTTTTATCCATCATTATCTTTCATAAATCCATCTTTGTCCCTTTAAGTCATGCATATCCTTCATAAGCAAGTTTTGACTTTCAATTCATAGTAATATCATATTGCACTTGTTTTAGTTCTAATGAATAATAATACAATATAACTCAACTATTGCAAAATAAATGAATTCATAACATATATTACATGTCACAACATTACCATGCCTCTTTGCATAGTCTCACGTCATCTTTTTAGTGTATAATAATTCATATTATCATCATGTAGGCAAATCACATAGTTAGGCACTCTAAGGATAATCATTATTTGAAATATAAAAGGCATAGCCGATTTTGTAATCCTAGAAAGCAACTTTATGAAAGTATAATTGGTAATGTAATTGATTAGATAGACCTAAAAGCAAGGCTTTAGGTATATAATTAATTTTATAGTCCTAGAAAGCAATTATACAAGGTATAATTAATTATAAGTTTCTAGAAAGTAAGTTTTTATGGTATAATTAATTATGTGATTGATTATAACTTAGTTTTTATGAAATTTCCTCTGCAAAAATGTTGTTCATCCAAGATAATTTCACTAAAATCTCATCCCATAAGTTACAATATGCAATCAAATCACTACATATATCATTTATATCATCGTACACTTTAAATCCATTAAAAAAATCAAAATTAAATTATGTAAATCACATAATTTGTCAATATTGTAAAAAGGATAGAAAACCTAACACTAAATAACTCAAACCATGCTTACTTACATTATATAGAGAGATACTAAGTAAAAAGAAGTCTAGTTTGTTTAATCCTATTCATCTAAAATCCTAAGAGTCTAAGTTAAGTTTTAATTTACCTTTTAAGCTAAAATCCTTAAATCAATCTAAATAAAAATGGAATAACAAAAAAGGTTAGCAAAAATTGAAGTTTAAGAGGCTTTACCTTACTTAGATTGAAAAATATAAGAGATTGATG
The DNA here is from genome assembly GCA_020226215.1 of Sindora glabra. NCBI lineage: Eukaryota > Viridiplantae > Streptophyta > Magnoliopsida > Fabales > Fabaceae > Sindora > Sindora glabra. The sequence continues at coordinate 99,664,524 of CM035227.1, read as the reverse complement.
AAAGATTGATGCCCTTTGTTTACTTTGGAGAGGAAGTGAAGATCAAGAAGGAGGAAAAGTTAATGTTTTGATAAAAAAAATAGGGTTTTAGGTGAAAATAGAGAAATAAGAGGGGAAATAAGGATAGGGACAAAAATGAAAAAGTTCCCTAAATTTTGTTTATACTTAAATATCCAACGTTAGTCATACTTAATCTTTAAATACTTCATTTTATTTTTTATTAATTATTTCACATGAGGTTCTTCTTTCAAATTTGATAATAATAATTAATTATTTTTCATATAAATAAATTTTAAATTTTAAGGGATGTAACCAAAAAGGACTAAACAACAAAAACATTAGTCACAGAAAAAGGTTATATTGAATCATTGACATTCTCACTACTTAGGTAATAGTAATGTATTACAAGACATTACTCATTGTTTGCCTTACTAAAATAGAATTTTAAGATCACTACTAATGTAGTGAGAACTTGTAAGGCTGCACATGAAGAGTAAGTTAAATATTGGAGACATAGTGTAATTAAAAACTTTTAGTCAAATTGTAGTTCCTAATCAAAATAGGCCCAATATGATTGAGCTTTACTAAGTAATAGTGCAATATAATTATGTTTTACTTAGTTAACATTAGGAATAGGCTAATCATTGATTGAAATCATTATTGGGCTTGGTTAATAATTAAAGCTCAATTATCTCCTTTGTTAAGGTGATTTGGTTAGAGATCATAATCAATTATTTAGTTAAACAAAAATCTTTCTGAGATCATGAAACCTCATTCACCTTATCAGATAAGTAACCTATAATGTTCAATGAGGTTGAAAGTGGCTAAGAAAAATTAGAAAAACCTATAGCTAGTACTACATTGAATTGAAAGTGACTTCGTCTGATTTGATTAGAATTTTTTATTACTCGTATGGATACTATAGAAACATTGCCTCTTTGATGGTATTTATGGTTTATCATTTTGATCATCTACTTGTGATAAATTTTGTTATACATTCATGATCTGGTGATTGGATTGTTCATGCATTCGAATATTCAATGGACAAAAAATGCCAATTTGCACCTGTGTTCATGAATTCAAACACAATAGTTTAAATTCTACTATAGTGAGTTTGAATTACGCTATAAAAGGTAAAATTCTATTATCACTTTATGGCCTTTGATATGGCTTCTTGGCAAATTTTGGAAAGAATTTTTAATTTTTTTATTATTCTTGTTTATTTGAAACTTAACATTAATTTCCTTTGAGATTCCTTGTTGAAAGTTCTCAATCTATAAGAGATATCTCATTCTTGCTTTTTTTTGGCATTCTTTACCCAAAATGTAATGAAATTAATAGAATATGATGAATAATTAATAAAACTCTCTTAAAGGGTTGATGCCACAAATGAAGCTATTAAAATAGAGGAATTTCACAAATAAGGGCTTAAATCATAATCTTGATGAGAGAAATAGTAGAATAATGTCAAAAGATGAAATTTAAGATTTATATAGATTGCATTTGATGATTTTTAACTTATCTATAAAGCCCATGGGCCATTATAGCTATTCGAAATATTTAGGAATGAAAACTAACTGTTTATAGCCATTATTCATATACTAAAATAGAATGAATTGATTTAGATGAAATTTTAACCTCTATTTGACATGAATTAATTCACAAAAAGAAGATTGTAGACTTAACTTTAAACCTTATAACTATTTTATTTTAAGTCCATTTTATGTGAAATATATATTACTGAAAAGGTATTTAAGTTTACTTTAAAATGAAATAAGTTTCATGTTTAAAATGAAATAAGTTTCATGCTCATATATAAAATAATTTTTTAGACTATAATTAAAATAATGAGTAAAGATAAAAAAGATTGGACTATAAAAAAATAATTTAACTTATAAAATTCTTAAATCTTTCATATGTTGTTTATTTTAAGCAAATGACCTATTCGTGAAAATCCATTTAAGTCTTTCAGATGAGAAAAGTTTCAAAATTAAATCATAAGTAGTTTGTAAATATAATCAAAAGAGTGACAATGGGTCAAAATTTAAAAGATCAAAACTTGCATATTATTAGTTTTTGAAATATCTTATAAGCTATTTTGTAAAAATATAGCTGTAGGATATCTTTTTAAAATATTTTGACTAAGCAATGATTTTAAAAATATATTTAAGCTTTATATCATTATAAACTATCTTACTAGAAAGTTTAAGCCTAAAAGGAAAAACCATACCTAATTAAGTCTTTAGGTTTTTTTTTAATACTTCTAAGCTTCCAAAACTTAAATCTTTTTATCCTTCAATACTTGTATCAAATCTTTTTTCTTGCCTTCCTTTTTTTCCCTTTTCTTGATTTAAGCATGACAAGATCTTCCATTGCTTTATCCAATGATAACTTTTCTTTTTATTGAACTTTCCCATCTAAAGTGTATAAACTTTACGAAATATATAGTTGATCTAATCAAATATTTTAAGATATGAATATGCATAGTTCATACATAGCAAGTAAAACAAGTTAGCATAAGAACATGTATAATTATCATATTATATATATTTATCAATCATAAGATAATATGTTTATTGAAATTGCATAATACTTTCACACAAAGACATACAATGTTATTGTAATATTCATTTATCATCATCAAAACTCATTATTTTATACCTTGGGGCTAACATCATGTAAAGTAAGTTCAAGGTCATGTGGATCTATTGGAAGGATAGTGAATCCACAGACAAAGGACTTGTGATAGACATGTTTAAGTTAACATTTTGAACTATATATATTTTTTTAGAAATTTAATTAAAGGTTAATTTTAACATCAACAAATTAATTTATTCTATTTTGTAAGCTAAGTTTAGATGGGAGCTTTAAGATAAGGCCACCATTATAAAAAAAATTAATACAAAAGTTGCAAAGTGCCTTTAAGACATGATGATAAAGGCATATGGGGAAAAATAAAAATCACTAATAGATCTTTGTTAGTTCTTAGGCAAGGCTACATGAGTCTTGGCATGCTTAAGACTTCAATGATATCTCAGAGCAGAACAAGAAGAACTAGGTATCTACTAGTGGTTAGGGTTTTGCTTACCACATTACAAGATTGAACTTAGTCATAGGACATAAGAGGCAATTAGTAATTTTTTTCTAATTTTGCTTGTTAATTTTGATTTTTAATTTCTATTGCACAACTAATTTGTTAGAATGTAGGAAAAAATGGGGAGGCCATTTTTCATATTTGAGGTGTTCAAATGCACTCACCACAAAAGGATATTACTTTGGTGATTAGTGCGCGAAGATAACTTATGTAAGTATATAAATTTTCATTTTTTATTTACATTTAAAGACCATTTTCTTATTATGAAGTTTTAACTTGAAATTTCTTTTGTATACTACAACTAAGGTTGTAGAGCTTTCACATTTTCTAGTCCTCTTCTAGTAGCCTCCCCTTAAAGATAGCTCCACTCATGCCACATACAAAATAAGTAACTTGATTGCAAATTGTTAATGATTCAAATAGAGGATGCATTTATAGGTTTGGAGAAGTATAAGCACCTTCTATTGGTAATTGCCACTCCTAGTCCTTGACCACCACTAGTGGCTTGAGGCTTACTCGAAATGAGGAGTTAAACGAAATGTAGTGACAAGTTGTTGCACTGAACACAATCGTAACACAAAAGGATGCACAATTGAATGATATTTAAGCGAAGATGACCACCTTCATAAGAAAAATAGAGAAAAATGAGACTATGTTGCAATGTGTTTTTGACAAGATGGTTGTAAAGCAACATGTTGAGAGACGATGGCCTTGCTGATGGCATGGCATAGAGGTGGGATTGATGAGGAGGAGGAGTACAATACTAAGAACACCTATATAATTGATCCATATTTTTGTTATATTTTTTATTTTTTAATGTTGCAAATAATTAGTAAATTTAAATTATAGCAAACAAAAATTATTTAACACTATCCATTACAATTTTAATATTTTTTTATTTTCTTTACTGTTTTCTTGCAACAATTACTGTGAGAATTTACAAAATAATCATGAGAAAAAAATTACTTATTTTTTAATAATAAATAAACATTTAAAAAAATACTTCCACAACATAATAAGCCATAAGAAAATTTAAATGTTTTCCTACTATGTATATTATGGGAACTTGTTTCTTTTACAAAAATAAAATACTAATAAGGCTATTTTGCCCTTGTATATTTTTCCCACAACCATAACACCATGAAAAATTTCATGGAACTCTTATTTAGCATAGAATTTCATATAAGGAGAGGTTTCAATACATCAGATGTATGGTGCACCAATCTACTTCAAAGACTTCAAATTTTTTGAATTATGCAAGTATTGTGCAGGTTGAATGAAATCTAATAATTTTTAGGCAGTAGTGTATCATATATCTAGGTACATCTTAATCTTTTCCTTTCATATATTTCCCTTAATAATTGCTGCATGAAATTCTAGCAGTGACTATGCAATGCCTACACAATTTGAATAAAATTGGTCTCTCGTACTCTTTAATAAATAATTATATTTTTATTACAGTTTAAATTCAATTCATCATTGTAGACATTTTATATATTCCGATGAATCAGAAGATGATGCATAATTAAAATTTTTATTAATATGAAAAGAATTTTAATAATTTTTTAATAACACAGTAATATATGGATAGATGGTTGGTTATATATAACTTATTTACACTAGACTAAATTTACATTCTTATTTAATAAAAAATGAATTATTCTGCCAATAAATAAAGATAAACCAATATAAAAAAATCATTATGATTGAGTTAATGGCAAAAAATTAGAATAGTTTGTAAAAATATCATAAGTTCGTGCTAAAATTGTATTAAATAAATAAAAAAAAGGCCACCGATGGACATGGACTATCCGATAATTTTAATCTAACTTCTCATTTGACATGGATAGATTAAGGTTGGAAATTACCATTGTGGTGTAATATATATATATATATATATATTAAATCTTCAGAAGGATCCGATTAATGTTGGAACACAAAAATTAATCCAACTATGCCAGTGAAAGGTATGAAACTTAAAAATTGTAAAACTAACAAAATCAACACTGTCTAGGACAGACCCTTGATGATTTATGGTTTAGGGAAGATTTACTATAATATTTGCACAAACACATGCACACGATTTAATAATAAGAAAAATGTTATTTGTACTTTTTTCTTAAAGAGTGAACATTTACTATTTTTTAATAGAGAATAAAATTTATAAAATTATAAATCTTATAATTTATGATTGAGAGAATAAATATGGAATGAATACAGAAGAATATCAGTATCAGATGACAAATCGTTTTCTTTGTATTTATAGTTTGGCAGTTATCTGAAGTGATAATCACCTTCTCCAACAAAAGGGATAAATAACCAATAAGGACATAGGCTTTGAGCCTTATAATGATTACATTCAACCTTTTTTTTTTTTTTAAATAAGGGAAGTATCAAAATCACCCGACTCATACGTAAAATGTTAAGAATAAATTCTATATATAAAAAATAATAAAATTTTGCAAGGATTACTGTGTGCTACTTGATCTTAAAGTGACAAATAAATGAATTTGAATTGAATTATTAATGAATGAATGACTATTTTTAGACTTATTTAATGGCAAATGATGAAATTGAATTAGATCATCAATAAATAAATTACAATTAATTTAATTTATTAATTTAAATTATCTATCTATTCATTAAATTATTATTATAAATATCATTATTTTCATTATTTTTTACCATATTATTTTATTTGTTTCTTCCATTTTAAAAAAAAGTTGATATTAGAATTTTTAGATTATATTTCCACTTCTCTTTTAAGATTTTAACTTTTCTTTACCTCAATGGCATAATATAGTTATTTTATGGTAATATATTCCTTGATTTAAAATTTTTTAATTTAAGTGGCATTTGATATTTAATGAAAGCTTTATATTTTATATTAACATACGTTAGATGAAACTCATTTAATTTAATGTATGATCCAAATTTAATATTGCAATAAAATCCAAACATTTGAAGCAGTAAATTGTGTAGACGTTCAATAGCAACACCATTTGAGATTATTTTCCCCATTAAGTTCTCCTAAGAATTAATTCCTATATTTTAATTTCCTTCTTGGCTCTCAAGGAAAGTTTAAGAAAGAAATTATCATCTCTCTTTATTTATTTTTTTATCCTAATTAGTTATACCTTTATCTTCATTTGTAAAAAAAAAAAAAAAAACCTGTTTGTATAAAAACACTTGAGGGCTTGCTAGAATATATAATTGATCATTAATATTTGAATTATAAAATATCAGAATTGAATATTTACATAAACCAATATCAATAGAATTTTAAAAATTCATCAGTTATAAATAAATTTAAATTTGATTTACTATTAATATAAATAATTTTTTATACTATTATTCATTCATATATTGCATATTAATATAAATTGTTAAAATTTCTTTACTTCTATTAAATATTTTTAATTATTATTATTTTTTAATGATGTATCATAGTGTAAAATATTTTAAATTAACAATGAATTAAATTTAAATTTATTATAATGATCTAACTTAGAAATATCAAAATACTAATATATCCCTTTTTTTATCTTACAAAAGATGCTAAGTTTACTTTTTCCTTTACCTATTAAAATGTTAAATATAAATATAAATTAATAAATAATTATTTAAATAATCATAACCCTGATTTGATTATGTGAATAATGATATAATTTATATTTATGTAAAAATTAAAATATATAGATTAAAATAACAATATATATATATATGAAACATTATTCTTAAATTCACTTAATCAACGCCTCTCCATAAATTATGCCCAACTTTACCAACTAAAATTAGTACATAAACTTATATTCTATTTATTGACACGATGCTTGCTAAGTTACCTCTAAGAGTTTGATACCTGGAGTGATGTAGTAAAATACAGGCCTATCGGATGAGATTATGAAAAATCTTGATAATATCATTTAATGACTTGTATTTTGTCACACTATCTTAGGTACTAAACTCCAAAGGATAACTTAGAATTCTCCTATTTAATGTTGTGGTAACAATTGTTACCATTTTGATAAAATTAATAATTTTATCATTAAATTATGAGTTATTAATAATTATTTTTCAATTATATAAAATTATAATTATATTTATAAATAAAAATAGTACATATAAATTTGTCCTTTAATTGTATTATTCAAAGATCAAAATTATTTATATGGGAGATAAAATTATACCTCGGAATTATTATTTTTGGATTAAAATTATAACTTTATTTAATTTCAAAATTATTTTATCAATGTCCTACAATTTTAAAGTTGAAATTATTAATTTTTTCAACCATTTTTTTAACCTTTTTATTCAGTATTCTAAATTTAAGATTTTAACAATTTTTTTGCTTAAGTAATTTATCACTTTCCCATAAAAAATAAAATGTATTAAATATAAATTTGATCATTCTATAATATAAATTATATGATTTTAGTTATTTTAATTTAAAATAATTTATTTTCATCTCTAAATATATAATTAATGCAATTTTGAACTTCTTATTTATTTATGTCAAAGGAATTGTTTGGTTTGCACAGGAAATAATTTCCTATAGAAAATTAAACTTCCAAAAAAATAATTTTTTATATGAATTTTTTTGAAAAATACTCAAAATTGTTTGATTGATATATATAAAATAACATTTCTTAGGAAATAGCTTCTTATATTTTATTTAGTTTAACTTTAAATATTTTATGAAGCATTAATAAAATAATTATTATATCCTTACTATTATTATAATATAAATTAATAAATTTTAATTATTATTAATTAAATTTAATAAGAATAATTTTATTATTGTATCCGTAAATAACACAGGAAATAAAACTTACTTAAGAGGAGGTAGTTAAGTTATTTCCTATGTTTTGTAGGAAGTAGAATTTCTTATAAAGTTCTATTTCTTTCAATTTTGTTAGCTAATGGCCAATCAAATAATCTAATTCTTTTCTATTTTTTGATAAATAAAACATCTCTTATTATTAAAACGAATCAAATAACCTCAATTCTATCAACTTCTATCAATTTTTATTTCATTTGTAAGTGCTTATTATATTTTTTTTGGACAAATCACATTTTTTTAATTTGAAAGACTATAAACTCTTAAAATAATTTAAACTTCTGTATGTTATCCCTTAATTTTGTTTAAAATTTTTAGGAAAAATTACACTTTATTCATTTATAATTTTGTTTAATTTATTTTACACTTTCAAACATTACAATTTGTCCGCCTATATTTTTTTTATATTAATACTTTATCCACCTAAGCTTTTTCCATCCAATTTTTAATACAATATTTCATAGTAAGTGAGTCAGGTGAATTTGAAAGAAATTATAAGAGAGTCAATTATAATTTTTTTATATTTATATAAATTGATGTTCAAAATCCTTAATTGGAACTAAAAAAATATTATCATTGACTTTATCTCTTTGATTTAAATCTATAAATTATATATTATTGTTATATTCTTTATAAAATTACTAGTAATAAAATATATAAATTTTGTTATTTAAAAACATAAAAAACTTTAGTTATGTTTTTTATCCGTACCATGGGTTGGACTAGACTTTTTTTTCTTGCCTAAGATGTGTTATTAAAATAAAGAGATAAAACTAATATATTTTAATTCTTATTGAGAATTTTTAATATTAATTCACATAAATATAAAAAAATATTTTAGTTATATGTAATTTTGCCCAATTTCACTTAACTTACATATTGTGGAGTTTTTCATTAAAAATTATATAAAAAAATTATGTAGATAAAGTATTAGTAGTAGAAATCATAAATAAGTAAATTTTAATACTTAAAAATATAAGTGACTTAAGTGAAATTGATACAATCACGAATAAATAAAATGTAATTTTTTTTCAAATTTTTAATATCCAAAAATAATTTTCCTTTACTCTTATATATAAACCATTTTAAATTAATATGAATGAAGCATGTAATAGAAATAGTCTTATAAGGTCAAAATGTTTATGAATATAAAAAAATAAAATTATAATTGCACTAATTATATATTTAAAATATTAAAATAGATTCTCTTATATTAGAAGAACCAAAATTATATAATTTTTTTAATAGGATAAAAAATACATTTAAGCCAAACAAAATTTATAGGAAAAATATGTTGTTGAGAAAGAGAATAAAGGAAGAGTAACAGGGGACCATTTACCCCCCCGCCCCCCAAAAAATCAACCGAGCTTTCAAATTTATACACGAAAAGAGCGAAGCATAGAAGACACATCCCCACCATAATTTTTTAAAAATTCATATCCATCATATAAAGTTGCTGCAATCCATCCATTGTTACTTTATTGCCTTTTAATTAATTTTCTTTTTTTTTTCTGGGTTAAGATTGCCTTTTAATTTTTCAATTCTTTGCTTATTTCATTTTATTTTATGTCATATGGTCCGTTCTTCACTCACCCCAAATTAAAAATGTAATATATCCTTCTGTTCCCCTTACTAAACATGAACAAAATTACAAACTATAAAAAAATCGCCGCAGCCAATTAATCGCCCGCCTTGGGAATGTTCCTCGATCATCGCAATCGCCCTTCCTCCACCCTCCATTCTCTATATAAAGCCCTTTCTCACTCCCTCCCTCTTCATCTTCACTCACTTTCTCTTCAACACAAACAGTAATACTCTCTGTCCTTCTTGTTTCTCTCTCTTCAAGCTACAGGCCTTTCTACTTTTTCTCATAAAACTTTCTAAAAATGGCAGCATTGTCTGCATCTCCTGTGATCGATATTGAAGCTAATTTTGAAGTTGACAAGCTCACTTATGAAATCTTCTCTATTCTTGAAAACAAGTTCCTGTTTGGCTACAATGACGAACCCAATAAGCAGAAGAGTAATTCTTGTTCTAATTTCACCCAATTTTCTCCGGAAGATATGATGAAATCAAGCAACGGAAAAGTTAGAATCCTTTGCATTGACGGTAGCGGCGCCACCGACGGCATTCTCGCCGCAAAATCACTTGCTCACTTGGAATCGTGCCTCCGCCTTAAATCGGGAAACCCCAACGCCCGCATCGCAGCCTATTTCGACGTCGTCGCCGGCTCTGGCATTGGTGGAATTCTGGCTGCTTTGTTGTTCACTCGTGGAAAGGATGGGTTTCCGATGTTCTCCGCCGAAGAAGCTCTGAAGTTTCTTACCGAGAACCGTGAGAAGATCTTCCGATCATCGCCATCAAGAATTTTCCGGCGAGTTATCCGGTGGCCGGAGAGGGTTGAGAAGCTGTTTCAGAAGACGTTCGATGAGTGCACGTTGAAGGACACGTTGAAGCCGGTTTTGATTCCGTGCTATGACCATATCACACGCGCACCGTTCCTGTTTTCCCGCGCCGATGCTCTGGAAATGGACGGCTATGATTTTAAGATGCGTGACGTGTGTCGTGCCACGTCATCCGAGCCGGTCTCAGTGGGTCCCATGAAGATGAAGTCGATCGACGGCAGAACGAAGATCTTGGCCGTTGACGGTGGAATAGCGATGAATAATCCAACGGCTGCAGCTATCACACACGTGTTGAATAATAAGCACGAGTTTCCCTTCTGTAACGGCGTTTCGGATCTGTTGGTGCTGTCGCTAGGTAACGGAGAATCTGAGTTCGACGCCGTTAAACCGAACTTATCACCGTCGGGATTTGTGAAGATTGCCGGAGATGGAGCTTCGGATATGGTAAGAATTCTACATCCAAATTAAGGAAAACTAAATTACTAAAATTTGTAAAATCTTTTTATTTGGTAAATAAAATTCGTAGAATCTTTATTTATCCGTTGGTTCGGGGCTTCTAGCAATTTACTAATATGTGTAAGATGAGAGAACTTTCTACAAAATAATAATAGAATCCTTTTTTAATCCGCAAAGCAAGTGGTAGTTTTTCCGGATACTCAATTCTTGATAAGGTTGAATGATTATATTATTAAATTTTTTTAAATTTTAAGATAAAAAATCAAATAAAAATATAGATATTAATAAAATAATAAGTATTTAATAATAAAAACCTTTCATCTAATGGATGGAGCTGTAGAGTTATCCATCGAATACTTTACTTTTTTTTATTGAGTTTAAATTTGGTATTTGGAAGATGTAAAACAGACAATAAAAAAATTGAAAATATTATATCTGTTGAAAATAAAAATTTTAAAAATTTTAAATATATTAAATTAAATTTTATAATTTTTTGATATTGCTTTTAATTAATTAATTAATCTTTTTTAACTTATATTTGAAATCTAATTTTAAATTTTATTTTTAATATATATTAAAAAATTAAAAAATAACTGACCATTTTTATCAACAATTAAAAAATAATATTTTTTAACAACGTAGTAACTTATAATTAAACGACAATATAGAACCAATTATGAGTTCAACTTTTTAAAAAATATAAATTATTTAGAGAAAAATATCAAAGAAAAGGGTAAAAACAGTTCAGAGTGTTGATCGAAACAATTTCAGGAGGGGGGGGGATACTGATTGGTAGTGGCCGTAGGGAGAAGGTACCAAAATGGTTGTTGGAATAAATACATTGTCAATGAATGAGCCACCTAACTCTATTAATATACCATTTATTTTTCATTTTTATATTTTTCATAATGTTTTGGCAGTTTGATTATGATAATAAACTGATATAATTTTGTTTCCAATAATTTTTAGGTTGATCAAGCTGTATCAATGGCCTTTGGGGACTACAGGATAAATAATTATGTTCGCATTCAATCAAGTGGGATGATGGCGAAGGGAAAGTGCAGTGAAACGACGTCGGATCTTTTGGCAATTTCAGAGAAAATGCTAGCCCAGGAGAATGTGGAGTCAGTGTTGTTTCGAGGGAAGAGGATAGTAGACAACACTAATCTGGAAAAGTTGGAGTTATTTGGGGGAGAGTTAATTAAAGAGCATGAAAGAAGAAAAACCAGCATTTTGCCAACTGTGGTTTTGAAGAATTCTACTCCATCGCCAAGAACCTCATCTGCCACTACTCTATCAACATTATCATCAAGCTGTTAGAAGTAAATATTTTGAAGGAAAAAAAATTCAAAATGGGTGTGAGGGAAATATTTTCATTCTTATGCCAAGACTGAAATTTCAATACCATCTTTTCTATATTTTGACAAGTAAGATATTTTAATATCATGATTGAATAACTATTAAAATCTGAAAAAGTCATTTTCTTACTTGTCAAAATTTAAGAAATAATAGTATTGAAGTTTTCAATATTACATAAGATTGGAAATATTTTCGTAACAAGAAATTGTAGGTTTTTATAAGGAAGAGATTTTGGGTCCGACTTAAATACAAGGAAGATTTTGCAATTAGCAAGCTATTATTTTAAGAGAATAGTGTTTTTAGTGAGTTAAGTAAGCATCGTGGCATGGATTAACTGCCGCTTGATACCAATTTAAGGGGAAATGGGTATAAGCTGGGCAGAGCTAAATCCTTAATTTAGTCTTCTACTTTTTTCAGTGTATATTACATGTATTTAATTATAGTGATATGTGTATATGGCTACTGTTAAAGTATGAGTTTGGTCAAGTGTGAATTTTACTTGTGAAAGTCAGAATGTAATGCTGGGGGTTAGAGTTTTAGACTGAAATGAAATTGAGAAATATGAAAATGCTTGTTTTTTCTACATGTGTCTTTGGCATTTTTTTTTTTTAATTTTAATGATAGGAATGGTAATTCTAGTGAGGTTCTAATTTTGAATTCTAGATATAACAAGGAATAAAATCTTCTGAAATAATATTATGTATTACTACACCATGAAAGTACTAATTATCTTTAACTATTTATTTATTTATTGTATTTTGATTTAATTTAATTTATATGGATATTGCTAGCTATCATTTGATTTCTTAGCATTCAATTGACAATAAAAGAATTGCTTGCTTTCAAAGTCAGAAATCGAATGAAAATGGGATCAAACTTCAAAGACACTCTTTTAATCTATTAGACTAGTTGTAACATGTGCATCCAAAATTCTTCATTAGAGGTTGTTTATATAGGCACTTTTACTCATATTTCAACACAAATTCATAAATTAAAGATATTAAATAAGTTAGGTTGTAATATATGCATCTAAGATTAGGTTGTAATTTGTGCATCTAAAATTCTTAATTAGAGATTGTTTATATAGACACTTCTACTTATATTTCAACACTTGTTTCAACACAAATTCATAAATTAAAGAGATTAAATAAGTTATTTATTCAATAATCTCATAAATCATTCACCCTATGTTTGAATAGAGGGAAAAATGAAAAAGATTAGAAAACTGTAAAATTTAAAATTTTCACTTGTTTTAATGGAATAAAAGAAAAAAGGAAAAATTAAAAAGAATTTAATTTGTGCTTAAATTTATTCTTATATATCAAAATTTTAAAATTTTCTCCTATTCGTGCTTTCTTTTTCAATCAAATCTTAAATTTTTTTTTTCCCTTCCATTTTCCACTCATCCAAAAGTATAGGGTAAGTAAAGTTTAATAAGGCCAAAGGCCTCATAACGAGTTTTGCTTCTTAATTTTTACATATTTTGTTGTGTTTTTTTTCATTCAAGAAAACACAATTATATTTTATAGAGTCATATCCTCTCTTATGGAGTTTAGATAAGAAAGATTGTCTATTATATTTTCATAGAATAAAGCTGATTCATATTTAAAATAACTTGCCTTGGATGCATGTCTTAATTATGTTAAAGTTATATTACTTTTTATATGATCATAGTTATTGAAAAAGACTGTGGGGTCTATGAGCCCATTTGTTTGTGGGGTTCTCTGGGCTTTAGTTTTTAAAATAGATATTTATCTAGATATGAGTCAAATTTGGCTCGATCTAAATAAAACTCTAAGATGACATATGGTTTGTAAAATATTTTTAAAATTTTTGAAAACATTTTATTGGAACTATATTATTATATTTAGTTCAAAATTTTAAAAATTTTATTAAGAAATATAATATTATCAGAAATATTTTAAAATCTAACATTCCTCCTAAATATTTTTATGAAAGAAGGGGGACATCTTAGATTCCTATCTTATGAAAGTATTAATACTAAAATAAAAGGATAATTTTGCCCCCATTTTTTTCTATATCCAAATTTATTCTAAAAAAATTTTATTTTTATTTTCACTTTTAACTTATATTTCTCATATTTATTTTTTTAAGATAACAAGTATAATTACACTAAATATGTAAAAAAACTAATTTCTAAAATTCAACCTTAATTTATTTTAAAAATTTTTCATTTTCATTTTCATTTTTCACTTTCAACTTATACTTTTCATTGTCAATTTTTTTCATGATAACAAAGATAATTATACTAAATAAAAAATAACTAAGTAATTTCTAAATTTCAATCTTATTAATTTATATACAATCTCATGACATATTTAAAAAAAAGATTCATAAAGTAATTTTAATATTTTAAATTTTGATTTGTATGATTACATTGATTAATATTGCACATTCATATGTAATATATATTTTTTAAATTTATCTTGTTTACATAAAAATTGCAATTAAAATTTATAATTTTTTTATAATTTTTAATGTTTTACAAAGTAAAAAAAAGTTTAAATGTGTGAGTCTTTCAAAATTAATATTTTGATATCAAAGATGACTTATTTTTAATTTACTTATATAATTAATTAGATGAAAAATTCAAATTCAAATTCTTAAAAATTTTCATATTATATATATAAAATTATTTATTATGTTTTAATCAAATTATTAATTTATTAAGTTTTCAAAAGTCTTTATTCACATCTTTTTAATTAAATCTATAATTTATTACAATTCATAATAAAAAAATTAATAAGATTATTTTTTAAAAAAGTAATAAGACTCTTAAAAATACAAAGTTTAAATTAAACATGAGGGTATAATATATCTAAAAATTTGAAAAAATATTCTCAGAAATATATATATTAAACTAAATATAAGAATATTATATTGTAAATAATTACATGTTTAGGAATTACATTCCTAAGAATGTACACTTTTTCGGAAATATAATATTTCATAAATTAAACGCCCCCTAAATCCTAATTTGTATAATTCACGGTTTACATATGTTAATTTGTAGATGAATTGAGTTGGTTTGCATAATTTTTTTAAAATTCTTATTTTTTAATTTTTATATAAGTTAAAATTTTCAATTTTGCATTCTTTTATCTCACATTTAGTTGTGTAGAATTATATTATAAATTATTTCTAGATGATATTATTATTTTGTAAATATTTTATTACTTATATTATATATGTACAATATTTTTTAAGATTATATATAAATTTTAAATGTATTGTGACTTATTTATAGATGAGTATATAATGTGTTAAAATAATTTTAATTTTTTCATTCTTAAAAAATTCAAAATAATTTAAATTTAAAAAAAAACTCGCAAACTATACCTATAGAGTTGTTAGGACCTCTTGGCTGTCCATTGATTAGTAATGTCCAAATTTTAGAACCAATTTCTGATTGGCATGTGGACAGCGGTTGAAAATTTTGATCACCCATGCAAAATTGAAGTAATTTTTTTAAATCACTTAAAACTGATATTTTCAATTGTATAGGAGTTTAGATGGGTAAAAGCAGGCTAGGCCCAAACTATTTTTTTAAATTTCATTTTGATTGAAATCTAATTTAATTTTTTTAACGAAGGAATATAAACATTAAAAGCCCAAATTTCTCTTACAATTTTTTAGGCTTATACCCACTTGTTTTTACATAATTAAGAAAAAAAAAGTAGAGCTAATGACAATATTTGAGCCTATGTTCCCCTGTTTGTACAATCAATAAGATTTAAAGCATATAATGTTGTACTAAAACTAATAGATCTAATGATAATATTTGCACAATAATACCCATCTATAACTAGCCTCCTAAGTATCCTTCAAGCAAAATAGGGTTGACATTCTTATTGTTAGGCATAATTTAAAAAACAACATAACCATCAACGTCCATTGGGAATAGATATGAGTTTCCACTAGCAACTTCAATAATTGCAGAAATATTAACATTACACTTAGAAACAATTGCATACTTGAAAACAAACACATAGGAATTATATCCCAATCAGAAACATAGAAATAATTACAGAAACAAAAAGATTTTAAAGCAAACTAGAGTACAATAAAATTTATAAGGTTATAAGACAAAATAAATTATCTAAAGTGACCTAAAAAAAAAAACCTTCAACTGTAGCACTACTAAAATTTCTAGGACTAGTAGTAACATCTGGAAACAAAAAACAAGTACCTTGCATTATTATAGAACATAATACAATTAATTCATATCAAATTTAAGTAAAAAAATTGATAAAAAGAGTCATTGCCACCCCTAACTCCTAATGAAACAACAACACCACTAGATGCAACAACAAGCCCTCCACCTCTAACAAGTTTTCCAAATAGAACAACAATATTGACATAAATAATTAACTACAAAATAATATTAGATAAAAAATACTTTAAAAATATAACAAATATAGGGCAATAGAAATTTGCCTTGCTTAAGTTCTTCGAACAATTCATTGAAATTGAATTTGTTTAGTCTCAACCAATGTTAGGTATAAATTAATTTTTTTGGCACCTTAGGAGATAAAGAGCCTCTAAAAGGGTCCAATACACATCCTTTGATAGAAAAGGCAAATTTTGACACTAATAAGAACATTGGTACATCCAAAATATCCTTTGTAATCTGAGTTGACACATTGAACCTTGAGGTATTTAGCTTCCACTAAGCCAAAATGTCAAAGTTTTCATCCTCATCAACACAAATCCTTATTTAAATATCTCTCCATCTTACTTCAATGGTATTTTTCTCCTTTAAATAACTCCTGAAGGCAATATTTTAAGCCTTTTGAGCTTAGTTAGAAGTAAGGATTTAAATTGTGGTTGTGATTATGGATATGATTGCATTGCATTGCATTTTTTGCAATTGTGGTTAATGTGTTCTTCAACATGTTGACTACGACTATCGTAGATGTGAATTTTTATAAATTTTGCACTTTTCATTTAAAAAATGTCTATATTATTATATTAAACTTGATTTGTTAATATTATACTTTTTAAATGAATAAATTAGAATTAATAGTTATATTTTATAGGTAAGAAATTTTAAATTTAACAAAATTTATTTAGAATGGTAAAATAAAATAATATACAATGTAAAATATTACATAAAACATATATATACACATAAATATCTCAACAATATATGTTTTTAAAAAGAAAAATAAATAAGATTGATAAATAATTTAAGAAATAATAGGACATATAACCAATTGATAAACAAAATGATTTATAACTAATAAAATGAAAATGATTATATAAAATATCAGTACTATTATTATGACATTTATCCTTTCACTTTTAAATCTTTTATCAATTTGATGTTTATCTTTTCATTTTTAAATATTTTATCAATTTTTTAAATATAAAAAAGTTATAATTAATTAATGTATAGGAATAAGATCAGATAACATTATTTTAGATTAAAGTTATCAAAATCATTATCATATCTTGAATTATAACCAAAAAATTAAATAAAAAATTAATTAAAAAATATTTTAATTTTTTTTCTAATATATCTTCCTCTTTATTGGCTTTCTCTGTGCCTCTTTGTTCACTTTATCTTTGCCTCTCCTTTATTATATAAAACTTCATTTCATTTTTGATTCCTTGAAGAACTATATCTCCATCCTTCTCACCCTTTCATCACTATCTAAAACTTCCCTAAACAATGGATTTGTTTTCGCTTTCATTATACTTTAGGCTTGAAGGATTTAATTTAATTTTTATTTTTTCAGAAATGAAGGAGGACGATTTATCTATTTTCTTGCTCTAAAGTGATGGATTGAAGGTAAGAAGTTCTAAAGAGATGGATTGAAGATGAAAATCCATGATTTTCATGTTAGAGTGTTGAATTGAGTTTAGATCTAATTAAGATATGGATTTACCTTTGATTTCAAGAATTTTGCATCTAATTTTCATTTGGAGTTTTCATCCTTCACTATTCACTCTCTAGCCTTTGTTTTGTCTTATAAATGTAAGTTGAAAATGCTCTTCTGAATCTTATTTCATTTTTTCTATACCTATTAAGTTGTAAAGAATAGGTTCTGCTACAATTTCTGATTTTTCCACAAAGATTATTTGTTTTGTACTTCCTCTAGTGTACAATTTGAATTGGGATTTTTTTCTTTTAAACTTCCTCATCTTCTTCTTATGTGCTACCTAAATTAAGACATTTAGATTGCATTGAAATGCAATTGATGTAGTTTATTTTCGCTGCATTAGATTGCAATAACATTTTCTTGTGTGCTTCAAAGATGATTTTTAATCACACTGCAAAATCAATGGAATATGGTAACAGTTCTCTTTGTAACCATAATTTCACGGCTGCATTTTATATTACAGACTAGTTTTTAAATCCCTGGTTAGAAGTAATGCAATGATCTTTATGGCTAACTATCCCTTTTTGAGGTAAACTTATGGCTTAACTAGAAGAAGAAATAGGCTATCCTTGCTTGCATGAATACCACTCATAAAGTTTAACTAATTGGTTATTTAGTTTTTTAACCATAGTTGCAGTCATGGACTTAGCATAAACTTCCCTAAATGGCTAAGTAATGTAAGCAAGCTTGTATCTTGAGTTAAGCACATTTGTTACAAAGATAACAAGATTTATATTTTCTAGTTTTTTTTAATATTTATCAAATTTCTTCTTCATATCTAATCCTTTAACATACAAGATAAAATCAATATTATCATCAACACTCTATTTACTTGTCTCACTTTACAATAAAGCAATTTGATTAAAAGCTTCACTTGAAATAACAATCAAAGAGTTCGAATAAGCCAATATAGTATCATAAAATTTTTCCTAAAACTTAATAAAAACTTTAGCATTATTTCAATCTTCATTGCTAGGAAAACTTGCCTTTTTCTTTCATCACCAAAGTACATTAAGAAATTTGTATCATGTTTTTCATGCCTTTCAATGGCTATTTGAAAATTTTTAGCAACCTTTAGAATTATGAAAGTTAAGTTCCACTTAGTAGGAACATTAAGTGAGACAAGCCTTTGTTATGCAATGTGCTTTTGCTTAATTGCTTTTTTAAACTTTACAAGCTTTGAAAGAGAAGACATCACATACCTCACACCATTCCTTATAACCGAAATAGAGGTATATAAATCTTTCAATCTTTCATTAACTATCAAATTGAGTATATGCATATAACACCTCATATA
Organism: Sindora glabra; assembly: GCA_020226215.1. NCBI lineage: Eukaryota > Viridiplantae > Streptophyta > Magnoliopsida > Fabales > Fabaceae > Sindora > Sindora glabra. The sequence continues at coordinate 99,645,167 of CM035227.1, read as the reverse complement.
CATTAACTCCCTATCCATTATAAGACCTTTTTGATTCTTCACATTCTTCTTTAAATATGCAATTACCCAATCATTAGAGCTTTCATTATTGACTGTAATTGTAAAAACCCTTTTCAACCTTCACTTATTTAAGCATGAATTAATATATTTTCCTATGGTCCCACCTTTATGATTTGGCATTTGATAGAAATCTAAAATTCTTTTTTGTAATTTCTATTCTTCATCTATGAACTGAGCAGTCAAGATCATATAATTTAAATTCTAAATTTAAGTCCAATAGTTAATAGTCAAATACACTTTAACACAATCAAATTTCAATAAAGTCTTAAATCTTTTTTTCCTTCATGAACAACTTGAAATAATCCCTAGCAATGGTTTATCTAGATGGTATACTAAATTTAGACTACAACTTTTTGCACATTAACTTGAAATCATACCTTTGAACTACCCTAAATAGCTGTTTATCATAAATTATGAAAACAACTAGGACTTTTCTACACTCTTCTGCATTATAAGTTTGTGGAGCAAAACTAACTAAGGTACCACATTTTTCTATTAGTTTTGCCTCAAAATTTAAGAGCTTCTGTGGAAGGTTAAATTTAATATGCAAAAGCACTTAGTTATGTGTGCAAGCATATTAGAGGTACTATATTTTTTAGAGTTACAAAGGTACCTTATACCAAAGTGTATGCATGTTGTAGTAGGCTCACTTATTTTTTCATTAGGTACCCTTACAAAGTATAACCATGCTTTTGGCTTATTCTTTTTATTTTTGTTAAGAACCTTGTTTGCTAATAACTTTCTTCTCTTAGTTAAGCTCTTTTTTTTTCTTTGTAGCAATACATTTTGAAACACTAACTCTAGCAATTGTACCATTACTTCCAAGTGTTTCTTCACCTTTTCTAAATTTTAGACCATTGCTCCTAATAATTTTTTTTCTTTTTTTAACATTTCTCAAATCATGAATTTTTTCAATATCCATGAAGTAAGCCTAATTATAAACTTACAAAAAAAGAAACATATAATCAGTTATGAGTCATGACTAATCATTCTATCTTAAATATAAAATAAACCATAACAAATATTATATATATAAGGGGTGGAATGAAAAAGAAGATCACTATATGTTATTTGTTAAGGAAATAAATCATTATAAATGAAAAACAAGGGGAAAACACTAGGTATGTTAAACAATGGTTAATGTTATGTGAAGATCAACATTATTGCTATACAATACTATGTAGTAATAGGACTATGTCTAATTATACTCCGTAGTTTCATATTATACATGATAGTAGATGGCATAGTGACCCTTTGTATCCATTAAAGATAAACTACTATTCTAATCAAAAGTTAACTTCATTACCTATTAATAAAAAAATAAAATGAATAATACATCTTATCATAAAGTAAATTATCATAACATTAACATTAAACACAAGTGATTCATATTTTAAGAAGCCAATTGATTATGTATATAAAAAGTCTTTAAGATTTGGAAAAGAAAGTTAGCATTTTTTGTCAAATGTTTGAGAATTCTATAATAAATTATTAAATTAAGCCTAAAGTGCCCTTATATAAGAAGCTCACATAGAGAGGATTAGAGGGTTTCCTTGTGTTGTCATTCCAATGACTGCTATTATCTTATTACATTGTAATATTATAGCATATCATAGCTTTATGGCCATATCATAAAGCCATGGTATTACTTTCAACTTGAAAACTAGTTAAATTTTTTCTTTCATTAAAAATAATAGAATTTAATAATTATTAATAATTTCTAATCTAGTGGCTATTATCCAAATAGCCAAGGCATGAGAAGTTAAGCTAGGAGATCAACAAACTAGTATTCTAATAATGTATTTATTAAAAAGCCTTGAATTTCAAACCATAAATTATGGAGTTTGCAAAAATTTTTATTTTATTTGCCTTTTCCTACTAACTAAGCAAATTATTTACAAAATAAAATTAAGCTAAGCAATTTCTCAAATGGGATATACTATTACAATAATGGCTAATATATCAAAGCCCTTGCTTTGCTTACAAATTTATTTACAACAATAAAATTCTGAAACAATACTTGACAAACTTATAAACTAAGAAGTTTAATTTCGATATTTTAAATCAATTATAGTGGGAAGTAGATTAGAATACAAAAAGAAGTGTAAAAGTTCATGAAACTTTAGGCTTTATATGGTAAAGTAATTAATTCTATTAAAAATACATATCTTCGAAAAAAAAATTACAATTAGAATAAGAACCCTAAATTGTAATCAAAATAGAAGTCTTAACACATACTCATATAATGAATCACTTAGTAGATGTTAAGAAAAATGAAAAAAATATAAGTAAAATAAATGTACAAGTGAGAAGAAATTGCATACTATAATTTAGTTTGCCTCCACGAAACTGCTAGTGTTAACCATAGGCATAACCCCTAAGTTCAAAAATGTATCCTTAAAATAATAATGCTTTTGCTGATTAAGGAAGAGTGGAGATGAAAAAGAGAAGTCCTGAGGATGTATATTATTGATAAGAAAAATGGTTTTTAAATACTAGGAGGAAGGGAGATAAAGAATAGCCTATAAAGGATAGCTAGTGCAATTTGTTGTGGTGAGTTCCTTTTAAGTAGACCTATAGTTTCTTTATATTTATTATTTTGTATAAAAAAATGAGGTGTTAGGGCTAATTTGTAATTAGCTTGATTTCAAGCTTAGAAAGTTAAAATAGTTTTCATATTAGAAAGCTTTTCATGACTTTTTGTGAAAACCAAATTAGAGAAGGATTGTTAAAGCCTTGAATAGCGTGAAGGGCCTTAGTGTAAAGTATGTATGAATAAGAAAACAAGTGCTTAAGGTTTCGTGCACCTTGTTGAATTAAAAGGCTATGTGCAGAAGCTTTTCGACATTAAGGCGAAGGAAGAGTTTTTTATGCATTTTTGCCAAATTATGCTAAAAGATTCATCATTATATTTATTCAAATTTACATTAACTTTGGATTTGTTATTACTAGTAATTTAGGCAGTATTGTGCATATTTTTCTATTGATTTTCTTCTTCTTTGTTAGTTAATTTTTACAATAATTTATGTTATTTATTGTATTAATTTTTATTAAGAATTTCACTTGTTTTGGTAAAGAGTTTTATATTGGTTATTTCCTAAAATTTCTAGGTGGACATTGTTATTGTATCCATTATTTTATTAGTAACTTTTTATTATTAGATTAAGTCTTATAGTTTTTACTCTCATATTGAGAGATTTTTCATGTTAAAATTTATTGGTCCCCTAATTTATCTCATTTGCAATATTTCTAGTGATATATTTTATTATACACATAGGAAAAGATTATTTGAGTGAATAATTTAATTTTTGTGATGTATTACTTTAGTAATTTTTTCCTAATAGTGGTATAAGAATGCAAGCTCTAGTAAATTCTACTTGTATAAATATGGAGGCTAATACAAATAGAATGATATCTTTAAATATTAAAGAAGATGAAAATAAGAAAGATTGGACTAATATAATTATTGATCAATTTCTTTTAGTTCATGAATATAATGTTGTCAACCTTGCAAAGAATATAACTAGTTAGATAATTAATAGTGATGCTTCCACCCATATTACATGTAAAAGGGACATTTCTTCATCTTACACTCTTAGTGACTTTAGAGATGTGAGATTGGTTAATATGGGTGTAGTAAAGTATGTTAGTATTGGAGATGTAATTTTGAAAAAATCTAATGGAACTAAATTAATTCTCAAGCAATTAAAATATGTTCTAGACATTCAGTTGAACCTATTCTCTATAGCTAAACTTTGTGAGGAAGGCTATGATAATTTTTTTCTCATGTGACTAGTGTAAGCTTACCAAGGGTTTTATAATTGTGGCTAAAGGATTAAGGTATTCTATACTTTTCTTGAATCAAGCAAAATTTGTTCGAGATATTGTTAATTTAGTAGAGTCAAGTGATAAGATTAAGTTATGACTTAAAAGGTTATGTCATATGAATGAACAATTTCTATTTTGGCTAAAAGAGATGCATTATATGGAGTACAAAGTTCACATTTATAGAGGTGTAATCATTATTTAGTTAGAAAATAGAATAGAGTAGCTTTTAAAAGTTATTCACTTTCTAGACAATTAAATACACTTGAATTGGTGCATTCTGATATGTGTGGTCCTATAAGTACAAGGATACTTGGTGGTTCTTTTTATTTTATTACATTCATTGATGATCACTCAAGAAAGATATAGGTATACACATTGAAAATAAAAAATAAATGTTTAAGATATTTAAATAATTTCAAGCTTTACTTGAAAGAGAAATAAGGATGAAGTTGAAATGTATACGCATTAACAATAAAGGTAAATATTCATGATCTTTTTATGCTTATTGTAAAGAATAAGGTATTAGATGTTAAAAAATACCATCAAAGACTCCTCAATTGAATGACCTAGCTAAAAGGATGAACAAAACATTAGGTAAGAGTGTTAGATGTTTGCTTTTACATGCTGGACTACTAAAAACTTTTTAGGTTAAAGCTTTGAATATAGTTGTGTATGTTTTAAATCACTTTCCATGTGTTCTTTTGTAGTTTAAAGTACCAAAAAAGGTTTGATCAGGTAAAAATATTTTTTATGATCATTTATGAGTTTTTAGATATAAAGCATTTATACATATTCCCAACAATGAGAGATCCAAGCTTGATGTGAAAACAAAATAGTGCATATTTCTAGGTTATGGTAAAGATGAATTTAACTATAGATTCTATGATCCTATTGAAAAAAAGTTGATCAGAAGTAAAGATGCTATATTTGTAAAAGATCCAACATTAAAAGACATTAATAAGGAAGAGGTGGTGGTACCTCAGCATAATGAATTATCATCTAAATTGGATATTTTTCATCCAAGAGTAGAGTAAGACAGAGCTACAATTCATAATTTTGAGAATGATACATTTAATGCAAATAACCTCACATAAAATGATAATGATGAACAACTAACATAAAAAGCTCCAATTGTTGCACTTAGAAGATTCATTAGAATGAAATAACTTTTTACAAGGTATACCAAAAATGAATTCATTCTTTTGACTGATGAGGGAGAGCCAGAATGTTATGAAGAGGCCATGCAAGATGAACATAAAAGTGAATGGATTGAAGCCATGTAAGATGAAATGAAATCTTTGTAGGAAATCACACTTATAAATTAGTAAAATTATCGAAAGGTATGAAAGCTTTAAAAAACAAGTGGGTGCATAAAATAAAGAATGAAGAAAACAACTCTAAGCTTCAATAGAAAGCCAAATTTCTTATGAAAGGATTTAGTTAGAGAAAAGGAATTAACTTTACTAAATTTTTTCTCCTATTATAAAGATGTCTTCATTCTTATAGTGCTTGGCTTAATGACTAGTCTTGATATAGAAATTAAACATATGGATGTGAAGATAACTTTTCTTCGTGGTAATTTAGAAGAAAAGATTTACATGAAGCAACCAGAAGGTTTTGAAGTAAAAGGAAAACAAAACTATGTATGTAGATTAAGAAGAGTCCTTATAGGTTAAAGTAGGCTTCTAGACAATGGTACAAGAAGTTTAAGTCAATTATAGGGGAGCAAGGATACCATAAGACAACCTTTGATTACTGTGTGTTAAGTAAAAATTTTTTTGATGATGATTTTATCATTCTTTTGCTCTATGTTGATGATATTTTGATCGTTAGCAAGAATATTGTGAGAATTGCTGAATTGAAGGGACAATTGAGTAAGTCTTTTTTCATGAAAGATCTAGGTCAAGCTAAATAGATTTTAAGCATAATGATTATTTGAGATAGAGATGCAAGAAAGATATATTTGTCACAAGAAAAGTATATCAAACAGATACTTTAAAGATTTGATATGCAAAATGCCAAAGTTGTTTCAAGTTTTCTTGCTACTTATTTTAAATTAAGTACCAAGCAATGTCCAACTACGAATAAGGAACAACAAGATATGTAAAGAATTCTTTATGCTTAAGCAATTGGAAGTTTAATGTATGTTATGGTATGTATTAAACCTAATATTGCTTATACTATTAATATAGTAAGTTATTTTCTCTCAAATTCAGGTAAAGAGCATTGGAATGTTGTAAAATGAATTATGAGATATTTTTGAGGTATAACTAATTTAAGCTTATATTTTAAAGATGAAAAACTTGTACTAATTGGTTTTACTGATACAAACTTAGCTGAAGATATAATATGTATTAAACTTGACATTGCTCATTCTGTTGGTACAATAAGTCATTCTCTCAAATTTAGGTAAAGAACATTGGAATGTTATAAAATGGATTATGTATCTTTGAGATACAACTAATTTGAGCCTATGTTTTAGAGATAAAAAACCTGTGCTAATTAGTTTTATTGATGCAAACTTAGCTGGAGATATTGATTCTTATAAGCCTATTTTTAGTTATTTGATCAAGTTTGCAGGGGGAGTTATGGCATAACAATCTAAATTATAAAAGTGTGTTGCTTTTTTAACAATAAAGGCAAAATTTATACAACAACTGAAACATGTAAAGAGTTGCTATAGATGAAAAAGTTCCTTTAAGAATTTGGATTTAAGCAAGATCACTATATCTTGTTTTGTAATAATTAAAGTGCAATACAACTTAGTAAAAATTTTGCTTTCCATGCAAGGTCAAAACATATTGATGTTCGTTATTATTAGATACATGATATTTTAAGTAATAAATTGCTAGAACTTGAGAAAGTTCATATAGATGACAATAGTGCTGATATGTTGACTAAACTTTTACTGAGGGAAAAATATGAAGCATGTTGCTTAATAGCTAGAATGCATAGTATTCTCCACTTAGTCGAAAAGGAAAGAATTATTATGATGGATTTCTTCTAAGTGGATCCATAGTTTCTTTATATTTATCATTTTGTATAAAGAAAAAAAAAAGGAGGTGTTGGGTTGTTTTGTAATTAGCCCTATTTTAGGCTTGGAAAGCTAAAGTGGTTTTCATATCAGAAAGCCTTTCACAACCTTATGTAAAAACCAAAATGGAGATGGATTGTGAAAACCTTAAATAATGTGAAAGCTTACATATATATATGAATATGTTGGCCTTGGAGTGAAATATGTATGTGTGGGATTCCAATTATGTGGCGGTAGAATCAAAAAATAAATGCTTAGGGTTCTGTGTGTCGTGTTGAATTAAAAAGCTACATGTAGAAGCTTTTTAGTGTTAAGGAGAAGGAAAAGTTTTTTATGCAATTTTGTCAATTTATGCCAAAAGATTTATTATTATATTTACTCAGATTCACATCAAATTTGGGTATGTTCTTGCTAGTAATTTGAACAGGAATAGTATTGTACATATTTTTCTATTAATTTTCTTCTTCTCTACTGACTGATTTTACATAATAATTTGTGTTAATTATTTATGTTAATTTTTGTTAGGAATTCCACCTATTTTGGTAAAGAGTTTTATGCTGGTTATTTCTTAGAATTTCTAGGTGGACATTATTATTGTATCTATTATTTTATTAGTGATTTTTTTTATTAAACTAGATCTAGTGATTTTTATTCTTATATTAAGGGATTTTCCACGTTAAAAATTATTAATCTTTTGATTTATCTCCTTTGCAATATTTCTAATGATATATTATATTATATGTGTTGGAAAAATCGATTCAAATGAATAATTTTTTGCTACGTATTACTATGGTAATTTTTTTCAATAAAATTGACAAATATAGTGCATGCAAATTGATTGAGAGATGGAAGTGGGTGAGAACTGATGGTTTGGTGCTTTCATCCGTCATACATTGTTCATTTTGTGTTAATTATTTATGTTGATTTTTGTTAGGAATTCCACTTATTTTGGTAAAGAGTTTTATGCTTGTTATTTCTTAGAATTTTTAGGTGGACATTATTATTGTATTTATTATTTTATTAATAAATTTTTTTATTGAACTAGATCTTGTGATTTTTATTCTTATATTGAGGGATTTTCACGTTAAAATTATTAATCTTTTGATTTATCTCCTTTGCAATATTTCTAATGATATATTATATTATGTATGTTGGAAAAATCGATTCGAATGAATAATTTAATTTTTGCTACGTATTACTCTGGTAATTTTTTTCAATAAAATTGACAAATATAGTGCATGCAAATTGATTGAGAGATGGAAGTGGGTGAGAACGCTTTCATCCGTCATACATTGTTCATTTTTTCCATAATAATCGCCCTGCTGAAAAGATGATGCTTAAGAATCGGCACTCATACTCTTTATAATGGGTCGATCAGACATGATCTGCAACATGTTTCATTTCTCATCAGGATTAATCCATCTTGAATCAGAATTTGCATTGGCCTTAATTATTTTAATTTATTTATCAGTTTCTAACCGGTTCAAATCACTGGTTCAACTGTCAGGCCAATTAGTTTGGATTAGCTGGGAGAAATTTGAACAGTCCTCCTCATATTAGTAATTCGTAAAATAATGGATTAGCCTATCTCATTTGAAGTGTAGTTCCCAAACGAACTGAGTTGTCCCGTTTACCAATTGTATATGCAATTGAAGTGTATCATAATATTGAATATTTTTAATTGTGAATCTTATAGTTTTGTCCTTTTTTTTATTAAAAGAGTGAGAGTAAAAATTATTAGCATTTGCTACCTTCCTAAATATTATCCTAAATAACTGTTACTCTAAATATTATTATAAGAATAATGATAACTTTCAAAGGCATATTCTCTTCATGATCTCGCTTGAAACAGCTGGTCAATGTGGAGCAAAATTTTTGCTAATTTAATGGTTAGTATCATATGATCTACCATTTTTTTTTCTAATAATCGCTTATATGGGTGTTGTATGGTGCTCTATGTATTAATTAAAACTTTTGATCTTTGATTTGTAGAAGTTAGAATTTAAAATCTCCTTTAGTATTAGGGAGATCAAATAAAATAATTTATTTAAGAGTGATCAAATACCTTCTATTTATATATATATATTATAGAAATTAAAAAGAATAACAAAATAAATAATAAGTTCAAATTTCTTCTTGGCATTTTTCCCCTCTCCTTTATTTAAATGCTCTTTCATATAAATCATTTGGTATATCAATAGAATCTTGAAACAAGGTCACTGCCCCCTAAGTTTAGATTTTTTCTTTGTCTAATGAGTCTAGAATTGATTTATACTTACAGTTTGTTTAGTATATCGGTGAACATAATTAATTATAATAATTTATTTTAAAATAATTAATTATAAATAATATATTTTTATTTGGATAATGTACTGAATAATTATTTTTTAATATTAAATTACTTAAAAGAACAATAAAATACATATGATTATACTAAAATTATTAATTTTTTAATTTTTATAATATTATTGTTTGTAAAAGAAAATATACATTACATATTATTTAATTTATGTGTATTCTTATTCAATATATACATTCTCATTTATTTAAATTATTTTTTTATAAATAATAAATTTTAATTTTTATAATTAAAATATGATTTATATTTATTTTAATATTCACTGACTTAAAAAAATTACCAATAATTAAACTATAAAGTAATAAAAGTTGTTCAAAAATTTAAAATAAAAAATGAAATTATTATGAATAGAAAATTTAAAATTTTTTATATTAAATGAATGCAGCGGTAAAAGAATAAAAAATTAAGGTTAATATAAGTATAAAATTTAAATTTTCTCTCCTTATAATTGCAATTAAAAAATAAAATTATTTTAAATAATTTATTTTTATCAGAATTATTGTATGTAATTAATTATTAAAAAATTTTAAAAATATTATTGTGATTTCTAATCATTATACTGATTTACACTTTAATTCTTACCCGCAAAAGACTGCTGAGGGCAAAGGGATTAATCGGTTTCGACTTTCGAGTAATAAAAAAAAAAAAAGCTAAACTATAATTAAGGCTGCGTGAATTATGAGCCCACAAACATTAAGTAGGCCCAGGCTCATTAAGCCCAAGATAACCCAATACTGTGCTGTGCGTCCGTGTGCGGCAAAGAAAGAACAATCGCCGTTTGATCGAAGCCGGGGAGGCAGGAAAAAAACATGTAAATTTGTAATACTGTGTTAGCGCGCTGAAAACTCATATATTAGACAATTTTTTTATTAAAAATAAAATGATTTTTTTATAGCATCCTATTGTTGAATCGGAAAAAATAATATAATTGGGAATATTTATATAAGAGTAGTAATCAATTTTCAGTGCCAGGAAGCTTTTTGGAGGGAAGATTGCCTGCGTCTTCGATTCCATAGCAGAGGCTGTCGCATGTGGTGAGACTCTAAGGAAAATCGCAGGGTCGTTTAAAGACCTTGCGAACGTTGTGAATTCCTAAAACGGAGATGTTGAGGTTGCTAAGTTCTCAAGGGCTTGTGCTTTCGTTCTGTGGCCATTGCCTTCGAGTTTGCTGAAATGGATTACGTCGCCAGAGGTATTAATTGTTTCTAGCTCATCCTATTCTACACCTTGTTTGACTTTCGAGAAAGAAAAATTGTAAAATTGACACTGAAAATGACGATATTTAAGCTTGTTATTGGTACTTTTGATCCCCAATACTATGGGTATCAAGGGTTTCTTCTTAAAATGAAGCAGTTGATGTGACTGGGTTCTTTTGTTTTTTAAATTTATTGTTAGGAAATATCAAAGATTAAGGAAGCTGGAACTGGAAATAAATGGCATTGAAAAGGGGAAAAAAATGTTAACGTTTTTCTTCAATGTCCGAGCTCTTTGAAATTAATATAACAGCCTGCATATGAGTATTTTAATTTTCTCATTTCTTTGGTGTTTGGTTAGGCAGGTGAAGAGCATATTCATATGCTTTATATGTTTAGTATGTGTTCTCTATGAATCCTTGTGCTCATTATTTTATTGTATGCTGTAAATATGATTAAAATGAGAAAAACAAAAGGTTTTTGACTGAGGGATGGAGTACTCATGTTAAATTAGAAAACAAGGAGCCCATTCGGACAACTGAAATATTGGGTGTGAAAATTGAAAATCTGAGCTTTCATTACCATTTAATATCTTGATTTGGGGTTTGTTCATTTCAGGTTGATGATATATTAGAGGCGTCGAAATCCAATCAAACCTTACAATCTATGATTGAGCGGGATATGAAAGCTAATTCTGTAAGGAAAGCGGGTAGCCGTTAGAGAAATTTGCTGAGAGTTAAACGTGGACTTGACATGGTTAAGATGCTCTTTGAGCAAATTATAGTCACAGAGTATGTATATCTAGCACTACTTCACTTTTAACTTTGTGCTGGTTTATAATGGCCCCTAGGTTCTATGTAATGCTTTGAATGATTTTAGACTACTCTTTGGTAGAAGGGACTGAAAAATAGAGAGGAATTAAAATGAAGAGGCTCATATGCTAGGCTATGAAGCTTGGATCGAAAGAATAGCTTCTATTTTTCACCAGAAGTGCAAGCTGGAGAAGGAAAGAGGAGGTTGACAAATGGTGTCATTTTCCTCTCTCTCTCTCTCTTCTTTTCTTCTTTAGGGGGTAGGGGCTAAACAAAACAGGAATAGCATATGTCTTGTTGACCATTTTATTCTTGTTATAACATTTACATTGAAAATTGAAGGGCAGAACAGTTTATATTATGTATAAATAGATATTTCAGTTCCTTTGAAACCTTTGATGGATGCCTGGAAGAATATTATTAGGTCGTTTAGATATAGCTTGATGAAAAATATAGTTGGATGATTTCTTTGATTTGTCCTTCTTGGGTGGGAGTTTCAATATGAAGTCTTATTAGTTGATTGTTTATTGGGTCTGGCATAAGGTGAAGAAATGCATAACTGAAATCCTTCATCTCAATGGACAAAAAAGTGGAGCATTGATTCAGTTTAACAAATGAATATGATTGGGATTTGTTGAGCATGATCTGAGGCAAGGCTGTTTCTTATTTTCTTGTGATGGATAATGAAGAAAAATGAATCCAGTATCACTGATTAGCTGCTGAGTATGGTTATCGTTCTGTATTTAATCAAATTTTAATGCATCTAAAGTTAGCCTCTTGGTTCTGATGTTTGACGGAAATTTTTTCTGTGTTTTGTATAAATTTTGAATTAGAATTTGTCCAATGTCATGTTGCCCCTAGTGTGGTTCTTATTGACAATTTTAAACTACTTTCTGGACCCCTAGGACTATATCTTTGTTCATTACTGACTAGAAAACTGGTAATGTTAATGGCTGGAAGTTTCATTCTGTGATTTAGGAGTGATCTTTATTATCCTAGCTGAAGAGTAAGTATGTGAGTTTACAAGTTGCACCTTTGTTTGCCACTTTCTAAAATGATTGTGCTAAGTATTGATTTATCACCCTTGACTCAGTTTCCTAAATTTAGGTGGAGTCTGAATTTTCTTTCAACTCTGGGCTACTATGGGTTTATTCACTGACCTAATTTAGTGTGTCAAATACATATGGATGACAGTAACTGGATTAAAATAAATAAACCATCCTATGCCATTGGCTTGTTCATTTCCTGTTTTAGTTAACAACCTTTCATATTTGATTCTTTCACTGCCTTAGTGAAAATAGATAAATACATAAACAAATAAAAATTCATTTACTGCTTTTGCCATAGTTTTAGTAACAAATATAATCAAACAGGTTCCTGTTCCTGCAGCCTAATTAGGTCTGAATGATTAAAATGAGTAAGCATGAAAAGATATTTCTTCTATGGACAACTTCCATCTGCCTGCCTTCATTTTATGCTTTCTGTTCACCAACACTACAGGCAATATTTATCAACAGTCATATGTTAGTGCTAATCATATAAAAGACCAGAAATGTCTAAGAAAGATTATTTTCTTCATACAGAAGATCTCTTACATTCTTGTTTTGATCTTCAACTGAAAAATATTGCTCAAATGTCCTCCAGTCTCGTTCATTCTTTCACACTCTCTCCCACACACTATGTCAACATCGCTTTTACGACTCACTGACCCATATGAAACCATAACTGGTGTGGAATCAAACATAACAAATAGTATATATATTTCAGCTAGCGGGAAATTCGTGTGTGTACGGTATACACCACATCAAATGTGCATTATACTAATAATAACACATACATACTTCATCTCTCCTTTGGTTATTGGTTCAGCACAAAAGTACAAGTTGGTCATTTAATTGAGTAGGGAGGAAAGAGTCTCGAACTAATGACCCTAGATGGAAGAAGTACATATGTGGTGATATTGGTTCAGTGCATTTATTATGTACAGAAAATTTTCTCATAGGTTAGGTCCCGTTAATTTTCTCAATGGTTATGTTGATTATCTCTTGGGGTTGACTGGTTGTTGCTCTATGGTTTCTGGTGTTTCTATCTTTTTGTTTCTCTGTTTCTGTTTTTTTATTTCCCTTTTTCTCTTTTAAAAAAGATGTGGTTGGAATTTCTTTTTTTTTTTTTTTTTAAAAGAAGGGAAAAAATGTTTAGGGAAAAATATGGAAAGCCGTCTTCAACTGTGAAATGATTAGATTTTATCCTACCAACTTTGGAATCCTGGAATTAATGTTTTAAAGTGTACAAAACCCTAGAATTAAACACCTATTTTCCACCTAATTTAGTGCTTTATTTAATTGCATGTTTTATCATAAACTTTTAATTTCAAAATTTTATATAATTTAAGGCTAATTCCAACTTTCTAAAGTTGAAGGAGGCAAAATCCAGCCATCCAAATTTGGGGGGAGTTTCATGCATTTTCTCAAATATATAATAATGAAAAACACCCGATGATAACGTGCTGGTGACTGGTGGCAACACCTGTTGGGGCATTTGCTGCTAGCAGCAAATTATCTTATACCAAATAATTGAATGAAGGGGGTGGTGGGATAAAATGATTTTGAATTAGTTGAACTTAGACTTAAATCTTGAATTGGTTAATTGATGACTTCACTAAAAAATAAGAGTTGTCTATTGAAAATGAATATATCTAAGTGAGTGAGATGAAAACATTTGGGGTCGTTTTGGTCTTTTCAATATATGTATCAAAACAATTACAAAAATGAGAAAAAAAATGGTATTCTTAACAGAGAGTGATGAATTTGACTGATGTGTATAATTTGAAAATAAAGAAGTCCATTTATTTTTGCTTGAATTCAGGGGAAGATAAGAGTATTTTCCTCTTATTATTGTGGTTGATGTTGTTGTTATTGTTCAAAACTGTGGATTTTTTTTTTCTTTTTCATTCATTTTTGTTTGGTCTGTTCCGCCGTTAGTGTTGTTGTATCTTCTAACTTTTACGTATATGATGTTAATCAAAATGAATCAGGAAGAATAATTATTATTCTATGTTGAGTAGTGCCTGTAAATATGTCTCCTACACAGGGCCATATGCTGATTCTGTCTGAACTGATTTCCTGTGTATATTCTGGCAGCGGAGATTCCCTTAAGGATGCAACTTCCAAGGCTTATGCACAGGTAATTGCTTCTTATCATGGCTGGGCTATTAGGAAGGCTGTCGCAGCAGGGATGTATGCCCTTCCCACAAAGCAACAGCCTCTGAGGAAACTCAATTAGGATGGTAAGTGTAGGATGAAGCACATCGCATTATGTTGTAGGAATTAATTTACTGTCAAGTGTCAAACAGTTTTACGGGCAGTGAATGATATATTAAAGGGGGATGAGGTCCCCAAAGCACTAAATTTTCGAGTCTAATTTTTCCTTGCGATTCGTTCTCTCCCTCCTTTTCTTTGTAAGATCCCCTTTAGAAGAAGGGACCTAGGAAAGCCTTTTTCTGCAAACTAATTTATTTTTACTAAGCTTTTTATAGTTGTGCGTATATATAATGCCTTCTGTTTTCATTCTTTGCCTCAGAACCGTCAGCAAAGGTCCAAATGCAAAATTATGTTACGGCATTTGCTCCTCTAATTCAGTACATTGACAAACTCTTTCTTCCGAGAGGATTGGGATTAGATTGGTGAACCACTGACATGTATTTATTCTATTCGGATTATAAGTTATAATGTTTTGTATGAATGCATAAAAGATAATGTATGTATTTGTAATTTCTCGGTATTAATTGATGTTAATGCGAATTTGATTATGCTGTGTCATTATCTTTGACCTATGGCGGACGAAGACAATGTATTTTCGTGCCTTTTTGGATATTAGAGTATAAATAAATTACAAAAAATAAAGTTGTTAAAAATTATTGTTTAACGGTGTGATTGGAACATCAAAATAAGCTTGTGTTTCTAGGATTTAAATTTGGGAGTTGGTGTCATATGTAGAAAATATATTAACACCCTACAATTTCTATTTAAAAATAATTTTTTATTTATCTTAATTCTATTTTTTAAATAAATTATAATGGTCTATTAGTATATCTCACTTTGTAATATCAAAAGTCATATATGATTCTTATAAGAATAGGTAACTCAAAGTTATTACTATATATATGTCTACAACAATTGTTACAAAATATTATTTATCAAAAAATATATTTTTTAATAAGAATCAAGAAATTTTTTTGACACCACTCTTGTAATATTGTGAGAGTATTCACTTGCATTAATTTATTTTATTTTTAAGATTTTATATAAATATTAATATGATTATTTTAATTTTAATTAATTTAGTATTAAATACATCCAAGTTCATGATATAATTTGAAGAAAAGAAAATGCCTTAATAATGTTAAGTATTGTTATGATTGTACCTATAATTAAATTATTTAACTTTAATATATTATACGTATAAATTTTTATAATGTATGAAAGATTTTTATTTTATTATTTTTGAAATACTTTTTAATAAAATGATTATCATATATCTATGAAAATAATGAGATAAGAAATAATTTTAAATAATTTTATTTATTCTTTTACTTTAAAAAAGGTGTCAATTAATAATTTTTTAGTTTAAAATATCAAAATTTTCTAATTTTATAATTAAATCTGAATAAAAAATAATGCAAGAAAATTGAAATTATATTTATAGCATTTGAAATTAATTTTTTATGTTGTTTTATAATTTTTAAAATATAAAATTTATGGCCAAATTTGAAATAAGAAATTGCTCTAAAAATTGAAATCCTATTTACTGTACTTTTAATTAATATTTAATGTTATTTTATAATTTTTAAGATACTAATTTTGTCTAACTTCATGACCAAATCTAAATAAAGAAATTATTTTAGAAAATTAAAATCATATTTATTATAATTATAATTAATTTTTATATTATTTTATAATTTTTAAAGTATCAAATTTGTCTTAGTTCATGACTAAATCTAAATAAAGAAATTATTTGAGAAAATTGAAATCACATTTATAGCATTTGAAATTAATTTCAATATTATATCATAATTTTTAAAGGCCAAGTTAATTTAATTATCAAATCTAAATAAAAAATTATTCAAAAAAATTGAAATCATATTTATTGTATTATAATTAATTCCAATATTATTTCATCTTCATAAAATTAAAAAAATATAGACAAAATATGTTTATAGCCAAGTTGAGATTTTTAATGAATTTATTAGTTCACTTAAGTAATTTCAAAACATGCTTTTGTTAAAGATGGTGGAACCTGATAATTTTAATTTGAAAATTGTAAAATTAATTTAGACAATGAGTACCACACTAGCTATATTTTTGTGCTATAGAGGAATTAAAAAAGAAAGTAAACTAATGGAGGTGATAAAATTAGATCAAATGTTAATAAACTTGTAAAATAATAGGTGTTAAAGTATAAATGTAATATCCAGATGGGATAAACACACAATGAAATGCATGTGCTGTCCCATCATGTCCCTATAGCCTTACTTCCCTATCTGTATTGCACCCTTGCGAAATTTTATGTCGTTTTTACATTTTCCTTTTGTTTTTATCACATTTGCAGTTAGATTTACTAATTTTAACTGATAATAAAAAGAAATCTTTTTTTTAAATACGAAAGAGGAGTACAAATTATAAATGCACATGGAGCATGCGATATTAAAAAAATATAAATTTGATAATTTTATGTGTAATAATATTGAGACTTTTTAATTTAATTAACTTACCTATTTTAATTTTTAAGATATCTATTACCTTTGAAATATTAAAATAGATTGAACTTTTTAATTATTTTTATTTATTTTTTCAAAGAGATTATATAAAAAATAACAGCTTAATTTCACATGTTAAACAAACAAACAAAATATTAAAATTTTCTAACAAAATAAAAAAAAGTAAAAATAAAGGTGGGATGGAATGGATATAGTACATAATGTCATCCCATCCTATTTTCTTTTAAAATATCCTGTCTCTCTTTCTTGATTCCTTTTTCTCTTTATCTATTACTTCTCTCTCTAAATTTAACTTTTTACTTATTCATCCTCTTTTCTTCTTTCATTCTGCAGCAAAAGTTAAGTTTCAAGATAGGTAAGATTTTTTACTCTCCTTTTTATTAATCAATCCTCTTTCCTTTTTTTTATTTTTTTAATTTTTATTTTTCTATTCTCCTTATAATACAATTTTTCTTTACAGAAAAATGAAAACCATAATTTTTTTAGGTATAAACAAAATGTTGCAATAGATACTTTTAAATCAAAAAATAAATTTACTTTTTATACTTGAAGTTGTATTTGAAGCTTTAGGATGTAAAGAGTTTTAATAATCTTAAGTATTAGATTTTTGGAAAAGAGGACAAAAGATATGCATTTGAGAATGGAAAATTTTAATTTCTTCAACTTATTCTACTCTTTCTTTGAATTTTTTTGAATGTCCTTCAATTAGTTTTTACCTCTCTCCTTATAGGGAAAGAATTAGGTAGCAAAATTTGTATTGAAGATTTTTTTTATTTAGTTTGCCAAAAAAATAATAATTTGGCATTGTGCCTTAATTCTAGGCATGTCATTGATGCAACACCAATGATAAGGGTTATGTGGAACATTTTCACATAAACTTGTTATAGAATTTACGCATAACATATAAGTTTAAGTAAATAACAATAACAAAATTATTTATCAAGCATTTATAAACACTTTTCAAAAGAAATATTAAATCTTCCCCTATTGATCCAACTCTAGTTAGGGGTAATGATTGTGATGCCATGAATCATAAATCACTAAATATACTAGAGTTATAGTGTGGTGTAAAATGGCTAAGACATACCATTTCTACATTACAATGTCTTTTCTTCAATTTTCCTGAAGATCGACAAGTTATCAAATTGTTATAGCATCTTTGTTATGGCATGAAGTAGTGCAGTAGTGATTTGAAGCAAGATAGAAAAAGATGAGGATATGAGAGGTAAGAAGTCGAAGAGAGGGAAAGTTGAGAAATTGGGTGATGGAGATTAAAAGAAGATATAGGAATAATAGTGAGGAAGGTTGGAATAAAATAATAAAAATGAATTAGAAAAGAGATAGTGCTAAAAAAAGGGAAGTTTTTCAATGTGTAGAAACCATGGTTTTGTACAGAAGACAAAAGGAAGAGAAAGTATGATTCAACCCACTGACACTAGGTCAGGTTTAGTGAAAGGCCCATTTCTCACAAATTTAACCCGACTTAAATGTATTTAACAAAAATAAATAAATCAAATTAGTACAGTCTTAACCTAACTCTACTAAGTTTAGTTTAACAATTGAATACAAGTTCGATTCAACTTAATTGGGTTCAAATTAAAAGACCTAAATTATTAAGGGCTTGACCTAGCTTCACTAGGTTCAATTTGACAATGAAAATAGGATGAGTTCGACCTAACTTAATTAGGTTCGATTTAAAAATACAAAAGTTAAATGACATGAATTTATGTAGGCTCGACTTAGCTTTGCTAAATTTGATTAACAATGCAAAAAGTAAATAACTGGGATTGACATAGGTTTAATTTAGCTTGATTAAGTTTAATTTAATAAAAAGAAAGGTAGTAACTTGGATTAATATAGCTTAGACTTAACTTGATTGAATTCAAATTAAAACACAAGTTTAATTTAGCTTGATTAAGTTTGATTTAGTAATAAGAAATGTAATAACTTAGACTAACACAAGCTTAATTTAACTTGAATGAATTCAAATTAAAAGATAAATGACCTTGGATTAACATAGGTTAACTTAACTTAATTGAGTTTGATTTAATAATAAAAAGGAAAATGGCATAGATTGACTAGAATTTGTTTAAAATGAGAAATAACTTAGATTAGCATAGACTTAGCTTAACTTAATGAGTTCGATTTAATAATGAAAAGGAAAATAAACTAGATTAACATAGGCTTGCCTCAATTTAATTGAATTTGATTTAACGATGAAGAGGAAATAACATTGATTGACTAGATTTGGTTTAAAAAGGTAAATAACCTAGATTGAAATAAGCTTAAATCAATTTGATTAAGTTCAATTTAATGATAAAAAGGAAAATGAACTAAATTGACATAAGCTTAACCTAACGTAATTGAGTTCAATTCATTAAGGTAAATGACCTAGATTGACATAAGCTTAACTCAACTTGATTGAGTTCGATTTAATAATAAAAAGAAAAATGGCTTAGATTGACTAGGTTTGATTTGAAAAGGTAAATGACCTAAATTAAAATAGGCTCACTCTAACTTGATTAAATTCGATTTAATGAGGCAAATAACTTGGATTGACATAGGTTTGACATAATTTGATTGAGTTTGATTTAACAAAGTAAATAAACTGGATTAACACATGCTCGACTCAATTTAATTAAGTTTAATTTAACGATGTAAAAAGTACATGGCCTAAATTGACATAAGTTTAGCCTAACTTGATTAGTTTAATTTAACAATAAGAAAGTAAATAATAGTGCGAAAAGTAAATGACCTAACTTGACATAGGCTTGACCTTAACTTGATTAGGTTCGATTTTACAAAGTGAGAAGTAAATTATACAAGCCATGACTTAATGTGAGAATGCGATGCATGTAATAATGACTTAGTTATCTCTCAAAAGGACTTTTTACTTTATCCTCTTATGAACTTTTTCCTAAAAAGGTCATATTTAAGGAGTATTGAGTTTTGCCATTTTCCATTGTACATATTTTCTCCTTATTTGGCTCCAATCTACCACTAATGTTGCCCTCTTTTTCTATCTAGTAGAATTGAGACAATCCCCATGCTTAGTTTGACCATCTACGCATTATTGATTGCATTTAAATATATTTTGATAGGCAGGATGTCTCATAGTGTTCCAATATACACTTATCATATAAAGATGTATGATATTTAAACAAAGAGAATAGGGAGGATATAATAATGAGTATTATTATTGCAATAAAGGTCAAAAATAAAAAATCATTAAGTAAAAGATTTTAATATAGAAGGTAACAAATATTATTTGTAATAAGGTTTACAATGGATTTGGATGTTTTAATGATATGTTTTAGAATAATAATGTTAGTTGCCCTTATATTATTCGATCATCATAAATTGTGAAACTAATTATAATGAAGTTTGATTACATAAGCCTTTTACCAAATTTATAAGAAAATTTCACTTATTTCATTCCCCAATGTAGAATGTCTTTGTTTTACTTTCATAGAAAAACATATCAACCTCATTGCTAAATAAAAGGTAAATAAATTTCATGCATAATACTTTTTTATCCTATTTGAATTGACAAGTCATGGTACCATCCACTGTTTATAGAGGGTCAAACCTTACTAGAGAAAGTTTTTTTCACAGCATATAGTCTTTTTTAGCATGTATCCTTATCAATCTTTTTTTTTATAGAGTTAGTCATGACTTAATGCAAATAATATTTTCCTTCGATAAGATTCAATTAAGCATATTAAGCTTGAATACACTTCAATCTTTTTTATAGCTTAAACCCAAATGAGCTTAATTTCATAAAATATGATCACTTTAACTCAATTGAGCTTTAAGAAAGCCTTAAAAAGGTAAAAAATAATATAATTAAAGAAATAAAAATTAGTTTCATAAAACTTTCCACACTTAGTTTTACATATTCTAGGTGAACATAAAATTTAAAATTCTAATTTTCCACTGAAGTTAAGAATGCAAAGTTACAAGCAAAAGAATTATTGTAGTATAAAGAGATCATAGCATTCAAGTATTAACAATGCTTATCATCTAGAACTAAAAAAGTATGATAACTTTATTCTGAGAAAGAACAAACCAAATTAATAGTATCTTATAAGTCATACTCTTAATTTCTCAAGTGTTCAAGGGTAAGTGTCTCACTCAAACTCAACTTATTAAGAATTGCACAACCATAAGCTTGCTTAAATTCTTAATCTCTTCTATCTAATTCACATGTATAGAACAAAGTAAAAGGTCTTATTAAGGGTTATAATAAAGATAAAGGTAAAAGGAAGGTAAGAATATAGAATGCGAAGCTATCAATCAAAGATATTAAAATATTATTGATGGATGAACCTAAACAACAAGTGATTGAGAAAACATACAATTCAAATTACAATTGCTTGAATCATATATTATTTTATCATCTTTTTATCTTTTGTCTTTTTATTTTTTTTAAATGAACTCTTCTTTTTCACTAAACACTTGATACATCTCCTATACTTATTTAAGAATCCATACTTTTATTAATTCAACACTTTACTAGCATCTAAGGTTATGTAAAACATTGTTTTTCACTTTAGGCTTACAATGAGCTAAAACAAGGAAAGGTAAATTAGACACAAAATAGTTAGTCAATAGAAATGTAAAGGTTAGCTATTTAAGTGCAAATAATTCATTCAAAGAAAAATACCTTAAACATATTTGTGTATACATGTGAAAATGTTATCTTAATGAGAACTAAAGCAAGTTTTAAAGTGATAATATAGCAAGGTGAATCTCATATATAAGAAAATTAGTCATGATTAATAAAAAAGGTTCAAAGTGTCATGGTTAAGGGCTATCAAACTTGAATCTTTTAATTTAAAGTTTATGGCCAAACTTATCAATTTTAAAAAGCAAGATAGTTATTCAATCATACCATAAATACCTTTGAATCCAATTAATTCATGCTTAAAACTTATACAATTCTTAGAATTAGTGGAAAGTACTCAAATAAGCAAGGGAACCTAAAATTAAAAAAAAATGTAAAATGGAATTTTTAAAAATGGACATTTTTTTTGAATGAGAATAACTCATGAAGGAAAACATGTTACTAATGAGATGCATATTAAGCATTAAGAATTTTTTTGTATTTAGCTTACACACATAATAAATTTGATAATTTTACTAATAATTTTTTCTCTCAACTTAATTTAAACACTATCCCTAATGTCTTTCATAAATAAATAAAGATGTAAAAAATAAAAATAAAAACATAAAATAAGATAGAATGAAAAAAATTATGAGTAAAATCCATAAAAGTAAAGAAAGTTACAACTAAAGAGTGGTATCCAATGTTTTAAAACCTGAATCAGCTCAACTTAGTTAGTTCAATTAGTTAGACCAGCACCTTAGACTAAAAAATGGCCCACTTAAGCTCTTAAACTCATTTTAGGGGAAAAACCTGAGTTGGCTCAATCTAACCCAATAAAAATTAAGGTTGAATCGAGCCACTTAACTTGATGACTTGGTTTGGCTAGTTTAGATTTTTCTTTCTATATTTGACAAAGTCCAATCTAGAAGTTTAATATAATTTCTATTATATTTATTTTATATTAGAATATGTATAAAATGTAATGTTCTTATTTTTAAAATTTTAAGAGTTATGACTTTATCAAATATTTATTATAATTTGAATTACTATTATATTTACTTTATATTAAAGTATGTATCAAAGATAGTGCTTTACTAATATATTTGAAGTTGCATCTATTAAAATATAAACTTCTAACAAATTATAGTCTTATATTTTGAATACAAGATATTATACTTTAGCTGTCTTGAATTTTTTTATATCAATTTTCCCATAAAGATAAATTTTTTATTATTTGCCTTTTATTTGAACCAAAATTATGTTAAATAATTATTATAATTATAGTAAAATTAATATTTATTTATATTTTATAATTTACTTTTAATATATATGTAATATATAATTTATTATATATATAAAATAATAAAATATAGCAACTAGTTTAACTATCCGGTTAGATTGGTTGAACCAATTTGACCTTGGCTTACTTATTTTGTTGAGTCAATGGCTAGATTGTGTTTTAAAACATTGGTGGTGTTTGGTTTATGCTTCTCACGATTGTCCAAGACCTACTGATCTACTTGTTTTATTAATGGGTTTAATTCAGGTACTCAGATTTGTAACTAGTTAATTAACTGATTAGCAATTGAAGCAAATATTATGGTGCAATGAGTTGCTTAGGAAATAAATTCCTATTTTACATCTTGATTTATGAAGGATAACAAACTATCATAAAAACTATTAATATTTAATAATCCTAATGTCTTTTTACAAAAGTTTAGTTTAGCTTAATATACAATGATAAAAATTCTTTCCAATGTTTCTAGACTATTGAGTAATGTGACAAAGGCTTTAGCATTGTAAAACATGTACCCAAAAATGTTTATGTATGCTCGAAGCCTTTAACTTAATATTTAAAGCATAATTAATAATGATCTTGTCAGCTAAATCCTTTAGAATCATACTTAAGAATTTGCTTCCTTTAATAATTGCAGTTGTTACCATTTATCTCTTTAAACCTTGCATTTCTTTCTTATACAAAAGGTTGATATTTTTGGTGGTTAATACCTTACCAAGTTCATTTGTTGCTTTCATATGTTCATTATCTTTCTCTAGATTGGATCCATTAAAGATATAGATTAATTTAAATGCATACATTAATAGTCATTCCCCATTTTCTTATATCTTAGAATGTGCCATATGTGTATTGATAAGTGTGAAAGTGCATATTTATATGGCAAAAATGAGTGATAAAAAGATTATACAAATCAACCATAGTTAGAGAAGTTTGAATTTGAAAAGGAAGAAAGTCAAATATAGATGCTAAGTATAGTAATTTCAAAAAATGGAATAAAAGATTGAAAATAATTATGCAAGAAAAGTAAAAAAAAATGACTAAAAAAGTTAAAAAGAAATGACATATGTATAAATATGAACATTGTTTTAGTTTTACATACACCTTCTATTATCCAACAATTTGCTTTCCATCTAATTTTCTTATCAATTGGTAAATAAGGATCTTTTAACGTTAAATTCTTAAGATTATAACACTCTTTTTCCTTATTAAACAGATCCACTAAATCAAGAAGAATACCATGAACATATCTATTAGGATGCATATCAAGAGTTTAAAGGATATCATCTAGTAACTTTATACTTGGTCCATTCTTTATGACCTAAATTTCATCTTCCTAATTTAGGGAAACCATTATATTATTCTTGCAGTGTATATTACATGTTCACCTTGTACATTTATGATAGACTTCTATTCTTTTAGTTTTTCATTTTTTTAGCATAAGAACTTCTTCCCATTCCTAGTATATGTTTAATAAATGAACTATAACATTCATTTGCTAGATGTGCCTTTAATGATCTAGCATACATCCTAAAAAAAGCTTAAACACATGATATCTTTATTTTTTTAAGTTAGTATCTATAGATTTTTCTAAGCAAATCTTAAAGAAAAGGAGGGAACTTGATTTTTAGTTTTACAAGGGTTTCCTCCGTACCTTTATGATCCTTGCTTGGAAGTGAGTCTGATATGAGTAATATAGAAATCAGGTTTCTCTCGTAAGATGAGCTATTTCACCTTTTGAAACATGGGTAAATCCATGACGATATGCTTATAGGAAAATGATATTGTTAAAAAACCACTCATTCCACTTAAGATTAAAAATGACTTTATGATTTATTTCCAATCATTCATGATTATGTGCTTTAAGTTTTTAGTAAGCAGTACTAATCCTTGAAGCTCATAATTAGTTGTCGATGAGTTCAAGTGATATGAATGACTTTGTGTATGATGAAATGATGGATGCAAAATGCCAGGGAAAAAACAATAATCATGTTCAGTTAAACAAGAATAAAATCATGACATAAGTCATTCAAGTTTAATTTCTAAAGTATATGGCTTAATCATTATTTTTTGAGTAAATTTTCATGACTTGGATCAAAGATAAGTTAGAGAAAATTTCCTTCATGTGTTCAATAATGATTTTTCCTAGGCTTGAAATTTCCTCTCATAATAAAGATTTCTTTTAAATAAGGTAGTTCTAAATTTATTCTGATTTGTGGTTAATTTAAGTTTTGTGACACCTAATTGATGAAAAGTCCTTAAATTGTTCTTATTATCACCACCATAGGCTAGCAAGACCTATAATCCTTACCCACGAAAGGTTATAGATAGAAAATATTCAATTTGAGCAGAAGTGTTTCACTAGCCTACATAGAGACCGATAATCTTATAAAGACATTGTTACTCTGCCTCTTAGCTAATCCTAAAAGATAATGTAAAGCCTGGGTAGGAGGTTTATGATATGTGTATAAGATTCATAATGTACAACATGCAAGAGGAAACATCAGCCATTCCATAATATTCACATAACTAATTTGCCTTAAAATAAATAAAAATAACCATAATGAAATAAACAAGAAAAAGACACATGTAAAGAAAATATTGAACTAACATACACTAATAAAATTCAAAGTTAGGATAAAAAAAAAAGGGAAACATAATGGCCAAACTTCAATTTCTCTTTAGTAAAATCATCAAGTTATCACGATGTGCCCGATGATAATGGTGGGAGACAAGCAATTTCGTACCTCCTCAAATGTTAAAGTATGAATAAAAAGAAAATGAAGTCACCATTAATCATTTTTTAATGATGTGATTAGAGCACTAAAATAAGTTTGCATTTCTAGAGTTCAAATTTAGGAGTTGGTTATGTATAGGAAAGGTATTAGCACTTCATAGTGCCTATTTAAAGAACGATTACCTATTTATTCTAATTCTATCTCTTAAATGAATTATAATAATCTTTATCATAATATATGTATGTTTTTCTAAAAATGTGATTAATATATTCCATTTTATAATACTAAAAGTGATGCACTATCTTGTAAGAATAGGTAGCTCAAAGCTATTATTATATATATGCCTATAGTAATTGCTACAAAATATTGTTTATGAATTTTTTTAACAAAAATAAAGAAAAAAACTTTAAACACCATTCTAGTAATATTGCAACAATATTCACGTTAATTAATTTTATTTTTAAGATTTTATAAAAAAATATAAGTATAACTATTTTAGTTTTACCTAATTTAATATTAAGTTCATCCAATTTCATGATAGAATTTGAATGAAAATAAATGCCTCAATAATGTTAAGTGTCATCATGATTGCACCTATAATTGGATTACTCAATTTTGATACGTCATAGGCACATATTTTTATTATATTTGAAAGTTTTTTATTTTATTATCTTTAAAAAATTTTAATAAAATGATTGTAATATATTAATTCAAATAATGAGATAAGGAAAAATTATTCTTATTTATTTGTTTATTTTAAAAATATGTCAAATTAATAATTTTTTAATTTAGAATATCAAATTTATCTAATTTTATAACGAAATTTGAATAATGAAATTATTCAAAAAAATTGAAATCATATTTATAGCATTTGAAATTAATTTTCATGTTATTCTATAATTTTTAAAATATCAAATTTGTTAAATTTTATGGACAAATTTGAAATAAGAAATTGTTTAAGAAAATTGAAATCCTATTTATTGTAGTTGTAATTGATATTAATATTGTTCTGTAATTTTTAAAGTACTAAGTTTGTTTAACTTTATAGTTATTCAGGAAAAATTGAAATCATATTTATTAGACTTGCAATTAATTTTAATTTTATTTTATAATTTTTAAAGTATCAAATTTGTCTAAATTCATGATCATATTTGAATAAAAAATTAAAATGATATTTATAGTATTTGAAATTAAATTTAATATTATTTCATAATTTTGAAAGTACCAAATTAATCTAACTTTGTGACCAAATTTGAATAGAAAAATTGCTCAAAAAAATTAAAATTATAGTTATTGTACTTGTAATTAATTTCAATATTATTCTATTATCATAAAATTAAAAAAATATAGAAAAACATGTTTATAGCCTAATTGATATTTTTAACAAATTTATTAGTTGACCTAAGTAATTTCAAAACATGCTTTTATTAAAGATGTTGGAACCTAATAATTTTAATTGAAAATTGTAAAATTAATTTAGACGATGAGTACCACACTAGCTATATTTTTTTGCTACAGATGAATTAACAAAAATGTAAACTACCAAGAATGATAAAATAATTAGATCAAATGTTAATAAGCTTGTAAAATAATAAGAGTGGAAGTATAAAACTATAAATATAATATTAGGATGGGAAGGACACATATTGAAATGCACATATTGTCCCATCATGCCCTTATAAGCCTTATTCCTCTATCTGTATTGCAGTTTTGTAAATTTTTATGTCATTTTTACATTTTCATTTTGTTTTTATCATATTTGCAATTAGATTCACCAACTTTAACTAGCAAAAAAAAAATCCTTTTTTTTTAAAATACACAAGTCTAGTACAAATTATAAATACATATGGAGCATGTCATATGTAATATATATATATTTAATAATTTTATGTACAATAATATTGAGACTTCTTAATTTAATAAGTTCACCTAATTTAACTTTTAAAATATTTATTATCTCAAAAATATTAAAATAAGTTGAACTTTTTGACCATTTAAATTTATTTTGTCCTAGAAATTGCATAAAAATAATACCTTAATATCATAAGTAAAAAAAAATATATATTAGATTCTCCTAACAAAAATAAAAAATAAAAATGAAGGTGGGATGGGATAGACACAATATATAGTGCCATCCTATCCCATTTTCTTTTAAAATGTCCTTTCTCTCTCTTTTGATTTTTTTTATTTATTACTTTTCTCCTTAGGTTTAACTTCTCACTTCTTCATATTTTTTTTCTTCTTTCATTTTGCAACAAAGGTTAAATTTTGAGACAAGATAAGATTTTTTACTCTCTTTTTTCTTTTATCAATCTTCTTTCCTTTTTTTTGTTGCTTTAATTTTTATTTTTTTACTCTCCTCGTAATATAGTTTTTTTTAAAAAAAATGAAAATCACAATTCTAGGTTTAAACCAAATATTACAATATGTACTTTTAAATGAAAATAAAAAATTATCTTTCATACTTGCAATCGTATCTAAAACTTTAGGATGAAGAAGGTTTTATTAATTTTAAGTGTGAGATTTCTTGAAAAAAAGGCAAAAGATGTGCATCTAAGAATAAAACTTTTTCATTTCTTTTGCTTATTCTTCTCTTTTTTTGATTTTTTTTTTGGAATGCCCTTTTAACTAGTTTTCACCTCCTTTTTTAAGGGAAAGAATTAAGTAGCAAAATCTGTATTGAAGATTTTTTTTAATTAGTTTGGTAGAAAAATCAAAAGATTATCACATGCTAAGTTGGCAAGAATGACTAAAATTTTTGATATTTTATATGTTGAAATAAAAAGAAATGAATTTCTCATTAATTACTCTTTTTCGAAAAGTTTAACTTATCAGACACAATTTAGCATAGGAAAGGTATAGATTATTGTAACTTTTTTTTTAATTTTTAATTTTTAATTTTAATTATATTATTATTTGGAAGAAAGGATGTCAATAGTCATGTTGGATTACTGTATGATATTTGTTTATTCTCAAATAAAAATAAAAGAATTTAAGATTTATTTTGGTTCCCTTTTTCTTGTTATATAAGTGGTAATTTTCTTTGCTTGCTACACTCTTCCATTAAAATGCAATCAAACTTATTGGCACCTTTTGGTTGTCCTTTTACACCCATCAAAATTGACCATCATGTGTTGTGTAGTAAATTAACTTTTTTGTAAGTATAGTCGGAAACTATAACCAAAGTTGAATTTATCAACAAGGTATTGATTTAATGAAAAATATATTGACTTCAGATGGACTTTATGAGTTATTAGCTTATTCTTCAACAGGCATGTGATCAAAGACCTGGGCTCTCCTCACTACTTAGGAGCTTAGGTTTCATGTTCTATTTCACTCCTTGATGGGAGTTCTTTTCGCCTTTCTGTCATGGTACTACTTCACTTTTAGTCACCGAGGAGTATTTAGCCTTGCATAGTGGTCTTTGTTTATTTACACTGGATTCCGCGTGCTCCATGCTACTCAGGTTAGAGTAAGCTACTTCAAATGAACTTTACTTATTAATAAACAAAGGTTAAATTCTAAAGATTACTTTATTGGTGAGAGGAGAAATTTATTAATACTTGAATTCTTCTTGAGTCATTACGTGTGATTTGGTGATGGGAATTTTGGATAGTTTGTTAAAAACACTATTTTTAAACCTGGATCAGACTAGTCGATTTGATAAGTCCAACCAGGAATCGATCCTTGGTTCGGTTCGAGTGATGGGTGATACCTAGGGTGGCAATTCAACCATTTTAAACTATCGAAACTTGGTAATTACTTGGAAACTTGTCGAACTGGTTTGGAAGAGTTTGCATCTTGTGCTTTAATAAAAAAATGCATTTATTGTCACTAGGACTTGACCCCCTGCCCATGCAAGGGTGACTAGTAACCACGACTGCTGGAGTAATGTTGTACTTTAGTTAATATATGTCATTAAATATATATAGTCAATATTTACAATCGTATGCTTTAACAATCAAAATATGTTTATTATATAATAAATTATATTAATAGAGTTTATATTAAATATAATTTTAAATTATATTATTTTAATTAATCTCATTATTTTAAATATTTTTAACTTTATTTAAATTATATTATATGTGTTACTATAAATACTAGTAATGAAAATATATTTATTTTTGTACAGTGATAACATATAAATTTAAAATTTTAAGAAATATTAAATTTTTAATGACTTAAAAATATTAATTTATAATGTAATATGTTAATTTTTTTATTATATATATTTAT
The DNA here is from genome assembly GCA_020226215.1 of Sindora glabra. Classification (NCBI taxonomy): domain Eukaryota; kingdom Viridiplantae; phylum Streptophyta; class Magnoliopsida; order Fabales; family Fabaceae; genus Sindora; species Sindora glabra. Next base: position 99,615,225 of record CM035227.1, on the reverse strand, counting down.
AAATATAAAAATACATTAACCGTTCAACCATTCGGTTAAATTGGTTGAATCGGCTTGACCTTCACCCACTCATTTTGCCTGGTTGATGGCTGGCTAGATTTCAAAACATTGATTAAAAGTTCTGGATTCAAATGTGTTTCGAGAAAGTGTTCAAAATAGTTCTTATCCTACTATCTTCCTCAAGTGATAAGTTATGATTAAGGTAGTAGGCTACATGCAAACATTTAATTGTAAGAAAAATTAAGAGTGCATGAATAAGAAATTTGTATATACTTTAATTATATCACATATTCTTAATAATTAAAATTGCAGAAATTGATGATTGTGTTTTATTTATAAGTTATGACGAAAAATATACGGTAAAGTTAGAATATAAAAAAATTCCTTCTGTATGAATAAAATAAGAAGTGTAGGTACAAATGCGCAGACTATGCGTAAGATGTAAAGAGTAATTAGAAAGTTTGATGGTTTAGTTCTAGTTAATTCAAAGTTATATGGTACAAATTTTTGTTTTTCTTGATATCCATATATAAGTAGTGGATTAGGGACAAAATTATATTTTTAGTTGGATGTTATATTTTATTTTATTTTTTGAAATTATATTTAGCTGTTTTGTCATTCTAAACGTTGTTGGTATTTCTTTCCAGCCCATTAACCATTTCTGTTTTCACCCTTCTCTCGATGATTTCTTAACATAGTTTTGGTGCGATTCTATCTGTCCTGAGTACTAATCTGGTTGTCCCATTTCCTCCACTTACTGCGACCCCAAAGAGATTAAGTAAGATGAAAATGAGAAAAAGTTAGAGAATCTACCTTCGTGACGCGTCGAGGGGTGGTGGATTTTCCCATGACCGTATTATTTCCATGCAATGTTTTGTATTTGTTCTACACTTTCCGTGGCTTATACATTTTCAAAGAAAAAGTATTATAAATATCGAAAATAAGTTCTAAAATTAGATTTTAAATTTTTTATATTTATTAAATTAAATTTTATAAATTTAGTTTATTATTTTATAGTTAATGATAGTCTTTATTTTTCATTCAAAATTTAATTTTAAATTTTATTTTTAATACATATTGTATTATTCTTCTTGAAATTTTAAGTTGTTCGGTTTTTGATTGTGCAATGTTGGCACTGTTGATATAGGTATAGGATTTCCAATTTTAATAGAGATAAAAACTCTTTTTTATTATTCACTAATTTTATTCATATTAATTTTTTTCTCTTGTAAATATTTTGTATCAATTTTTTACCTCACAAATAATAAATTGGCAAATTTAATTCCTCTATAAGTATTTTTATTATTAGGTTAACAAGTTAATAACAAGATAATAGAAGGACTAAAACAAGATAGATACAATATGCGGGGGATGAAAATAATATTGAAAATTTGTGCTGAACCAAATTTATATAACTTATATTTTTGAGGAATCTAGAACCAAAAAGATAAATTAATTTACTATAATTTAAATAAATTCTAATAAAAAATTAGATTTAAACTTTTATGTATGTATTATCCGACAAATAAAACTTTTGAGATTATAGTTGGACAAAAAAAAATTATAATTGTACTTCGTTTATTAGATGAGAATTAAAATTGAGTATTATAATTTGAAAATTTAATAATTTTTTCATTAATAATATTGCATGCATAAAAAATAAGATTTAAAATTAGATTCTAAATAAAAAATAAGAATCATCATTAAATTTAAGATAATAAGATAACTCTGTGAAATTCAATTTAATGAATACAAAAAATTCAAAATTTAATTTGGGGCCACATTTTCGTACATGTAGCAATTTTATTTTTTCATTTGGTTTAGTTTTTTGTGGGTATGTTTGTGCTTCTTTCATTGTTTCAGGGACAAAGGGCTCTAATTTAGGCAAGGAAACCTAGGTTTGTGAAATATTGTGCCTTGAAGGATATCGGAGATGTAGCTACAAATAAGTGTATTTCAGTAATATTACATATTACATATTTTAATATATGATTTATTAGATTAAATTTCATCTAAAATTATGATTGTTATTTATTAATTTTCTAAAAATAAATAATCACAATTTTTTGTTGGTCGATGATGGGAGGAAAGGGAGGAATAATCAATTAAATTATTCATGATGTCAAAATTCTTGAAGTTAAAATGAACAAAATCTAGATTTTTGGATTTCTCTTACGTCCATCGAATTTCACCTAGTTTAATTAAATGACCTTCTACAATTGTAGTCTCTATGTAATTTTGGTCTTCAAATTTTTGTTGTTGATCGTTTTTTTTTTTTTTTGGCCATTTGTTGATCGTTTAAAGACTTGATAAACAACTTGGGAGTATGGGTACGTATGCAGTCTTGTCTTGTTTGGAAAAGGCGAAAATAACTATATAACCCAAGGGTAATTGGATCTTTTCACACACTTAATCTAAATTTGCTATTTGAAAAGTTAGGTTTCTCGTCTTTATTAAATTACTTGGTTTAGGATTCCAAGTTATTTACCGAATATTTAAGATAACTTATTGACTTAATTAATTGTAATTAAAATTATTCTTATTCAAATTAATTAAAAGTTAATAAAAAAGATCTTTGCTAAACAAGTTTCGTGATAGAGGTAGATCCAAGATCTTCAAATCAACGAAAGCAATATTGTATATAATAGTTATGTAGTAGAAATTTTATATACACGCACAAAGGATCCCTGTTATGCAAAGCTTCTGGCAATTTAAATGAAGAAAAAACATGTCTTTTAATTTTCAAATTAATAGTAATGATTTTCTAGACAAATGAGGAATTCAAATGCCCCCTTTTCAAATAAATATTAAATTAATGCACACACATAAAAATGTATATATATATAATATGTTAAGAAATTTAATGTTGCATTAGATGCAAAACATAATGAAAAATATAATAATAACAAATTCCAAACTTGAAACTCGAGGGTTAGACTTCACAACAAGCTCCTCATGCGATTTTTGATTTAGTAATTAACATACAAATTAAAGAGGGACAACACACTAAATCAGTATGCAGAGGGCTAATGGTGGGAGAAATAATAGTATGTTGAGAGTGCGTTTGGCTAGATGTAATAGAATAAAAATGATAAAAGAGTTTATTTAATATATATTATGGAATAGAAATACTCATTTCTTAGAGAATGATTATTCCATCAAATGGTGAAATATTTATTCTATAACAAAAATAAAGGAATGAGTCATTTTCTTATCCATGAATTGACCTTTTCATATATGTATCCTTTATTTTTTTTATATACTCTAACATTATCCTTTGTTAATATATGATAACAATATTAATTTTTAAATTTTTATTAAAATATTTTAGTAATTATATTTTTAATAATAAAATTTACAATATAATATTTTTGTATTTTTTACAAAAAATATTTAATATAAAAATTTAGTAAATTATAAATTTTATTCTTTTATTAAAATTTTTTTAATTATAATTTTGATGATAAAATTTAAATTTTGATAATTTTTATTATTAATTATATCATATATATTAATATTATTCAATATGAAATTATTTAATAAGATGTTTATTATTTTTGTAATAAGGATATTATTATTTTTAATTATGACCTTTTCATTTTATTTTATCAAAATTTGTTGTACCAAACATAAAAATAGAATGAATTGCTTATTTTATCCTTTTTCATACTAATCATAATTATGCAATAGTTATTTCGTTCTATTCTATCTTCATTCTCAATCTTATTTCATTTTATTTTACAAAAAGCACTATAAAAGTTCTAAGTTGAAATTCCAAAGAGGGCCAACACACTTAACTTTTCTCTTTAGGTCGTACATGTTCAAAATTTTAATCGAGAAATATAAGTGTCGTGCTTTTAAAGTTAACCCCCACGATTAATCTAACTCTTTGTTTCTTTTACTTTCGTAACATTGAGATATTTGTCGTTTTTCAACGTAGGAGTGGTGACGGCGGAGTCCGGAGCGCACTCACCATCAAAAAAGAAAAAAAAAAAAAGGAAAAAGAGGCACAAAATGACAAAATAACTCCTCAAGCGTTATTGAGTTAATTATGAATTTAAGGGAAATAAATATAATTTTTTATTAATTCCATCAAATGTATCCATCGTTATTCCGACTTATGTTTTGTTGTTACTTTTGAACATTGTAAATTTTATTTTCAAAATCTTTGAAAACCTCAATTATTTGGTAGTTTTGGCTACCCTATGAGGACTACTCCTATAATATAAATTATTACATTCTCACCAAATGTTATTAAGCTGCAAATTCATCTATGGATCCCTTTTCCTCCGTGACCATTAGCAGTTTGATGCCACGAAAAATATGGGAAGCTAATTAAGTCAAAACTCATTCCTCCAATTTGAATTATATTACTTGGAGACCGATCTTTAAGCAGTCCACACACATCCTCTGCCAACTAGAAAAGCTGTCCATGCTGACTCCCCAAGGCGCAAGCCATATTCGAGGGCTTTTCTCACATTATCAGGTAAAATGTGGAGGTGAGTTCTTTCGTATAATAAATTTATTTATATATTACATATTTAATAATTTATATTTTTATAATAAATTTTTTTAATTTAATAATTTATAATTTATTGATAAAATTAATTCATTTTATATATATTAAATAATTTAATGTACGATAAAATTAAAAGGCAAGTGCTTTCAAATAAGATCTTCAATAATGTACGGATAGAAATTCACACTCTCATCTTATCGTATCGCATAGCATATGTTCGGGATTTGGCCTCGATCACTTACAGTAACATCAACAAGAGATTAAGTTTATTTCCACGAAAATCATAATTGGTAGAAAATAATTATAAAATATTAAAATAAAAAATATATTATTTATTTTATATTTAATATAAAAATTTTAAAAAATAATTTTTATAAAAGTAGTTTTTAATTATTATAATTTAATGTATTTTTTAATTATAAATATAAATAATATGTTATTTTTTATTGATATATATAAATAATGTTTTTTATTAAAAAATACTTTCCACCGACATAAACGAAAGTTAAAATTGACTGTTGTATTTAGTTTTATTAGGATTGTGCTGTCTTTTCTTTTGTAGGTTTAGTGCTTGAGGTAATCTTCTGGTTGTGAGTTTCACCAAAAAGCAAAAAAGGAAAAGAAAAATCTTATGGTCGCTGAGTCTATCCCAAAATGAGATTAGGTAGGTTACAATAATTTAACGCCCTATTTTAGTGGGTTCCAAAAAAGATAGGGAGAACACAAGACTAAAAGTGAAGGTTTTATATCATTAGTAATTAGCAATATTATTTTTTTTATGTTAACGTAGTCGTCATCTATAATATATTAATGCAATTAAATTCATATAATTTAGGATAAATTACATTTTTTTTATATTACATTGGTTTTAAGACTTGATTCAATTATATTTAACATCTTTTATTTTTTATAATTATATAATTCTACTCCCTTAAAATATTTATATTGATATGAAATAAAGTGGTGTTAATTTTTTAATTGCAAGTTTTTCTTTAATATCGTTTGTTATGGATGGAGGATTATTTTTCTACATTGTTATATATAAATATTGCAAGACAATTATATTAAAAAAGAGAAAGTTTTTTTATTCTTCAAAGAAAAATATATTTATATATAAAATATAAAAAAATGATCTTCCAACCATGATAGATAACAATAAAAAAAGGGATTGCAATTTGAAAATTTGATATCATTATATTTTATAATAATAAATCCAACCATTTATCATTTTCCTCTGTCGTTTTCTTCCATGTGAGGTTGTTCTATTTTTTACTTTTCTTCTTCTCGTTATCCAATATTAGCTGGAAATGTCAAACTTATTTATTTCTTGGGGATTTGAATTTGATCAACGTTTTAAAGTAGTGCTTCAAATTGTTGTAGAGGCATCTTTCCCCCACCTTCAATTTTCTAACATATAAGTGACTTAGTGTTGGAAATGATGTCTACATATGTTAGGGTTGCTATTGGGCCTTTTTTTATGAAATTCTTTCCTAAAACATTAGTATCACAATAAATCAATTGTAATATCATTTAAGTTAAAAATAAAATAAAAAATTATTATCCATAAATGTTTTAGTTTTCATTAATAATAAAAATAATTTAAACGGTGGATGTATGTGTGTGTGTGTGTGTGTTTTTTTTTTTTTTAAATAGGAGTACCAAATATAATTAGGTCAAATCTCAAACAATGTTAATGTAATTTGCCCTTTAATTTAAATTAGGCATATATTAATATTTAAGAGGGTTTAATAACACTCACCTCTTTTAAAGTTTAATTTAGTTATATTCATATTCCTTTTATTTTTGGAATTATAAATTCACCTCATTTGATTTTCAAAGTTGGGGATGTAAGTGCAAGTTTTAAATAAGGAGAAAGGAGATAAGTATATGAAAATGTATATTAGTGTGTATTTTTAAAAATAGAACGAGTTTACATATAATTATATTAAATTTTGAGCAAAGTTAATGTAATTTATCTTAAAATATATTAAAATTATAAAAATGATATAATTACTCTTTAGTAGATATTTATAAGTTAAATTGATCAATTTAGTAGAAGTAAATTGAATTTTAAAATGTTCCATACTCAATAAAAAAAATTCTGAATTCAATCTTGAAAAGTATCTTTTTTTAGAAAGAATATATCACTTATTATTCCCGCTGTGAACTCTCATATTTGATTAAAAAAATGAAAAACACTTGAACGTAAATAAGAAACAAAAAGGGAAAATCTCAACAAAAATATAAGATGGATTTACGCGGGGGAGGGTATTTGAAGTGTATCCGAAAAACTCAAACGCCCTTCGATTATAAATAAGAAAAAGGGAAAGAGTAATGTGGCTCCACTGGTAAGCATCAATGGGCAATGTACTTCTGTTTTTTAGGGACATGTGTTACACGTCTGACAGACAATATAATAACATTGCACTGTATATAATATATATATTTTTGTCAACACATATCATGAAACACTTTATGTACCATTAACTTAACCTTTTTAGGTTAAATTATAAATTACTCCCGTTAATTATTTCTGATTTGCAATTTAAGGCGTGCAAATTGTCGGGCATAAATCCCGTGTACATCAATCAATTCTCGGAGGTAAAAGTAAACCGCACATTATAAAAAGTAGTTGAAGATAGATAATAAATTGCAAGGCTTTGATCGCGCTAATCGATAAATTAATCGATAATTAATAAATTAATTAATAATTAATAATTGATAAATTAATTAATTATTTAAAAAATATTTCATAAAATTAATTATTAAAATAATTAAAATTATAAAATAATATAAAAGGATATATTAATAAAAATAAATATATAATTAAAAGAATTCTTATTTATTTAAAAATTAAATTATATTAATGCAATTAAGAAGTTTAAAATAAAAATATAATATTTAATATTTAATTAATTATATTTTATAAACTTATATACTTATTTACTTACATAATTTTTATTTTATTATTATTTATAATAAAGTTATAATTACTTAAACTATAATTAATTATATTTTATAATATTATTTATTTATTCATATATATATTTATAATTTAAAATTAAAATATAATTATGTTAAAATTAAATTAATTATATTTTATAAAAAATTTAGATTTATGTTATAAAAGACATGAATTATAAATTAATAAGAAGTATAAATATAGATTTAAAAAAATTTAAGAGCTATAAACTGTTCTCTATTACTTATTAAATCAAAACTTATTTTTTTAATAAGTAAATATGAGAAATAATTTTAAAAATTAACTTATAATATATTGATTAGGTTAATAAATTATAAATTAACTTATTTTTTTATGTAAAATGCAGCGTTGATGTAACAAAATTAAACTGAGTCCTTAGATTAGGCATGCATGCATTAGTACATATATTATGCGAGAAAATATGGTATGCAATTAGGATTTATCATTTCTTCTTCTTCTTCTTTTTTTTAATTCAGGGGCCAAGCTCAAAAAAAAAAAAAACGTAAAAATAACTATAAAAATAAGAACACAACAAGCAATAACAATAAAAATAAAAATTTTAAAGGAGGATTACTTAAGATAGATAAACCCATCTCGAGTTATGTTGTCAGAGAAAGTCAATTAACAGATTTATTACCTTAACTAAATGCTATTGATATCCACCCTCCAATTTCTACATCAATCAAATTGCCAAAAGCTCCACTAATGATCATGAATTAGACTGCATAATAACAGCATGGTATCACAGCTCTTAAGCTAAAGCCCCTCCAACACTCCCATATTTCAGTAGTAAAAACATCACACCGGCATGGATTTTTAATAAAACCTCACAATTTACTTATATATATATATATATATATATATATATATATACATTAATTATTATTAACTATCAAAAGTACACCAATGGATCAAGATAATAAGATCAAATAGTTAATAGATGTAATATAGTAATAAAGAATTTGAATTGCATAAAGGAGCTAAGTTTAAACATCTATACCATTTTGATGAAAAAATAATAATGATGATGAGACAATATTTTTAGTAGCAGAAATGCAATTCTTATCTTTTTTATTCACATTTACTCGTAAATAAATTTGGCATAAAATTTTATTTTACTCTTCTGTAAAAAAGTGTGTGTACTCTAACGTAAAAGCACGTGAAAAGAGTTTTTTGTTTAAATATAAAAAAATAATTAGATAATTAAATACACATAATTAAAAAATAAAATTTAAACTGTCAACATAAAGAAAAACAGAAAAACTATAAGAAATATTGCATATGGAAGTAGGATTTTTATTTAAGCATATAGATATTTATATACACCCTAGCAATGATCTTTGTGTTCTAATAATAAATAAACTTAGGTGTCAATGTACCTATATGCTATACATAGAATCAATAATGAAAATTGTGAAACCATATTACTAGTGCAATAATACACTTCCTTTTTTTACAAAGGACTTGAAAAAGTCATAAAAAATAAAAGATTGAAAGAGAGAAAATCTACTCATGTTCCACATATAAATTGATCTCTTCCAAAAAGCTCAAATATATTTTAAAGGATAAAGTAAAAATTTATTATATTATTTCATTTAATTGATTTAAATAATTGTTTTAGAAGTTGAACTAGTTTGAACTGGTATGAACTAGTAAAAATTGAAAAAAAAATCAAAAACTAATTTGATTTTTTAAAAATCAATTAGTTATTTTTTATTTTTAATTGTTTTAGGATTATGTAAGTTAAATAAACTTATATGTAGTTAAAAATAATAAAAATAAAGTGAACATTTAATTAATTAAAAATTTATTAATTTACTTTATTTTTTATTTTTATATAAATATGAATTTGCATATAAAATATAAATTAACTACTATTTAAATTATAAAATAAATTTATATAAAATTTTATTTATGATACCATCCAATTTGTTATTAATTCAATAAGTGAAATTAATGATTCGATGGTATTTTTGGCTCATTGTTCTATCCAATTTTTAAAGTATTGATTTGAAGTGAACCTTATATCTCCATTAGGGATGGAAATCAGTCGGACAGAATCAATTAGTAAGCACATTTCAACCTGATTGACTCTAATAATTTATGACTATATCCCAATCGAAACCGACCACTTGAGATGCTATATCCGACATTGATCAAACAAATCAGTTTTGAACTGTTCCAAACAGTTTTGGTCAGAATGTAGCCAACATTCTGCACTATCAGTTTCATTTTATTTCTTTGTGCTTGCGAGACATAGCTTCTCGGTCTTTGTTAATAATTTTTTTTTCTAAATTGATTCAAACAAGTCTATTTTAATCTTCTTTCAACCTTCCGTCATATTCACTTGCAGATTCTATAACAAACCGTTTAAATACAATATACAGAGATTTTATCTGAAATATTAATTTTGTTAGTACTGAAGACTCAAGAAGCTCAACGTCAAACCTTGGATATGAAGGGCTTGATGCCTTGATTGCCGGAAACATCTTCCTCTCTTCTCTGTTTTCCTCAACTTACCCGGCACGCTGGGGAATTCAGCTCCCACTCATTTCGAGATTATCGTTCAGGGAAAATCCTTCTGTCATTCTCTGCAATATATATAAATGCACTGCCTTCTTCTTATATCAGCAAAAACCCCTCACCGTGAGTGACGGAAACTTCGTCTTCTTACCAAAATATGGCTTTTTCACTACAAAGAGAGTTGAATATCAGAACCATTTTCGTTCTTCTCTGCACATTTACATACCCAGCCACATCCCAAACAGCACCTCACAGTTCTTACTATAGCAATAATAACGGCCAGTCGGTGAGTCAGTATGTATCATCCGCTTACGAATATGCCATCGCTCAAGCTAGGGCTAGAGCAGCCGCTGCTGAAGCTCAATATGAAGCATCCCTGCGGCCAGCTCCGGCACCGCAGAAATCTAGTTCTTCGTCTGAATCATCTGTTGCCAGAGAACATGAGAGATGGATGGCCAAGTATGGAAGGATTTATTCCAATCAGACGGAGAAGAACGCACGTTTCAACGTATTCAAGCAGAACTTGGAATAAATTAACAGATTCAACAGCGCTGGGAATTCGAGTTACTGGTTGGGTTTGAATCAGTTTGTTGATTTGACCGAGGAAGAGTTTCTTGCTTCGTATGTAGGATTCAAGGGATAAGAGGAGCTGCACGATTTAGCCAAAAGGCGGCTTTCACAAGGACGAGGCTGCTACGTCAAGGGATAAGAGAAGCTGCACGATTGGGATGAAATCTTTTTGGCCCTTTCTGTCAACTGTGATGGTGCTGTAGGGCGACTCGGTCGGGTTCGGGCAGAGTCAGTCAATGCCACATCAATCCGACACCGACCGAAAATCCGAAACTCTTTACTTTTTACACCCACTAATATCCGAACCATAATGCAACCCGAATCCAACCGTCCATTTTTCGGTTCGGGTCGGTCGGTTTTTATTAGTTTGAAAAAAAATTTCCACTCCTAGTCTCCACGACGTCATGCTACTTAGCCCCAGAAGACGTCACAGAATCCCCCTAGTTTGGCCGTCAGAACTGTAGTATGGCCTAAATGAAGGTTATATATAAAAAAAAAATCCAGTCCTTCGTGCTTGGAAAAAACATTTTCTAAAAAACATCAAATAATTAATTTAATTGGAGTAGTATAATAAAATATAAAGAAACCACAATCTCACCTTAATTGATACAAAATATAACTTAAAGAAAAATATAATTCATAATTCATGAGAAGATAATAACAATTAAAGTTTAAATCAAATTTAAACTCGCTGCGTTCCTATAAACACTACCTTAATAGCTAATAGATTTCACCCAAGCCTTTCATAATACGATGGACCGAATAATTTCCTTCGTCTTTGCCCAAACACAATAATTAATAGCTAAGGACAATAATCACTCATTTATTGTTGTTAGAATGAGCAAATATACATAATTTTCTAATGCTTCCCTATATATTAAAAAATTATACGAGATAAATTTGATTGAAGTTCGTCATATATAAAATTTATATTTTTGTATACCAAATCTTGCAACATCCTTAAAATGATTATACTTTTGAATAAATCTTATGTATAATAAAGACATCGATAATTGTAGCTAGCACAATTTTTTTTATAAAATTATTATAAAATTTTAAAAAATAACTATAGCGGTTATGCCATCTTCAAGTACTAAACTTAATCTAAATTGCTCTTCAAGAAATTCTTTGCCTTTTATCAATAATTAGTTTCTGTAATCATGAATTCAAAGGTAGTAATGGGAACATAATGGTCCTTGTCTTGTGCCAAACAAAAGGTGCTGGTTCATATATGTACGAAGTTTAGAAAATGAAAGAGAATCCAATGCTGAAAAGTAGTATCCGTATAAGGTGTAATGAGCATCATTACGACATAATGTGGGAGCTTGCATTTTATTATGATGACTTTGATTTTGTTAAAAAAAAAGAGTAAAATTTTCACTTTTTTTTTACCCACTTTTGTTTCACATATTATAAGAATCATAATTTTATGAACTCTGCCATCTATCAAAGAAAATAAACAAGTGATCATTTACTTTTATTTTAGAGATTGTAATGACTATTTTTCTTGTTAAAAGGAATAATTTATATTTCTTTTCTTTTTTTGTATAAATTGAAGTGATCGAAATAAAATTAAAAATTCAAAATTAAGGTAAAATTTTTTAAAAATAATTAAATATTACTTGAATTAAAAGCATGGGATAATATATATATTATAATAATAAAAGTGATGAAATTAATAAATATATATATTGAAAATAAAGAATTGAATCCTAAATTCAGAAAAGATATAAAGCTTCAAGGATAATAATAATAATATTTATTTTTAATATTGAGTTTGTCGTCCTAATGTCTTTTCTTCTCAAAGAACGGGCTTGATTATGATGAGTTTGATTTTGTTAAAAAAATTAGGAAAATTTTCACTATCTGTATTGATTTTTTACTCACTTTTGTTTCGCATATTATGAGAATCATAATTTTATGAACTCTACCATTTATCAAAGATAATAAACAAGTGATTATTCATTTTTATTTTAAAGATTGTAACAAGTATTTTTCTTGTTAAAAAGAGTAATTTATATTTCTTTTTTTTTCTTTTTGTATAAATAGAAGTGACAGAAACAAAATTAAAAATTCAATTCATAAGGCAAACTAGGGTAAAATTTTTTAAAAATAATTAAATACTACTTAAATTAAAAGCATGGGATAATAAATATATATATTATAATAATAAAAGTGATTAAATTAGTAAATATATATTTAAAATAAATAATTGAATCCTAAATTCAAAAAAGATATAAAACTTTAAAGATGATGATGATGATGATGTATTTTTAATATTGATTTTGTCGTCCTGATGTCTTTTCTTCTCAAAGTTATAATGAATTTGATTATGATAAGTTTGGTTTTTGTCGTCCTAATATTGAGCTTCCATTTGATTATGATGAGTTTGATTTTGTTAAAAAAAAGTAAAATTTTCACTACCTGTATTAATTTTTTGCTCACTTTTTGTCTCGCATATTATGAGAATCACGATTTTGTGAACTCTACTATCTATCAAAGATAATAAACAAGTGATCATTCACTTTCATTTTAAAGATTGTAATGAGTATTTTTCTTGTTAAAAAGTATAATTTATATTTCTTTTTTTCGTATAAATAGAATGTTAGAATTTTTATGTGCGCTACATTAATTGTAAGTATTTTATTTTTTGATAAAATTAGTTGAATAATAATTTAAGATATTTTTATCTTCCAAAATTTAATTATTAAAGTGATTTATTATTTGAATTTATAGATATTTAATTTTGAATTAATATATTTGACAATTAAAGTGTAGATTTATATATTTTTTGGCCCATAATGGGATCTTATTTATATTGGTTGGGTTTCCTCTTCACTTCTAACCTAATTCAATTATTGACTTATCCTATTAAGAGTCGCATACTCTAAGAGAAGAACACGAAAATCTATATCTATAATATTTATTTGAATACTATCTTATTTAGAAGAATTAAATCTATAATAAAGGTACGTTTTCACATTAATTTTATTTCATAATATCCTAAATTCTATATAAGTTTCAATTCAAATTCTTACATATGATATCATAGCTTTTTTGTATAAATTTAAGACCTAATTGTATGTTATTATGTATATAAAATACCCAATAAAAATTACTATCTATTTTTAATTTTGCATTAATTATAAATAATAAATTGGACATAATAGAAAGCTTTTGATTCATGAATTTTATTTTGATAAAGGATAAGAAATTTTGCCTTTTGAATATGTTTGACAAATAGGATTTTAGATATTATATATGTGCAAGCATGCATTAAAATTGAGTGATAGTATATAAAGTATTCATGAGATAATAACTTAACATTCTTTGTTTTACTTGAATTTAATTTTCATAATTGGATAACAATATAAATAAATTTTAGAAAGGATGGTGAAAACTTTATGAATTATATAATTCTCAACCACTACATGCCCAAATGATAAAAACAATAGCATTATCGTATATTCTAAAATAAACAATAATTATTACTATTTTGAATTAATTATATATGTAATGTATATAATTTAAAGAAAATCATCTTTGATTGATTTGATATAAGTAACTCCTATTTTATATGTTTATTTTATCATTTATTTTAATTTGATTAATTTTATTAAATTATTTAAAATTATCTTCTATTTTGATTTAATTATTTTATCAATTTTATATGATTAATTTTGGATAATTTCATGATTATAAAATTACAATAATTTGAGATTATTATTATTTTGAAAATTGATTGAATGATGAATAAATACTAATCTTATGATTCCATAAGTTTGTTTGATTTCATTGGATAATTTGAAAAAATATTTCAAAATTATTTTATGATAAATCTAAATTTGGTGTATGTTAAATTTATCAATTATTACTTTTATTTTATTATAAATACTGTATTTTAATTTTTCATTTTTATGAGATTTATTATGAATAATTCATCCGTTAATAATTAGGAATGAATTGGATGAATCAAATTCTAATATATATATATATATATATATATATATATATATATATATGTTATTTCAACGTATTACATGCTATTGAAAATTGCATTTTCGAATTAGATTTTACTATTTTTTGGTTGAGCTTAATTCATGTTTAAATGGTAGAAAGTAAAAAAAAAATATGAGATAATATATCAAAATTACTCTTATCCTTCTTTTTTTTTATTAATTCATTATTATAAGTTTTGAAAGTGATACAAAAGACTTCTTAACTAGTCAATATGTGTGAAATTCAACTTTTATAATTTATAACTTATGATATATATATTTAAATCATTCAAAATAATTATTTAAATATTTTGTATTGAATGAAGCTTAAAATTATGAAATTTAATGCAATTTAGGGCTCTTATGATCAATATAGGTAAATTTATGCAACACTTTATTGTGGAATGATTACATTTTACTTGTTATTAATTTTAAAAATTATTTGAATGATAGTTCTGTAAATTTTTTATAATTTTTGTGGATTTTTATTTAGAACATATTAATTTATAAGATCTTTGAGTTATTAATATTTATGAGATTAATTTCTAATTATTTAATATAATTATCTATCCAAAGGAGGTAATTGTGTATTTTAATTAGAAATTGACTTATTAAAAAATTTTGGACATATTTTATTATTAAAAATTTATCTTCCTAAAGGGAATAAATTGCTAATATTAAAGTATTTTCCTAATTGACTTCAATGATGGGAGGAGTTTCAAATATTATATTTTCTATCCAAAGAGGAAAGAATATAGTAATTTTTTTATGTATACTCCTAAATATTTTTATTATCTATGTACTCATGAACTATCATATTACATTTTTAATATTATGTATAATGCTTTTCATTTTATTAATTTATTTTTATTATTAAAATTATTTTGGATAATTACGATCTTAAAGAGAATTTTATTAGTAAAAATAAAAAAAATTATTATATTTTTAGTAGTTATCTGTTAAGATTCTTTTTTTCTATTTTTGAAATTTA
This sequence comes from Sindora glabra, assembly GCA_020226215.1. NCBI lineage: Eukaryota > Viridiplantae > Streptophyta > Magnoliopsida > Fabales > Fabaceae > Sindora > Sindora glabra. The sequence continues at coordinate 99,599,641 of CM035227.1, read as the reverse complement.
ATGTTAAAAATATTATTATGTGGAGTACAAGGTGAAGAAAATATCATACCTTAAATATCTTGCTTGATAAAAATTTGACATTAGTTGGTTTGATAAATTATTGATTTTTTTTCATCCTTATCATAACAAGGTAATGATATTTTATAGAAATTCTTGTTTAAAATAATTTTAGTAATGTAGCATTGATAATCAAAAAATATTTTCTTTTATTAAATTAAAAAAAATAAGTTTTGAGATTATGTTGTAATACAATATGATTTTGATGATCAATATTGATGCATATTATTTGGTATTCCTTAATGAATTGATCATATTATTATATTCAATAATAAAATTTTGTAATTTGGGCATAGTTTTAATATCTTGGTTCTTTTAGAAAACTTATGAGTTAATTTGAATAATTATTACTTAAGTTGAATTATTTAATATTAATTTATAAGTCTCTGAGTTATTAATAAATATTTGTGAAATTAATTTTTAATTATTTCACATATTTATTGGCTTAGAGGGGGTGAGTATATGTTATAATTAGAAATAAGTTTAATAAAATAATTCTTAATTATATTATACAATAACTTGTCTAAAGGATTGCTGTATGTTGTAATAAGAAATTATTTTAGTGAAATAATTTAATTTATAAATTTATTGTATTATTATATATTTTATCTACCCAAAGGGGATAAATTTACAATAATAATATATTATCCTGGTTGGCTTCAATTTGAGGAAGATTTTTATCTACTACATTTATTACCCAAAGAAAAGAATGTAGTGATATTTGTATACTCTTAACCATAATTATTTTACACAAAATTAATATATTGCATTTCATTAAGTTTTTACATAATCTCTTTTACTATAAATAAATGTTATTGAACACATGATATTTATGAATTTTTTATGTCATTTTCACACATGATACTTATATTTAAAATATTTTTATTTTACCATAGGTATGGACTAAGTAAGGTGTATTATTGAATTATGTTAATATTATTTTGAATATTTTTATTTTAATTTAAAAAATTAATTTATGTTTTTAAAAGAAATATGTTAAAGGAATCTAGTTAGAATTATAAATTTATTCCCATATTGATCTTGATTTAATGATAGTTTTAATTTTCAAAATAAATCTACATTTTAAGCCCCATTATTTTTTTCTGGAATTACACATATTTAAGATATGTTTATGTGTAATAAGATTAAATTGAGGCAATTTGGATGTAAAAATATTTTGATTTTATGATCATTTATTATTTTATATTAGAATCAATCACATATTATTTATACTTAAAAGATCATCGTTCTAGAAAATTTTATATCCCGGATCTTTTAAAAAAATTATAGTATATTGTAGATAATTATTATCGAAGTAATATTATTTATATTGATCATAAAATTCTTGAGTTATATTATACGAGATTGATTTATAATTTTTGTATGCAACTGCTTGCCTAAAAGGGGTTGTTATATATTTTAATTAAGGATATTTTACAAAGTATATAAATTTCTAAAGTTGCTTTAATTTTAAAAAATATATCTACCCAAAAGGGATATATTTTAAATACTAAGGCATTTTCTTGGTTGGCTTTGTAATTAAAAAGGTCTTTTACATATAACATTTTCTGTCTAAAAGGAAGACTATAGTGATATACATTACTTTTATGTCCATGAACTAAAAGTTAATATTCTTACTTCCAATATTGTTTCTTTTACTTTTATAGCAAAAAGGCTATCTCTTTTATTAATAATTTTTTTAAAGGTATAATCAAAACATGTTATTAGATAGTTTTTGGAATTAGAAGGGTTTTTTACATATTACATTTTCTGTCCAAAAAGAAGACTATAATAATGTACATTACTCTTATGTCTATGAACTAAAAGTTAATATTCTTACTTTTAATATTGTTTCTTTTACTTTTATAGTAAAAATACTATCTCTTTGATTAATCATTTTCTTTAAAGGTATAATTAAAACATACTATTTTACTTTGATTATAAGGGTAAATTGGTATACAAGGTTTATCTGCCTGGAGAAGATAGTTTTTGGAATATCATATTATCTTTTATATAATTGAGTTAATATATTAAAAGAAAACTTAATACATGCTATACATTTTGCCTAAAGGGGAATTTATAGTTATGTATTGGGAACTCTTATATAAACCTTATTAATGTGTAAGAAAATTTTCTTTTGTTTATTATATGCTGTTAAATAATTTATGCAATTAAATTTAGCTCTCTTATATTTTGAAGAATTATTAGATAAATTAATTTTAAAAATTGCATATATTGTTATATAATTTTAGTTACATAGTGATAAATTGAATTTTATATTATTTATAGCATTATGGTATATTAGTTATCAAATATAATTTTTTTCCCTTTCCTTCTTTGTAGTGGAATTATATAAAACTTTTTTTAAGAAAATTATATTTGATAAATAAATGATTAATCAATTAATGTAAATAATTATATTTTAAAATAATGTATAATTTTTTAGGAATTGCATAGAATCTTTACATTAGTGAGATTTTGATTTAATGTTATAAATTTTTTTGAAATTTAATGTTAAGATAATTTTTATGTAGAGTATAAGATGAAAAAAAAAATCATAACTTAAGTGTTTTGCTTGATAATAATTTTCCATCAGTTAATTTGATAGATTATTGATTTCTATTTCATCCTTATCATGACAAGGTAATGATATTTTATAAAATTTTTTGTTTAAAATAATTTTAGTAATTTAGCATTAACAATCAAGCAATGTTTTCTTTTATTAAATTAAAAAAAATTTGTGAGATTGTGTTGTAATTCAATATGATTTTAATAATCAATATTGATGCATGTTGTTTAGTGTCTCTAAATGAATTGATCATATTATTATTATATTCAATAATTTAATTTTACAAATTTGGACATAGTTTTAATATCTCAATTCTTTTAAAAAAATTTATGAGTTAATTTGAATAATTATTACCAAAGTTAACTTATTTGATATTAATTCAAAAGTTTCTAAGCTATTAATAAATACTTACAGGATGAATTTTTAATTATTTCATATATTTACCTACTCAAAGGGGGTGAGTGTGTATTATAACTAGAAATAAGTTTAATAAAATAATTTTAATTATTTCATACAATAACCTATCCAAAGAGGATTGCTGTATATTGTAATTAGAAATTATACTAGTGAAGCAATTTAATTTTTGAATTTATTTTATTCTTGTCTATTTTATCTATTCAAAGGGGATACATTTACAATAATAATATATTATCCTAATTAGCTTCAATTTTAGGAATATTTTTATCTACTACATTTATTACCCAAAGAAGAGAATGCAGTGATATTTGTATACTCTTAAGCATGGTTATTTTGCCCAAAATTAATATAATACATTTAATTTTTTTTACATAATTTATTTTGCAATAAATATACACTATTGAATAGATGGTATTTTTGAATTTTTTTATTTCATTTTCACACATATTATTTATGTTTATAAATGTTTTTATTTTACCATGGGTATAGACCAAGTAAGGTGTTTTATTGAATTATGTTAATATTATTTTGAATATTTTATTTTAATTTAAAAAATTAATTTATATTTTTAAAATAAATATATTAAAGGAATCTAGTTAGAATTATAAATTTATTCCCATGTTGATCTTGATTTAATGATAGTTTTAATTTTCAAAATAAATCTACATTTTAAGCTTCATTTATTTATTTTTTTTGAATTACATAGATTTAAAATATGTTTATGTGTAAAAAGATTAAAATTAAGGTAATTTGGACGTAATCATATTTTGATTTTATGATCATTTATTATTTTACATTAGAATTGATCACATATTATTTGTGCTTAAAATATCATTATTCTAGACAATTTCTATATCCCGGATCTTTTGAAAAATTTATGGTTTATTATTAATAATTATTATCGAAGCAATATTATTCATATTGATCATAAAGTCTCTAAGTTATATCATATATGATTGATTTATGATTATTATATGCAATTACTTGCCTAAAAAGGGTTGTTACATATTTTTATTAGTGATGTTTTATGAAGCATATAAATTTTTAGTGTTGCTTTAGTTTTAAAAAATATTTCTGTTTAAAGAGGATATATATTCAATACTAAGGTATTCTCTTGATTGGCTTCATAATTAAAAGAATTTTTTACATGTTACATTTTTTGCCTAAACGGAAGACTTTAGTAATGTCGATTACTCTTATATTCATGAACTAAAAGTTAACATTTTTACTTTCAATATTGTTTCTTTTACTTTTATAGTAAAAAGACTATCTTTTTGATTAATCATTTTCTTTGAAGTTATAATTAAAACATGTTATTTTACTTTGATTATAAGAATAAATTGGTCTACAAGGTCCATTTGCCTAAAAAAGATAATTTTTGAAATATCACATTATCTTCTATGTATTTGAGTTAATATATTGGGAGGGAATTTAATACATACTATACATTTTTTCTAATGGAAAATTTATAGTTATGTATTAGGAACTCTTATATAAATCTTATTAATGCGTAAGAAAATTTTCTGTTCTTTATTATATATTGTTAGATGATTTATGTAACTAGATTTTGCTCTCTTATATTTTGAAGAATTATTAAATAAATAAATTTTAAAAATAACATATACTATTATATAACTTTAGTTACATAGTAATAAATTGAATTTTATTTTATTTTAGCATTATGATATATTAGTTATCAAAAATAATTTTTTTTTGTTCTTCTTTGTGGTGAAGTTATATATATCTTTTTTTTTAAAATATATTTGATAAATAAATTATTAATTAGTTAATGCAAATATTATATTTTAAAATAGTATATAATTTTTTGGGAATTGCATCGAATTTTTACATTAGTGAGATTTTAATTTAATGTTATAAAATTTTATTCATATTAGAAAATAGATACCTATATTAAAGAGCTTATTTAATGATATTTGAAAATGATCTACCTAGTAAAAGTGTATTTAAATATTAAAATTTATTTATGCAGTTTAGTTTGTAACAACTTATATGTTATTATACACATTTGTTAGTAAAAAAATATATGTAATAAAGAAGTAGAAATCTCATTGAATCCTTTTTTATATACATAATATTTGAAGTAATTTTTACTAATAGTAATAAATTTGACATATAAATTATTATGTATTTCTTTGAGTATAGTATAAAGTAACTTATAAAGTTCTTGATATATGCATTGTGAATCTATTTTTTTTAAATTTTTATGAGATGTTTTTTTTTTGTTGATAGTGTATATTGCTATCATGAGAATTTTTCAAATAATTTGAGTCAAATTAAAAATTTTTATTCATACTTTATTCATCTAATTTCTAAGAATATATTTTGAAAACTTCTCTTATTACATTAACTTGGTATCAATTTTAGTATTTAATTTTGATAGTCATACAAATTACTTGCTTGAAGACATAAAAATTAATTATATAATTGATTTATTTTGATTATTGATTTATTTTATTATGTCAAGTTGATAGTTTAAGAAATTATAATTTTACATATTGCTAAAAAATGGATGTGTAATTTAAATATTTTTCTCCTAAGCCAAGGTTCTTATAGTTATAAGATGTTTAAAAGTTTATTAAGATATCGGTGTTCAATTTTATTTTTCTTATAATATGCTTGTTAGTGGGAGTTCTATATTATATAGAATATTTAATCTCAATTGATAATTATAATATATTTTATTGGTACTGAAGAGAAAAATATTTACTATTTTATTTATTCCTATTTTATGTCTCTTAGGTGTTACATATGTTTAATTTTATAGAATATGCCTTGTTTTATAATTTTGGATTAATTTTATAAATTTTTGAATTTATTTTGTAAATGCTGGATTTTGACATTATTTCTGTTTTTCAGTCATAACTTGGGCTCTAGATATTGGATTGAGGCAAACTTTATATTGATAGAAAGCTAAAAGAAATATGTACAACTTTTATGTTTTGGTTGAAGCCCAGTTTGGACTCCCTCAAGCCTTTACTTGGCCGACAAGCTTAAGTTGTGTTTCTATCCTAACTGAACCCATTTCTGTATTTGAGCCATATGTAGAGTTGTAGTGATTCGATTAACCTAAAATTAGCTCCCAAATTCTTAAAAAACATAGGCCTACAACTTTTATGTTTATGGATATTCCAGAATTCATTAATTTCATGGTCAAAATCGGGTTGGAAATCAAACTAGTGAGATTTCACTATTGGACCTTCTGGAAGAAATTGCTAAGTTTTATAATCCTAATAGGAGTGAGATTAGCAAAGCCTTAGTTTTTGTAATCCTAAGAGGACTAGAATTATAATTCTATGGGTTTTATCAGATATAAATAGAGATGGGGGGTGGGCAATACAATCATAAAATCAACAATATAGTTTTCTTTCTTCTTATTCAAGCTTTTGTCTTCTAACCACAGAGGGCTAATTTTCTGAGGTTGATTCAAGGAGTTTGAAGCTCTCTTCTTAAGGATTATGAGATCATACTTTGTAATGTTGACTTTTCTTAATTAATTTTCCTCTTTCTCTATTTAATTATGCTGAAATCTTGAGATTCCTTATGTAGAGTGTTGATTTGATATAATTAATGTTTATCCTTGTAGTTTCTAAATTCTTTGCTATTTTGTTATGAAATTATGATTGATAAATCATAGTTTTATGCATAGGGACAGAGGGTTGAGGGATTAATTTGGAGATTTCTAATTTAGTTTCTCAAATTAACTGAATTCTAATTATAAATTAATTTTGATATAGTTTAGGGATTATAGTGATTGCTTAATTCAACTAATCCTAATTGATCAAATCCTAGGCGATTGTCTTGCGTAGAATTCATGAATTATTGCAGGGATTCCGAGTAATTCAAGGTTGAAGAATTAATTAGAAAAAGTTAAATCCTAATTGATTTATGATTAATCCAATTTAAGGCTCTCAATTTCCTTGAATTGGTTGTTTGATTCCATTGATTTCTCCTTTATTTTATTTCTATTTTACTTCTATTTTGAGCTTAATTTTCATGCTTATTACATTGTTAATTCGTGCAACTAACCCTCCCTATAATTTTAATTCTATTTTGCATACTGCATAATATAGTATTATGCATATAGCATATTTTGTTTCTGTTTCTATTTAGTATTTTGTTTCACTGCATCACCATTCTATTTGCATTCTATTTTCCTGTTTTCATTGCATAAATAATTTAATAATTATGCATATATTATTAGAAAATTATTTAAAAAATATAAAATTAAAATATCACTAGGGGTACGACCTGGTTATGTCATTATTCTATATTATTTTCCAGCAACTAGTATTCTTAACTAATTTTGGTATATTGCGGCATGCATATCAGGTACATAAGATGCATATGTCATATATATTATTACACAATTTACTAATTTTTATCATATTTACTCTTGACTATATTGATACATTATTGTGCATTTATATATACAATTTATGAATTTTTTTTATCAATACATGCATCTCCATATTATAAAATGTACCAATTATTATAATTATAAGGATTAAGACTTGGTGTCAGTCATTAGCTCTTGAGCTTGTATGTATGATTTCTATGAGTATCATATTGGAATAATGAAAATTATCTTGATAAAGTCTAATATGTTATTTTATATGATACCTTATTAGGACTAAGATTTGTTATTTATTAATTAGTTCCTGATATATATTTTTGTCTTTTAGTTGACACCATTTTTAAACTTTGAGACATTCTAATAATAGATTTATCAAGACTAAAATTTGGTGTCAATCATTAATTCTTGAGTTATATATTTATCTTTTAGTTAATACAATTTTGAAACTTAGAAATCTTTTGGCTAATAGGTTTATAAGGATTAAGACTCAATGTCACTTGTTAGCTCCTGTGTTTAATATTTGTCTCTTAACTGGTACTATTTTGAAATTTTGAGATAATTAAATTTGTTGTTGCTAGAAGATTTCTCTATTTTATTATTGATCTTGTTATAGAGAAATTATTGAGGACTGACTAGAAAAATAACATGTTTGTTAGATCACATTTTTATGTTATTTTTCTTGCTACACTTTTACATTAATGACTCATATTTAAGGAGTTAATGATATATATAACCATGGAAGGTCTTGCGTTGATAATAGTGCAATTATTGCCATGACTTGATATTGTTAATTGATTAAGTATGAGTTGTGTCTTAGGTATCATCTTTTAGATGATATGTTTTTAAAATTATGGTTATGTGTTCTAAATTTTGTGTTCAGTTTAAGAGTCATTTTCATATAAAATATTTTATAAAATAAACTCTTTATAATTAATGTTGCCTAAGTGAGAAAATGTTAGAATTTTTATATAGGCTACATTAATTTTAAGTATTTTATTTTTTGGTAAAACTAGTTGAATAATGACTTAAGAGATTTTTATTTTCTAAAACATAATTATTAAAGTAATTTATTATTTGGGCTTATAGAAATTTGATTTTGGATTAATATGTTTGGTAGTTAAAATATAGGCCTATGCCTTTTTTGGCCTATAATGGGAGGGTTTGATGGGATTTTATTTATATTGGCTAAATCTCTTTTTCGTTTCTAACCTAACTTAATTATTGACTTGTCCTATTGAGAGCTGCACATTCTAAGAGAAGAAGAGGAAGACCTGTGCTTATAATATTTATCTAAATACTATCTTAACAAAAAAGAATTAAATACACGATAAAAGTACAGTTCCACATTAATTTTATTTTCATAGTATCTTAAATTCTATGCAAGTTTCAACAATTAAAAATTCAATTCATATAGTAAACTAAGGTAAAAAATTTTAAACATAATTAATATCACTTGTATGAAAAGCATGTGATAATAAATAGATATATATATATATATATATTATAATAATAATAAAAATGATTAAATTAGTAAATATATATTTAAAATAAAGAATCGAATCCTAAATTCAAAAAGATATAAAACTTCAAGGATGATAATAATAATAATAATAATAATAATAATAATAATAATAATAATGAATTTGTCGTCTTATTGTCTTTTCTTCTCAAAGTTAAATTATGGATAGATATTTTTCCAAAGCGGAGTGGTGGGGAAGAGAATGCACTGAGGGCGCGCATTATTGATCAGATTGGACTGCAATTGGATTCTTGTCTATAAAGGAGTGGTAAAAAATTAATATCTTTAGTAAAAAATTAATGTCTTTAGTGAAAATATTTGTTACTCGGTCCCACTCAATATGGCCAAATTAACGAGTTTCCTCATTCAACAAAATCTCGAAATGGCCAACATCTTTCCACATTCAGGCTTTCTCCTCAATTTTGAGTCACTAGTTACAAAAATCAACATTACAAATAGGTGACAAATATAATATATTACTAACATAATAATATATTAGTGTACTATCATATTTAATTATTAATATATTATTATGCAATATGTTAAATTTAATTTTAAGAAAAATTAGATTTAATATACAATTAGATATAGTAACATACTGGTATACATTATTGTATTAGTAATGTGTCATAATTTTTCTCTTACAAATTTCTAATGCATTTGATTAAATTTTCTAAGACTAACATTCTATTGAAGCGTCACCATCAATGTCCTTTACATTTTTTTCCGATCATAATTCTTATGTATTAGGTTGAACCGCAGGAATCACCTACGGAAGCTACGAGTCTTGGATTTCCGAAATAAGCAATTGATGTTTGTGTTAAATTTGAATATAGTCCCACGAATGGCTGGTGCGAAGGAAAAAAGTTGTGCGGGAGGAAAATGTTATTCATGTTGTTTGATAGTCATATTAGACTTTTAAACTTCCAACCCTAATTAGTACTTTTGTTTCTCAAAAAAAAAATTGCGTGTGTTGAATACTCTGTGCTAAAGATAATGTTTGTAGCATCTCATGATATAATTAGATTAAGGCGAGTTAAGTACTATCTTAAATGGATTAGAATTTTATAAAATATTAATCTAATATATATAGATCTTGAAACAAGCTAACAGATCAATGTTTGTGGTATCATTAGGTCGTACACTTCCAATGAAAATAAATTTTAACGTATTCAATAAGTAAATAAAGATTTTTATACTAGTAAAAGATAAATAAATTCAAAAATATGCAAGGAGTCCACTTTCTGAAAATTTATATATATATTTTTTGATTTTGTATCTATTTCTTTTGCAAGGAATAAAAATCTTTAAAAATACTATAGTAATGAAAATTTTTTAATTGTATGTCTATCTTTCTCTCCCTATTTATTTCAGAACTCTATGGATAAATTATTTGGCCTATTTCAACATCTCCGAGAATGTGTAATCAATCATGTCAAAGGTGAAAAAAAAATAAAAAATAAAAGGAAAGATAGATGTGTCATTTCCTTTGCTTATAAATACATTTGAGAAGAGCTTGCATGAAAACATATCAGAACTACAGCTTAAAGCTTTCATCTCATCTTTGAAATTTCCATGCCAGTCATGTTCTTACTACGGCCATGGCTTCTTCTCCTTAGCTCTTTCCTGCTTTCTGAATACGTTTCAGACTTATTCCAAAGATGATCGCAAGGCAAATATATTTCCTAATACTAATATAGTTTCTTATAATTTCTTTTTAAGATTTTTTAGCTTACTTTTCTCGTAAAATGAATCCCTAAAATTTGCTGTTTAAAGTTTTGACTTGCCTGCAAATTTTGCATTCAGTAGACGACTTTTATTATTTTGATTCCTCTGATGAGCTTTAGCTGATATTGATCATTTAAAGGTAACTTTGACTTTCAGAAGTTTTGAAATCATATATTAATATTATGTAATTTTATAAAAAAAAATTGAAATTTTTTTTTACCTAAATTATCTAACTTCTAAAAAAAAAAATATGATTTCTCAAAAATTTATGTTATGATCTCCGGCTAATATTAAGGGTGCTTTAATTATTTTATATTGTGATTCTAATTGCAGGCCTACATTGTTTACATGGGAGATCATCCGAAGGACATGGAACCCGCATCTCTGCCTTCACTTCACATGAACCTAGCTCAGCAAGTCCTTGGCAGGTTTCATTCTATATTATGTTTGTTCATTTCACTTACCAATGATATTATCTTTCTTTCTGGTTGTTTAAGTTGAAATTGCGGAGAATTTTTTTATCTAAAATAATATATGATATCTTATGTTAAATTTAAAATTTGATTTGTAATCTTTATATATATACATTTAATAACTTCTATTACTAAAAAAATCATCTTGGAATTAAAACAATTCCATCATAAACCATTTCATTTTATTGAAAATTTATGAATAGTACATTAGATATCTTATGTTTATGTACAATATTCTTGAATTTGAATCGCTCAGTTGTCGAGAGAACTGTTTATATATCATGGGCCCCTGCATCGTTTATGGGTCTTATGCAAATTAATGGCTCCCTTCAGCAATCCAGACGTGGGAGGAAACCTTCGACTTACGGTGGGTCCTTTGCATCGTTTATGAGTCCCATGACAAATTAATGGCTCTTTCCTCGAAATTCCAATCCAATTTCTTTGGTGTAAAAAATTAAAATAGAATATCTTAGAAAATAGACCATAAAGGCCTGAAGGGTGTAATTAGGCTCGCAATTCAATTATGAAACAGTTAAATTAATTCATAAAATGAATTATTTTGGGTCCAAGCTGAGAATATCATAATACTGACCTTTACTATCTTACATATAGCGATTTTGCGTCGGAAGCAATAATTCACGGCTACAAGAAAAGCTTTAATGGATTTGTTGTGATGCTAACTGAAGCAGAGGCAGAAAGAATGGCAGGTATTTACTTTGATTCCCTTCTTAACCGCGCTATTATAATTTAATAAAGTTATATATATCAAAAATGAAATTCAAAATTGAATTATAAATATAAATTAAAGGTTGTTAATTGAATATAAAATAGTGAAATAAATTAATTTATAAAATTTAATCTAATACATATAAAAAATTTAAAACTTAACTTTAAATCCTATTTACAGTACTTTTAACAATTTTTATTATAATTACACATTATTCTTCTGCCTTTAATTCGGTGTTCGGATATATAGAAATGGATGATGTGGTATCTAACACTTCTCCTCTAATAGATATAAAAAATTTAAAACTTAATTTTAGACTCTGTTTATAGTACTTTTAACAATTTTTATTACAATTACACGTTATTCTTCTCCCTTTAATTTGGTGTTCGGATATATAGAAATGGATGATGTGGTCTCTGTTTTCCCAAACAAGAAGAACAAGTTGCACACAACAAGGTCATGGGATTTCATAGGATTTCCCAAACAAGTCAGAAGAGCAAGTTCTGAGAGTGACATAGTTGTTGGTGTAATAGATTCAGGAATATGGCCTGAGTCTGAGAGCTTCGGTGGCAAAGGATTTGGTCCAGCACCCACCAAATGGAGGGGATCTTGCTCTAACTTTTCCTGCAATAAGTAATTAAACGAACCTTATCTTCTTAGGGCAATCATTTTTTGGAAAGTTGAACTTTTGTGGGATCGAATGATTTTGTCATTAGATAATATGTCTTGCGATTTATAATTTTTATTTTGCTTATTTACAGTTTTTTTTAATACACTAGAATGGTTTGAATCCAACTGGTGAAAGAAAGCAAATTTTCTAAAGAATTATCATGTGTAATTTAGATCAAAGAGTTTTAATTATTTATTTACAAATTTTAAGACAAATACACCGGTTTAATCATAAAAATACTAAATATTTTGAGGTTAAATTCTTCCTAAAATTATTTTATTTTTACATAGTGAACGTATAATTTTTCACCCCACACATTAATTTAAGGTATTTTATCTTACTTTAGTGATATAATGATTCTTAGTATAAATTTGAAGATTTTTTCATTATCAAATTTTTTTGTTGAACTGAGAATGTATTCACACATATTTTAATTCGGGAACTATAGTTAACTATTTATCATACAAATAATAAAATTAGATTGACTGGTCTAAAAAAATTATTAGACTCAAGCTATTAACTTAAAATATTTGTCCGAGTTCTCTTTATAATCAAGTTTGATATCTTATTTATTATATTTAAATTTCAAATTTAATGGATGTGATAACAAACTACTTTATTATATGCAGCAAATTAGTTGGAGCAAAATATCTCAGCATCGGTGTTCCCTTCACTGATGATAACAAATCTCCAAGAGACACAGAAGGCCATGGCACTCACTGTGCATCGACAGCTGCTGGAAATTTCGTTAGCTCAGCAAGTCTTTACGGCCTCGCCTCTGGCACCGCCCGCGGTGGAGCTGCATCGGCTCGAATCGCCGCGTACAAAGTATGTTGGTCAAAAACAGGTTGTGACGATGCCAACATCCTTGCAGCCTTTGAAGAAGCCATTGCTGATGGCGTCGACATAATTTCTATATCAATTGGGCCTGAGGAAGTGGATCACCAACAATTTTTTGAGGATTCGATTGCAATAGGTGCTTTCCATGCAATGAGGAAAGGCATACTTACATAGCATTCAGCTGGCAACGAAGGTCCAAAGCTTTACACTATATCAACACTTGCACCTTGGTTGATTTCTGTGGGTGCTACCGCCATTGACAGGAAGTTCTTCACCAAGGTTCAGTTGGGAAATGGCAGGACTTATGAGGTAACACATTTATAAAACCTATTAGGCATCTTCTGGCAAGTTTCGAGAATGTAATAGTACAAGATAGGATGAAAGAAATTTTTGTATATATTTTAACTATATCACATATTTTTATTCATAATCAATAAATTTTTGTATGCTTATTGGCACATGTTGATATTAGTAGTAATGAGGTTTTGAGTTCAAAATTTGTAATCGAAGAGAACAAACACTGAAGAGCTTAGTCTCTGTATTGGGTTCTAACTTGACTGGATTTTGAATTAATCAAGATCTAATATAATTATTGGACATCAAGAATTTAAAAAAAAAATCTTATATATGCTTCACATTATTGATTAGGATACATAGCTGGGCTTAAATAAATATCTTAAATTCCCTTTTTCGTGTAACTAAATTTTCTAAATTCTAGTGGAGGTACTAATTTTGAGAAATGATTCTTGTCTATGCATATGCAGGGAGTTTCAATAAATACTTTTAAGGAGAAAAACAAAACCTATCCGCTGATTTTAGCACGAGATGCTCCCAACACAGCCAAAGGATATAACAATTCCATATCCAGGTACCAATGTTGTAATCAATTCACACCAGTCTATATTACATCAACTCTTGCACGAGGGCATAATTTTCTTTAAAATATTAATAAAGCAGGTAATGATCTATAAAGTTTCCTACTGGTTAGGTACATAATTCCCTTAAGTGATTAAAATTAATCAAATTACTCGTGAGCAATTCGAAATTAACTTGTAAAAAATTTGATTAGAATTCAATTTTAAATAAATCAAGTTTGATTAATATATGAATCAAATTTGAATTTCATATTATTCTTCTCAAATTATTTGCAAGTCTACCAATAAGAAATATATTTTTATTTTTACACAATATATAAATAATATAACATAAAAGAAAAATTCAATCATATTAGTACTTTCAAGGTTGCATAGAGAAATATGGTATTTTGGATGAAGTAATTAACTTTTCTTGTATATGTTATTTCTTACAAAGTGTAATTACTAATATTATGTGAGAATTGTATAAATATGCTTGATAGTTGTAGCAATTGTATTTATATTGATACGTAAAATAAGATAAAAAAGTTAATGTTTGATTCGTTTGTGAAAAATAAGATATTATATACTTAAATTTAAGTAAAATAACAAACTATACAAGTAAACTTATATAAATTTCTTTAGGTTCATATTTATTCGAAACTCAAACTTAAATTTGAATAAGATTTGAACTAAAGAATTATTTTAGTAGTTGAATTAGTTTGAACTAATCTGAATTGGTATCAACTAGCAAAAGTTGAAAAAAAAATAAAAAATTGATTGATTTTCTAAAAATTAATCAATTAATTTTTTTACTATTTTTAATTTTTTTTTGGGATTATGTAAGCTTAATAAATTTATATGTAATTAAAAAATAATAAAAAATAAATTTAACATTTAATTAATTAAAAATTTATTAACTTACTTTTTTTATTTTTTATATAAATTATGAATTTGTATATACAATATAAATTAACTACTATTTAAATTATAAACTAAATTCATATAAAATTTCATTTATGATACCATCTAATTTGATATTAACTCAATAAGTGAAATCAATGATTCGATAATATTTTCGGCTCATTGTTCTATCCAATTTTCAAAGTATTGGTCTAAAGTGAACCTTATGTCTCCACGACGTCATGCTACTTCGCCCCAGAAAACGTCACAGACTTCCCTTAGTTTGGCCGTCAGGACTATAGTATTGATCTGAATTTTATTTTGTTCAAATCGTGACATGAGGTTGGACGGATTTATCAATCAAATTAATAAATTAATTAAAATTAAAATTATATTAAAAAATACGTATATAATATAATAACAATTATCATAATTTCATTAAAAAATAAAATTACAATAAACAAACAATTATTATTTAAATAGATGTTGTAATATGTTAATACCTTCCTTATACCTAACTAATTCTCCAATTTAAACTTTAGATACATAAATTTCTTTTGTTTTAATCACATCATAAAAAATTATTGATAATAATTTTTTTATTCATAATAATTAGCATTCCGAGAAGTTACGAAATCATTTGCCTTCCACGGATTTCGCTATGGGATAGGCCGCAACAGTGACGCATTGAGGGTGGTGGATTTTCCAATGACCAAATTATTTCCAATGCAATATTTTGTATTTGTTTTACACTTTCCGTGTGATTTTGGCTTATACATTCTTAAAGAAAAATACTATAAATATTGAAAATGAATTGTAAAATTAAATTTTATAAATTTATCTTATTATTTTACATTTAATGATAGTCTTTATGAATTCTAAAAATAAATCTTATAAATTTATTTTATTATTTTACATTTAATAACAGTCCTTATTTCTTATTCAAAACCTGATTTTAAATTTTATTTTTAATGCACATGCCATTACTGGTCATGAAATTTCAAGTTGCTAGGTTTCTGATTGTGCAATGTTGGCACTGTGACTATACGTATACGATATCCAATTTTAATATAGACAAAAACTCTTTTTTATTATTCATAAATTTTACTTATATTAATTTTTTTCTTGAAAATATTTTATATCAATTTTATACCCCACAAATAATAAGTTGGTTAACTTAGTTCCTTTATGAGTATTTTTATTATTAGGTTAACAAGTTAAGAACAAGATAACAGGAGAACTAAAACAAGATAGATAAAATATGCTAGGGATCAAAATAATATTGAAATTTTGTGCTGAACCAAAATTATATAACTTACATTTTTGAAGAATCTAGAACCAAAATGATAAATTAGTTTACCATAATTTAAATAAATTCTAATAAAAAAAATTAGATTTAAACTTTTATGTATGTATTATCTAACAAATGAAATTGTTGAGATCGTAGTTGGACATTAAAAAATTACAATTGTACTTTATTTATTAGATGAGATTAAAAATAAGTAATATAATTTGAACATTTAATAATTTTTTTATTAGTAATGCTGCATAAAAAATGATATTCGAAATTGGATATTAAATAAAAATTAAGGATTATTATTAAATATAGGATGATGAAATAAATTTATAAATTTCAATTCAATGAATATAAAAAATTTAAAATTTAATTTTAGACCACATTTTCGTACATGTAGCAATTTTATTTTTTCATTTGGTTTAGTATTTTGTGGATTTGTTTGCGCCCCTTTCATTGTTTCAGGGACAAAGGGCTCTAATTTAGGCAAGGAAACCTTGGTTTGTGAAATATTGTGCCTTGAAGGATATCGGAGATGTAGGTACAAATAAGTGTATTTCAGTAATATTAATATTATTTATCATATTGAATTTTCATTTAAAATTATGATTGTTATTTGTCATTTATTAATTTTTTTAAAAAATAAATAATTCTAATTTTTGTTGGTTGATGATGGGAGGAAAAGGAGGAATAATCAATGAAACTATTTATGATGTCAAAATTCTTGAAGTTAAAACGAACAAATTCTAGATTTTTGGATTTCTCTTACCCCCCGAATTTCACCTAGTTTAATTAAATGACCTTCTACAATTGTAGTCTCTATGTAATTTTGGTCTTCAAATTTTTGTTGTTGATCGTTTAAAGACTTGATAAACAACTTGGGAGTATGGGTACATATGCAGTCTTGTCTTGTTTGGAAGAGGCGAAAATAATTATATAACACAAGGGTAATTGGATTTTTCTCACACACTTTATCTACATTTGCTATTTGAAAAGTTAGGTTTCTTGTCTTTATTAAATTACTTGGTTTAAATAAGTTATTTACTGAATATTTAAAATAATTTATTGACTTAATTAATTATAAGTAAGGTTATTCAAATTAATTAAAAGTTAATAAAAAAGATCTTTGCTAAACAAGTTTCATGACAGAGGTAGATCCAAGATCTTCAAATCAATGAAAGCAATATTGTATATAATATTTTGTACATGTATGAATCTTTTTCTCACAATTAAAGAAATTAATTATTTTTGGTTATGTAGTGGAAATTTTATGTACACACACAGAGGATCCCTGTTATACAAAGCGTCTGACAATTTAAATGAAGAAGAAACATTTCATTTAATTTTCAAATTAATTGTAACAATTTTCTAGACAAATGAGGAATTCAAATGCCTCCTTTTCAAATAAATATTACATTAATGCACACACATAAAAATGTATATATATAATATGTTAAGAAATTTAATGTTGCATTAGATACAAAACATAATGAAAAAATTAATAAAAACAAATTTCGAACTTGAAACTCAAGGATTAAGACTTCACGACAAGCTCCTCATGCAATTTTTGGTTTAATAATTAGGCTACTTTTGTTTCATTAGAAAATATTTTTCATAAGAAAATATTATTTATATATAAATTAATGAAATGATGATATGCCATTTATATTAATTATTAAAAAATGATACTTAAAATATTGGAAATGAAAAAAAAATCCTTTTTTAAAATAGGGGAAGTTGATTTCCTAAAATTCTTTACATTTAATATTAAATAAGTAAAATATTTTTCTTTATATTATCATTTTTATAACTATAATGTGCAAATTAAAGAGGGACAACACACTAAATCAATATGCAGAGGGCTAATGGTGGGAGAATAATAGTGTGCTAAGAGAGTGTTTGGTTGGATGTAATAGAACAAAAATAATAAAAAAAATTTGTTTACTATATACTATAAAATAGAGATATCCATTCTGTAAAGAATGACTATTCCATTAAATAATAAAATATTTATTCCATAACAAAAATGAAGAAATGAGTCATTTTCTCATTAATGAATTGACATATATATGCATCCTTTATATTTTTTTATATATTCTAATATTATCTTTTATTAATATATGGCAAAAAATATTAATTTTTCAATTTTTTTATTAAAATATTTTAATAATTATATTTTTAAAAATAAAATTTAAAATATCAGATTTTTGTATTTTTATAAAAATATTTAATATAAAAATTTAGTAAATTAGAAATTTTATACTTCTATTATAGAAAATTTTTATTAATTATAATTTTGATAAAATTTAAATGTTGATAATTTCTATTATTAATTATATCATATATACTAACATTATTAAATATGAAATTATTTAATAAGATATTTATTATTTTTGTAATAAGAATATTGTTATTTTAAATAATAACTTTTTCATTTTATTTTATCTAAATTTTGTTGTACCAAACTAAAAATAGAATAGTTTACTTATTCTATTCTTTTTCATACTATTCATAACTATGAAATAGTTATTTTATTCTATTCTATCTTCATTCTCATTTCTATTTTATTTCATTTTACAAAACGTAGTATAAAAGTTCTAAGTTCAAATTCGCCAACACACTTAACTCTTCTCTTCAGTTGTATATGCTCAAAATTTTAATTGAGAAATATAAGTGTGTTGCTTTTAAAGTTAGCTCCCATGATTAATCTAACCCTTTGTTTCCTTTGCCTTCATAACATTGAGATATCTGTTGTTTTTCAACATAGGAGTGGTGATGGCGGAGTCCGCAGTGCACTCACCATCCCAAGAAAAATGGAAAAAGGGAAAAAAGAAGCACAAAATGACAAAACAATTTCTCAAGTATTATTGAGTTAATTATGAATTTAAGGGAAATAAATATAATTTTTTATTAATTCCATCAAATGTATCCATCGTTATTCTGTCTTATGTTTTGTTGTTACTTTTCGATATTGTAAATTATATTTTCAAAATCTTTGAAAACTTCAATTATGGGGTAGTTTTGGCTACCCTGTTTGGACTATCCTATAATAAAAATTATTACATTCTCCCCAAATGTTCATACGCTGAAAGATTCATCGATGGATCCCTTTTCCTCCGTGACCATTAGCAGTTTGATACCACGAAAAATATGGAAGCTAATTAAGTCAAAACTCATTCCTCTAACTTAAATTAAACACTTGGAGACCAATCTTTGTGGAGCCCACACATGTCCTCTTCCAAACAGAAAAGCTGTCCATGCTGACCCAAGAAGGCGCAAGCCATATTCGAGGGTTTTCTCACATTATCAAGTAAAATGTGGTGAGTTCTTTCGTATGATGAATTTATTTATATATTAAATATTTAATAATTTATATTAAATTTATATTTTTTATAATAATTTTTTTAATTAAATACTTTATAATTTATTAATAAAATTACTTTATTTAAATATTAAATAATTTCATATACGATAAAATTAAGAGGCAAGCGCTTTCAAATTAGATCTTCAATAATGTATGGATAGAAATTCGCCCCTTCATCTTATCTTATCACATAGAAAGCAAACGATATGTGCGGAATTTGGCATTTGCTAAGGTAGCGATCAGCTGGGGTTGTAGATAGAGGTTTAGATTAAGGCTACATTTACTAATCGGTAGATTAATTGATAATTAATAAATTAATAAAAAATTAATAAATTAATTAATAATTAATAGTTTATAATTAATAATTGATAACTAATAAGTTAACTAATTATTTAAGAAGTATTTAACAAAATTAGGTATTACACTAATTGAAATTGTAAAATGATATAAAAATATATTAATATAAATAAATATTTAAAATAGTTCATATTTATCTAAAAAATTAAATTATATTAACACATTTAAAAAGTTTAAAATAAAAATATAATATTTAATATTTCATGAACTTATATATTTATTTACTTACATAAATTTTAATATTTTTATTATTTATAATAAAATTATAATTATTTAAAATATAATTAATTATAGTTTATGATATTATTTATTTATATATATTTTTATATATTTATAATTTAAAATTAGGATATAATTATGTTAAAAATTAATTTAATTATATTTTTTGAAAAAATATTTAGATTCATATTATAAAGAGTGTGAGTTATAAATTAATAAAAAGAATAAGAATAAATTTAAAAAAAATTTAAAGATATAGTAGCTTATAAACTATTAGTTATTTCAAATAATTTCTTAAATCAGAATTTAATTTTTTAATAAGTTAGTGAAAGAAATACCTTTAGAGGTTAATTTATAACTTATTAGTGCAAAGAACACTTTTAGAGATTAATTTATAATTTATTATAAGCTTAAGTTATAAGTTAATTTATTTGTAGTACGAAACAGAGCTTTAAGTTTATTTCCATGAAAATCATATTTCATAGAAGATAATTATAAAATATTTAAATAAAATATATTATTTATTTAATATTAAATATAAAAAATAATTTTTTTTTCATTATTATAATTTAATATATTTCTTAATTATAAATATAAATATTATGTTATTTTTATTAATATATTAAATAATATTTTTATTAAAAAATACTTTCCACCGACATAAACAAAAGTTAAAATTGACTGTTGTATTCAGTTTTATTAGTATTGTACTGTCTTTTCTTTCGTAGGTTTAGTACTTAAGGTATTCTCATGGTTGTGAGTCTACCCGAAAATAAAATTACGTATATTACAATAATTTAACACTCTATTTTAGTGGGTTCCAAAAAAGATAGTGAGAACTCAAAACTAAAAGTCAAGATTTTATATCATTAGTAATTAGTAATATTATTTTATTATGTTAACGTAGTCGTCATCTATAATATATTGATGCAATTAAATTCATATAAGTTACATTTTTTTATATTACATTGATTTTAAGATTATATATTTAACATCCTTTATTTTTATAATTGTATAATTCTACTCCCTTTAAAATACTTAATTATATTGATATGAAAGAAAGTGGTGTTAATTTTTTGATTGCAAGTCATTTGTTACGTATAGAGGATTATTTTTTTACATTTTTATATGCAAATATTTTAATATATTTATATATAAAAAGAGAGAGTATTTTTATTCTTCAAAGAAAAAGCATATTTATATATAAAAATATGAAAAATAATCTTCCAATGATGATAGGTAGTAATAAAAAAGGAGAGTGCAATTTGAAAATTTAATATCATTATATTTTATAATAATGAAAATAATTTAAGTGGTGGATGTGTGTTTTTTTGAAAAATAGGAGCCTCAAGTATAATTAAGTCAAATCTCAAGCAATGTTAATATAATTTGCCCATTAATTTAAATTAGGAATATATTGATATTTAAGAGGGTTTAATAACACTCACCTCTTTTGAAGTTTGACTTAATAAGATTTACATTTTTTATTTTTAAAAATATACACTCAACTCATTTAATTTTTAAAAGTTGGGATGTAGGTACAGGTTTTAAATAAGGAGAAAGGAGATAAGAATATGAAAATGTATATTAGTATATATTTTTAAAAATAGAAAGACTTTATATATAATTATATTGAATTTTGAGGAATGTGAATGTAATTTATCTTAAAATATATTAAATTATAAAAAATCATAAAATTGCTCTTCAATAGATATTTACAAGTAAAATTGGTTAATTTAGTAGAAATAAGGTGAATTTTAAAATGTTTCATATTTGATAAAAAAATACTAAATCAGATTTTGAAAGGTATCTTTTTTAGAGGGAATATACTACTTATTATTCCCGCTATGAACTCTTATATTTGATAAAAAGAAAATTTTAAAAATACTTGAACATAAATAAGAAAAAAAAGGGGGTGGGCCATCTCAGCAAAAATATAAGATGATTTTACGTGAGAGAGGATACTTGAAGGGTGACCGAAAAACCCAAACCCCACACGATTATAAATAAGAAAGAGGGAATGTATTGGCGTGGCTCCACTGGTTAGCATCAATGGGCTAATGTACTTTTGTCTTTTAGAGACATTTGTTACACGCTGACAGACAATATGATAACATTGCACTATATATATATATATATATATATATATATATATATATATATATATATATATATATATATATATGTTTCAACGGATATTATGAAACACTTTGTACGATTAACTTGACTTTTTTAGGTTAAATTATAAAGTACTCTCATTAGTTATTTCTAATTTGCAATTTAAAACGGAGAAATTATAGGGCATAAATCATGTGTACATCAATCAATTATTGAAGGTAATAGTAAATCGCACATTATAAAAAGTAGTTGAAGATATATAATAAATTGTAAATGTAACAAAACTAAACTGAATACATAGGTTAGGCATGCATTAATACATATATTATGCCAGAAAATATGGTATGCAATTAGGAATTATCATTTCTTTTTCTTTTATTTTTTGGGTCCAAGGGGCCGAGCTCAAAAAAACAATTATATAAAAATAACCTTAAAAATAAGAACACCACAAATAATAGCAATAAAAGTTAGATTTCATTTAGTTCGTTTCAATAATATGAAAAATTCTATTTTTCAAAAAATAAAAAAAAGTAAGTTATTTGATTAATCATTATATAATAAATTAAAAGAAATAAGACTTTTCACAAAGTTCTTCTTCTCAAAAATGAATAAAATTATTTACCTATCTCCTTTTTAAATAAATTTTATTTTTTTATTATTTATGAATATAATGATAAAATTATTTTTATTATATTTAATTAATAATAATTAAAATTTATTAATTTATTTTATAATAATATTAAGAATATAATAGTTATTTTATTAATATTTTTTAAAATATTTAAAATTGAATTAAATAAAATATAAAAATTTATTTTTTAAAACAAAATATAAGAATTTATTTTTTAAAAAATATTACTTCCTATATATCAATTAAATAATTTTAAATATTTTTTTGATAATTCACATAAAAAATTATTTTTTTTAAAATTTAATTTCTTATAAAAATTATTTTTTATACGAACCAAACGAGTCTTTAAAATTTTAAAGGAGAATTAGTTAGGATAGATAAACCCATCTCTTAATTGATGTTGTAAGCGAAAGTTAATTAATATATTTATTAACTTAACTAAGTACAATTGATATCCACCCTCCAATTTCTACATCAAGCAAATTACCAAAAGCTCCACTAATGATCACGAATTAGACTCCACAACAACAGCATGGTAGCACAGCTCGAGCCAAGGGCCCTCCAAAACCACCATATCTCAGTAGTAAATACATCACACCGGCATGGATTTTTAATAAAACCTCACAATTTATTTTTGTGATATATATATATATATATATATATATATATATATATATATATATATATAACATTAATTGTTATTGACTATCAAAATTACATTAACAGGAAAATAATAAGATCAAATAGTTAATAGATGTAATATTGTAATAAAGAATTTGAATTCTTAAAGGAACTAATTCAAATAATAATAATGATGATGAAATAATATTTTTAGTAGCAGAAATGCAATTCTTATTTTTCTTATTCTCATTTAATCGTAAATGAATTTCTCATAAAATTCTGTTTTACTCTCATGTTAAAAAGTGTGCGTACTCTAACGTAAAAGCATGTGAAAACAGTTTTTTCTTTTTTAATATAAAAAATGATTAGATGATTAAATACACATAATTAAAAATTAAAAATTAGATTGTCAACATAAAGAAAAACAGAAAACCTATAAGAAATATTGCATGAAGAACTTTTAATTTAAGCATATAGATGTTTATATGTACCCCAGCAATGACCTTTGTGTTCTAGTAATAATTAAACATAGATGTCAATGCACCTACAGGCTACACATGGAATCAATTATGAAAATTGTGAAACCAACATTATCAGTGCAATAATGCATTTTCTTTTTTACAAAGGACTTGAAAAAGTCATAAAAAATAAAAAGATTGAAAGAGAGAAAATCTACTCATATTACACATATAAATTGATCTCTTCCAAAAAGCACGAATATATTTTAAAGGATAAAGTAAAAAATATATTTTTTTTAAAAAAACCAAGAGTTATAAATTTAATTAACAATAATGAATTTAAAAAAAGTAAAATTTAAATTCATAATTACTCATCCTGTAATTTTTTTCATAAAAAATTGTCATATCACTCTATTACTTTAAAAATGTGCCTTTCATTTTAAAAAATATTGATCCTATACATGCAAGAAGTTATTTCGGTAATGCAGAGGAGTTGATAAAAAAATTTAGGTGTGATTGGATATTTTTAGAAATTATTTTAAAATTTTATTTTTTTAAAAATTATTTTCAGATTGAAGAAAAATAGAAAATAAAGTAGTAATTATTATAAATAAGAAAATATTTTATTAAATAATAACTTAAGAAAATATTTAAAAATTATTTTTATTTTATTTTTAAATTATACATTTAAAATTATAATTTTTAAAAATAAAATTTGAAAATAAGGTTTTAAACAAGTTCTTTTGTTTTAGAAAAGATAAAAAATTATTATTAAAAACAGTAAACAAACAAGACTTTTATCACTGAAGTTCAAAGAATAAGCCAAATTCAACACTTTGTGCACCCTAGATTTTACTTCCTTGAAGCAATGAAGCATGATTTTCCAATTATAAGTCACATAACCAGTTTGATGAAAGTATGAAATTAGATTCTTGTATGGATGAGAACTATAACTGCAGTCCTTCTGAACCAAATTAACAGTCAGCTAGAAATTCAATCTAAAACGGTATTTGAAAAGCCACACTGGACGGTTCAATCAATTTGATTGCTAATTATTATATTATTCGATTTAATTGATTTAAAGAATTATTTTAGTAATCGAATTGTTTTTAACTAGTCTGAACTAATATGAATTAACAAAAATTGCGAAAAATTAAAAAATTAATTTGATTTTTTAAAAATCAATTAGTTATTTTTACCATTTTTTCTATTTTAAAATTTTTTAGGATTATATAAACTTAATAAATTTATATGTAATTAAAAATAATAAAAATAAATTTGACATCTAATTAATTAAAATTTTCTTAATTTGCTATATATTTATTTTTTATAAATTATAAATTTATATATACAATATAAATTATTTATACAATATAAATTAATTACTATTTAATTTTATAAAATAAATTTATATAAACTTTTATTTATGATGTCATCCATATTAATTCAATAAGTTAAATTAATGTTTCGATAATATTTTCGGCCCATGGTTCTATCCAATTTCCTTAGTATTGATCTAAAGTGAACCTTACGTCTCCACGATGTCATGCTATTTCGTCCCAGAAGACTCCCCCTAGTTTGGCCGTCAGGACTATTGTATAGCATAATTAACGGTTATATCATTAAAAAAAAAAAAAATCCAGTCCTTAGTGCTTGGAAAAAATATTCTCTAAAAAACTTCAAATAATTAATTTAATTGGAGTAGTATAGTAAAATACAAAGAAACCACAATCTCACCTTAATTAATACAAAATTTAACTTAAAGAAAAATATAATTCTTAATTCAGAAGAAAAATAATGACGATTAAAATTTAAATCAAATTTAAACTCGCTGCGTTCCTATAAACACCACCATAATAGCTAATAGATTTTATCTAGCCGACCCATCTAAATTACATTTCACCCAAACCTTTCATAATACGATGGACCAAAATAATTTCCTTTGTCTTTGCCCAAACACATTAATTAATTTGATTAATTAGAGGAGCTAAAGACAACAATCACTCATTTATTGTTGTTAGAATGAGCAAATATACATAATTTTCTAATGCTTCCCCATATATTAAAAAAATATACGAGATAAATTTGTTTGAAGTTCCTCATATATAAAATTCATAATTTTGGCATACAAAATCTTGCAATATCCTTAACTTGATTATACTTTTGTACAAATCTTATGTATAATTAATACATCAATAATTGTAGCAAGCACAATTTTTTTAATAAAATTATTATAAAATTTTAAAAAATAACTGCAGCCTCCATGCCATCTTCAACTACTAAACTTAATCTAAATTACTCTACAAAAAAGTCTTTGATTTTTATCAATAATTAGTTTCTGTAATCAAGATTTCAAAGATAGCAATGGGAACATAATGATCCTTGTCTTCATCATGTACGAAACGAAAGACAGTGGGGTTCATACATGTACAAAGTTCAGAAAATTAAAAAGAGAATCCAGTGCTAGAAAGTAGTATCCGTGTGAGTTGTAATGAGCATGATTACGACATAACGTGGGAGCTTGCATTTTATTATGATGACTTTGATTTTGTTAAAAAAAAAAAAAAAGTAAAATTTTCACTATCTGTTCTGTTTTTTTACTCACTTTTGTTTCACATATTATGAGAATCATAATTTTGTAAACTCTGCCGTCTATCAAAGATAATAAACAAATGATCATTTACTTTTATTTTAAAGATTGTAATCTGTATTTTTCTTGTTAAAAAGAATAATTTATATTTCTTTCCTTTTCTTTTCTTTTTGTATAAATTGAAGTGATGGAAATAAAATTAAAAATTCAATTCATACGACAAACTAAGGTAAAATTTTTAAAAATAATTAAATATTATTTGAATTCAAAGCATGGGATAATAAATATATATTATAATAATACAAGTGATTAAAATAGTAAATATATATTTAAAATAAAGAATTGAATCCTAAATTCAAAAAAGATAAAAAAAACTTCAAGGATAATGTTTGCATATATATATATATATATATATTGAGTTTGTCGTCCTAATGTCTTTTCTTCTCAAAGTTATAATGAGTTTGATTATGATGAGTTTGATTTTGTTAAAAAAATAGTAAAATTTTCACTATCTGTTTTGATTTTTTACTCACTTTTGTTTCACATATTATTATCATCTATCAAAGATATATAATAAACAAATGATCATTTACTTTTATTTTAAAGATTGTAATGAGTATTTTTCTTGTTAAAAAGAGTAATTTTTTCTTTTCTTTTTGTATAAATAGAATTGACGGAAACAAAATTAAAAATTCAATCCATACAGCAAACCAAGATAAATTTTTTTAAACATAATTAGATACCACTTGAATTAAAAGTATGTGATAATAAATAGATATGTGTATAATAATAATAATAATAATAATAATAATAATAATAATAATAATAATAATAATAATAATAATAATAATAAAATTGATTAAATGAGTAAACATATATTTAAAATAAAGAATTAAATACTAAATTCAAAAAAGATATAAAACTTAAGAATGATAATGATGATGATGATAATAATAACATATGTTTAATATTGAGTTTGTAATCCTAATGCATTTTTTTTTCAAAGTTATAATGAGTTTGATTGTGATTAGTTTGATTTTGTCGTCCTAATATTAAGCTTGCATTTGATTATGATGAGTTTGATTTTGTTAAAAAAATACTAAAATTTTCACTGTCTATATTGATTTTTTACTCACTTTTGTTTCACATATTATGAGAATTATAATTTTGTGAACTCTATTATCTATTAAAGATAATAAACAGGTGATCATTTACTTTTATTTTAAAGATTGTGATTAGTACTTTTCTTATCGGAAAGAGTAATTTAGGGGGATTTTATGTTACCCCCATGGGTTCCAAACCCATGGGTATGTGGTTAAATTGGAGTCATTGGATGAGTTGATTAAGTCAATAGCTTCACTCATCCAATAGTTCCAATTTAGCCACATACCCATGGGTTTGGAACCCCCATGGGTAACATAGAAATCACCAGTAATTTATATTTTTTTGCTTTTTGTATAAATAGAAATAACAGAAACAAAATTAAAAATTTAATTTATACAGCAAATCAATATAAAAATTTTCAAACATAATTAAATATCACTTGAATTAAAAGTATTAAATTAGTAAATATATATTTAAAAGAAAGAATTGAATCTTGAATTCAAAAAAGATATAAAATTTCAAGGATGATGATGATGATGATATATTTTTAATATTGAGTTTGTGGTCCTAATGTCTTTTCTTCTCAAAGTTACAAAAATTATGGATTCATATTTTTCCAAAGCGGAGTGGTGGGGATGAGAATGCACTGAGGGCGTGCATTATTGATCAGATTGGACTGCGATTGGATTCTTGTCTACAATGGAGTGGGGGAAAAGAGAATGCACTCCGTCCCAATGAATATGACCAAATTAACGAGTTTCCTCATTCAACAAAATCTCAAAATGGCCAACATCTTTTCCCCATTCAGGCTTTGTCCTCAATTTTGAGTCACTAGTTACAAAAATCAACATTACAAATAGGTGACAAATATAGTATATTACTATACAATGATATATTAGTATACTATTATATTTAATTATTGATATATTATTATGTAGTACGTTAAATTTAATTTTGACAAAAAAATTAAATTTAATATATGATCAAATCTATTAGTATATTAATATATCACCAGTAATATATCACAATCTTTTCCTTACAAATTTCTAATGCATTTGATTACATTTTCTAAGACTACCATTCTACTGAAGGGTCACCATCCATGTCCCTTAAATTTTTTTTTTCCGATCATAATTCTTATGTATTAGGGTGAACCGCAGGAATGCTAAAAGTCTTGGATTTCCGAAATAAGCAACTGATGTTTGTGTTAAATTTGAATATAGTCCCACACTGGTTGGTGCGAAGGGAAAAAAAGTTGTGTGGGAGGAAAATGTTATTCATGTTGTTTGATAGTCATATTAGATTTTTAAACTTCTAACCCTAATTATTACTTTTGTTTCTCAACAAAAAAATTGCCTGTGTTGAATACTCTGTGCTAAAGATAATGTTTGTAGCATCTCATGGTATAATTATATTAAGGCGACTTAAGTACTACCTTAAATAGACTAGAATTTTATAAAATATTAATCTAATATATATAGATCTTCAAACAAGCTAACAGATCAATGTTTATGGTACCATTAAGTTGTACACTTCCAATGAAAATAAATTTTAACGTATTCAATAAGTAAATAAAGATTTTTATACTAGTAAAAGATAGATAAATTCAAAAATACGCAAGGAATCCACTTTCTGAAAAAATATATATATTTTAATTTTGTATCCATTTCTTTTGCAAGGAGTAAAAATCTTTAAAAATATTATAATAATAAAATTTTTTAATTGTATGTCTTTCTTTCTCTCCCTATTTCATAACTTTATGGATAAAATATTTGGCCTATTTCAACATCATCTAGAATGTGTAATCAATCATTTCAAAGGTAAAAAGATTATAAAAGTAAAAGGAAGGATAGATGGGTCATTTCCTTTGCTTATAAATACATTTGAGAAGAGCTTGCATAAAAGCATATCAGAAGAACTACAGCTTGAAGCTTTCATCTCATCTTTGAAATTTCCATGCCAATCATGTTCTTACTACGGCCATGGCTTCTTCTCCTTACTCTTTCCTGCTTTCTGAATACGTTTCAGACTTATTCCAAAGATGATCGCAAGGCAAATATATTTCCTAATACTAATATATTTTCTTATAATTTCTTCTTGAGATTTTTTAGCTTACTCTTGTAAAATAAATCCCTAAAATTTGTCGTTTAAAGTTTTGGCTTGCTGCAAATTTTGCATTTAGTAGACGACTTTTATTATTTTGATTCCTCTGATGAGCTTTAGCTGATATTGATCATTTAAAGGTAACTTTGACTTTCAGAAGTTTTGAAATCATATATTAATATTATGTAATTTTATAAAAAAAAAATTGAAAATTTTTTTACCTAAATTATTTAACTTCTCAAAAAATATATGATTTTTTCAAAAATTTATGTTATGATCTACGGCTGATATTAATTAAGGGTGCTTGAATTGTTTTATGCCTTTAATTTACCATATATTGTGATTCTAAATGCAGGCCTACATTGTTTACATGGGAGATCATCCGAAGGGCATGGAACCCGCATCTCTGCCTTCACTTCATATGAATCTGGCTCAGCAAGTCCTTGGCAGGTTTCATTCTATATTATTTTTCTTCATTTCACTTACCAATGATAATATCTTTCTTTCTGGTTGTTTATGTTGGAATCCTCAAGAGTTTTTAGTTTAAATAACATTATATGTTTCTTAAATGTTTTCTGCTTTTTTTATATTTGAAGTTTAATTTTTAATTTTTTATATTGGTATATCTAATAACTCCTACTGTTAAAAAAATTACAATGGAATTAAAACAATTCCATCCCAAATCATTGCATTTAATTGAAAATTTATGAATCGTGCATTAGATATATCATGTGCTAACCATTATCAGAAGTTCAATGATCTGCTAGAAAGGAAAAAGGGTAAAGAGTAATTTTTTATCCCACTTTCTGATTAAATTACTTTTCTTTTTATCCCACTTATGTTTATATATAAATTTTTTGAATTTCAATCCCCTACCACTAAATATAGTGGAAGGAGAACATATTATCTATCAATCTCATGGCAAGTTAACAACTTGTGATGGAGATAGGGGTTAGGATGGGTCTAACTCTCCTTTGTCTTAAAATTTTAATATAATATATATTATTAAAATTTATATGTTCCATAAATTTTATGATATTTTAGTTTTAACCCTCATAACTTGCAATTTTTGCTTCCGCCACTGTTAAGGACTTTCTTCCATAACTGCAGCTGCAGGGTAATCCCTATCTTTTTAGGATGAAAAAAATAAAATAGAATATCTCAGAAAATAGACCATAAAGCCTACGGTTGTAACTAGGCTTGCAATTCAAATATGAAACAGCTAAATTAATTCATAATTTTTCCTTTTTGGGTCCAAGCAGAGTATCGTAATATTGATCTTTCTAATCTTACATATAGCGATTTTGCGTCGGATGCAATACTACACAGCTACAAGAAAAGCTTCAATGGATTCGTTGTGAAGCTAACAGAAGCAGAGGCAGAAAGAATGGCTGGTACCGACTTTGATTGCCTTCTTAAGTAACTTCAGTATTCTAACAAAAATGTTATAGGTATTAAGATTGAAATCGAAAATTGAATTACAAAATTTTTATATTTATTAAATTAAATTTTATAAATTTATTTTATTATTTTATATTTAATAATAATTTTTAATTTACATTCAGAATCCTATTTCAAATCTCATTTTCAATTTATATATCATTGCTACTATTATAATTACATGTTATTCATCTTCATTTAGTTTGGTGTTTGGATATATAGAAATGGATGATGTGGTCTCTGTTTTCCCAAACAAGATGAACAAGCCGCACACAACAAGGTCATGGGATTTCATAGGTTTTCCCAAACAAGTCAAAAGAGCAAGTGTTGAAAGTGACATAATTGTTGGGGTAATAGATTATGGAATATGGCCTGAGTCAGAGAGCTTCAATGGCAAAGGATTTGGTCCAGTACCAACCAAATGGAAGGGATCCTGCTCCAACTTTTCCTGCAATAAGTAACTTATCTTCTTAAAGCAATTAATTAATGATGCTTGTTATAAGATTTTAAAATTTAAGGTGATATAATAAATTTTACAATTGTTAAATTAAAATTATTTAATTATATTTATCTATTTTTCAATAAATGTGATTAAATAATTTTAATTTATATAACAATTTTTAAAATTATCATATCATTTTAAATTTTAAAAATTTTGAAATATTATAGAATTCATCTTAATTTTATGCAAAGTTGTAACTTTTGTCGCATCGAATGATTTTGTCATTAATTAAGGGTGAGAGTTTAGTAATATGTTTAATAATATAATGATCCTTTTAGGCTCCATTTATTTTATTGGAAAGTATTTCATCTTAATTTTATGCAAAGTTGTAACTTCTGTGGCATCCAATGATTTTGTCATTAATTAAGGGTGAGAGTTTAGTAATATATTTAGTAATATAATGACACTTTTAGGCTCCATTTGTTTTATTAAAAAACATTTTCTATAAAATATAGTTATGAAAATGATAATATAAAGGAAAATATTTTATTTATTTAATGTTAAATGTAAAAAGTTTGGAGAAAGTAACTTTTCTTATTTTAAAAAGGAATTTGCTTTCTCCTATTTTCAAACTTTTAAGTCTCATTTTTTAGTTATCAATGTAAATAACATATTATCTTTTCATTAATTTATATACAAATGACATTTTACTATGAAAAATATTTTTTGATGAAATAAATAGAGAATATAAATTTGGAAATTCCTTTGTTATCAAAGTTTTTGTTGAAATGAGAAATGAATTCATAAATATTTTAATTAGAGAATTATACAAGGATGAAACATCTAACAAGTCTGTCAAACTAATTAACTATTTATCAAGTGCTTGACATATCACACGCCAACTGATATTGGATAGAATCAATCACCCTTCAAATTTAATTGGTTTATCAAACCTGCTAAGCTTAAACTAATGGCCTAAAAAATTAGTCTGAATTTTTTCAATAATCAAATTTTGGTGCATTATTTATCATATCTCAAATCTATCATATGTGGGGTTTTATTGTACTCTTCAAATCACTAATTTATTACATGCAGCAAATTAGTTGGAGCCAAATACTACAGCATTGGTGTTTCCTTCAATGAAGATGATGACAAAACTTCGAGAGACACACAAGGCCATGGCACTCACTGTGCATCCACAGCTGTTGGAAATCTCGTTAGCTCAGCAAGTCTTTACGGCCTCGCCTCCGGCACTGCCCGTGGCGGAGCTCCGTCGGCCCGAGTTGCCTCGTACAAAGTATGTTGGTCAAAAGGTTGTAATGATGCCAACATCCTTGCAGCCTTTGACGAAGCCATTGCCGATGGCGTTGACATAATTTCTATATCACTGGGGCCTACGGAAGTGTATCACTATCAATTTTTTGAGGATTCGATTGCAATAGGAGCTTTCCATGCAATGAGGAAAGGCATACTTACATCGCATTCAGCTGGCAACGAAGGTCCAAATCTTTACACCATATCAACACTTGCACCTTGGTTGATTTCTGTGGGTGCCACCGCCATCGACAGGAAGTTCTTCACCAAGGTTCAGTTGGGAAATGGCAAGATTTATGAGGTAACGCATTTATGAAACCTATTAGGCATCTTCTGGCAAGTTTAGAGAATGTAACAGTACAAGATAGGATGAAAGAAATTTTTATATATATTTTAACTATATCACATGTCTTTATTCATAATCAATAAATTTTTGTATGCTTACGGGTGCATGTTGATTCTAGCAGTACAAAGCTTGGCAATGCTTAAATGATGTTTTCAGTTCAAAACTTATGAAGAGAGAAAATAAACACCGGCGTATTTAGTTTTTGCATTGAAGTTTAACTCGATTCTGAATAGATCCAATATAGTTACTGGATACCAGAAATCTAAAAGAAAAAAAAATCTTATATGCTTCAGGTGATTGGCAAGGATACATAGCCGGGCTTAAATAAATATCTTAAATTCCCTTTTTCATGTTACTAAATTTTCTAAGTTCCAGTGGAGGTACAAATTTTGAGAAATGACCCTTGTTTATGCATGTGCAGGGAGTTTCAATAAATACTTTTGAAGAAAAAAACAAAACCTATCCGCTGATTTTAGCACGAGATGTTCCCAACACAGCTAAAGGATATAACAGTTCCATATCAAGGTACCAATGTTGCAAATCAATTCACAACATTCTAAATTACATCAACTCTCACACAAGGGCGTAATTTTCTTTGAAATATTAATAAAGCAGAGTGTGATCTATAAATTTTTGTATTGATTAGGTATATAATATCCTATAATTAAGGGATTAAAACTAATTAAATTACTTATGAACAATTCGAGATTGATTTATAAAAAATTAAATTAGAATTTAACTTTAAATGAAATGAGCTTGATCAATACATGAATCAAATTTGAATTTCATATTATTCAACTTGAATTATTTGCAAGTCCACTAATAAGAAATATATTTTTATTTTTACACAATATATAAATAATATAACATAAAAGAAAATTTCAATCATATTAGTAATTATTGAAGTTGCATAGATAAATATAGTATTTTGGATGAAGTAATTAACTTTTCTTGTATATGTTATTTTTTACAAAGTGTAATTACTAATATTATGTGAGAATTATATAAATATGTTTGATAGATGTAGCAGTTGTATTTATATTGATAAATAAAATAAGATAAAAAAATCTAGTATTTGATTCATTTGTAAAAAATAAGATTCTATATACTAAAATTTAAGTAAAATAAAAAACTATTCAAGTAAAGTTATATAAATTTATTTAGGTTCATATTCTTTAGAAATTTGAACTTAAATTTGAATATTACAAATTTGATAAGAAATTGAGAATTAATAACATATTATTCGAATAAATTCGCACAAACTTATTTGGGTTTGTATTCCCGTTAAGTTTAATCTTAATGAAGTTCAATTGAACTCATTTGTTTTTAGTGAATTCGAGTTTGAACATATTAATATTCAACTCGACTTGATGTGTTTATACTCTTAGTGCATATCATCATGTGTATATTAATCATATGCTTGTTCTTATTGAGTTTTTCTAAAATTTCATATACAGGATCAATCCTATTGCTAGTAGTATATGAAACCTCTATGGTATTTGGTATATGAAAAACTTGAGAAATTCAAAACATTCCACTACAATTTTATTTTTTTTAAAAAAATCATATATAATCCTTGAAATTTTAAAACATTCTTGTTAAAATATTTAATAAATTATACTTTAATCCTTGTAAATTTATTTTACCTTCCTCCTCAATGTCTTGGAAATTTTTTTTCATTTCAACATTAATTTATACTATTTATTGAACAGATTATGCCTTGCAGACACTCTTGATAAAAATTTGGTGAAAGGAAAAATAGTGATGTGTGAAGCATCTCAACCTAGTAATTTTGTAGGACTTTTATCTGGAGCAGCTGGAGTTCTAATTCCAGGCTTCAAAGTAGATATCTCAGATAAATATGCTCTGCCTGCCACTTTCATCAGTATAGAGCATTTTTTCCTCATAAATTCATACATGAAATCAACAAGGTATAACATTTACAATTTAAATTAATTCTTTATTTAATCTTTAATTTTGATCCACTAATTTTTCTTTTTCTAGTTTTATTTATTGGTATGTAATAGCAGGTTTTAACATAAAATTTTATGAATCAAATAGTAAAAATTTAAGGGGTGGTAGATGGCTTCTGTAATTTTTTCAAAATTTTTACATATTTGCATTATATTAATATATGATTTTAAAATTTTTGAAGAAGTCATAATTACTCCTAACTATGGATATGTAATATAGTATAATTAGTAGCAGGAATGCTAGGGCTCGCATATTCAAGAGTCATGCATTCAAAGATTTTTCAGCCCCTTATGTGGCTTCTTTCTCATCACGAGGTCCAAATCCAATTACACCTGATATCCTCAAGGTAATTAGCATCATACATAATTAGTTGAATAAATCTTTCCTATACCCTTATTCATATTTCCCACCAATATCTTTTCATATGCAATTGGGCCCAGAATTTTGTGTCTCACTTGCATGTAAGAAGGTGTGAGTGAGGGAGTTATGTAAGATGTAACTTTATTTTTACTTTTGAATATATCATAATTTTTAGTCTCTTTGATTTTTCTTTTTTGGGTTTTTTGTAGCCCGATATAACTGCACCAGGTAATGATATTCTAGCTGCTTGGACTTTAGCTAATTCCATTACTGACATTAAAGGTGACAAAAGAAAATCAAGCTATGATATACATTCTGGCACTTCTATGGCTTGCCCTCATGTTACTGGCACAGCTGCCTATGTTAAATCATTTCATCCAAATTGGTCTCCTTCTGCAATTAAATCTGCACTGATGACCACTGGTAATTGTTATTTCATTTTTTCATTCATAATTGGTAAAAATTGTAGTGATAATTTATTATTTTTGGATTATTTTCTTAGCTATTCCTTTGAGTTCTGCTCTTAATCCCGAAGCTGAGTTTGCATATGGTGCTGGGCAAATTAATCCGATCAAAGCAGTAAATCCTGGTTTAGTATATGATATTAATGAAGAAGATTATGTCAAGTTCTTGTGTGGACAGGGTTATAACACAAAAAAACTAAGAATTGTTACAAAAGACCATGAGGTTTGTAATAAAGCCAGCAAGAAAATAAGAGCTAAAGACCTAAATCTTCCATCCTTTGCTGTTTCTACAAAGGACTTAAATGGTATAATTGAAGTTTTTCATCGGATTGTTACAAATGTTGGATCAGCAAATTCCACATACAAAGCTAAAGTGATTGCCCCACCTTTGTTGAATGTTGAAGTGAATCCTAGAATTTTGAAATTCAAATCTATAGGGCAGAAGAAGTCATTCACAGTTAGCATTGAAGGGGTTAGTAATTGGAACCTTGCTTCTGCTTCTTTGGTTTGGGATGATGGCTCACACAAAGTTAGAAGTTCTATTGTTGTTTACAATAAGTCTATTAAAAATGCATAAGAGAAAGCTAACTATTAGTTTGTATGCACAAAAGAATCAATATATAAATAAATGAAAAGTTAGCATGTGCTTATTTTCTTATGTGATAATAGCTCCATCAATCTTCTATTAACTTATACCATTTGAAAATGGATCCTTTCTTTTCTTGAGGAAAAAAGATTCAATGATTTTTAGAGAGAAATAGATAAAAAAATTTATTTTGTTTCAAATTGTGAGTCTTCAAAAAAAAGAGAGAGAAAGCAATAGATCTTAAAATAAAAACTATATCTTTATTTCTCTAAAAGTGATAGGAAAATGATAAAAGGATAAGTAAATGATCCATTTCCTTATCATTCAACTTAACACCAATGAGAACAAGGTGAGAAGAAATAATAATGATAGTCACACGATAATGTATACTATTATATACACCATTTCCTCTATTTAATACTTAAATTTAAAAAAGTTATATGTTTTGTTCAAAAAATTCACTATTACAAATTCCATTTTTTCAAAGAAAGTTATCATTGAGCTTTAGAAAAGTTTTTTTTAGGTCTTAGAAATCTAACTATCTATTAAAATGTAATGTATGAAATGGTACATGTTTAAGTGTGTAACTATCATGAGATAGAAAGCATAGGGTAATAAGAAAATGCATAAAATACTATTTTTTTATTTATTGTTTGGATAAATATGAAGTAAGTGGAAATAGCATAGAAAAAAATTATACTCTTTCATTTGGTTTTGTAGAAGAAAGATGGAAAAGAAATATTATAGATCAAATGACAAATTTAGCCTCTATTACACATGTATTATAAAGCAATAATTAATTAATTTATATTAAAATCTTATTTTAGAATTTATCAAGGGATAAAATTTAAGTGTTTGCCATAAAGTTCTTAAATAAAATCATGATATGTGTGTTAATTACCTTGTTTGAAAAAAATAGTTATCATATTAATAATTATTATAATAAATAAATTATAATTATTAATAATAATTAAATAAAAAAATGGATATCGTGATTTGATTGGAGAACCTTATGATAAAAACATATTAAACTTTACTTTACTTTTGTCCTTTATCAAAATATCATTATTATATATGAAAAACTATGTTGGTAATAAATTTAACCTGTGACTTAATGTTAAAACTAATCAAAATAAAATGATATAATTTAATTATAGTAGGTACTATACTAAATTTGATATACTTTAAAAGAATATAGTTATAACTATGCTTGTATAATTTAGGCTTAATTACATTTTTTGTCATCCTAAAATTAAAATTGATCTCATTTGGTTCCTTTAAAAGTAAAATTATAGTTTAATTCTTCTAAATTGCAAATTGGGCCAATTTAGGTCCAAAGCTTAGTAGCAGTCACTACTCCTATCATTCCAACTTAGCACCTGTGCATCTCATGTAAAGGCATATTACAAGGCCATGACATTTGGCACATTGAAGCAAAATCATATCAAAATCCTACCAATGGTGAAAATGATTTGAATCATTGCTTATATTGTGCAACATGTTCAATAAAGCAAAAGAACCAACAAACAGAACAATTTCAAAAAAATTTAGCAAAACAAATATTAAAGATAAAATAGAGCACAAATTTGTGATTCCTAAATATAGTCTACTTGAAGTCTAGGTCTATTGCATAAACTATATACCTACAGAAAAATCACTGAACCCTATTAGCAATTAGGAACAAAGTAAACATGTTTACTATTGTAAATTCAAAAAGCTGCTTAATAAAGACCTAAAATTCCACCATTTCTAGAAATTTATACCTTCTAAAGAATTTTCATGAATATTGAGAAAGTAGTTTGCTCCTTTAAGTTTAAAAAAATGCTTAAAAAGGAAAACAATTCAACTTTTTTAATATAAAATCAAATATTTTTATGCTTTAGTAAGGATACATTATGTTATTTATTAACTATTCCATGTCTTCTTTACTTAACTCCGCATCTTATTTCATTTTATTTCATCAAAGTCATAACCAATATATTTTTTATTCTAATCCATACTTATTAGATCATGTTAATACTCATATCATCAAAGTGTGTGAAATAAGGGACTAATGGTCAACTATTGATAACCCAATGGTTAATCCTTTGTTATTGGTGAGAAAGCTTGCTAATGGACAAACAATTGACTGTTTTATACTAAAAATTTGTCCATTTGCTACTACAATCAATTTTTCCTAGAATTCCAAAATAATAATTGATCATTTGCTTGGGTTTCTATAACAATCCTAACATGCTCAATACTGTTCATCTAAGAACTTTAACATTTTAATGCATTCTTTATGCAACCAATTCATACCAAATAACCAATACACACTTATAACACCTCATATAAGTTATTTTTGTCATCAAATTGAATTAAACATTATATATAGACTTATTTCAAAGATTTTTCATCAAAACCCAAAACCTAAGCTTAATCAAGTAACTTCAACTAAAACTTCAAGATTAAGGTTAAGATGTTCACTCACCTATTGTAGAGAAGGTTTTGGAAGCTCAAATTCATTGCTTTTTAGCCTTAATTAACTAAGATTCCATATGAGACTCACACCTAAATCCCTTCAAATCTCAATGATACATTGAAAAACCTAGTTACGAAGAAGATCTTACCTTATTTGTGTAAAGGATTTGATAAGGATTAGCTCAATTCTAACTTGATTGAAGACAGATCTTGATAAGGGAGGAGGAGAAGAGAAAGAAATTTGAAAGAAAGATAAAGAAGTTTAGGGTTTAATGGAAAGGAGTAGTGGTAAATTGGGGTTGAAATTTAGGTTAAATAGGGGTTGGGGCATTTTTATTTTTTTATCTTTAATTTTTTCCATACTCACAGTATCACTTTTAAATACTCATAACCTTTGATTCTTTTGTTCAAGGCATTTTTCCTCAACTAGTCACTTATAGTGATTAACTAAAGTATTTATAATTATACTCACAACATAGATTTTTTTTTAATTCAAGGGAAAATGTAATAAATAATTGGATGATTAATGTTTTACTCAAAGGATATAACACTAAGAAGGGCTTTAGGAAAGGAATGGATATTCTAGGTTTGAAAATTGGTTGAAGTGCCAAAATTAACCTTAAGATGTCTAGTTATGAAAATTAAAAAAGAAAAGATTGTTAAGTAGGATTTAAATATACTTTAAACAATTTAATTAAGAAAAAATTGAAGGAAAAGGGCTAAAAGTATTCTAGAAGTAGATTTGGACATATTTGGGTTTCATAATTCTTTTTGGCCTAAAAGCCTATTAAGGGCAAGTATGAAGTTTAAAATAGATTTGAATCATTCAAGCCTTTGTCACTTTAGTGGATCTTATATTATGAAATAAAATTTATGATGAAGAAAATGATACTAAAATAAGTAGTCGAAATTGAAAATTTGGGTGAAAGGGCCAAATAGGTTCATGGCCCATTTTGAAATCACCGGGGAAAAGTAAGTTAATGTAGTCAAAGAATACATGTCTAACCATGAGCAAATGCCTTACTAGTGTATGCTTTTTTACGAGAATTTGACCTCATTAGAGGATAAACTTGACATATGGATTATAAGGGCAAGAATAAATAAAATTTAACAAATCTTTCCATTAATGAATAATAGTGATT
This sequence comes from Sindora glabra, assembly GCA_020226215.1. Classification (NCBI taxonomy): domain Eukaryota; kingdom Viridiplantae; phylum Streptophyta; class Magnoliopsida; order Fabales; family Fabaceae; genus Sindora; species Sindora glabra. The sequence continues at coordinate 99,559,122 of CM035227.1, read as the reverse complement.
TCAAAGTAAAAAAAAAAAGAGCAAAATTGATGACATTTGATGCTATCTTAAAAAATGTCTATAACAATGTTATATATGTGTATTAAATAAATTATCGCTTTTATTATTATAAAAAAGGAAACTAAATAAAAAAATCGACAATATTTACCTTTATTATCGTTGTGTTTGTAATATTAATGAGTCACCTTCATTTTCTTTTGATGAATGGAGCTATGTATGAATGGTGAAAGTTCCCTATGAGTTAGATCTTTGGAAATTATAACGAAGACAAGTAACTTCTCGTAATGTTTTCCCGCATACTGATAACAGTATGGGTGCGAAGTTAAAGAATCCATTGTAATTGGTGTGTTGATAAAATTCCTTTTCATTATTGCGCGTGTATTGTGATTGTTTCTCCATTTCCCTTTTTTGTTCATTTTTCTTTTATATTCTGGTTTCTCATTTATTAAGCCCACTATTATATAATATATATTAATTGTTCTAATTCACATCTTGCTTATGTTTAGGTAACATTGGATTTGTTCAGTTTTATTATTACATTCCATGTAACAATTTGTTTGGGTTTCTATTTTTTTATTCATCCTCACTCTTTTTGAAATTTATTTATTTATTTATGTTTTTATTAGATGTTGTTTGATTGATAGAAAATTATATGAGAAGTGTAACATTTTAAGAACCAAAAAATTATTGAATTATTGGGTTGGTCATACTATCCCATTAAGAAAAGTTTTCTAGATCTTTTATGGTTAAAAAATATAGAATTAGGGATAACAAAATGTTTCAATTTTACAATGTCCTATGATTGTTTTTGTGAAATCTGGAGATGGCTGATTTTTTGTCACATAAAATAAAACAAGACATGAGATAAGTTTTTATTTTGAACAAAATATTAAGGATGAGATAATAAAGCTAATTTTTTATTTTTTGAAATATATGCTCACCTTATTTAATTTTCAAAAGTTGGGGATGTAGGTATAGGTTTTAAATAAGAAGAAAAGAGATAAATGTATATGAAAATGGATATTAGTGTATATTTTTTAAAATAGAATAGGTGTATATAAAATTATATTAAAATTTGAGGAAAATGAATGTAATTTATCCTGAAATATATTAAAATTATGAAGAAAAATAATAAAACTACTCTTCAAGAGGTATTTATAAGTTAAATTAATTAGTTCGGAAGCTGAATTCTAAAATTTTCTATGCTCGATAAGAAAGTTTTAAATTTGATCTTGAGAAGCATCTTTTTAGGAGAAATATATTATTTATTATTCTTGTTCTGAACTCTCATATTTAATTAAAAAATGTGAAAATACTTGACGTAAATAAGAAAAAAAAAGTGGGTGGAAATCTCAACAAAAAATATGAGATGGATTTACGTGAGACAGGGTATTTGAAGGCCTCCGAAAGAGGGAAGGTGCCAGTGTGGTTCCACTGGTACGCATCAAACGACTAACGTACTTTTGTTTTCTAGGGACAGGGGTTACAAGTCGACAGACAATATAATAACATTGCACCGTATATAATATATTTTTTTTGGTCAACAAATATTACGAAACACTTTTTAACTTGACTTTTTTAGGTTAAATTACGAATTACTCTCATTAATTATTTTTAATTTGCAATTTAAAACGTGAAAATTATAGGGCATAAATCACGTGTACGTCAATCAATTATAGGAAGTAAAAGTAAATCGCACATTATAAAAAGTAGCTGAAGATATACAATAAATTGTAAATGTAACAAAATTAAAATGAATACTTAGATTAGGCATGCATGAATATATATATATATATATATATATATATATATATATATATATATATATATATATATATATATATATATATATGAGAAAATATGGTATGCCATTAGGATTTATCATTATTTCTTCTTCTTCTTCTAGGGGCCAAGCTCTAAGAAATAAAAAAAATCACATAAGAATAATTCTAAGGATAGAAACTTAACAAACATCAGATAACTACAAGAGTTAAAATCTTAAAAGAAGATTACTTAAGATAGGTATATTCATTTTTTGAATGCTGCATAAGAAAAGATCAATCAACAAATTTATTATTTTATCTAGGAATACAATCAGTATTCACCCTCTAATTTTTATATTAAGAAGTTGTTGACATTGATATGGATTAATCAAATTGTCAAAGTTTCCATTTGTCAAAAGCTCCACTAATGAACATGAATTTTTTTTTTGGCCCATAACAGTTGATAACAGAACAACACAACATCCTAAACAGAAACAAACAAAATACAAGACCAAAGCACTAAGATCACGAAAACAAAGAGAACAACAATAGACTAAGGCACCAAGCAGAACAACATAGGCACTAGAACAACTACCGAAGACAAAGACACCAGAACAAAGACATAAAACAACTGAAGAGAAATAGAGTAGGGGAACCACAATAGAGAACTATGGAGGAAATGGGCTCTTATCTTGCAAAAGAATGGTAATGAGATGGGGTGGAGGGTTAGAAACCTAGTCAATAGGACACACACCCCTATTGACACTTTTAGCAAGCCAATCAGTTGCATTGTTACTAGATCATAAGATAAAAGCCACTAAGCAATCTAGATTGTTATGCAAACATAGTTTAATATCCTGTATAATATGTCTCAATTGCCAGAAGGAAAATCGACATGAATTTTCAATTGCTTCCACTATTTGCTTTACATCTAATTCTACTAGGTATGGATTTTGGGTGATTAAGGCACCCATTTTGATGCCCTCTCCGATTGCTAATGCTTCTGCCATTGTTGGAGAAAAAGCTTGTACTTTACAGATGTTGCTAAACACCAACTCTCCTTGGGAGTCTTTGACCACCACAGTAACTTTTTTGTTTAAAGAAGTGAAAGAAGAATTAACATTAACTTTAAGCTGGCTTGGATCTGGAGGCTTCCATTTTTGGGTTAGGGTATGACTGGAATGAGAGACATGATTAATGACAAGATTCATCAAAGTGATTCTACTATTAAAATTGCAAACTCCTCTTGACAAGGTAGCTAAAGGATTGATTGGAGTTTTTCTAAAAAAAACATTCATTCCTTGTCTTCCAAATTTGCCACATCATATTTGCCACCAAAGAGATGTAAGATTTTTGTTGAGGATAACTCCAATAGGAGCAACAGCAAACTTCCAAAATCCAGTTACCCAGAGAGGAAGAAGTGAAATTAGTAGTTCTAATGCTCAATGTAGAACTAAACCAAACTCAGGATGTTTAACTACATCCAAGAATGCAATGGAACACGTCCTCAACAACAGAGTCACAAATATGACATATAAGTGTCTGAGCACACTTCCTTTAATACAAGTTTTAAGCAGTAGATAATGCATTTAAAAGGGCACGCCATATAAAATGTCTTATCTTTGGAGCAACATCCATGTTCCAAATGGAAGACCATAATTTGGAGGAAAAATATTGGTAAAAGATACCTAAGAAGGAGACTCTTGTTGAGAGATGAGAAAATGATATCCAAATTTCATTATGTAGCATCCATTTGAATTGTGTAGCCAAATTAAGGTGTCAACTTGAGGGTTCTTTGGAATGTAGATATTCAGAATTGCCACTTTCTCCAAAGGACTTATAACTTGTTCTATAGGCTGCAAATTCCATACTTTTCCAGATTCACAAATCAAGTTAGCTACGAAAGATATATTAGATGCTGCAGTTAAATCAGGATTATTTAGTTTATGCCCATATAATTCCAGAATCCAAGGATCTTCCTAAACCTTGATATTATGGCCATCACCAATCTACCAACACGATCCTTCTAGGAAGACATCATGACCCTTTAAGATGCTATTCCATCCCTAAGATGCCTTATTCCCTTTGGAAGCAAAAAGTAAGGTTCCATTAGGAAAGTATTTGGCTTTAAGAATTTGAATCCATAACGCATGAGAATTTTGCAAAGCTTGCTAGCATTGTTTTACTAACAAGGCCTTGTTAAAAAATTCAAGATCTCTAAAGCCAATACCACCATTCTTTTTGCTAACAGAGAGTGTTTCCCATGCCTTCCAGTGGATACTTATTTCTTTATCTTTTCTACCCTACCAAAATTAAGTCGCAAGTGACTCAATTTGCTTGTAAGTCGAGGTGGGGAATTTGAAATAAGGCATAGGATATGAAGGAATAGCTATAATGACTAATTTGATGAGAACTTCCTTGCTTGCTTATGATAAAAACTTCATCTTCTACCTTTATAGCTTTTGACTAAACCTATCGTATATATAAGCAAGTACTTATCTTTTGGATCTTCCTCATATTGTAGGGATTTCGAGATAATTACCAGGATTTTCCACCACTTGAACATTAAAAATATTGGTTATTGTTCTAACCATATCTTGTAATACATTTAGGCTAAAGAAGAGGGTAGATTTATGAAGATTTAATTGTTGCCCAGAACCAAAATTATACTCATGTAATATCTTTAATAGAGTGGTGGCATTCTCCTTAATAGCTTCAAAGAATACAAGAGAGTCATCAACAAATAATAAATGGGAGATATTGGGAGCCGTTAGAGCCACCTTTAAACCAATTAAGCTTATATCATTCTTTGCCTTTTGTAGCATTCTAAATAGTACCTCAGAGGCAATAATAAACAAAAAAAGGGAGAAAGGGTCTCCCTATCAAAGGCCATGAGAAAGAGAGAAGGAAGAAATCACTGTTCCCCCTAGTAAAATGTTAAAAGTCATAGATTTTACACATTGCATGATCCAATTTACCTATATAAAATCAAAGCCCATCTTCACCATCACATCTTCAAGGAAATCCCATTCAAGCCTATCATAGGCTTTGTTCATATCCAACTTGATGGCCATATACCTTTTCTTACTAATTCATTTATTCTTCAAGAAGTGGAAAACCTCATGCGTAACTAGTAAATTGTCTTGGATTTGTCTTCCTTCAATAAAGGCATTTTGAGATGGAGAAATACAAGTAGGAAGAACTAACTTAAGCTGATTGGCTAAAATTTTTGAGATAATTTTATAACTAAAGTTACACAGGCTTATAGGTTTAAAATGTGACACTTCCTTTGGATTTTCAACCTTGGGAATTAGCACCAAGGTGGTTTCATTGAAAGATAAGTGCAGGTGACTATCATTAAAGAAGCTAAGAACTACTTGGCTAACTGAATCATTAATGATATGCCAAAATTTTTAGTAAAAAACTCCAAAGAATCCATTCGGGCCAGGTGCTTTGAGAGCTCCAAGTTGGAATGTAGCATGTTGAATCTTATTGAATAGGTGTACACAACTTTTAGTTTATTTCTTAGGTGATAGAAGGTTCAATGACAATAAGGGCCATTAAAGAATTAATAACATTGTCACCTTTTGAACAAAAGAGATTAAGGAAATGTTCCTTAATTGTGGAATGAATGGCACTTTCTTCATTTAACCATAAGCCACTAGCATATTTCAATCTTTGAATTTTATTTCTCTATTTTCTTTAAATAGTGGTGTTGTGAAAGGATCTAGTATTCCTGTCACTTTCCCTAAGCTATTTAATACATGACTATTAGCACTAATACATCTCTTATAGTTGCCACAACCTATCAACTTTTGTAATTAAGTTAATTTTCTCCTCTATCACCATATGTGTTTTATGGAAGATCTTGAAGTTGTTGAATCCTGATAATTAAATTTTCAATTTCTTTAACATTGTTAGGAAAGATTTCCTTACTCCACTGCCTTAAACCTTTAAGCAATTTGTTAGTTTTTAGGACAATTCAGGAAAGGTTTCCTCAGTCACTTCCTTTTTCCAAGCTTTCTCAATAACTTTCTTACAGAAGCATTCTGATGTCCACAATAATTTAAATTTAAAAGTCTTATTGGCTTTCAACTCCATGGGGGAATAGATTGAGAATAATGGGAAAGTGATCTAACCTTATAGTCGGAATATTAGTGTATATGCCTTAAAACTAATCATATGGATGATTGATAATTTGAATTATGTTATTTTAAAGGCAATTTCAATTATCATATTTATACATATATTGTCTGCGTAATATATTTAATTATGATAACAACATTAGAATAATTGTATTATTAAATGTCTCTAGTTATATATCATTATGGATTGGGTTGCTTTGATATGTTAAAATTAGCATGTGTGATGATTTATATGAAATATTAAGTCTATACATGAGTATAAGTTAGAGAACTTGTATACTGGACTGACCTACTTTAAAAACACTACATGGATCGTTATATAAATGTTATGAGTGATTCTTAATGATCATCATTAATATGATCCTTTAACTTGATAGCGCTAAAGTTCCCTACATATGAGTTTTATATTTTAATACTATTCTATGTTACTTATGGTTGAGTGAATGTAAGGATAGTTATTGGATATGTCACATATCATACGGAGGGATTTATGTGATCAAGATGGAATTTGTCCTTCCTATATGATAGGAATGACATCTATGGGCCCTTTGATTAAGTAAAGTTGAGAAAAATGTATGGTCATGCTTATATAGATTAACATAGGATGTCAATTATATTTACTTTAGTCAGCTTACTTAAAAATTAAGAAACTTTTGAATTAGGCTGTACAGGAATGACACGGTCCATATTTCGTGCTCAATCTAGATGTTTAGGATGAAAGATCATAGATGATGATTACATATATATGTTTAGTCAAATCACTTACTTTTTCATTACTTAAGTAACAATGATATGTTGTTAGATACTACTCATTGTTTATGATCATTAATATAATTTATGATTATTGCCAATCTAATGAGAACCTGAAAGGTTGCACACTTAGGATCTAGTAGATTTGGAATTAATGGACTAAATTGTTTAGATCTAATATATAAAAATTTCATATTATAATTATAAGGCCCAATTATAAGCCTATAATTATACATAGAATAAAGCCTAATTAGTTAGAATTTTCTATGCACCTATTTAAATAGCCTTGTTAGGTGATAATATTTGATTATTCACACGTTCCAAAATATAGAAAACCTTAATAACCTTCCTTAACCATAATTCTTGAAGAGGTATAGCTAGCACTACAAGATAGAAGGAGGAAAATTCCAATCAGTGATTGTGAATGTTTATTGGTGATTTATTGATTCATGTGAATACTTCGGAGTTTTTAACCAAAAGCAAGTTGACAAAGGTGATTAATGAATGAGCCTTTGAATCATTTGAAAAGGTCTAGAATGAATCCTTATTCTAATATAATGTTTTACATGAATCCTTTGATTGAGATTGGTTAATTTTTACTGTAACTATTTGGCTTCTGAACCTAATAGGAAGAGCATAAACTTATGCATTAGTAAACAAAAGCCTCTAGTCTATTATGCATGTGCTTTATCAAGCCACTGCCTGATATTGGCATCGCTTGATCTGTTATTCCATATGAAAAAACTCCTTTTTGCTTCTAAATCCATCATATGACAAGAGAAAATTAATTCTTGAAAGGAACAGAGTTTTGAGGGTGCTTTAAAGGATCCACCATATTTTTCCATTTTATGTGAAATATCATTAAAATCTTCGATTTATACCCAAGGTTGGGGATTGAGAATAGCCAAGGATTGAATGTGGGACCATAACTCTGTTCTTTTCCCATATACGAAGGGAGCCCAGGTGCAAGACAATCGAAAAGAAGAGTTCTTCCTTAGCAGATAGATATTAACATCCATGAAGTGATGGCTTTTTTCTGCAGTAAAACAATCCACTAGATCTATCCACCAAAGGCTTAGACCGTCACTCAAACGTATTGGTTTAATATAGCAGCTTGAACGGAATGCACAAGAAGTTTGCAAAGTTTAAAGTTCAGCTAATGTATGTTTCGTCTCCATAAGGAAGATAATTTGGGGCTTAAATTTTTGAATGAGCTTTCACAAAGCTCGAACTATCAAGGTAAGACCCAATCCCTGACAATTCCATGATAAGATGCTCATTAGGACCGTATGGCTGTTAAAGACCAGCCACCACTACCCTGAATAATCAGTTCTGAATTATGAGTAACTTCAATAGGCACCTCAAACAAGGTTAGGGGGATATCATCTCTTGAATTAGAGTTGTGACCCTAGGATTTTCTAGCAGAGTGGCTCCTACTCCTTCTTTTCCGGGATTGTTGAGGTTTTCGTTTGCTAGACATAGTGCACCTTTGTCTTTTAACAATTGGAAGCTCCTCAGATATTGCAATTTTTCGTTTTAAGGCTAACTCTTTAAAACTACTAACAACATCCTCTATACCATGTGGAGCTTTGACTAAGGAATTGCATTGGCCGTTTGAGGGAGAGGTTGTTGTATTCACATTTTCATCTTCATCTAGAAAGTCAACCTGATATGCTAGCTTGCCTTTGATTACTTCTTGACATTTTTAAATTTTAGCATCAGTAAGTAGAATATTCAAATGGCATCGGTCAGGAACTACTGGGTTCAATGTAGAGTTTTCAGAAAACCAAGTGGGATTAAGTGGTAGACTTGGCATATCCAGTGAGATGATAGGCTCCTTTTAACCCACATGCTCAGCGGCGATGTTAAGGTCTGGAAGGAATGCTGGCCTAAGGCCTAGTTCCACTCGTCTCGAACATAAAGCAATTTGGCCCAATTTAGTTAATGATGTTGATGCAAGATAATTAGCTAAGGTCAGTTTACTTATGTGTGGGTCCTTTCTGTAAGGGGTAGTGGATGTGCTAGCCCTCTGCTAGCATTCTTGTGTCAGTGGGATATGCTCCCCACGAGTAGTGCCATATTTTTCCTCATTTAGACCTTCACATTGACTATCGTACACAATATGGTCAAGGACATCTTGCGATACAAAAAACTTTTGTGTGCCAACCATCACACCCGGATCCTCATTCCTATCACATGCTTCCTCCTCACATGCCATCACGTGATGTATCTCTGATGCTGCCGTTGAGTGTAGTCGTTGTGATGCTATGGTCCCTTGGAAAACATGTTATCTTGGAGGTGCCCTCAGATTAGCAGAGTACCAACCTTGGGATGGATCAATAGTTGACACTAATTTCTGCTTGGTGCAAAATTTCTAATCATGACCTATAGTGCCACATCGATAGCAAAAATCTTGCAATTTTTCATACTTTATGCTAGCCCAGGAGCGGCTGCTATTTCTGATGAATCCAGAAAACAGTAAGGAAGGGTTTTGATATGTCAATCAGAACCCTTAGACACAAGAATCCATAATCGGAACAGTTTTGGCCTAAAGGGTCCTCCACTGCTATAAGCTCACCAATTCGTGATCCAATCACAGAGGCATTCTTTTTGTTCATATATTCCAAAGGTAAGTCATGAACATGAATCCAGAAAGGGCATTTTAAAAAGTCTAGCTCATGAATAGTCATTTGGGGCTTCCAAGATTTGAGGCAAAGAAGAGCACGCATTACATGCCAGGGAGCATCTTGTAGGATTTTTTAAGGCATTTCGGAGTTTGGAAAATTGAAAACATATGTATGAGAACCTAGTTCACCAATAGTCAATCCTTCTGGGTTACCCCATCTTTTTTTTTTATCATATTCAATGCTGTAAAACAATTGAAGTGTTTGGAGGTCAAATCCGTCCCACCAGAGCAGTTTTGGAGAAATGATCAACTTGGGGCGAGGTAGAGGAAAGAGTAAGAATTTCTTCATCCATTATTGGAGCAATGTGGTGTACTGGGTATTGTGGAGGAGAAGATGGGTTGAGGTGGAGCTTCTGCATTTGGAAACAGGGGCTTTATGTTCCTTCAGTTCATTAGAGATATGGAGACGGTTAGCAATAATGAACAAACAATGGAGGTGGAGTAAAGGCCAAGAATTAGTGAGCAGAAAAGGGAAAGGTAGAAAGATAGAAAAATAATAAGATCAAATAGTTAATAAATGTAATATAGTAATAAGGAATTTGAATTGCTTAAAGGAATTAAGTTGAAACAGCTATATCATTTTAATAAAAAATAATAATGATGATGAAATAATATTTTTAGTACCAGAAATGTAATTCTTCATTTTCTTATTCACATTTACTCTCATAAGTAAATTTGGCATAAAATTTTGTTTTACTCTTGTCTAAAAAGGTGTCTGTACTCCAACGTAAAAGCATGTGAAAAGATTTTTTTTAATATTAAAAATGGCTAAACAATTAAATGTATATAATTAAAAATCAAAAATTAAATTTTGAATATGGAAGAAAATACAAAATCTATAAGAAAATATTGCATGCGGAAGAAGAACATTTTATTTAAGCACATAATTGTTTATATGTAGTCTAGCATTGATCTTTGTGTTCTAATAATAATTAAACTTAGATGTCAATGCACCTACATGCTACACGTAGAATCAACTATGAAAATTGTGAAACCAACACAATTAGTGCAATAATACATTTTCTTTTTTACAAAGGACTTGAAAAGGTAATAAAAAAAAAAAAAGATTGGAAGAGAGGAACTCTACTTATATTACGCATACAAATTGATCCTCTTCCAAAATACACGAATACATTTTAGAAAATAAAGTAAAAAAATCATAATTCTTTTAAAAAATCAACAGTTATATATTTAATTAATAATAACGAATTAAAAAGGTAAATTTAAAATTTTTAACTACTCACCTCATAATTTTTTCATCAGAAATTGTTAAATCACTTTATTACTTTAAAAATGTATCTTTCATCTTAAAAAATCTTGATCCTATACATGCACAAAGTTATTCCGATAATACATAGGAGTTGACAAAAAAACTTGTACAATTTTATCACTGAAGTTCAAGAATGAGCCAAATTCACAAAACTTTGTGCAACCTAGATTTTACTTCCTTGAAGCAATGAAGGATGATTTTCCAGTCACACAAGCAGTTTAATGGATGTATGAAATTGGAGTCTTGTATGGATCAGGACTGTTAGTGCAGCCCTTCTGAACCAAATTAACAGCCATTTTAGAAATTCAATCTAAATCAATATTAGAAAAACTACATCAGATTAGATGGTTCAGTTGATCTTATCGCTAATTATTATATTATTCAATTTGAATCGATTTAAAGAAATATTTTAACGGTTGAATTGATTTGAACTAATCAAAATCAATACAAGTTAGCAAGAATCAGAAAAAATAAAAAATCAGTCTAATTTTTAAAAATTGATCAATTATATTTTTTATTTTAAATTTTTTTGGTATTATATTAATTTAATAAATTTATATGTAATTAAAAAATGATAAAAATTAAATTTTATATCTAATTAATTAAAATTTATTAATTTATTCTATTTTATATAAATTATGAATTTATATAAATTAATTATTATTTAAATGATAAAATAAATTTATATAAAATTTTATTTATGATATAATTCAATTTGATATTAATTTTTAAAGTTTTGCGCTAAAGTGAAACTTATGTCTCCACGACATTATTAGAAGTGTTAAAATAGATTGGGTTTAACGAATTGATTTAGGACTGATATAATTTTACCTGATCTAAAACTAGAATTAATATAGGAAATGATAATGGCAACTTGACCTGGAAAAGGATTAAGACTGATTAGTTAGACTTGATAAAGGATCGAGACTTATAAGTAATAACTTATCGAGTTATTGGGTTACTCTGTTAGTTTAATAATAATTATAATAAGTGATAAATAATCAACTTATTATTACATGTTTAATTTTTATATATGTATATTAAAATAATAATTTTTTTACATTAAAATTATACTTTAATATATATAATATTAAAATTAAGATTATATCTATAAGCAATATTAAATAATTATTAATATTAAAATTAATAAATTTATATATTTAATATTATCAATATATATTATATAAGTTTGCCAAAAGAAATAATTATAGTAAAATTTGAATTAGTACTTTTATATTAAAGTTTTGAATTATTTAAATATTTTAAATAAATAATTTTGATATTAATTTTAAATATAATATATACATATATATAATATAATACATTATTATTTTTTTATATCTATAAATTATTATAATTATTTTTACTAATATATCATTTATATAATTACTTATTTATACATATTTAATAATATATAAATTATTAAATATATTATTTTTATATATAATATTTTGAACTTGATCAATATATGTTTAATAATATATATTTATTTTATTAATTAAAATAAATATATAATATTAAATTCTTGATCAATATAAAATTTAAATTATTTTATTAAATGTATTTATTATTAAACCTAAATTCACATATTTACTAGATTTTAATAATATATATTTATTTTCATATAATATATATATGATTCATTGATATAAAAAATAAAATTTTAAGTGATAATAATAAAATATAATTATATTTAATAATAATAATTTTAAATTAATTAATAATATACAATTAATAATAAATAAATAACTAATACGATAATAATAATATGTAACTAGTTATAAAATTAGCCCAGCAAATATCAACTTGAGATTGAGATTGAAATTGAGATTGAGATTAATACTATAATAATTTAATTTGAACTTGATCTAATAAAAAAGTAATCTAGTTTGTGACTAATCAGACATATAATTTTTTGTCATCGAATTAATCTAATAGGGTTAGATTACCTCCTTTTGATAGGTTTAGATATTATCTTACTTCATCCCAGAAGACATTGCAAACGCTATTAATTTGGCCATCAAGACTATAATGTAGCCTAAACAATAGTTATATAAAAAAAATTCAATCCTTAAGCTTTGGTATTTACATCTAATTTTATCTAAATAATAATTAATTAAAATAAAAAATTTAAATAATAATAAAAATTCATAAAAAAAAGAAAGTTTATACTTTCCACCTCCTTTACACTATTTTTATAATGTACGATTATTCAAATTTTTCGCAGAGGAAGAGAAGAATAAATAAAAGAAATAAAATCTTTCATCTTTAAATACACATCTTTTGTTCTCATTCTCTAAAAATCTCATACTTAAGATAATTAAAACCCTCTTCACTTTAAAGCTTCAAATATCATTTCAAGCACAAAAAATGAATTTCTATTCTCACTCATAAAACATATATTACAATGTTTTTATTTATATAGAATAAAATTATAAGTTTTATTTGTTCTAATTTTTTTTTTGTAAATAGAATAGGAAAAAGTAGAAAAATGATAAGATAATTCGAGCAAAAAGATAGGAAAATGAGAAGTATCTTGCTTGAGAGAAGGTTTATTTGAAACAATTGCATAAAAATGAAGATGAAGGAGGAAAGTTAGAAGATGAGTGAGTAGATAATATGATAATAAGGTAATTGAATTTAAAAAAATGAATGAATAAGAAATTTGTGAAATAAGGGAAAGAGAAAAGTGATAAAAAAAAGGAGATGGGACGACACTATGAATTGTGACCGTCCCACCCTCATTATACTTTTGTTTATTTTTTTATTACTTACTTTGAAAAAAAGGATGTTGAGAGGAAGTGAGAGAGAGAAAAGGGGATTATTTTAAAAAAGAAAACAATGGATGAGATGGTATTATGCATTGTGTCGTCCCACCCATGTAACTTTTTTATTTTATTTTTATTTTTTACTTTATAAAGATCATATTTTGATTTATATTTTAATGATATTATCAATATATGTTAATATATTATTTTGTGTAATTTTTATGACAGAATAAATTATAATAGTTTAAAAAGTTCAATTACTCTTAATATTCTTGAAATAAGAAATATTTTAAAAGTTAAATTGAATAAGTTGATCAAATTAAAAATTTTAATATTATTACATATAAAAATTATCTTATATTTACCATTTTTATATATGATGTATTTTAATCTATTTCACTCTATTAGATTTTCACATGTACTCATAATTTGTATTTTTTAAAAAATTATATATTTTTGTGATAACAGAATAATATTAAAATTAATTGTAAGTTTAATAAATATAATTTTAATTTTTTGAGTAATTTTATATTCAAATTTAGTCATAAAGTTAGATAAATTTGATACTTTAAAAACTATAATAATATTAAAATTAATTACAAGTGCAACAAATATGATTTCAATTTTTTAAGTAATTTCTTTATTTGAATTTGACCATAAAATTAGATAAATTTGATACTTTAAAAGGAATAATATTGAAATTAATTGCAAGTATAATAAACATAATTTTAATTTTTCTTAATAACTTTTTTATTCAAATTTAACTATGAAATTAGATAAATTTGATACTTTAAATTAAAAATTATCAATTTGATACTTTTTAAAATAAATAAGATTACTTAAAATAATTTTTCTTTATCTTGTTATCTTAATAGTTATATCACAATCATTTTATTAAAATTTTTCAAAAATAATAAAATCTGTGCCTATAATATATTAAAGTTAAGTAATCCAATTATAGATATGATTATGATGATAATTAACATTACTGAAGCATTTTTTATTTAAATTCTACCATAAAGTTGAATAGATTTGACACTAAATTAATTAAAATTAAAATAATCATATTAACATTTTTAAAAAATCTTTAAAATAAAATTAATTAGAATACTTGAGTATTGTTATAGCATTACAAGAGCAATGCCCAAACTTTTTTTCTTTATTTTTATTTTTAAAAAATATTTTTATAAATATTATTTTATAGCAATTGCTATTGATATGTATATAATTTTAAATAGTAATAGCTTTATGCCACTCATTCTTATAAAGATCATGTATCACTTTTGATATTATAAAATGTAAGATAGGATATAATAATCACATTTTTAGAAAAAATACACATATCATAATAAGGACCATTGTCACTTAAACACCATTATTTGAACTAATGTTGAAAAGTGTTAATACCTTCCCCACACGTAACTAAATCTTGAATATAAACTCTAGAGATATAAACCCTTTTTGATGTTCTAATCCTACGATTAAAAGTGATTAGTGGTAATTTCATTTTCTTTTTATTCATACTCTAAAATTCGAGGAGGCAAGGAACTAGCTTGCATCCTATATCCACTATAAAGCATGTTGTAATAGCTTGGTAACTTTACTGGAGCTAAATTGAAGTTAGGTCATTATGTTTCTTCTTTTTCTATTTTAACTTTGAATTTTGTTAGTTTATATTGGTTCCATGTTTTCTTTACATGTGTGTTTTTCTTATTTGTCTCATTATGGTTATCTTTATTTATTTTGTGGTAAATTAATTATAAGATTATGGAATGGCTAATGTTCACTTACATACACTATATATTGTGGATCTTACACACATATCACAAGCCTCTTACATAGGCTTTACATTACTTTTTAGGATAAGTTAAGGGGTAAAGTAATGATGTTTTTTGTGAAACTATCAATCTTTATGCAAGCTAATGAACACACCCCTACTTAAATTGAATCCTTTTTGTTTATAACTTGTCATGAGTGAGGATTGGAGTCTTTGCTGGCCTATAGTGGCAATAGTGAGGAAAATTTATGGACCTTTTATTAATTAAGTATCATAAAACTTAAAATAGGCACAATAGAAGTAAACTTAAAACCACTTTATTTAAGAAAAGTTTATCCTATAAGAGAAATTTTCAAACTTAGGAAAAGCCCTTATTGAAGATATGAGGAGCTTTTCTATAATTCATCTTTTATTTAAGCCATACAAGTTTACTAAAAAAATGATAATTAAGTTATATATCAGTTAATTTGAATGGTTTGCTTTCATTTTAGAAATTAAACATGAATGACTTATCTCGTATTTTATTTTTGCACAATTAAATGTGATTATTATTTTTCCTTGGTATCTTATATATGTCATTTCATCATACACATATATTAAAGGTTATTCATATCATTTGAACTCTTCAAAACATGGAAAAGCTACGTATCAAATCTTTAATTGATTATGAACTTCAAGGATTAGTATTACAAGAATTCAAGATCATTCAATAAAAAAAGGAATTATTTTTAACAAAGGAATGCATCATAATTTCTTGAAGTGGGGAAAATAAATTTTGAGCAAAATGATTTGAAGCCTTGGATCTAAATTTTCCATGAAATGGAAAAAAAAGATGCTTTTAAGATAAGTATACAAACATCATGTATTTTTTATTTATTCTAGTCAATACTTCCATGTCGTACATTTTTAGGATCCATTTTATTGTTACTTTACATTCAATTAACATGACATGACTCCTACTATTGAAAAACACAAAGAGTTTCTTAATATTTCAACTATGACAAAAGATAAGATATATTTTCATGATAGTGAAACGGCTATAAGACAATTGGCGAAAATGATAAAAGTTTAAACTTGTGAAATAGCAAAGCACATGAAAGAGAAAGGGGATAATTGTTGTTTGCATGTAAATTACTTGTTGAGGTGTATCTAAGAACACATTGATTACGATCATGGTTTAGCCATGTTAGCTTTGACTACTTACGATTTGGTAATGTTTCCCAAAATGAAAGGACATATAGATAGGTATGTAATCAAATTATTTAAGAATATTAAGTATAAAGTCAATCATATCCCAATGATTCCATAGAAATAATTAGATCACTTAATTGTTATTGGATAAAAGGAAAAGGTCAATTCATGGGTTATACTTAGTTATTGATAGTAAGGATGCTTAGTTAACTCCCTAACATTGATTGCTTTCAATATCCTAAGGTTAAGTTCACATCATATCATATGTAAATAAGAATTCTTTGCAAGAATTTATTGCTATGAATTAGCCATATCAAACACTAGCCAAAAGCTAATGGGTTAATTATTTCAAAAAACTAAAGGAAGTTTTATGGAAAGCTCCATGAATGCGATATGTTCTAACCATATATAGGTATAAAGAAAAACCTTGGGTCCTATTTATCAATTTTTGGAGTATGACTAGTTATGCACCTGCAATGATAAGAAGATAATTAAGGTCTAAACAATTCATTCCAATAACATATGGATTATTTGACATGGAATATTTTTACAAATATAAAAATGCACTGTCAAATATAAAAAAATACTATTAAAGCTTAGAAACTGGTACATCAAGTAAAAGTTAGACAATTCTTTAATGTAACAATTAATAAGTGTTTACTATGGCAAGTTAGTAAGGGAAAAGGCTTCATAACCTCCAAGGTTAAAAGCCTTAGACCACCAAGACATTTATTTCTCAAACTAATCTATTACTAAGCTAAGGTAGAGGCAAAGTATGAAACGACATCTCATCAAGCTTAAGAGAAACAAGCTATAATAATCACTAAAAATAAGAGGTTTTCATTTAAGAAAGACATATAGTTTAATAAGGTGACTAAAGTTGAGGTTAATAGGGTGACCAAAGTTGAGGAAAAGGTACAAGACTCGCAAAAGTCAAACGAAGAAGAAGCCTCGAAACATTATTAAGAGCTTTAAAAGTTACATTACAAAATAAAAGGGCTCAAGGAAAAATATAAATGCTTTAAAGAAAGCATCAGAAGAAAGAGTAATAAATATGAAAATGAGAAACTTAAACTTCAATTACAATTACAAGATATAAGTTAGCAATTAGAGGTACATCACGATACAATCCAACAATTGAGACAATCTAACAATTGAGATTACAGAATAATCTATTATGAAATAATAACTATTATTAGCAAAGAAGTACAAAAATGGAGAAAAAAATTAAATGAGGTTCAACAATAGGCAAATAAATTGATTGGAGAAATAAGGATATTCATTGAGAAGGCTTGAAAAAAGGAAAGTATAATTTAAAAAGTTGAAGCAAAGCTGTCACCAAGTGATACTCAAGAATTCCTCTTTAATATTAGCAAAAATTCAAAGCATCTCAATTATTTCCATTAGAAACTTAAAGTTTATGATTAATAACGATAAATCATGCAATTATTTCTTTAATATATATATATATATATATATATATATATATATATATGTATGTATATGTGTATGTGTGTGTGTGTGTGTGTGAATTGGAATGAATGACTTTCTAGCAATATCATTTTTCATATAATTATATCATTACATTCATGCATTGTTGAACATATACATATTCATTATTCATCCATGTTTTAAAAGGTAAAGTATCATAGCTTATCTCAAAAAGAAACCTTGCTTCCACAATATTCGTATTAGACTTGCTCTTAAGCAATCATGGAAGAAATATACAAAAACTAAGAATAAATAAAGAAAGACATTAATTAGCTAAAATGATAATTGGAAATAATCATGGAAATGTTATCATTTTTAGAACAAAAAATGTTAGAGAAGTAACATTTTTAGATAAAAACCAGAATCAAGATCAAAATGTATTACCCCTAGGCACCCTAATATATCCACTTAGCTATACACCCATTGATGTTTAAAATCCTCCATGCCAACAAGGCATAATTCCAATAGAAGGCAATGTACCTACTTTAGGAGCTAAATCAATTCTATAATCTTCACCAAGGATGCAACATTATTATCATCAAATTCCACCATTCTACTTCTTAAGACTTATTGCACTAAATGATGATGTGTATGCATTAAACCACATTCTTGATTTTAATGACCTTAAAGTGCAAGAAAAAAATTTAAGAATTCTTGATCAAGGTCTGTTGAAAACTTTAAAAGAAAATAGAAGTTGGAAATCCTAGAAGAAAGATTGTGAATAATAGAAAGAATTAACAAATATAGAATGATAGATGTTTTAGAATTATGCCTCATACTTGGTGTGGTCATTCCTTCCAAATTCAAAGTATAAAAATTCGAAAAGTATAATGGTACTGGATGCTTAATAAATCATGTGACATCTTATTGTTGAAAAATAGCATTTTTTGCTCAAGATGATTAATTACTAATTCATTTCTTCCAAGATAGTTTAACTGGTATTGCATTAAGGTGGTACACCAAACTTAATTAAAACAAAGTGTGAGATTAGAAGGACTTGGCTGATGCTTTTCTAAGTCAATACCATTGTAATATTGACATGGGTTTAGATAGAATATAGTTTTAAAACATGGAAAAAGAAGCCACTAAAATATTTAAAAAATATGCTCAATAATAAAGGAATTTGGCTACTTAAGTATAACCACTTATATTTGACAAAAAGATGGTTTCAACATTTTTTAACACATTCTACCATTTTTTCTATGATAGAATGATAGGTAATGTTTCCACTAACTTCTTTAATTTGGTCATTATTAGAGAAAGGATTGAATATAGTGTGAAAGTTAGTAGGATACTCGATAACTTGAGTAGCGGTACAAGTTTGGGAAAGTTAACAATTAGTAAGAAAAAAAAAGAGGAAGTGCATAATGTTAATTATGATAAAGGGTAAAAAGCAAGGCAAATGAAGCTCAAACAATTATATGCAAATCAGCCATTCCAATCTCATTTCATGCACTATCCATATGTGGCTTTAACTTCTCAAGCATTATATGTAAAACCTTATTCCATTTTATAGCAAGTGCACAATGGAAGCTCTTAAATAATTCAACCTTATTAAGAAAGAAGCCAATTAGAGAAGAATTTGAAATGATTTAGAAAGAAGACTTATGTAATATGACCATATCCTAATATCTTATATCGAGCTTTTTCCTAAACTCCTTTAAGACAAAAAAGTGGTTATAGCTCTAATGAAACCTATAGAACCTCTATATCCAATATGGTATGATCTAAATGCCAAATGTGATTACCACGTAGGAGCTATTAGTCACTTTACTGAGAATTACATGGCTCTAAAAAATAAAGTCCAAGCTTTGCTTGATGCTAAATGGCTATGGTTTGAAGGCATGATTAGAGCACTTAATATGACTTGTAGTCTCTTCCCTAACCATGGAAATTCTAAGGTCAATACCATTTATGGAGAATCAGTACAGCGTATTAAAAGGAAAGTATCTAAGATAAAGATGTTAATGGGAACTATTTTCAAAGTCTTGCAAGAAATAAGGTATGTCCACCTACAGTCATCACAAATGAAAGCTCAATATTATGAACAAACTTATGAATTTCATGAGAGTAAAAGTAGGCATTTCATTGAAGATTGTGTTAGCTTTAAAGACATCTTTCAAGGATTGATGGATTATCTTTTGGTTTAAATATATTACATTACTAAGGATGTCAGTGTTAATACAGTTGAAATTTGTAGCTTTTTTTTTGCTTAAGAAATTAATGAAGTAGGAAACATATAAGCATTCTTATTCATCCTTGAGTCTTTAACCATTTGATATAATAAGAAAGCATGTCTATCGGTCCCTTTAATGCCTTTGCTTAAGAATTTGGAGGCAATAAAAATTAAAGTTCTAGGTTTTTCTATATAAGAAAATAAATGTAATACCGTGGGATTATATATATCAAAATTTTAAATCTTGAGTGTGAATTAGCTAGATTTAAGGGTTTCATAGCAAGATTGAATAATTGTCTTACTTTTTAAGATTAATAAGTTCAGTAATAAATTTTAAATTAAAAGAATTAAGTTTGATAGCCTTTAGCCATGGAACTTTTAACCTATTTAATTAATCATAACTATCTTTCTTATATGTGAGATTTATCTATTAAGTTGTCATCAAAAACTTGTTTTGATTTTTGTTAAGATTACATTTTCACATTCATATGCAAATATGATTAAGGTATTTTCTTTAATGAAACACTTTTATCTAAATAGTCAACCTTTTCATTTCTATTGATTAGCCCTTTTGTGCCTAATTTAGCTTTCCTTATTTTTAACTCATTACAAACCTAAAGTGAATAATAATATTTTACATAACCTTAGAGGCTAGGAGAATGTTGAATTGATAAGATGATAAATTCTTAAATAAGTGTGGAGTTGTATCAAATGCTTGTGAAAAAGAAAAGTTCATTAAAAAAGGAAAAATAAAAAAGAATAAAAAAAGATAAAAAGAGAAGAGAATAACATATCATTAGAGTAACTATAATTCCAGTTGTATGTTTCTCAATCACTTACCATTTAGATTCATTCATTAACATTCTTTTAATTCACTTGGTTAGTAGCTTCTTATTGCATGTTCTTATATTCCTTTTACCTTGACTCCATTATAATCTTCAATAAAACCTTTTAATTTATTTTATGTATGTGAAATAGGTAGTAGAGATTGAAAATTTAAGTAAGCTTATGGTAATGCAATTCTTAATAGGTTGAGTTTAAATGAGACATTTACCTTTAAACACTTGAAAAATTAAAAGTATAACTTGTAAGATACTATTAATTTGCTTTGTTCTTTCTCAAATAAAGTTATCATACCTCTTGGTTACAAATGACAAGCAATGATGACTCATCAATGCTATGATCTCTTTACACTATATTGTTTTCTTGCATATGACTTTACATTCTTAACTTCAATGGAAAATTAGAGTTTCAAATTTCATGTTCACCCAAGATATGTAAAAGTAAATGTGGAAAAGTTTGATGAAACTAATTTCCATTTTTTTAATTACCTCATTCTTAACCTTTTAAAGCTTTCCTAAAACTTAATTAAGTTAAATTATCCATATTTGTTCAAGCTATTATTGTCAGAAAAGATTGAGTGGATTCAAGCTTGGAATAATTAATTAAGTCTTATGGCCAACTTTGTCAAAATAAAAAAAAAAAAAGATTGATGAGGATATATGTTGAAAAGGACTATATATTATAAACAAAGTTTCCTTTAGTGAAGCTTTGATCTTTATAGACATAGTTAATGAAAAGTTACCACAACTTGTTAATTCACATATAGTAAAAAGGTATTATACATGAAGCACATTTACCTCTCATTTAGCAATGCAGTTGATATATTCTTCCATGAAAACAAAGGAAAGACATTCCACATCAAGAAATGAAATAAGAGAAATCTTTTTAAGAATTTGGCAGATGGTGATGTAATCAAACTTGTTATGATTGATTTCATAATTTATGATGATTGAATAATACACAAGGTCAACTAACATCATTGTTCTAAAATATATTGTCAAAAGGCCAAAATTCCTTTTAAACTCTGTTACATATAATATTTATTGTCTTCTATATTGAAATCTTTTGCTTAACAATTCTTTATTCTTGACTTCTATTGTAATAATAATACTTATTATTATGTTTTTCCCCTTCTTATTATTTAAATATCATGTATCTTTATATGGCAAGTGTGTATTGGAACACTTTAAAATGTCTTACCCATTTGAATGTGTTTAAATTACTTGAATGTAATTATTAATGCATATATGGTCAAACTAAGCATTGGAATTGTTTCCATTCTACTAAATAGAAAATAGAGGCAATATTAGTGGAAGGTTTAAGCCAAATAAGGAGAAAATATATATTGTGGGAAATAGCAAAACTCAATACTTTTCACACATGATCTTATTATGAGAAAGTCTCTAAAAGGATAATGTAAGGAGCTTTTTTGAGAGACAACTAAATCATTATTACATGGATCATATTCTTACATCAAATCATGTTTGCATAATTTAATTTTTCATTCAATTGAAGTTAATCAAGTTAGATCAAGCTTATGTCAATTTAGGTTATTTACTTTTCACATTGTTAAATTGAACTTAATCAAGTTGACTCGATCTTGTGTCAATCTAGGTCATTTACTTTTTTAAATATAATTTCATCAATTTATGTAAAACCTATGTCAATTTAGGTTATTTTCTCTTAAAGTTTTTCTAAAGGTTAGGATTTTGACATTTCAAGTGTGAGATTTTAAAGAAAGAAAGAAAATGATATATATTTAGGAAATTTATGCTTTCTCTATTTATTCCTTTCTTTTTATTTATCTATCTTCTTATATTCTTTCTTCTATCTATCTCCTCGCCTTTCTGCATTTTATTTGAATGCTCCTTCTCAAACTAACTTTCATTAGCCTTCATATAGGAAAAAAATTAGCAATTAAATCTTATTAAAGATTTTATACTAAATGCTTTGTTGGTGGATTTGAGACAAGATGTATATAGTTTATAAACAATTTGAAAAATGAGTTGTGAAAGTTTAAAGTTTTATACATTGAAAAAGGAAAAACTAGCTTCACCTTCAATTACTCTTTCTAAAAAGTTTGACTCATTATGCATCATAAAGGTAGTATAAGAGAAATGGAGAGTGTCAGCTTCTTTTTTATTTATTATTATTTTTTAATTTTCTTATTTTGATTATATTATTATTTATATAAAATTGAGTGTTAAGAATTGCTCTTTTTACTCAAATTTCGAAGATTAGGAGGTAAGTAAAGGTGTTAATGCAATCCACTATAAGATAAGAATAACTCAATTGTGAAAATATTAATAATTTAAAATACAAGCTTGGCTTCCCTTGATGAAGCTTGAATTAACAATGAGAAAATATATTACTTGAATTGACATAAGTTTGACCCAATTTAATTAGGTTCAATTTAATAATAAGAAAGAAAATGATTTGGTGCTATGCCTAAATTTTAGGCATTTCACCAATATAGCACTATGAGTTAGACTATCATGGAGCATCTTCACATAAACATGCTATAGAATTCACACATAACTTAATATATAAGTTTAAGTAAACAACAATCACATAAAATTATTTATTAGGTATTTATAAACACTTTTCAAAAGAAATAACAAATTTTCCCTTGTTAATTTAATCCTATCTAGGGAAAACTATCGTGATATCATGGATCATAAATTACTGAACATGTTGGAGTTATAGCATGGAGTAAAATAATCAAAATACACCATTTCTATATAGCAGTGCCTTTTTTCAAGATTCTACAAGATTAACGAGTTGTCAAACTCTCATAGGGTTTTTGTTATGGCATGATGTGATGTAGAAGAAGTTAAAGGTGGTGAAAGTAAGGAGCCAAAGAAAAAAAGGCAAAAAAATTAAGTGATGGAGATTGAAAGAAGATAAAGGAATAGTAGTTAGAAGGGCCATAATGAAGGAATAAAAATGCAAAAGGATCAAGGGAGAAATAGTGCTTAAAAAAAGAAAGTTTTTTAACATGTGGAACCATTGTGTTGTAAAGAAGATAAAAGCAAGGGTAAGTATGATTCAACCTATTAACACTAGGTTAAATTTAATGAAAGGCCCATCTTTCATAAATTTAACTTGACTGAAATGTGTTTAACAAAATTAAATGAATCAAATTGGTATAGTCTTATCCTATCTCTACTAAGTCTAACTTAACAATTGAATTAGGATAAGTTTGATCTAACTTGATTGAAAATTAAATGATCTAGATTAATATGGGCTTAACCTAATTTCACGAGGTTTGATTTAATAATGAAAATAAAATGTTTAATTTAACAAAGGCTAGACCTAGATTAAGTGGGTTTTATGTAAATATCTTGGATTTATATATGCTTAGCTTAATATGATAGGGCTTGACTTAACAATGGAAAGGTAGTAACTTAGATTGATACAAGCTTAATTCAACTTAATTGAATTCGAACTAAAAAAATGAATGATTTAGATTGATGTGAACTTGACTCAGCTTGATTAAGTTCGATTTAACAATGCAAAAAATAAATAACTTGATTTAATATAGGCTTAACTTAACTTAATTGAGTTCAATTTAATAATAAGAAAGCAATAACCTAAATTAACACAAGCTTAACTTAACTTGATTAAGCTCGATTTAATAATGAAAAGGAAATAACCTAGATTAATATAATCTCGAGTTAGTTTGATTGGGTTTAATTTAACGATAAAAAAGAACTAACTTAGATTGATATAGGCTTGACCTAATTTGACTAAGATCAATTTAAAAAGGTAAATGATTTAGATTTATATAGGCTTAACTTAACTTAATTAAGTTTGATTTAATAATGTAAAAAGTAAATAACTTACATTAACATAGGCTTAACTTAACTAAGTTCGATTTAACAAAAAAGTAAATGACCTAAATTGACATAAGATTAACCTAGTTTGACTAGGTTTGCTTTAAAAATGGAAATGGAAATAATCCGAATTAACATAAGTTTAACTTAACTTAATTGAGTTCTATTTAATAACAAAGTAAATGACCTAAATTAACATAGGCTTGATCTAGTTTGACTAGGTTCAATTTAAAAAGATAAGGTAAATAATCAAAATTAACACAGGTTCGACTCAACTTGAACATAATGTAAAAGTTGTTAGGATACTCAATAACTTAAATGAAGGTACAAATTTGAAAAATCCAATAATTAGTAAGAAAAGGGAAAGGGAAATGCATAATGTCAATCATAATGAAGGAAAAAAAAAGGCAAATGAAACTCAAATAGCCACATGCAAATTTACAATTCCAATCGCATTTTATGCATTATCCATATATGGCTTCATCTTCCTAAGCACCATATGTATAACCTTATTCCATTCTATAATAAGTGCAAAATGGAAGCTTTCAAATGATTTAACCTTTAAGCTAGAACTCTTACGAATGAGCTAATTAGAGAAGGACTTGAAATAATCAAGAAAGAAAGCCTATGCAATATGATTGCATCCTAATATCTTACATCAAACTTTTCCTTAAACTTCTCTAAGATGGCAAAGTAGCCTTTTCCCTAATGATACCTATAAAACCTCCATATCTAAAATTATACCATCCAAATGCTAAATGTGATTACCATATAAGAGTTATGGTCATTCTGTCAAGAATTGTACAATTTTAAAAAATAAGGTCTAAGCTTTGCTTAATGCTAAATGGCTAAGCTTTAAAGGTATGACTATAGCACCTGATGTGACTAGTAACTCCTTCCCTGACCATGAAAATTCTAAAGTTAATGTTATCTATGGGGAATTGGTGGAGTGCATTAAAAAGAAATTATTTAAGAAAAAGATTCTAATAAGAACTATTTTCAAAATCCTACAAAAAATAAGGTATGTTCACCAGTAGTTATCATAAGTGTAAGCTTAGTACTATAAATAAACTTGTGAATTTCATTAGCATGAAAGTGGATATTTTATTGAAGATTATCTTAGTTTCAAGGAAATCTTTTAAAGCTTAATGGATGATTAATTGTTTCAAGTAGGTTACACTACTAAGGATGTTAGTTTTAATGCAATTGAATATTTTAGCTTCTCTTCTGTTTAAGAAATTAATAAAGTAGGATAAACACAATTATCCTTATTCATCCTTAAGCCTTTAACTATTCGATGCAATGAGAAAACATGTTTATCAATGCCTTCATTTAAAAATCTAAAGGTAATAAAAATTAAAGTTCTAAGTGTTTTTCCATACAAAAAAATAAATGTGGTACCATGGGATTACATTTGTCAAATTCTTTCCAATAATAATAGTGTTCTTACCCTACTTATGCCAACTTCGACCATTACCGATTTTTGTAAGATTAGTGGAATCACCTAGAATGGTTGTTGTTACATCCTAAAAGAATTAGAAAAGCATAGATTAGAAGAATTGAAAAGGTAAAGAAAAAGAAATGATAAATCATTAATAACAGAAGTTGTTATAGAGTGTAATCTTAAAGAAAAGCAAGGTAACCTTATAAGACTCCACGATATTAAATATAAAAAAAATATGACTAAAGAAGAAGCTTGTGAATTCTTCAAACTTATAAAGTAAAATAATTATAAAGTAATCAAGTAGTTGAATCACACACCTACTAAAATTTCTTAATTATCCTTATTCTTGAATTCAGAAGCATATCACTAAGTGTTAATGAAGGTGTTAAATTAGGCTCATATTTTTCATGATATTTCAATTAAAAAACTTGGTGGCATTATTGGTAACATTATTGTAGATAATTACTGCACCTTTACTAATGATGAAATACTATTTGAAGGAACAGGGCATAAAAAGGAACTCTATATCTCGATCAAGTGTAAAGATCACATTATAGTAAAAGTCTTTGTTGATAATGGCTCATTTTTAAATGTGATGTTAAAATGAACATTGTTTAAGTTTCTTATAGATAAATCTTATATAAAACTAAGCATTATAGTTATGAGAGCTTTTAATAGAACTAGAAAAAGGTTATTAGTAATATTGAACTCCTTATTCAAATTGGTCCACACATTTTTAGCATATTATTTCAAGTTATAGATATTAGTTTGGTATATAGTTTTTTATAAGGTTGCTTATGGATTCATTTAGTTGGAACTATGCTATCCATTTTATACCAAAAGATGAAGTTCATAATAAAGATCAAGTTAATTATTATATTTAGTGAAGAGGATATGTTGGTTTCCAAAACCATATCCACCTTCTACTTCCATAATGTTTGCTAAGGTTTTTCTTAAGCATAGGTATAAGCTAAGAAATGGATTGGTAAAATATTGTCTAGGTGGCAAATAGCCTCTCAAACTTCTAACATATGATTATAGATTTAGGCTAGGATATAAGCTTACAAGTCAATACAAAATATAAACCATTAATAAGAAGAAGGAAAAATGATTAGTGTGTTGAAAATGTAAGTAAAAAATTAAGACAATTCACATTTAATAGATGATGTCCATATAGACAAAAATGTTAACTTAGTGTATATGTGTACTCAATACTTAAAGCCTAATAATAAGGAGAGCATTTAACTTCCTATTATCATAGAGATTGATATAAAGTAATTTCATGTAATTATCCTTGAAAGTTCAGTCCAAGGCTTCAAGAAAGGTTGTAGAAAGGCTTTTACATTTCTAATCCAATACTTACTTCATATAATAAATGAATTATCTTGCATTTCACACTTATTTCCTCTTATTTTTTTAGTTTCGCTTATTCTGTCTTTTTTTTCTTTATAAATCCTTTTTGAACCCAGGTCTAAACATGACATGGTTTAAAATGACAATGTTATACTCTCGATGTATGATTTCGATCATCCTATTGATAATATTAATAATGATGAGGAAAATGAAATAGAAGTTTCTATTGAACTCTAAAGGCTAGTTGAATAAGAAGAAAAAGAAATTCAACATTTTAAAGAATCAATCAAGATAATTAATTTATGCATTATACAATAAGAAAAAAGTAAAGATTAATACTTCAATACCCAAGGTTGAAAAAGAAAAGTTGATTAACCTTCTTTGTAAATAAAAAGATATTTTTGCTTAGTTATATTAAGACATGCCGGACTAGATACTAATATGATTGTTCATAAATTGCTATTAAAAGCTTAGGTATAAACCAATAAAGCAAAAGTTGAGGAGAATGAAACCTGAAATGACTTTAAAGATAAGGTAAGAAGTCAAAAAGCAACTTATTACCAAATTCCTTGTAATTGCTAAATACCTCAAATAGGTTACTAATATTGTTTTATTTTTTAAAAAGGATGAGAACATTCAAATGTATGTTGATTATTAAAATCTAAATAAAGCTAGTCTTAAAGATTACTTTTCTTTGCCATATATTGATGTTTTAGTTGATGACACTACAAGATATGTGATCTTTTCTTTTATAGATGGCTTTCCTAGTTACAATCTAATCAATATGAATCCTTAAAACATGGAAAAGATGACCTTTGTTACTCTTTGGGACACTTATTACTATAAAGTAATGCTATTTGGGTTAAAGAATGTGGGGGTAACTTATTGAAAGGCCACAATAAACCTATTTCATAACATGATGCATAAAGAAATAAAAGTTTATATTGATAATATGATTATGAAATTTAAAATAAAAGATGATCATGATAAAGATTTGAAAATGCTATTCGAAAGCTTAGGAAAGTCTTGATTGAGGTTGAATCCAGTAAAATGCATATTCATGAGAGATTGAGGAAACTCTTTGAATTTGTGGTCAGTTAACAAGGAATTAAAGTTAATCTAAATAAAGTTCAAGTTATTATAGAAATGCCAACCCTATACACAGAGAAAGAAGTTCGAAGTTTTTTAGGAAAATTAAATTACATTACAAGATTTATATCTTAATTAAGAGTAATATGCAAGCCAGTATTCAAACTATTATGCAAGAACTAAACTATTAGGTTAAATAAAGATTGTTAAATGGTGTTTGAAAAAAAAATCAAGCAATACTTGTTGAAGCCACCAATTTTGATACCTCCAACACTTGGTAGGCCTCTTATCCTATGTTTATTTATTTTAAAGGAATCCATGGGTTGTTTATTTAGGCAATATAATGAATCAAGAAGGAAAAAGTAAGCTTTATATTTCCTAAGCAAGAAGTTCAAAAATTACAAGGCTAAATACTTAATGTTAGAGCAAATTTTTTATGTTTTAGCATAAGTAGCTCGTTGCCTAAAGTCATATATGTTAAATTACATCATATGGTTAATATTGAAGATAGATCCTATCAAGTATATCTTCAAGAAACCTAATTACAAAATGATAAGTGTTCTTATCAGAATATGATATTTTTTATGTCACGCGAAAGGCAATAAAAGATAGTTGTCTTGTTGAATTCTTGGCTAATCAACTTGTTGAGGATTATAGGTCAATGCAAAGTGAGTTTCCTAATGAAAACGTCATAGTCCTATTTAAAGATAAAAAAGGTATTGAATTGATACATAGAGGCTATTATTTGATGGAGCGTCCAATGCATTAAGGCATGGTGTTAGTGTCATATTAATGTCCCCTGATAAAGACATTATGTCTTTCATGGCCAAATTTTGTTTTGACGACACAAATAACATGGTTAAATATAAAGCTTGTGCCTTAGGTATTCTTGCAACAATAGATTAAAGGATAAAAATTTTAAAGGCATATAGAGATTTTACACTAGTAATCCATCAATTGAATGGAGAATGGAAAATAGGAGATGCTAAAATGATTCCTTACTATAAATACACATTAGAGATTTCTAAGCATTTTGATGAAATCACATTCCACCATATTCCTCAAGAAGATAACAAGATAGAAAATGTTTTAGCAACCTTATACTCTATCTTCAAAGTGAATTGTAATGGTGAAAATCTTCATATCAAGATTGAAAGTTGAAACTCCTAAGCATGTTGCTTAAATATTAAAGAAAAGCCAGATAGGAAACCATGGTATCATGATATTTCATACTATATCACAGGTTAGGAATACTCAATGCGGGCCTAAAAATGATAAAATAACTATAATGGCAATAGGTTTTTTCTTAAATAGAAAGGTGTTATAGGTGTTGTGCAAAAGAAATTATAACATTATGTTGTTAAGATGTGTTGATGCTATAGAAGCAAAGAAAATCATCAAATAAGTACATGAAAGTCTTTGCACAACACATGTAAATGGATATGTCATGGCTAAAACAATTCTAAGAGCATGATAATATTAGACAACAATAGGGTTTGATTGCATCAATTATGTGAGCAAATGTCATAAATGCTTATTCTATATTGATAAGATCCACACGTATCCTATATCATTAAATGTTTTCACAGCTTCCTTGCTATTTTCAATGTAGGGAATTGATGTTATAAGCTTAATTGAACTAAAAGCTTCAAATGGATATTAGTTTGTTTTAGTTGTTATTAATTACTTCACAAAATAGGTTGAAGCTTTTTCTTACATAAATATAACTCGAAATGTCATATAAAATTCATTAAGGGAAATTTAATATATCGTTACGACATACTGGAAAGAATTATCATAGATAATGCAACCAATCTGAATAACAAATTAATGGCAGAATTATGTAAATAGTTTAATATAAAGTATCATAACTTAATACTATATCTCCCAAAGATGAATAAAGCTATGGAACCTATCAATAAGAATATCAAAAGAATCATTCAAAAAATAATAGTCACATATAAAAATTAGCATAAGATGCTCTTTTTCATATTACATAGCTATTAGATGTTTGTCCATACATCAATAAGAGCTACCACTTTCTCATTAGTTTATAAGATGGAAGCAATACTCCCTATCAAAGTTAAGATACCATCATTGAAAGTTCTAATGAAAGCATAATTGGAAAAGGCTAAGTGGATTTAAGCTTGATACAATCAATTAAACCTTATCAAAGGAAAAAAATTGTTTGTATTATACCATGGCTAACTTTATTAGGAAATATTAATGAAAAGGTACACTAAAAAAGTGCATTGCCATAAATTTCAAGAATAAGATTTAGTATTAAAAATAATAGTACCAATTCAAGAGGATTTTCAAGGAAAAAGGATTCCTGACTATGAGGGATCATATATTATAAAGAAGGCTTTCTTTGGTAAAGCTTTGATACTTACGGACATAGATGGTGAAAATTTATCATAACTTATTAATTTAGGTATGGTAAAAAGGCATTATGTATGAAGCATATTTAACTCTCATTCAATCATAAGGTTGTTGTGTTCTTCCATGAAAACAAAGTATAGACATTTTAATCAAAAAATGAAATAAGTGAAATTTTCCTAAGAATTTGGTAGAAGGCTCATGTAATTAAACTTATAATGACTGGTTTCAAAACCCCTTATAAGCCCTATTATGAATAATATTTATTACCTTTTATGCTGAAATCTTTTAACAATTCTTTATTTTTAAACTCTATTGTAATAATAATACTCATTATTATGTCCTTCCTTTTTCTTTGTTTAAATGTCATACATTTTCATATGCTAAGTGTGTTTTAGAGCAGTATGAGACGTCTTACCCATTTGAATATGTTTAGATTAATTGAATGCAATTAATAATGCATATATGGTCAAACTAAGTATTGTGATTATCATAGTTCTACTAGATAGAAAATAAAGGCAATATTAGTGGAAGGTTTGACTAAAACAAGAAGGAAATATATATAATAGGAAATGATGAAAATCAATATTCTCTAAACATGACTTTCTTAAGAGAAAGTTCTTAAAAAGATGAAATAAAGAGCTTTTTTGAAAAATAACCAAGTCATTATTATATACTTTGTATTCTTATATCAAGTCATAATTGCATAATTTACTTTTTTGTTAAGTTGCACTTAATTAAGTTAGGTCCAGCCTATATCGATCTAGGTCATCTACTTTTTATATCATTAAATTGAACTCAATTAAGTTGAATCAAACTTATGTTAATTCAGGCTATTTGCTTTGCCATTTTTAAATTAAACCTTGTTAAAATGAATCAAGCCTATGTCAATCTAGGTCATTTACTTTTCGTATCATTAAATTAAACTTAATTAAGTTAAGTCTATATCAATTTAGGTTATTTACCTTCTTAAATCAAGCCTAGTCAAGTTGGGTTGAACTTATATTAATCTAGGATAATTTTCTTTTCATCATTAAATCAAACTCAATTAAATCGAGTTAAACCTATATTAACCTAGGTCATTTGCTTTGCTATTTTTAAATTGAACCTAGTTAAACTGGGTCTAGCATACGTCAATGTATATCATTTACCTTCTTAAATCGAATCTAGTCAAGTTGGGTCGAGCCATATTAATATAGGATATTTTTCATTTCATCATTAAATCGAACTTAATTAAGTTGAATTGAACTTATGGCAATCTAAGTCATTTGCCTTACTATTTCTAGATCAAAATAAGTCATATTAGGTTAAATCTATGTCGATCTAGGTTATTTATATTTTTATTAAATCAAACTTTAAGTTAAGCCATATTAATCTAGATTATTTACTTTTTGTATCATTAAATTGAACTCAATCAAGTTGAGTCAAGCTTATGTCAATTCAAGTTATTTACCTTTTTAAATATAACCTACTTAAGTTAGGTTGAATTTGTATTAACCCAAGTTATTTTCTTTTCATCTTTAAATCGAACTTAATTAAGTTAAGTCAAGCTTATATCAATCCAAGTCATTTATCTTCTCATTTTTTAATTGAACTCAATCAAATTGAGTTGAGCCTATGTTAATTTAGGTTATTACTTTCTTATTGTTAAATTAAACCTAATTAAACTAGGTTGAGCTTATTCAATCTTACTTATTTATTATTTTTGCATTAAACTTAGTTAAATTGAGTTAAGCTTGTGTTAATGCTAACCATTTATCTTTTAAATTTAAATTTGATTAAGTTAAGTTAAGTATATGTAAATCTAGGTTATTTGCTTTTTAATTCTTTAATCAAACGTAGTCAAGTTGAATTGAGCTTGTGTCAATTTAACTTACTACCTTTTTATTGTTAGATTGAAGCTTATCATATTAAGTCAAGCCTATGTTAATGTCAATCATCCACACCAAACCCACTCAAGTTAGGTCAAGCTTCTGTTAATTTAGGTTATTTCATTTTCATTGTTGAATCGAACTTAGTGAAGCTAGGTTAAGCTCATATCAATCTGGATTATTTAATTTAAACCTAATCAAAGTGGGTTAAACTTGTCTTAATTCAATTATTAAGTTAGATTTAATAAAGTTAGGTCAAGACTGTAGTAATTCAATTTATTTATTTTTGTTAAACATATTTAAGTTAGGTTAAATTTGTAAGAAGTGAGTTTTCCAATAAACCTAGCCCAATATCGGTGAGTTAAATCATATTTACCCTTTTTTTTATCTTTTCTATGACATTGTGATACGATACGTTAAAAAACTTCCTTTTTTTTAGCACTATCTTTCTTTCTTGATCCATATTTATTCCTTCATTCCAACATTCCTCATTATTATTCCTTTTTTTCTTTCAACCTCCATGAGTTAGTTTTTTAGCCTTTCCTCTTTTTAGCTCCTTACTCCTACCATCCTCATTTTCTTCTATCTTACTTCAAATTGCTATTACATTGCTTCATGCCATAAGAGAGACATTATGACAATTTGATGACTTATTGATCTTGTAAAAGTTTAAAGAAGAGGTTCTACAATGTGAAAATTATATATTTTGGCTATTTTACTCCACATTATAACTCTAGAATATTTAGTAATTTGTGATCCATGGTATCACAATGGATACCCCTAGTTAAGGTTAGATTAACATAGGAAAATTTATCTCTTTTTTAAAAAAATGTTTATAAATACGTGATAAATAATTTTGTGTGATTGTTGTTTACTTGAACTTATATATTACATGCAAATTCTGTAACAAGTTTATGTGAATATGTTTCATAAGAATCCTCTTCACCGATGTCATGCTAGTGATATGCCTAAAATTAGGGTATGACACCAAATTATTTTCTTTCTTTCCGTTAAATCAAATTCGGTCAGACCAGTCCATTTTCTTGTTATTAATTTAAGCTCTATCAAGGAAGGTTAAGCTTGTATTCTAAATTATTAACATTTTCATAATTGAGTTATTTTCATCTTATCATGGATTGTGTTAATATTTTTACTTACCTTTTAATCTTAGAAGGATGAGTAAATAGGGGACACTTGTTAATACTCAATTTTATCCATATAAAAATTAATTAAAATAAAATTTTAAATAATAAAAATTCAAAAAAAAGAAAGCCGACACAACATTTTCCTCCTCTCTTACATTAGCCCTGTGGTGTATAGTGAGTCAAACTTTTGAAAAGGGTAATTGGATGGAAAACTGATTTTTTTTCCTTTAACTTGCAAAACTTCAAAATTTGATAGAACTTTTTTCAAATTTTTTGTGTGTTGCATACTTCTTTTCTTTGATCCACTTATAAATCATTTAATGCAAAATCTTTAATGAGATTTGGCTACCAAAATTTATTCCTATAAAAAGGGTGGTGAAAACTAGATTCAAAAAAGGAAAAAAGGCATTCGAAAAATTGGGAAAGGAAAAAAGGGAAAAAGAGGAGGCAAATAGAAGAAAGAATACAAAAGATAGATAGAAACGAAGAGAAGAATAAGCAAAAAAAGCAATATTTTTCATCCTCTAATACATATCTTTTGCCCTTCTCCAAAATTTCCACACTTCATATTATTAAAATCTTCGTCACTCTAAACTCTAGATATCATTTCAACCATAAAAAGCTAAATTTCTATTCTCACTCATAAAACATACATTACAATATTTTTATTTACATAGAATAAAATTATAACTTTCATTTGTTTTAAAAGATTTCTTTTGTGAGGAGAATAGTAAAAAGAAGAAAAATGATAATATAAGGAGATAAAAAATAAAAAATTTGGGCAAAAAGAAAGCACAATGAAAAATGTCTTATTTAGGAAAAGATTTGTTTGAAGCAATTATGTAGAAATGAAGATGAAGAAAGAAAGTTGTAGAAAAGTAAGTGAACAATATAATAATTAAGTTAAAAAACGAATGAATGAGAAATTTCTGGAATAAGGAAAGGAGAAAAGCTATGGGAAAAGTACAATGGGATAGCACTATGAATTGTGATCGTCCCACTCTCATTATAATTTTGTTTATTTATTTTTATTTTTTATTACTTACTTTAAAAAAGTTCAAAGAAATTAAGAAAGAGAGAGAGAGAGGCTATTTTAAAAAAGAAAACAATGGATGGAACAACATTATCTCTTATGATGTCCCATCCATGTGCCTTTTTTATTTTATTTTTATTTTATAAAGAATATATTTTGACTTGTATTTTAATGATATTATTTGTATATGTTAAGATATTATTTTGTATAATTTTTATGACAAAATAAATTAAAATAGTTTAAAATTTTAATATATTTTAATATTTTTGAGATAAAATATATTTTAAAAATTAAATCGGATAAATCAATCAAATCGAAAAATATTAATATTATTATACATAAAAAATTTCTTATATTTATAACATTTTGTATTTGATTTTTTTTAATTTGTTTCACTTTATTGGATTTATACATGTATTCATAAATTGAATTGTATCTCTCTTTACTTTTTTAAAAAATTATATATTTTTGTAATGATGAAATAATATTGAAATTAATTATAAGTGCAATAAATATAATTTTAATTTTTTTGAGTAATTTTTTTATTCATATTTAGTCATGAAGTTAGATAAATTTAATATTTTAAAAATTATAAGATAATATTAAAATTAATTACAAGTGCAATAAATATAATTTCAATTCTCTAAAATAATTTTTTATTTAGATTTGCCATAAAGTTAAATAAATGTGATACTTTAAATTAAAAATTATTAATTTGATACTTTTCAAAATAAATTAATAAGTAATAAATAAGATTATTTAAAATAATTTTTGTTTATCTTGTTATCTTAATAGTTATATTATAATCATTTTATTAATGATCTTTTAAAAATAATAAAATTTATGTGTATGATGCATTAAAATTTAATAATCCAATTGCAAATATGATCATGATAACACTTAACATTATTGAGATACTTTCTTTTTTTTCAAATATTATCATGAAATTAGATAAATTTGACACCAAATTAACAAAAATTAAAATAACTGTACTATTAATTTTATAAAATTTTAAAAATAAAATTAATTGGAATGCGTAAGTATTGTGATAGCATTACAAAGTGGTGTTTAAAAATTTTCTTTCTCTATTTTTGTTTTAAAAAATATTTTCATAAACACTATTTTGTAGCAATTACTATGGATATATATATATATATATATATATATATATATATATATATATATATATATATTATTAATAACTTTATACTACCTATTCTTATAAAAATCATATATGACTTTTGATATTATAAAATGTAAGGTAGTACATACTAATTATGTTTTTAGAAAAACATACTTATATCATAATAAAGATTTTCATAACTCATTTAAAAATATAAAATTAGAATAAATAGATAATTATTCATTAAATGGATATTATAAGATATTAATATCTTTCTTAGATATAATCAATTCCAAAATCTAAACTATAAAAATGTAAACCTTTTATGATGTTCCAATTACACTATTAAAAATAATTAGTAGTGATTCTATTTTATTTTTATTTATATTCCAACATTCAAGGAGGCATGAAAGTAGCTCACCTCCCACATCCTCCGTGAAACACATTGCAACACTTAGGAAAAAAATTTCTCTAAAAAACAAATAATTCATTTAATTGGAGCAGTGTAATAAAATACAAAGAAACCACAATCTCACCTTAATTAATACAAAATATAATTTAAATAAAAATATAATTCATAATAACAAATAAAATTTAAATCAAATTCAAATTCGTTGTGTTCCTATAAACACTACCGTAACAGCTAATAGATTTTATTTAGCCGATCCATCTAAATTACATTTCATCCAAGCCTTTCATAATACGATGGACCAAAATAATTTCCTTTGTCATTGCCCAAACACATTAATTAATTTGATTAATTAGAGGAGCTAAAGCCAACAATCACTCATTTATTGTTGCTAGAATAAGCAAATATACATAATGTTCTAATGCTTCCCTATATATTAAAAAATTATACGACATAAATTTGTTTGAAGTTCGTCATATATAAAATTCATATTTTTGTATATATACGAAATCTTGTGATATATCCTTAAAATAATTATACCTTTGTACAAATTTTATTTATAATAAATACATTAATAGTTGTAGCTGGCACAAATTTTTTTATAAAATTATAATATTTTAAAAAATAACTACAGTGGACATGTCATCTTCAACTACTACACTTAATCGAAATTACTCTACAAGAAATTCATCACTTTGTTATCAATAATTAGTTTCTGTAATCATGAATTCAAAGGTAGCAATGTGAACATAATGGTCCTTGTAATGAGTATGAATATGATATAATGTGGGGCTTGCATGAGCTATTGCGTCTATGATGATTTTGATCTTGTTAGAAAAATAGTAAATTTTTTATTTTTCTATATTCACTTTCTATTTATTTTTGTTTCATATATTATAAGGTTTATAATTTTGTGAATTCTTTCATCTGTTAAAGATAATAGTTAAGTGATCATTTACTCTCATTTTAAAAAATTGCAATGAATATCTCTCTTGCCAAAAAGAATAATTTATATTTTTTTTGTATAAATCTAGTGATGGAAACTAAGGGTCCGTTTGATTGGAGAGAAAATAAATTTTTGAAATTCGTTTTCTAACTTTTCCTTGTTTAAACATTCAAAAATTTTAATCAACAAGAAAATTATATTATTTTTAAGGAAAATAACTTCTCATTTTAATAAACGGAATTCATTTTTCTTTTTACTCAGTATATCCATACCCAAACCTAAACTTGTTACCTTCTTACCTTATTACGCAATCGTGATCATAAATAAAATTTATTTTTATTTATTAAATATTTTATAATGGATGCTCTATTTTTATTTTTATAAAATTTATTTTTATTCATTAAAGTTAAGGTGCATATTTTTACGTAATATTTACTAAAATATTCTTCCTTTTGTTCTCATGATGAATACTCTATCATATAATATTTTGTAATAATTAATTAAATTAATTATATGAATCTATGCATAAGATTTTATAATATTTTTAATATATATTTTATTATTAAAAATCAATCATGATTGGATTATTGGGTATCAAGAATAATAAAAAATTTATTTTTTAAAAGGTAACTAAAATTATAATAATTTTGAAGTAAATAATTTTGATTTACTTTAAACGAAATTAATTGATCTTTGTGTACTAAATACCAAAAAATTAATTTATTTTTTAGAAATATATTTTCTTAAAAAAATATTTTTTAAAAAATTTATTTTTCTCTAAACCAAACGTACCGTAAATTAAGTATCCAATTCATACGGCAAACTAAGCTAAAAATTTTTTAGAATAACTGAATATCACTTAAATATTATATGTATATATAGAGAGAGAAAGAATCGAGCTCTAAATTCAAAAAAGGTATAAAACTTTGGAGGATAATAATAATAATAATAATAATAATAATAATAATAATAATAATAATAATAATAATAATAATATATTTTTATTGTTGAGTTTGTCGTCCTGATCTCTTTTCTTCTCGAAGTTACAAAAATTATAGATTGATATCTTTCCAGAGTGGAGTGGTGGGGATGCGAATCCACCGAGGTCGCGCATTATTGATCAGAATGGATTACGATGGGATTCTTGTCTTATAAAGAGCCGAGGAAATGGGGGTGCACTCTGTCCCCACTCAGTCTGGCCAGATCAACGAGTTTCCTCGATCACGAAAATCCCAACATGGCCCACAACTTTCCCCATTTCGGCTTTCACCTCAATTTTGAGCCATTAGTTACAAAGATCAACATTACAAATATATAGATCACGAATACAATATACTATTAATATAATAATATACTGATGTATTGCCATATTTAATTATTAATATATTATTATATAACATATTAAATTTAACATATCAAATTTAATGTTTAGTGTTGAATTGTGAGGAGTATGTCAAGATCTATATATAGCTTAAGAGTTGGGATTAAAACAAATCATCTTAGAATTAGACTCAAATCTTTTGGTTGAGTTGTTGAGCAACGAAGATGGTGAACAAATCAAGCATGCTGCTTTACTGTCACAATATCAATCGTTATTACATAAAGAGTGGGTGATAATTATTTAACATACATTTTGAGAGGTAAATAAATGTGCATATTGGTTGATTTATTGTAATCTGTCCAAAAATCGGAGTCTAAATAGGATGGATTACCTTTTATTTAGAATTAGTGACCTTTTATTAGGTGATGTCTTAAGGATCTCTTCCCCATGCAAAATTTATTTGTAACTTAATTTTTTTTTTACAAATATTGATGCATATGATTAAAATTTTTAGAACGACTCTTCTATTAAAGTGTCACCCTCAATGTCCATTACTTCTACGATTATGATTCTTATGTATAAATATATAATAGTTTAATCATTTTTTTTATATTACTAGTTTGCATCCTGATGCTCAGCAGGAACAACCGATGCATGCTTGAAGCTGCAAGTCTTGGATTTCCAAAATAAGCAATTGATGTTTTTGTTGAATTTGAATATAGTCCCTCAATGGCTAGTGCATAAGAACAAAAACTTGTGTGTGAGGGAAATGTTATTCATGTTGTTTGATAATCATGTTCGA
Organism: Sindora glabra; assembly: GCA_020226215.1. Lineage (NCBI taxonomy): Eukaryota > Viridiplantae > Streptophyta > Magnoliopsida > Fabales > Fabaceae > Sindora > Sindora glabra. The sequence continues at coordinate 99,519,511 of CM035227.1, read as the reverse complement.
TTTTTAAACTTGTAAACCTAATTAGTACTTTTGTTTCTCAACAAAAAAATTGCATGTGTTGAATATACTGTGCTAAAGATAATGTTTGTAGCATTTCATGATATAATTAGATTAGGGCGAGTTAAGTTCTATATTAAATAAATTAAAATTTTAAAAGATATTAGTCTAATTAACATATATAGGTCTTGAAACAAGCTAACAGACTAATATTTATGGTACAATTAAGTTGTACACTCTCAATGAAAATAAATTTTATTATATTCAATGAGTAAATTAAGATTTTTATACTACAAAAAGATAGATAAATTCAAAAATATACAAGGGATACACTTTTTGAAGATTTATATATATTTTTCCTTTTAATTTTATATGTATTTCTTTTGCAAGGAGTAAGAATCTTTAAAGATATTATAGTACTAGAACTTTTCGGATAAATTATTTGGCCTATTTCAACATTTCGTGGAATGTGTAATCAATCAATTTCAAAGATAAAAAAAATAAGTAATAGGAAGGATAGATGGATCATTTCCTTTGCTTATAAATACATTTGAGAAGAGCTTGCATAAAAACATATCAGAAGAATTACAGCTTAAAGCTTTCATCTCATCTTTGAAATTTCCATGTCAATCATGTTCTTACTACGGCCATGGCTTCTTCTCCTTACTCGTTCCTGCTTTCTGAATAGGTTTCAGACTTAATCGCAAGGCAAATATATTTACTAATACTAATATATTTTGTTATAATTACTTCTTAAGATTTTTTAGCTTACTTTTCTTGTAAAATAAATCCCTAAAATTTGTTGTTTAAAGTTTTTGGCTTGCTCCAAAATTTGCTTTTAGTATACCGACTTTTATTATTTTAGTTCCTTTGATGAGCTTTAGCTGATATTGATCATTTAAAGGGAACTTTGATTTCCAAAAGTTTTAAAATCATATACTAATACTATGTAATTTTATAAAAAAATTGAAAAAATTTACATAAATTATTTAACCTCCCAAAAAATTTATAATTTTCCAGAATTTTATATTAAAATCTACCGGTGATATCAAGGGTGCTTGAATTATTTTATAGCTTTAATTTATCATATATTGTGATTCTAAAATGCAGGCCTACATTGTTTACATGGGAGATCATCCAAAGGACATGGAACCCACATCTCTGCCTTCACTTCACGTGAGCCTGGCTCAGCAAATTCTTGGCAGGTTTCATTCTATACTATGTTTGTTCATTTCACTTACCAATGATAATTTCTTTCTTTGTGGTAGTTACTGGTTGTTTACGTTGGAATTGCCTAGAATTTTTGGTTGAAATAACATTAACGTCTCTTAAATATTTTGTATCTTTCTTTACATTTAAAATTTGATCTTTGATTTTTATGTATATATATTCAATAACTCCTACTATTAAAGAAGAAGTTTATATTGGAATTAAAACAATTCCATCACAAATCATTGCATTTAATTGAAATTTTATGAATATTGCATTAGATATATTTGTTGGAATTTTCTATAAAGTCAACTGCTATTGAATGGTAATTTTTAATTTAATAAAACTGATTAATTAAAATTTAACCAGATTATGAAATATGCATAAAATTCATTTTAAAATTATGATTTTAAAAATATTAGTTTAATACATCTATATAAATTAGTATAGTTTGATGGCTATATAAGCCAAAAGTCCAATATATAAAAGAGAAGTATTAGGATTTTATAAATAAGAATTATAGTTAAATCTCCTCTTCATTTCTCATATATATAGTTTTTACTCATTAAGAGCGGCCACTAAGAAGAAGAACAAAGAGAAAGATTTAGTTGAAAAAAATTCATTAATTTTTACTGAATTCAACTATAATTGTAAATTCATCAAGTAAGTAAATACAAATTTTATATTTATAATGTTCTAATTATCATACATTTTATTTTAATGATTACAAAATTCTAACAATATTATGTGCTAACCATTATCAAAAAGTTCACTGATCTATTGCAAAGGGGAAAGGGTATAGAGTAGAATAGGACGAGGTATACCATTCACAAAATTTACTGAAAGTCTAAAATTTTTAATTTTTTGTCCCACTTTCTGATTAAATGAGCTTTTTTATTCAAATAGGAAATGAAAAATAAACATCTGCATAAGTCTAGGTCTCCCATACTATGACCTTTACTTATGTTTATATATAAATTTTTTGAATTTCGATCCCCTACCACTAATTATAGTGGTAGGATACCGTACTATTTATCGGTCTCATGACAAGTTAATGACTTCCTTCTATAACTGTAGCTGCCTTTATGGGAGTTAATGCATATCTATTAAGAAAACAGACCATATTTGAAGGTGTAATTAGGCTTGCAATTCAATTATGAAACAGCTAAATTATGAAAGGCATAATTACATCCCATGCAGCTGGCAATGAGGGTCCAAAGCTTTACACCATGTCAACACTTGCACCTTGGTTGATTTCTGTGGGTGCTACCGCCATTGACAGGAAGTTCTTCACCAAGGTTCAGTTAGGAAATGGCAAGATTTATGAGGTAACACATTTATAAAACCTGTTAGGCATCTTCTGAGAAGTTCAGAGTACAAGATAGGATAAAAGAAATTTTTGTACATGTTTTAATTATACCACATAACTTTATTCATAATCGATGGATTCTTATATGTTCACTGGTGCATTTGATTCTAGTGACAGCAAGTTCAGCACCTCTAAATTAAGATCCTAAGTTCAAGCATTAGAGAGTTTATTCTTGGGATCTAACCTGGCTTAATTTTAAATTAATCGAGATCTAATGTAATTATCAGGTACAAGGGATAAAAAAAATTTTATATGCTTCGACCTATGGGTGGGATTAAATAAGTATTTTAAAATCCTTTTTTCATGTCACTAAATTTTCTAAATTCTAACGGTGGCACAAACTTTGAGAAATGACTCTTGTCCATGCATATGCAGGGAGTTTCAATAAATACTTTTAAAGAGAAAAACAAAATCCATCCGTTGATTTTAGCACGAGATGCTCCCAACGCAGCCAAAGGATATAAAAGTTCCATATCCAGGTATCAATGCTGTGAATTAATTCACACTGATCTAAATTACAACAACTCTTACATGAAGGTATAATTTTCTTTAAAATATTAATAATGTAGATGATGATCTATAAAATTTCTTACTGGCTAGATATATAACCTCCTATAATTAATAGGTTAAAATTAATCAAATTACTTGTGAGCAATTTAAAATTGACTTGTAAAAGATTCAATTAGAATTCAACTTTAAATAACCCGAACTTGATTAATATATAAGTCATACTTGAATTTCATATCATTCATCTTGAACATTTCAAATTACTTGTGAGTAATTTGAGATCCACTTGTAAAAAACTCAATTAGAGTTCAACTCTAAATAGTCCAAACTTGATTAATATATGAATCATGCTTGAATTTCATATCATTTGGCTTGAACTATTTGAGTCTAATAATAAAAAATATTTATTTATTTTTACACCATATATGAATAATATAACATAAAAAATTCAATTATATTAGTGATCATTGAGGTTGTATACGAAAATTTGATACTTTTGATGAAGTAATTAAGTTTTTTTGAATATGTTACTTTTGTAAAGTGTAATTATTGATACTACGTGAGAATTGTATAAATATGTTTGATAAACTGAGTGGTTGTATTTATATTGATAATTAAAATGAGATTAAAAAATTAGTATTTGATTCTTTCGTGAAAAATAAGATTTTATAAACTCAAATTTAAGTAAAATGACAAACTATTGAGTGAATTTGTATAAATTTATTTAGGTTCATATTCATTAAAAACTCTAACTTGAATATGAATATTTCAAGTTTGATAAGAAATTAAGACTTACTAACATATTATTCGAATAAATTTGCATAAACTCATTCGGACTCGTATTTTAGTTAAGTTTGAATCAAATTTGAATTATTCAAATTAAATGATGTTTGATTGAACTCATTCATTTTTAGTAAATTCCATAACACATTAATATTCAATTCGACTTGATTTGTTTGCACTCTTAATGCATATCATTATGTGTATTTTAATCATATGCTTGTTCTAATTGATTTTTTTTTTCTTTTGAAATTTCATATACAAGATCAATCCTATTGCCAATAGTATATGAAAGATATATGATATTTGGTATATGAAAAGTTAGGGAAATTCAAAATATTCTACAATTTTAATTTTTTTAAAAAAAACATATATAATCCTCACAATTTTTAACATTCTTATTAACAATATTTAATGACTCATATTTTAGTGCTTGTAATTTTTTTTAGCTTCCTCCTTGATGTCTTGGAAAAAAAATTTCATTTCAACATCAATTTATATTATTTATTAAACAAATTATGCCTCAAAGACTCTCTTGATGAAAATTTGGTGCAAGGAAAGATAGTGATGTGTGAAACATCTCAACCTAGTAATTTTGTAGGACTTCTATCTGGAGCAACCAGAGCTCTAATTCTAGGCTTCAAAGTAGATACCTTAAATGAATATGCTTTGCCTACCACTTTCGTTATATAAAGCATTTTTACCTTATAAAATCATACATTAATGAGGTATAACATTTGCAATTGAAATCAATTCTTTTTTTAATCTTTGATTTTTTATCCACTAATTTTTCTTTTTCTAGTTTTATTTATCAATATGCAATGGCAAGTCTTGACATAAAATTTTACAAGTCAAGTAGTAAAAAAATTTTGGGATATAGATAGCCTATGTAATTTTTTTTTCAAAAAATTTACATATTTGTATAATTTTAATATATGATTTTAAAATTTTTGGAAAGGTCATAAGCACTCTCTACTATTAATATGTAATATAGTATAATTATTACTAAGAATGCTAAGTTTAGCATATTCAAGAGTCATGCATTCAAAGACTTTTTAGCCCTTTATATGGCTTCTTTCTCATCAAGAAGTCCAAATCCACTTACACCTGATATCCTCAAAGTAATTAGCATCATATATAATTAGTAGAATAAATCTTCCTCACACTTTTGTTCACACTTCCCACCTACATCCTCTCACATGCAATTGGGTCTAAAATTCTGTGTCTTACATGTAAAAAGGTGTGAGTAAGGGAGTTAAAATAAAATTGTGGATTTAGCATTGTTTGAAAAATGCAACTCTATTCTTACACTTAAATATATCATAATTATAAGTCTTTTTATTTTTTTTAGGTTTTTTGTAGCCTAATATAACTGCACTAGGTAATGATATTCTAACTGCATGGACTTTAGCTAACCCCATTACTAGCATTAAAGGTAACAAAAGAAAATCAAGCTATAATGTGATTTTTGGAACTTTTACGGCTTGCCCTTATGTTATTGAAGAAACTATCTATGTTAAATCATTTCATCCAAATTGGTCTCTTACTGCAACTAAATTTGTGTTGATAACCACTAATAATTGTTATTTCATTTTTACATGTATAATTAGCAAAAAACTTAAGCACATAATCTATTCTTTTTAAACTATTTTCTTAGCTACTCCTTTGAGTTTTGCTCTTAAGCCTGAAGCTAAATTTGCATATGGCATCAAGCAAATTAATCCAACTATGGAAATAAATCTTGATTTAGTATATGATATCAGTAAAGGAGATTATGTGAAGTTCTTGTGTGAATAAAATTGTGACACAAAAAGGCTTAGAATTGTCACAAAAGATTACGAGATTTGTAATAATACTAGTAAGAAAATAATAGCTAAAGACCTAGATTTTCTATCCTTTATTATTTCTATAAAGGACTTGAATGGTATAATTGAAGTTTTTCATCAAATTATTACAAATGATGGACTAGCAAGTTCCACATACAAAGCCAAAGCGACCACCCCACCTTTGCTAAATGTTAAGATGAATCCTAGAATTTTGAAATTTAGTTCTATAGGGTGGAAGAAGTTATTTACAATTAGCATTGAAAGGCAAAGTAATTGGAACCTTGCTTCTGCTTCTTTAGTTCGGGATGATGCCTTTCACAAAGTTAGAAGTCCTATCATTGTTTAGAATAAGTCTATTAAAATTGTATAAGAGAAAGCTGATTATTAGTCTATATGCACAAAAGAATCAATATATAAATAAATGAAAAGTCAGTGTATGTTTATTTTCTTAAGAAATAATAGCTCAATCTTCTTTTAACTTATACTATTTGAAAATGAATCCTCTTCTTTCCTAAGAAAAAATGATTCAATGATTTTCAAAGAGAAATAGATGCAAATTTTATTTTGTTTCAAATTAGGAACAAAGAAAAGTAGTGGATCCCAGAATAAAAATTATATCTTTTTTTCTCCAAAAGTGATATGGAGATGATGGAAGGATAAGGAGAGGATCCATACCCTTATCATTTAATTTAACACCAACAAGAACAAGTTAGAAATGAAGAATAATGATAGTCATATAATAATACATACTACTATGTACACCATTTCCTACATTTAATACTTAAATTTAAGAAAGTTACATGTTTTATTTAAAAACATCACTAATACAAGTTAATTGTCATTTTTTGAAAGAAAGTTATTATCAAGCTTTAAAAAAGTTTCTAGTAGATCTTAGAAATCTAACTATCTATTTAAATGTGATGTGTGAAATGGTACATGTTTAAGTGTGTAACTATCACGAAGTAGAAGGCACATGGTAAAAGGAGAATGTGTAAAATACTTTCTTTTTTCATTTGTTGTTTGGATAGATAAAAGGTAAGAGAAAATAACATAAAAAATTTATACTCTTTTGTTTGATTTTGTTGCAAAAAGATAGAAAAGAAAATGTTATAGACCAAATGACAAATTTAGCCTCTATTACACATGTAATATAAAGTAATAAATAATTAAGTTATATAAAAATCTTATTTTTGAATTTATCAAAGGATAAAATTTAGGTGTTTGCCACAAAGTTCTCAAATTAAATTACAATATGTGTGTTAATTGTCTTATTTAAAGAAAATAATTGACACATTAATAATTATTGTAATGAACAAATTATAATTATTAATAATAATTAAATAGAATAAAAAAACACACAAATTATGCTTTGATTAGAGAACCTTATGATAAAATTATATTAAACTTTACCTCAATTTTATCCTTTATCAAAAGTATCATTATCATATATGAAAAAATATATTGGTAATAAATTTAATTTGTGACTTAATATTGAAACAAATGAAAATAAAATGATATAATTTAACTACAGCAGGTACTCTACTAAATTAGATATAATTTAAAAGAATGTGGTTATAACTATGCTTGTATAATTTGGGCTTGATTATATTTTTTGTTATTCTAAAATTGAAATTGATCTTATTTTATTTCTTTAAAAGTAAAATTCTAGTTAATTCTTCTAAATTGCAAATTGGACCAAATTTAGTCCAAAGTTTAGTGGCAATCACTACTTCTCATTGGTCTCTACCTTAGACATCAAATACAAGCAAGCCCATTATACTAACTTAGCACTTATGTATCTCACATGAAAGCATATTATTAGGCCATGACATTTAGCTGTGATTTTCTATCATCTTCCTTCCATTTACCCCCAATTAATAGAAATAAGTTTCACTAATGTTATAGCAAAATCACATTGAAATCTTGCAAATGATGAAAATGATTTAATTCATTGCTTATATTGTGTAAGATGTCTAAGAGCCAAAGCAAAAGAACAAATGAGCAAAGCAATTTTAAAAGCTCTAACATACCCTTCATGCTCCATACTGGATAAACAAAACACATAAATAACTTTTCATGAAACAAATATCAGAGATAGAACAAACCATAGCTTTGTGATTCCAAATATGGTCTACTTGAAAGTTTAGGTCCATTGCAGAAACTATACACACCTACAGAAAAATCACCGAACCCCATTAATAATTAGGAACAAGGTAAACATATTTACTATTGTAAATTCAAAAAGGTGCTTAATAAATACAAAAAATTTCATTATTTTTATAAATTTATACGCTTTGAAGAATTTCAATGAACAATGAGAAAGCAATTTGGTGCTTTAAGCTTAAAAGAATGATTAAAAAGGAAAAAATTTAAATTTTTTAATATAAAATTAAATATTTTTTATACTTTAGTAAGGTATACACTATGGTATTCATTAACTATTCCATGTCTTCTTTACCTGACCTTGTATCTCATTTCATTTCATCAAAATCATAACTAATTTATTTTTAATTCCAATCCAAACCTATTAAACCATGTTAATACTTATATCATCAAAGTGTGTGAAATAAAGGACTAACAATTGATTGTTAATAACATAACAATTAACCATTTGTTATTAGTGAGAAAGCATGATAATAGGTGAATAATTTATTGTTCTAGACTAAATGGTTGACCATTTGCTACTAGAATTAATCTTTCCTAAAATTCTAGAATAATGGTTAATCATTTGCCTAGGTTTCTATAACAATCCTAGCACAATAAATACTATTCATCCAACAACTTCAGCATCCTAGTATATTCTTTATGCAACCAAATCATACTAAATCACTAATACATACTTATAACACTTCATTTAAGTCATTTCTATCATCAAATTGAATCAAACATTACATATAGACTCATTTTAAATATTTTTCATCAAAATCCAAAATTTAAGATTAACTAAGTAATTTCAACTAAATCTTCAAAATTAAGGTTAAAATGTTCACTCATTTGTTGTAGAGAAGGTTTTAAAAGGTCGGATTCATTATCTTTTAACCCTAATTAACCAAGATTCCATTTAGCACTCATACCTAAATCCTTTTAAATCTTAAGAATACCTAGAAAAATATAGTTACCAAAAAATCTTATCTCATTTGTATAAAGGATTTGACAAAGATTAGCTCTACTCTAACTTAATTAAAGAGAGATCTTGACGAAGGAAGAGAAGGAGAAGAAAGGAGCTAAGAGAAAGATAAAAAAGTTTAGGGTTTGAAGGAAATAAAGAGTAATGGCAAATTAAGGCTAAAGTTTAGGTTAAATAAGGATTGTGGCCTTTTTTTCCCACTTATAAATCTTTTTCATATTCATATTTTCATTTCTAAATACTCATAACCTTTAATTTTTTTATTTATAGTATTTTTCCTTAACTAATCACTTTTAGTAATTATCTAAAGTATTTATCATTACCCTCACAACATACATTTTTTTCAAATTCCAAGGAAAATGTAATAAATAATTGAATAATTAAAGCATTACTCAAAGGGTGTAACATTGAGAAGAGCTTTAGGAAAGGAATGAATATTCTAGGTTTGACGATTGGTTAAAGCACCAAAATTAACCTTAACAATATTTACCTTTATTATTGGTGTGTTTATAATATTAATGAGTCTCCTACCTTTTCTTTTGATGAATGGAGTTATGTATGAATGGTGAAAGTTCCCTATGAGTTAGATATTTGGAAATTATAATGAAGACAAGTAGCTTCTGGAAATGTTTTCCTGCCTATAGTATGGTTATGAAGTTAAAGAATTAATTATAATAGGTATGTTGATAATATTCCTTTTCATTATTGATATCTATCTTCTAAATATTAATCTTGAGATTGTACTACCATTGTGCGTGTAATGTGATTGGTTCTCTAATTCCCTTTTTTTAGGTTAAATTTTCTTTTATTCTTATCTTTTTAATTTTTTTAATTATAAGTATGGCCTAATTTTTGGGTGCATATACGCTTAGTCAACCTTATTCTAGGTTCTTAATTTTTGAGCCCTCTATTATAATTTTATATATATTTGTTTTAATTATTCTAATTCACATCTCATATATGTTTAAGTAACATTGGATTTGTTTAATTTTATTGTTACACTCCATGCAACAATTTGTTCGATTTTTTTTATTCTCATTCTTTTTGAAATTTATTATTATTATTATTATTATTATTATTATTATTATTATTATTATTATTATTATTATTATTATTATTATTATTATTTTAGACATTATTTAATTAGTAAAATATTATATAAGAAGTGTAATTTTTCCAAAAATAAAGTTCTTTTGAATTATTTAGTTGGCCATACATATTTTATTAGGAAAAACTTTCTATATCATTTATGGTTAAAAATATAGATTTGGGGATGACAAAATATTTCATATTTAAAATGCTCTATGAGAATTGTTTTGAAGGAGCTTTAGGATGATACAATTTTTTATCCCATAAAATAAGACATAAAAGAAGTTTCTACTTTAAGTAAAATATTAGAAATGGGGTAACAATATTTTATTTTACCCCTTGGTAATGAAACAAGTTTACAATACTTTTAGGCATGCACGCTTGCATTAATACATATATTATGTGAGAAAATATTGTGTGCCATTAGGATTTACTATTTTCTTTATTTCTTTCTTTCTTAACAATTAATAGAACAAAGCCTAAAAAAATAAGAAAAATCATATAATAATAATTTTAAGGATAGAAATGTGGTATCCTGAGGTAATAATAAAAGTCTTCTTATTAAATACCTTAAAATATTATTCTAGTTAAAAAGGATAGATAGATTATTTGTATTTATATCAAGGTGAAATACTAGAATTTTGAATTTTAGCTATATGATATTAGTATGATTTTATATGACAAAAATGTTATCCAAATGTTATTAGGATATGATGAATTATGAAAAATATATAATTAAGTATATGCACACTTATAATTAAATAAATTATCCTTATAATACTACAGAGAGATGAAATTAGGAAATTAGGAAATTAAATTCATTTGGAAGGGAGGAGTTTTATAAAATGGGAAAGTTTAAAAATAAATGAATGGCCAAGATTAAATTTAAGAATGAAAATTTAAGATTCAAAAGAAGAAGCAAGCTCATATGGGGTGAAAAGCACCGACATAAAACCTCATAGTCCTTTTTATTCTTTTTCTCTCTCCTCTCCATTAGATTTTCCTCTCACTCCCGAATTCTCTCTCTCCTTTCCTTTTTCTCTACTATGATTCCTTTTGTCATGGCCTTTTCCTCCCAATTGGCCATCATGCACAGCAATTGAAGCTGCTACCTTGAATCACCTTCAGTTGGCACTATTCGTTAAGTATAAAGAAGGAATCCTTGCAGATGGCAAATTTAAGTGTAGCTTGGAGCTTTTTTATGAGCTCCCATGGGTTTTCTTCTATGCCTTTCTTCCACTTGTAGCTGCTGTAGGCTACTATCATGAGGAAGAGCTGTTAGAATTATGGAAGACATCAATAACACTTTTGAGTTCTTTGAGATCCCGGATAGTTTGCTTTATTTTCCAATAACAGTATTCTATCAGCAAAACTTTATAGTTTTATACCAAGATTCCTTATGATTTTTGACATTTTGATGATTGATTCAAAAACTCATTTATGCATATTTGAGATATGTGATGATACCTTAGAAAAATATTATTTTTATGTTATAAAGTACTAAAATAAGATGATTCAAATGTATAGGGAGAACTACATCCTATTATTTTGGAAGATCCATGCATAATCTAGAAAACCCATTTTTGTATGTGTGATATATATGGTAATGCATATGAAAAATATAATCTCTATGTTATAAAATATATATATATATATATAGAACATTACATTCTATCACCTTGAAAGATTTATGCATGGTTTAAGGTATCTCTAAATGGGATTTGCTAATTTTATTTAAATAGAACTATAGATATAGAAATACATATGCATAATTATATGAAACTAGGTGATTGGAGTCCTTTTAGAACATAAAACTCTTATATTTTGTTATGAGCTTGGATTAGAAAAGCCCATTTATAAGTATTTTGGTATATGATAAATATGAAAATTAGAAAATTATGCTAAAAGATGGTTGAATGAGATGATTAAGGTCTTTTGATGCTTATATGATTTTGATCTAAGAAAGGGTCCATAAAATATGAAGTTTGGTTTTTTTGAAATAAAGTTTAAATTATTAGAAATTTAATGTATAGCTTTATAAGTGGATGTGATTAGAGTATTCTTGAAATAAAGGTTTCAATATTCTAATTGTTTATATTTGATTAAGAAAGTTCATTATCTATGAAAATCTTTGATTTTTTAATGAAAATTTGAAAATAAAGAAAGTGATGACCTAGGATATTTAAGTAATAAAAAACAAGCATTTTTAAAAACTTCACGTTCTAATCTTTATATTTATAAGGTTTCAATCTAAAAATTCCTAAATAATAGTATATTTGAGTTAATAGTTAAACTTAGGAATTATAAATATAAGAAGTGATAGCATGGAGTGCTATTATATCATGATTTAAATCTGGACTTATAATGTTTGAAAAGAAAATAATTAGTGTTCATGTACTTATAATTTTATTATTATAAATGGTGATTTAGGAAGATAAAAGAAAGGTGAAATGAACTATGTGAGTATACATCCCACTTTAAGTGTATGTCTTAATAATAATATATTTAAATATTATATTTTATAATCCTTCTCATAAATGGTACTGATCATATGTCTATTTATCTATAAATTTCTAACAACATAACTGCAAATTGTAATATATTATAAAATCAATCTCTTAGTCACGTATGAATAACTTAAGAATGATACATATGATGATTTAGCAATTATCTACTTAAGAGAATTTTGAAATAGGCTCTTAAAGCATGTATAATATTATAAATGATTATGATTAAGTTGCAATGATAAATGATATTTATATTGTGCTTGAAATTATATTATTACTTTTATGCTAATAATTATAGTGTGATCTATATTGGGATATGAATAAGTGTTATGGCCATGCAAAAAGGGGTAGTGGTATTGCTATTTATATATTATGTTATATGCCTTGATTACCCCGTGATAATGAATAGTTAATTTGTATTGAGATTACATTGAAATTGTAATTTATAAAGTTAAGCTTTATTATGTATATTATGATGTGAATTATGCTATAAGTGGCATTGCAGATGAGAAATGTGATAGGAATGATGATGTGATAGCCACATAGGGAAATTCCTAGTGAACGGCTTGTGGAGGGTATAAGGCAGATCTTAGAGGGATAAGAATGGACAATTTATGAAAGCTATAAGGCTAACTTATGAGTCAAAAGGTGGATGCATATATGTTTATTTTAAATAGCTATGTAATATGATGTGATATGGTAAATTTATTTGTGATTGGATATTACTATTTGACATGATTACAAGAACTTGATGTGATTGTGATAATTTGATTATAATTAAGTCCTAATAGCTATTTATGAATGTGATGACCACCTAGAATAAGTTGTGTGTAATATGATAATGATATTATATACCAGTGAATATTTGAGATCGTTATATCTTATGATGTGAAATATGAAATCTAAGTTAGGTGCAAGTGAACAATAAACCTAAGGTTTGGTTTTATATATTTCAGAATTACAGGGAGTTTGAATTACACTTATTTCTCTAATCAAATAATTAACCAGCATGTGACTTGACAAAAAAAGCTCAAAAAATTTTATCACTAAAGCTCAAAGAATGAGCCAAATTCACAACACTTTAATTTGTGCAACCTAGATTTTACTTCCTTGAGGAAATGAGGGATGATTTTCCAATTATAAGCCACATAAGCAGTTTGAAGGACGTAGGAGATTAGAGTCTTGTATGGATGAGAACTACTACTGCAGTCCTTCTGAACCAAATTTACAGCCATTTTAAAAATTCAATCTAAAACAATATTTGAAAAACCGTAATAGGATCGGATGGTTTAATCTATTTGATCATTAATTGTTATGTTATTTGAATTGAACTAACTTTTTTTTCAAGAAAAAAATAATTGAGTATTATTACCTTGTAAATATTATAGTTATGTGATGTACATGAGTTCCTTTTAATTTATTTATTAGCTATTGTGAGTAATTCTAATTCAATTTGACCCAATTTTGAATTATAATTAATCATTGATAATTTTGTATGCGACTTTCCCTCCTACATAAGTTAGGAGTAAAGAATAATAACAATTGTCTTTTATATTTAAGACTCCAGATAAATAATGGTTATAAAAGAAAGTTGCTTATTAATTAATAAGATAAGTATCTTTTCCATTAATCTAATCCTCTTGGTTTCCTTCTACTTTCGTAACATTGAGATATTTGTTGTTTTCAGCATAGGAGTCGTGATGACGGAGTCCGGATTGCACTCTCCACCCCAAGGGGAAAAAAATAGAAAAGAAAAGGAAGCACAAAATTACAAAACAACTCCTCACGCATTATTGGATTATGAATTTAAGAGAAATACATATAATTTTTTTATTAATTTCATCAAATGTATCAAACATTATTCTGACTTAAGTTTTGTTGTTACTTTAGAACATCGTAAACTTTATTTTCAAAATCTTTTCGAACTTCAATTATGTGGTAGTTTCGACGGTCCATGCTGAGCCGCGAAAGCACGAGTTATATTCGAGGGCTTTCTTATCATTGTCGAGTGAAATTAATAATAACATAAATAAATTCACGCAATTGTAATCACGTGTCGTATTATGTTAAAAATTAATAATAACATAAATAAATTCAACTTGAACTTAATTTGAATAATAATATTATATTGTGTTAATTTATTTATTAAATATATTAAAACGAGTTATTCTATTTAATAATTTAAATCAATAAAATTTATATTATAAAATTATTTATTAAATTTAATTACTTATTTTTTATAAAAAATATTTTTAATCAATGATGAAATGCTTTTTTTTTAATTTTTCACTACCATTTTATTAAAATATAAATTTTATATTCTATTATATATGATTATTTATAATTTAATTATTAATTATTTTTAAATATTATTTTTAAAATTTTAATATAATTTTTTAAGCAAATTGATGTATCAACTTATTTGTAATCTTAATCTAAATTATTTATCATTCGTATTAAATAAATCAATTTATTTATAAATTAAATTTGTATAAATTGAATCCAAGCTTGTATAAAAGTTTCGGCAAAAATTGACACTTACTACGTATCACATAGAAAACAAAGGATATATTTGAAATTTGGCCTCGCTAAGGTAGCCAGCTGTAGGGGTTACAAATAGGGGTCAACCACTCAGAGCAGTCGAAGATTAAGTAGGAGTCATTGTTGTATTTAGTTGCAGGGAAAACTTTTTATACATTAGTATAATAGTATATTAATATATCATTAAATATAATTATATATTAAATTTATTTTTTAAATTAAATTTTATATATTAATTTAATGTATTAATAAATAAATTTAATAATATATTAATATATTACTATTTTAGCTGTATACTGTAAAATTTTCCTTCAGTTTTACTGGTATTGCGCTGTCTTTTTCTTTTGCAGGCTTAGTACTTCAGCTATTCATATGGCTGAGTTTGTTCCACTGTACGTTAATTTGTTTTCTTTTCCTATGCAACTATTTTTTGAGTGGCGGGAAAAAAAAATCAGTCATAATGGGAGCAAAGTCTGCCACACCATGTGAAAAACAAGATTCTCTTGCAGGTTTAGTACTTCAGCAATTCTTATGTTTGTTTGTGAGTTTCTTCCGCTATTCGCTAATTTTTTCTTTTCTTTTCCTATGCAAATATTTTATGAGTGGCGGGAAAAAAAAGTAAAATCAGTTTTAATGTAGGCAAAAACTTCACTATCTAAAAAATCAGTTAGAATTTTTCATAAAGTGAGCTACTATTAATTGGTAATTTATGATTTAATAAAAACTGACTGATTAAATATTTAGCCCAATTATGAGACATGCATGAGGCCCATTTAAAATTGTGATCTTAAGGATATGGGCTTAGCACATCTACATAATTTAGTGTGATTTGGCGGTTGTGTAGGCCCAAAAAACTTAGTAATCCTTTTATGGGGAGGATTGCTAGGATTATAAATAAAGATTAAGGCTAGGTCCCCTCTTCACTTTTCATACACACGGTTTCTACCCATTGAGAGCCGCTACCAAAGAGAAGAGCAAAGAGGAAGATTTAGTTGAGAAGAATTCATTAGCTTCCGCTGATTTAGATTATGGCTGCAAATCTATCAGGTAAGTAAGTTCTAATTTCATATTTATGGTGTTCTAATTATCATACATGAGATCCTAAAATAAATTTAAAATTCTTACATGTGGTATCAGAGCTTACATGTATGATATTAGAACCCAGAATAATTAATTATATTTTATATTATTTTGATTGAAGATTTATGATGAAATTTGACATATATGATTCCTAAAATACAATCATACGACCAATCTATATTATTTGTTTTATAATTCTTTAATGTATTATTATGAATTGTTTTTTCATTGGAAAAAGATTTTGAATTAATTATATATATATATATATATATATATATATATATATATATATATATATATATATATTAGGGTTGTTGAATTAGAAATCCTAATTATCAATTTTGTATGAAATTGTGTGGAAAGCCGCTAGGATATTATTTTGACATTCTGTTTGAAATAGTTTGGCTAACTGTTTTATATATATTTATATAAATATATATTTATTGCATTCCGTTTAGAATTTACGTAATGACGATATTGATTTCGGGAAGCATATCTTTCCGTTTGTATACTGTTTCGATTTCTCCTTCTTTTATATATATTATATATGGTCCTCTGTCACATAAAACGAGTCCCAGTTTTATGTTTGAGATGCCTCTGTATACATATATATTTTTAATCTTGTTTGGCGTGTTCCTGTCTCCCTTGCATTAGATATATATATATATATATACAATTCACTTTATGATGCAGAGGAGTCATGTCAAAATATATATATATATATATATATATATATATATATATATATATATATAACGTATTATATGCAGGAAACCATAGAAATATTATTTTGGGATTCCATTTGAAATTCTTCAGTTTACTATTTTATATATATAGAAATATATATATTTACTGTATTCTGTTTAGAATTTTCGTAAAGTATTAAAAATTTTGGAAAGCATGTCTTTCGTTTGGCATGCGTTTAAATTTTTTTTATCTTTTTTTTTTTGGAATATTTCGTCCAGCGTATAGTATATATATTTATAGCAAACTGTTTGAGATTTTGCTTATTGGTCCTACAATATATATATTTTGAGATTTTGGAAATTTCTGAATATTTGATTAGACCTTGATATATTTGCTTAAATCAGGTCATGTTCTCTCAGTTCTCGTTCCACGTGCTGTTTGATTTCTCCTCCGTATATATATAATGTATTGTCAGGTTTAACTTTTGTATATATGCATGCAGATTAGACTGCATATCTAGTTTCTAAAATCTTGTTTAACGTGTTATATACATGGATCTCTGACGTATGGAGAAGACTACTATGATTTGGCATGCTTTTGTTTTATATTTTCGTTCGGCATGCAATTTGACTTCTCCTTCTTTGAATAGATATATGTTGAACTATATATGGATTATATAAATAAATTTCTTTATTTCTCATCCCACATGAAGTTTAATTCCTCCTTATTTGGACAGATATATATTAAATTATATATATATGGATTTCTTTATCTCTCGTCTGGCGTGCAATTTATCTCCTTCTGTGGATAGATATATATATTGAATTATACATATTAATTATAGGTTCCGCTGCCAGGATATATATATATATATATATATATATATATATATATATATATATATATTTCACACAGTGAGGAGTGAACATAATTAGATATTATAAATTATATTAATTTTAAATTTTATTCAAGATTTTATTATGCAACAATATTTATGGGTTCATTGAGATACATTGAGTTTTTAGCATCTCATCAGGAGTGATCCATTGTATACATATAGTTGAGTATACAGATTGAGATATTGGATAATTTACTTTTCCCAATTAAGAAAATTTTTCATTAGTAATTATAAATGTTTGGCTGCCAAAGTGGCTCATTTATAGTGATTAGTGAAATATTTTCTTATTCAAAAATCATGAGATAGTACTAGAATTATCTTATATAATCACCTGCCCAAAGGGGGTTATTATGTAAGATAATTTTAGCATTACGACATAAGGCATCATGGATGGAAATATATCAATTTAGAAAGTCTATCTGCCCAAAGGGGATGAATTTTTTAAATTGGATATTTTCATATTAACCTTATGAGGAGAGTACTTACTAGCATGTCATATTCTCTACCCAAAGGGGAGAACATGATGATGCACCTAGACTCTCCAGTTATTATAGCACATCAGGAATCGTTGCTATTTATTTCTTTTAAATTATCCATTGATTAATTGTTGCATTTTTTTTATCTGGAATAGTGACTTTTACTGTAAACGGCAATCAAGCTACCATTGAGATCCTACATGGATCTAACTATAAGAGATGGAATGAAGACCTAAACTTTGCCTTAGTTATGAGTGACATAGACATAGCCTTACGTATTGATCCACCCATTGCCATCACTACCTAAAGTACTACTAAATAAAAAAAAGTTATTTGTCAAGTGGGATAGAGCAAACTGTATGTACTTACATGCTATTAAGACATCTGTCTTTGAGCATCTTCCAAGTGGGTTGGATGAGATTGAGAATGTTAAATAACTTCATGATGCTGTTAATCAAATATACCAAAATCTAACAAGTCTGAGGCTGGGAATCTTATGAGTGAGCTGACAAGCATGAAGTATGATTTTGTTGGAAATGTTAGAGACTTTATCATGAAAATGGTCCACCTCAAAAATAAATTAACTTCCCATGAAATCACCTTACCTGACAAATTTATTGATCACCATGCCATCAATTCACTTCCTCTTGAGTTCACCCAAATTAAAAATGCTTACAACACCATGAATGAAGTTTGGAGTATCAATGATGTTATATCCAAGTGAGAAAGAGGCCAAGCTTAGAGTTGGAAATAATGCTGAAGTAAAAGTTTATTTTATAGAAACAATAGGTTTAAATTTGGAGTCTGGTTTTGAACTTATTTTAGAAAATATTTTTTATGTGCCCTCCTTTAGGAGAAATCTAATTTCAGTTTCTATTTTGGATAAATATGGTTATCATTTTATCATTAAGAATAGAAAAGTTAATTTATTTTTAAATTTTAAAATTATTAGTGAATTTAAGCTTGATGATAGTTTATATAGATTGTGCTTGGCCCAAAACAATGAATACAGTACTATGAACGTTGAAAACATAGTGTCTAAGAGAACTTTAGTTAGTGAAAAGTCTTTCTTGTTATAGCATAAAAGATTAGGTCACATCTCAAATGAGAGAATTAATAGATTGATAAAAGATGGTTCTTTACCTTTTCTTAAATCTAAAAAACTTAGACACATGTATTGATTGTATAAAGGGTAAGTTAACTAAGACTAAAAGCAAAGGTGCCACCCGAAGTTCTGACTTTTTAGAAATTGTACATACTGATATTAGTGGATCACTTACTCCTACTCTATATGGTAATAAATATTTTGTTACCTTTATTGATGATTTTTCTCGTTATGGTTATTTTTACCTAATTAAAGAGAAGTTTGATACTTTAAAAAAAAAATTTTAAATGGAGGTAGAGAAACAATTAGGAAAAGTTATCAAAATTGTTAAGTCTGATCGAGGTAGTGAATATTATGGTAGATATGACACAACTGGACAGCATATGGGACCATTTGCTAAATACTTACAAGAGAATGGGATAATTGCCCAATATACTATGCCTGGTAGTCCTGAGCAAAATGGTGTGGCCGAAAGATGAAATCGCACTCTTAAAGATATGATGAGGAGCATGATGAGTAGAACCAATCTTCCTAAATCTCTTCTGGTGAAGCCATGAGATATGCATTATATATATTGAATAGAGTGCCTAGTAAATCTGGAACAAAAACACTTTTTGAACTATAGACCAGTAGAAAACCTAGCTTGAACCACTTCTGTGTTTAAGGATATCCTGTAGAAGTTAGAATTTATAATCCTTTTGAAAAGAAAAGAAAACTAAACCTCAATTTACTTGTTAGTACTTTATAGGGTACCCAAACTATTCCAAAGAGATTTACTTAGAAAGAAACAGTAAACTACAATAAGACCCTTCTAACCAATGTCATTTAAAGATTCATTTAGAATCATCATGGCCTTAGTAGCACACTATGACTTAGAGCTTCATCAAATGGATGTGAAGATAGCCTTCTTGAATGGGGATTTGAGAGAAGAAGTTTATTTATGGACTTAAATAAGTTTCAAGGCAATGGTATTTTAAATTTGATGAGGTGATCACTTCCATGGGTTTTGAGGAAAATAAAGTTGATCAGTGAATATACCTTAAGATCAGTGGGAGTAAGTACATTTTTTCTTGTCCTCTATATGAATAATATTTCATTAGCTAGTAATGATAATGGATTGCTGCATAAGACTAAATGATCATTGTCCAAAATTTTTTGACATGAAAGATCTTAGAAATGCTTTGTTTGTTCTTGGGATAGAGATTCGTAGAGATCGATCTAAAGGTTTGTTGGGACTTTCACAAAGGTCTTACATTAATCGTGTACTTAATAGATTTAATATGCAAAATTACAAGGGTGGGGATGCACCTGTTATAAAAGGTGATAAACTCAGCCTTAATCAATGTCCCAAGAATGATTTAGAAAGAGAATCTATGAAAAATACACCTTATTCTAGAGCAGTGGGGAGTCTTATGTATGCATAAGTCTATACTAGACCTAATATTGCATTTGCAGTGGGAGTTCTTGGTAGGTATCTTTTTGATCCTGTTATGGATCATTGGGTTGCTATTAAGAAAGTATTAAGGTACTTACAAAAGATAAAAGATTACATGCTGGTTTATAGAAAAGTTAACAATCTTGAGATTTGTTGGATATACAGATTTTGACTTTGCTGGCTCTTAGGATGATATGAAATCCACTTCAGGATACATTTTTACATTAGCTGGAGGAGCTGTATCTTGGAAGAGTGTAAAACAAACACTCTTAGCTTCTTCTACTATGCAAACTGAGTTTGTTGCATGTTATGGAGCAGCTACACAAGCCATTTGGCTAAAGAATCTTATCTCTGGTCTTCGCATCATTAATTCCATCTCTAATCCACTAAGAATTTATTGTGATAACAAATCTGCTGTGTTGTTTTCCAAAAAATAATAAAACTACATGTGGGTCTAAGCATTTGGAAATAAAGTACCTTAGGGTCAGAGATTTTATGAAAAATGGTGATATTACTATAGAGTATATTGATACAAATAACATAATTGCTGATCCTCTGACTAAAGGATTGAGACCTGTAGTTTTTAACAAACATGTTGAAAGTATAAGTGTCTTAAGGTCTTTTGATGTATTTTATTAGTGGGAGCATATTTCTTGTGTTTGATACTCTCATGCTATAATTTGTTATGTTAGACACTCTTTTTATGAGATTTTAATTTCATTGATGATCATCATAAAGTAGATAATCTATGCTATTATATATTCTTACTTGAACATATACTTATAAGTATTGAAATCTTGCTTCTTAAGACTGGTGTCTGTCTTAAGTATGACTTTGATGTCAAGAAAGTATGTCTTATGAAATGACACCATTAAATGATCTCGAGAATATGAATGAGACATACATATAGTAAATAGATTTCTCATCAAGTTTAAAGAAATCATGGAGGACTGATAATGAAAATGGCACGTTTGATCACATTTGATGCTATTTTCTTACTACACAGCCACACTAAAATCCATTGTCGATAAAGTCACTAACACTTGTAACCATAGATTGGTCTTGTGTCAATAAGGGGCATAAAGGCCGCTATGATTCAGTGTTAGTTGGCTATATTAGATAGGATTGTTGTGATGTTATCTCAGAGGGCTAAATTATTTTTTCTTTATGGCCACATAAAAGTTTTTTCAATCAGTCTGGAGTCTTGTTTTCAAAATATATTTTTGTTAAAAATCTAATAAAACCCAATTAATATTGCTCAAGTGGGAGAATGTTAAAATTTTTCATAAAGTGAGCTGCTATTAATTGGTAATTTGTGATTTAATAAAAACTGACTGATTAAATATTTAGCCCAATTATGAGATATGCATGAGGCCCATTTAAAATTGTGATCTTAAGGATATGGGCTTAGCACATCTACATAATTTAGTGTGGTTTGGCGGTTGTGTAGGCCCAAAAGACTTAGTAATCCTTTTATGGGGAGGATTGCTAGGATTATAAATAAGGATTAAGGCTAGGTCCCCTCTTCACTTCTCATACACACGGTTTCTACCCATTGAGAGCCGCCACCAAAGAGAAGAGCGAAGAGAAAGATCTAGTTGAGAAGAATTCATTAGCTTCCGCTGATTTAGATTATGGCTGCAAATCTATCAGGTAAGTAAATTCTAATTTCATATTTATGGTGTTCTAATTATCATACATGAGATCCTAAAATAAATTTAAAATTCTTACATCTTTTGCTGGTTTAGTACTCAGCAATTCTTGAGGCTGTGAGTTCCACCATCCGTTGATTTGTTTTCTTTTCCGATGCAACTATTTTATGAGTGGCGAAATTAAAAAAAAAAAAGGCCCGGGAGGGATTAACATATATTGTTTTAGTTATGGACTATTGAATCCAACTATTTAAATCTATAGACTTATACAATTTTACGTAAATTAAATAAAATTTAATAATTTAAATTTATTAATATATCATAAGACGATACATTTTAATTTTTGACCAAAGGTCAAATCAATGATAATATAAGCAAAGACTTTCACGTGCTATTTGATATATATGATCACAGGCTACAAAATCTTAATACTTTATTTTAATGGCTTTCAAAAAGATAGTCCAAACCACAAAATTAAAAACAAAGTTGTTGAAATGGATTAAAATTCACAAGTTAATCCATTAGCTTGCGGGTTTCGAAGAATTCAGACTTTTATTTTAAAAGTCTCAAGAGTTGCAAGTTGTAATTTGCTCAATTCACAAAAGTTCATAGTTCATGTGGGCCAATTTGCAAGGAGTGAGATGACTTATGAATTTTTTTTATTTATAAATTTTATATAAGCTTATATTTTTAATTTATATGAAATTGAATTCTTATTTTTTATTTTTAATTGTGTAGAATTATGTTATGAATAATTTATAAATAATATTTTTATTTTATAGATATTAATGACTTATATTTTATATATATAATATTTCTTATGATTATATAGAAATCTAAAATGTATTTATAAATAAATATATGATACTTTTGAATAATTTTAATATTTTATTATTTAAAAGTTAAAACTTTTACAAAAATTATAAATTAAGAAAAAACTTGTAACCTAATTCAAAGTTCATAAAGATGGGACTATGAAGACCTCCCAAAAAAATTAGATGAGTCTAGCTTAACTTATTTAATAAACGACCCACGTGAACCAATCCAACCCGTCTATTCCCCTAATTATAACTAAAACTCAAAATTTTGTATCATTAGTGGCTAGTAGTACTTTTTTTAAGGGTTTTGACAATCGTAGCCTTAAAATTTACATTTAAAAATTAGTAAATATTTTTTTTATTTTTTAGTTTTTATGAGAATTTTAAAAATAATATTAATTAAAAATAATTATTTTTTATTTTTATTATTTATCATAATTAATAAATTTTATAAATATTAAAAAATAATTTAATTTATTTATTCTTAATAGAATTTTTTAAATTACCCTTTACTACTGTGTTATGAATAAAGTCCAAAACAGTTGAAAGAGAAATGTAATGAAATAAATATGTTGACACATTTCAAGAAGGACAATAAAATATTTATTAGTTAAAAATAAGAGTAAAATTAAAAAAATAATATTTCATGCTTCATTAAAATTTTAAAAAATAGATAAAAAATGAATAAAAAATTTCTTTAAAGTATAATAGATAATAAGGAACTAATAGGGTATAATATATTTGTAATGTAGTATTTAAAAGTCAAATTCTTAATTAATATTATCCATAAGATTCTCTAGAAAATTGATAATATCAATAAATGAAGAGTATTTGCTAATTTTTAAACATAGCCTTTAGGATTGTAATTAGCATTAGCCTTTTTTTATGTTATTGTAACCGTCATCTATAATATATTAATTCAATTAAATTCATATAATTTTGGGCAAATTATATTGATCCTTAAGGTTTGATTTAAATGCACTTAATATTTCTTATTTTTAATACTTCTACCCTTTTGAAGCATTTTCATTGTTATGAAATATAACACTGTTAACTTTTTAAATGTCACCTCTCATGAATAAAGGATTTTTTTTTTACATTTTTATATAAAAATATTGCAATATAATTATATATAAAAAGGAGAAAGTGTTTTTATTCTTCAAAAAAAAGAGTATATTTAAACATAAAAAATGTAGAAAAATTATTTTTCAATTATGATGGATAATATTAAAGAAGGGATAACAATTTAAAAACTTAATATCATTACATTTCATAATGATGAAAATACTACAGGAGACAGATGTATGTTCTTTTGAAAAATGAGGAGTATCAAAATGATGGGTATCGATTATAATTAAGCCAAATCTCAAAGAAGTTTAATGTAATTTGTCATTTAGTTTAAATTAGGTATATGAAAATATTAAAAAGGGTTAAATTACACTCATCTCCTGTAAGACTTGTCAACTTAATTACATTCACACTTTTTTTATTTCAAAAATATACACTCATCTCACTTAATTTTTAAAAATTAGGGAGGTAAGTGTATATGAAAGAAATGTTATTATATACTTTTGAAAATAGAAGGGATTAGCAGAAAATATGCTTCAATCATGAAAAAAATCACTTATTACTCTATAATTAGTATCATGAAAAAAATCATTTATTACTCTATAATTAGTAGAAAATATGCTTCAATGTATTAATTGCTTATTACTGTATAATTAATAGAAAATATGCTTCAATCATGAAAATAACCCTTGTTGAAAAAAGAGAAATCCGTTAATGTTTTACTCCTTAACCATAGCTTATAAATGGTAATCCAATCCTCACTTTGACCTTGTACAAAGCAACTCTAGAGTTTGTGAACAAAAAAATGGGCAGCAATTTTCACTTAGAGCATTAGGCCCCTATTTCATCATTGAAAAATCACTTGTCAAACATTGTCTAGAAAAGTTGCATTCTTTGTATGTATTAAATACTCCATTATTAGTAGAAAGCATGCTTGAATCTTGGAAATGACTCTTGTTGGAAGAAGAGGAATCCGTTAATGTTTTAATAGCAGTGTAATAGAAGCAAGTTAAGTTTTAAAATATTTTATATTTAATAAAGAATTTTGAATTTGATTTTGAAATATTTTTTTAAAAGAAATTTATCACTTATTATTCATACTCTGAACTTTCATATCTGATAAAAAAAAATATGAAAATATTTGAATGTGAATAAAAAATATGGAAAAAATCTCAACAAAAATACAAGAAGGATTTACGTGAGAGAGGGTATTTGAAGGGTGTCCGAAAAACTCAAACACCACTCCATTATAAGTGAGAAGCGGGGAAGGTATCCTCGCAGATGGAGGTCGCTTTCCACCACCTCCATCAGAGTGATGGGGCCCCATTGGTAGTCATCGATGTGCTAGCATTCTTTTGTATTTTAGGGACATGTGTTGCACGTTGACAGACAATATGATAACACTTTTTTATCCTTTTTCAATGATATGATAACATTGCACTGTATATAATTTTTTTTTTTCTAATCGTCGACAGCAACAGATAATGGGAAAGGCTTTATGTATGATTAACTTTACCATTTCAGGTCAAATTATAAGTTACTCATTAATTATATCTGATTTGCAATTTAGAACGTGGAAATTATAGGGCATATATCACGTGTACATCAAAAAAAGTACGTAAATGTAAATCACACGTCGTAAAAAGTAGTTGAAGATATATAATAAATTGCAATGTAGCGCAATATAACAAAATTTAACCGAATGCTTAGATTAGGCATGCGTGCATTAACACATATATTATGCGAAAAAACATCATGTCCCATTAGGATTTACCGTTTTTTATTAAAAAAAATAATTGAAGGGGCAAAGTTCAAGGAAATAAAAAAATTACATAAAAATAATTTTGAGAATAAGAATCTCACAAACATCAGATAACATTGAAAGCTAAGGCCTTAAAAAGGTGATTATTTGCGATACATAAAGCCATCTCTGAAGCAGTGCAATAAGAAAAGGTCAGCCAATCATTACATTTATGGTATTGCCAAAAGCTCTACTAATGATCTTGAATTAGACTCCATAATAACAGCATGATATCCAGCTCTTAGCCTTTGCTTGGTTATAGTAAAAAATAGGAGAAAAAGAAACTAGCAGGGAAAAAAAAGTAAGGAAAAATTATTTTCCCTACCTTTACTTAGTTGCAGGAAAAAATAAAGGAGAGAGAAAATAGAAGAGAAAATATTGTATTTAATTGTGAGAGAAAATAGGAATTTATAAGATATAAGAGGAATTTATTTTTTTTCCTCCTTTGAATGTAAATTTAGGAAATGTTAGGAAATTAATATCAACTTTATTTTACAAGTAAAAATTAGATTAATATTTTTTAATATAAATTGATATGTTCAATTTTTTGTATATTATTAAAATGTAAAATTAAGTAAATAATATAAATTTATTATAAACTCACTTTTTAAGAAAATGTAGATTTTTTTTAACATTATTAATACTCAAAACTTGCAAAAAATTAATATCAACCCACGTATTAAGTAAATAATATAATATAATTTTCATTTTACACAACATTAATTCTATATTATGTAACCTTTATTTTCTTATTTAGTAGGCATCTTAATTTACAAAAACACAACAAAATAATAGAAGCAAACCAACATTGAATTCAAAAAAATACGTTAGAGAATCCGTATTAAGAAGATAAAGTGATATAATTGAAGTTTTCACATTCCTCCATTTTTTTATCACATAATTGAAGGAGCATGAAATTTATGAATTTTGAAATTGTTACCTGAGTTGCCCAAGATTAACTAGGATAAAAATAGTCTAAATTCAATTCTATAATTGTATTAGTACCTTAATTTCAGAAAGTTAATTATAAAAATATGAGAAATTTCACCCAACAAGTGCTACATCCATGAAAAAATACTTCTTATACAAATCAAAGACAACTCCTAATAGGAACAATAATGATAGAAATATTCAAGTTTACTCAGTGAATATGTTAACATATATAGGGGGTTAGTGAATATAGAGAACTCACACCCCAAAACTTGTCACCCCATGCCAAAATAACATAACCTATTTAGTTAACATGTTTAGAACTATTGTTACAATTTAAATACATCAAATAAGGGTTAACAATAGTACACAAATTTCTAGCACATAATACAATATGGTAAAGTAACATGGTGCAGTTAATTCACATCCTTTGCAACAAACTTGACCTTCACATCTTTTCTGCATAACTTGTTGTCAGCATTTAGCTATCAATCAAAAGAACAACACAATCATGCTTCAATACGAAGCAGAAGATTGCAAATATGGTAAAAGTTGTGTCCATATTGAAGATGTCTAGTTCTATATAAATTTCACTAGACAAACACCTGTCAAATCATCAGTCCTTAACTTCAAATACCACAATAAGGATGAGACATAAGCATAACCTGTAAAAAGAAATAGAATAGACATACATACTTGCAAAGGTGGATACCAAATGTGCAAGCACTTCAAAACAAACTTACCTCATTCATATTTTCATATAGGATATTCCAGCGCATCTCTTCTGGTAAATTGGGTTGGGTATGAATCCGATTTGGATCCGAATGACCTGGTAGGCAGATCCGACGCTACCCAGAAAGCCCAGCCTTCGGATCCTGCCTCTTGCCAACCGAAACCACGTCGGTGTGCTGTTGCAGCTGGAGGACAGCTGTGATAGTTGCCTCTAATGGTGGATCTGCAGTGGGGTAGCCAAAAATAACCAATAAAGACACTAAGACAAACCAGTGAAATCCACCGAAACAATGGGAAAACTCCATCAACCAAAACGGGATTTACCTGCTCTAACCAGGAACTGCAGTCGGTGACTTTGTCGAATGAAAAATGACCAACAGTTACTGAGATGCAGATCCTGTAATAGCAGTCGGACCAAAGCAAATGGCAAGGACGGCACTACAAAGACCAGCGAGTGAGTGGCGACTTCACCATTCGAAAATGGCAATATAGCTTTCTGCCGGTAGGATACACAGCACAGCAAACCAGACGTTCTTCAACTTTGCAGATGGGAGCAAACTAGACAAAGCAGACAAGCAACAAACCAGACAAAACAATTTGGTAAAGTATTCAACTATATCACTGTGCAATTTTTCACCCAATTTTCACTACAAAACTGGGGTGAAAATTTTCTAGTGGGACCCACTATACATTTTCTTACCTGTTATCACCTTTCTCGTGTTTTCTCTTCTGAGCCAAGCAGGGGAAGTTTGAATTTTTTTGTACTTTTCACCCAGTATTTTCACCTTTCCCGTAATATCACCCCAAACAAGCAGAAGGTTAAGCTATATTAAGCCCCTCCAACACAGTAAAAACATTACACCAGCCTAGATTTAAAAAAAAAAGCCTCACAATTTATTTTTCTTATATATATATATATATATATAACATTGATTGTTATTAACTATCAAAGGAAAATAAGAAGATCAAATTGTCAATAGATGTAAAATAGTAATAAGGAATTTGAATTGCTTAAAGGAACTAAGTTCAAACATCTATATCATTTTGTTAAAAAAATAATAATGATGATGAAATAATATTTTTAGTAACATAAATGCAATTCTTATTTTCTACACATTTACCCTCACAAATAAATTTGGCATAAAATTCTGTTTTACTTTCCTGTAAATGGGTGTGTGCACTCTAATGCGAAAGCATGTGAAAATAGTTTTTTTTTTAATTATAGTAGTTAAATAATTAAATACATATAAGCAAAAATCACAAATTAAACTTTAGAAGAAGTTCTAAAACCTTAAAAAAATATTGTATATAGAAAAAAAACTTTCTATTTAAGCATACACATGCATATATGTACTCTAGCATTGATCTTTGTGTTCTAATGAAAATTGAACTTAGGTGTCAATGCACCTACGTGCTACATATATTATCAATTATGAAAATTGCGAAACCAACATTATTAGTGTGATAATACATTTGTTTTGGAAAGGATTTGAAAAAGTTAAATAAAAAATTAAAAGGTTGAAAAAAAAGAAATTTTATTTATAGTACACATGCACATTGAGTTCCTCTAAAATATAAAAATATATTTTAAAAAATAAAGTAAAAATTCACATTTCTAATGAAAAAAATAAGAAATGTAAATTTAATTAATAATAACGAATTAAAAAATAAAATTTAAATTTATAGCCATCCATTCCTTTATTTTTTTTTTAATCAAAGATTGTCATGTCACTTTATTACTTTAAAACGGTATCTTTCATTTTAAAAAATCTTGATCCTATACTTGCACACGAGCCTATTCCGATAATACAGGGGAGGTGACAAAAAAAAAAAAAAACTTGAAAAATTTTATCACTGAAGTTCAAAGAATGAGCCAAATTCATAACACTTTGTGCAACCTAGATTTTACTTCCTTGAAGTAATGAAGCATGATTTTCCAGTCACATAAGCAGTTTAATAGATGTATAAAATTAGGGAATTGTATGGAAAGGAACTATTAGTGCAGTCCTTCTGAACCAAATTAACAGCCATTTAGGAATTCAATCAAAAGCAGTATTTTAAAAATCAGATTGGATTAACGGTTTAACCAATTTGATCGTCAATCATTATATTATTTAGTTTGAATTGATTTAAAGAATTGTTTTAGCGATCGAATTGGTTTAAATCAGTCAGAATCAATATAAACTAAAAAAAATAGAAAATTAAAACCAACAAAATTAGTCCAATTTTTAAAATTTCATTAATTATATTTTTTCCATTTTTTAATTTTAATTTTTTTTGGGTTATGTCAGTTTAATAAATATAAACGTAATTAAAAATAATAAAAATAAATATCTCACCTAATTAATTAAAAAATTTCTAATTTATTTTTTTGTATAAATCATGAGTTTATATATACAAGATAAATTAATTATTATTTAAACTACTTAATAAATTTATATAAATTTTTATTTATAATATTATTCAATTTGATTATTAATTTAGTCGATTAGATTCATGATTTGATAGCCATTTTGATTAATTATTCAATTTGATTTTTAAAATATTAATTCAAAGTGAATCTTCCGTCAGCAATATGTCATACTACTTCCTCCCGGAAGACGTCACAGACCTACATAATTTAGCCGCCAGAACTATGGCATAGCCTGAGTAATGGTTATATAAAAAAATAAAAATAAAAAAATCCAGTCCCTAATGCTTGGAAAAAAATATTCTCTAAAAAGCATCATATAATTAATTTAGTACAATAAAATACGCAGAAACCACAATCACATCTTAACTAATACAAAATTTTAACTTAAAAAATATAATTTATAATAATAATAATAATTTAAATTTAAATCAAATTCAACCTTATTACGTTACTACAAACACCACCGCAACAGCTGATAGATTTTATTTCGCGGACTCATCCAAATTACATTTCACCCAAGCCTTCCATAATACGATGGACCAAAATAATTTCTTCTGTCTTTGCCCAAACACGTTAATTAATTTGACTTATTAAAGGAGCTAAAGACAACACTCACTCAATTATGGTTGTTAGAATGAGCAAATGTAGTGCTCCCTATGTATATTAAAAAATTATGGTTGTTAGAATGAGTAAATGGCTCAAGTAGATGGAAGTTTGATCTCTTTAAGTAAGGTTTCAAGTTCGAATTTTGTAAATGAAAAAAATTATCGTTGAAAGAACTTTACCCTTATATTAAGTCCTCCCAGCTCAAATCTAAATTAATCGGGAGTCCAATATAATATACCGAATACTAGATGATTTTTACCAAAAAAAGAATTATACGAGATATTTGAAGTTCATCATATATAAAATTCATATTTTTGTATATAAAATCTTTGAAATGATTATACTTTGAAAAAATTTTATGTATGATGAATAAATCAATAATTGTAGCTTGAATAAAATTTTTTAAAAAATATCATAATAATTTTAAAAATAACTCCAGTGGTCATGTCATCTTCAACTACTAAACTTAATCTAAATTACTCTAGAAGAAATTCTTGGCCTTTTATTCATAATTAGTTTCTGTAATCATGAAATCAAAGGGAGCAATGTGAACAGTCATGAGTGAAAACAGAAGGCAGTGGTTCATATGTACAAAGGATTAGAAATTGGAAGAGAATCCAATGCTAGAAAGTAGTATCTTTCTAAGTTGTAATGAGTATGAATATGACATAATGTGAGAGCTTACATAAGCTAATACGTTGTTTATGATGAATTTGTTGTCGTTAGAAAAAGTAACATTATTCTCCTCTTTTTTTATATTCTTTATTTACTTATTCTTTTTCATGTATTATGAAATTTGTAATTTTGGGTGTCTCATCTTCTATTAAAGAGAAATGATCGTTCACTCCAACTTTAGAATATAGCAAATATTTCTCTTGCTGAAATAGAATGATCTGAACTTTTTTTTTTTTTTTTTGCCCTTTTGTATAAGCAGAAGTGGTAAAAAAAAAGTAAATATTGAACTCATATGATAAAGAAAAGTAAAATTTTTTAAGAATTATTAAGAGTCACTTTATTTAAAAGCACGGTCAATGATATATGGTTTTAATATTTTGTCGACCTAATGTCTTCTCAAAGTTACAAAAATTATGGATACATATTTTTTCCAAAGTGAAGCGGTGGGGACGAGAATGCAATGAGGACGCGCATTATTGATCAGAATGGATTACAAATGGAGTCTTATCCCTAAAGGAGTGGTGGAAAAGAGAATGCCCCCAGTCCCACTCAAAATGACCAAATTAACGAGCCTTCCTCAATCATTGAAGGGAAAAATTTTAAGGTAGGTAGATTATTGAATTTAATTATTCAATTTTATTTATTTTTTACAATATTACATAGATAAAATTTAATAATTTAAATTAATAATACATTAATATAATTGATATATCATAATCATCACCTTCACCAAAATCTCAAAATGATCAACAATGTTTACCATTCCGGCTTTTACCTCAATTTTGAGTCACTAGTTATAAAAATCAACATTACAATTTTGACTACTGTTCTATTGAATTGTCACCACCAAAAATATCTTTTATTTTTTCATTGTAATTTTTATATGTATATATGTAATAATTTAATTACTATCGTTATACTAACTTGTATCCTAAAGGCCAGCAGGACGACCAATACATGCTCGAAGCTCCAAGTCTTGAATTCGCGAACTAATTAATTGATGTTTGTGTTGAACTTGAGTATGGTCCAGCAATGGCTAGTGCGTAACAAAAAATGTTTGTGTGTGGGGAAAAAGTTATTCATGTTGTTTGAGAGTTGGTGAATTTACGTTGCTTCAAAATTTTCGAAATTTGAAATTATATAATAATATTAGAAATTATTTAATTATATATTAAAAATAAATAATTTTAAAATTTATCATATTATTTTTAATTTTAAAATTTTTAAAATATCATAATAAGTACTTTAATAGTTACGTTACATTTTTAAATTTTTAACCTTAAAAAATTGCATGTGTTGAGTACCTTAATATAGTTTGTAGCATCTCATAATATAATTAGATTAAGTCAAAGTAAGCTCTATCTTGGATAGATTAGAATTTTGTGAAATGTTAGTCTAACATAAATAGATCTTGGAACAAGCTCACAAATCAATGTTTATGTACGAGATGGTTAAGTTGTACACTTTTAATGAAAATAAGTTTTAATATATTGAATGAGTAAATAAAAATTTTTATACTACTAAAAGATAAATAAAGTTAAGACTATGCAAGGAATCCACTTTTTGAAAATTTATATATATCTTCCCTTTTTAATTTTATATCTATCAAGTAAGACTATTCAAAAGTACTAAAGTAATAAGAATAATTAATTTAGTGTCCATTCCTCTTTTTCTATGTATTTTAAAAAATTTTTGATAAATTATTCAGTCTATTGCAGCGTCTAGAATGTGCAATCAATCATTTCAAGGGTATAAAAAATAAATAAATAAAAGGAAGGATAGATGGGTTATTTCCTTTGCTTATAAATACATTCATCAGAAGAGCTACGACATAAAGCTTTCATCTTATCTTTGATATTTCCATGTCAATCATGTTCTTACTACGGCCATGGCTGCTCCTCCTTGTTCTTTCTGGCTTTTTGAATATGCTTCACACTTATTCCAAAGATGATCGGAAGGCAAATATTTCCGAATACTAATTATTTTCTTATAATTATTTCCCAAGATTTTTTAGCTTACTCTTCTTGTAAAATAAATCCCTAAAATTTGTTGTTTAAAGTTTTTGGCTTGCTGCAAAATTTGCTCTTAGTAGACATACTTTTACTATTTTGATTCCCCCGATGAGCTTTAGCTGATATTGATCATACAAAGGAGACTTTGACTCTCAAAAATTTAAAAACCATATACTACTATTATGTAATTTTGTAAAAAAAATTAACATAAATTATTTAACTTCTCAAAAAATATATGATTTTTGAAAATTTTATGTTATGATCTACGGCTGACATTAAGGGTGCTTGAATTATTTTATACCTTTAATTTACCATATATTGTGATTCTAAATGCAGGCCTACATTGTTTACATGGGAGACCATCCGAAGGACATGGAACCCGCATCTCTGCCTTCACTTCACATGAACCTAGCTCAGCAAGTCCTTGGCAGGTTTCATTCTATATTATGTTTGTTCATTTCACTTACCAATGATAATATCTTTCTTTCTGGCTGTTTATGTTGAAATTGCAGAGAATTTTTATCTTAAATAATATTTGATATCTCTTAAATATTTTGTGTATTATCTTAAATTTTAAATTTGATTTTTTATTTTTATATACGTAAAGAACTGTTTATATATCATGGGCCCCGGCATTGTTCATGGTTCTTGTGTAAATTAATGGTTCCCTTCTGCAACCCAGATACGGGAGGAAACTTTCAACTCACAGTGGGCATTATGCGTCCCATGACATAATGGCTCTCTCCTCGAAATTCCAATCCAATTTCTTTCATTCTTTGGAGTAAAAAATTGAGATCGAATATCTTTGAAAATAGACCATAAAGGGCCTGAAGGGTGTAATTAGGCTTGCAATTCAATTATGAAACAGTTAAATTAATTCATAAAATTAATTGTTTTGGGTCCAAGCAGAGAGTATCATAATACTGACCTGTACAATCTTACATACAGCGATTTTGCGTCGGAAGCAATAATTCACAGCTACAAGAAAATCTTTAATGGATTTGTTGTGAAGCTAACTGAAGCAGAGGCAGAAAGAATGGCAGGTATTTACTTTGATTCCCTTCTTAACCACGCTATTTTAATTCAGTAAAGTTATATATATATAATGAAATTTGAAATTGGATTATGAATATAAATCAAAGATTGTTAATTAAGTATAAAATAATAGAACAAATTAATTTATAAAATTTAATCTAATAGATATAAAAATTTTAAAATTTAATTTTAGATCCTATTTACAGTACTTTTAACAATTTTTATTATAATTACACGTTATTCTTCTCCTTCTAATTTGGCGTTCGGATATATAGAAATGGATGGTGTGGTCTCTGTTTTCCCAAACAAGAAGAACAAGCTGCACACAACAAGGTCATGGGATTTCATAGGTTTTCCCAAACAAGTCAGAAGAGCAAGTTCTGAGAGTGACATAGTTGTTGGTGTAATAGATTCAGGAATATGGCCTGAGTCTGAGAGCTTCAGTGGCAAAGGATTTGGTGCAGCACCCCCCAAATGGAGGGGATCTTGCTCTAACTTTTCCTGCAATAAGTAATTAAACGTACCTTATCTTCTTTAGAGCAATCAATTTTATGCAAAATTGAATTTTTGTGGGATTGAATGGTTTTGTCTTTAGATAACATGTCATGCGATTTATAATTTTTATTTTTGCTTATTTACAATTTTTTTTAATACACTGGAATGGTTTGAATTCAACTTGCGAAAGAAAGAAAATTTTCTAAAGAATTATCATGTGTAATTTAAATCAAAGACTTTCAAGTGCTTATTTTCAAATTATAAGACAAGTAGATGGTTTAATCATAAAAATACTAAATCTTTTAAAAGGTTAAATTCTTCCTAAAAATATTTTACCTTTATATAGTGAATGTATAATTTAAGGCATTTTATCTTGCTGTAGTAATGTAATGACACTTAGTATAAATTTGAAGATTATTTCATTATCAAATTTTTTGTTGAACCGAGAAAGTATTCCCACATACTTTAGTTAGGGAACTACAAAAAGGTGAAATACCTAGTAAGTATGTCATACTAGTTAACTATTTATCAAGTGTTTAACATATCACACACGTAATGAAATTGGATAAAATTTGTCCTGTCTCAAATCTGACTGATCTAAAATTATTAGACTCTAAGCCATTAATTTAAAAGATTAATTCGAGTACTCTTTATAATCAAGTTTGATATCTTATTTATTATAATTAAATTTTAAATTAATAGACGTGAGGCATTATTGAACTCAACAAACTACTTTATTATATGCAGCAAATTAATTGGAGCAAAATATCACAGCATTGGTGTTAACTTCACTAAAGATGATAACAAATCTCCCAGAGACACAGAAGGCCATGGCAGTCACACTGCATCGACAGCTGCTGGAAATTTCGTTAGCCCAGCAAGTCTTTACGGCCTCGCCTCTGGAACCGCCCGCGGCGGAGCTCCGTCGGCCCGAATCGCCGCGTACAAAGTATGTTGGTCAAAAACAGGTTGTGACGATGCCAACATCCTCGCAGGCTTTGAAGAAGCCATTGCCGATGGCGTCGACGTAATTTCTATATCAATTGGGTCTATGGAAGTGAATCACCAACAATATTTTCACGATTCGATTGCAATAGGAGCTTTCCATGCAATGAGGAAAGGCATATTTACATCACATTCAGCTGGCAATGAGGGCCCGACGCTTTACACCATGTCAACATTTCCACCTTGGTTGATTTCTGTGGTTGCCACCGCCACTGACAGAAAGTTCTTCACCAAAGTGCAATTGGGAAATGGCAAGATTTATGAGGTAACAAATTTATAAAACCTACTAAGTATCTTATATTACATAAATTAATACTATATGCATCAAAAATAAAATTCAAAATTGAATTTCAAATAAAAATCTATTACAGCCAAACAAAAATATGGAATAAATTTATAAAATTCAATTTAATAAATATAAGAATTTGAAATTCAATTTCGAATCTCATGTTTAATACTTATAATATTTTTATATATAAATACATGAATGGCTAAGCGCATATGTTTTAGTACATTAGGTAAAGATGTTTGAATACAGTATACTATTCAAAATTTTCTTCGTTGGCGTACTTACTACCTAATGGCAAAGCACATACGTTTTAATTAACATGATGTTGGGCTTAGCTTGGGTTGAATGAGTTGAACAGGAGAAACAAATTCCAGTCCATTGATGGTACCTAGAAAGTTTTAGTAGTATTACATTAAAGTTTAGGGTAAATTAAATTCACCTTTTTTGAAATTTAATTTAATTGCACTCACACTTCATTCTCATATATATTCATTTTCATTTTGCTTTATTTTAAATGAATAGTCACCTCTTCTATTTTTGAAAAATAATAAATGTGAGTGTATATTTCTAAAAATAAAAAAGATGGAAATGTAATTATGATGAGTTTCAGGATAAATGAGTGTAATTTGCCCTAAGATTTAACACAATTATAATATAAAAATATAAAATTAATAATTTTATCTCTTAAATTATAAGGTTCTAGTAAAATGTTACTTAAATTATATGAAGTTACAATTTTAACTTTGCATAATAGTTTCTACACATAATTTCATTTCTCCATATAAATAATTATGTTCCTAAATAATACAATTGAAGATAAAGTTATATGTACATATTATTTTTTAAAAATGAAATTATAATTTTATATAATTTAAAAATTATTTTATTAATACTTTATAATTTGAGGAATAAAATTATTAATGGTTAGAATATATGGGCCTACTACATAAGTGTTGCGTAACCCAATTTAATCCGCTGCTATGGCCAAAAAAAAAAATCCGCTGCTCAAACTAATGGTTGAAATATATGGGCGGGACTAAATAAGTATCTTAAATTCCTTATTTTATGTCTCAATAAATATTCTAAATTTTAGTGGTGGCAATTTCTTTCTGGTGACAAATTTTGAGAAATAACTCTAATCTTTGCATATGCAGGGAATCTCAGTAAATACTTTTGAAGATAAAAACAAAACCTATCCGCTTATTTTAGCAAGGGATGCTCCCAACACAGCCAAGGGATATAACAGTTCCATATCCAGGTACCAATGTTGTAAATCAATTCACACCGATCTAAAGTACATTAACACTTACATGAGTGTATAGTTTTTTTTTTTTTTTTCACAAGAACTTAATTTCTCATAACAAGTCATGGTTAGATTTATGATATTAATAATGTGGTTTATCTATAGAATTTCATATTAATTAAATTTTATTTAACATCCTATATAAGAGTTCAAATGAGTCAAGTTATTTATGAATAGTTCAAAATCGATTTGTAAAAAATACGATTATAATTTAACTTTAAATGTGTCAATTTTGATCAATATACAAGTTGAATTTGAGTTAAATATTATTCAATTTAAACTATTTGCAAGCCTAATAATAAAAAGTATATTTTTATTTTTACACCATATATAAATAATATAATAGATAAAAAATTAATTATATTAGTAATTATTAGGATTGTATGAAACTGTATGATACGATGAAGTTCTCGCACATGTTATTTTTTTAAAAGTATAATTAGTGATATTATGTGAGAATTGTATAGATTTTTTTGATTGATTTGGTGCTTGTAAAAAAATTATATTGTTAAGTAAAATGAGATAAAAAAAATTATGTTTAATTTATTTGTGAAAAAATAATATTTTATATGTTCAAATTTAGATAAAATAAGAAATTATTTAATCAAGTTGTATCTCATTTAGGTTCATATCCATTAGAAGCTTGAACTTAAATTTAAATATTACAAGTTCAATAAAAAATTGAGACTTAATAAAATACTACTCGAATAAATTTGCATAAACTTATTGGGACTTATATTCAAGTTAAGGTTGAACTTGAATTTGAATTATTTAAACTTAATGCTTCTCGACTTAAGTTCGAAGTCATTTATTTTTAACAAGTTTAAGATTGAGCATATAAATATTTAGTTCAATTTGATTTATTTATACCCTTAATTTGTTTCATTACATGAATTTTAATTACATACTTATTCTTATTGAATTTTTCTAAAATCTCATAGTCAAGCTCAATCCCATCACCAACAATAATATGTGAACCTTTAGGATATTTAGTCAACAGTATGTGAAACCTCTAGTATATTTAGTATTTGGAAAGTTGGGAAATTTCAAAAAATTCCTTTACAATTATAATTTTTTCAAATGAAACTCATATATGACCCTCAAATTTTTAAAACATTTTTATTAAAACATCTAACAAATTATTTTTAGTCTTTGTAATTTTTTTTAGGTTCCTCCTTGATGTCTTGGAAAAAGTTTTTCATTTTAACATTAATTTATATTACTTATTAAACAGCTTATGCCTCGAAGACTCTGTTGATGAAAAGTTGGTGAAAGGAAAAATAGTATTGTGTGAAGCATCTCAGAGTAGTGATGAAGTAGGACTTTTGTCTGGAGCAGCTGGAGTTCTAATTCCAGGCTTCAAAGATCGTTCACTAAATTATGCTTTGCCAGGCACTTTCATTAGCATAGAGCATTTTACACTCATATATTCATACATAAGGTCAACAAGGTATAACATTTGCAACTTAAATCAATTCTTTATTTTATATTTAATTATGGTCCATTGATTTATTTTTTTTATAGTTTCAATTATTGGTATCCAATGACAAATGATTTTAACATAAAATTTTAGATGTCATATAATAAAAAAAAATTAAGAGTCAAATCGTTTATGAATTTTTTTTCAAAATTTTTACGTATTTGCATAATATTATTATATGATTTTTAAAAATTTTAGAGGATTCATGATTATCCCCATTGCTAATATGTAATATAATATAATTATTACCAGGAATGCTAGGGCTAGCATATTCAAGAGTCATGCAGTTAAAGACATTTCGGCCCCTTACATAACTTCTTTCTCATCAAGAGGTCCAAATCCAATTACACCTGATATCCTCAAGGTAATTTAGAATATAATTAGCTGAATATATCTTCCTCACACCCTTATTTACACTTTCCACCCATATCCTCTCACATGTAAGTGAGGTTTGCCCTATGTCCTCCTTACATGTAAGAGGGTGTGAATGAGAATGTGAGAAAAAGGTGTAGTTTTAGTATTATTGATAAAATGCAACTTTATTCTTGCTTTTAATAATAATGTTATAAGTACACTAAATAAAATTTGAAATTAGATGTCGAATACAAATTAAGGGCTATCATTAAATACAGGATGATGGGACAAGTATGTCAAACTCAATTTAATGAATATGAGAAATTCAAAATTTAATTTTGAATTCTATTTTTAATACTTCTAGCATTTTTCTATTCTTAAATATGTCACAATTATTAGTCTTTTTAATTTTTTTTATGGTTTTTGTAGCCTGATATAGCTGCACCAGGTAATGATATTCTAGCTGCATGGACTTTAGCTAATTCCATTACTGACATTAAAGGTGACAAAAGAAAATCAAGCTACAATATAATTTCTGGCACTTCAATGGCTTGCCCTCATGTTACTGGAGCAGCTGTCTATGTTAAATCATTTCATCCAAAATGGTCTCCGGCTGCAATTAAATCTGCATTAATGACTACCGGTAATTGCTATTTCATTTATATATATATAATTAGCAAAAACTTAAGCACATAAATGTTGTAATAATTATTTAGCCATTGCTAAATTTAATGATGTCATAATAATTGTTTTTGGATTATTTTCTTAGCTACTCCTTTGAGTCTTGCTCTTCATCCTGAAGCTGAATTTGCATATGGTGCTGGGCAAATTAATCCAGTCAAGGCAATAAATCCTGGTTTAGTATATGATATCAGTGAAGAAGATTATGTCAAGTTCTTATGTGGGCAGGGTTATGATACAAAAAAACTTAGAACTATCACAAAAGATCATGAGGCTTGCAGTAATACTAGCAAGAAAATAGCAGCTAAAGACTTAAATCTTCCATCCTTTGCTGTTTCTACAAAGGACTTAAATGGTATAATTGAAGTTTTTCACCGAATAGTTACAAATGTTGGATCAGCAAATTCCATGTACAAAGCTAAAGTTATTGCCCCGCCTTTGTTAAATGTTGAAGTAAATCCTAGAGTTTTGAAATTCAATTCTATAGGGCAGAAGAAGTCATTCACAGTTCGCATTGAAGGGGTTAGTAACTGGAACCTTGCTTCTGCTTCTTTAGTTTGGGATGATGGCTTTCACAAAGTTAGAAGCCCTATCGTTGTTTACAGTAAGTCTATTAAAAATGCATAGCAGAAAGTTCATTATTACCTTGTATGAATGGAAGAATCAATATATGAATAAATGAAAAGTCAATGTGTGTTTATTTCCTATGAGATAGCAGCTCCATTAATCTTTTTTCAATTATACCATTTGAAAATGGATCCTTTCCTTTCTTAGAAAAAGGATAAGATGATTTTTGAAGAAAGATGGATAGAAAATTTTATTTTGTTTCAAATTATAGGTTCCGATAAAAAAATAATGGATCCTAGAGTAAAAATGATATCATTATCTCTTTAGAAATAATAAGAAAATGATGGAAGGAAAAAGAGAGGATTCAAATTCAAATCATTTAATTTAATGCTAACAAGAACAAGGTGGAAAGAAAGAATAATAATATTCACACAATACCCTATACTGCTATACATATAATTTCCTAAATTTACTACTTAGATTTTAGAAAATTACATATTTTGTTTAGAAATATCACTGTCACAAGTTATTACCATTTTTTAAAGAAAGTTATCATTAGACTTCAAGAAAATTACCACTAAATCTTAGAAAAGTGACTATTCATTAAAATATGATATGTGTAATGGTACATGTTTAAATGTGTAACAATTATTAGGTAGAAAGAAAAATAAAATGAAAATGCGTAAAATACATTTTTTTTTCTCATTTACTCTTTGGATAGATAGAAAGTAAAAGGAAAGAGCATATAAAAATTAGATTGTTTTTGGGAAAGCTGAAAAAAAGAAAAAGGAAAATGTTACAAACCAAATGATAAATTTAGCCTCTATTCATGTAATGTAAAGAATTAACTAATTAATTAATTTAGATTAAAAAATTATTTTAGAATTTATCAAAGGATAAAATTTAGTTGAAATTTCTTAGATGTTTCCTATAAAATTCTCCAATTAGATTGCATAATGCGTATTGATTACCCTATTTAAAGAAAATAATTAACACATTGATAATTATTGTAATGAATAAATTATTATTAATATTTATTAAATAGAACAAAAATATTATGATTTGATTAAGGAATCTATGATAAATATTTATAGGACTTTGTCCAAATTTTATCCTTTATCAAAAGTGTCATTATTATATATAAAAAAATTATATTAGTGATAAATTTAACTTGTGACTTATTGTTAAAACTAATGAAAATAAAATAATATAAGTTAAGTACATTAGGTATTATGTTTTAAATTTGATATACTAGAACAATGTGGTTATAATTATAAAGATCCATTTGCTCAAAGTTTAGAATGTAGGTTAAATATAAAGAAAGGAAACATATTCTAGTAAGAAAAAATAAATGATTTATTCCATTGCAACAAATGACTAAAGTAAAACATAAATAGCATTGCCATAGAGTACAATTTGATTGAAAAATAAATAAATCTTGAAATTCTCTACCCTAAAAATAGAGGATTTGGAAGCATGCAACTATATAGCCCTTATATCCAACAATTCCTCGTTTCAGCTCAATACTTGAATAGGGCCTAAAGAAGGAACTAACAAAAAGAAAATCTAAAAAAAATAAAAAAGGTAATAAATGATAAAAACAAATTAAAGAACTACAAATACCTCTATATCTTACTAAAAGACACTAAGGAAACTAATGTATTCTATTTAAAGATAATATTAGATTCAATTATTAAGATAATAGAATCATTATAAGGAAACTAAACAAGTATGTAGAATGCATTAAGATAATTCATACTTAAAATATTTTATGAACTAAAATTAATAAAAAAAAATAGAAAAAAGAAAATCTTACATCTCTCTCTTTTATCAAGCCTACCAAAGAATCACCGGAAGATTCAATTAAATCATTAAAGGAAGCATGCAAATTGATTTATGTTGGCCTTATAGTAATTTGGGACTTTGGATTCAAGAAATAATAACTAAAATTTTTAATAGAAAAGCTTAGTTGCTAGGGTAAGAAATGCCTCACATGAGAATATGATCATTTAAGG
This sequence comes from Sindora glabra, assembly GCA_020226215.1. Taxonomy (NCBI): domain Eukaryota; kingdom Viridiplantae; phylum Streptophyta; class Magnoliopsida; order Fabales; family Fabaceae; genus Sindora; species Sindora glabra. The sequence goes on along the minus strand of CM035227.1, from coordinate 99,476,947 downwards.
AATATGATATCACACATTCATTAGTTTCATTCACTTAAGTGGATGGAAGACGATTAGAAAGGGTAAATCACCCACGTTGAAAATTCAAGTAAGTAATTTACACATTTTTAAAAGTTAGAAAACATAATCCATATAGTTAAAAAGAAAATGATAATAATTTTTATTGGCACATTAACAACCATAAGTTTGAAAAGTGATAGTAATTTAAAATTTTACAAATAATAAAATAGTTTACTAGTATTTTTATAATGTAATTATCATGACCTTTACGTGAGGCATATGACCACTATAAAAAGTTACTATTTGTAACCGCTTGCCAAGCTTTTCTAAATGTATCTAATCCTATGTTTCTCATATAATTATGATCTTTATGAAAATGAATATGCAATTTTCAATATATCCATTTTTGTTTGGAATGTGTAAATGACTTATCAAGCGTGATTAATCGAACTATCTCAATTCTTACCTTAACACCAAGGTTCTTGAGTGAGCTTACTTCTAATCCATTAAATAGTAGCTGAGAACCTAAAAGGAAAGATCCCCAAAGAAATGAAAAGAAAAGAAAGAGAATGAGTTTTCAAGAAACTCAGTGAATTAACAAATCCATAGAAAATTATTAAGATATATAACTAAAGTAAGAAATAAAGGATTGAAATTAAATTCTTAAAAGGTATCTAGAAGTTCCTTTCCAAAGAAAATAATTTCATACTTATACATTTGCCTTAATTAAAGAAAAGTTTCAAAATGTGAACCTTATTAAGGAAAAGTTACAAGCATTCATAAGGCTAAGTTCAAACAAGATCTCATCACATATTTCCATATTTACATAATCAAAGGGGATGATGGTCTTTCCATTTAATATCATCTAAATGAAATTAAAACTTATAAATGAATAAGAAAAGTATGTAAATCTCCTTACACTTCCTAGCCATCCTTATCCCATCATAAATCCAATCTTGTTCCTCTAAGTCAAGCTTATTTTTTCACAAATAGGCACATGAATCTTGTGCAAAACATTGCAGTATAGCTATTAATTCTCCCACATCATTATTCTCATCCATTTCATAATTCAAACATAATACAATCTTCTCAATTAACATGTCAATCCTAAGTTCATTATACAACATTCATAATAAATTGTATATATGCATATATATATGTACATAAACTAAGCCTTATATGGATTGCCTTATTCAAACATAATATAGAATTAAATTCTTTAGGGCTTATGAATTAATAAAAGTGTAAAACTAAATTATGTAAGTTCATTTACCCTGAAATCACTTTACTTGGTTACTCACTTATCTTACCCTCCATTATTTGTAGTTAAAATCATCTATTCTTATCTTACATATTTACAAAGGTCTAATATTGTATAATACTATAAAACATATGATATTATAGTGGAACAAGATAGTAATCAACTTTATACTCAATTGTAAGTGCCTAAGGATAAATCTTAGTACTTATAGTTAACTATATAGTTAACTATGAGGATGTAGAGAATCTTTCACAATTATAATCAACTATAACTATCCAAAGAGGAATCTTAGCTTGCATAGTCAAATATACTAGTCTAAAGAGTACTTTGATGAATATAATTGACTATTATCTCATGAACTGCAAATTTTTTTTCAAAAATATTATTCATTAAATATTTTTAACTCATAAATCCTTAGTTTATCATACTATATCATTATAAAACTTTCAAAACATGCGACTACAACCTCTAAGTAAGCTTTTGAATTTAAGTTGGATTTTAAGTAGAATGTTCTTAACCTTTATTTAAGGAAGATATTTTGAAGTTAAGATTGAGATTTGACTTTATTCAAAGTAATCCAATTTTAGGTTAGGGTTCATATTTCTTCTTTTAAGTTAAAATGTTCAAATATCTTTGAATCCAAAAGAAAATAAAGGGGTTTTAGTTAAGATTGAGATCTTACATTGTTTGAATGAAAATTTCAATGAATATTAAATTTTTTAGCTTTAATCAAAAAGGAGAAATAGAAATTGCATAAAAGGAAGAAAAGGTGAATAAGAAAGAGGAGAATGATTAAGGATTTGGGCAAGATGAAGGATTTAAAGGAGTAAGTGAATTTTAAGGGAAAAAGAGGAAGTAAGAGCAAGGGTATGATGGAAAAAGTGTTTGAAATCTCCTATACATTCAACTACTTACCTCTAAACATACTTAACTTTTAAACCTTTTATTTCTTCCATTATTCCACAACTAATTCATACAAAAATCTTAACTCATTATTTATCCAAAATCTTTATTCCATAGTTCTTCATGTCCATTTATTATTTTCTCATGAAAATGTTGTCAAAACATTTTAATTCATTTTAGAAGGGTGTAATAGCAACATTGTATGATTAAGTGATAGTATCATTATAAAGTTTATCAAAATTAAATCCTTATATGACAAAAAAAAAAGAAATTAATAAGAAAGGGTATTTAAAAGCCTACTAAAAAATCACATTTCAATTGCCCAAAAATATATTAGGCCTTATATACTGAACCTATTATACACCGGGCCAATTCAAGAAATGACATTGTATGTCTAGTGTATATAGGCCAATGCCCATGGAGCCCCTCCTTCCTCTTCACACTTTATCTTAAATATTATGGAAGTCATATGCCATAGCAATGAATATTATAGGTTTATTTTTGAAATAATAATAATATTATTATTAAAAAATACCTTCCTATTTCCCTTCCCTTGCATGTTTTATCATAGTGACTTATATGTCAAATCACATTAAGAATCAATTTTTGTAATATTATATATAGGCCCCCTTATACATACATATATATATGTATATATGTATATATATATGTATATATGTATATATATATATATATATAATACTATTAGAAAGGGTTCTAAGACTTGCCAAAAATTATACATTAATTACCTAAAAACTTATTAGGCCTCACCAGGCTTATTGTACACTAGCCTAATATAAAAATAATATTGTATATCTTATGCACATGGGCCAATGCCCATAAGCCTAATGTTAGCACCTTATAACTATCACCTACTATTAGTTTTAACATTATTATATGGTATCCATATAGTATGTTTAGGTACCTTCACTCTTATTTGGGCTACATGTAATATAATAAGGCCTCATTTGTCACACTTTATAAGATCCAATAGTATAGAATTGATTATATAATTGAAGTTTATATAATATTTGGAGATTGTAAAATAAATTGTATATCTTATTTGAAAGTTTCCTCTTATATATCTAGTTCCATGTAAAACTATTAACGTACAAGACTTTATCTATATTATTTCCTCCTATTTCATGCATTTTAATGTGTTATATATACTTAATTTCATAGGATTGGCCTTGTTATGTAATTTGGGGTTAGTTTTATAATGATTTGAAATTATTTGATTAATGCTGGATTTTTACACTATTTTATATTCTTAGCTATATCTTGACTTGTAAACATTGGATTAAAGTGATCTTTATGTCATTGAAAAATTTAAAGAAGTTTTACAATTTTTATATTGCAATCAAAGCCTAATTTAGACTTTTTGAAGGTCTAACTTAGCTAAAAATTTTGAAGCCCTATTTCTATCCCAATTTAGCTCATTTTAATTTTTAAGTCATATTTGAAGGTCTAGAATTAATGTAAAACTAATACTCAAAACTTTCTAAGACCTAGCTTTATAACTTTTATATTTGTGGTTTACTAAAATTACATAGTTTTAGTGGTCTTATATTGGGTGGAAGTAAGACATATGAAATTTCATTGTTGTAACTTTTGGAGTACATTAATTTGGAAAATAGGTTCTAAGCTTAAAAAATTAGAAAGGCCCTATTCTTTGTAACCCTAAGAGGTAGAGAATTTAAGTTCATTAGGTTTTAAGGTTATTGAGTCAAATATAAAGGGAAAAAATATTACACACCTAAATATACTATTAAGTAAATAGTTTTTCTCTTTCTTTGAAGTTTCTTATTCTTTAGTTGTGGAAGGCTAAACTTTTGGTTGATTCATGGATTTTGAGGTTTATCTCTATTTGAATTATGAGATCTTAATTTGTAATGTTAACTTTTTTTTAATTAATTTTCCTCTTTCTCTTATTCTTTGTGTTAATTGCTTAAAATTGCATGAGTTAGATGTTAATTTAGTATACTTGGTGTTTAATCTTGTGATTTTTTATCCTTATTTATTTTTATGTTAAATTATGGTTGATTAATCATAGTTAAGAGATTGAATCAAAAGTTTTTTTATTTAATCTTTCAATTTAACTGAATTTTATTTTTAAATCAATTTTAATATGACTTTATACAAATTATAGTGGTTGCTTAATTAATTTTAATTGATTAATTCTAGATGGTTATCAAGTATATAATTTACAAATTATTATAGGGGTTTCGAATAATTCAAAATTGAAAAATTAATTAGAATGATTAAATATTTTGTGATATATGATTAATCCATAATAATAGCTTTTAAATTATTAGATTGACTACTTTGTTACATTAATTTTTTTTCCTTGATATTTTACTTTTGTGTTTTATTTTATTTAACACATTTATGTTAATTTTGTATCAAAACCCCCTAATTTGGTTCTATATTTTATTTTGCATTTTGCATACTATCTAAATCTATCTGTATTCTGTATGCATTCTGTTTGCATAGATAAAAATTATCTTAAACTCTATTGAATATCATCTCAACTATCAATCTTGAAATATTTAGTCTAACTGTTTCAAAATAAATTAAATCTTTGTCAACTTGATTTATCTATAAATTAAACTTGAAAGGAAAAATATTTGGATATTGAAAAGTGAAGCTTTTACCACATTTAATCTATCGATTAGGCAACCCTTACTTTAGTGAGGCTAAACTCTAACTTGCTTACTTTAGTGAATTAGTTAATATTTAACTTGTAAATATTGTTATAAGTTTTCATGAACATGGTAGCTTTTCCTATCTGTTGTTTGATTATATTCATTTCTTTACCTCAATTTACATATCTGTTTATGTTAAGAACACAATTATTATTAGAATTTTATTGTGTTGTGGTTAATTTTAAACTACCTATGTGGATTTCAAATTCTATATTTTATGTAGTTTTTATGAATAATTTTATTGTACTTTATATTTTCAATTTATTCATTATTGCTTTCTTCACTCCTTACTTATTGCCAAAAGAAGTTATTTCACTAAAACCTAGTATTTCTACATCTAACAATATAGGTCTAACTTGATTTGATTTTTTTTTAAAAAAAAGTTGCACCTCTACCAATTTTAATGATGGTAAGGATAAAAGTTAACTTAAAATCCTCTTTAGATTACTTTTAGATTGCATTTACTTTTTTATAATGCAAAGTTTGTGTTGTTTCCTACCAAATGTAATCTATAAATGAACTAAAGAAGATCATGATTAGCTCTTCTCCTTGCCACTACCAAAATTGATAGAAATGAAATCTCATTTTTAAAAGAATCAAATTTGGAAGAACCTGTATCACTTGATATGAAAATATTAAATTTTGGTGTGATAATATCTAACAATAAGTAAGGAGTGAAGAAAGCAGTAGTGAATGAATTCAAATGGTAAAGTACAAGAACTTGTATTATTAAATAAACTTGTTTAATTTGTAAGATTTATTGATATTTGCAAAGCACCTAGCCATTTATCAAGAACACCTACTAGCACATTCCTAGTGTTTTGACCATTATGGTAGAATTTAAGTTATATCTGGAGTGCAACTCGTAAGTATCAGTTAACATCAAATCTATTATTAATTATTTTACCATTTTCCAAAAGTTTTTTAATGTGTTTTTTTCACTATTTTTTTAAGTTAATGCTATATATTAGTGACTTTGTATAGAGGTCATAAAAAGTTTATTATAATTAGTACGTATTGAATTCATATTCATAGTAATTTCTTTTCTTATGTTGCAATCGTACACTAATGTAATGATATGATTAAGAAATAAAGTGACCCAGATTGAAAAAATAAAGTGGAAGAAGGCAAAAAGAATCATGCATTATAAAAGGGTCACTTATTGTATATTAGGAAGGAAATGACACCTTGCTTGATGTGGAATAACACATTTATGTTAAGAAAAGGGCATGGTGCTTTTGTAGGTTAGAAATCTTTTGTATTATATGTAAGTTATAAATAGCATTTTTATTAGCTTAGCAATATTTTAAATTACTTTACTATGATTATTTAATATTTTCTAAATTGTAAAAGGAAGGTGCACTTCTATATGCCTATAACACAAGTAGCAAAAGAGCTTTTTGTAGGTCTCACATCTTTGAGGAAAAGGTATAAACAATTTGGCATTCAAAAGTGGCTACATAATAGAAGAAATGAACAATGATAATGATTGTATTAATGGTATCCTTAAAGTACTTCTTTGCTTTCATATTCGTTGTAACAATTTTTATCTTTACAACTATTATCAGTGAACCCTTGTAGAAATATTTTTTCTACTACTGATATTCTTAAATTCTTTCCATTATGTTAGCAATATAGAAAATAAATAGGTCATCTTTATCTATTTTGAAATGACAATTTGACACATAAGTAGCTAAGAGAAAATGACAACTTAGGAGCAATGACTTGTATCTTAATAATTGATAATTGAGTAGTATAAGCATAACCATCTCAATAGTTAATGACTAAGCAACATGAGCATAATGTCAATATGTTGTTTGAGAGCTAATGATTTAGAGTTTTGTTTTTATTTTCATATGTACAAATCTTGGACAGCAAATTTTTTAAAATGTATATTGGAATTAATTGATTTTATTCCCTTTTTACTTAATATAAATAAAATATCCACATATAATTTTTTTATGAATTCATTTCATTCCATGAAATTTGATTTAAGTATTTAATTGTTGATAGAGTTTAGACTTTATAAAATTTAATTAAGTAAGGAGTTCATTATTTTGATTGCTAAATGACAAAGTGCATAATATTAGCAACAAAATCAATGATGACATTTTGAAGACAACATCACCTTTTTTTTTTTGAAAAATTTCAATTTATTGAAAGATTTACCAATAGTTTAAAATTAGCGATGAATTTAATGATGAACTTAATTTTATGAGAGAAATGTTCATCATTAATTTGTATTTTAGTGATGAAGATTCTAATAATGTCCATAAATTTAGCAATGAACAAATATGTCACTAATTCCATCCTATCATACATTTCTTTCGTCATCATCTCTCTAAATTATGATGGAACTTAGCAATCGGTAAATTTAATTTATTGCTAATTCTGATGTGCAAGATAATATCTATATTATTTTATCTTATTTTATACCTCTTAATATATTACATATATTAATTTTATATGATTAGGTGATAATTTTTTAATATTTTTAAATTATTAAGTTAATATTAAATTTCTATACTATTTTAAATTTTTAGTGATAACTTAAGTTTTAGATATTCAAATTGGGTGATTTTTACATTATACGAAAGCTAAGAAGAAGTTTTAAGGCTTTTATGTTTTGATTAAAGTCTAATTCAAATATTTGGAAAGTAAAAAATAATTATAAAATTGGAGTTTTATTTTTGTCTTAACTAAACCGTTTCAATTTTTAGGTTATATTTAGAGCTTTAGGAGTTTAATTAAAGTGAAATCAGCATCCAAAGTTAGATAAGACCTAAGCTAGCAACTTTAATGTTTATATTCTAGTGAAAGTATGCTATTTTGGTGGTCAAACTTAGGTTAAAAGTTGAAATGTGAATTTTACTATAGTAAACACTACTTGTAATTTAATTTATAAATTATACTATGAGCTTCTAATTTATGCAAGACACTATTCTTTGTAACTGTACAAAATATATTTACTTAACTCATTAGGTTTTATAGCTAGGGAAATTAGATTTAAGAAGTTTTACGCCTTTAAGGGCATTAACTTCTCTTTAGGTAGTAAGTACTCATTTTCTAGTTTTCTTTATATTCTACAATGAGTGGTTGATTTTCCTTTGAGGTATAAGAATTTAACACTTCTAATTTAGTTTGATTTAAGGTTTCTCTATTCAATTTGTTCATAATTCATCTATCTTTTGATTTTCTATTCTTTATTCATCATGATTGCTTTAAATATTTAACTTATAAGGCCAATTAATTAATTATTCTTGGTAATCTAATGCTATATAATTTATTATTATTAATTCTTACTTATAGAATTTAGATAATTGATTGCAAATCAATAGAAAATAGATATCTAATTTTTACATGTTAAATTTATGATGCCTATGAAAATTAAAAATGAATTTAGCAATTGTCATTCATAAAATTGTTAAATTCAGCTTAATCTGATTTTGAATGCTTGAAACTATTATTAATTGAACTTAGTCTTTTGTTTTGAATGGAATTGGTAATAGAAGATTAATTAGTTACTTGTTCTAGTTAATTTGCTCTAAGAATTTATATAACCATTACTAGTTTTGAGGTATTCATTGGTAAAGTATTTGAATCATAAGCTGAATTATTGTGCATTGATAAAAATATGAGAATTAGAGTGTGAAATCACTTGGACTTCATCCCCATCTTCTATTAGTTTACATATGATTCTATTTTAAATTATTCATTTAACATTAATTTTAAAACCCCTTATTTTATATTTTATTTTATCAATTAGCTTTTATTCTCTTGGATGCGACTCAAACTTGCCATTTTCTAATATTTTAAGCAAGTTTGCTATTTAATTTTGGTGTAAAATGATGTGTACTAACACTATTTACAAATGCATTCTTTTTTGTCACTAATTTTGTTATTAAATTTTTTTGTAATGGAATTTCCCATATTAGCAATAGGTTCCATCAATAATTTGTTTTTTTCTTTAATAGTGCTTGTATATGCAAGTCATTTCAATAAATACTTTTAAAGGGAAAAACAAAATGTATCCATTGTTTTTAGCATGGATGCTCCTAATACAGTTGAAGGATTCCACATCCAAGTACCAATATTTTAAATCAATTCATACCAATCTAAATTACTTCAACTCACACACAAGCGTATAATTTTTTTACAAGAATTTTCTCATAAAAAGTTATCATTGGATTTAAAATTTTAACATTGTGGATTATTAATAAAATTTCATACTAATTTGATATTATTTAACATTTTATATAGGAGTGCAAATGAGTTAAGTTATTTACAAATAACTCAAGATTAATTCTCACAAAAAGTTTATTAGAGTTCAACTTTAAATGAATGAAGCCTAATCCAGCCAAGTTTGATTAATATACGAATCAAGCTTGAAATTCATATTATTCAACTCAAATTGTTTGTAAGCCTAATAATAAAAAATATTTATTTATTTTTACATTATATATAAATAAAATAAAACATAAAAAGTTCAATCATATTAATAATTATTAAGGTTACATAAAGAAGAAGTATGATGCTTATTATGTGTATGATTTCATACTAAAATTAAATATCAAACTTTGTCAAAACATTAGTGAAGGGTAAGTTTAAGTCGTACCAAGCAAGTAGAGCCAATTAATAGAAATAGAATGTAAAAATAAATTATTTTCAAAACAATTTTAAATAAAAAATTTAAAACAAAATTAGATTTAAACTAACATAAGATGGGACTCAAGTTCATGGGATTTTACACTCCAATTTTCATCAACATTTCATGAATATGTTTATAATTTAACTACTTAATCGATCAATACCCTAAAATCAACAGTAATCATATAAATTCTTAATGCAAACTAATCAAAACAAGTAACTAATTAACCTTTTATTATTAATTCAATTCAAAACAAGCGACTAAATTAAATTAATAATAGTTTCAAGCATTTAAAACTAAGTTAAGCCAAATCTAACAATTCTGCAAGTAAAATTATTAAATTTATTCTCTATTTTTCATAGATATCATAAATTTAACAAGATTAGATGTCTATTCGCTACTAGTTTATATAATTAATCATCCTAATTTTACAAGTGAGAATTAATAACTGTTATTCATATAGCATCAGATTATCAAGAATAATGAACTAATAGACCCTTGTTAGCTAATTATTAAAGCAATCATAATTAATGAAGAACTAAAAAAAGATATAATTAAATTATGAATAAATTAAAGAGAAAAGGCTTAAATCCTTGAACCTTGAAGAAAAATCAACCACTGATGGTGGTTTTACAAGAGAAAAGCACAAGAAGAGTATTACTATTTAGAGAGAGAATGAATGCTTTTAAAGGCCTAAAATCTACTTAAATCTAATTTCCACAGCTAAAAAACCTAATGGGATAAATAAATATATCTCTTTGGCTTATAAAGGGACTTTGCATAAAATGGAAGCCTATAGCCTAATTTATAAATTAAATTACTAATAATATTTATTGTAAAATTTTGTAATTTAGTTTCTAACTTAAATTTGACCACTAAAACTATATAGTTTCACTAAATTCCAAACATAAAAGTCATTAAGTTAATCTTATTTAATTTTGGGTACTAATTTCACCTTAATTGAACTTTTAAAACTTTATATACAACCTAAAAGCCATAGCTAAATCAACCAGGATAAAAATAAAGTTTTAGCTTCTTAACCAAATTTAACCTTTCAAATGTCTAAACTAAATTTCAACTAAAATATGAAAATTTTAAAAGTTCTTTTTAGATTTCCAGTAATGAAAAAAATGACCTAATTTTGACATTTAAAATTCAAATTATATCCAAAAAGCTAAAATAATGTCAAAATTTAGCATTAATTGAACAATTCAAAAATATTGAAAAATTATCACCTAATCACATAACAAGATAAAATTAAGCATATGTAATACATTAAGAAACATGAAATATGAAGCAATAATATATATAATATCTTACATATCACTTTGGATGAAATAATTAACTTTTTTATATATATTACTTTTTACAAAGTGTAATTGTTGGTATTATGTGAAAGTGGTGTAAATATTTTTTATAGATTTGACAATTGTAAAAAAATTATATTGATAAGTAAAATAAGATAAAAAAAAGTCTAGTATTTAGTTGATTTGTGAAAGATAAGATTTTCTATGCTGAAATTTAGGTAAAATAACAAATTATTCAAATAAAATTGTATAAACTCATTTAGGTTTATATTTATTTAAAGCTCAAATTCAATTTGAATATTACAAGTTCAATAAGAAATTAGGACTTAATAACATTTTACTTGAATAAACTTGCATAATTCATTTAGGCTTGTATTCGAGTTATGCATGCTTAAACTTGAATTTGAATTATAAAAACTCAATGATGTTCAATTAATTCAAGTTCAAGTTCATTATTTTTACCAAATTTATGCTCAAGCATATAAATATTTAGGTTGACTTAATTTGTTTACACCCCCTAATGGATATCATTACATGAACTTTATTTATATGCTTGTTCTATTGAATTTTTCTAAAATTTCATATATAAGACAAATAAGACAAATCCTATCACCAATAGTATATGAAATCTCTAAGATAATTGGTATCTAAAAAGTTGAGGAAATTAAAAAAATTCCTTTACAATTTTTTTAAGGAAAATTCATTTTTAACCCTCATGTTCTAAAATATTTTTATTAAAATATTTAATAAATTATACTTTAATCCTTGTAAATTTTTTAGCTTCCTCCTTAACGTCTTGGAAAAAGTTTTTCATTTCAACATTAATTTGTATTATTTACTAAACAAATTGCATTTCGAAGACTTTATTGATGAAATTTGGTGAAAGGAAAAATATTACTTTATAAGCATCTCAAGTTAGTGATCAAGTAGGGCTTCTGCTTGAGCAACTAGAGTTCTAAGTTTTAAAGAAGACCTCCTAGATGATTATGCTTTGCTTGCCCCTTTCATTTGTATAGGGCATTTTACACCCATATATTCATAAATGAAATCAACAAGGTATAACATTTGCAATTTAAATTAATTCTTTATTTAATCTTTAATTCTAATTCACCAATTTATCTTTTTCCAATTTTAGATATTGGTATGCAATAACAAATCTTGATATAAAATTTTAGGGGTCAAATAGCAAAAAAAAGAAGGAGTTAAATGGCCTATGTAAGTTTTTTTTTCAAAACTTTTACATATTTGCATAATATTAATATATGATTTTAAAAAATTTAGAGGTTACGATCACTCAAGCTTAACATATTCAAAAGTCAAGCATTTAAAGACTTTACTACTTCTTTTGTGGCTTCTTTCTTGTCAAAAAGTCCAAATCCAATTGCTTTGATATCATTAAGGTAACTAACATCCTAATTAGCCAATTAAATCTTCCTCACACCATTATTCACACTTCTCACCCACATCCTTTCACATGCATATGGGGTCCAAAATTCTGTGTCCCACCTCGTTTGTAAGACTGTGTGAGTAAAAGAGTGAGAATAAAGGCCAAGGTTTAACATTATTGGTAAAATGCAACTTTATTCTTACTTTTAAATATATTATAATTATTAAGCTCATTAATTTTTTTTGTAACCTAATATATAGTGGCATTAAGCAATGATATTCTAGCTACGGAGACTTCAACTAAACTCATTACGAACTTAAAGGTGACAAAAAATCATGCTACAACATATTTTCTAGCACTTCAATGGCTTGCCCTCATGTTACTAGAATAGCTACCTATGTAAAGTCATTTCATCCAAATAGGTCTCTTGTTGCAATTAAATTTATGTTAATAACCACTAGTAATTGTTGTTTCATTTTAGCATGTATAATTAGCAAAAACTTGAGCATATAATCTATTATTTCTATATTATTTTCTTAACTACTTCTTTGAGTTTTGCTTTTAATCCCAAAGCAAAATTTGTGTATGGTGCTAGGCAAGATAATCAAGCTAAGGCAGTAAATTTCTATTTAGTATACTATATCAATGAAGAAGATTATGTCAAGTTTTTGTGTGGACAAAGTTATGATACAAAAAACCTTAGAATTGTCACGAAAGATCATAAGACTTCTGGCAATTCTAGCAAGAAAATAATAGCTAGAGACCTAAACCTTCCATCCTTTGTTGTTCTTAGAAAGGAATTAAATGGTATAATTTCAGTTTTTCAATATGCTAGGACAAACCTTGGATTAACAAATTCCACGTACAAAGCCAAAATGATTGCCTTACCTTTGTTGAAAGTTAAATGAATCCTAAAGTTTTGAAATTTAATTTTGTAATTGGCGTTAAAAAGGTTAGTAATTGGAATCTTTAATTCTAGATGTGGCAATTCATATCGTTTGAGTCCACTAATTTATTAAATATATCAAAATAGATCACCTGTCTAAACCTTTTAATAATTTCAATTAATAAAATTTATATTATAAAAGTATTTATTAAATTTAGTTACTTACTATTTTCATAAAAAAATTTAATTATTAATAAAATATTATTTTAAATTTTTATTGTCATTTTATTAAAATAAGAACTTTATATTTTTATTATAGATACTTATTTATAGTTTAGTTATTAACTATTTTTCAAATAATATTTTTAAAAATTTAATATAAATTTTTAAATAAGTTGACATATCAAAGTGAATTTGTGTACGTATATGATGTTTGTATTGAGTTATCGTATCATGTCAAAAATTATCACCCTACTTAATTTTGCTTCTTAGGTTTAGGATGATGAATTTCACAAAATTAGAAGCCCTGCTATTATTTACAATGAGTCTATTAAAATTACATAGGAAAAAGCTAATTATTAGTCTATATGCATGGAAGAATCAATATAATAAATGAAAAGCCGGTATGTGTTTATTTTTTTATGAGATAAAAGTTTCATCAATCTTCTTTTAACTTATACCATCTAAAAATGGATCCTCACCTTTCCTAAAAGAAGGATAAGGTGATTTTCATATATGGATATAGAATTTTATTTTGTTTCAAAGAGTCTCAATAAAAAATAAAAAACGATAAATCCCAAAGCAAATATTATATGTTTATTTCTCTAAAATGATAATAAAATAAAGGAAAGAAAATAAAGGGATTCAAATATGTATAATTTAACTTAACGCCAACATGAATAAGATGGAAAGAAAGAATAATAATAGTCACATAGTACCCCATACTACTATGCACACCATTCCTTCCATTTACTATTTAAATTTAAGAAAATTGCATGTTTTGTTTAAAAACATCACTACCACAAGTTATTGCCGTTTTTTAAAGAAAATTATCATCGAACTTTAAGAAAGCAGTTTTTTCCTAGAAAATTTGGATATTTCATTAAACAATCACAAGCTTCTTGAATAGCTGGTGGAACTTCCAGCACTGAACCAGAGCCACCCCTAATGACATCCAGCCCCTCATGAGCTACACAATTTGCCAGACGACTAATCGAACAAAAACTTAGAATATGCATCATAATAGTAACAAAAACAAAGAATCCTAATATAGCATCAATGACCCGTCGACAATCACTTCCAATCAGAATTTTCAGTGCCCGTAGAGATTCAGCTACTTGACAAGCTTTCAGAATAGCCATAGCCTCGGCTTCCTCAGCTGAAGTTGCATCCATTTTTTCGAACCACACTCGTTTGACTTGAGCAAATTCATCCCGAGGTAGCACAGTTAAACCAGTCACTCCATTCTTCCAAGCCGCACCTACATTGAGTTTGATACAGTCAGCAGATGGAGGGCTCCACAGCGGTTCAGAAGGAGATATGGTTATTGCATTTGGTCCCTGGACATTCTTAGCCGATAAGGAATCGGCGCTGTCCATAATTTTTGCCAAGTGCGTGAATCCGTCTCATCAAATTGCACCATATTGCAAGCATGATATTTTTGACCCCCAGAAAATTCGCCAGATTTCTCAAGGACCCATTTCAGTTCATCTGCACCATTTGCAGGAGTCGAACTTCAATGACGCGGTCAGCATCCTCCTGAATGAAAATACTCTGCACCATCTCTGCATTCCAATCCTTTGAATGAGGCAGCTCTAGGTCTCGGATTTGCAGATTTATAGGCACAGCTGTTGGTTTTTTCAATCGTAGCCAAAAACTGGGGCAGCTGGGAACCCACGGCACACCCGACACAGCCGAAAAATGGCTACCTTTGACAATGAAATAGGCTCCGCTTTTATTGAAGGAGGTCGTGCCCTTGCATGTATTTACGATGAAAAGCTTCAATCCACGGTCTATTCAATCCCAAAATCAAACTAATAAGGCCAGATTAATATCGTTAAACGTTTTAAAGCCTAATCCACCAAATTTCTTGGGTTGACATAGAGTGGACCAAGCAATAGAAGCAAAATAACGTGAATTTTTCTCCTTTGCTTGCCACCAAAATTTTCTCACCAACTGGTCTATTCTGTTACAAGTTTCTTCCGGGACCTCCAAGAACGACATGGCGTAAACAGGAAGATTTTGAACAACAGAGGTAATAAGAGCGGCCCTACTTACCCAAGATGAAGTTTTTTATTTCCAACCTTGGAGCCTATTTTGAACCTTGTTTACCAAAAACTTAAAATCAGAAGTAGAAAAATGTGCGAAAAATAATGGAACACCCTAGTATTTAGCATTATTATTAATATATTGTGATTGCAAGACCTGAGAAACTTGAGCTAGCAATGCCTGCTGAACATCCTTTAAAAAGAAAATGCCCGATTTTTGGAAATTAACCTTTTGTCCAGACCATATTTCATATGTCTGTAAACACCGAAGAATGCTACTACCATTAGGTATATTTGCTCTAAAAAATATAATGACATGATCTGCAAACATGAGGTGTGTAACCGGTTGGTTAACTCACACTACGTGGATTCTATGGATCCTTTCTGCTTAGCTTGAAAGAGAAATTGAGAAAGTACTTCTGAACCTAGAATAAACAGATAGCGACAATGGATCACTTTGTCGGATTCCTCAAAATGGAATAAAATTACCAAATGGGCTGCGATTTAATAATGCCGAATATGAAACTGTGGAAATACACTGAAATACCCATTGGATGAATCTGGGTTCAAAGCCAAATAATTCTCGAATTTTCTACAAGAAAGGCCATTCCACCCTATCATAAGCCTTCTACATAACCAATCTAATACCCATCAGACTGCTTCTTCCTTTATTTTTGGGAATAGTATGGATTATTTCTTGAACTAAAATGCCATTTTTTTGCTTACCATCGCCCTAGTACAGAGGTTGCCTAAGTTGGAGATATTAGTTATCTAGTAACCAGACGCTTATGATTGGCTATAATCTTGGCAATAACCTTGTGCGCAAAGTTGCATAAGCTGATTGACCAGAAGTCACCAAAGGATTCTGCATCATTCCTTTTTGGAATTGAGACAATATGAGTAAAATTGAGTTCTTTTAGCAAATAACCGGTAATAAAAAATCGTTAGATAGTTTCCACAACATCTTCTCCAATAGTATCACTATTGTCTTTGAAAAAGATACCAGGCATACCATGCAGTCTCAAGGCCTTCATAGGATTCATCGCTTTAATAGAGTTCTAGATTTCTTTGGTAGTTGGGATACAAAACATTTGGTTATTCTCTTCAGCAGTGATTAAAGAGGATACCGAACCTTCCAAGTGAGATGGAATTTGAGGATTAGAGGATCGGAAAAGATTCCAAAATCCATGGACAATATGATTACCAATATCTCTTCTCGAATTAATCCAGTCTTCTAAATCAAATTTAATTCTTGCAGTGTTATTACCTCGGTGATGAATTATAGTTGATAATTGGAAGAAGTTGGAGTTTGTATCACCCTCTTTAATCATAAAGGATGTTTGGCAAATAACTTATTAAGTGATTTTTGACTAATTTAATCAAATTAATTAATTAACTTGCCTTAATAAGCCACTTTTGGAGTTGATTGCCCTTAAATAAATTGATTTCAAAACTTTGGATAACATTTTGAAATAGTTGTTTTATACAATGATTATATTATCCTTAAATAATTTTTATATATTCAATTTTATCCTTCCTATAAAAAATTATAATATTATTTTAATATGAAAATTTTTAATTATAATTATTGATTTCTTAAAAAAATTAATAACTATAAAAATTATATTAATTTAATTTTAAAAAAATATTTACTATATAATAATTTGTGATGATATATTATTTACAAAAAAAATTTAATCTATTAAATAATATATAGAATCTAAAATATTAAAATAAAAAAATACTTAAATAATTTATAAAATATACTTCTATTCTTATTTATTATTTTATATATAAATAACTAATTATAAACAGCTGATTTTATTAAATATTTTTATTCAAATAGTTAATATAATCATTTGATCAAATCAACTAATACAATTAGCTGACAGTTAATAATTAATTAAATCAATTAATCCCTTCAACTATTTGCTAAACAAGGCCATAACTCCCTTGACTTCTACCTCCAAATATCTTCTCATTGTTGCAATTGTTTTTTTAAATCTCACATCAAATACATCTTTCGATAGCTAAGCTTTAGTTGTTGGGGGAAGGGCATGAATATTCTCTAAAGCATCATTTAATTGTTGTAAAGCAGTATGACATTAACCAAACACTTCCTATTCCAAATCTTCAACTCTTTTCTAGTATGCTTGATCTTCTGGGCTATTCTAAACGCAGGTGAACCCGAGACAACTTTCTGCCAAGCTTCCTCTGCCACAGTTTTATATCTATTATCCCACATTCATGCAGAGAGAAACCTGAATGGTCTAGGACAATCATCTTTGTCCGGGATCGTACCTAACAGGCTTGGATTATAGTCAGAATGATGGCATGTAATATTCTCCACCGTTGCTCTCGTATACAAAAGTTTCCATTCCCCATTACAGACCGCTCTAACCAGTTTTTCCTTGATATGCGCTTCTCCAGCCCTTCTATTAGACCATGTATATGCTGGCCCATAAGTCGAAACCCCAGCCCTTCCAATATGATTGAGAAATTCTGCAAAGTCAACATTATAAGAATTGCCCACTTCCCTTCCACCTTGTTTATCTTCTCTAGATAATAGTGCATTGAAATCAACCATTATCACCCACAGTAGTGTCATTGATTGACTAATAGCATAAAGTGGATTCCATAATTGTGCATCAATTTGAACACGAATAAGGCGTTGATCGGCTTCTTCAATCCATAATTTTATGTCATCCGTCCACATTACCGCCAGAGAACTTTTTCGCCCTACCCTTTTCATAACATGGACATTCTGCACATGAAGTCTTGTCAATAAGTGCTCCATTCTAGATTTTACTGTTATAGTTTCAATCAAGAACAATGTATTCAGTTTTTTCTAAGAATCAACACTCGGAATATATGAACTGTTGAGGCATTATTTAGACCTTAATAATTCTAACCTAAGATTTTCAGGACACAATGGAGGTATAATAAGGCTCAATTTCTCGACCATAGTAATAGACAGGTTGGGCAAATTCTTAATCTCTTTGTGAGCATTCTTGCATGTGCGGCTCTTCCAATGAGATACCTTCACTCTTTTGCATTCACTTGCATTTGCTTCGATGCCTAGAGGAAATTGGGTATGATTAGGTTGAATTGATAGGCTCAAATGCATGTGTTTGAACTTTGAACGTCCTCCGGCTTAATACCCTTCTCTCTACGTTTCATCCCATGTTTTCAACTTTGAATCGCCTAAAGGAAATTCAAAATTGTGTGTGATTACGTTTCATCCGTGTTTCGACTTTGAACTCGAAGAGTTGAAAAGTAGCATTTGTGACTCTTCCATTACCCACATCTAAAGAGACATTATTTTCCTTGTCCCCGACACCCTACTCAAACTTTTCATTTTAAAATTCGGGTCGGATCGAACTAAATTCGAATTTTAAATTTTATATAATTTGATTCAGATTGCCCAACTTGAAATTCATCCAATTCGACCCAATCCATATATACCTTTACTAAAGTACTCCTGACCGTAGTATGACTTCCCATTAAGTCATTAATGGTCCCGCGAGTCCTGATAACTGTCATCTTGTGTTGTTAGCTACATTGAAATGTCAATAAACAACCTTCCTTTTCCACCAGTAAGGCCGAGGACTTCCGTTGATGGACATCATCCGCCCCCGAGCTCTGAATGCCGACATCATGGTAGAATGGCTCCAGTAAGCTCCGTCTATCCTGCACAGAATTAGCAGTTAGCACATAACCAATGACCCCCTTTTTTTTGTTTGGGGGGGGGGGGGGCCCGGCAATTGTGGAATCATGTGGCTGTTTGCATTCAAATTGTTCATGACCAAGCATGGCACATCCATAACAAAAATGATTTAATAACTTAATCCATATTTTATTCTTATCTTTCCTAGAAATCTATACCCCAGGTACTATGGGTTTCTTCAGAGGGAGACTTACTCGGACTCGGAAAAAAATTGCGACGTAAAATACCTCGTTCATGAGAATCCTCCACTGCCAGGACTAAACCTAACTTACCACCCACCCGTTGAGCATTAGCAACCTCAAATGATTCTAACGGAAGATTTTGTATCTGCACCCAACAAGGTAATGAATCCATGGTTGCATTTTCAATACTCAAAGATGGATCCCAAAAACTAACTGTCGAAAAGCCATTGTTTAGCAATGGCAATCATGTAACGACTCGAACCTACATCTGTAATAGTTAAGCCATGGACGAAGTTCCACACCTTCCATAACATACTTTTTACCGTCGTTTTATTCATCACTTTGCTACCCAATGTGACCCCCAATAACACTTTTTGACCGTGCTGAGTGTTAGTAGAATTCACTAGATCGAGACTTCATTCATCATTCACCATGTTGCTTTCTTGAGGGGTAGGAGAATCAAACATTGCAACAAAGTTGAGATAAATGACCAAAGGAAAGCACTCATGTCTCTCGCTTCAAGAGAGAAGGAACTCTCACGTCTTGAAAGACGACCAATCACCTCGAACAGAGATTTTGAGAATACGGTGTTAAGTTAATCGAACTTTGAGAAAGTTACTATTAGATATTAGAGAAGTAACTATCTATTGAAATGTGATATGCGTAATGGTTCGTGTTCGAACGTATAACTATCATCAAGTAGAAGGAAAAAAGTAAAAGAAAATGTGTACTATTTTTTTTCTTTTTATATTTGTTGTTTGGATAGATAAACAGAGGAAGAAGCATATAAAAAATTATATTCATTTGCGTGCTTAACTAAAAAAAATTAAAAAGAAAATGTTATAAGCCAAATGACAAGTTTAGCCTCTATTACAATTGTAACAAAAAAATTAATTAATTAATTTACATTAAAAATTCATTTTAGAATTTATCAAAGGATAAAGTTTAATTAAAATTTCTTAGATGTTTATCATAAAATTCTTTGAATAGATCACAACATATGTGTTAATCATTCTATTTAAAGAAAATAATTAATAATTATGTAATAAACAAATTATGATTATTAATAGTAATTAAATATGACCAAAATGGTATGATTTGATTAGAGAACTTCAAGACAAACACTTACGAAACTTTACCAAAATATTATCCTTTATCAAAAATATCATTATTATATATGAAAAATTATATTGGTGAAAAATTTAACTTGCGACTTAATATCAAAATTAATGAAAATAAAATGATATAAATTAACTATAATAGGTTCTCTGCTCTAAATTTGATATACTAGTCTAAAATGAAGAATAAATGCAAAGAAATGAAACATATTCTAATAGGAAAAGAGAAACGACTTATTCTATTGCCACTAATGACTAAAATAAAGCACAAATGGCATTGCCATAGAGTACAGTTTGATTGAAAGACAATAAGTCTTGAAATCCTTTGCCCCGAAAACAGAGGATATGCTAAAATGAAGAATAAATGCAAAGAAATGAAACATATTCTAACAGGAAAAGACAAACGACATTTTTTTTGCTGAAAAGGAAAAGACAAACGACTTATTCTATTGCAACTAATGACTAAAATAAAGCGCAAATGGCACTGCCATAGAGTGCAATTTGATTGAAAGAAAGGTAAGTCTTGAAATCGTTTGCCCCCGAAAACAGAGGATTTGGAAGCATACAACTATATAACCCACTATTTTATGTAGTAATTCCTTATTTCAACCCAAGATTCAAACAAGGCCTAAGTAGGAATTAAGGAGAGGAAAGTCTAAAAAGATTTTAAAAAGGGGTAAAACATGATAAAAACAAAACAAGGAATTGCAAATACTTCTATAGCTTACTAGAAGACACTAGGGAAATTATGCATTCTTCCTGAGAGATGGTATTGGATTCAACAATTAAGATAATAGAATCATTACAGGGATATTAAACAAACACTTAAAATGCATTAGAATAATTCCCACTTGAAATATTTTATGAACTAAAATCAACAAATAATAGAAAATAAATGATCTTACCTCTCTCTCTCTCTCTCTCTCTCTCTCTCTCTCTCTCTCTCTCATCGAGCCTAACAAAGAATAACTGAAAAATCCAACTGAATCATTGAAGGAAACGTGTGAAGTGGATTCTATTGGTCTCACTAGTAATTTGGGACTTAGGGATCAAGCAATAACAACCAAAATTTTTAGTGGAAAAACTTAGTTGAAAGGATGAGAAACATCTCACATGTGAGGGCACAATCGTTTAAGGAACGTAAGTTCAAATATTCATCAATTCCACTCACTTTACTGGTTGGAGGATTATCAGAAGGAATAAATCACCCAGATTTGCACGTTATTAAAAGTCAGGAAGTTAATCGCACATCGTGGATAGCTAAAGAGAAGGTAGCAGTAATTTTTATTGGTACAATGATGATGGCATGGAAAGGTTCAAAAGGTGATAGTAATTTAAGATTTTACAAATAAAAAAATATTTTAGTAATATTTTTATGATGCAGCGTTGTATAGCTAAGTGATAGTATTGTTATAAATCTTATTTACATTTTTACTGTATCCAAATTAAGTCCTCATATGACAAAAAAAAAAAAGAAGAAATTAATAAGAGGGGGTATTTAAGAGCCTACCAAAAACTATACTCCAATTGCCTAAAAATATATTAGGCCTGGGGCTTATGTATTAACCGCCCTAATTAGAAATGAAAATTTTTTATACAACACAAAAACAAAACACTTTATACAAGTTAGAGTTGTAAATAGGTGAACTCATATAACACAAATAATAAATAGGTCAAGTTAGGATTAACTCAAAATTAAATAGGTTGATATGTTAATCCATTTAAAACTTTATATTTAAATATTAAAAATATGATTTAAGAAATACCAATGACTAATTTATAAATAATTATATATAATAAAAGATAAATTTTATATTATAATAAAATGATAACAAAATCTCATTAGAATATTTAATTAATGATTAAAAATATTTTTAATAACAAATAATAAGTAATTAAATTTCACAAATGGATTTTTTGTTAACTAAAATTATTAAACAAGTTAATATGTCTCAACATGTTTAATAAAAAAGTTGACTCGATCCAACATGATTATTATTTAAATTAAATTCAGTTAAGTTTATTCAAATTATTATTATAATTTGACAAAATATAAACCCAATAAATGAACACAAATTGCTACCCTTAGGCCCAATTTGAAAGTGACATTGTATGTCTAGTGTATATAGGCCTATCACAACCCATTTTCCAAGCTTATGACCATCATAAGAGGTCACCTATAAGTGACTTTCCACTAGTTTTACCTTTGATCGTGTAAACTCTAACTCACAGAAACTTCTTCATTTCTATGATAACTAACTTCTACTACCCCTTTCAAAATAAGCAGAAAGACTTTTTTTTTTTGGTTTTTGGACTCATCCAAAAGGTCATATGCCCTAAATTATAAAATTGATAATTTAAGGACATCAACTAAAGATTATGCATAAAATGAACAAAATGACATAGCATTTACATGGACCTTATTACATTCAATTCTATCTTGATTGTCAAATTCTCTTGGCAAAGCATCTCTGGTCTCCAAGAAAGCAACATAGCTTATTAGCTTAGCTTAATTCTAAAAAAATATTAAAATAAATAAAGAAATGAGTTATAAAAATTTAATGAGCAAATACCTACTAAAATTCATATAAAAGATTGAATAAAATAGATTTTAAATCATTAAATAAATGAACTACCAAATTAATTTCTAAATTCCTCAACTTACAATATTAATGTTACTTCTTCCATATCTTTGCCTTTTTTTATCTTAAGTTATAGTTATACGATGCAATTCACATTATCCTCACTTGTGATTTTTTATACTTTAACTGTAATATCATGTGACAAGTGTCTACTACTACACAGTTAATTAAACTATCAAATAATAAACAATGAAAATATTTAACTTCTTATAACTCTCAATTAACCTTATACACCTTACAAGTTCTATCCTTATTCCTGCTAAATCAATCTTATACTTTTCACAAGCTAATCCCCAACATAAATTGCAATCCATATATCATAATTCACAACTAGATTAAAGCTTTCATATCTCATGACATGGCATAAACCATTCTCATCATAGTAGCCAAATAACACCATGCCTCAATGCATAACCACATATCACATTTCATTTTATAACCAATAATACAAAATTTTTTTACAACATACATTACACAATAATTAACAACATTGCCATGCCTCAAATGCATGGCCACAGAGATTCATTCTGCAACAATAACCCAACTATATAACATAAAATAAATACTTATTATAGAATAGATAATAACAATGTCATGTCTCCATTGCATAGCCATAAGGTTCTTTGATATTATTTATACAATTTATATGTATTTTCTTAATGTGCAACCCATTCTATAATACAAATCATGAAATTATTAAATACCGATTAAGCATTTCCATTCTAACAAATAACCATGTATATGTAAACACACAATTACCTTTATACTATATTAGTATAATCATTAAATATTCACCCATATGGAAAAAATGATAAATTAAAGTTTGTAATGATTTAGTAAAATATAAATTTTTTTTAGAAATTCTAAAGTATCCAACTTTCCTTCCTCTACTTCCATTTCATCAATTTATAAGAATAATTCATAAGTACATTCATACTAAGCATTTCTTGTCTAAAAATTCTTCTTCTAGATTTGAAACAATTCACTTTAATTTATTAGATTATAAACTTCATTATTTTTCAAAGATTATTTCTAAAAAAGTTAGAAACAAGATTTAAAGTTACAATTCTTGAATAAGCATCAAACACACAAAATATTAAGATTTAAAATATAGATGGGTCTTTCTTATCCAAAGAAAGCTTCTCTTAGCTCAACAGTAGCCAAAGTACAATGGATTGCCAGAAAAATAAAAGAGGCAAAATGGCCTTTTCTTATCCAAAGGAAGATTTAAAGTTACAATTCTTGAACAAGCATTAAACACACAAAATATTAAGATTTAAAATATAGATAGGTTTTTCTTATCCAAAGGAAGCTTCTCTTAGTTCAACAATAGTCAAATTACAATGGATTGCTTGCCACTTATGGTTGCATTTTACGACAATCTTTCTACCACTGATAGCAATTAGGCAAACTAAGATGGGAGAGTGGCAAGCATAGTAAAAGGCAACAATGTAGGCATCAATAATGGTGAAATAGAGGAGAGAGAGACAGAGGTGGAAGAAAGAAGAGAGAGAGGGGCAGAGGAGGAATATGCAAGGGTAGAGAGAGAGAAAATAAAAAAGAGAGAGAATAGGTTAGAGAAAGAGTGGCAAAGGTTTTTCTTTAATGTATCAAAATGTACCGCAAGCCCACTTTCCTGATTTCCTCTAATGTCAATCATGCATTTAAATCTTATAAAATGGTAATGCTGGAATATGGTTAGGTACATGAGAAACGAAGTGAACTATTGACCTCCACCTCCGCCACTTATCTTTTATACAAACTTCATCCTTTTTAAATCTCATCCACTCATTTTCAACTTCACTATTTTTACTTTCTTTTTTTCTTTTTCTTTAATTTTATGATACCTCAATACATGTAATTGCTCAAAATAAATATAAATATAAATTTTAATATTATTGGATAAAATTAAATATTTGAATTTTATCGTACGATAAAATAAAAAGTGGTTAAAATTAAAAGTACCCATAATTATTGCATTTTATTCAAAATTTACTATTGTAATAAATCCAATAGTACAAATTAATTTAAAATTGATACTTCATAGCTTTGAATTTTTGAAAGAATAACTAAAATAATAATAAAAAATAATTTTGGTTATAGGGCTAATGCCCCTAAAACCCTACAGGGGCCTTTCCTCTTAACGTATGGTTTCATATGGTTATACAAATCTTTTACATATATTAAATAATAATTATACTCTTCCTTTCTCTTCACACCTAGTTTTTGCAGGTCATATGCCATAGCAATGAACATTATAGGTCTATTTTCAAATAATAAATGATATTAATAAATAAATATAATCATAATAATAAATGATAATATTAAATAATATCATCTTCCTTTTTTCGCACGTTTCATTGTAGTGGTCTAGGTGTTGCGTCACACGAAGCACTAATCAACTGTAATATTATATATAGCCCTACCTTATATTGGTATTTCATGTTTATATATATGAATTCCACCAATATCACCACAAGAGGGGCTATGCAGGAGGTTGCCAACGTATCATAGACTAATTACCCAAAAGAATATTAGGCATTGCTAAACCTTATACACTGTTTTATACTAGCCTAATCTAAAAATGATTTTGTATATATTGTGAATGTAGGCTAATGCCCACAAGTCATATAGGCCTAGTTATATATAAGGTCCAGCAAGGTCCGCACTAGATGACATTACCACCATATAAATATAGGTATCACTTATTATTAGGTTAGCATTACTATATGGTACCATGTAATTCCCTAAACGTCCCCCACCTTTTTCAGGCCTATACATAGCCCTAATTGGTATTTTGGGAGAGCATAGATGTGAGGGTAAGAACTGTGCACTGTCCACATTCCCTAGACATACGGTATCATTTTTAATCTTATTGAAAATGAGAATAAGCTAGTTTGGGAAATATCTAGATCTAGATTGTGTGCTATTAATAATATTTATAATTTTTTTAAAGTAGTTAATCCTCCTTTTTTAATATTGAATTCAGTTGGATTTAAAATTTTTCGACTTCTCTTAAAATATAATTCTTTATTTAGTTTGCTATTTTGAATAAAAATCCAACAAGAGACTTTCTAGTTAGTAAAGGTATGAATGTTCCTCTTTTTTATTTATCTTATGTGAATAGAATTGACTCTATTGAGCATCTTCTTCATGAATGTCCTTTAGCTATAGAGTTTTGGGAAAGTCTTCATATCATTATTTCATGTAGAGCTTCTTCTTTTTTTTTTCTTTTTTTTTTGAGATTTTGTAGTTTGGCTAAAGTATAATTTTTCCCCTTTTAAATGGTGTGTTAATTTGAAAGTTCCATGGGCAACTATCTTCTCTTTTGGCATTTGGAACCCTTAGTTGCATAGAAATAGGAAAGTCATCCAAGAAAATTAAGGAATTTTATATTTAAAAAAAGACCAACACTCACAAAAGTAATGGAATTTTAGGCCATAATGCTACCTAACAAGATATAAACTCATTAACTAGTTAAGGAAATTAAATGGAAGTCTCCTCCTATGGTTTATTTTAAGCTTAATACTAAAAGTAATCTAGGACTAACAACTTGCTTGGCAATTATAAGGAATAATGTAGAACAATGAGTGATTGGATATGATAGAAGCTTGGGAGTATGCTCAAATTAAACAGTAGAATTATTTGGTTTGAGAAACGAATTATTTTTTTTACCTATAATAAGGGTTTGCTCTCACTTATTATGGAGCTTGATGTTTTATTTGTTATTAATATTATGATAAATAATAAAAATTCGCTTTCTATTGCTATTTATACTCTGTTGAAGACTATAAAGACTTGTTACATGAATTAAGATCATTTGAAGTTAGACATATTTATAAAGAGGCAAATTTTGTGGCTGATCTCCTAATCAAGAATGCTTATAGTAGTTGTAATAATTTAAATGTTATGCTTTACCCTCCATTTGGTGTTAATATGCATTTGCTTCATAATGTTATGGGTAAAACAAACCCTATGTAAGTTAATCTTTTAATGAAGTTCCTGCTTTTGAAAAAAAATAAAAAAATGAAAAGAAAACCCAATGCATAAGGCTTAGTGTGGCTTAATATTTTTTTGAGCAACTGGTGTATGGTTTTTTAGTATGATATTAAATATCCCTTATTATAGCAATGTTGGTGAAACTCCTATAGATATAAATCCTACATAGTACTCATATAGAAAGGGGCTATATATAATATTACAATTCCTAATTGATGCCTAGCATAACTAGAAAAGTGGATTGCTAGGATAAAGTCTCAATATTATGCTCGAAGAAGGACATGAACCTCAACACCCTTTAATACTAGATTTTAAGTCTCATGTATTTACAATTTCACTACCAACACATCTTGAATATGAATAGTATTCCATAAATATTATATTCATCTAATTTGATATATGGAATATATGATAAAGCTGGAGTGTTAATGCAGTTTTAGTGATCAACCATGTCATCAAACATCCAATTGGTTTGATATCAACCTCCCTTGAATTTCAATGATATTATATAAACTTTTTCTTTAATTTTAAAACTTATAGAAATCTCCTTTAAAGCATAAAATAATGTTATATTTTAATTTAAATTTGAACATTTTCTAAAAAAATAATGAGAAAATGATGATTATATGTTCAAATTAAATAATATGGACCAATATGAAATATTCTAGATATTTTGTGACAAAAACATACTTTGATTAAGCTCATATAACTAAAATGTGATAGATAAAAAAAGAAATTTTAATGCAAATGTAATATATTTTTAGTCATTTGCATTTAACTAAAGCATATTTTAATGATAGAATACTTAAATAATTATATATTATTTGATTTGAATCTATAATAATCTTTTTCATCATTTTATTGAAGAAAAGTTTAAATTTGAATTTAAGTATAACATTCTTTTATATTTTAAGGAGGGTTTGTTTAAATTTTGAAACTCAAGAAGAGATTTGTATAATTTTACTAAAATTTAGGAGAAGTTAATTTTATTATTTATCATTGATCATTGATTATCATTTATTATTTTGAAAATAGACTTATAATATTCATTAGTTTGGCATAAATCTTTGTATAATCACAAGAGTGTGAAGAAGAGGGAAGAGTGTAATAATTTTTTATCATTATTTAGTATTTGTAGTGGTTAAAGAATTTATTTGTAGATAAAGTTTAAATTAATTAATATTTGTTGAAAAACATTTTACATTATAAATTAATAAAAATATGTATCATTATTCAAAATTAAAAAATTATTCTTGTACAATTTATAATAGCTTGTAATGACTTATTTATGTATTAGTAATAGTTTTCTATTTAAGAATTTAAATTTGATGTATTGTTAGTGTAAAAATGAAAGGTTTCAAAAAGAGAGTTACAAAATGTAAAAAGAAAAAATTACAAAAAACTATAAAAGTAAATCCTAACATGTATTTTTTAAAAAAAAACATATAGATAACATTTGAAACATATCCTATATTTTTTTCTAATTTATATGATTGTAAACAAATAAAATTAGTTTATTTAATTTTCACTTTACAAATTATATCCAATTAGAAAAAGGCTATTCATGAAGATTCTAAAATTTCACATGGAAAATAAGTAAGTCCTCAAAGAAGTTTTGGATAAAAAAAATTAAATTGTGCCACATGTTCCTTATAACACATGTGACTTAATCAAATTAAAATTATGTATGATATCACTCAATAAATAAAATCATCATGTTATGGCATATTGATATGCACACTGCAATGCACCAAAATTAGATTTAAAACTGGTTGCTAAAAGATAATGTAGAATGATGGCATAACCAGGTCATACCCCTAGTGATCCTTTAATTTTATCTTTCCTAATTGATTTTCTAACAATATATGCACAATTATTGAATTATTGATGCAATGAAAATAAAGAAAACTAATGCAATCAGATTGATAATGTCATGAAATAGAATGCTGGCAGAAACAGAAATATGAACAAAATGTAGAATACAATAATATGTTGCATGCTTATTTATGTAATTTTTGTAATAATAGAATGCAGAATTGGAAGAGGGTTGGTTGCATGAAATTAACAATTAATAAGCACAAAAATTAAGCTTAAAATAAAAATAAAATGTAAGAGAAATCAATGAAATTAAATAGCCGATTCAAGAAAATTGAGAGCCTTAAATTGGATTAATCATAGATCAATTAGGATTTGACTTTTTCTAATTAATTCTTCAACCTTGAATTATCCAGAATCTCTATAATAATTCATGAATTCTACGCAAGATAATCGCCTAAGATTTGATCAATTAAAATTAATTGAATTAAGCAATCTCTATAATTCCTATGCTAGATTAAAATTGATTTATAATTAGAATTCAGTTAATTTGAGAAATTAAATTAGAAATATCCAAATTAATCCCTCAACCCTCTGTCCCTATGCATAAAACTATTATTATTAACCAGAATTTCATTATAAAATAGCAAAGAATTTAGAAACTACAAGGATGAACATTAATTATATCAAATCAATACCCAACACAAGAAATCTCAAGAATTCAGCACAATTAAATAAAGAAAGAGGAAAATTAATTAAGAAAGGTCAACATTATAAAGCATAATCTCATAATCCTCAAAAGGAGATCTTCAAACTCCTTGAATTAACCTCAAAAAATTAGCTCTCCATGGTTGAAAGGACGAAAACTTGAAGATGAAAAAAGAAAACTAGGCTGCTGAACTGCGTAAAGTTTAATTGTATGGTTTGTTGCTCTCCCCCTCATCTCTATTTATATCTAATAAAACCTATAAAATCCTAATCCTAATCCTCTTAGGATTACAAAAATTAAGGCTTTGCTGATCCTACTCTTATTAGGATTATAAAATTTAATAATTTCTTCTAGAAGGTCCAGTAGTGAAATCTCACTGCTCTGACTTCCAAGCAAAATAATTCCATGAAATATATTTATTCTAGAAGATCCATAAACATGAAAGTTATAGGTATGTGTCTTATGAGAATTTGGGCACTAGAATCAAGTTAATCAAACCACTATAGCTCCAGATATGACCCAAATACAGAAACGGGTTCAGCTAGGACATAATTACAACTTTAGCTTGTCGGTCAAGTAAAGGCTTGAAGGAGTCCAAATTGGGTTTTTCCCAAAACATAAAAGTTGTAGATATTTATTTTAGATTTCTATAAATATAAAGTTTACCTCAATCTAAGATCCTCAGCCTAAGTTATGACTGAAAAATTGAAACAGTATTAAAATCCAGCATTTACCAAATAAATTCACAAACTTATAAAATTAATCCAAAATTATAAAATATGGCCGATTCTATAAAATTAAGCATATGTAACACTTAAAATACATAAAATATAGGGAAATCAAATAGTAAATATTTTTCTCATTACATATCATTCCAATTAATAAGAAAACTAATTTTTTAATAAATTAAAAGATGATAAACATTAAAAAAATAATACGATATGCTTATCTCCAAGCATTTCCCTACAACTAAGGATAGTAAATGAGCCAAGCAACTCGATTACTCGCCTGACTTGAATCAATAATTACTCAATTCAATTATATCCCTATTCGATTTGTTTAGCTCTAAACATTTTAATTATAAATTTTTTATTACATTTATATATAATATGTAATTGAAAATATAACTATATATAATATAATATATAATTGAAAATCTAAAAATATAACTTATTTTTTATAATTTTAAATTTATATTATTTAATAATATTTATAATCATATTAAATATTATATTTTTAGGATATATATTTATTATTGCTTAATTAATTAAAAAAATATACTAGTTTAAGCTCAATTTGTATTCGAACTTATTCCATTTTAAACGAGCCATACTTGATAAGGTCAAAGCTAGACTCAACTTAACTCGATTCCACCTTTACTGATAGCTTTGTAGAAAGAGAGCTCATTTGTATCATTCAACAATAACAAATTGTTAGAAGAAAAGATATGAAACTTTTCTAAACTCTATCAGCAAATATCAAAGTATTCGAAGTCGACAACTTTAATCAAGAATATCTATTTTAAGGTAAAGATTTCAACAATATTTAACTTTTGATTGGAGATCAAACCTCTTCATAACACTCCTTTGAAGTTAAGTTAAGATTCAACATTTGATTGAAGATCAATTTTTTCTTATAGCACTTCTTTGAAGCTAAAATTTAATCATTTAATTTAAGATTAAGTTTTTTAAAGTCTTTTATTAAAGTTAACCAAAAGATAAGAATGAGAGGATTCATTTATTTTTTTTCAAGAATACAAAAATTGGATATTGTACTCACATTATTCAAAAATTAGTAAAATATTATTTGTAATGTAATTTTCTCAACCTATAAATTTTTATTGAAAATTTTGTGTATACAATAATCTTTTTTTAAGAATTTTCACAATGAAAGAACTATTAACCCCAAGGTTATATATAATAAGTTTTTATTATGATAACTAAGTATTATAATGGCATTGTGTGTCTTTGTACTAAAGTATTATAAAATCTTCAATAGACATACTATACTATGGTTATAATAGTAATGTTTGATGTTAAAATATTATATCTTGTACAAGTTCAATATGTATGTTATGTTTAATCAATATATATGAATGATGATTATGTACATTCTTGTACTAATTTGTGATATTTTATATATATGAATCATGCATATCAATATCCATAAATGGTATCTTGGACTAATCAAATGACTTGCAAAGATTATATATATTATAGAGGAAATTTTGAGAAAAGGAAAAAGAGTTAGCATTGAAGCAAAACAATATGAGATCTTATCATGCTTAACTCAAGAAGGAATAAGGAAGAAATTCAAGAAAGAAAAGATGATCCAAGCATTGAAAAATTGAAAATTTAAAGTTTTAAAAGCATGAAACTATCAAGAAATGCTTAAAAGCCTTATTGGTATAACTTTTCCTTTTAAGCTTAGGTTTTTCTCATAAAATAGAATTTTTTATGATATAAAACTCAAATATATTTTCAAAATCTTATTTTGATCAAAATGTTTTAAAAAGAAAACCTACAATTATATTTTTACACGATAGTATGTGAAACACTTAAAAAATAAATAAGATATGAGTTTTTAGTCTTTTTGGCTTTAACCTTTGGCCACTCTTTAAATTATATCTCACAAAATACTTATGATTTAATTATGAATCTTTTTTATATAAAAATTAGCTCAAATAACTTTTCATGGATAAGTCATTTGTTTAAAATGATTAAGATATAAAAAAGTTATAAATTTTTTTATATAAGTCTAAAAATTAATTTTTTGTATTCTAATCTTTTCCAAATTTTGCTTGCTATTTTGATCATATCTGAAAAAAATACATAAGTTATAAACATAAAGCCAAACCTATTTGAAAATAGACTCAAATACATTTTCAATGATAAGCCATTTTCTCAAAATAGACTTAAAATAAAAAAATTATGACATTTTAAATTTTGATGTTAGGTTCTATTAGCTTAACAATCAACCATTGAGTCTAGACCTTGAAAAAATAAATAAACTCATACATAATGGCCAACCATTCAATTTAGTGGTCAATTATTAGTTTTCCTAGTATAAAAATTCTATAGAATAATGGTAAAAAAAGGTAAGTTTTCCTTCCTATATGTTCTAAACATTTATAAGTCATTTCTAAGTAGCTTTAATGCTTGCTCAACTTGATTCAATTAGGTTCTTACTCAACTTGTTTAACTTGTTATCAGCTCAATTATATATTTTTTATTATATATATAATATGCAATAGAAAATATAACTATACATAATATAATATATAATTGAAAAATCTAAAAATATAACTTATTTTTATAGTTTTAAATTTAATTATTTAATAATATTTATAATCATATTAAATATTATATTTTTAAAATATAGTTATTATTTAATTAATTAAAAATATATTAATCTAAGCTTGAATTAAGCAGCTTAACTCTACTTAGCTCAATTCCACCTCTACTGACAACTCTATAAATAGAAAGCTTTTTCATATCATTCAACAATAACAAGTTATCAAAATAAGAAATATAAAGCTCTCCTAAAGCTTTATTGGCAAATATCGAAGCATTCAAAGTCTAAAATTTAATCAAGAACATTTATTTCGAGATAAATATTTCAAAAATAGTTATGTTCTTAAAATTTTTTAAGTGCAAAACTTGTGAAGATTCAACTTTCAATTAGAGATCAAATTTCTACATAGCACTCCTTTAAAGTTAAGTCAAGATTCAACGTTTGATTGAAGATCAAGTTTCCTTATAACCCTTCTTTAAAACCAAAATTCAATCATTCAATTTAAGATCAAGCTTTTTAAAGTCCTTTATCAAAGTTAACCAAAAAATAAGAATGAGAAGATTCACTTATTCTTTTTCAAGAATATAGAAATTAGATATTGTACTTGCATTATTCAAAATTTAATAAAATATTATTTGTAATATAATTTTTTCAACCTATGAATTCTTATTGAAAATTTTGTATGTACAATAATCTTTCTTTAGGAATCTTCACAATAAAGGAATTATTAATTCCAAGGTTATATATGATGAGCTTTGATAATGATAAATAAGTGTTACAATAGCATTGCGTGTGCTTATGCTAAAATGTTATAAAATATTCAATAAATATGTTATACTATGGTTGCAATAGTAATGTTTGATGTTAAAATGTTATATCTTACATACTATATTTGATTAATATATATGATATGATAATTATGCATTTTTTTGACACTAACTTGTGATCTTTTATATATATGAATCATATATATCAATATCCATAAATGATACATTAGACTAATTAAATGGCTTACAAAGATTATATATATTATATAGGAAAAATTCAAGAAGAAGAAGAGTTGGCATTGAAACAAAACAATATGAGATCTTGGCTTTGTTTCACACAATTAACTAATAAGCAAATTTTTCAACTATCTGATAGCCGAAAAGTTAGCTAATAGTTAATAAATTAAGTTAGTTAATAATTGATAACTTATAACTAATAATTAATAGATGATAAGCTAATTAATTATTTAATAAATATTTTATAAAATTAGTTATTAAATTAATTAAAATTACACAATGATATAAAATGACATATTAATAAAAATAAATATATAATTAAAATAATTTATATTTACTTAAAGATCAAATTATATTAATATAATTAATATATTCAAAAATAAAATATAGTATTTAATATTTAATTAATTATATTTTATAAATTTATATATTTATTTACTTATATAATTTTATTTTATTTTTATAATAAAATTATAATTAAAATATAATCACATATAATTATAATTACTTAATTTATAACTAAATTATAATTTCTTAATTATATTCAATAACATTATATACTTATTTATATACATATTTTTATATATTTATAGTTTAAAACTAAGATATAATTATGTTAAAATTAAATTAAATATATTTTATAAAAAATATATATAAGTCTATATTATGAAGGACATGAGTTGTAAATTAATAAAAAGACTAAATATAGATATGAAAAAAAATTTTAAAAAGTAGTAACTTGTAAGTTATAAACTACTCAAAGCAACCTATCAAATTATAATTTTTTTTTTAATATGCTAGAATGTGAAATATATCTAAAGGTAGTTTATAACTTATTAATCAAGTTAATAAGTTATATGCTAACTTATTTATTACATAAAATGGAGTCCTTCTCATGCCTAATTCAAGAAGGAATATGAAAGAAATTCAAGAAAGTAGAGATAATCTAAGTATTGAAGAATTGAAAGATTAAAGTTTCAAAAACTTAGAAGCATAGAAAAAAAGTCTAAAGATTTCATTGGTCTAACTTTTCCTTTTAGGTTTAAATTTTTTTGTAAAATAGAAATTTTCATTATATGAAGCTTAAACATATTTTTAAAATCTTATTTTAATCAATTTTTAAAAAAATAAAGCCCGCAATCATATTTTTACTATTTAGCATGGGAGACACTTTAAAAATAAATGAGATATAAATTTTTGGTCTTTTTAGTTTTAACTTTTAGTTACTCTTTTGATCATATCTCACAAAATACTTATGATTTAATTGTGAATTTTTTTATATGAAAATTAACTTAAATAATTTTTCACTGATAAATCATTTGCTTAAAATGATTAAAATATGAAAGAGTTATAAATTCTTCAATATGAGTCTAAATTTTTTTTTTTGCATTCCAATATTTTCTAACTTTATTTTTTTTTATTATATCTTAAAAAATACATAAGTTATAAGTATAAAACTAAATATATTTGAAAATGAACTCAAATACTTTTCCAATAATAAGTTGTTTACTCAAAATGGACTTAAAATAAAAGAATTACAACATTTTAGAGTTAATATTGGATTTTTTAACCTAACAATTGACTATTGAGTACAATAGTCGAGCATTAAGTTCAGGCCTTGGAAAAATAAATAGGCCAATACCCAATGGTTAACCATGGAGTTTAGTGGTTGACCATTAGCTTCTTTAATGCAAAATTTTTATAGAATAATGGTAAAAAATAGCTAGTTTTCATTCTTAAGTATTTTAAATGTTTATAAATCATTTTAGAATTTTTATATAAGTTAAGAAACATTAAATATGACATATAAAAGGTATAAAATCCATTGTTTAACATCATTTATTCTTTCTTTTATTAAAATCATGATTTGAACTCTTTATTTTGAAATTCCTCTATTCTAGTGATTCATTTATTTCATACACTTTATGAGAAAGGTTGTATAAGTTATTTTTTTATCTTAAATCATTTTCCAATTGTAAAGATGAAATATCCCTTGAAAAATTTTAGAAAGGATGAAGTATCCTTTATAAAGAGAAAAATTACTCAAAAAGGAGCAGGATCATCTTAAGAGGCCTTTTTAAGTGCTCAATTTAAACTTAAAAAGAAGTCATAAAAGTTGTTTCATCCATTTTATTCTAGTGCTTCATTTTGAAATTCCTCTATTTTAGTGCTTTATTTATTTCATCCAATCTATGAGAGAGGTTATATGAGTTATTCTTTATCTTAAATTAATTTTCAATTATAAAAAGTGAGATATCTCTTCGGAAATCTTAAAGATGGTGAGATATCCTTTATAAAGAGAGAATTTGCTTAGGAAGAATAAAATTATATTAAAAAGCTTTTTCAAGTGCTCGATTCAAACTTCAAGGGATAATTGATTAAAACACAAGTTAAGAGAGTGAATGTATACCTTATAAAGGATATTTAAGAGAAAACCACTATAAATTCTTACATTTAATATCCCTACCCTTGCTTTTTTTATATTTAATTAGATGCTCTATTTTTATTAATGAAATTTGTTGGATATATTGTGTTATAATACTTACCTTTATACTTTGTTAATCAAATCCTTAAAAGAGATATAAATCTATGCATGAGTTTTTTTTAGAATTTTTCTATGCATAGTTAAATGAGTTAATTTATGTAAATTCATTAAATTGATATATCTTAAGTACAAATATCTTCATAAAGCTTTCTTGAATTAAAATTATTCTCATAAATTTATAAAATCAAAGATTTTTTTAAAGAAGATTTTAAAAATAATGAAAATTTTAAAAATACTTAATTCACTTTTTCTTATGTGTAGGTTGCCTTGGCCTATAAGGACAATTCTAACATCAAAACAACACTAGTTACTTAGTAAGAGTTTAACTTCAACTAAACACGTAAATATAAAATAATTAAACATTAATAGTTAAGTAATAATATTTTAACTTTTAAAAATATTGTATTAGTAACTGACAATGCAAAGGTAACATTTTATTGAATTTATATCCCTAATAGAATCATCCAAAAGTCAATTACCATATCCTTCACTTTGTGTTTGTCATCTAAATTGTTCATGGGTCAAGCGATCCATTCAACTCATCCAACCTTGCCTTAAAAGGTACAAGGTTTGATTTATTTTTATTGTTTGAATATTCATTACTACACAATTATGATTCTACATTGGTAAAGAAAAATTAAGGCAAAACCAACATTATTGTTGATATAGTAACATTTTTTAAATTATTAGAAAACTTAAGACGATATTTTTTTAATTCATCAACGTCATAATGTATAATATTTGAAGGTTTCTAGAAAAAAAAAGAAATTTAAGATATCATTTTTAGAAATAACTAATGTTTATTTGGATACAATAGTATTTTTTAAATTATTAGGAAATTTAAGACGATGATTTTTTACTTAATTGACACTATAATGTGTGATATTTGAAAGTTATTTGAAAAATAAGAAAATAAGAAGTTAGTTTTAAAATTAATTGATGTCTAATTAGATATAGTGGCATTTTTAGAATTATTAGAAAACTAAACCGATGTTAAAATCTATAACATTTAAAAGTTTTTAGGAAAATGAAGAAACCTAAGATGTCAATTTTAAATTTAATTGATGTCTAAAGGTATTGCAAAAGTCTAGTAAGAACCCTAAATGTAATTATATTTTTGTGTTATAAATAAAAAACATCTTATTTTTTTCCCTATCACAACTCTCACTTTTCCTCTTATTTATTTTCAAGTTTAATCCCTATCCCTATCTAAC
The DNA here is from genome assembly GCA_020226215.1 of Sindora glabra. Lineage (NCBI taxonomy): Eukaryota > Viridiplantae > Streptophyta > Magnoliopsida > Fabales > Fabaceae > Sindora > Sindora glabra. The sequence goes on along the minus strand of CM035227.1, from coordinate 99,439,334 downwards.
TCCTTTTACAGAACTCTAGATGTCTCTTTGTCTTTCACCACATGTCAATAAGCTACTAATACTCATTTGACTAATACTAAGCATAAAGTAAATACCTTAATATCTTAGGCCACTAACTTAAACCATAAAAAGTGCCTTAATATCTTCACTTTTTTCATTTTTTAAATTTTTTGCTCATGTTTTTTAAAATGTTTTTGTTTATTTTTCTTTTATATAAATTTAGAGGTTATTTCTAAGTGTTAGATGCTTATTATGTTTTTGATAAAATGTTACAACAGAGATTGAAATTGGCTAAACAATAATTACATTCTAGGTCACTTATTGAAACTATAAGAGATATCTTTCTTACTTCTATTTCTCAAATCTTCACCTTTTCTATTTTTTTAGTTTTTTGTGCAATTTTTTTAAGAAATTTTTATTTGTGCTTGCCTTGTATAACTTTTAATATTGTATCTAAATATTAGATGCTTGTTATATATTCAATAAAATATTACAATTAAATTCAAAACTAGCCCAATAATTATTCTAAGGCTTTGGCATTTTGTAAATGGATAAATATCAAAAAGTTACATAAAATCAATATAAAATTTAATCCAAATGGACAACTAAGCGTGAAATTATAGCCTTTTAAAATTTTTAGCTCAAAATATATATTTTTGGTAGGATATTAAATTTATTCAATTTTAACCATATTTAATTGTGGCTACTTAATAAGTTGTGTGATTTATAAGAAATGACGATGGTTTATTTATTATAAGAACCAACCTAATATTTGTTTTTCATGATAGTTTTGTATCCAATGTTATGAAATATTTATTATGACACTTAATAAAACAATGGTTTAAAATTGATATCTAATTTGATAAAAATTTAACATAAATCAACAATTCTGTAGCGGTGATTAACTAAGCTTTATTTTTGTGATCTCATTAATATTTTGGGTTGGATTTAAGGTATGATTATATATATTGAGGCCATCCCGATCCAACTCGATAATATAAATTCATTTTTATTAATATAATTATATATTAAAAATAATTATATTTAATTATCTTTAATATAGAAATACTTAATTTGATATAAATAAATATTTTATATATTTAAATATGTATTTTTATAAAGAATTGATTACTTACTTAAAATAATAATGAAAATAAAAGTAATCAAACTTTTAAATTGAGTCTTGGGTCATGTATAATTTTAATCATGCCAATCAAATTAAAATTTTTAAAACTAAACGGGGCTGGCTCAGGTACAAGCCATAATATCCATGCAATTATGCATGAATAGCGTAATCCGAAACCAGCCCATATCAAATAGGAAACTATGATTCCATCTATGCTTCGCTCAACACTGAGTTTAAAAGATAATTTCTGCCCAATTGGAAAACTTAGAGGACTCACTTTGATGTCCAGTCCTTCGGGAACAATCATAGTAGCATTTTATATGGATTCCGGGGAACCAACATTTGTCACTGTCCCCGTGAAAACTCCACCAATGGAAGCAAGAGAAAGCGTCGAAATAGCAAAAGCAAGATAATTTAGATCCCAATTTATACGAAGGAAACCGTTAATTAAATCTAATCATAATCTCTCATTGAATTTTAATTTGATAGAATATGAACAAGTGGAATCAGTTTATATCAAATTGTAACATTGCCTGCAAATGTGTGAGACATACATTGTGAAAAAGAATAAGTGAATTTAGCACTTCTGTGATAAGTTATAATAGCCAACTTGATCATAGTAGGAAACCAAGGAGCGATTTCCTTAATCCTACTGAACAAGGTGCCAATGACATGTTAAGATTGCCGTTAAAGATCTATTCAAAAGTTACTATTAAGCCCAATTGAATTAAAAGGTAGCAATTCAATTAATTTCTAAGGAATCTTCCTTAAGAAGGGTTGCCCACTAAACAAAACCATTAGCATTGAAAACTTTTCAAACAAAGTAACTTATAACAACTTCAGAAGGAGGAGCATTTGGGGGCCATGCAGCCAAAATTTCAACTCCTAGTACAGCTATATCCGGCTGTGACAGGACAGAATCTTAACAAAGTAACTCAGAACATATGATTGCGGGCTCAAATGTTGTGTCATGCAGATGAATTGCTCAGAAATTTACCTTGAGATTGTCGAGTGTATCTCGATTCGGACCCCTTGAAGAAAAGGAGGCCACATAAGGAGCACAAGTATCATTGGCTATGGTGTTCTTCAATATGGTTGCTGTTGGATTAGTGGGGAAATGCGATTCATTTGAGAAATACATTAAACTTGGTATTTTATCATCAAATTTTCTTCTCTTGTTAAAAAAAAAAATTAAAGTTTCATATTATTGATACCTTGATTTGGTCTTGTAAGTGTAGATGCTATCAGCATCTTCTCTGTCAATATAAGTGGTCAACATCGTTGGCTGCTTCACTATGCATCTCAATTCTGGCTGCACCAGATGCAAATCCCAATTGCTTAGCACCAAATAGGCCATCACAAAAAACCAATTTTTCCTTCATCAAGTCCTGGTTCAATGAGTTTCCCAGGCAAAGCCTGCATTTCAACATTGCTGCTGATGATTAGAATCCGCTTTATCATATGAAAGGAGGTAAATCTGTGTTGTTGATTTCAGGCCGGCCGGCTAGAAAAGTTGGCAGTTTGCTAAAATGCCAAAGACTTCTTTTTTCTGGTAACATGAAGTGATATAATTTCATGACAAAATCAGGAATATGATATAATATTAGATGTCGAACTTACCTGGATATGGAATTGTTATAGCCTCCCATAAGATATTCGGTGCATCCCTACAATAAGTTATAGGACATGTATTACTGCAAATATCAAATGGATTTATTGAAACTTGCTGTAAAATAGCAGATACAGAGAATACAACTCTCACTCTTCTACATTCACTGCTTGCTTACTCCTTTTTCACAAATCGTAGAGTTCACGGTTCCGTGAATTTTTTATTATTAGATGAGAGTAAATGCTCACTTTCTAAAAAGGGATTGCAAGTAGCATTTTTCTCAAATAAGTCCATTCTAATTTCATTTAGCAAAAGTATATGAAAAGTGGAATGTGTGCAGTTTATTCATACATTAATTTTTTTAGCTAACTATGTATGTATAGACCAATGTATGATTAGACAAAGATAATCTAAATTAGATTTCAGATAATAAGATAATTAGGATTATATCCTCATCACATATAAATTCTGACATTAAAAAAATTGGACAGTTTCTAACCTCATAAATTAGATTATTTCCAATCTGAACCTTGGTTGTGAACTTTCTGTCAATGGTGCTAGGAGCCATAGAACGAGACCGTGGTGAAAAATCCGTGATAGTTCCAAGATACGGACCACTATTGCCTACAGAATTTGAAGTCAATATTCCATTCTTCATGGCAAGAAAAGCTCCAATTGTAATGGAATCATTAAAATAGTGATTTGCAGTATTGCCTCCAATAGCAAGTGAAATTATGCCAACAACATCTGCTACAGCTTCATTGAATGCTCGAAGAATGTCAACATCTTTATCAAATAATTGATCGCTATGATGATTTCATCTTTGTCAGATAATTGATCACTATGATAAAATTTTGCTCTAATAAACTTACTGCACTCACAAAAATTGCTTGATTTGTAAAAATTAGACAATTTATTACTATGGACACTGTTAAGCATCATTTTCTTTTTAGAATCTATCACTCATAGCACACTTAGCACAATCTAATTTAGACTGATCGATCTGTTCAGATTTTGCTGACCATAAAAATGAGTGTCCTAACGGAAGTGCATATATGATTTTGGATTTGGCAACACACTTTTTGCAGGTGATATTTTGGTAGGACCCCTTCCATTTTGTGGGTGGAGGGCCAAATCCAGAGTCATCAAAGCTGCTAGACTCAGGCCAGATCCCTGCGTCCAAAACTCCTATGATTATATCACTTTCAATAGTTGTTCTTCTCACTTGTCAAGGAAAGCCTATGAAATCCCATGACCTTGTGGTCTGGAGTTGTTTCTTTGCATTTGGGAACACTGAAACCACAACTTCTATTGCTTTTTTTTTTGTCTTTTTTGGTAGTTATAGGATTGATTAAATCACACTACACACACATGCAAAGGACAAGAATCAAACTCTGGATATAATGGAAAGTATAAAACCTTTAAGAGACATCTAATGTCACTTGAACCAAAAGTTCTCAGTCCTGTTGGTAGTTTTACAAGAAAAAGAAAAACTGTCAGGAGGCATATAGAAGGATTCTTTGTTGCTGCCAGAAATTTTACACCAGCAAAACAATTGTTAGTATCCAGATCAGAACTAATCTTTATTGCAGCAAGAGATTTTATGATGTTACTTACAGGAAATTTTTTTCATTTTCTCCTCAGTTAGCTTCACAACAAACCCATTGAAGCTGCTCTCAAAGCTGTGGAGTAAGGCATCGCTGCTCTCTTGCTGAACACAAGAAATTTGAATGCTACTCTTTTTGGATAATCTCATTACTGCCTATGATGTTTGAAATTCTTCCCAATTTGAAATTTATGGGTTATAGATGAAGGTTCCAATCAACCAAAAGAAATATTCATTAAAAGAGAAGAAATTTTCCCATCCCATTTAAAATACTAGTTTTACTTCACATTATTCACATACTGTTATTCAATGTAGAATGTTTGTAAAAAAGTTGAAATAATTTGATTTAAATTATGACTTGAGTATGATTGGTGACAGACAAAATAAGTGTATTTAATATAACTCAGCAAAATATACCTTCCAAGTACTTTTAGGAGCATGCTCATGTGAAGCATTGACATGGCAACATCTCCACCTGAATGGCTGCCCATATAAACGATATAACTCTGCATTCACAACATAAAGAATTATTATGAGAAGAAGAAATTATTCAACTAAAAATCTAAGAAATTCTAAGATAAAGGCAGAAACATAATATAAGCTAGCATAAGCTCATAAAGACAGTCCTAAATACGAGAAAAACCATATCATTAAAGCAGAGCGTAGGAGAAACATATTTGGCCTTTCTGTCACCTTAAGAGCGTGCATCTGAAGTAGGAAGAAAGCCTGTGAGGGAAAGAAGAAGCAGCCCTGAACAAGAAGACATTTTTCTTGCCACTACAATTTGAAGGGAGGTTCTGTAAGAGTGGAATGGAAGGCTTTATGTATATTTACATACTCTTTCAAGAATCAAGAGCAGAATAGTCTATTTGATTAATTACAGAATGATATGCTCTTCATATCTAGTTCTTTTGTTTATTTATTCATTTTTTTTATGTCATGGTAAGATTAACAATTCACTTAATGAATATGCATAAGATTTTGAATTCAAATTCTAAATATAATAAGAAATAAAATATTTACGTAGATGTTATTGCATATAATGCCAGCTTCATATCTAGCTTTTTTGTTCACGTTGCAGTATTAAATGAATTTTGAACTTTACTTTGTATTTTTTTTTTTCCAATTTCGCTATTTTAAGTCAATTCTGGTGTTAATCTCCATCCCCTTCAACAAATAACCTTCTCAACGTGCTTATTTTTCGGAAAATATATTTTATAAAAATATAATTATAAATTATTAAAATGACAAAAACTTATTAATATATTTGATATTAAATATAATAAATTTGATGAAAAATAACTGTGTCTTTTTTAAAGAGGAAACTATTTTCCTCTCTTATAGTAGCTCTAGTGATTACCTTTTTAAATCACAAAGTATAAAAATATATAAAAGTGTTTCATGTCTATAAAAATAATGAGATTTTACAAGAAAAAATTATCTTTTGAAAAATAAACAAAACTTTAAAAAAGAAGTAAATGAAGATCCTTCGTTTCCCACAAACATTTTATGAATTTTGCTATGATATGTCATGCCAAAAAGGTTGCAAGTTTTTGAAAATAAGGCAAAAGTCATCAAACTTGCAATCTTTCACATAAAATACAAAAAATTGTAAGTGTGTATAAATTTTGTGTATGAAAAATATATACAAAATAAAAAAATAATTTTATGAAAAATTATAATATTTAATGAAAAAGATGTAAAAGTATATATTAATACAATTTTTTAGTATGTATCCGGGCATAACTCATACAATTTTTTTTTCTTTTTTTGGGCCATAAAAAGACGAAGACTTTAGAATTGACGACAGGGTGAGGCTAACTGCTGTTGGACCTCGGGGACATAAATGATAGTGACAGCTGAAGACCAAGACCAAACTCTATTTACTCATCATTTGAATAACATAAATTTATTATAATAACAACTTTCTTTGATTATCAAATAAGTCAATCTTTTTAAAAAAAATTGACTTGTAAATTTTTCTTTTTGTTGAAACACGGGCAGGGAGATTTTGTAATTAAATTACTAATTAATTTTTTTCCTCCAAATTAGAGGTAAAAATAGATTAGATCACTTATCATAAACTTACAACCTAACATACTTTTAGTCTAACTTAATGTAATTTTTTATTTAAATAAATTAAGTCAAAGCTTATAAATAAATCTATTTAAATAAATAGACTAAACTTATTTTTTTTTAAATTTAGTCCATAGGTTTATTAGACCAACTTATATAATTAATCATATATTTATATATATAATATAATATGTATTTATAAATTATACACTTATATAATATTAGTATAATTTTAACATATATAATTAAAAATATAGATATAATTTAATTATTAATTTATTTTGTTTATGTTGAACACCTTTGCATAGTAAAATCGAATCCAAATTTTAAATTTATACAAAATAACAAATTAGACTTAGGTCAATAATATATAAAAAGAAGTTTGACATATTTAAAATAAAGTCTATCCCAACCAAATCTATTTCCATCCTTATTCCTAATAAAGATCATATTTCTAAAATTTAAATTCTTAGTTATTGATAGGTATAATTCGCTCAGAGATAATATATTTTCCACCCATACAACACCTTGTTTGTAGACTTGTCATTTTCTATGACAAGTTTCACACGTATTTAAACAAAGTTGTAATTCCACAAAAATATTTTTTTATTCAGCTGAGGTTTTCTCCGGTAATTTCTGTGATGTTAATGTGAGATCATATAACTTGCAGCATGATGCAGATTGTGCATGCGACATTTCGGTTTGGATATAATTATATTAAAAAAGAATGGCAATTATGATATTTTAGATCATTTTCGTAGGTCGTATCATCAAATCCTATATGTTGTTTTCTTGAATTAGACAGAGAATAAAAGTTATCTTGTGATCTACGTGATTCATGCATTAACAATGTTTTACATGCATAGCCGTCAGGGGTAGAGAAATTCGGTCAAAAGAAAATTTAGACCGAGAATTTAAGTTTAAAAATAGATAAAATTTTAAACATTGTTTTATAAATGACTTAACTTGAATTTGGATATTTAAAATCATGCCAACTTGTTGGTTAAGCTTTGTTTTATATTTAATTATATATTAAAACATTTTTATTAGTTTTTGCATATATTATGGACACAATTATAATTATAAAAATTAATATATGTATATATCAATTTTTCACTCATATTTTTATTTTATATGTAATATATAATTTTATATATTTAATAAATACATAAATATAAATATATTTTATTTATTTCGTAGGCTTTAAATATATTAAAATATTAAAACTGGTGTTAAATGAGGTTGGAGTTGGGCTTCCTTTTTTTTCAAAAAAAGTGCGGATTTAGGCATAAAATTACAAATAAACTCAGGCTTGGACCAAAATAAAGACTTCTTATCTTATCTTAATATTAATATAATTCCAGCCCAGATTTAATCAGATGTGATTTTGTCCAACCTTAATTGTTGTTGTGGGTATTTATATTTTTCCGTATCGCATAATTAATGACACTTTAACACTTTGAACTTATCAAGATCATGATTTAAATACGACAAAGTCATTAGAAGATGGATTAATAGTGAAAAACTTAATGGTATATTGAATGACTTAAATTTACTCGTCATTAATATGAAAATAATAATAATAACAAAAAGATCATCGGTCGGTTAAGAAATTTTTTTAACCGATCACTATTAATTGTTATTACCATTTTTTTAATTAAATCTGACCAAATATATATGTTTAGCCAAATTTAACCGATAACCTTGATTTTGATCGGTTAAGAATGAATGATAAGTAGGAACTTAAAAATTATGAGATATGTAGTGATGTATATAAATCTAAATGCAATGGTTAAAAGCAATTTTGTATAGTTAAAAGTGATTTTCAAGGTATCAAAACCTGAAATCATAGTAACTAAAACGACGTTATTTTGATTTCTTTCATCACATTTCGATTAAAAACAATTTTGTGTGGTTAAAAATATCTCAACTGTTATTAATCACACCAACGAAAATTATAAATTTTTTCTTTGTTACTGAAGAAACTTAGTATATTAACTATTTTAAACCAGCCAATTTCAAATTTGATTGGTTAAAAATGATTTGGAGACTTTTGTTCGGACCTTAATAACACTACTAGTGTTGATTATATCCAAAAATTTTGAAGCCAATTGAATTTCATGACATATATCATGTAATATTTTTTAAGGCTCTTATCGGTTTCATAGAATATAATTATAAAATATTAAAGAAAGAGAAAATATTTTATTTATATAATTCTAAATATAAAAATATAAAAAATTAATTTTTAAAAAAATATTTTTCTTCATTATTATAATTTTAAATTTTCTAATTATAAATATAAGTAATACATCACTCTTTCAAAAATACATATATAAATGATATTTTTTTAATGAAAAATACTTTTCAACAAAATAAAGGAAATCTGAAAAATCACATGTTCATATCTTGGAGGTCATTTGTGCCTCTCTCTTACATATTATTTTGTATTGAATTTAAGTTTAATTTATTATTGATATAAATAAACTTTATACTATTACTCTTTCATGCATTATCATATCAATAAAAAATTATTAGAATATATTAATTATTATTTTTTTAATAGTTTATATTCTTTTCTTTCACTAATAATATAATTATATTTTACATAAATAATAAATCAAATATAGACTCTTCGTATTACATTGAAATAAACATAACATGAAATACAGAATCATTTATGTGTCTATTGAAGACTTGGTGGATACACCACTTTTCTCCGTCAGAATTATCCCTAACATGTGTAAATTCCAAGCATTTACACTATGAAATTAATTCACATATATAGTATAAGGGTATAATTACAGTATTTGATAATTCTTTTTGAATTATGATTCAATCTACAAGTAACTCTTGTGGCTCATTTTACCTGTACAAGTTTTCTTCAAAAAATACAAACAAGTTTGCCAAGAATAAGTAAAGAATTATGTAGTTAATTTTTCATATAAAATTTCATGGATACCATCAATATTTCAATTTAGACAGGAAACTTCACTTTATATTATGCAATTACGAAGCCTCACTTCGCTTTTAGAGTAGGTAAAACCAGAATTTTTTTAATTCATCTTTCTTATTTACTCCTCAAAAAGTTCAATCCATTTCTAACACTTTAACTCCCCATCTTGAAGTCAAAAATTTTATTAAAAAAAGCTAAAATTTTATGTAAAAAAAGTCATTTTTCGCTCTATTTATCTTTTGAGTTTGATATTTTAATAGTACCAGACTTTTTATAAGAATGGTATTAAAGAAAATAAAAGAAAACTAACCTATATAATATCTTTAGAATAAGAATACAAATAAAGTGAACAACTTTTATAGTCTATATCAACATAAAAATTCATAAAAAAAAAATAATAATTTTTAGAAAATCTTCATTTTTCTTCAAAAGTTTAATATTATTGACTAAATATGATTAATAGAGGTCAAGGGCTTCTTAAACCCTATCCATTCTTAACCAATATTTTTAAGAAAAAGCCATCCATTTTTAACCAATCAAATTTTAAAATTATATTTAACCTCGAATTTTTAGTTAAGAGTAAACAGTTAAAAATGAATTAATGAATTCTTTCCAACCTTAATAAATATGATTATAAAGTATCAAGTTTAATTATTTAAGCAATTCAAATTATTATTATTATTATTGGCCAGTGGATCAATTCATTAGATTTGGAGCGTGATAGCAAAATAGATTTTTTTTTTACATCGAAGAAGTTCCAACCTAGAACATCCGCTTCCACTATATTATTCGTTACCCTTCACCATAAGAGCACGTTCATATATAAATGTTCTAAGCTTTTGTTAAATAATTAAACCATAATTTTATAATCCATAGAGAGACTAAATTTTCAACTAACAAAATAGCTATGCTATATTTCTTCTTTTTTTTTCCTTCTTTCTTAATTCTCTTGTTATATGACGATATTTGTGTGCAAAAAATAAAACTCAAATTTCCTTACGTTACAGAGCATCTCCATGCCCCGTATCTAAAATTCGTACACTAAATTCTCAGCATGTAAGCTTTTCCGGTCGAAAGGACTTTTGACACACCTTGGAATATTTACTGCATATTATCACCAAAAATAAAAAATAAAAACATAAAAATTAAAAAAGCTAGCACAAAATAACTTGGCTTCTTAATAACATATTAGCACCAAATAGGCAAACACAACTATATTATATTAACGATTTTACCTCAAAATTCAAATAGTGCCAGTCACAACCTCTAAAGACACACTGATAAAGCCACCAAATTCTGGGTCATGAATTTGTCATAGAGATCGCAAGAATTGATAATTCGACCTATCAATGGGACTGAGAAGCATGTGGATTGCCACATATGTCCTTAAGCAAATGCATTACTAAGAAATTTTTGTATACTTCAATTATAACACTTATATTTATTATCAGCTAATGAAAAAAAGTCAATAATCAATTTTATAGAACCCAAATGATTTGAAAATTGTATTTTCCAATTTTCAATGCACTGAAAATTGTAATTGACTTCTCTCATTGGCTAGAAATAAGAACACATCTGTTATGATTGGAGTATACAAAATTTTTTCCACTAAAATTGCTTTCTTTTTTCTTCTTATTAATGGATATGTCTAAATAGCTACTATGATGCATTGTGAACAACAATAGGGCTCCTCACTTTCACCGTTCCATCACTCCAAATCAAAGAAGCTGAGGCCATAGAACCATCCAGTGTTCCATCAATAGTGAGCTCAAATGTTTGCTTTTGGCCAACAGAAGTGAATGACAGAACAGGAGGTTTCACTAGGATCCTCAGTCCTGGAGGAGCATTACACACAATTGCTGTATAGGTAGACATTGAAGATCCAACATTTGTTACAGTCCTTTTAAATGTTCCACTAATCGGTTCGGAGGGGGAGGTTTGAAGAGCAAAGGAAGGATAGTTCAAATCCAATGCTGTTTCATTGTTTGTTCCAGAGCAACTGCTATTGTCTCCTGTGATTAGGTGTAAGGTTTTAGTACTGTATCCCTGTCCACATAAAAAATTTATGTAGTCAGTTTCATCAGCATCGTATACTAATCCCGGATTCACAGCCTTAACGGGATCAATTTGGCCGGCCCCATATGCAAACTCCGCGTCACGACTAGCCTTGGGACTCAATTGTTTGGCTGCACACACAAGAAAGCAGTTAGCTATCAAGTTGATTCTTGAGCAATGCTAGTATTTCACACTTGCCAAAGATTAAATCAGTGAAGTCTATTTAAATAAGATTTTGCCAAGTGTATAGGAAGTAAGACTAAGTGAACCAAAGTTCGTGTAATTGGCATTATTCTTATTTTATATATGTATTTACGTGTAGTACCTGTGGTCATTAGAGCTGACCGGATAGCAGCAGGAGACCAAGTAGGATGGAATGATTTAATGTATCCCGCTGCACCAGAAACATGGGGGCAAGCCATTGATGTTCCTGTGACTATGTTAAAACGCAGTGTTCTATTGTCTCCATCGACTTCAGATGGAGAGGAAACTGGAGACCAAGCAGCTAGAATCTCAACTCCCGGTGCAGCTAAATCCGGCTACAACATTATAAAGGTTAAAATAGTGATATGCTACCTGATAGTAACAAGTTAAATTGAATCATCTGTTGAAGATGTACCTTGAGAATGTCAGGTGTAACCTGATTTGGACCCCTAGCTGAGAAAGAGGCCACTGTAGGAGCCAATGAGTCTTTTGCCTCTTCGCTCTTTAGAATCGTTGCAGTTGGATTGCTGCAAATTGTTTGAAGTAAATCTAATTAGAAGCAAAATTAATTAAATCACTTAGTTTCATGCACTTAAGTACACTTATACACAGCTGGAAAAGTTTAAAAATTAAGTGCAATCATTTGAAAATTAGCTTTTTCTAAGCATGTAGTAAGTGACAGTTTGTGAAAGAGAATGAACCAATGAAACCACTCACTTGAGAATAATTTTTGTTAATCTATAATTGCACTTTCAGTTTTTACCTCATGGAATTTACGTAGGCAAAAGCATCAGCACCATCCCGCAAGTCCAGGAAAGAGGCTGGCAAGGGAAAGGCCAAACCAGAATCTCTCAAATTTTGGCCTTGTGTCAGGATACCAGAAGAACCAGAATAGAAGGGACCTAATCCTGATCTCCCTTCACATAGAACTATTTTATCCTTAACCAAATTTTTGTCCAATGAATTATCACTGCAAAACCTGGAATTAGGAGACATTAATTAAACTTAGGTCGCCAGTTCACCATTGCTATGTTGAAACAGAAGGGTGCACTTTTACTGTGATAATTTTGTTCCCCACAACATAATGGTTTGCTCTACTTCATTTGCAAGTTGCAAGTTGCAAGTTCAAACAAACTCTATATTTACCTGGATGTAGATCCATCGAAGCCTCCTTTGGTGTTTGGAGCATCTCCTCCATAGATTAAAGGGTAGAATTTTCGCCCAAGATCAAATGTATTTATTGAAACCCCCTAAATATGAAAGAAAGAGATTGATGTTAAACCTGTTATTATAACTTTACATGACAGAGCAATTCTGAGTGAAGATTCATATGGCTGACTAAATTGCAGATAAATGATGTCAGATTTGCTGTAGTATGGAATGGAGAAGGATTTTACTTACCTCAAATGTTCTGTTGTCACCTAATTCAACCTTGGTAACAAACTTCCTATCTATGGTGGTAGCAGCAACAGAAATCAACCAAGGTGCAAAGTTTGCTAAGGATCCAGGTCTTGGACCTGAATTTCCAGCTGAAGTTACAGTTAATATTCCATTCTTCATAGCGTGAAACGCTCCAATGGCTAATCCATCTCTAAAATAATTCTCATCATTGAATCCTCCGAGTGAAGCTGATATTATGTCAACCCCATCGGCAATTGCATCATCAAATGCTGCAAGAATGTCTGCATCATAACAGCCATCAAGCCAACACACTTTATAGACAGCAATGCGTGCTGATGGAACTGCTCCTCTTGCTGTTCCTGACCCAAGGCCTACCATACTTGCCATGCCAACCGGGACCCCAGCTGCTGTTGACGCTATATGAGTCCCATGACCATCTGTATCTCTCGGAGATTTCACATCTTCATCAAGGAAATTACCATCAGCTCTGTAAAACTTTGCCCCGATGATTTTACTGCAAGAACACAGCTAAATCTGTTAAAGGTATACCATTTTATTTGTCTCTCTATGAGAAACTAGAATTTGATACTTGAATAATGATAAGTACACTTATTTTGTTTCATAAACTGTCAATTGCATTTATGTCGCAATCTAATTTAAACTGGTGGAACCATTCTATCGTGTGTACTAAGCGACAGTCTATCCACAATATTAAATGTAATTAGCATTTTCTTAAATATTGTAAGTTAGTATATACTTATTGCAGGTGACATTAGTTGTTTGACAGGCCCCCTTCCATTTACTAGGTGGTGGACTTAATCCCTTGTCAGCGAAGCTGTCGGATTCTGGCCAAATTCCAGAGTCAAGTACTCCAATTATGACGTCACTTTCAGTTGTAGCTCTAGAGATTTGTTGCGAAAAGCCAAGAAAATCCCAGGATCTTGTTGTGTGGAGTTGTTTCTTTTCATTTGGGAAGACAGACACCACACCACCAAGTCCTGCATTATGAAGTTTCTTGGTTAGCAAGTCTGAAATACAAGAAGAAGGAAACAAGTGAATTTTGAAGACGAATGAATAATTTTTGTTCGCACCAGCCATTCTTTCCGCTTCTTTCTCTGTTAGCTTCGTAACAAAGCCATTGAAGCTCCTCCGGTAATGGTGCAGAATTTTCTTAGGCCCAGCATTGCTGCAATTATGAAATAACGATCAAAGAAAAAAAAAAAGAGGTAAGAAAAGTAGAGGGGACATCTCGATTGTATCTGAAGAGTGATGATAATTGCACAGCTAGATTAGTTGCAATTGCTCACACCCAGACACAGTTTGGGCCTCCCATTAAGCCAGTTGTGAAGAAACTGGTTGTGCAATAAGCTTGTCTCTAATCTTACTGTTAAGTGACATTGACATAGGCTACTTTTCATTTCCCTTTCACTTGAGGATGAAATAATAAAGTTTTCCCAAGTAAAATATGGTTTTCTGGATTTTCTGATTCTAAATTCTACGCTATCAAACAAAGGTCAACCAGTTCATTTTCCACGTTAAGAAAGTGTAGTGCCAGTACATTGTGGCCTGGCCCTATTAGATTGACATGATTCTGTTTCACAAAGCAAAAGATCATTTATGTCCAAATATTAAAATGTGGTTTCCTTAATTCTTGAATCTGATCAAAGTAACTAACCAAGTTGTTTTGGTGGTGTTCAACACAAGCTCTCTCTGCTTCCAAAACCAAAATTTGAATGTCTTGTAGTATGAAATATTGAATTAACTTATCGAAAACTGGTAGCATCTGAAAACTAAAGCAACGTTCATTGGTTTAGGTGAAACAACATTACCTGTCAGCAACTTCTTGGATCATGCTTGTGTAAAGAGACAATGCCTCAGCTTCAACTGCCCGGCCACTACCCGTGTAGACGATGTAAGTCTGCATTTCACAGGGCATTATTATCAGAAACACTAAAAATGCCTCCTTTTAGCCAAGCAAATCATCAAACACACGAGCAAAAACCAGAGAAAGGGGAAATTGGGTAAAATTAGAGTGAAAACGCTGTTGATAAATGAGAGAAATTTGCCTGAAGATCATCTTCTGCAGAAGTTGAGTGACATAAAAGCAGAAGTGAGGTAAAACACAGGAAAAGAAGCAACTGAAGTGCAGGAAATTTGCTTTCCATTTTGGGGTCAGTATTTAGCAACGTTTTAAGTTTAACAACAGCAGGAGTGAGTTTTATATACACATCCTTGGACTAGCAATAGATACTTTCGTGCATTCATATTCCCTTTGAATGATTCAAACCCATGCATTTTTCTCCGAAAGCAACAACCACCAATCAAGCAAGACGTGTGTTGAGATAAGTTTTGGGAGGCAAGCAAAGGAAATATTGAAAAGTCTACAATACAAGCAAGACTTGTCCAGGACTACTCGTTGGCTTTTGGAAGCTAGCATTTAAGTTAATGTTGATTGAGTGTGACACAGATTCACAATTACACCATGATTGCTGTAGCTTGTTAATTACGCTGACATTAGTTGCACAATTCACTCGCTTCGAGTTCCTTGTGCTTGGAACGCACGATACAACTTAACTTAAAATTGATTACAACTGATCGTCAATATTTAATTCAAGTGATAAATCATGTTTCTTAGAAGGTTTTGCCTTACTTTGCAACCCAGATTTGATTCCAAATCTTACATTAGTAAGTTTAATGGATTAGGCATTCCTACTATAGAAAAAATGGCTAGAATTATTTTGAACTAGTGCATCAAATTTTGATCTAATCATATTATATATAGGGTAATGTTATAAAAAGTTTCACCTCTTAAAAAATTAAGTATTTCTATAATTAAATTATTTTTTTTAAATCTCAAAACAAGTGAATTAAATTAAAAAAATATAAATCTTAATACAATAAAGATAATTTAATAGTAAAAATACTCAATCTCCTAAAAACAAATTCCAAATAACTGATATATATATACACACCATGTAAAGAGCAGAAAAAAACGAATTATACAACTACCAATTATCTTCCTAATTTTGTTGGTTGGTAGGAGGAGAACAAACCCTATGTAGCTTAGGATGGAATAAGATCCATGACCGTATAGGTGGCAATTTTATATGCTATAATTGTATTATGTGCATTTAGTCATGCTTAATAAATAAAAAATATTTATTAATTTTGTGGGTTTATATATACTAAAAATATAAATTTTCAGCTTTTAAAATATTAAAAATTATAAAAATGAATAAATATTTTTTATTTACTGACCATAATAAAAGACATGCCACATTGGGAAGATACAAAAATTTCTTCCCAATACAAAGAGGTAATCCAACATCAACCACTTAAATTACTTGATCAGTGGTTATTTATAATTTTTTTTATTTTCTCATGCTTGGTTTTATCATTTGAAGGGAGTTAAATTCAAATACCTCTAAGGAGTATTAAACTCTCTGAAAAACTACCGACATATGAAAAAATTAAAAGCAGAGAACCGCAATCCTCAACTAATGGTCATTGTTACTTTTCAGAGGCTCCAAGCCTCCAGCGTGTTCTGAGAAGGCACCTTCATTGGGCTCATGTCACGTGATACGTCAAGTAGCTGTCCAAGTGGGGTTAAACTCGATTATAGACGCAAAAAAGCCACATTTCTAGCAGAATGACATGAAAATTGGGTTTTGCTTTGGCACTCGAGGGAAATATTTTTTTTACCGTAATAGTATTTAAACTTTCAGTATAATTTTCACCTACATTATAATAACTAAGAATTTTTATTTTTTAAAATTTTGAAATTATTGAATTATGATGTTAAAATAATTTATATATCAAAATATAAATAGAAATCATTAATGGAATAACATTTTGCTAATATACTTATTAGTTGATAAATATGATTGTGAGGTTCGAACCCTCTTCCTAACATTTTCCTTCTCCTTTTTTCTGATAGTGTGTGCCCCGACCAGTGATAGTGAATGTTTAATAAGGATGGCTTTTCCCATATATCCAGATAAATAAAATATATATATATATAAGTGGAAATCTAATTCTGTCAATAATTGATTAGTAAAAATAAACCGAATCTCAAGTCAATCTAAACTTAATAAAAGATTCTGAATTCAATTTTGAAAAGCATCCTTGTGAAAAAAAAATTTATCATTTACTGCTTATATTATGAATAGAAATTAATTTCATTCCGAAGATAAAAAAAGTTGATATATATTTGTAGTCAAGGGAGTTGTGTAATTAGAAAAAAGAAAATTACTTCAAGTTTTTATAGGCACTTTTGGAGCAAATTCCTTGAAAATTTGAACCAAGTGAATCTTCAAATTGCCTCTCAAGGGTAAGTCTGAAAAGGATAACTCTCTTCAAATATTCATCATGTAATTTCGTGACTCGTCGATTCGTGCATAGACCTAAAGTGCGTGATAACATTAAAGGCACCGTTCAATGTCAGCAGCGCAAAATTGATAATTGCTTGTTAAGGGTCTACAACGGCCATGGTTGTAGGGTCTATATCTATCAAGTTTAAGATTATTTCATAATTAATAATAAAGCAATCTTATATTTTTTTTTAGTGTACGTCTACGTTGGCATCTCAATGATTTAGATTCAGTACACTTTATATATATCTATAAGAAATATATTTTTATATGAAAAGTAAAAAAAATGAATAATAACTATTAGATTTTACGTTAATGACTAAAATTAAAACATTAATAAAAATCATGCAATTACTTAAAATAATTAAATGACCACTTCAAAAAAATCTACATAATTTTATATTTTAATCATAATCCTTTAGTATTAGATCTGATAGGCACAATTTACTCTCCCATTCTTACTTGATATATCCTCATATATATATATATATATATATATATAATATATCAAGTAAGAAAAGTATTTTTATATGAAAGATAAAAGAGGTGAATAATGATCATTAAATTTTACATTAATGATTATAATTAAAACATTAAGAAAAGTCACATGATCACTTTGAAAAAGTTCAATAATTTTATATTTTAATCCTAACCATTCAATATTAGATCTAATAAATACGATTTACTCACTTCACTCTCACTTGATATATTCTCATACCTACATATGTGTGTGTGTAGACAAGGTTTAACAATTTAGTGTAAAGTTTTGGAATTCAATAATATACATAAGATAAAGTGTTCCTATATATATATATATATGTGTGGGGGGTAGATATAGTAATTCATTTAACATATATAAAATCCAAATTCTTGGATTTAAATTGTAGGTATAATAAAAAGTAAAGTCTTCAAGTTAACATTTAGTATAACTCTAACATTATGATACCAAGATTTAAGAGTTTTGTTCTCTATCGTACTTGAAGTTCAAATTCTAGATTTAAATTGTAAATATAATAGAGAGTAAAATATTTAAGATAATATCTAATATTACTATAATATTAAAGTACTAACCTTTAAGAGTTTTATTCTCTATTTTCATTCAGGTTCAAATTTACAACCTTATCTATATCTATTAAATAAACTATTACTTCGATCATTAAAAAAAAGAAAAAATTTACACTTTGTCTACTTATAACTTCATTAATTTTTATTTAACCTCCTTGTATTTTTTAGTGTTATAATTTATTCATTTATACTTTTTACTGTTAATACTTTACTCACATTAATTTTTTTCTATTTAATGATTAACAAAAAATTTCATAACAAATAAGTTAAGTGAAATTAGACAAAATCATATGTAGATAAAATGTATTTTCCTATATTTATGTGAATTAATGTCAAAAATTCTCAATAATAATTAATTTATATTAGTTTTATTTCCTTATTTTAATAACAGACTGTAAATGAGAAAAAAAATCTATTACAATACATAACATGTATAAAAAAAATTGAAAGTCTTTATATTTGTAAATAATAAAATCTATATGTTATATTATTGATATTTTTGTAAAGTATATGATAATAATATATAATTTGTAGATTTAAAATAAAGAGAGAAGGCAAATATAATTTTTTTAATCCTAATTCTAAATATCAATTCATATAAATATAAAAAAATTATAATTTTTTCTTATAATTTTCTTCAAATTCACTTGTCATGGAATATTTTCTTAAAAATTTAATAGGAAAAAAAATTTAGATAGGTAAAATATTAACATTTGAAAAATTCAATTAAGTAAATTATAACTCTTGAAAACACGAGTTAAGTAAAAAATAAAAATATTATAAATAAGTAAAATGTAATTATCTTTTAAAAGATATAAAGTAATTGTATATTTTTCCTCTCTTTTTTTTTTTTTTTTTGGTTTTCAATGTTAAGATTGGTTTATGTAAGCACGTAAATGCGAGTTCGAATGTCGCGGGGGTAATTACAATACAAGTTAGACTCCTTACATTAAAATTCATATTTTTTATGGGTTAACGAGGGCAATACCACATGAGTGCAGGTTTCACACGGACTTAAGTTTTTTTATTTTTACATTAAGATTTTTTTATAATCATTTAATTATTTTAAAATTCTTTTAATTCAATTCAATTTTCAATCTAATGTTTAATAATATAATATAATTTTTAATCTTATTTGATTAACCTATTATATAAAATAAAAAAATTAATTATTTAATTATAATTTAATAAAATATTTTTTTAATATAACCAATCCAATATTTTATAAAAATATCTTTCCTTCTTTATATTTAATATTCAATTCTGATATATGTATCAGTGATCTAATCACTTTCAATAATAAAAAAAATTAATATAATCCACAACTATGATAATTTTTTTTATGGGCTTATACCGCAAACCCTCATTTTACATATTTAGATTCGCACACTATTTTTCTTTTTCTTTTTTTTTTGGGGGGGGGGGGGGCCTGGGACCATAATGTTTGTCTTCAAGCATTCGACACGAAGTCCGACGCAGTCGTCTTCGGCTTTAATTTGTACATTTCGGCTTTCTTTTCCAAAGTCGAGACAGCAGACAGGACATTTTTTACTATTTTTTCTTTTCCATGTCAGATAATTCCCCCATCCGCTTGTTTTCACTTTTATTAATGGGGAGTTAGATACACTAGTGTAAATGAATTTTTTTTAATAAATTAGTAATTATTACTCATGCAATGAAAAAATAAAATTCGCAGATTTTTGTCTATGAAATTATTTTTCTTTTTGGCTCTCTGATCAAAACATGGTAACTTTTTTTTCTTCAGTCATTAACCCACATGTTCACTCACACTGAATTCTAATTTTAAAGGCAACTATAAAATTACTAATTAAGAGGGGCAAATATTGGATCTAACTATGCTAACATTAATATTAAATCATCTTTACAACGTACTAACATTAATTTTTCTTATAATTTTTATGCCTAGAACTTAACTTTATCTTTTATTTATTTGAGCATTCAAGAAAGTCCTTCTCATTTTAATGATCTATCTATCTAGATACATACTATTATCAGTTAAAAAAGTGAGAAGAAATCACAAACAAAAAGAATTTGAATCACATCCTTGTGTTTACCATTAGATAATCATAGGAATTGATATTTTTACCAATTGACTTTTGTTTTTTAAAGAGATGATACCCAGATGTGATTTGGTTTCAATATTATAATATAATTAAGATATATGAAAATAAAAGATATATTTATATTTGTATGTGTGTGTATATATATTATAACCCACACTATTTCTCTTGCTTCAATTGTTATATATAATTTTGAAAAGAAAATTTCTTGCCATTATTATTTAAAAAGTTTAAATCCTTTCAAAAATTATGTTCAAATGATAGCGATCTGTAAATCTATTTATCAGTATAACTATTCAAATAAGTTTCTTTTCTTATTTTATATATATCTAACCACTCAAGAGATTCAACACCAGTTATCTACAATTGTGCATAAATAAAAATATAGTGTATTGTAGAGATTTGTAATATTACTTTCTATTATATTGAAACAAATTAGAAAGTTGCCTCATTAATTTTAGGAATCACTAGGATTGGCAATGAATCAAGTTAGATTAGAAGATGTTCAAAATAGTTTGATTCGACATTTAATTTGACAAGTTCATAAATTAAATGAGTGATATATAAGTTAAATAATTTGATTCATATATTAGATGAGCTAGCTTGAGTTTAGAGATATTCAACTCAATTGTATCATGAGTTAGCTGGAATAATATATATAATTTTAGATTAATTAATATATTTATATATATCATAAATCCTTTTATAATATATATTCTAAATTAAATACTTGTTACTAAGAAAAATTATAATAATTATAACTTAATGTTTGCATTTGAATTTGAAGTATAATTAAAATGGAAAAATAAATGAAGTTATTGATGAACATTATTAATATCATTCTCATTTTGCAATCAATTATATGATTAAGGTAAATATAATTTAAAAACGTCATTTAAAAGTAATAAGAAGGTGTGAAAACTAATCAAATGAAAATTAACATCGAATATTATAAAAGGTGAATGCAAATATACTTATTATAAAATGGGAGTGATAATGCAAAATTTTAAAGTTATAAGAACTATAAAATAATAACTAGTTCACACTTATTAATTAGTTTAATTAATTAAAATTAGTTTAGAATAATTTTATACAATTTTAAATACTTTAAATTTTAGTAATAAATCAAGTTGAATATGTGTTCAATTCATAAGTTTTATGATTGAACCATCTAATCTAGTTTAATTATTTAAACACTAGTTTGAATTTATCAAGTTAAGTTGAGCTAATTGTGAGCTCAATTAGTCAAGCTTGAGTTGAAAATTTTGGTTTAAATTGAAATCGAACTAAGTCATAAGTCAAGCAAAATTAGATTAAATTGAGCTTGAGTTAAGTTTAGTTTAACTCCACTAGACTTATTGTTAACCCTAGAACTACTCAATCATAATGTTATATTTACTGATTTGTCTCGATATAAAAATATCACTGAAATCTTAATATTACGATAGGATTAGAAATCTTCACCTAAAATGGATCAGAAAGATATATACCTAAACAATTGTTAAGGAAAATCATTTATAGCACAAATTGGTGCCTAATAGTAACTTAAAGAATAAGCAAGAGTTTAAAACGTTATACTAAAAGTATATGCATAACAATAGTTATAGGCTCAATAAATGAAAAGGCCATACCTTGTTTCAAAACACAATGCTCTAATTTTCCTATCAACATTCATTCATCTTACCCAATGAGCCAATGTCTTTGCTTCACATTTATTTTTAGGCCATTCACATCAAATTTGTGGAGAAAAAAAAGGAAAGATTGTATTAAACTTGTAGATTTATTGAATCATCATGCAAAGCAAAAGGAGAGCCATTAAAATTAGCTGTTTAGAATATGAATCAAACTTGCGAAGAGGTATTAAATCATCATAGGAGATAAAGGCTATATCACGGATCGGCCCATACAAATATGGGTTAATCTACAGCGGGCCCACTCCGCGATGGGTTAGTCTACATTACCCCAATTCAAAAACGAATTCAATTTTAGGAGTCTAAACCCACCAAAACCTATGATAGGTACAGGCCAGTTCGCAGGCTTGCAAACTCTGTGAATACAGGCTAATATGTTGCAAATGGAATCCATGAAAGGCTAGTCTGTATTACCTACATTAAAAAATGAGTTTAATTTTTAAAACTCATATCCATGAAAATGGGTCGCGGGCCCATTTGCAGGTTGCAACTCATTTTATAACCTTAATAAGAGATTTATTTAAATTGATAAAAAAGTAATTTGAAACTTATAAGGTAAATGTAAAAATGATGAAAGGAAGTTAGAAGAGAGAGAATGTGTAAAGTGGTTTTAAAAAAATTAAAAAAGGAAAAAGGAAATTTATAATGTATAGGATGAATCATGAATCCAGACGTAATGAGAGGAAGTTAGAAGGAAAATAATGCGTGAGAATAGTTTTAAAAAATAAATTTATAAAAAAATTCACTGGCAATAGTACATAATAAAAAAGAATTCACTCCTATAAAAAAGAGTTTAGGAAGAGTTTTATTAAATAAAAGGATACTATTGAAAAATTGCTTTACATATATATTAATCCTTTATTGTTATAATTTGTGTCATAAAATATATGTAAAACATATAATGTGAAAAAATATTTTATATATAAATATAAAAATAAAATAAAATTGGCTCTGTTTGACTTTAAACAATACAAATCCAAACTTAATTCATTTATAAATTTGGATTTAAATTAAATTTAAATCTAATCCATAAATTTAATTTCTTATTCCAAATCTTATTTATTCATGGGCTAGGTTAGGGCAAAAAAAGGTCGTACCACATTTTCCTACAATTGCTACAAATTAATATCAAACACACGTAAGTGAGAAAAGTAAGGAAAAATAAAGTATTAAAAAGTATTCAATCTGAGTTTGCACTTAAATTTCTTTAAATTTAAATTTGATTCATTGTTAAAGTTAAAATATTATACATTATCAATAAATAAAAATAAGATATATCATTTTAAAAGTAATAATAAATAAAAATTCTTATTAACAATTAAAAATTTTTAATAATTTTTTATTAATATAATAATATATGATCAGGTGATTATATGAAATTAATTTACATTAAGTGGAGAACATTTTTTTAATTACATTTATTCATAATATTATAATATTAAGCATGGATATTATTTTGATTTTTTTATTGTATACAATTACATCTTGAAAGAGAAAAGGAGATGGTTTATCATGTAAATGAAAAAGTTAAAAGAAACATTTGCTAAAAGATAATATAATGTATGTTAAAGACAAAAAGGAGAAAAAAGGATGAAAAGGAGAAACTCAAGTGATAGTATGTCTTAAGGATTGGAAAATATTTCTAGTACTTTCTTAAATGATATAATGATGTGTAATTTATCTATAATTATAGCAACAATATATAACATTATATACATGGTATCAATTAATATTCTATACTAGATCTTTCTTATGAGTCCTTGAATTATAATTGTAATGCTCCAAGCCTAATTGACCCAAAACAATTACTAAATTTGATTCATTAATTTAAAAATTAGTTCAAGTTGTTTAAATAGTCGAACTTGATGTCTTATGTACCACACTTAAATTTTAAATTTAAATGATGGGACTTTACAATCTCCCTTACTAAAATGATTTGACATCCTTGTTAGGCTTATCAAATTTTGGCCCAAGATCACACTAGTCATAGTATAAGGTTAGTAATGCTCTAATACTATTTGTAATGTTTAAATCCTAATTGACTTAAGATAACCCTTAAGCCTAATCCACCATCTTAAAAGACTAGACAGGATTATTAAAATAGTCAAGTCTAGTGCCTTATATACCATACTCAAGTCCTAAATTTAGCAAATGTGAGGCTTTATAATCTTCCCTACTCAAATGGTCCAATATCTTTATTAGGCCCAACAAGTCTTATAGCCTAAGACCGCACTAGGCAAAGTATCCTACTAACAGTGCTTTGATATCATTTATAATGCTCTAAGTCTGACTAATCAAAGATAATTACTAAACTTGATCCACTGATTTAAAAAACTAGCCTACATTGTCAAAATAATCAAGCTTAGTACTTTATATGCTATACTCAAATCTCAAATCTAACAAAAGTGAAGCTTTACCAAAGAATCTTACATGTTCGCTAAAAAACAGTACCTAGAATCTTGTATGTTTGCCAAGGGACAATACCTAAAATATTGCTTAACTTGTCTTGACCGTGGCCCGTGGTCTCACTAGTGAGAGGGTACTTTAGCATTTGTTTAATCAGAATAAACTAAGCTTGACTACTTTGATAACCTAGACTAATCTTTTAGGTCAGTGGATTAGAGTTAGTAATTTTCTTAAGCCCGATAGACTTGAAGCATTACAAATGGTAATAAAATGCTGCTAGTTGTATATTTTGGCTAATGTAGGTCTTGGGCCATAATTTGATAAGCTTAACGAGGATATGAGGCCATTTAAGTAAGGAAGATTGTAAAGTGTCACATCTATTAGATTTGAGACTTAAGTATGGCATATAAGGTACCAATTTGGCTACTTAAACAATTCAACCTAGTCTTTTAAGCTAATGAATCAAGCCTAACAATTATCTTAGACCAATCAAGCTTATAATGTTACAATAATTTTCCTTTACACCTTTAAAATGAAATATAAATGTGATGTAATATGTCATAACTTATCAAAATCATCAATCTTTTTCTTCACATGACTTTCAAATGTTTAAAACTTAAATGTTAGTGCAATTTTTTATATAAGAATATTTTTATAAATTTTTATATAATTATATAATATTAAAATATAATTTTAATTTTTTAGAATAGTTATGACCTCTTTTTTTACTTAAAAAGTTTCAACATTACTTGAAAGCATAGGCAATCATTAATCAACTAACTAAAAGGTTTTATTTTATAAATTTAGTATAGTGATTGATTTTATTTTTATTTATGAGGATGATTGTCATAACTGTGGAATTTAATTTGTTGATTTTTCAAATTTAGTAAGTAATAATTAGAATTTATATTTATGATGTTAATATTGTTTTATCCTATTTTGAGTTACTTAATTACTTTATTTGAATGTTATTTGACTTTTTTAAATGTGCTATAAAATAGGATGTAATAATTTTTTTTATACAATACGAGGTAATGAGTGCTTATATTAAATATATGTTAAATAGGAGTTAGAGTTAGTTAGCATAACTTTTACTTATATATTGCTTATCTTAACTTCAAGTATTTGATCATTGAAATTTCTATTTACTAAATTCTCTTTATTTTTGTCTTAGCTACAATAAGGTTAATGGATTATAAGATTGAGGTAATTTATTTTAATGGATTCCATTGGTCTATTTGGTCACTTACACTTTATGTTTAATATATATTTAATATTTATTCATTTTTTGTTATTATTGCTATAATATTTTCATTTATTATTTTGTTTTACTTCTACCTAAACTAACTAAGTTTAAAAATCATTTTTTCCTTTTAGACTTTTAGTTTTCTTATGGTTATTTATTTACTAGCCTATACTTTCATAAAGTTTTTACTTTTTGTTGATATATGTCTTCATTTCACCTTATTTCTACTTGACATGACTTTTGGGTTTTATAAAATATCATTTCAAATATAACAATCATTTAGTAATTAGTAATAGCTTTGTGACTCCTTACAAAGTCTTAGTTATAAAAGATGCAAATTAAATATAAGATGTATTATTCTTCAAATGCATATTTTAGTTAGAGAAGAAATTGTAATGGATATAAAATCTACTACTAGATGCATAACTTAAATGTTATATAAGATGCTTTGAAAAAAAATTACATAATTTAATAAGCCTTCCCATTACTTAATTCAGTGAGACTTATAACATTACATTTACTTTATGTTCTTTTAATATAAATAATTGCGAAAATTTTAATTTTTTACTACTAACTTTCAAATATGCTTTAAGGCAAAAAAAATTATGAGCTCTTAAGGGAATATAACTTTTACCCTTTTTTTTAAAGCTATGTGCTTTAATTTGTATAATCTCACGAAGTGTGATTATCTCTTCCACTATTATGTTCAAGTACTAATTAACATATTGGACCCTTGATTAATGAAGATAATAATTCAACATAGTTTTCTAATTTATTTAACACTTGAAGCTAACTACATAATAATGATTTGTTGTATTGCTTTATCTTATATTAATGTGCTCATTTCTATAGCTTCACTTAATTTTTTGGTAGTACTAAGGATTTTGAATACAAAAACATTAATATCCCTAAGAGTTTTAAAGCTCCATTTGAAATATTTTTTCAATAGTATTATCATATACATTGCACTTATAGTTGAAATGAAATAAAAAATAAGTATTACTTAAAGATAGTTATCTATTTTACTAGTGCCACACATTATCTAATTTCAATCTCAATATATGTTGTCAACCATGTTATACTGTTGTATAACATAAAATGAAGAATCTATCAACTATGCTATAATGTTATCAATTATGCTATGAAACTTTGTTTATTCATACACAATACTTGAAAAATGAATTTTACTAAGATCTATAAAATTGTAATCTTAGTTGTAATAAAAAAAGTAGTTATTTAGTTCACAAAACTTATTATGGCCTCAAACAACTTATTTAATTATTGCAATAGTAAAAAAGTTAAAACTCTTGGCTAATTATGACGTTAGATCATGTTATGTTCATTAAAGACTTACAAGTTTAGCAAGGAGCTAACATACCTTATAAAAATTACTTGTATGTGCATCTCTTTAACACTAAAGCAATAGGAGTTAAAAACTTTTTTTGGAAACTATTTGCTTATTACTTCCATTATCAATAGACACTCATTCCTTACTATTTCATGGTAGTTAAATGCTTTTTGAAAGCTCATTCCCATTATCCGTTAAGCTATCTACATGTCATGTGAGATGTATAATTAGTAAAGTCCTTTTAGCTTTATTCTAAATTATAATATTTTTTCCTAATTATATCAATTATTAGTAATAAATCAAAGAATAACAAAAATGTTATTTGATAGTATTAAACTCTGTCACTATTCCATTAATTATTCACTTTGAACATTTTTTTAATATGATAAGGGAGCATTTCATATTTTTTTTAGGATCTACATTTCGTGTGTTCAAGTTTTAATGCATTGTTTGAGAAATATTCTACTACTAGATTGTGTTGCGTATATGTCATGCCATTTTTTGCTTTTTAATATACTATCTAGCATATTGAAAAGGTTGATGCACTAGCAAAGTTAAAAGAAGGGGACAATTAGTAGTAATTATGTGGGTTAAACTCATAATATTATATCAACTTCAATAATTAACTTCAAGAATCTTCAATATTCTATTTTTATAGCTACCTAAATAATTTTCTTTCCTTATAACCTCTAGACCTTTTATGTCTAATTTATTTCCAACTACTAGATAGGTAAGAACATTGTCTTAGTGTACACTCTAGTCTTATTTTTTTTCAATTGATATGAGAAAGGAGTTTTAGTCAAAAAATTTATAATGGCCATAACAAATAAAATGTATTTTAAGAATAATAATAAAAAGTGTATATATTTCATAAAAATTAAAAATGACTAAAGAATTTTTGCTTTTTGAACAAAATTAAAATTACATTATATAAGGTTTTCATTCTTTTCTTATCAATATCATTACTGAAAGGGAATATATGAAAGTTTTTTAATTTATGCTTGAAGAATCTAACAAAAATGAAAAATTGGAAAACCTAGTTTCACCTAAAACCAATAATTAACCTACAAATAATTCAAATTGATGAATGGTGACCCTATAATTGAAATAGATATGTATCTATAGCCAATGGTGTTTGTCCATTGTGAGGGTTTTATGTTACTTAATGAAACTTTAAATTGTACTAACTGAGTATATAGTTTTTATTCACAAATGAATCTTGGTGCCAATTTTGCTATCTATCTTGATTTTTGGTAGCCATATTCTTTTCTACAATGGTAGCTTAGATTGTATTGTTTTATGAAGTAAAAGTTATTTTCTTGTAAGTATATATTCTATAATTTTTGGAGTTGTTTTCCTGATGTTTTGTTTTATAGAATTAGTTTTCTAAGTAATTAAACCTCTAACGTAGTGGATTATGCAATGCAAACTCTTTTTTGACACATTATATCCTAATCCTTAGTTTTGTATTTTGGAAAATATATTACTTTTCTAAACAAACAAGTATAAAAAATTTAAATCAATTAAAACAGCACTATAAAGCACATGAATAATATAACATAGAAAACCCTAAACTTTAGGGAAAAGATTACGAATGAAAAAAGATTCACTATATCATTAAAGATCATAGAATAATTCATGTTGAAGATTTTCAAACATAACCCTATAACTTCCTAGTTACCATCCTTATATTTCTCTCAAACTTCCATGAGAATTATCACATGACCCTATATACACTCATATTGTTATCTCTAAAGTGCTATAAAATGTGACAAGTAAAGATTATATGTCTACCCATATTAACAATTGTAAAAGATTATGTTTGATATTTATGATATTCCTTTATTATATCATGATAATAGTTAAGTGCACTAATATTCTTCCAATAAATATGTTTAAAGCATAAGTCTAATAAATGCATATATCTATTGTTGAGGCATTGCTACAACTAATTTATGATGATCAATTTGCATTAAGGTTGTTCTTTATTGCATTGATTTATTTTTCTATTTTGTAATATTAATCATTACTTTGTATTTGTGTAAAATAAACTTGAAAATTACCTTATTTAGGAGTTTTGACATTGGACTTTTACACATGTCATGAGATAGGTGTAGGTCTTTATAATGTTCCATCATTTAAAAAACCATGAATGTTAACCAAAATGACTATGAAAACATAAAAAAGTCAATCAAGTTGTAAAATTTTAAATGCAAAGAATCTCAACTTAGAGAATAGGTTGACAAAGGTAAAGCAAATTACAAGCAAAATTGCTGCACATAAAGGTATCATTTCTATAATGTGTCAATTGCTTTTATGAATACAAATGTTACATCTTTGATTCTAGTTGACTCTCCATACGTATATTTTTAGTTCCTATATTACTAAAGATAATAACATTATTTTAGTTACCTTATTCAATAGTTATTATATTCATATAAGAACTCCTTCATTTGATGGAAGAAATTATGCTCATAGTGCACATACACCAAGTGTTGAAATTGAATGAGTATACACAAATTTCAATAAGAAGTTTAGTAGTGCAAGAATATGATTACTAGGTCATACATCAAAATTTGTAACTAATTTGGATATAAAGTTCTATATTATAGGTATGTTTTTATTTAAAAGCTATCTTTTATTTCTTTTCTATCTTCATTATTATATCCTTAGTCTAAATTATAACACATTGTACAATAATTAATGTTTTATGTTAATCATAAGCATTTTGTCCTATAGGATAGCACATGTTAATAAAAAAAAGAAGATTACCCATTTACCTTAAGCATAAGAAAATATACAATTTAATATTAATCAATTTTTAGACAGGGTTATTAAACAACATAAAGCTAGACAAAGATTGCAATTAAGCTTTAGAAAAATGAAAAAGGAGAATGAAAGTGGTAATGAGGGAAAAAATATGATGTGCTTATAAGACAAAAATGTAACTGCGTCTACGATTCTTACTAAAATTTTATAATACTTTTAAGAGTTGATTAGTTGTAAAACTAACATCATTTTAAATTTCTTCATTTTTTTCAGCAATCTACAAATGCCAGAAATTTAAATATCAATTAATCAAAAAATCAATATTTTACGTTTTTTAATAATTTCAAAAGTGTTATCATGTCCAAATAAATATTAGTTAATTTTAAAATTAATATTTTAAGTTTTTTTAATTTTTTAACAACCTTTAAATATTATTCATTATGACATTGATTAAGTAAAAAGCTGACATCTTAAATTTCTCAATAATTTCAAAAATATCATTGCCTTCAAATAGATGTCAATTAATTTTAAAATTAACATATTAAGTTTTCACATTTTCTTAATAACCTTTAAATATCATACATTATGATATTAGTTAAGTAAAAAAATCATATCTTAAATTTTTCAATAATTTTAAAATTTTTACTATGTCTAAATAGACATCAATTAATTCTAAAATAAGCTTATTAAGTTTTCTCATTTTTCTAACAATCTTCAAATGTTACAAATTATGATATTAATTAAGTAAAAAATCTTATCTTAAATTTTCTAATTAATTTAGAAAATGTTACTATATCCAAATAAATGTTAATTATTTTTAAAATTAACATATTAATATTTTATTTTTCAATAATATTCAAATATCATACATTATAATATTGATTAAGTAAAAAATTATTATTTTAAGTTTCTCAAGAATTTAAAAAAAAACACTACATTAAAATAGATATTGATTATATTTATTAATTATTATCTTATTAGACTTAATAATTTAAAAAATGCTACTACATCAATATAAATATCAAATATACCTTTTACTAATGCTTATCCATAGATATAGAATCACAATTCTATAATAGTGACTCCTTAAAAATTAATACTTTTGTAAGAGGATAAGGATGACATTTTCTCAATTAAGTTAGGTAGATTCTTGGAAAAGACTTTCCTTTTCAAAGTTGAGATTTTTAATTTCAACATTAATAATGGCAAACCTGGTGATGATTTCACAATTTATACAATCTTAGATATTTATGATGATAAAGTAGAAATAGAAAAGTTCAAGGCAAACCTAACTTTTTACTAGGTTCTGTCACATACTAATTTCATTACACTAAAATAACACATTAAATAAATACACATTTGCATAATACAAATTCCTTGGCTTTTAGGATAAAAATAAAATCATGGTTCTTTTAAAACCAAATCATGCGATAATTATATTTTAAAGTTACTTCATACATTTTAACAAAGATGTAAGCATAAGCTAATTTGTGAGGTTTTGTATGCATGTTAGTTTCGGTATTCTCAAAATTAATGCCTATATCTCTTTTATAAAATGGTCAAACTAAATAAATGATATTGAAATTTGTTAACTTAAATAAGGACAAATTTAGAAAAAAAAATTGTCTAAATATTAGTTTATCATCAAATTTCTTCATAAAACTAACTCCTCCAAACAAAGCAACACATGTATCATACTAGCAACATAATTATTTATATTTTAACATTACATTTGAGCAACCGTTAATTATATATTTTAATTGTATATAGGAGCTCAATTTACAAGACTTCACTATTCTAACTAACTCATTATCTCATTTGTCAATTATCAAAAATCTAAGTATCAAATGCACCAATAACATAATTTTTTTCTACTTTAACATTGCATTTAAGTAGTCA
Organism: Sindora glabra; assembly: GCA_020226215.1. Classification (NCBI taxonomy): domain Eukaryota; kingdom Viridiplantae; phylum Streptophyta; class Magnoliopsida; order Fabales; family Fabaceae; genus Sindora; species Sindora glabra. Next base: position 99,407,426 of record CM035227.1, on the reverse strand, counting down.
CCTAGTATAAATTTTAATTATATACATGAGCTTAATTCGCAAGAAAACTTCACCATTCAAACTAACTAATTAGCTTAAAACTAATTGTTGAAAAATGTAAGTCTCAAGTACCATTAGTAATATAAAATGGACAATTTTGTAAGTTTATAACAATATGTATGCTATTACAAGACATATCTTCCCTTAGTTTCTGATAATGTCACTAACCTTAGCATAATTTATAATGCCATACTTGCCAAAAAGCTCAGAAGTGATAAAGAGGATGATCACATACCAATTTTGAAGATGTTGTTCCCTCAATTCTTTACCACAAAACTCCAAAATACCATCAAAATTGAACCCTTTAATTGAACATATGCAAAAGGAAAATGAGTTGCCTTTGATTTTCTATATAGGCTAAGTACTTTGTTAAATATTGTGAATAAATAGCCTTGTAGCAATGAAAGCACTTGAAACAAATTTGCATTCTTCTATCTAAGAAGGCATGGCAAACCTTGTTGGAGATATATTTTAATTCTCCCTAAAGGAGACTAACACTATTTAAGGTTTTATTCTATGAAAACTTAATTGCACAATATTTTAATGTGACTTTCATCTAACCCCCCAACACACACACACACACACATGAGTATGCGCACGTATGCGCGCACGCATGCACGCATGCTTGTAAGTGTGCATGCGTACTCACACACACACACACACACACAAAGAGACATATATACGTGCATGCTAGATAATATTCAAGTTGCTATTGTTCTATAAATCTTATTAGTAATATGTATTGCCAATCAATTGGTTTAAAAGCTTTTATTATTTTGATTACATGAACTTTGTATAAAATTCATGCATCACATGACTTTAAAACTAGTAAAAAAGAATATAAGAGTTAGGATAGAGATTACTTTATCTTTTCCTCTTAAAATAATTAAGGTTTGAAAGTTTGGATACGAAGAATATTATTGATTTTAAGATAATCAAGTGACTAAATAAGGAATTTTATGTTTTTATTACAGAAACATATTTTTAATTAAAATTTGGATAATAAATTTTAAAATATAACTATTTATTTTATCATATTTTTAAATATAAAAATTTAATTTTTATTTTTATTTTTGGTGATATTATATATTTTTATAAAAATATTATTATTAATAACTTCTTTCCATTTCATTCATACAATATTTTACTACATAAAAATGAAATGAAATATTAATCATGTTAGTCATAAGCATTCTCATTCTCATCATTCATTATATCAAAAGTAGGGAATCAATTTTGTACTTCTATTATAATATATATATATATATATATATATATATATATATATATTCATATTCATTTAATAGAACAGTCGGCTATAAATTTTAATGTCTTAAAAGTTATGAAGTACAATTTGTAGTATGAATAAATTTTATAAAATTAACATATAAATAATAAATGTGAACGTTACATTTTTTTCTATTAAAGGAGAATATGAACATACAAAGATTATATTTGGTAAATAACACTTTACACAGCTTTTAACTTATTTAATTAATTTTTAATTGATTAATTAATTTTTAACTAAAACAGCTATTTGAAATAGCTGCTGCCTACTAAAATATTGATTTTGAAAACACTACAATATGTAGCATTTCCAATCAGCTATTTGCTTATATAAGTCATTGTTACCGAAATTGTCCTTCTATTAATGCCCAATATTTCCGCCCTTCTATTATTAAAACACAATCCAGTAGCCGTAGACTCTTGTGGCTATATTGGTGAATCCAATAGCCAATATTGGTGCATCGTAAGGCCAATATTTTATAATTTATCAATTCACCACTGGACTTGAACCAGTGGTTGTAATTTCTGAATTTTATTTATAAAAAATAAATAATTATAATTAAATAATTTTAAAATTTATTTATTATAATTATCTATTTAATTATAATTTATTTATTTATTTGTATTTATAAAAAATAAATAGTTATAATTAAATATTTATAATTATTAAATAGTTATAATTATAATTTATTTATATTAATTTAATATTAAAAATATTTAATATATAATAAATTAAAATAATATATTATTTATAAAAAAAATTAATGTACTAATATAGAATTTAAAATATTGAAATAAAAAAATTTAAATAATTTATAAAATATACTTATATCTTTAAATGTCATTTTACAGATAAACAACTAATTATAAACAGTTAATTTTATTAAATATTCTTATTCAAATAACTAATATAATCAACTGGTCAAATCAGTTAAAATAATTAATTATTAATTAATAGTTAATCAAATCAGTTAATCACTGTAAGTATAAGTTAGTTGCCAAAAAAACGCAAAAATATTTCCCCAACATTAAATCCACCGTTTGATTAGGTCAGCTCTATTGTATCGATGATTACGTCATGTCCTAGGTGAAGATTTCTATTGCTTTGTTGGTTTTAAATCCATGAACTAATTTGGGTCTACGAACGAACTTGTGGATTTATTAAAAAAATATAGATTATATATAACTCATAAAAAAATAAGTTTGTTTTAATGTGGATATATTTAACTTGTCGAGTTTGTTGTTCACACGGATTAAATTAGACTGTCCCTTTTTTTAATATTTTTATATTCAAATTAAATTAATATATCGCATAAATTTTTATCTAATTAATAAAATAATTATTTTCAAACTCAATTATTTATTTTTAAATTATTTTAATTAAATAAATTATTTTTAATTATTAGTGTTAAATTAAGTTAATTTTTTATTATAATTATTTAATTTTAAATTATTAATATAAATTAAGAATGCATTAAATTTATAATTTTTAAATTTAAAATTATTTAAAAAATGTAAAATTATTTTAAAAAGAAAGAAAAAATTAACGGTCAAATCTGTTTATAAATCCATAATTCACGAAATTTAGAATTCGAACTTCATTTCATTTGAAATGTTTGCAAATTTTACAAATCAATCAAACCTAATCCAATTTGTATGGATCAGAATAGATCCACATGCTAGCTGTGTATTGATTGGTGTGCACTTCCGCGCCCGAGTTCTTTTACTACGGCACATCCATCCCAATAATCTGATGGTTAAATTCAGCTTAATATAATTAAAAAAAATGGGTCCCACGTAAAAAAACTTGTCTCCATTCATTTTCTTTTCTACCACTCAACTTTTATGTTTTAAATTTTTTGTCCAAAATTAATATTACAATTAAAAAAATACGATTATAAAAAATTGATATTAATTTTAGCTACTAAAAATAAAAAATAATTGTAATAAAAATTATATTAATTCAACAATTTTAAAACACAAAAGTTGAGTAGTAGAAAAGAAAATTAATAAAAATAAATTATTTTATATGAAACACATTTCTATTATTTTATTAAGCTGATTTTAATCATCAAATTATTGAAGTAGATGAAAGAATGAGGCGTGAAAATGTCATGGGCTAGTAGCTCTTCAATTGAAACCATGCAACACATACTTGCCACTCTTGGCCAACATGCTAGCCTTCTAACTTTAAACTCTCGTTTGGCACGTTTGGGTAAAAATAATGGAATATCGAAGATTTATTGTCCATACAAGTCTCATGTACAACATGTCCGCATGCCAATATCATATATCGCCAAAGCGCCCACGCATGACGGACCGCAGGATCCTTCCACACAGGAAGCCTCCATACACTACGGACCGAAAGGGATAAATGAATAGGGAGAGGGACACTCCATTCGCTTAGTTTATGCCTCATTCCATAACTTTAAGTGTGTAGAGGGATGACCACAAGCCAACACACTCCGTTTCTAACTCAATGTCCAGGCGCTCCGCAAACCCTTAGAGCACTCCACCCCCTTAAAGAGCATTTTGAACAAAAGGCCTCCTATAAAAAGATAACATACTTTTTTCGAGTTATCATAAGCCCTTTTCATCATGCTCTACGTGTTTGTTTGCACGAAAACTAGTCGACACGAAGATAAAAATGCAAGGATTCCAAATATGGTCTTTTCGAACCCCGTCGGATTCTCAAACCTTCTGAAATAACCAAAATACCCTCAAACTTTAGAAAATTGAGAAAAATAGTACACAAGCCAGATTGATCTCATATTTCAGCAACAGGACCCTCATAACATGTTGAATTTTTTTACTAAGTCTCGTCTCAATCCAAGCATATTTGCCTATTGAATTGTCCCAACTGCCAGCTTGTGACATTATCTCCCACTTCAAATGTCAATGCCCTCATTGATGCCTTAATCTGACATGGCCCTGGTCTTCATCCTACTCTAATGAGTTACTCCTTCGACCGTCTCAAAGTTTATCTCTTTGAGCACTATGAAATGTTTCCCCCATCTTAAAGTTGGGTTGTCTGTTGCCTCTGCAACATAGGTACTTGGCAAAATGCATCCTCCGTAAAGTCACTCAAAAGGCTACCTCTGTAGTCACCTTATAAGTGTCCCGACACTCTCTCTAATGCCCCTATCCCACATAGCTCTCTCAAACTTGTTATCTCTATAACTTGTTCAATTGGTAGTTGCCTCTGTAACTAGTGCTTACTGCCTCCATAGATTGTACAATACACAATCTCCGCGGCTTACGTGTGTGCTAACTCTATGGCTCATGATAAATGCTTAGTGCTTTGAATCACCTACTAACAGGTATCTTACACTAAGTGTCCCATTTCACCCGTACAAGAGATAATACTTATGTTGGATTTACGCAGAGAAGGCGAACCTCGCTCCTTAACCGCTCGTTTACATTTAGGTCGATTCATTGCACTAGGCAATGCCAATTGCGCACCTAATCGAATCCTCTAATCCTCTTTGGATCAATGTCCTCTGGCATATCATCGGCCATCACAGCCTACCTTCAGAGTTTGATGCCCATTAGTATCACGGTCCTTATGACCACTACTTGGCGTGCATCCTCTAACGACTTCACGAGTGCATCTTCTGATGGCTCCCCCATTTCAACTCGTAGAAATGGGGTTGAGCATAAAGCACCATCCACTCTAGCTCCATATGGCATTGATTCCTTTGAATCTTTGCCAAGCCCTCAGGCTATAATGCTCCACTGAGCACTCGGACGATCCCTCTGGACTCCCTTGACATAATTTTGAACCACTCGCTTTGGAACGATTCGCTCATGCCTTTCAACTATGGTCACGCCCACTGGCACAACCGATGGCTTCACCCTCCGGTTCCACCAATCCTTCAAGCAGTCAAGCCCTCTGATAAGACTAAGGCTTCTCCCACTAGATTAGTTGTCAATTCCCTCATCCCACTGGACAGTGATTTTGCATCCCTCAATGTCACTACTATGAATGAGCGCATAACCAATGTCCCACGCACAACTGACAAGCAAGATAGCCCACTTGGCATAAATGCTTGGGCCCTTCATACAAATCCTTGGTCACTAGTATGTACCATTCCTTCGCCTACTGGCTTTTCAGGATGATCCAATCTTTTATACCCTCTGGTCAAGTCTTTGGCAACGATGTTACCAAGTTTGAGAGAATGATAATTTCGCACATACAATATATTAAAGGACAAGCCACATTTAATCAATTGTGCCTACCCGATCTTGGCCCTCTAGCACAAACCAAGCTCTGATACCAAAATGTCACGGGCTAGCGGCTCTCCAGTTGAAACCATGCGGTGCATGCTTGCCACTCTTAGCTAACATGCTAACCTTCTAACTTTAAACCCTTATTTGTCACACTTGGGTAAAGATAATGGAACATCGAAGATTTATTGCCCATAGAACAAGTCCCATGTACAACATATTCGCACACCAATATCGTATGTCGCCAAAGCGCCCACACATACCGAATCGCAGGATCCTTCGACACAGGAAGCTTCAATGCACTACAGATCGAAAGGGACAAATGAATAGGGAGAGGGATACTTCATTCGCTTGGTTTATGCCTTATTCCATAGCTTTGAGTGTGCAAGAGAATAGCCACAAGTTAACACATTCCGTCCCTAACTCAGTATCCAGATACCTCGCAGGTCCTTAGAACACTTCATCCCCTTAAAGAGCATTTTGAATAAAAGGCCTTCCGCATGAAGATAACATACTTTTTTTGAGTTGTTATAAGCTCTTTTTATCATGCTCTAGATGTCCGTTTGTCATGAAAACCAGCTGACACAAAGATAAAAATACGAGAATTTCAAATATAATCATTTTGAACTCCGTCGGATTCTCAAACCTTCTGAAATGATCAAAATACTCCCAAATTTTAGAAAATTGGAAAAAATAGTATGCAAGTCAGATTGATCTTAAATTTCAGTCACAGGACCCTCATAATATATTAGATTTTTTCTCCAAGTCTTATATCAATCTAAGTATATTTGTCTTTTGAACTGTCCCAACTGCTAACTTGTGACAAAGTCCACACGCCATATTGATTAGATCCAGCTTCCAACTCATAGGAGGGAGGATACTAGTGAAAATAGTCTGTCACGAGATTTGACTATTTTAAAGTACATGATACATGTTGCATTTTATAAAATAAAGTTAAAATTATTAATAAAATAATTAAAATAAATAAATAATTATATATTTAAAAATTATTTTTTATTTATTATTTTTATAAAATTATAAATTATTAAATTTTTTATTAATAATTTTGATAATATATTTTAACTTTTAAAATATAAGCCATAGAGAAGTCCAATCCACCGCAACGAGTGCTGTGCTTCTGGGCTGCATTGACGGGAATTGTGATTGTCGGAAAATAGGGCCCATTCTTGGAAGCTTCTGTAGCCTTAATTAAAGCACCAAATTCCAAATTAACCGGTGCAAAAAGTGCGCCATCGATAAAAGTTTGGTTTATTAGGTTAGGAAGTATTCTTTTAAAAAATAATATTTATGTATATTAATAAAAAATAATGTTATTTATATTGATAATTAAAAATAATATTTAAAAAATATAACAATAATAAACAATTTTTTATAAAATAAAAAAATTAATATTTTCGGAATCTTTTTATTTAATATACATAAATACTTTCTCCATTTATTTTTATCAATAACATTTTGAAAAAAATATATTCCTTATTATTTATTACTTTAAATTTTAATAAAATATTAAATATATTTTTTTAAATTTATCTTTTTCTTTCATTAATAAATATTTTATTATTCTACAGTATTAGTTAATTTATATTTTTTTATATTTTTCTCTCTATTTTTAACTATATTAAATTTTATGCATAAAGGATAATTTTATAAAATTTATTAAAAATAAGCAAATTTAAATAGTTTCTTAATATGTGTGAAATTGATTAATGATGATAGATAAATAAAAATAAATAGAATAATTTATTTTTTATTTTATTATTTTATAATCCTATTTTACAAAAAAATATCTTCCACCAAACAAGTGGACCTAAATCTATCCCTGCCTTCTCTTAGGAGGCCTTTAGTTAAGAAGGACTTTTCGTCCTTGGTCATCATAGCGTTGAAAAAAATTATTTTTAATTATTTATAATATATAAATTAATCTTATATTTAATACAATTTTTAGTAATGATTAGCCTTTTTAAGATATAACTGGCATGAAAATTTTTAATAAGAAAAAATTATGATTAAAAAAATAAAATAAAAATAATTAATTAATCAAAAGGTTTTATAATTAAAAATATTTAACATTAATTCTCTTTGAAGAAAGCTAATTATTATTAATAATTTTATCAAATATCAAATCATGAATTCATAAAAAAAAAATTAGTGTAACTTCAAATTTATCAATAATCAATTATTCTATTACTATATCAAGTAGGTCCTTGTATACACAGCATAATACGGGTCTTTTAATTTGCCTAATTGTAAAATGAAATTCCCATACTTTAAAACCATTTTTAAAATAATATTATATTTTAAATAAAATTCTTTAAGATATTTGGAATTTGAATCCTGACATTTAATGTTTGTTTAAGAAACTTTACTTTTTGTTTAGTTTGAAGTTCTAATTTAAAATTATATATATATAAATTATCATTTTTATTATAAAAAAACTTGAAAATATCACTTACAAGAACCTGCAAAAAGGAAAATGATAAAATAGTGTTGAAATAATCAGAGGATGCAAAAGTGGGTGGAGGAACTCCATCAGACGTACAGACACGAACTTCGGTAGAGATTTCGCCCTTTGCATGTACTACGTCCCAACCCATTCATTTCTTCTTCTTTTTTTAAAAAAAATTCTTTACTTCGTTTTAAAATTTTTTATCTTTCAATATTTCATATTTATATAATTCGTATTAGTTTCTCTATCTTTTTTTTTTTCCTCTTTTTTTCATTTCTGCATTCTTCTTTCTCATTTCCCCCTTTACATCTTCCTTATGTGGTGAAAACAGAAGCAAGTATTATTTTCTTTGTATATTTTGTAATAAACGGCAAGTTAAATAATGTATATATATATATACAAATTACCGATTACAATATACAAAATAGAAAATATAGAATATAAATAAATTTAAATATGTATAACATTATAATAACTAACTTGCAAAAAAATATGGGAGAGATATAAATATCTTCTAAATATATCAAAATATAATACAAATCTTTTTAAATTTCAATAATTATTAACAAATATCTTGCAAATTCTTATTCATTCACTAATATTATAATTTTTTAATAATGATATATACATAAAAAATAATATTTTTAAATGACATAATTTTTTAATCTTTTTAAACAAGAATTACAATATTATAGTATATTAATTTATTTTTTTATTTTTTAAATAATTTATATGTTATATAATTAATAGAAATTAAATTATATATATAGATATTTAATTAAATAATAAAAAATAATTTATGAAAATATTTGTGAAAAATGATGAAATAAATCAATATACTATAATAGTGGGATTCTTATTTAAAAAGTTTATTAAAAATGATATAATTTAATAAAATAGTTAATTAAATTGATAATGTATGTTAATGCCAAATTTCATAAAATTTTAAAAAGTAATTTTCAAATTTTTTAAGGTAGAATGGAGCAAAACCTAACTACTCTAAAGTTGAAAAAAGATGTTTTACATCCTCTTTTTTTTTTTAGAAAGTGTAAATAAAAAAGTGAAATTGTGGAAATATTATTATATAATATAAGGATGGCAAAATACTTTGCATGAATTGCCTTGATAGAACTTGAGAATAGTTTATTTTTTGCATTGTAAGGCAAGACATAGAGTAATCGTTCATTCCAAGCTAAATTTTGGAAATAAGGTAATAATGCATTACCTTGACCCATCCCATGAAGCTTTGCTATAATGAAATTATTATATTTTTATCTTATACAATATATTTATAGATTTTTTGTATATGAGTGAATAATGGAGGTGTAAGTATGATAAATGAAATTTTAACAAAATGCCTTTTATATTGAAGAGATAAACACCTTGCAACAAACTTTTTAAATGTAATAGAGAAGGAGTTTGCACCTTGTAGCATGACTTAGTGATAGACACAAATTCTTTTGTATGATCTTTTGATCTTTCATAATGGAAAAGAGAGTAATTAAACATTTTTATAAGTGCAAATGTCTTGAAACTTCACAGGATCACAATGTTTGGTGGAAGTGTGTTGAGACTTTTATGGTGGTTTAAGGAATGTGTATGCTAGGGGTAAGTATATATGTAGAACATTGGCATGATTCTATGTTAATAGTGAGATATAGATGCAATTTTGGTGTTTGTGGGATGGAAATGTGGAAAGGGAGATCTAGGTAGAGTAATAATGTGCAAGATCAAAATGATTTTTATAATTAGTTTAGAATTCCTATTATGGTTAAGGAAGACGAGTATTTATGGGAAAAGACAAGGGTTGAGTGTAATTCCTTCAATGTCATGCATATGATAGACTTAGGGAAAAAGGTGATGTGACTATAACAAGTACTAGGTGGCTGTTATAAATAGGTTACAATGTGTAGATTAGACTAGACTTACTATCTTAGGATATTTTAGGTTTTGGATCACGCTTCTAGTTAAGGGAGCAATAACTAATCTAAAGGAGGAAGCTTGAGATGATAGGGCATGATTAGAAAATAGTGTTTAGTTGTGCACTTAGCTTTAAGTGAGGTGTGAAGTCGGACTTTAAGTAGTAGGAAGGTTGGTTCGAGCAATTTCACGAAGTGACATTTATAAAGGTTTTAAACATACATAATTTATAATCCATTTATTTAATGTTAAAAATGAAAACTGCTTGTTTGCATATCTTTCACTCACTCTGTAAGGGGACCAATGAGGAAAAAGGTCAACACTTTTAAGGCCACCTCTTTGACTAATAGTAAATGAAGCTTTTATCTTAATTTTACTAAGTTATATATGCAAGAGATTTCTAAGAGGCGATAGAGTTAGGGATTTTTATACTCTTCTCACGACCTATTTAACCATAATTAGTGTGAAACTCGTTTTCTAGTTTCTACCAACCTAAACTAACTTTAAGATTGATACCATCATAAAATCCCAAAAATAATGCATTTTTTAAACATTTTTAGTTTATACACTAATAGGTTTAAATTATTAACAAGGCCTAAACTATTTTTAATTACAATCTTTGATTATGGATGCACAAATGAGATTCCCAAGAGACTCTTGCTTTTGAGTTGTTGGTGGAGGTGGAAGAGTCTTGACTAGAGTATACTGACTTAATAAGTTAATAACCTACTTAATAAACAAAATACAAATTCATATTTCATCTTAACATGTTCTTCCATGTCCAGTCACATCCACATTCACAATAAAATAATAAAGGTTAAAATACAATATCACAATCAAATAGAAATAACCAAAAGTAATATAATTAAGCCATTTTATGCCTCTTAATTAACCTTATTCCTTCACTAACTTTTCCTTATTCCTCAGAGTACTTTATTCTTTCACCAACATGTGTTTCAATTTTGATTAGTTCACACTATTTTCATATCCTTTCCTTTGATTTATACTACCACTCAAATATCACATCCTCGATGGGATTTTGTCATTTTTTATAAACAAATAGGCTTATGATTTATTCAAAACATATCCTCACTTGGGATTTCTATCATTCATAACCATTATTATTTATATGCAAATCATACCATACTAGGACTTTACATACATTGCATAATATAAATATTATAAAAATAATAATAAATTGGATGAAATAGGGCTATACTTATGTATGTATTCGAGTATTGGGGTCTAGAAACAAATTCTAACTTTCATAATCAAGTATGTACTCACATATGGTTGTCTAGTAGTAATTTTAGATGTCATACTCAAGTAGGGTTAGCTAAAGAGCAATTTTTTTATGAATACTTAAGTATGGACACCTAAAGGTGAATTTTGGTACCGTACTTGAGTATTACTTGTAGAAATGTAGACTTTTAATAAAAAACATTATACATATGGTTAATTTTCCCCTAAGCTAACACATATACATCCATAAAGCTAAAAACCATCACATATTTATCATTTATGCTTATTCTTGCACTACTAATATTAATAATTTTTCATATTCTTTCATCATAAAACCCTTAATTTCTTAATAAAACAACATAAACTTTGAAATAAAGAAAATCATGCAAAGCTTATTTATTTTAAGTAGATTATTTACCTACTAGGGATTGGTGGACTCATTAAGGATGTAATGAGAGCAATCGTGTTCCACCTTGATACCATAATTATGCAATGGAAACAAGACATACTTTGCCTTGATATTGTAATGGAGGCAATCAAGGTCCATTTGTTATCAAGTCTATTAATGAGAATAGGGCAAATGCATGATCTTGATAAGAGATTAAAGAACCTTTATGGAATATGCAAAAAGAGCACATTGTGCTCTACCTTGATGTCACTTTGAATAGGCTTTGTTTTAACGAGTTTTTAGTTATGTTGGATAATGTGTCGTTACTGTGTACCATGAGACTAATTTGTGTAGGAACATAATAATTAATACACACACACACACACACACACATATACACATGAATGTATAGTACTTTTTTATCATTTTAGTAATTCAATTATTTTAAAAAATTGAAAATATATGAAGATTTTATTAAAAATAATGAAGGTATAAAAGAATAATATTTTGTTGATTAAATATCAACTTATTTTTTTTAGTTTTAAACTATTTAGATTAATTACATGTGACTTTGGACCTATTATTATGACATTATATTGATTATGTATGAATTAAAATATTCATATCTATTTTTTATTTGTTAGTGATTGGGATTATTTAGTAATTATGTATGAATAATTTTTAACCTTTAATTTCAAATTATATATTTCTTAATAGTTTTCACAAAGATTTGTTGCCTCGTGGGGCATAGGCAAGGGATGAATTTTATCCCTAATAATGGGGTGTAGAACAAAATAAAGTTGATATGCTCTTCTTCTATATCATCACCACCTCTAGTTATACACAAAAGGTGTTTTATGCAAAGTTATTTCATTAATTTATAGTTCATTTAAGTGACTTCACTTGATTGATCAAGTTAATTAGCTAGTTTAACTATTTAATAAATAATTTATTAAATTAAATAATTAACTCTTGATCAATTAATTTAAAATTTTTAAAAATTTAATATTTTCAATTAGCTAATTGACAAAAGGTTTATAAAAAGATAAAATTATCCCTAAATAATGCATTAATTACCACTTATGCATTCATATGTAATATATCCTATGTAATTACTTTCTCATGCTAATAAATACATTCTTTAAATTCATTTCCTTTTTTTTTTTGCTATGGCATAATTTATTTATGTTAATGTCATCACTCACTTTAAGTTATAACCAGCATGGATTGTAATCTACTCGTTTCCACTAACTTTTCCATATTAAGATATTACTTAAATGATTTAAATAAGGTTTGGGTTAATATTAATATGTTGATAGTTATATCATGAAATATTCCATTTCACTTAATTGGTTTTAACATGAAGAGATAAGCCAGACTTGCTTATAATTTATATTGTTTATTTAAGAATAAGTTGGCCTAATTAGCTCTTTTACCAAGGAATACATGTCATTCACATTGACTACCTTAGTATGAAACATTTATAGACCAAGCCCTTTTAAGAATTAGTTCAAGAGTTCAAATTTAATTATATTCAAAATATCTATTTTTTTGCCCATACCAACTAATGATAATTTTAGAAAGCCTATCCTTATTGTTGTTGTAGAGGTGGTAGTGGCAGTGGTGGTGGATCAACCTATAAATTTGCAAAATAAATACAACAAAGTAAGTCTAGGGCTTGGTAAGCAAATATTCTAAGAAAAGTAAAATAATTTATAATAAACTCACTCTTACCAATTGGATTACTTCCCTTAAAATTGTCTTACATTAATTAATAAAATTGAAAACATTAATGGCACATATAATTCCTATATACAAAATATAGGAAATTTCATATCTTAACATTAAATTCAAGATATGCTACTAATATTTAGTATAATACAATAAAAAGTATGTAAATTTTCTTGTAACCCCCATCCATCTTTATTCCTCATAAACCTATCTTTATCCCTTTGAGTCATCCTTATCTTTGAAAAAGAATTATCAGATTTGAGATATAGTTGTAAACATCACTAATTCATCCCTAATGCTTTTCTAAACTTGATTCACAAGGATCATAATCAAATTTAAATAAAAAAATTATACCAAGATCACATTTTATGCTATTACATCAAGTGTACAAGTCTACTACATCATATTCAATACATATAATGCATAGCAAGATTGAAAACAACTTAATCTAAGTGGTTATTTCATAAAACTAAAGTTTAGTGCCCTGTGAATTGATGTGAATTGATTAAGGATTTTTATCAAGTTTTTGTAAAGCTTAAGTTGATTGAGGAATTAATTCAGATTATTTAATGCGATTAAGTTTTGAATTGATTGACAAATTGATTCAAGCTATTCAATTTCAATTCTAAAAGACATGAATTGATTCATGAGTTAATTTAATGTAAGGTAGTTTGCTCTTAGAACCCTATTGAATTGATTCATTAATTAGTTTAATCCCCTCGAGTTTGGTTTTGTGATAGATAAATCAATTTGTAAATTAATTTAACGCTACAATTTTTGCATTATGGGTTTAATGAATCAATTCATATATGTATTTTTATAGAAAAATTACTTTTCATACATGATGAAACTTATTCCAATTTCTTTTGCATTATAACTCAATCCAATCACCACTAAACACAAAAGCAATATGATATGCACTTAAATCACTAAGAAATTTATGTTAAATAACAATTTACAACACTTATCATCAAATTTAATAATTTCGAAGAACAACCTAAATCTTTATCAAGCAAACCATGCAAATCTCATAGTTTTAAGTAGAATGTCTACTTACTATTTGTAAAGAAGGCAATAGGTAGTGTGATTGGTAGATAGCTTGTTTCTAAACATTCAAAAATTAAAGGTTTAAGGTTAGGGTTTCAAAATCCTATTTAAAATAAAAAAAAACCTTCAATCTCTCAGAACTCAAAAGAATAGTAAAAAGGAAACCTATGAAGATTGAAGAATAAAAACATGTTACCATGTTGAGATTGAATAAAGATTAAGGAGTTAAGATCTTCCTTTAGAATTGTAATAAGAAGTAGCTGAGAGTGCTGAGAGTGTTAAGTGGGGAAGGATAAGGAATCCAAGTTAGAAAGGTTGGGAGTTAAGCATATAAGTTGAATTAGGAAGGACAAAATAGAAAAAGAGTCCCTAAGTCTCATCCATACTTATTACTCAAAATTATATTTAACTTTAAATCACTTTTATTTATCCACTTATAAATCAATTCACATAAAATAAAATTTATTTTTAGGCTTTTTGTATTTATTTATTTTCAAATAAAACATCTAATGAGCGTAACAGTTAATTAGAAACATAATATCTCTTTCTCTATTATGATGGTAGAAAATTTGCCTACGGTTATCTTTTCCTTTTCTATTTTTTAACTAATGTGATGTAAATAAATAGATTTGATCGAGAAATAAATTAAAAATAATCAACTTCAATTGATTGTGTGTTTTTAACATGATTGATGCTTTTCATTAGAACTTTATATTAACTAATGTTTTTAATGTTGCAAAATATGTTATGGTAAATCATTTCCCAATATCTAATTGATTCGTCTATATGAATCAATCATTTATCTCCTTTCTTTTACTGACAATTTATAAGAAATTATAAATTATAATTATATGTTTTTTAAAATAAATTTTAAAATTGTTATAATTTATTTTTTATACATTATTATATAGTCAATTACAATAATATGTCTTTCAAAATGAAATTTGATGTGACAAATCATATATAAAATTTGAATATTATCAAAATAAAAGAATATTTAAATAAATTATAAAATATATTTATATTTTTATATATTATTTTGTATATAAATAATTAATTTTATTAAATATTTTAATTTAAATAATTAATATAATTAATTATTAATTAATAATTAATACAAGTAGCTAATCGCCAAATAGAAGCACATGTTATCAATAGAGTAGCATCTATAAATTGATAATCTTATCTAAAAGGATTTAAATGCTCCCTTTATCATTCCTTTTTCTGTGTTTCTCATGTAGTCATGTTAGAGGATTACTCTATCGTAAAATTATTATAAATAAATAAATAAATATCAATTTTTTTTATTAATTTTTTCCTTTTTACATAAAAGAGGCAAGTTATATAATATAGAGTAAATTATACAATATACATATGAGGTCCCACTCTTTTTTACTTAATTTATATATAATTGTAAATGTTAAAATTTATTCTTAATATTTTCAATCATTAATATTTTATCCATTTAACTTATTTTTTATAAAGAACTCAATCATAAAAAAAGTAGAATCATTTTGATAAACAGAATTTAGAATTACTTTAATTAAAAAATATATTAGCACTATTCTTCTTAAATTGAAATTTAGATTAAAAAGGATGACTCGGGTCGAGCAAAGCCCTGGCGGCCAAGTGACTCGCCCAATCCCTCCCAACCGCGAGGAAGATACCTTATCAGTTACGAGCAACATAGTACAAGTTGACATGTGCTACCTATGCGATTGGCGCCATATCCTCTGCATCTATCCGTTTTTCTATCCACATCAACATCAACTGCCTGGCCCTCAAGCCAAATGCTTCTGCCAAGGGGCAATCAATTAAGTACTTTTTGTCCCAAACAGGGTGGAAGTTTCATTAAATAAAATATATCTAAGAAAGTTTCATTAAATAAAATATATCTAAGACCAAGACTTCGTTTAGTCCTCCCGTTCGTCGTTTTGATTGGGTTTAGCGTTCAATATGTTTAGGTTCGTGCAATCTTGTCGTTTTATGATGATGCTTGTTAGCTGGTGAAGTTGCGTGAATTTCAAAATTTGAATGATACGGGAAGTTTACAGGTTATTAAGTTAACGTGGAATTTGATTCCCAGAATATTTTTAATATTTTTAAAAATATTTTAAAGAAATATCACATTATCATATTTGATTCAAAATTTAAAAAAAATCTAAAAACATCATATTTTTAAAAATTTTTTTGATCTAATACTTCTTCAAAATATTTTCGTAAGGGGAAGTGGGTATTTTATATTTTCATATAATGAGAATGTAATATTAAAATATTTTCAAGAAAATTTATAATGAACCAAACATAATAATATTACATTTCCGTTAATTAAATTTTTCGGAATCACATTTTCAAGAATGTATACTTTTCTGAAAATATAAGATTCCGTAAATCAAACGTCACCTAAGAGTTATGTGTGATATGACTTTATCTATAAGTATTAAAAATTTGAGAGAGGTTATTTCTAATTTATATATTTAAAACTTTATTCGTATATGTTTATTTTTCTTCAAATATAATGAAATTTAATATATATCTTTTATCTACTCTTTTTTTATCAATCAAATTGAAATGAAATTCTAGAATTATAATTTATCACTAATTTCTCCATTTTTTTTAATCTCAAATCCTAATACCCCAATCTAAAAAGAGTGAATTGAGAATAATGAGTGACATTAAAAATAAATTAAGAAAAAATATATCAAATTATGATTATTAAAAAAGAATGAACTGGTGTATAATAAATTTTACTAAATTTGAATAAAAATATAACACATGTGAGAAAAGTATCAAATATGTAAATTACATACCCCTTCTCTTTTAACATTTTAATTCACATAATAATAATAATCGGATATAATGGATTTTTTATGTCACCAGGGCGACTCACCCTATTTCAAATAAGCTTTATAATTAACTACAAGATATTGCGTCAAGGCTGTGATTGTTTGGATTGGAAATAGGGATGATTGAAAATGAGGAGTTGAAAACATTTTCATTTGTTTGGCAGCACCGGTGACTATAGGAATGATGCAAAATTTGATATTAAAATATGTGTTGGTCCCGCTAAAAAATTTTCAACCCGATTCCGGAATGAAAACAGGGCGAATTTGGATAAGCAAAGCTCACTTTTCATTGCTCTTTCCAAATAGATTCATTTGGTCTGAATCCGGCGATTTCGCAAGTTTTGCGAATTTCTTAAATTGGATTTCAAATCTCAAAATTTGTAGACTGCAAATTTTTTAATTCTACAAATTTTTGAATTGGACTTGCAAACTTTTTCCCTTTTTCTTGAAAAAAATGCTCCTAAATATTTTAAACAAATTTTAAATTTAAAATAACAATTGTAAAATAAAAAATCACACAATTAATGTTAATCTAATTCAACAATTAACAATTAAATAAATTATAATAAAAAATTAGTTTAATTTAAAATTATTAATTTAGAAACAAAATTATTAACTTGAAAATAATTTATTTAGGTTAGGTTAGATTGAAAAATAAAAAATTGAATTTAAATATGAGTATTGAATTAATTGAGTAAAGATTTATGTAATGTGTTGATTTAGTTTGAAGATGAAAATATAAAATAAGTAAATAAATAAATAAAAGAATGTCAACTTGTGCCTGACCCTCCATCTAGAGCTAACCAACTAGTTCATTTAAAGTTTGCATTTAAACAAACTCACATTTTAATCTTAATCTATATATATATGTGTGTGTGTGTGTGTTGTAGATTCATCTATTTGTTTGTGGATTTAAATCCATTTCAATGATGATATAACTTATAAGTTAAAAAAGGATGCGCTAGCTTGAAATTTTTTTCTTAAAAAGTATTGAAAGTTAGAATTCTTTGAATTTATTTCACAAATGCCATGGAAATACAAAAAGAAATTCCTTGAATTTATTTCAAAATGAGTGCATATGTAATTTCAAAAATGTAGAAGTATTTCTTTGATGAATGTATAAAATCCATATATATGCTTTTCTTTGAATGCAAAGTATTCGAAAATGTATGAAAGATAAAGTGCTTGAAAGCCACAAAATTTAAAAATATAGAAGAGTAGGGAAGAAGAATGAATGCTAAAAATTTCTATATGGATTTAATGGTGTAAAGGAATATCTTTTGAATCTATTTCTCTTTTATCAAACTATCATGTATCACTTAAGAGATTACACTAGTTATAAATTAAGTTATAATTACTTATCTTCAAAACTTTTTTACCCATTGATAACAATCACACATGTTTTTCTCACAAGAACTTTTTCCAAACTCAATCCCAAAACTTTCTACAAGCTATCAAAGTTTTTCCAAAAAAGACTTCCTCTTTCTCTAAATATCTAGCTTTTTACAAATATAAGAAACAATTTTTCACAATCTTACTAAAAGATTTTACAACCCTTCACTCAAATACTTAATAGTATGAATATGTAAGTTTAAACTCAAGAATTTTGAATAGAGAACTTCAGTCACTTAGAGGAGCAAGAGAGTATGTGCAAATTGTAAAACAATTGCTTTGTGTGTTTTCCTCTAAAGATATGAATCCTATTTATAAAAATAAAAAAAAAGGAATGAAGGTTACTTAATCTCTAAGTTAACTTACTTTCTAAGAAGTGCTATTAACTCATGTGTTGAAAATGTGTTGTTTGAACCATGTGGGATTGGACTCAACCACTTTTGTAGCAAAAATCTAATTTCGCCTTGAATAGCAAGTTGCTTACTATATTGCTAGAAACTAAAGTTTGATTTAATCTTCGGAAAAATAATGATGAATAATGCCCGGCATGTTTTTGACTATCTAGCTACAATATGGTGTAAAGAAATTTAATTTTTAACATTCTTCGAGAAGAATACAAATAAGCCCTCTAAAGTATGGCTCGGCATCACATAACCCCCATGAAGTTTTAAAACCTATAAATGACCCCTTTGAAATTTTAAAAAAAGTGAAAATATTGAAATTTTAATTAAAGAAAATAGAAAAAGACAGAGATGAGCCATTTTTTAATTTTTAACTCTTTTTTAATATATTAAAATTAAAGAAGTAATGAATACAACAAAAGAAGCATATATCTTGCCTCCTAAATGCAATTTAGTCAAGTTTAAATAATAATTTACTTAAAATGCTTATTTTTAATTATATTAGAAATATATTACAAAATCAATTCTATTACTAATAATTTGATTCAAAAGAAATCTTATTAAAAAATTTGTTAAATTCATATTATAAATAGTTAGAAACAATTATAAGTAACTTACATGCCATTTTTTCTATTTTTAAAATTTGCACCGTCAACTTTTTCACTTTTTTGCAAACGTTAAGGGATTATTTGTAGATTTTAAAAAATTTAAGGGAGTTATGCAATGTTAAAACATATTTTAGAGGACTTTTTGTATTTTTTCTTATTTTTTAATCAAATATATGTTGGAAACCAAATTTGAATTTGAATTTCCTCTTTCTTGAATGAATCAATGGATGAAAGTGATTTAAATTTGAATTTTGACCGTTGGATTTAATTCAAAGTAGTTAAATTTTGAATTTAAAATAATAGCCGCTAGGATAATTTCTTGAAGTGCAAATGTTGACATTTTCAAAATTAACCAAATAACAAAATGAATTTTATCATGTAAGGAAATAGAATTTTATAAAGCATTTTGGGCTTGTATGAGGAAGAATGATGGCCCAAATTTTTTCTTGAAATGCTTGATGGGTCATAAAGCATTGGACCAAGTTTTTCATGCTCAAATATGTTGGATTCAAAAATAAAAATACGAAGACCAAATTTCAACTTATATCATCTACCAAACAAAGCCTCAGTTAGTGGGGAATGAAGCGAAGGGTCCGATTAAACCACCTTTCCCTCACTCATTATCCAACTCGAAACCAACAAAAATCAATATTTCCCAAGTGACCATACTTTTCAGTCCTAGTAGTTGAAATTTTATGGAAGGTTTAATTTAATTTAATTAATGAGCAATATCTTCGTTTGCATTTTTTGTAAATGTATTTTGATAAAAAATTGGAAAAATTATATTATAACTTAATATACTATAAAATAAAAAATAGCACATCAATTTAATTAATATTTTATAATTTATAGATTAACTAGTAATATGTAAAATAACATGGGCAAAAAAGTAATTAAATGAATAAAATTTAAATTAAAAGCTGATAAATATAAAATCTAAAAAAATGCAATAAATGAATGGTAAAAAAATAATATTCTTGATAAGCACAAAAAACTGAAAAAGGCTCGGGTCCCATATTTTTTTTTTCCTAATTCATATCTATGTGAAGTTGAATCAAATATTAGATAACAATGACCTTCTAAATAGATCGACAATTCTTAAGCAGCGAGTGCAATGTAAGTGAATAATCAATAATCACTTAAATGTAACATCTACAGTTAATCTCTAACTTAAATGGAAGTTTCATTTACTAAATTTTAGATTTAATAAAAATGTATTTGCATCTCTATTTTAATTATTTCAATTATTTAATGTGTATTAACTAAACACTTATAAAATATCTAAAACATATATAAATTAAATGCTTAAAATTATTAAACATAATTATTGTAAATTAAATACACTCATTTTTACACTTAAATTATCTCCAACAATTTTTACTCTCTTTTTTATTTTTTGGTTCCCTCTCTGGATCTAACAGGGTCAAATTCTCAATCCAACAGGTGCGCTCTCTGGTGTGTTCCTTGTCACTGCGTGATTATCTAAATGCAATACAGTGACAATTGGGCATTTAAATGTTTGTTTGTTTATTTTTTTAAAACTAATTTTTTATTTTTATATTTTTAAAATAGAAAAACTTGTTTAGTAGTTATTTTTATAATTTATTTTTAAAATTTGTAACTTCAAATGTTTAATTTAAAAATAAAAATAACTTTTGAATGTTTTCTTAATTTGTTCTTTTATTTTTATATTAATTTTATAATTAAATAAAAAAATTTATTTATTCATCTAAACATTTTCTATATTTTATTTTTTAAAGTTTAAAAGTAATTTTTAAAAAATAAAAAAATAATTTTAAAAAAGAACTTAGTAGCCTGTCAAATTTTTTTTCACTTCTCTTTCTTCTTACTTGGCACTAGGGTGGATCAAAGAAATTGGTTTATATTCAATTCAAATTAAGTTTGTGAACTATAAAACTCAGCTTGATAGTTTGTTTGATCTAATCAAATGAACTAAATCTCAAATAAGTAAATTTGAATCAAAATAAACAAAGTGAACTAAATCTCAAATAAGTAAATTTGAATCAAAATAAACAAAGTGATTTACTAGCTTATCTCATTTGGTTCAATTGTCATTTTAAAATGCTATTTAAATTTATTTAAATACAATGTATACTACATAATATTATATATATTTAATATTATAATTTATTTCATAAATATTATTAAGATATATTTATACACATAACTAATTTATCAAGTTAATACATGAATCAAATGAATTGTATCAATTGTAAATTAAGTTTGATTCATTTGGCAATCAAGTCAATATTTTAAGTTTAGATCCAATTCATTTGATCTATGAGTTCAACTCATTGACCTAATTTTTAGGTCAAATCATGTATAATTCACAACTTAATTCAATTCATTTTCAACCCTACTTAACACCTTCTCCACTCCTTCTCTTTGACTTGAAAAAAGATGGGAAGTAAGTTAGAGCTAAAATGATAAAATATATAATTTTATTCTTAAAATTATAAAAGCCTGGCATAATTATTTATAAATTATATAAAGTTACAATTTTATTATGAATAATGATATGTACATATAATTATTTTTTTTCATATAGTAATTCAACAATGAGATTGTTTGTAAGGATAGACAAATTTGTTTATATGAATCTTTATTCTAAGATAAAATTATAACTTTATATAAATTAAAAATTATTTTATTAACATTTTATAATTATAAAAATAAAATTATTAATTTTATTGATTAAAATTCTTGGTTGAGCTATTTAGTAGAATAGGGATTGGGATCCTCTCTTGGAATTATAATTGTAGTTGCAAAAGGAAATCGTTAGTATGTTGCGAGATCCACTGATAATGTAGGGGCCCACACTTATCAATAATTTTCTTTCATAATTGTAGTTGTAGTTACGAGAGGTAATTTCTTTCCGGTGAAATAGACATCAAGGGAAAGATTTTGTAATAGAACACCTTGGAAGAGAAATGACAACATTTTATTAGTTGAAGAAGTTTGGGTTGGTTGCTCGTGAAATAAAAATAGAAATAGGGTATTATAATCCAACCTTTTGAAGTTATTTAATCATATTTATTAATAAATAGATAATTACAACCCTATAATCTCTATTTAATAATTCATGGGCTGACTATATCAATCAAAATTTGAAACTCAAGAGTATAGCAATAGTAACTACCATCTTAACAATATGAGTTATTCTTTTGTATAATATTATTTTTATTGTATACGTTATAAAAAATAAATCTAGACGGTTAGATTAACATTGCAAGGTCTACACCATTGGCTCCGGTAAACATGCTCGTTGACGAAAGGGAACTTGGAGTGTGCTTGTTTTAGTTGTTTGCAACTTTTATTTTCACCGAAAATAAAATATTTGTAAGAAAATATGTTGGGTTGACTTTTACTTTTTTTATTTTTTAGAAAATAAATTCTTATGTCTAAAAATTTAAAAAATAATAAATAGATATTTTTCATATTTTTATTTTTACATAGTAATATTTTTAAAAATATTTAAATTTATTATAAAAAATTATTATTTACTCCTGCCCATCAACAACTCTCACACTTCTATTCCTGACGTCTCCTATTTCTATTATTGCCATCATAACCAATTATCATCAATCGTTACTATTTGAATCATCAATCATTCTAATTATTATTTTAAGATGAAATTAAAAATTATATTCAAATAAATACCAATTACATGTTTTAAAAAAATAAAAGTTAATAATGAAAAATCATCCTATGCCACTACAATATTTTATCTTTAAAGAATTTCATAATTTTTGTAGAAGAAATATCAATTTTTTGTAGCTCTCGAATTTGTTCTAGCATAGTCATTACCAAACTCAGGTCATGGTCAGTGTCGAAATCACCTATCATCCTCTACTGACCTATCTTATCTGAAGTGCTGTATATTTGATAAAATAAGACAGTCGTGTTTTAGGAGAATTTTATGTTATCTCATAGGTTCCAAACTCACGAGAATGTGGCTAAATTTAAGTCATTAGATGAGTTGACCAAGTCAATGGTCTCACTTATCTAATGACTTGCATTTTGCCACATACCCATGAGTTTGAAACCCATAGGAGTAACATAGAAAGCACCCTTGTTTTAAGTTTATAGAACTCCTAACAATGCCTATTCTGTGTAAATGTTTCTAACCACGTAAGTCCCAAGTTTATATGAGTATGCTTGCATACCATTCGAGAATATACATATTTATTACTTTGAATCATCATCATTATATTTAATATTGAAGGGTTAAGATTAAAATATAAAATTATTTGACTTTTAAGTAATTAAATGATCATAACCTTTAATTATATTTTAATTCTAATCATCAATATAATATTTAATATTCTTATGTAAAAATACTTTTTTTATTTATTATATTTCTTATATATGTATTTATAGTTTCTATATGCAGGGCATATGAATCCAAGGGCTACACAACAATTGATAATGTGTCCACTCCTATAGGCGAGCATTTGTCTGTAGGTTTGAAAATTATCTACGAAAATGAATAAGATAATCCACGCTTTAACTTGGCTTAACTAGACATGCACGTACCACGTTAACTTTTCAAGTTGCGGGCTACAACCATATTCTTTGCCATGTCTTAAGTAATTATTTCACTTCTTTTATATATTATTAATTGAGCTACTCACTTTCCTACCCCTTATTAGTTATTACACATAAGGATATAATTATTATTAAGATTAATAATGTTATGTGATTTTATATTTAGAAATGATTGTAAAATCAATTTATTGTTAATAATGTTAAATGTATATATTTTTTAAAAGCATGTGACAAATAATTAATTATTGATCCAGCGTCTTCCTCATGATTATTAAATCCGTACTCCATTAAGTATTTATCATAATAAATTTAAAATTTCAAAATTTGAAATGACATCATAAATTTTAAAATTATTAAATTAAATTTATTTACTTATTTTTTAATAAATGCAATTGAAATTTTTTTAGTATTATTACATTATCCTAGATTTTAAAATTTCAAAGTACCATAAAATTTACCTCTTCATAATTTTCAATGTGAAATATGCTCTCATAGGTGAAAATTATGGGCAATCAAATCAAAATCAATAAAATTACTGCAATGTTGAATCAATAAAATTAGTTTTTAATCTCGTGAATTTTATCGGTACTTCATAAATTAAATAATATTGAAATTATGAGATTTTATTATAGAAATTATATAGCTCACATTGGAAGCAAGTTCCATAGAAAGTTGAAGTTTTTAAAAGAATAAATTTTCTTTCAAATTTTTTAGATGGTGTTCAAAATTATTTAATACTTCATAGGAATTACTCCCTCCGTTTCTTTTATCAGTACTTCATAAATTAAATAATATTGAAATTATGAGATTTTATTATAGAAATCGTATAGCTCACATTGGAAGCAAGTTCCATAGAAAGTTGAAGTTTTTTAAAAAATAAATTTTCTTTCAAATTTTTTAGATGGTGTTCAAAATTATTTAATACTTCATAGGAATTACTCCCTCCGTTTTTTTAATCTGTCGCATTTTGAAGAAGATTTTTGTTCCTTTTTATCTGTTATTTTAAAATTTCAATGAAGTATTAAATATTCTTTTTTCAAATCTATTATTCTCTTTCATTAATAAATACTTTATTATTCTACACTTTTAGTCAATTTACATTTATTTTTTTATATTTTTCTCTATATTTTTAACTATCTTAAATTTTGTATATAAAGGGTAATTTTGCAAAGCTCCTTTTTATCTGTTGCTTTAGAAATTCAATGAAGTATTAAATATTCTTTTTCTAAATCTATCCTTCTCTTTTATTAATAAATATTTTATTATTTTATACTATTAGTTAACTTATATTTATTTTTTATATTTTTATTTGTATTTTTAACTATCTTGAATTTTGTGCATAAAGGATAATTTTGTAAAACTCATTAAAAATAAATAAATTTAACTACTTTCTTAATATATATGAAATTAGTTAATAATGATAGATAAATAAGAATGGAAGGAGTAATTTTTTATATTTTGATTGATTCAATTTTAAAATACTTTTTAGAAGGTATTATCAAAATAATTAGTATATCATTCAAAATTGTAATATAAAAAATAAAAATATCATCTTGATTTTAATTGTTTCCAATTTTTTCAAACTATATTTTTAATCTCTCTTTCAATCATAATTTTTTTAAATTGATAATTTTTTATTTTTAATTTACTATAAAAATTTAAAATAGTTTATATAAAAAATGATGTCTTTTATTTATATATGCATATATATATATATATTAATTTATCTTGATATAATTAAAATATAATATAATTTAAATGAAAAAATTAATTAAATAATTAATTTTATCAAATGTATATAAAATAAATAATAAAATACATATTTTTTATTTTTATAATTGAATATTAAATAAATAAACAATAAAGATAATTAATAAAAATAATAAATAAAATAATATAACGGACATATATAATAAATGCAATTCTATTTAGAATGAAATTTATATTATAATTATATTTATTAATATATTTTTGCTTTATGTTTATGATTTAATATTTAATATTTATTTTATATAATTTCATATAAACCTCATTCTATTTATTATATAATTAATAAAATAATTATATTTTATACATTTAATAGTTTTATTTAAATAATTATATTTATATTTTATAATCAATAAATTATACAAAGATAAAATATTAAAGTAATCATTAATTAAATTAAGTAAGAATAATTTTATATATCTATTTGTAAAAAGTATAGAAAGTTCTTTTCTTTTTATTTTTTAAGAAAGATGTATATAAGAAATTTCTTATAATTATTAGGAAATAAAGCTTGATCAAATGAGTTACTATTTTCCAAGAAGTTGCACTTCTCATTTTACTTCTACTAACCGAACAATCTCATAAACCAAGGTAATAATAAAGTAATTACATATCTAATGAAAAAATTAAATCAATTGAAGAAATTTGGATCGAAGTCTTCCCAAATTTTTGTAATGAATAAGCTCTCTATGCTATTATAATATTAACTAAATTGAGTTCCTAATAAAAATATTGAATATTTGTTGTTTATTTGATATTATTAAAAATGATTGATGTAAGGCTAATGAGAAAATGAAAATAGAATTGAGGTTATCATTGTATATGTAAAGGCACCTATATTTATTAAATAACTATGTAAACCATTTAATACAATGCCATATAGAGAGTATATATAATTCTTGATATTCAACAAATTATAATTTTAAAATATTTTTATAAAAATAAAATATTAAATTAATACTTTATACTTGAAAATTTTAATTTATTTATAATATTTTTGATAAAAAGTATATCATTTGATATTTATATTACTTCATCATATTAGCATTTGAGATGTTAATAATATAAGTGAAAATTAAAAAATATATGAATAAATAAAAAGAAGAAAAATAATACATGAATCACAAAGTAATTAAAGTTAAGAATAAAATTATATAATAAATTAATTTAATTAAATATCATCTTCAATATATTTAAAATATTTTTTAATAAAAATGTATTATGTTATATATATATATATATATACACACACACTACTTAGTAGTGTTTGAGTTGTAAATACCAAGAGTAAAGATTAGGCAAAAGGAAAAACACCTAATGAATTACATAAAAAAGAAAAGAAATAATACACAATTTGCAAAATCTTGATAAAATTTCAATTAATGCATGCTTGATTTGAAATATAGTACTTGAAAATTGTTATTAAGAAAATATTAAAAACTTAAAATAAATAAATTTGATTTTAACTTTTAAATATTTTTAAATAAAAAAATATGTAACCGATTCATTCAATTAATATTTTTAATTAAAATTTTAACTTAATTAAAAAATTTTATAATAAAAATAAAATGTATCTCATTATAGTTATATTACTTGATAATATTGATACTTAATATGTAAATAATAGAAGTAGACATAAAAAATTGAAAAATGGATAATTGAGCAAATAAAAAAAGTGATACGATAGACAAAGGTAAAATAATAAGAATTAAGTGTAGAATTTGGTTCTGTTTCACTTAAATAATTCATAAATTAATTAGTAATTAATAAGTTAATTGATAATTAATAAATTAGATAGTTATATAAGAAGTATTTTATAAAATTAATTTTTAAATTAGTTGAAATTACAAAATAACATGAAAAGATAGATCAACACAAATATATATAAATTAAAATAATTTATATTTATTTAAAGATTAAATTGTATTAATACAAATAAGGTATTTAAAATAAAATGTAAAATTTAATATTTATTTAATTATATTTTATAAGCTTATTTATCTATTTTTTAATTTTTATTTTATTATTTATAATAAAATTATATTTAATTAAAATATAACTAATTATATTTTATAGCATTGTATAGTTATTTACTTACCTATTCATTTTTCTTTATCAAAGTGTTTAGTGTAAATTAAATTATGTTATTAAAAAGGTAATTAGATTTACATTATGAAGGGTATGAATTATAAATTAATAAAAAAATAAATTTTAAAAAAATTGAAGAGATAGTCATTTATGAATTATTAATTAGTTAAGATAACTTATTAAATTAAAATTTATTTTTTTAACAAATTAGTGTATAAAATACCTTTAAAAGTTAATTTATAACTTATTAATCATATTAATAAAGTATAATTTAATTTATTTGTTATATGAAACAGAAACTTTATTGTTAACTATTAGCTCAATTAAATTAATTCTTTAAATTGTAAAAATATTTTGATAATAAAAATAAAATATATTATAATATATTTATAATATTAATAATATTTTCAAAAAATAATTCAAAATCAAAATTTTAAAGAAGCGATTTAATTTAAGGATAAAATTAAAAAGAAATAAAAGATTAGAAGTTGACGGCAAAAAATGAATGAGATTGGCGCATTAAGAAAAAATGCATGAGAGAAAAAAAAATCCTTCTTCTATTAATCAGGTTATTAATTATAAAATAAACATTAAGCACTATCATCAATCGTAGGCAAAGCCATTCTATGGTTCAATCATCGATTCTAAATTTTTGAAATCTATATTTTTTAATATTTTTAAAAAATATTTTTCTATTAATCAGATTATCAATTATAAAATAATCATTAAGCACTATCATCAATCGTTGGCATAGCCATTAATTCTATGGTTCAATCATCGATTCTAAATTTTTTTTTATTAATATTTTTTAAATCTAAATTTTTTATTCAATTTTTAACAAAAATTTTATAACAAATAAGTTAAGTAAAAGTAAATAAAATTAAATATAAATAAAGTATAATTTTTTATAATTATATCAATTAATGTCTAAAATTCTCAGTAAAGAATAAAATATATTAATTTTGTCTCTTCATTTTAATAACACTTCTTAAATGAGAAAAATATTATATTATAACACTTCTTAAATTCTACTATTAATAATTTTATAAAGTACATGATTCTAATAAATTAAAGAGATAAGATTAATATATATTTTTTTAATTTTAACTGAGAATTCCAAATATTAATTAGCATAAATATAAAAAATTATTGTTCACCTTTTATAATTTTTTCCAAATTCACTTAACTTACTTATTGTGAAATATTCTGTTAAAAATTTGATTAAAAAAATTAGGTGAGTAAAATGTTAATATTAAAAAGTATATGTAAATAAATTATAATATTTGAAAATGTACATAAATTAAATAAAAATCAGTAAAATTATATGTGAATATAAGTATAATTGTTGCTTTATTTAAAAAATAAAATTAATTATTTTTCTAAAATTTCACGCGCGGGCTTTCAGTTTGTTATATCACGTATGAATCCATCGCGAGGCCCATCCATTTCAGCATAACATTCACTCATACTCTTCCTTCTCCGAATCAAGAATCAAGACACTTGGCGTTTCCTTTCGTTTCCACAATGGCGGAGACTAAGCTCGTAGGCTATGCTGTTTCTCAGAAGAAGAAAGAGAGCTTGTTCCAATAATCCTTCCTCGCTCATGCCAAAGCCAGAGGCATCGATTTCATTGAGATCGATATCCACAAGCCTCTGATTGACGTTGGCAAGCTCGATTGCATTCTACACAAGATCAATGACGAGCTCTGGGTGAAGCAACTCTGTGAATTCAAGAAACAGTTCCCAAATACTATCGTCGTAGATGAGCCTGAAGCGATCCGTAAGCTGAGCGATCGTGCTTCCATGCTCGAAGCTGTTTCAGAGGTCAAGAAACAGATTTCGAACGAATTGTTTGGAGTACCAGAGCAGATCGAAGTGCATAGCGAACAGGATCTTGGCGCACTAAAGACTGCTAACCCTCTGTAGTTTCTGGTCATAGCTAAACCTCTGGTTTCCGAATCACGCGATATGAACCTCGTCTTCAATTGTGAAGGCTTCAAACAGTTGAAGCCTCCTGTTATTCTTCAAAGTTTCGTCAATCATGGTGCTGTAATTTTCAAAACTTTTGTTATAGGACAGTTCGTCAAATGCGTCAAAAGAAAGTCCTTGGCCGATCTTACCGAGGAACAGGTCAGGGGTTCCGATCAAGCTTGCGTGCCATTTTCCAAGGTCTCCAACCTGGGAGGGGATTGTAGCTTGAAGCAGAAATATATGAACGAAATGGAAATGGAGAAGACAGAAATGCCTGCAGATGACCTCTTGAAGAACTTTGGTCAAGGTTTGAGAAAAGCCCTGAATCTCAGTATCTTCAATTTTGACATTATAAGGGATGTTGAGAAAGGCAGATACTTGGTCATTGATATCAACTATTTTCCGGGAATCGGGAAGCTAAAGGGGTACGAGGAATTTCTGACCCATTTTTTGCGGGAGATTTTACATGATCAGGAGGAGAACCGACCAAAAGTGCGGACGAGCCACTCATGTAACTGGTATTAGTAATACACAGAGAAGTAGTACACTGGTATGCATATTGTAATTGTTTGTAGCTGTTCCGAGATATACTGAATTGTAATTGCAACTGCTGGTTTGTTGTTGGTATGCAATTGCAGCTGCTGGTATTACACATAAAAGACTGACGATGATTGAAATAAAGAAGTCACTATGATTTGACTTTAGATGCACTAGGTTCTGTGTTTATGATGTTGAATTGAAATCTTAATGTCTTCAAAGTGAAAATCTAAAGTCATGTATAAAATTAATAATTTTTCAAGCGCTATGAAAGAAAATTTATAATCTTCATTTTTTAAAACACTAGAATTTTATAAACTGTAAAATTTATGTAAAATTCCTTATGTATTTATTATGAAAATTTTCATTCAGATTATGATATGTATATTAATTATTTTATTATAATATTTATAATATTGTTAATTAATATAATTATTAAATTAAAGCCATAAAAAATTAATAAAATAATTGATGCATAATCTAAATTGCAAATTTTACTATAAATACCAAATACACTTTTCTAAATACCCAAAAAATGTTATCAAAATTTTGTCCTTTATAAAATTAACTTACATACAACATGTGGTAACCGGAAATAATAATAATTAAATTGACTTATTAACTTATATACAACAAGTGGTAACTGGAAATAATAATAATAATAATTCAAGTTTCCGGGCTTTTTACCCAAATGGCTTGGATGATCTCATTTTCTGGGTTCTAGAATATCATTCATCAATATGATGATCTCGTCTTCTAGAATCCGAGATGGGGATGGAATCCTAGCAACAAAGGGCACCGTTTGACCCTCTTTTTAAGCTCTCTGGTTCCCTCGTTCCGTCTCTATCTCCAAACTCTGTACTGAATTGCGTTGTAATTGGGAATTTGGCCATCCAATGGGATTGATAGTGGAAGAAGGAGACGGAGACATTCTGTTTCCGCCGGCCAATTTCTCCATGGTCGAGGATCACATCTATCGATCCAGCTTCCCCCAGCCTTCGAATTTCGCCTTCCTTCAATCGCTCAATCTCCGTATATCAATCTAATAATATTAGGCCATATGCGTACGTTCCCATATATCAATCTAATAATTTTTTCTCAATCACCCTGATTCAATAATAGTGTGTGCATAACCTTGAGCTAGTCCAAGGATCTCATGGATACATACATAATAAATTTTCAAATAATTAAATACTTTAATTATTTAATTTTAGTGATCTTTCTGCTATGGAACTAGAATTGCATTCTAATTATATATGCCTTTATCTAGATAAAAATCCAAACAAACTAGTAGTTTCCTTAAACTATATTCCTATGCCATATTATTTTTTTGTTTATAACCCTATGCATAATATTTAATTAAATTGATAAAATCAATTTAATTTATCTTAATATTTTCTGATTTCTCTAATAATGATTAGTTAACTTACTTTTAATTTAATTAAAACTAACATGTTTAGGCTTAAGAGTTATGGTCAAGTACTAAAATCCACTAAGATTGTTATATCACCAAATTCTATATTGTCATATTATAATTAAATTCTTAATAAATCTATCAATATCAAATTACAAAGTATATTAACTTACAATTAAGTCTCATACATTTACAATTTAAACGTGATTATATCTATAAGAACATAATTATATACAACTTAAAATTTAAAGTAAATTAATACTAATGAAATTCTATTTATCTTAACAATGGTCATATGAATTTTATTTTATAATCGTATTTGATACAATAAGTACATCTATAAATTTTATATGACTAAGATAAGTCATATTTCAAAATATACAATAGTATTAATAAAACACCTAACTTTATTAATGCACTGTCAATAATAATTTTTATTAATTGTAAATAACTTGTATTCATATTTTCTATGAATTCATATTATGATCACATGAGTACATATTGTACAATTAATTAAACTTTTATTTAATTTTTACACAAAATAAATATTTAAGAAATATTTATAATTACTTCTATTAAAAATAAAATAATTCACAAGAACTAATTACTTTTATGAGCTCATTCCCAATATTTTGTGTAATTTTTCTTTTCTTCAAAATTTCTTTCATCTTCTTTGTTTTTCTAGACAATGAACTACTTATGTTCCTCCTACTCATCTTATTCCTTGGTAATGATGATTTGAGGCTTTAGACCATCACCATTTTACCAATGTAAGTGGAATTTGGTAGTCATGCTTCAATTTTCACCTCATTTCTCTAGTAAGTTCTTCTTTTTTCTTTAAATCACTTTGTGTATTTTTTTTAAGTTAGTTTTTAGGAAAATAGTTCAAAGTGATGTTGGAGTTCTTTCTGCTATAAATGAAATTTTTTAATGGTTTCATGTTTTCTAATTATGTTATTTTTGAAGGATGCTTTGCCTTTTACATATAATTTACATTTTTATGCCATTTTTACCCTTCAGGCTTTTTCTTTTTTATTTTTTTTCCTTCCAACCACTTGCCCCTTGTCATTCATTCTGGTACACTTATTTGGTATTGCAGATGTGCTAGCTTTTTCATTTAATGAATAAGGGTCATTTGTATTGTATCAACTTAAGTAATCTAAAGAGTAATGATTCAATGTCATCTCTAGAAGCAAATTTTCAATCGATTTGTGCTCATTATCATGAACATTATTATCTTTCTCCAATCATAACTATATGGTAAACTATTTGAGGGATCCAAGTGGGATAGATAAGGTTGGTTAGTTATTCGAGAATTATCCTAAATTCAATTGGATACATATTGACTGGAGGAATCAAATGGTGCCTTAGAAATAGACTGAACAAGCACACTTGGATTCTTTACAAGATATATGCTATGAAGATGAATTCGAATGGAAAATTATTCAAGTTGTAACTCGTCAAGACGACAAGCAAGTTTGTAGCTATGACCTTATTTCTTTTTTGATGTTTTATGGTGATTATATCATTCAGTTAGGACTGGATCCCCCTTTTATATTATTTCAAAAAGAAATCTTCTAAAGTCTAAATATATGTCCTACCTAGCTTACTCCATAAGTATGGATTTTCATCATTTGTTTTGAGATAATGTCTCATGAGCTCAAATATAAGTCTTTTTGGAACACCTTTCTTAGTTTCCCTTAGTTTTTGAATTAAAAAAAGGCAACTCACAAAAGTTGAAACAAGTTTTAAATATTGAAAAGATTCATTTTTTAAGGTGAACATGGCACAAGAGGTTCATCCTTTCTAATTAGATAATCATGATGTACCAGTTCACCTTATCCATTAGGAGTAAGGAATAAGTCTACTTAAAGTTAGGTATTTAGATTCATATTCCATTGGTGATCAAGAGTTAATTCTTTGTTAGTTGAGCATAAAAAACCAAGTACATAAACATTTTTAAGTATACTCAAGTACTTTATCATTTCTTTTTTTTTTTACTTTTCTTGACAATCTTTGTATTTTATCTTATTAGATATTTGGCTTGGAATCGGAAAGTTTACTCCAAAAATGGTATGTATTAATAAGGCAAAATTTCAATGCATGAAATAGAATCACTCTAAGAGAAAGACTCACGCACTGAAAATAGTAGAAAGTTCATCAACAATAATACACTTTGAGCAGTCATAAGGAAAATATCAAGTTATTAAAATTGAGCCAAGTTATGAAGAAAATACCCATTTTGATCCTTCATTGCATACTATTTGTAATTTTATGGTAGACGGATCCTCATATATGAACATCTTACTAGATAATAACATTAATTTAAATATGAGTTCTAAAAGTTCTACTTCAATTCATTCGTGAAAGAAAAAGAAGACTTTAGTCCTTTCAGATTGATTAAAGGGTTCGAAAAAAAGAGAAGTGAAAACTTATCCTATTTGTCAAATAAGGAAATTAAGATAAATGACCACTTAGATAATTCGATGATAAGTATAGGGATAACCTCTAAGAACTAAGATAGTCTCTAGTATAAAGATATTAATCTTGCATTGTATTCTACTAACTAGATATTATTTCAAATAGACCATAATAATAACATGTTTATAGTCTAGAAAATTAGTGGTGAAAATTTTAGTTATATAATGGCAAGTGACTTAGCTCAGAGCTTTTCAAACATGTTATCCTTGGTGATTGTGCATAAGGACAATGAGGTATTTTTATCAAAATTCAACAAGATTGACCTTAATTTATTTCTTATCTATTACGTCATTTAGATAGGATTTGTGATAAATTACAGACTTACCAAGAAATCCTAAAAAAAACATAAGTTCATATGTTTGAGTTGAAAAAAGAAGTCATTGAAAATATTAGCTATAAGTTACAATTTGAGTTTGAATCCAATCAGCTTAAATCTAAAAAGGAAGCTTTAGATGTTAAGTTAAAGAAGAAAGAGGTTAAATTGCAAACTCTAAAGAGTTATTGTCCATCTGAGATAAGAAGTTTAAGGAATACCAAGTTACTTAAGCAAAAATGCATAAGTAAATTAAAGAAAATAATGCCACCAATTACACTATGTGTTTAAAAGGCTTTAAAGAGACTAAAGCTCAGGTTAGACACTTCTATCCTGATCTCTTTGTTAATTTATCTAAGTTATCTTCAGATATCAATATCCTCATGGATGAGGAAGAAGAAAATAATACTTCTATGACTTAACTTCATATGTAATTATTTACATTTTTCTTTTATAACAATAAAACATTGACTTTTATTTAAGATTTATAGGATTTTTACCTAGAATATTTGTTTAAATGATGTCGAGCTTTTTCTCTTGCTTTATTTGATAAGTTTTAGTATTGGCTTCTAATAGGCTTTCACTTGAATTATTTAATATAAAAATATCTGACTAACTTGTTCAAATGTTGGAGAAATTTTGTTCAGGCTTAATGTTAGAAGACTTTCTTTTGGGTTTTGTTATTTAGTAGGTTAGTTCAAATGTTAGGGATTTTCTTCCAAACTTTGCTTTGAATTATTTACTCAATGGCTAAAGGATTTTTACTCAAGCTTTAGGTATTAGAGGATTTCTTTTT
Organism: Sindora glabra; assembly: GCA_020226215.1. NCBI lineage: Eukaryota > Viridiplantae > Streptophyta > Magnoliopsida > Fabales > Fabaceae > Sindora > Sindora glabra. The sequence continues at coordinate 99,371,895 of CM035227.1, read as the reverse complement.
AGGCTTATAGGATTAATGGACCAATATGATTATTAGGGAATTTCCTTTCAAGCATTGCTTTTTAAGTTATTCACTTAGTAGCTGAAAGATTTCAACTTATGCTTTTAGTGTTAAAGGATTTCAGTCTGAACTTTATGATATCCATTTAGATTTCTAAGAAATATTGATAACTTGAAATTTTTATTTATAACCTTAAATAAATATGAAATAGTATTTTAAGTGGGAAACATTCCAAGTTCTAGGAAAAACCTTTCCTTTTAGAGTTTCCAATTAGTAAACCCTACTAAGCAATGCATTTTTTTATTCAATATGGTCCTTCTTAAGTCGCAACTAGTTTTCTAGCTTAATTGTCTAGTTTATTTCCTTCTATCTTCCTTAAGACTAGATCTCTTTCCTTAAAAGCCTTTCATTATAGAATTTGACTAACCTATTCTTGTGTTTAGTTATTTTTAATAAGGAATCCAAATAAATTTCATTGAGTAAGTCTAGTGTTTCTCATCTTCTTATTTCATTTTTTTCTTGCTTTATAAGTCTTTTGTCTTTTAAATATTTCTCTTACTTCTACTAAGATTATAGCCTTTACTCATAAGCTGATTGAAAAAGGGATCTTGTAGTTATTGTTTATAGAGTTGTTTAGTAGGACCAAGGAAAATAGGAAACTTTTCTATCCAAGATCCTTTAGCCTTTTCAATTTTCCTCTTTAATCCTTCAAGAATTATCTAATTGACAAGCTCCACTTTCCCATTTGTTTGCAAATATTTGCTTGAATAGAATTTTTATCTTATGCCTAAATTGCTTTCTTATTCAAAAAATTATGTATATGAAAGATCAATTTGATATTTGAGCATTCATTTTATTGAAATGCCTTTGGTGAAATTTCATAAGCTTTTTACCTAGAAATTATGTTCCATTATATGCCACTATAGCTTCTAGGATCTTAAACTTGCATGTAATAAAAAAATTAATCTTAAAAAAATAACCTTTATCCAAAAAGGTAATTACAAACTTTCTAGTTACAAACTATGAATTTCGATAAGAACTTCCATGTGTTTTGGGCATTAATCATTGCTAGAGTTTCAATTTCAATCCACTTTGTGAAATAATCCACTATCTCTAAGAGAAATTTTTGTTGTCCAAGCATTTTTCACCATGGTTTAGTGATTGAATGGTGGATTTTAGGTAGTTTTCTAGGTATTTTCTCATTCTTTTAACACTGATCATATATTTTTAGTAGTTATAAGGCATCTACTCTTATAATAGGCCAATACTATCCTAAACAAATAGCTTTGGTTGCTAAGGCAAGCCTACTAATATGACTTTTGCATATTCTTTCATGTAATTCTCTTAAGAAATAATTTGAATCAACTAGTCCCAAGCATCAAAGTAGAGGAAAGGAAAAACCTTTGTTATATAGTTCATTGTTATGGATGAAGAAATTGGAAGCTATTCTAATAACTTTTTTAGCTTCTTTATCATCATTTGGTAACAAACCTTTAAATAAATTTTAGATTATAAGAGACATCCAAGATTACTCCGTCTCAATAATTACTACTTCTTTTTTTATAATACTGGGCTCATCTAATGTTTCTTATACAATCATTTAGTTATTTATCACTACAAAAGCACTAGCAAGTTTTACAAGTGAATCTTTTTAACCATTTTATTCCCTTAGAACTCTTTTTACTTCATGCTCAAATGCTTCCAACAAAGCTTTTATCTTTTCAATGTATTACTTCATCAAAGTATCTTTTGCTTTATAATCTCTTTTAATTTAGTTTATAATTAGTTACAAATCACTTAACACATGTATTTTTTTAACTCATACTTATTTAGCTAATTAGACTCTTGCTATCAAATCCTCATACTTCACTTAGTTATTTGTTGTATGAAAACTAAACTTTAGTATGTATTTTAATATTATACAATCTAGTCCCTATAAGATGATGCCAGCTTTGCTTTCTTTTTTATTTAAGGATCTGTTTATATAAAGAATCCACTTATTTACCATGACTTCTTGTTTTAGCTTTATTAATTCAACTATAAAACTCACTAATGCCTCTTAAATACCTTTCATGCCTTGAATGTAATATCATGCTTAGACAACTCTATTAACCATGATACCAGTTGCTCAGCTAGATTACATTTCTGAAGAATTTACTAGATTAGTTAATTTATTTAAACCATAATCTTATAAGTTTAGAAGTATAGTCAAAGCCTTTTAGATGTTATCAAAAGGGGAAAAGCTATCTTTACTTTTTGATACCATTTTTTACATTGTGCAGCACTGTTTTAACAAAATATACAAGTTATTATTGTCCTTTATGCTTTATTATAAATGTAAAACTTACAACTTCTTTTAATGCTACAAGCTAAACATATAATGGCTTGTTCTCCTAAGGTTTTTAAAGGATGGGCGGAAAGGCCAAATAATTTTTCAATTGTACAAACATGTCTTCACAAATGTTATCGCAATAAAAAATTTTCATGTTTGTTAGCAATTCATAAAAAGGTAAAAGCTTATCACCTAACTTGGACATAAAACATAAGAGTGTGGCTAAACATCCGTTTAGTATCTAAACCTTCTTAGTTATTTATGGGCTTATTATATCAATCATGGCTTCACATTTTACTAGGTTGGCTTCAATTCCTTGCTCGATTAGTATGAGTCCTAAGAATTTGCTAACTTAATCTTTAAAGACATATTTTCTTGGGTTTAGTCTCATAACATTTTTTTGAAGTGCTTTGAAAGCTTTCTTTAAATCTACCCAGTGTTATGCTTTATTTTTGGATTTAACTAATACATCATCCACAACTATATAATAACTTTTATATTCTGTCCAATCTGTTTTTCAAAAACTTTATTCATTAAGCATTGGTAGGTTGCTTTAACATTTTTTAATCCAAGTAACATCACCTTATAATTAAATATCCCTTCATCTACAATGAATGTTGTTTTATCTTCATCTTCTAAACTCATTTTTAACTAATTGTACCTATAAAAGACATCTTTGAAATTGAATCTTCCAAAGTTTGACATGTTGTCAACTAGTTAGTTGATGTTAGGTAATAGACAAGTGCCTTTCAAGCAAGCCTTGTTTAGGTCTATAAAGTCCATATACATCCTTCATTATCCATTTTCCTTTTTTACCAAAGCAACATTTCTAACCATGTAGTATGTTCAACCTCTCGAATAAATCCAATGTGTAGTAACTTTGCAACTTCTTTTTTGATCACCTCTCCCTATTCATGTCCAAAACTATGCTTCTTCTATTGTACCAACTTAATATTTGGATCTACTGCTAACTTGTGAGAGGCTATGTTGATGTCTAACTTAATATGTTTAAAGGTTTCTAGGAAAATATTTCAATGTATTCCTCAAGTAACCATATTAATTTTAATCTATCTTCTTTGCGTAAGTTATTTACTATTCATACCATTCTTTTATCTTTTTATTTAAATAGATATACTTTCTCCAAATTGGACAATGGTTCTTGTCTTCTAGGATTTGTATTTTAGACATCTAATAGCACTAGATCTACCATTTGACATCTTTGTCTGGGCATTAAGATGGTGTTTTTGGCTGTAATCTCTCCATGGTCTGCTTTTAAGTGATATTCTAAACAAATCATATAGCATTTTCAAGCAATTGATTAGTCCACTTGGACTTGTCCAACAGTTGAAATAGTTAAGAATTTCACTAAGAAATGCATCATTGAGACAATCATTCCTACTTAATTTAGTGATAGTCTGCTCAAAATGGCATTGTAAGCTTGATTATCTAATCTAATGATTAAGAAATTTATTTTGATACCTTACATCTTCACAAGTGTTCTAATAGTTACTATTAAAGCATCATTCCTTTAACCTACACATATTTCACTAAAAAATTAATAATTACTCCATTATAGGGTTTTATAGTATATTTAAGGAAATTCATATTATTAATAACATGAAAATATGATATGTTAACAGAACTCCTTTAGTTTATAAGTATTTTTTGCACGAGGAAATTACATATCATCATAGAAATAACCATTAGATCATCATGTTCTTTATCAATATCTTTGAAGTCCTCATCAGTGAAGGATATCAATTCATAAAATTACTTTTATCTCTTGAGTTTGATCTACATAACTTGATCCATATGTCTTTTTCTAGCTTTTTTTAATACTCCTTTGCTACTGAATTCCCTAATAATTATGTCTACCATGCTTGTAAGAAATGGTTTCATTACAAGTACTTCTAGGCATGTTTATTTAAGAAATTGTTCTTATTCCCATTCATCCTGCTTGAATCTTCATTGATTTCATCAGTATTTGCCTAAATGTCCAAGCTAATTATTTTATCTTTCAAAGTTACATAACTATCACTATTATGAATGTAGTCTTTATGAAGCTTACAATATATGGACTTATTTGCTACAAGTGTTTATGCTTCTTTAGTAGAAGGAATTTCATCAATTCAACATCCTAAACATCTTCTAATAATCATGTTGATGCTTGCTCTCAATAGTTCATAATTATCAAATTTATGTTTAGGAATATAATGTTTAGGTTTATAAAGTTTTTGATTTTGTTCAATTAGTTAAGTGTCATGAATGAAATTGCCTGTATTATGATATGTTCCTATGCTTTCATGCTTCTTTACCTTCATATACTTTTTAGCTCTATCTAGAAAGTTTTTTATCATGGTGACTGGCTTTTTAACTAACAATAATGAGAAGTGTCTTAATCAAAGGTCTGCAATGACCTAATAGATAATGAAACCTTTATTTAAGAATCTTTAATGATAAAGTGTTGAATCTTACTAAGTATTATTTTAATGTTTCATTCCTGCATTATTAGAAGTTTAGTAAAGTGACAAAGGTTTTCTTAAGGATTTAACTTGTTGCAAAGTGAATGGCAAATGCGCTAGATAGTTATTTAAAGCTACTAATCAATTGATGAGGTAAATTATTAATAGTTATTTGAAGCTACTGATCAATTGATAAGGTAAATTATTGAATCACCTTAATCTAACCTTTTTAAGTGTAGTGGAAAATGTATAACATGTTATAGTGTCCAGTGCATTGGAAAGTAACATAGCTACTCAAAAAGCTTCTAACTATTCTTGTAGGTTAGTAGAATAGTTATAAGATTTGATGTGTGCAAGCAGTTTGAAGGCTCAAGATATTGGGGTATCCATAATTTCTTTGGTCAATGGATAAAGCTAATCAATTATAGCTTGCTAATTTTAGCGAGGGATTTCTAGATCCATTAGATCGTATTATTTATGGCTACAATTATAGTTATTTTAAGAATTTGAAGTGTCAATGGTTATGTAAAAGTTGTATGCACCATTGGTTCAAATATAAGGTAGGATGTTTGGTGCAATAGTATGTGTAAGTGATTGAAGATTATAGAAATAAGGTATTTGGGACAAAGATGAATGGAAGGTTTAATTGTCATGATTTTATAATGTTTGGTTGGATCTATTTAAATTCTCAAGCTCCACTTATGACTTCCTTACCTTCTCCATTAAGGCATCTTATTTAACCTCAAGTTTTATTCAATGGGCCTCTTACCTCAGCAACTTGATCCAATTCTCTCTCCCTAGAGTTGTTATAAAGGATTTAGTTTTTCCTTTTTGCTTGTTGAAAAGACATGGTTATTTAATCCCATTTGAACATGGTAACATAAAAGCTATAAACAATGCCAATAATAAGGAAGTGCGATAATAAGTATAATTAGGGTTTTTATCTGCTTGGTTGATTGAGAGTAATCCTTATATATAGGTTATGATTTTGAGTCATAGGGCCCTTTGTTGTGTGTTTTGAAGGCTTCTACTATGTTTTAGAAAATTAATGGTCATATGAGAGGATGTTGGGTTTATATTCATTCGAACTTTAGGCTTGGTTAGAAAGAACCTTTTTAAGAGTGTTAACCTTTGTAGTCCAATAGTTGTTATATTGGGCTTAAGAAAAATGAATTGAGTTCATTATTTTATTCGATCAAATACGTTATTTTTAGGCAACTATTCGTTGTCACCTTTTAACAAAAATATTTCTAGAGATTTAATTTAAAATATTTTATTAAGTTTGAAATACCTCAAGACTTAGCATACTTTTATTAGCCTAACTAATTAACTTAAGAATATCTATTAAAAAGTGACTTGATCATTTTTCTTTATAATTTTAATATGGACAAATTATATTCACCTTTTCCAAGGTTTAGTCAATTACCTCACACCATTCTTTTTAAAAAAATATACACTTATTAACCTTTATTTTTATATACATTCATGTTTATTCTTGTTTATGAACACTTATAAAGGTAATGTACTTGATGATAGGAATTACATTTCATGTAATTCAAAATATCTTAGCATATAAAAAGGCTACTCCAAAAAAGAAATTACGCTAACTTATATATCCTCACAACATAAGGAATAAGTAAGCCTAACTAAATCTTATGACATTGTTCATATATGTGTTATATTATTATAATCTAAGTACTATCAATATAACTATGGCATTAATTGACAAGTTTACAAATTTCCTCAAAAATCCAAAATGATTCATAAGTTAAATGCAACCTAACCCATAAAATAATAGGAAACCCTTAGGAAGACAATCTTTTTTAATATGATAGAGGTGATGGTGGTGCATCAACTTGGATATCTAAAGAATAAACCATAAAAAAGGTAAGTGCAGGAGCTTAATGAATTAACATTCTACTTAAACAATTGAATTCATAGAATGATAGTTAAATGATACTAGTAATTTCTTAATAGAATATTTAATCTCCTAGGTGGACTTACTATAGTATAAACAAATGAATTATATACACAACATCAAAATTGAATATGGTTCATATACTAACCCTAATGTCAACTTGCTCTAGAAAATTTACATAGAGTATGTTAAAGATAGCATATGTAGGATTACTTAACAAATAATCCTCTTTGTGATTCTTAGTCATTCTTATCTTTTCACAAACGTAATCTTATTCCTCTAGAATTTGCCTCATCCTTTTACAAATAGGTACTTGGATCCGGTCATAAGTCTTAACATGAAAAGAATTCTCTCCCTTATCATTATTGCATAATTATAGCAAGCATACAAGTAAAACATGATAATTTCTAACCAAAATGAACTACGAACTTCATTCACCATTATTCAATTCATAATAACATCATTCATTATCATACAACATATGTTATAAAATCCTTAAAGCATCTTAAATTTCAAATGAATGTTAGGTGAATCAATTAAAGAATCAATTTATACCTTACGAAGAGTATCTACTAAGGCTAAATCGATTAAAAAGTTTATTTAAGTCTTACAAGGAGCCTTTATGAAGGATGAATCGATTATAGAATCAATTCCTACCATCTAGAGAGCTTGTCAAGCTCATGGAATCAATTAAGGAATTAATTCCTTCCATAAGTTTTGGATGGATAATTCATAAATTGATTCAAGCCATTTGAAACAATTTTCAAGTTTAAGGAATTAATTGATGAATCAATTCACTTATGAAATCCTATATATATTGCAAAAATCATTATTTACTTAATCCTTTTTATCATTAATCTCACTTATAACATTAAATTTGTCAATCAAATCACCATATTTAGTAATATTCGTGAAGTAATTAGGAAATTTAACATAAATTCCATAATTTCCATATTAAAATCACAAAATCCAAGCATACTTTCCTTATAGTTCTAAAAGAGCTAAATCAAGTAAACACTTAAGAAAAAAATTATTCACTTGTTATAAGAGGAGTGATTATGGAAGATTTCAAGTTGGATCAAGTTGTCACACCTTCAAAGAAAGAATTTCTCAGGTTAGGGCACCATTAGACTAAACTCTATTCTTCACTTTTATTAACCACCAATAACAAATTATCATGGACTTTAAGAGGATTTAGTAATAATAATTTATAAAAGTAAAAAAGGTTAAGGATTTTTTTACCCTGCTAGATTTTTTAATGAAAAGAAAGATAAGAGTTAAAGAAGTTAGCTAAAGATAGGAAGATAAAGATTGGAGTAATGAGTAAAAATAGATTTAATTAAGGAAAATAAAAGAAGAAGAGATATAGGTTAAGGTATAAGGAATGGCGGTATGAGCTAAATGGGAATTTCATATAATAAACTTCTTTAACTTTCTATTTAATTCATTCTATAGTACATAACGTAACACAAATTCAATTAAATTATTACTACATTTTCTCTTTGCAATTTTTATTATAATTTAATTTATTTTAACTTTAAAAATTTTAAATAAGAACTTAATTACTAATTTAATTAATTCTTAATATGTCAACAATCTTTATGCATTTATGTGCAAATTTAAAAAATTATCTACAAAAATATAAGTCCAAGCATTTAGTGAGAAACAATTTACTTGATGAATGTGAGCTCAATTTTATGCCTTATGCAACTAATATAGTGTCAATTCTAAGATTTCAACATTGTACAGCTACATTTAAAATTGTGATGGAGTCCTTGAATGCCATTATGGTTAATGATGGAAAGTTAATCTCGATTGCAAACAAAGATGAGCATAAATTCATTGTAGCATTCACCATTATAATACTCTATTAAGTATAGGAAAAAAGGAATCAAATGTTGCATATGAAAGAGTGGTAAATCTTGAGAGGCTATTTAAGTTTGTTATAAATGATATCAAGGCTACAAATAAAAAGTATTAAGCTTAAATTTAAAAAAACCAAGATGGCAATAGGCTTTTTTTATCTTATGGGCCAAAGCAAGTTTTCTAGAATCCACCCAAGCATGATACTATTAAAATTAATATGGATTCTACCTAGATGAGTTATGTATGTCACAAAACAACAAAATTAAATAGTATTAGCTTAACAAAAAGTTTTGTAATAAAAGGTGACAAACCAAGTCAAACTTTAGTGATCTAATTGATATATCTTTTTTTAATGATTTACTAACTGTGATTACCTAATTATTAAAGAAAAAAGAAATGTAAGCAAAAGTGAAGTAGAAATTTAGATAGAATACACATAGAAAGTAGATAAATTTCAAAAATTATGCAAAATAGAATGAATATAAAACCAAATTAGGGGGTTTGATTCAAATTTAAGATAAATGCATTAAACAAAATAAACTATAGAAGTGAAATAGAAAGAATTTCAATATAGCAAAGCAATTGATTGAATGATTTGAGAGCTCTTAATGTGAATTAATCGTAAATTGAACATATTTGACAATTTTAATTAATTTTTAACCCTAATTATTTGAAACCTTTGCAATAATTCATAAATCCTATGCTAGATAATGATCTACAATTTAATCAATTAAAATTTATAGAATTAAGCAACCATTGTAATCTATAAAACTAGATCGAAGTTAATTTGAAAATAAAATTCAGTTGAATTGAAAGATTAAACTAGAAATATTTAATTTACTTTTTCGATGCTCTATTCATACATAAAACTAGTGACTAACCAATGACAATTTAACATAAAAATTGGTAAAAATCCAAAGTTACAAGGTTGAACATAAATTATACCAAATTAACATTCAACTTATGCAATTTCAAGCAATTGGTACTAAGAATTAAGGAAAAAAGAAAAGAAATTAAAAGAAATCAACATCATGGCTTAAAATCTCATAATCCAAATAGAGATGAGTCTCAAAATTCTTGAATCAATGAAAAATTTAGCCTTCCATAATTGAAGAAGAAGATACTTAGAAAAAAGAGAAAAGTTATCTAATATTTTTATTGAATTGTTTAGAAGTTAAAGTATTCTTACCTTTAGAGGCATAAAATCTTATATCTAACTTGCTAACCTTTAAAAACCTAATGTATTTGAATTATATGCCTCCTAAGATTACAAAGAATAGGGTCTTGCTAATTTTAAAAGTCCAAAACCTATTTTACAAAACAATATCTTACAAGAGTTACAGTAGTAAAATTTCATATGTTTGAATCTTACCCAATGTAAGACCACCAAAACTACATAATTTCATAAAACTTTAAACACAAAAGTTATAGGGCTAGGTTTTAGAAAACTTTAGGTGATGGTTGCACCTTAATTAGATCTTTAGAGCTCTAGATATAACCCAAGAATCGAAACTAACTCAATTAGGATAAAAATAAGACTTTAACTTCTAAGCTAAATTAGAGCTTTTAAACATCCACACTACACTTCGTCCATAAAAGTTATAGAGAAGCTTTATCCATAAAAGTTGTAATGCATTTTTTAAGCTTTCCAATGGTATAAAGATCACCTTAATCCAATATCCCTAACTCAAGATACTACTAAAAACTTGAAATAGTGGAAAAACCCAACATTAATTAGATAATTTTCAATAATTATAAAATCAATCCCAAATTTTATAATAAGGTCAATTCTATGAAAGTAAGCATAAAAGGTATAAAATAGGAGGAAATAATATAGATAAAATCTTATATCTCAAATTCTTTTACACTTAACCCTTATATTATCTCAGGCAAAAACATAACTTTATTTAAAACTAAGGAATTAAAGATTTATTTTACAAAAAACTTCAAAATCACAAATTTACAAACAAGAAATAATTAAAGCAAGCAAGAAACATAACATATCATGAATCAAAATCTTAATAAACTTAAAATTAACTAATATAACAACTTCATTCAAAAAGATTACATCAACATGGTATATTCTTATAAAGTTCACTATCTAACTTTTAAATGTTTAGGGTAAGTATTTCATTCAAATTCATTCTATGAAATTACTCTATCATAAGCTTGCTAATTATCTAATCTCTACTACTCAAATCACATGTACAACACAAATAAAAAAGATATTATTCAAGGTGATAATGTAACTAAGGAAAAGGAAAGGAAAAATAAAGATATGAAAAAGTAAAAATAAAAAAAATTAATAGAGCATTTAAACTATAAACATATGGGTCAATCATGAATAATTATAACTTAACACAATAACCTAACCTTAAGTTCAAATACTTACAACCTTTTTCTTTTTTTTCTTTCTTTTGCAATTTTCTTTTTTTTTTTCCACTTTTTTGCACGTTTTTTCATTTTTTTATTAACTTTCTTCTTTTTGTTCATGTATTTTTTTTTCATTTCAATGAACATTTGCACTTGAAGTTGATAAGCTTTAACAACATATAGACATCCCCACACTTATTTAAAAGCCCATCTTACAAAAATTTAAATATTTTATAAATCTCCAAGGTTAGGTAAAAATACTTGTTTTTCATTAGGAAAAGAAATGTTCATAAGTTAATTAATAAAAAAAGTCAATTAAGCTTAAAGGGGGTTTAATAAAGATAAAAATTTTAAATTAGCTATTTAACTCTAGATTCAATAAAGAAAGAATACTTTTATCATCTTTGTGCATACATGCAAAAATATAATCTTAAAAAGAATCAAAGCAAGTTCTAAAGAAATAAATCATAGAAAAACATCACACAAAAAGGAAATTGAATAGCATAAATTTTCAAAATAAGGCTTAAAATCTCATTAAGAAAGTCATGCTACTAAAATTCAATTTACTAATTCAAAATCCATCAGTGAATTAATTAATTTCAAGAAGTAGAATCATTCATTCAATCATATTATGAATCCTATCTAACTTTAATCCTACTGATGAAAAATATAAAATTTTTATCAATGGAAAGTAATTAAAAAGACTTAAAATCAAGTGAAAAATACACTTTTAAAAAAAAATTAAATTTTTTTCAAAAGTATTAAATAAAGACATAAAACACAAAATAATATCCTAGAAGTCTCCCCTTGCACTTAAATTTTTCATTATCCTTAATATAAAGCATACAAATATTATTAAGAAAAATAAATGACAAGTAAATAAAAAAAAGAGTAAGAGAGCAAATTCAAAAAGCTTGAGTTACCTTTCAATAAGTGCATTTTTTAATATCTTTAACTAAATATGACTTAAATATTTCCAAACAAGATCTATATAATAATTGATTACCTCCATTGCTTCTAAATTGCTAATATTTAATTCATCCATCAAATAGGCCTTTTGTAAATTAGAATCATCTAGCATAATTTCTCCAAATCCTATCCTTAAATTACTCTTTCTTACAAGTTCAGAATCATCTTATATAATAAATTCAATGTGATTAATAAAATGGATAAAATGATCAACAAGAAAACACTCCTTTTCCTTTAAGAATTCAAATTTATGAGGAACAAAAGGTACTAAATTAGTGATAGGAACCATTTTTGCAAATTGAATTTTTTTCATAATCATCAAATTTTTCATATTTTGAAACAACATTGTTCTCATCACCTATAAATGTTGAAATCTCCACATATATAGTACATTTAATATCATTATCATAACAAGTACACTCATGGCCATCCATATAATTCATAAACTTAAAAAATTAAGGAAAATTAACAAGCATGTTATCAAGAGTGTCTTCAGCAAGCTCATTAATCACATGTAATTTAAATATAGAATGCTCTTTCATTAGGTATTTCATAGCTTTCACTATCTTGAAGAATGGTTTCACTAGAATCAAAAGTGCATAGGTGTTTGAAAACTTATCCTCCATTGGAAAAATGTAGAAATCTACTAAGAATATTAATTCTTTGACTTGAACTAACACATCTTCAATAACACTAGTAGGATATGTAGTATTTCTATTTTTTAATTGAATGACAACTCTTATTTGCTTCAAGGGACCAAGTTGTACTAAAAAAAATACTAACATTAGCTTGAAACTAATGAGAGTTCTTAAGTCAATTAAGGCATACTCAAATCTGTTATTGCTTATAATGTAGGATATATCAAATGTCTTTAGATCTTTACACTTCCAAGGTAAGCTTAGTTGAAGGATAGTTAATACATTTTATCCTATATTCACTTTTTCATTGCCAAATAGTTTTCTCTTGTTAGTACATAGCTTTATAAGGAATTTAGCATACTTAGGAATTTGCTTGATGGCATCTAGTAATGGAATATTAACTTTTACCGTTCTAAAAGTTTCCATAATTTGTTTGTCTTTACTAATTTATTTTATTTTTTTAGAATGTGTAATTCTATTTAGGAAGGAAAGTGGTTTTATATAATATACTAGTTTTTACATTAATTCTGATTTCTTTATTTTTTGGTTTATTTAAAGTGAACTTTCTATAGAATTCTCAACATTTACTAATTATTTTTACTTGTTTTGCTGACTTACTGGTTGAGGCTTGGTGGGCATATGAATTTCTTTACCACTTCTTAACATAATGATAGAAACATTACCTCTTAAGTTAGTAATTGTTTAGGAAGGTAATTGTTAGAACTTTAGGATTTAAGCTCATTTAAGGAAGAAGCTAGCTAGCCAATCTATATTTGTAAATCTTACATTATGGCATTTATTCACTACTGAAGCTATAAGTTATTAGCAGCCATTTACTTGATTATATTCTTAAAGGATGACCAAGAAGATAAGGATAAAATTGCTTGTTAGTTCCAAAAATTTTGCTGCTACATTGGCTTAGAAAGTTGAGGCTGCTAAAATGGGTGTTTACTTAGCTAGTATTATGCCAGTCTAATTGATTGCTAGAGTGGTTTATATTTAAACTACTATAGTTGTTGTTGGTACTGATACTGTTATTGGTGTTGAGGTTTTCTAAGGAATATTGCTACTATATAAGCTTAATATTGATCATTATTTTCTTGTAATGTTGGACATGAATTAGTGGAATGAGTTAGGTTAGAGCATATGTCATAAAATTTTAATAAAGTTAATGGAGGTATATGTTCACATTAAAATACATGTAATTCTTCATTAATTAAAAATTGAGACTAATTGAAGTATTCTAAAAAAAAAAAAAAATTAGAAGTTTAATCTTTGAAAGTACTATTATTGATAAAGATTTATTATTTTTTAAAAAAATGTAAGGATATTTGAGTATTGGGAAAGAAGAAGGAGAAAAATAGGTTAGTGTGTACCTCTTAATCCTTTCTTTATGATCTTAAAGTATAATGAATTTGTCACGATCAAAGCCTTCAGGCTTGATTCTAATTCAGCAATCCCAAGTAAAATCCTTTTCTTATAATAGATGATGAGTTAGGCAAGAATATATGTCATAAAGTCTAGCAAGAAAAGAAGCCTAGATTTACTGTTGTTATTCTATTGCTAATTACCTTATTAAAGAGGTCAATTCATCTATTCTATACTCCATTCTTTGTTAATCTACATAAGAAAAGTTCATCTCATTCATACTTTTAGTAGGGGTAAGCATTTTGGTGCCAAATTATTAGAAGTTTGTTACCATGTTAACTATCAATCACCAGCTACTATAGGAATTTTATCTACTAATGATCCCTTACTTATAGCATCAATCATACTCTTGTCTATAAAAAGAAGTCCTTCCAAGACATATTAGATTAGAAGTTGTTTACTAATCTGGTGGTATGAGCAACCTAAGCATAACTTTTTAAATCTCTCCTAATATTCATATAATATCTTGTCATTCACCTGTCTTATGCCACATATTTCCTTTCTAATTGCAATAGCTTTTGAAGGAAGGAAGAACTTCTTTAAGAATTACTGCTTCTTATCATTCTAACAAGTGACAGAACTTAGTGTAGATAATATAACCAATCCTTGGCTACATCAACAAGTGAGAAAGGAAATGTCTTTAGTTTAATGTGATCTTCTGAAATGCCATAAGGTTTCATGGTGGAGCAAACCATATATCACTACTTCAAGTGCTTACGAGGATCCTCACCTATAAGATCATGAAATCTATAAAGTAAATGTATTAGTCCAGATTTAAGCTCAAAGTTAGCATCAAGTTAAAGATATTAGATACTTAAAGATTAGTAACTAATATCAAGGTCAATCAATTCAATCAACATCCTATTGTTAGCCATATTATCAAAGTTATCAAAAAGATCAGAATGAAGGGTGAGGATGCTACAACTACTTATAATTCTAGTTTTACAAAGAAAATGAAAAGTTCTATCTATTTCTGAATCAAATTTTAATAATTCAATAGCAATTCTCCAAATCATGTACTACATTACACTAAGCACAATCATAGAAACACAAAAATACTAAAATACTAATACACTATGAAAAATCACTCAAAATACATCTAATTAACCAATCTAAATACTTTCAAAAATTATGAGACTGCCGTAAAATGGAAGTTATAATAGTGCAGAACCTAAAAAAATAATTAAAAATTGTAAAAAATTTTAAAAAAAGTTATCAAAATGATGGAATTTGGATAAAAACTAGGAAACCTTATGACTAATAAGATTATAGTGAGCCTTAATCAGAAAAAATATTTTCTACCACCATAAAAACTTTCAGCTCAATTTAATACCTGTACAAGGGGGTGAAAAGCAAAATGTGCAACTTGTTTAGATAAACCAAAACCTTTATTAAAGTGCAAGATGAAGTAATATATAATGGAAAAGGATAAAAAGTGCAAGAGAATGCAAAAAAATATAGAAAATTGATAGATACAATAAAATGTTAGAAAATAATAATAATAGTAATAGGTGCAGAAAAATGATAAGAAGGAAATACTAATAGAATTGATTAAAATGGTTGAACAATTATGCAATGCATAACTAATGAAAGATAAAAAGGGATGAATACAAGTGGATCCCTAACAATGGTGCTAAAATTTTGATACGTGCTATAACACACCAGAATTAAATATTACTAGTTTGACAAAGATTTTTGTAATAAAGTGTGACAAACCGCATTAAACCTTAGTAATCCATTAAATATATTCTTTCTTAATGATTTAATAACTATAGATACCCAATTGTTTAGTCTTTTATGCATTAAAAATAAAAGCAAGAAATGCAAACAAAAGTGAAATAGGAATTTAGATAAAATGCCATAAAATATAGATAAAGTTCAAATAAAATCAAAACAAAATGAACACAAAACTAAATTAAAAGGTTTGATTCAAATTTAAGATAAATACACTAAACAAAAAAAATTATAAAAGTAAAATAAAAAGAAATTCAATATAGCAAAATAGTTTATTTAAGAATTTGAAAGCTCTTACTATAGATTAATCATATATCAAATATATTTGATAATTTCAATTAATATTTCAATCTTAAATAATCTAGAATTCTTACAATAATTCATGAATCATATGCTAGATAATCATTTAGAATTTAATCACTTAAAATTAACAGAATTAAGTAACCATTATAATTTGTAAAACTAGATCAAATTAATTTGAAAATAAAATTTAGTTGAATTGAAGAATTAAACTAGAAACCCTTAATTTAATCTTTCAACCCTCTATTCTCACATGAAAAATAGTGATCAACTAACTACAATTCAATAAAAGTAGCTAAAGATTAGAAATCACAAGGTAGATCATAAATTATACCAAAGTAGCATTCAACTTATATAATTTTAAGCAATTAACACTAAGAATTAGGAAAAGAGAAAAATCAATTAGAAGAAATTAACATTATAGCTTAGGATCTTATAATCCAAATAAAGATGAGCTTCAAAATCCTTGAATCAACTAGAAATTTAACCTTTTATAGTTAAAGAAAAAGAGACATGGAAAAGAGAGAAAAGTTATCTAGTATTTTTACTAAATTGTCTAGAAGTTAAAAGTGTTCTTGCCTTTAAAGATACAAAACTTTATATATGACTTGCTAACCTCTAAAAATCTAATGGACTTGAATCATATGCCTCATATGATAACAAAGTATAGGCCCTTGCAAATTTTAGAAGCCTAAAACTTATTTTACAAAATAATGTACTATAAGAATTATAGTAATGAAATTTTATAGGTTTAACTTCTACCTGATGTAAGATCACCAAAATTATATAGTTTAACAGAAATTCAAAATAAAATTTATGCAGCTGAGTCTTAGAAAACTTTAAGAACTAGGTTTACCTTGATTAGATCTCTAGAGCTCTAAATATGACTTAAAAATTAAAATTGGCTCAGTTATGACAAAAATAAGGTTTCAACTTCTTAACTAAATTAGACCTTCTAACTATCCAAGTTGGGCTTTGTCCAAAATATGGTATTGTAGAACCTTCTTTAAACTTTATAATGATATAAAAATCACCCTAATTCAATATCTAGAACTTAAGATATAGTAAAAGAACTTAAAATAGTACAAAAATGTAGTATTAATTGAATAATTTCATATCATTATGAAATCAATCCTAAGTTACATAATAAGGTTAATTTTATAAAATTAAGCATATGTAACATAGTAAGAGATATAAAATAGAACGAAATAATATAGATAAATTCTTACACAATAATTAGAGGAAAAGCATATATGACTATGATTGTAAAAAATCATGATGGCCATATTGTAGGGATGTGATATGAAAATTTTAAGTGTTCTTTAATTTTAATTGTCAAATTATGCTTTTAAAGCAAAAAAAGGCCTTGCTAAGCCTGAATGGCTTAAACAATGTGTAAATGTCATAAATAATAGAAGTTACAAGTAAAAGTAATTTAGTTCTATATGCATGACTAATATCACCTTGTAAGCATTTTCTTTACTTATAGCTATGCTATTAATTTTATAACTATTTAAAAACCATTTTTTTTGCTAATGAAAATGAATTTATTAAGTAATAATGTGAGCAATATCATAAAGTATAGCTTCCTTAATATGATATAGAACCTAAGAAAGACTACTCAACTTACCTCTGATCACTTTGGACACTTAATGAGCTTTCTCATGAAGAATCCCATCATAGACTCAAGGATATCATATAATAGAAAAATAAGAAACATTATTCAAAAGATCACAAACATATTCAAATATAGCTTTGCCCCATCAAGGATACTTAACCATTCCTAGTAAAACATCAGTTGCCATTTTTAAGTCACTTTCCACTTAGACTAGGCAAGAACGAAAATTATTGGCCATTAAAATTCCTTTTGAGCAATTATATGAGTAGCAATTTATTTAATGTACACATATAACCTTGTAAGGGTTTGAACCTCAAACATAATAGAAAGTAAAGCCCTTAAAGCAACATCCAGTGCCACTGAAACATTGAGGTGCCGACAATTCCACTTTTTTACTATGAAACCATAGTTATTCATATACTAGATAATTTGTTAGATGTTATTTATTCCTTTCTTTGTATGACCTATACATTAAGTCTATCTTATAATGAGGTTAAATTTTCATAAAAGTTATATGTTGATAAGGCATTTTACTCATGGTTAGACTTACATTCTTTGAGGAGTAAACATATCATTTAGTCTCTTATTTATAAAGGTAGTAACTATTATATTCCTTAAATTTTATAACTAGAATTATTTGTCCCTTATTTTTACTTTTATTATAATTATTTGTTTATCCATTCATATTTAACATTAAAATAAATGATAAAAAAGAATATATTCTAAAAATAAGTATGTATTTAATATTATTAGAGTGTTATGTAATAATTAATTTTAATAATTCTTGTTTATTCTAACATTTTAAGTGAATAAAAGAATAAAAAATTATAATAAAAATAAAAAATAAATAGTGCTAGTTATGAAATGTAAGGGATATAATAGTTGCTGCTTTATAAATAAAAGACTAAATATTATATTTAAAAATAAAAAATAAAGACTTGCTTAATGAGAGAATCCTAATTCAAAATAGAAAATAATTAATAATTAATAGAAATGCTACTTTGAATTTGAAAATCATTTATAAATTATAATAATTAAATTAAGTTAAATCCTAACAATCTCCACATTAATACAAATTTTACCATCAAAAGTCTTCAGG
The DNA here is from genome assembly GCA_020226215.1 of Sindora glabra. Classification (NCBI taxonomy): domain Eukaryota; kingdom Viridiplantae; phylum Streptophyta; class Magnoliopsida; order Fabales; family Fabaceae; genus Sindora; species Sindora glabra. The sequence goes on along the minus strand of CM035227.1, from coordinate 99,353,158 downwards.
TTATAAATTTTAAATCATCTTTTTTATAGACTACAAGTGTCTTCAAAACACTACATCTAATAAAGCACTAACATTTCACACATGCATCAAATTTACTTTATATTCACCGCAAAGAGTTCTCTAAATAAAATGATCAGAATTACAAAATAAAGTTACTACTCACACAAAATTTAATATTGATAAACTTCAAAATAAATTTATGCCAAAATTTGTTTCATCAACCTGAATACAATAGGATGACCAACCAAAATCATATGAATGAACAAGATTTGAACCCAGCATAATCAAATTTTGATACCACTTGTTGAGAAAATTTATCAATTAATGGCAAATGTAGAAATATGCATTTCCATAATTCAAGATTAAAGAAGTAAATCATAAGACACATATAATTAACATGATTCAACTGTTAGTTTACTTTACTAATAAAGGTGAGAAATAAATTCATTAATTTTGAGAAATTATAGAAAGAATATAAATGATAAAATAACTCTCAAACTCACATTTCAAATACATAAAAAAATATCTTATAATGTTTATATTTTTCACACAAAAAAATTATCATCAAAAGAGTAAAAGCAACTTGTTGAATCTCAGGTAATCCTTACAAAAAATTATATATACAAACTCTTTTATCTCTCACATATTGATCTCTTTAACAAATTGCTTTTACCTAAATATAACATATTTCTAGGCTTTAAAGATTTGTTTGACAAGATTCCTAATTTAAAATAGAGAATAATAAATAATTAATAAAAATATTAATTTAAATAGAAAAATCATCCAAAAAAATAATCATAAATTAACAATGATTAGAATTTAAATTAAATCCTAATACTGGAAAGTCACATTTTTCAAACTATTTTTACGAGTCAAAGATCATTAGCTAATTTATAACTCAACGATCTCTGTCCTACTATTAATTCTATCATTAATTCGTATTTTGAGGTATAAATCAAATTTTCAAACTATTTTTACGAGTCAAAGATCATTAGCTAATTTATAACTCAACGATCTCTGTCCTACTATTAATTCTATCATTAATTCGTATTTTGAGGTATAAATCAAATATTTTCATCAAATCGTCGATATATATTAAATAAGAAACTTCTTCAAAACTCCTTCTAATTATTTTGTTCAGATTACGAGTTTAAATTTCATCGATTATATTAATATAAAACTTTTTACATTATATTCACGTCTCAAAAAAAAAATATTTAGAATTTTTTTACTAACAATGATAGAATCGTAATACTTCTTTAATAATAGTGAAAGAAAAATGAAAACTAACACAAAAATGTAATTTTGAAATGGGGGTTTCTCTGGTACACTTTTAATCCATACTCTCAGGTACTAAGGATTGATCTGCAATGAATTCCTTACACCTGGCTTCGAAAATTGTTCCCGCCAGTCCCAATCACAGAAAAGCTAATTAAATAACCAAATTTGCCCCTTGCATGTGCCACCGAAACGTCTCCACGGAAGATGAAGGACCCACCCAACCAAGGCAAGCATAAATAAGGAAAATTTTGAAAATTTTTATATTTTAAATTTTAATATTAAAATTATGATTAATTAAAAAATCTATAATAAATGTATAAAATTTTGAATTTATCATTTGCTTCATTTCATACTTTTTTTTACATGCACTTATATTGTATTTTTAATAATATATTCTATTATTAATATTTATTACTTTATAATTTACATATTATTTTTCTTCTTTTTAAATTTTATTTCTTTTTCATATCCATTCCTATTATTATAATTCAATCACTAATATCACTAATATCAATGAATAATATAAATAAAATATTATATATTTTATTTTTATTATAATAACATTTTATATACATTAAAATTTTAATATATAAACTATTAATTAAATAAATTAATTATATTATATTTATTATGAAAATATTTGAAAATGAAAATAAAAAATATATTTTTTAAATTTTATAAATACTTTTTAATATATAAAGCATCAATCAAATTAATTAATTTCATATATATTCCTTAAAAAAGTGCATTAAATTAAAATCAAGTGTATATTATTTAAACTTTATCTATATTTTGATGTTATGAGTTTTCATATAATTTATCTCAAATGAAATATATACTAAGTAAAATTTTATCAAAATTTTACGACTCACATTACATTTTTTTTAAGGTTCGCTTTTATAATCCTTAACTCAATTGCCAATATCATTAAAAGTATAAATATAACACTATATATTTTTTATTTATTATAAAATTATTTTAAATAAATATAAGATTTAATTTAACAAAATACTTAACTATATATTTTATATTTAACTTTTATTATTTTATAACTCATACACTATTTTTCTCATTTTACTTGTTTCATTGCACGTTTTTAAATTTTATTTTTCTTATTTACTTTTATGGTCTATAATTCAAATTAAAGATGTTAAACAAACCTATTTGATCTATTCATCGGTCATAAAGGGATAGAATTGGATTTGATTTATGAAAATTGTAGACTTCTTAAATAGAAATTTGAGTTCTAAGGTATGCAAATTGCATCCACTAACTTTTTCTTTTCTTTTCTTTTTCAAAAAATAATTTTTAAATTTTTAAAAAAAAATTTAAAATTAAAATGATAATTATAAATTTAAAAATCACATATTTAATACATTTTTAATGTACATCAACAATTCAAAATTAAATAAATTATAATAAAATTTGCTAACTTTAATATTATTAATTTAGAAATAAAATCATTAACTTAGAAACAATTCATTTAAGTTGAGTTAATTTCAAAGATAAAAAATTGAGTTTGAAAGTAAGTATTAAATTAATTTATTGAGGATTTTTATAGTATATTAATTCAATTTAAAGATATATATATATATATATATATATATATATATATATATATATATATATATATATATAATTGAACATGAATAAACTATAAACTACCATATTCAATTGTGTGAACCGCGGATTAGATTGATTTATATTTGTGTTTAAATAGACTCATATTTTACAAGTTGTAATTCACATTTTTTATGGACCTAAGTCTATTTTAATGGCTTTTGTTTGAATGTTAATATAAGTAATATAGATATAATACAAAATTTTTTATTATAAAAATAATTTAAGTCTTTATTATAATAATTATTATGTTGAAAAAATAATTTACTTTTCATTTTTATTAAAATAACTATATAATTATTATTTTATTATTATAATTATTATCCTATCTATTTATTATTATTTATTGTTACTATTGTACTAATATTTTATCATTTATGAGAATTTATTTATTTAATAATATTATTATTTTTAATTATTAATATTTTTATTATTATATTAGTATTTATGAATATTATTAATTATTTTTATATTATTAATTTTATTATATTTATTATTATAATTATTATAAATTATTTATTACTATTTAATTAACATTATAATAAATATTACTAATATTTTATTTTTATTGTTTATTATTTTTTAATTAATTATTAATACTTAAATAATATTATTTTTTAAGTGATGTTATTAATTATTATTATTAATGAATATTTTTATTTTAAAATTTTATTATTATTGTTGTTGGATAACATAAAATTAAAATTAAAAATAAGATAGCAGAATTCCTTGATAAATTCAAAGGAATTGTTAATTTTTTATTAGGAATAATTTCATTAAGAAAAAAATGAAGGTAAGGAATAAATTTTTTCTGAATTAATCACATATAAAGGGAATAGAGATCTATAATTTTTTATTACCCCCAATTAAATAATTCTTAATATATAAAATATTTAAAATTTATTATTTACAAAATTGAATATTTGAATGTAAGAGAATTGTAATAAATTAAAATATAATATTATTATAAAACATTTTTTCATTCATACATATAAATTAATTCCATTTGAAAGAATATTTAAACCATCATATTAATAAAAATTACTAATTAAAATTTTTAAATCGTTGTTTGTAGAGTAATTCTTAAAGTCTGTTACCCAATCAACAAGAGAACAAAATTGATAAATTATCACTTTATTCTCTTTCTTCCTTTATTGCTTCAGCAAACAACAAGATTTTTCTATCAATGGTTAAGATGTATTCCTTGTATTTGTAACGGTTGAGATTATATGTGATTACGGTACTCAAGATTTTGTAATAAGTATGATAGAATTCCTTTTTTTTTTAAAAAAAAAGAGGAAATAAACAAAATCAAGTACTAGAGATTATTCCGTATTATCCTACTATTTACATCACGAGAAATAATGTCAAAAAGCATTCAAAGGAACATTATTCAAAATGTGTAAAATATTATTATTACTATTAATAATTTTTGTTGAATAACCGGCTACACTATTGACCTCCCTATAAATGTACCGGACATTTTGCACTTTCAAAGGAAATTTTTTGGGTACTCTTTCTTAATGTACTCATTGTATACTCAGAGTTGAAATGTCATTTGGAGCTTACACGTGGAAGGCTCTTTCTGATCTTTTTTTCTTTTCTGACAAAATGAATTCTAACTTCCCATATTTGCCCTTCAACAAAATGAGGGGCATAACGAATTCTAAATTTCCCTTCACCTCAATTTTTTATTCTTTCTCTGCAATTTTCAATTCTCTATGCAAATCTATTATTTATTTTTGAGATTTTTTAAATTAATGGTAACAATATTTTTCTTTTCATTTTTGTTTTATTATTTTGACTAAAATATATATCATCCTTTATATTATATTTATGTTAAAAAAATTCACACTTTAATATTGTAGAGAGAAAGTGCTCAAGATGTAATGAAATAAAATAAAAAATAAAATATTTTATAAAATTGTTTATTAAATAGTTTATTTTAAATATAATTAATTATAAATAATTAATTTAAATAAATTAATTTTAAATTAATATTTCATATTTGATGATATTTGAATATTAACTTCAAAAATAAAAATTATCAATTTCAATTAATTTAAAATCAATTTTGAATACAAAATCAATTTTAAAAATATAGTTTTGTGCAATTAAGTAAATTAAAAAATAATAGTAAAAACCTCTCTAATGTTAAAGGTTTGAAGGAAATATAATAGAGAAAAATTGTATATAAGATATGCAATTTAAATATTTAATTAATTTTTTTAAAATATCATAAATATTTCATTTATAAAATATAATATAGAAAATTATATAAATTTTAATTAAAATAATAAGAGAAAAGGTTTCGAAAGAAAAGGAGCCAATTACATTATATTTAACAATAGGTGACTAAATTGTTCAAGATAAAGTTTTAATAAAATTAGAATTTTCTAAAAGTAACTTAGTCCTTATTAAATTGAGTTAAAATTTGGATGAGCAAGAATCATTTCTAATATGCATAAATTTTTTATTAAATTCTAGATAGAAAATAGTTTAAATGAATAAAATATTAATAAAAAGTATAGATAAATAAATTATAATATTTAAAATTATTAGTAGATTAAGTGAATATATATATATATATATAAATAAAATATAATTAAAAAAACCTTACTATTATTAAAAACTTTATAAGTAAATAATACATTTATAAGTAAAATTGGAAGATAAGAGAAAAATTTTGACAGAAAAAATAAAAAAATAAAAATGATAAATACAAGGTAATATCTTAATAAGATAGGATAATCCATTAGCAATATCATAGAAAATAAGCTATTAGCGGTCGTTAAACTTCAATTACTCAAAAATGAAAACAAATTAGCTAATTTACCCTTTGTTTAAATAATGACGTGTATAATTGTTGCCAAAAAATAAGATAATTGAATAGAAATTTTTTTACATAAAGCCATCTATTGTCTTAAACAAGATTTGAGCAAAGAGAAGAAAAGATATATAAAAAATTATATATATATATAATTTTTATAGTATATTTAATTTGAAATGAATTAATGTATTAAAATTTCATCTTCTTTGTATTTATTTAATTACATGTTTTTCATTTTTTTTGTGTTTATACCTATTTCTATTAATTATATCTCAAATGTTAATACTACGATGATGATATATTTTATTTTTTCTATATAAATATTTTAAATATCTTATTTCTCTTTGTTTTATATTACTTGCTTCACTGTATATTTTTTATATTTAGTCATGTTATTTATAATTCATATATTAATATTATTGAAATAGTATAAATATATAATGATATATTTATTTTAATCATAAAATAATTTAAATTTTTAAAATTTTAATTTAAATAAATAATTTAATAGATATTTAAATTTTAACTTTTATTACTTTACAATAAAATGTTAGGCAGTATTTTTTATTTAATTTTATCATTGCATTTATTTTCATATCAATTAATATTATTTGTAACTTAAATACTAATATTACTAATAATATAAATATAAAATAATATATTTTATTTTTATTACAAATATATTTTAAATTATTTAAAGACTTAATTAAATGGAACTACTTAAACATATGTTTTATTTTAAAACATTATCAATCTTCATGGTTGATGCACTATTTTTTTATTTATTGAATTATATATTTTTATTTTTTTTCTTATTATATTTTCACTCCTATTATTTCAAAATAGTGTACATATATAACATAATATATTTTATTTTCACTATAAATATTTTAAATAAACTTAAACTTTACAATTCGTATGCTAATATTACTAAGTAATATAGATATAACATAATATAATTCACTTTCATTATAAACTTAATTTTAAAAAATTGAAACTTTAATATACAATGCATTAATTGAATTAATTGATTAATTGTCTGATTATTCTACATTTTAATGAATATATTTAAAAATTAAAATTAAAATTTTATGTATTTAATTTTTGTTGATTGTCATTTAATATCAATTTTTAAGCACTTTATTTGAAATTAAGCATATATTAATTGAAATTTTGTCAATGTTTTATAATTTACATGCATTATTTATATTACTTTATTGATTCTATTGCATGTTTTTCTTTTCACATTGACTTCTATCGTTTAGAATTCATATTCTTAAATTAGTAAAAAATATAAATATAATATAATATATTTTATTTTTATTATAAAATAATTTTAAATAAGTTTAAATTTTAATATAAAAAGTGTTACTTAAATTAAATAATTTAATATTTTTAAATAAAAGTATTTGAAAATTAAAATATTTATTTATTTAAAATTTATCAATATCTCGTTGGTATCAATGTTGAGTTATACTTGAAATTAAATATACATTAATTAAAATTTTATAACTCACTCTAATTTTATATAATGTTAAAAATTTATTATTCACAAATAAATGTATGACTGTAAAAGAAACATAATAAACTAAATTCTAACATTATTATAATATATTTTCTAAAGGAAAAATGTAAATATCTCCTTCAATTCTAGAGTTATTATATTTTTCCCTTTTTAACTATAAAAATTTAAAAATTATCCCTTAAGCTTTATAAAAATTGAAATCAAGACCCATCAACCGCTTAATTAATTATTTTAACAAATTTTGTTATTTTTTTATAAATATTCTAAACAAGAATCACTATGTTATAACATTTTTAATCATTTTTAACTTATAATTTATGTTATATAATTAATGTAAATGAAATTATGTATAAAATTTTTAACTAAATATTTATGAATGCAGTGCAAAATTATATGTAAAAAATAATAAAATAAATCAAATTTTATAATGTTATGATTCTTATTTTAAAATGTCATGAAAAAATTATATAGTTTGATGAAATAATTAATTGTGTATATGATAAGTATTCATTCTAAGTTTTATAAAATTTAATAGGGTGATTTTAAAATTTTTAAAACTAAAGAAAATAAAATTTAACTATCCAAAATTTAATAGAATATTTTATATTTTTCCTCTTTTTAAGTTCATTTACAATAAGTCAATTCCATTCTTTCAACATAATATTAATAAATATTTTCTAATTAAACGTTTCAGATCATTCTTCACTAAGTAATAGTTTTAAAATTAAAACAGATTGTTTAAAAATAATTTCGAAGCCATTTTTTAATGCAAGAGGGCAAAATAGACAAATAATTATGATTCTCTCTCTTCATTTAGTGTCGCAGTGGATAATAAGTTTTAATAATGAACCATTCAGATGCATTTTTTAAATTTGAATGGTTGAGATTTACTGTTATTACGGTACTCGAAATTTTGGTCTGATTACCGTAAAATTCCCCTTTATGTAATTTACAACACAAACGTTAAAATTAAATTTATTTATTTATGTAAATTATATCAATGATTTATGGATGTCAATATTTAATTATTATATTTCAAATTAAACATATACCGATTAATTTTTTGTTAAGGTTTTAATCATGCATTATTCTATTCTTTTATTTACTACCGTGCATTTTTTTTTCATACCGAGTAGTATTGTTTGCAGCTTGTATGCTATCATTAAGTGATATAATTATAGTATGTTATTTTTATTTCTATTATAAAAATATTTTAAATAATTTTAAATGAAAATATTTATCAAATTAATCAATTTAATGTTCTTTTTTAAATAAAAATATTTGAAAATTAAATTATTTATATATTCAAATTTTATAAAAAATTTCTTGATAATAATTTTAAATGCTATATTTTAAATTAAATATGTATTAATTTAAATTTTGTTAAGATTTTAACGTCCAACTTTAATATATGGAATGTTAAAAATTTGTTATATACAAAACTCAATTACGTGACTGTAAAAGAAACATAATAAATTAAATTCTAATATTATTATAATATATTTTTATTACGTAAATGATAATTTAATTCCATTTTAAAAAAATTAATTGCTTAAATCACAGTTTTAATAGACATTTTTATTTTTCCAATTAAAGGTTATAAACTAGTTTTGGCAGAACAATGTATTGAAAATAAAAACAAGGTGCCGCTCCTATGTTCATTAGAACATTAGGGGGTAAAATAGTCAAACAAGTATTTTATTCTCTTTCTTCATTTAATACATTGGCAGAGAAGAGGCTTTTATAATGGATGGCTAGGATGCATTCTTTATGTTTGAAGGGTTGAGATCAAATGTTGTTATGGTACTCATAATTTTACCTTTAGTACGATAGCATTCCCCTTTTGAAATTCAGATTCAGATGACACTTCCCGAAATTCACGCATTTTATTCCACGTGGAAGACCGTTCAAAGTGGCTTCTCGTCCGTTTATTCTGTTTGTCCGCGCATTCCCTGTTGGCTTTGCATAGTGCCTTTTCTCGTCTTCCTTCTAACTTGCTCACAATTCTCTGCAAAATTTTGACCGGTTTCAATTTTCATTTCCCATAGTCATTCTTCATCGTCAGCCGCTTGGTTTTCGCCATCTTTGTATGGTCAGTAATCTTCCCTCTTCATATCCCATGTTTGTTTCTCGCGAAAATTTCATGCAGAGATGATGGAGTTTGACATTGCTTGTGCGCGTCAAAAAGCCGTCTTTGATGGCATATCTTCATCGCTCTATTGAGCAATTTGTGGATTTGTTTCTGAGTTTTGTTTTGATTTTCATGATTTGAATCCTCTTGTTCTAACGAATTGGCATCGGATCTGACAGGTTTCGGGTGGTATTGAGATATGGCATACAAAGTGGACCATGAATACGACTATCTTTTTAAGATCGTATTAATCGGTGACTCTGGTGTTGGAAAATCCAATATTCTTTCCAGATTTACACGAAATGAATTCTGCTTGGAATCAAAATCTACAATTGGTGTTGAGTTTGCAACCAGGACATTACAGGTCGCTTTCAAATCTGAGACTTTACAAAATTAATGTTCTGTATTATTTTATCCGAATTGACTGATGCTTTTTATTATGCTGTGCTTGCATCTTGATTCCCCTTCTAATTGAGCCAATATTAAATAAAATAGCCTTGTAAAACAATGGTAGAAATTTAAGTAATATATTAAACTTTGGTGTATTTGGATGCCACCACAAATGTAATTGTTATCGGATACCTCCGGATGTCTGATCTTTCCTAGAGCATTGTTATTTCACTGTTTGATGAAACCTTCATTTTTGTCACTAAATACCAAATCAAAATTTAATGGAAGTAAAAGTTGTGGTAATGAAATTAGTACACCCCATCACTCCGGACAAGTTCCAATTTTTACGTGAGAACGAAAGGCTTGCAAAATGCAGAATAAGGACAGGCCAGAGTCCCCGGAGCCAAAGCTTCAACATGGACTTTGATGGTCAAGTCATTGAGGATAACAATATTCTTAGTTCTGTTACCCCCACATCCATGTTCCCACACCCAATTCACTCCCCAGACAAAATAGGTGGAGCTCAGTTCTGTGGGGCCCAATTGTGTGAGGAAGTAGGTGAGATGTGAGAATATAGAAGTGGGTTTAGATTTTTTGCAATATTCTCAGTTAGAAAGAAATAGAGGGTAAAGATATGGAATGAGAGAGATTGAGGGACGACCTCCTTGGGAGTTTACCTTTGGTTATACAGAGAAAATAACTCTATGTTGATAAGAAATTTAGGACTCCCCAATCCCCATGATTCATGTCCCTGTCCTGGTTTTCTCGTGTCACCATATAATTCGTCACCTGCACCAGGAGTTAATTCTTTGGCAATCATGTTTTTATTGCTATAGGTAGAGGGAAAGACTGTGAAGGCACAAATATGGGACACTGCTGGACAAGAGAGATACCGAGCCATCACTAGCGCGTACTACAGAGGAGCTGTTGGTGCCTTGTTGGTCTATGACATAACCAAGAGGCAAACATTTGACAATGTTCAGAGATGGCTTCGTGAACTGAGGGACCATGCCGACTCTAACATCGTAATAATGATGGCTGGAAATAAGTCTGACCTGAATCATTTGAGAGCAGTCTCTTCTGAAGATGCTCAAAATTTGGCTGAAAAGGAAAATCTATCATTTATGGAGACTTCAGCATTAGAAGCATATAATGTTGAGAAGGCTTTCCAAACTATTTTGTTTGATATATATCATATCATAAGTAAAAAGGCGCTGGCCGCGCAAGAGGCAGCTTCTTCTGCTGGCGTTCCTCATGGCACTACCATAAATGTCTCGAATAATTATGCAGGCGATGCGAACAAGAAAGGTGCTTGTTGCTCGAATTAACAGTTTTCATTTAGTGGATTGGTGAAGCAGGCATGCTTTTGGCAATATTTTGTTATCTGAGAGACAGATGTGGAATACGATCTAGCTTCTGCCAGATTTCTTCTCGAAGACGTGAGAGGCTGATCTCTGATCTTAGCAATCACAACTGAAAATGAATTTGACGGTGTTAACAATTTTTTCTTCTTCACTTTGGCATGGATTGGTCCTGAATGGTCTGTTTGAGAGACGAGGGAAGGGAGAAGAATGTTGGGCAAGCTTCTTCACTTTTGTAAACCTTAACCTTCCCTTCTTCTCATTTTGCCTTTCATTTCCCTCGCTCCAAACAGACCAGAACTGCATGATATTGGTGGAAGTTAGGGTCTTGGTACCTTGGTACAGTCAGAGTTTAGTTGAAAGCATTGTAAGCGTAGTTTCTCATAATTGTCACTTATCTTCATTTTTTTCCTTTTTTTAAATCTTGTGTATGTTGGTATAAGCTCACAATAAATTCTTGCAATATATCATTCTTCTGGTATGAACATATAGTCTTGAAAATGTTTGCGCTGACTATTTGAATGTCCATCTAATAGCGTCTAAAATGTTAGATATATTCAAAATTGAATGTGAAGACTTAAGAGCATATAGTTCTTGAGTGTGTGGAAAATACTATTTCATATAGATGAATGGAAAATAAAGAGGATAATTACACTATATTTTAGAAGAGGTGAATACGATTTATTCAATTGAATATTAACAACCTTCTAACTTGATACTTGAAATTGCTATGAAAGGCTACTTGGTTTTATAGGTTGAAAAAATCTTTGATTCTCTTTTTCATACTTCGCCTGAGTTTTTGAGTGAGGTGCAATGCAGTGAGTAGTCTCATCTCATTATTAGTCCAAGTACACATATATAGGCCAAATATGAGAAACTTCTAGTAGTCTAGTTTTTTCTTTTTCTTTTTCTCATCTATCATGGAAGCACTTTCTTCAAAGATTAGAACATTAACAAATTTCTCCCCTCTTAATAAATATTATCTTTGAGATTCAAATATCTGCCCATTGACAAGTAAAATCTGCTTGGGGCAACATGCTTTCTACTAAATCATCATAGAAGTACTTTCTACCAAATATGAGAACAAGAACAAAGATCAATAATCCAATATGTGGTCATTCCCAAATTGATTCCTCCATTGTCCTTCTTTTGGATCCTACTAAAAATTAAATACCTATCTTAATTGTCATATGCATTAGATTTGAACAATAAAGCATTGATCTTGAATATCCATCATTTACTATTTTCAGAGAATCACTTTAACTTACTCCTAAAACCAACAACCAAGGACTCATTGAAGCTAGCCACCACCATCTTCATTGTACTAGATTTGAATATTGTCTGCACCTCAATTGGTGGATTTGATGATTTAGGTCTCCAAAAAGACATTTATAGAAGAAGTGAGGGCTTATTTCATAAAATCTATAAAGAAAAAGATGAAAAGAATTCCTTCAATGAACAATAGGCTATTTTGATAGATTTTAAATGATAAAAGGTTGGTGCTTTCTATGTTACCCCCATGGGTTTGGAACCCATGGGGATGTGGCCAAATTTAAAGCATTGGATGAGTAAAATCATTGACTTGATCAACTCATCCAATGGTTTAATTTTGACCACATCCCCATGGGTTCCAAACCCATGGGGTAACATAGAATTCCCCTAAAAGGTTTTCTTAACTATGGATGTCTTTGACAATAGTTATAAGAAATAAACACGAATCACCCAAAGTATGTTCTCAAGCATGTGATCCTAATTTCTTGGATATTAGCCAATGTGTTTCTTAATTAGGTGGATGATAAGTTTGTTAGCACCCTTAACTTGTCCATTGGCTTAAGTATAATAAAGAGTAGATATTAACATTTTGATGCCCCTTAATTAGCATATTCCTTAACCTTTTGACCTATAAATACTATCCCTCTATCTATTGTTATGGTCTCAGGTAAAGGTGTACATTGGGCCGGGTCGGCGGGTTTCGGGCCGGGCCAGCGGGCCAAAATTTAAAAAATTAAAGGCCCGAACCCGGCCCGGCCCGATTAAGTTTTAAAAAAAATTGGCCCGGCCCGGCCCGATTTTCAAGTGAAAAAGCCCGCCGGCCCGGCCCGAAGCCCAAAAAATATATTTTTTTTATTTTTTTTATTTTTTAATAAAAAATAAATTTTTAAAATAAAATATATATAATATATTTAAATAAATAATATGATATTTAAAGATATAAAATATTTAATATGTTAAATTAATATTTTTTATATTAAAAATAATTAGATAGAATTATATTTTCTAATATATAATTATATTATTAAAAATAAATTATTATAATCGGGTCGGGCCGGGCCTATCGGGCTTTTTTTGTCTTAGCCCAAGCCCGGCCCAATTATTAATCGGGCCATAAAAAAAGTCCCATCGGGCTATCGGGCCAAACAAAAAGGGCCCAAATACTCTATTTTTCCGGGCCGAGTTCATCGGGCCGGGCGGGTCGCCCGGCCCATGTACAGCTCTAGTCTCAGGTATGCTAAATCTATATATCAAATTATCTTTTATAAAATCAACAACATCTAGTTGCTTAATTCTTTAAGTATAGTTGCTTCTACTCACTTGGTAAAATAATCAACACTTACCAATTTGAAATGATGATTTTTGGTTAATGGAAGGTAGATTTTGTCAATTATGTCTAAATCCTAACTCTAAAATGCCATGGTTTAATTATTTAAGTTCAATAGCTAGAACCCTTTAAATTGTACATGTTTTTTACATTCCCTACAACCCTTGGCAAAGTTTGTGTAGTCTTTGATCATGTATGGCTAATAGATTCCTTGTCTTATCAAAATCCATCCCATCTTGATTACAGCCTAGTGTGTCCCATCTATCCCTTCATGTACTTCTCTCATGACCAAAACTATTTCAACCTCTCCTAGATATTTTAATGCCCTTAAAAACTTTTTCTTATTTAACTCTCTATCCAACATCATGGATTTAAATCCTTAATGATGATTGTTTAACTTGTATTACTGAATAGATCATTGATATAATCGATTAGAGGTGCTTTCTAATCTTTTTTAGGTTTGTTAGCACATGCACATAATAATTCTCTATTTTTCACATGTTTAAGATTTGCATGCATTAAAATTAGTTAATTTAATTTCAAACTATTTATTTTATGCCCTAAAGCTATTTGGGCCAAATGTTAGCTTTTTTTTTTCAACTTTAGGTATGTGATTAACAAAACCATTATTGAATTTATATAATAAACTAACCAAAATAGCTAAAAATTTAACTATATTTGGATTCACATATTTGTATTCTCATGATATTTGCCTAATAATGAATTATAAATCCCTATAAATTTTCATATTACGTGCTTTTTGCTCTAATAGTAATTCTAGACTAATTATTAACATTTCATATTTGGTCTCATTGTTTGAACACATTCCATTTAAGAAAAACATGAATTTGATTAATTGACCTTGCGATGTGATAATCATTATTCCACAATCAATGCCATTCTTATGGTAAAGTCCATCAAAATACAACTTCTAGTAGTTTCCTCTAATAAAATTCATAAGTTGTTTATGATATTTGACTATGAACTTAAAACCTATTTTCTAACTTAACCATGAATTAAAGGCTGTGCTAATATGTATTTCAAAGTATTAAACTTAGATACAACTAAAACAATAGTCGATCATAAATAATATCTAAGTTTAGAATAAGAGAAATATAAAGCAATGCACAATTTTTCAATTGTCAAATGCTTTTGCTCAATTAGATTTAATACCTTAAAATAATTATAAATTGCTCTATCCTTTCTATCATCATTTTACTGCCTTAAAAAATAACCCATAACATCTTTTAAGATCGAAATATACGTTTTTTAACATCTGCCTTGGATAGGTAAAATCATTATCAATGGATAATTCATATATTTCTTAATATCTTCAAAGGCTTAGTGTTTAACTCGCTACACAAACCACTCTTCATCCTTCAATTTCAACAAAGGTGAAAACACCTTAGTTTGTCCAAAAAGTGCATAATTTGTACATTTATAATCCTATTAAATTTTGTAAAATCTTTCAAAGGCTATAATTTTTTTATAATGCATACATGTAGTTTTCTTTGAAGCATCCAAAGTCTATGAAGAATTGATGTAAGTTCATTCTTCATTGATGATCGTGTCAAAATAATTATCAATTTGACTAAACCACCAAGCCTTAAAAAATTCTATGTAAATGTGACAAAGAGAGTAATAGTATAAGTTGATATGTTTGGCATAGGATTTGTTGATGTCATCAATTAGAAGTACTTCAGTAGTAAGCTTTACTATTTAACTTTGAAGGTTTTTTTTAATTGGGTTTAATGGTAAACTTTGAATAAAGTTAAAATGATGAGCTAAAGCATTAGGCAAAACTTTGAAGGCTAAAGGTGAGGCTTTATTTAAAAGATTAGTTATAACAAACTAGAAACACAAAAACCTTAACCAAATTCAAACACTAATGGGGGTTAGGCAAGTTAAAAGGAGATTTAAAATAATTAGGACCCATGAAGCAAGAGTAACAAGGATTAATTCTTTTTATCTTGTAACTTAAGGCTAAAAAAGTATAGAAAATTGAAAAGAAATGTTTGAACAACACTTTGGGAGCCTTTGACTTAAGTTTCTTAATTAAACACCTTAGGTTAGTCGAATGCCTTCGACATAGAACTTAACTTCCTCCCTACTATCTTTTTCTCTTTGGTAACTCAAAGTTATCTTAAAAAATAGTTGTCAATTGTAATTAAAAAACCTAAAGTTACCTTTTTAAGTTGGTAAAAGTTTGTATTGTTAGAGAGATTTTGAAGTGGTAGTGATTATGTTAAAAATGTAAGCAAGAAAGGAATGGGCTAAAGCTACCTATCAACTTTCATTTAGGATTATAACCAGAAGGACATAAGTAAATAAGACCTTTATAGAAGAAAAGCAGTAAAGGTGTTTCCATAACTAATAAGTTAAGAAAATAATATGTTTAGCATCGCTAACTATCGAAAACATATTCTCCCCTATATGTATTCAAAAAAGTGGTGTAGGCTGATTTTTATGGTGTGTCCAAAACTAAATGTTTGTAGGCATTAATTGAAAGTAGAAGGAAAGTTAACATAATTTCTCTTATTGGGCTCAAACTTGGGAAAGTCAAAACTTCAAAGATGGAAAGGCCTTTAAGGCTATAAAGACTTGTAGAAAGTTAGTCAAAGATAACTAAAAAGACATAGTAACACTTATTATTGGACTATTCGCCCTTACCATGAGCTTTAATAATTAGATGGCTTCAAAAATACTTATAGACTTCTAAAGAATTTTATTGGATTTCTACACACAATCAAGCCAAGAAGTGTAATTAGTTGTCAAAGTAAAAGTAAGAGAAGGAAAATTGTGAAAAGTTTTATTTTCTTTGGCTATCCAAGGGTAAATGAAAATAAAAGTGAAAGTAAACAAAAGGTAAGTATAAGCTTAGAGGGAAAATCCTTTAAAAAAAGAAATAATAGGGCTAAAGTAAAAGCATGATGGTTCACCATCATCAACTATAAAATCTAAGGATTGAAAAAATACCTAGAGCTTCATTATCTTAGAGCCTTATAGGTTTGGATCAATCACTCTCACCAAGGCAAAGGTAGATTAAGATTGAGTGGATGAACTAAATAAAGATGCAACCACAATGAAAATGATGAGATTGCACATTAATTTTAGGAAAAAAAAGAGTACGCAAGATTTGGAAACCGTGAAAATGAAAGTAAAAGTGAAAAATAAAAATGAGTTAAAAATTTCATAGGAGGGTAATTACTAGAGTAATCAATGATCTTTAAAGTAGACTATGATGAAGGTAGCTCAACACAAAAGACTAACATTCGGAGGATATGTAAGTTCTTAAGTTCTATGTAGTTATATAAAAAATAAGCTAATAGATATGATAGTTAGGTCAAAATTGACACATTTTAAGGTACCACATATGCCAGCTAAAGATTTAATGAAGATACAATCAAAAGTGAAAAGGAAGGGATAATTAGTAAGAGGACAATGTTTAAAACACAGTATTTTAGATTTTATATATTAATTATGTATGCCTCCATTTTTTTTACCAAAGTGAAAGTTAAAACAGTCATATTAGGATGGTTTGGCTTCTTTTGATGACTATTAGACCAAAATATAAGTAAATAATTGCAACATGGTAATTTAGCTTCTCTTTGGCAAATAAAGTACCTAAACTAGGGGATATCTGTTTACTTCCATTAAAATCTCTTTGGTTGAAGGAAAATGGTTAAACTTGACAATAATAGAAAAAATGATAGCCAATTTAGCTGAGTGTTTCTAAAAATTGAAGTCATATAGACTAAAGCCATAAAGATTACATTTTGTGGCTAAAAGTAAGCCGAGTAAAAACCATTCTAGAAAAAAGGAAGTTATGATCAAATTAGACCACCTCTTAGCAGTTAGCTATAATAAAATAATGCCAATATGGAAGCCATATGGATGCAAAGCCACATAGATATTTAAGAGATGCCCTAAAAAGCATGCAATATTACTCAAACTAATAATCACAACTATTCCAAGAGTATAAATAGGCAAAATGAATTCAAAAGGGATCTTTGCCAAAATTCATTATAAACATTATATTATGCACTCTGCATTCAATTTGCAACACTTTGCTCTTTTACTTTTTTAAAATTTTGTATAATTTTACTACAATCTTTAAGCATGAATGCATTAAAATAGTGTTTTCCTAAAATCCCACCCAATTTTTACAATCCATTTTGATATACATTTCCTTGAAAAACTCTACAAATGTTATTTATTAATTACATTGAATTGCCATTTTTTAACACTTTTATATAATTTTAATGATTATTTACATAATTGTGCACTTTATTTCATGTTTTGTTAATAGCTTTTTTCTACATCAACCCATTTGTATAGAACTCTGCCAACATATCAAACAAGATCTATTGCCTAAAAGAACAAATTGAATTCCATATTGACTATTTTTAGCTAAAATAGAAGCACTTTTTTTTTCATTTAGTGAATCACCAAGATAGATAACCACTTTAGGAATTGGAACATTAATAGATTTTTCCCTTTTTAATGAGTGTTACATCTTCGAGATTCAAAACACTTGCCTATTAACAAGAAAAGTCCATGTACTAAGACATCATGGAAGTACTTTCTGCCAAATATGAGAACAAAAACCAAGGCTAGTAACCAAATATGTGGTCATTCCTAAATTGCATCCTCCAATATCCTTCTTTAGATGCTACTCAAAATTAAATGCCCATCTCAATTGTTGTATAACAAAGAATCGATCTTGAATATCTAATTTAAACTATATAGAATTAACCTTGAATATCCATTCTTTATTATTTTTTAAAGATTACATTAATTCACTCCTAAACCGATAACATGGGACTCTTTGATGCCAACCACCATGACTTTTGTTATACTAGATTTGAATATTGTTTACATCTCACCTAATGGATCTAGTGGTTTAAGTCTTAAGAAAAATATTTGTAAAAGAAGTAAAGGCACTTTTCAAAGAAGGTACAAAGAAGAAGTTGGAATGCTTTCTTTAAATGAGCAATAAGCTATTTTGATATATTTTAGGTGATCTAAGGTTTTACTCAGCTACAGATTTCTTTAACTATAGTTATTAGAGATGATATTAGTAAAGGTGATTGGTTGTTATGGCAATAAGTATGGCTATTT
Organism: Sindora glabra; assembly: GCA_020226215.1. Classification (NCBI taxonomy): domain Eukaryota; kingdom Viridiplantae; phylum Streptophyta; class Magnoliopsida; order Fabales; family Fabaceae; genus Sindora; species Sindora glabra. Next base: position 99,334,300 of record CM035227.1, on the reverse strand, counting down.
TAGAAAAAAAAGGTTTCCAAAATTTTTTTCATCTAATTAATTGGGATGGAAAAAGATTAGTCAAAGTCTGGCCAAGTGGAATTTGCAACTAAATATGAAAGCAAATTTATTAGAATTTTAGGTATTAGTTAATTTTAGATAACAATATCACTAATCAATTAAAACTACGATTGACCAAAATGCTTTGTTGTTAATGACAATATCTTTTAAATTCATAACCCTTTGAAAGTGGCCAATAGTACATTTGATAAACCAACTAAACCTATAATTTTCTATCTAAACCAACTCTATCAACTAAGATTAGTTTAATTATAATTATTGTCAATTTCAATTGTATTTTAACTCTTTCAATTAAATTTAGTTAGTTGAATTTGAATATTTAACAATTCATATTGATTGATGAACACTCTTACCTACTATAATAATAAAAAGAAATTCAGTAAGAATGTTTTAAGATTCAAATTGAAAGGAAATTGATAAATCATTAGCTCTAGGAATGCCAATTGAGGGTATGGGTTCGAGATCAAAATTTTTGTATTTGTTCTCATTTAAAAATAATTTATCCTTTCCCAATCGTAAATTAGGTAGACTTTTTAATGTAGAAAACAAGCAATAATGTAATTATATTTGATGTTGTTTTTGTAATTTTTTCTATCAATTGTAGTAAAAAAATATTTTAAGTCTTATTTAATGGTACACAATTTAAAAATTTTTTTCTTAAGTAAAGAACAAATTCAAAAAAAAAAAGAGAAAAAAAGTAGAAAGAGAGAGAGAGGAAGAAACTTTATTAAAAACTACCAAAATTGTAAGAATTTAAACGAAACAACAACTTTAAATTAATTAAAAATAAATATAAAATCTCTAAACTAATTATAATAAAAAAAATAAAATTATAAAATTACATATCAAAACCAATTATAAAAGCCAAAAATTCAATTTATCCAAATGATTCACTTAATTTATATTCCAACTTATTTATAAGTCTATAATCATTTTATTTTTTATTCCGAATATAATTTATTTAAATACATAAAAACTTCTAAAACATCATGTTATATTATTTGTTTGGAAGGGCTAATAAAATAATTACCAATTTTTTGTTAATAAATATATTATATACCTAATAATAGAAAAACATAGGTGGCTAAACCCTTGTTTATTGGCATAGATTGAGTGAAAATAAAGTGGAAGGAAAGAAAATAAGTGAAAAATAATATTTTTCCTTATTTGGTTGCAGGATAGAAAATGATTGGAAGAAAGAAGAGTGAAAAAATGAACAATGAGGCCTATTAAATATTTTCTTATCACATATAAATAGAAAATGAGTGGAAAATTCAATTATAATAATTTTGCCCTCATCTTAGATACTTTAAAATGCACACTTACTCAACTAAGCACCATTTATGAAAAAAAAAGTCATTGTATCTGTTTTTGCTCTAAATAAAAATGTATCATTAAAAATTTAGGTGTAATACTTAAGAAAGTTAACTAATTAGTTTGTACATTATAAAAGAATATAAATAATTAATACCAACTTCTCAAATTTGCACTTAACAATAAAAATATTTTTAATTTTAACGTAATATTAAAATTTTAATGTGATTATTTCTTCACAAAATCGACTGTTTGATATTTTACATAAACCATGCCTTTTATTTATCATCCAACTTTTTAGGTCCATCGTAATCATAATTGAGACCCCTACGATTCATATAAAATATGATAATTTTAAATTAATGAATTAATATTAAAATAAATTCTAATTTATTTTGTTATAAAATAATTTATTAACTTCTTACTAACTTCTTACTAATTTCAAAATGTTTGATAAAAAAATCCTACAGAAAAGTAGAAAAAATTAAAGGAAAATTTTGTTTTTAATAAGATGTTTACGATGGTTAAATTTCTTATTAACATTCTTAATAAATACTTAATTAATAATATTTTTATATTTTTATTTTTTTAAAAATGTATTTAGAAAATTATACATAAATACAATGGAATTTTAATTGTAACTATTTTTACCACAAACAAAATGTTAAGATAAATATATTAAATCAAAGAATAAATTTATCATTTAACTTGAGTTAATTTTCTTTTCTCTTACTTTGATACATGAACAAGTAAGATGAAACTATTTTTTTATCATTTTCTTTCTTTTATTCTCTATACTTCCAAGAACTCTTTTTCTTCTTTGTTTTATTTTCTGTTAATTCTTTGAGTAATATTATGGGGAGTTTCACCTTTTAAAAAGTTAAGTATTTTATCATTGAATTATTTTTTTCAATCTCAAGGCAAGTAAATTAAAATTAAAAATATAAATTTTAATATATTAAATATATTTTAATAATAATAAAAAAACACTCAACTTCTTAAAAAATAAACTCATATCATTATTCTAAATTTTTTGTTATTTCTTTTTTTGCTTTGCATCTCCGCATATCATAATCCTATTTTTTTTTTCTTTTTTTCTTTCTTTTTTTTTCTTTGCATGCAAGGAGCCGGGGGGATAAAGCACCTGAGTGTTCTAGGACCAACCCCTTCAAAATCAAAATGGAAAAGAATTGATTCAACAGCCCTTTGAAACCGAATCATTTTTTTTTTTTTCATTCCCCCTTTCCAAAGACAGCATCCATGGATTTCTTTGACCACTTTTGAAATTAAAAAACTCGACGAATAAATTCTCCACACTCTCACTAGCACTGCCTCTAATTCTCTTTATGGCACCATCCATTGATTTCTTTGACCACTTATGAAATTAAAAACTCGACGAATAAATTCTCCATACCCTCACTAACACTGCCTCTATTCTCATTCGATAGAATTTATATTAGAAAATTTTTATAATATATCAGTAATGTATAATATCAAATTTAATTATTAATATATGATCATATTATATATATAATCTAATTTTAAAAAATAAAATTAATATATAATTAAATTTAATAATACATTAATATTATACCGAAGTGTCTCAACTATATTGAGGAACCAAGTCGCTCAACTGATAAGGAGAGGAAGGAATCTTTGGGAGCGAACTTATTAGCCAAAAAAAGGTAGGGAATCAATCAACCAAAAAGCTTAGCTGCTAACTTGTATAACGAGTTGCAAGCTTGACAAAAACTTTAAACTTGCCTTAGAATCCTTTTTTAATTTTCATAAGACTGAGTTTCTATTTATTTAATTCACAATTAAAATTTTATATTAATTTAATATTGGTAAGACTAATTTTATATTAAATTTAAATCATTTGGTACAATATATCAATAATTCCATCTCATATATTAAAGAATTGAAATAATTATCCAATATATATGCAAGTGAAAATAATGGTAAGATGTAATTACAGCTGGAACTCACTTATAAGATCAAAGGTATAAGTTAGCATTTTTAGAAGCACACATTTTTCATATTTTGTTGAATACTTTGTCCTAGTTTCTTTTGGAATCATACAAAAATTAAAATTTTATTTATTTGAAATTTCAATAATAAACGAGGAGTTAGTAACTGCACGCATGACATATTATCAATAAGGAAAACCAGCGCTTTAAAATCAAGCAGTATACGATATTTTTTTAAAAAATTATTTTCTTTTACATCGTAATTTAATTTAAAAATATTATATGTATATTTAATAATTTAATCATTTTTATTTTTATAAAAAAATAAAGATCCACTTGGCCGCAAAGCTTAAAAATAAATTTGTATTAGCTGAGTGGTTCATTTGATTCTGTTAGAGAAGAGCCACAGGCTTGAAATATAAGAGTGTTCCACTTTTCTCTTGGACCATACAATAATGAAGAATATTAGCACAAAGTAATATGTAATTATTTATTTTTTGCAAAACAAATCAAGAATATTTTGTTTTATATTGCTCTTTAAGAAAGTGAAATTGAGCAAAATTGTCTCTTAAGCAAAGAAATTTATAATATAAGAATTTTTAGTATTTAACAAAATCTTCCTATCAAATTTAAAATCACAAATTTTGATAAACTAAAATTAAAAGAGAAATTAACATTAAATACCTCTTAATTTATTGAGAATAACCTTAAAAAAAGTCATCATTATACAAATGCATACTGAAAGATCTAGGTCTTCCCCTCATTTATATTTGACAACACATAATAACTCTGATAGAATAAATTATCAATAGTCTTATATAAGAAGAGGAGACCTAAACTCATATTAATAAATCCTAATTGAATCCACCCTTTATGAGCTCAATAATAAACTCTACACTGACTTTATTTTAACAGGCCACATCACATTTTTAATAAAATAGTACATTTAAGAGGTAAATTAAAATCATTGGAATACTTAATAATGATTCATGTTACAAAATTGAACTATATATATTAATCTAATTTTTAATAAAAATAAGAAAATTTAATTAATAGTAGCTCAAAATAATATAAATTCTTACATTCTTTCACTTAGGTAACATTAATTAAGTTTTATTAATTTTAAAAACAATTTAAAGAAAATAACTTTAAAATCAATAACAACTTTAGCGGCTACAAAACATCATAATTCAATAAATTTATCTCATATCATGATCATGTCCAATAAATAATTAAACTTAGGACTATGGACGATGGTTTACTATATAACAATATAGTACATCCATAATTACATAAGTTAATTACTTCATTAATATAATCACAAAAATATGAATATGTAATTACACTTATCGTATGACCAAGTAATTCTCCCATACTATTATGTAAAGGTTTTTGTTATGATTTTTCTCATGAAAGTCACCATATCTTTCTAAAAAGAATATCTAAGTTCTAATAAAATAATCTAACATCTCTAAGAGAGACAACTATAATTAAATTTATAATAGGATCTCATTTAACCATCTCTACAAGGAAACAACTATAGTAAATTTTATTGAAATAACATTGTTTCATTAAGAAAATAACTATATCCCAAGATATGTCAATGGTACTAATATATATTCTAAGAGAAATATTGTCATGATAAGTTAATCAACAGGGCATGATCACTTGTGTAATTACATTATCCAATGGAAATATCGATCCATAATTACTTGTGCAAATATATATTAACTCCCACTAATCAATCACATTAATAATTATAAGAAATAAAGCAAAATTTACTCCTCACCTGATTGATCAAAATAATTTATTTTTTAAGAAGTTTTCAAAACTTCAATAGTGATATTCATGATAATAATACCAAACTACCTTTTTCAAATCATTCTAATAATAATATATTTAAGATTTCTTATAGCATACAAATAATAACATATGTTAATTCACACAATATAATACAAAAGTATTTTAAGATAATAAATGAAGTTATCTAATTTGTCAATTATTAAGCTCATAATATAATGCAATTCATAAAAAGTAAAGAGAAATGATTAAATTTTATTTGAAGCTTTTTAAAATTAATACATTAATCACTTGAATTAAAAGAAATATCAAATTTAAAATATACAATCAACATTACTATAAATGACAGGCTTACATAAGATTAGACCATCTTAAGGTATATAAATCATTAAAGATAATATAGTCCTCATAAATTTTTATTAATTTCACACTTGTCATAAAATATTTTCTTAATAATAAAATCTTTAAATTATGCTTAATATATCAAAAATATCCTAAAAAGATACTCTCAAATTTTCTAAGTCCATTATTTAAACTTGTCAAAATTTAATGTTAAAATGCCCATTAAAATATTAACTAGAACTTAAAACAAAAGCCTAATACTATCCAAATGAGGAAAATATGAACATCAAAAAATTTAATTTCTTATTCCTTTAAAAGTGTGTATATTAAGAAGCAGAAGCAATTACTATCCAGATTAACATAATATTTAAATGATATATTAATTAATCATAAAATCATTAATATCCTGATATAAAATTATTACATTTTGTAATCTTTTATATCATAGTTTAAAATTTAAAAATTAATTAAAATTTTATACTTATTGTACCTTTAATATATATTTCAAAATATATTAATTATTCTTAAGTATACCATTATGCTAGATACTATAAAACATGATAAGGAATGAATATATAATTAAAAAAATTGACAAAATAATCATCAAATTTGTAGTTACATATGAGTGTACTTAATCCTTATATAATCATCAAAAAAGAAGAAAATATATATAAATGAAACTTCAAAATAGAACTTTTCAATTATAATATGATATCATAAGTTTAAAATAATAATAATAGAGAATAATATCAATATTTAATATAAATGATTATATTTGATATCATAATACTCTCCTTGATGTCAAAATTCCTTATTAATTAATTTAAAATATTTTAACTTTAATTAATTAAAAATATCAATTATTAGAAACAAGTGAATCGTTTGTCAAAATTTATCATAGACATCATGAAAGAATTTTTAATGTATAAAAATATTAAGCACATATTAAGATATAAGCTCATAGCACTCATTATTTCTTTACATGAATTCTTCAATTAAAATTTTCTTTGAGAAATTCATGAATCGATATTAAAAAAAATGAAATAATTTATGTTTCTCTAAATCTTTATGAGCAATATTCATAAATAATTGATAGAACTAATTAAAAATAAAAAAATAATTTTAAAATATGATTAATAAATTATATAAGATTTCAAATATAACTATGTAATCTCATGTGGGCATAATGTCTAACATATATGAGAACTTCCACATAACTCAACAAATGTTACCAATTATAAAATTTATTTAACATTAAAAAAATATGTATAATTATTCAATTTTCATATTGTTCTAATAAAAATATGAATTTGATAATATTATCAATAATCTGTTATGATAGCATTCTTTACAAATTATAAAATTAAAAAGATTGGAACAAAATTATTTTCTTTCTTTCTTTTTTTTTAAATAGTAATAACTTTAATAATATGTACCTATAATCACAAATTATTTTATAAATGATAAATCACATATCCTTGTAGATATTAAAAAAAAAGCATATTCTCATGGATATTTATATCAAAAGCATTTAAAATCAAAATCATAATTTTTTTAAATAAATAAAATCAAAATTTATTAATGGAAGTTAGATTACTATTTAAATAAAATGTATTAACATTGCATAATTATTATTTCATACAGGAAAAATAAATAGTGATAACCATTATAGTATTGGAACTTTATATATATCATTACAAACTCTCTTCCAGATAAAGAATATAGAATATTTTAAGAAATTTTTCAATAATAAGCTAATTGGATAATAAATACATTTTTCTTAAGAAAATTAAATCCAACACCTGCGGGCAAAGATATTAAATTTTTTAGGAGAAACAAAAAATCTAATACCTGTGGCTAAATAAATTTTTAATACACAAAATTACCTAAAAAGTTATATTTCATTTAACTAATTCGTACAATAATTCCCTGTGAATAGGTTAGAGTATAAATTAATTAAGATAATAAGAACACCTCATAAATTTAAAAGCAATATATTAGTTTAATAAATGGTTACTATGATAATGAATATTTATTAATACAAAATAAATTCTCACAAGACAACTCATGATAAATTGTCATATCTCAAAAATATTTTAACAAGATTTAATTGAATCGGTAAGTAACCTACTGTGATAGTAAATCCTTACATTACCAATAAAATCTCATAAGACAATTAATAAGCCATAATCAAGTACCAAATCTTAAAAGAGTATAATAGGAATATATTGATTTAGTAAGTGAGCCACTGTAATAATAATCACTCACTTTATCAATAAATTTCTCTGAGATAAATAACAATCCATAATTATTATTATTATTTTCATATCCATTTTAAATATGCATGTTTCCTAATAAACAAAACAATTTCAACCATTTCAGTTATTATGTAAACAATTGATTATGACTAATATTACAGAGTAAAATCAATCAATCAATCAATCAATCCTACTTGAATCATCTTATAAATGTACTTTAGTATATAATTTCATAAAGCATATAGATCATGTGTAAATCAAAATAAATTAATATCCATAAAAATAGTAAATTACATACCAGAAATATTTTGATTTTCTTTAGCCCCATGTCAATGGTTGAATTTGATTATCTCATTATCTCCAAATTTCATGTTTCACCAACAAACATATATAAAAAAATAAAACAAATTCCATTAGTCTATATAATAATAAATCACACAAGTGATTATATATCATAAAACTAATACTAAATTAAACTCAACTAATAAAAATACAATTATAAGATAGATATCCTTAAGATGAAATAACATCTTATAAGCAACATACCTATTATAACATGTTGAAAATTAATATAATTATTTTGATAATTTTTAAAGTTATAGACATCATGCACATCTTAAAAGTTTGCAATATTATAGCAACACTAACAGAAGAATTATTTCAAAATAACTTTTAATCATTGCTTAACATCTTAGGCTTTTATTATATGAAGGATTTAGTGCTTAACCTAAGATAAGGGAAGAAGTAAAGTTTGTATTCCTAATTTGACTCAATGCTAATTGGAACTTAAGAATGCATATCCATTCCGGCTAACATGAATGGGACTAAATTTGGTGTTCTAAGTCCATTCTCTTCAATTAAACTTTAATTATATCTCTTAATGGAACCATTAGAAAAGTTACAAACTCTATTTAGACCATAATCATATCTAACTAACTAGCCTCTACTTTAACTTAGAGAGTTAATTCAAAATAATTTATCATTTTTTAATATGCATTTTAATCAAAGTGTCACTAATATATTTTTCAAAAATTCCTTATATTAAAAGAAAGATAAATAAAATTTCATATTTTAAATAGTCCATTTTTGCCAACAAATAAAATAAAAAATGAAATTAGTCAGCTTGTTAAATGGTTACTATGATGATAAATGTTTAATTCTACTAACTTAATCCTAAATAGGAAAAAATACATCAAAATTGATCATAAAAAAATTCACCCTCGTATAATTTTTTCAAGACGTGTCTTACTTTTAAAACATGTCAAAATAATCTCAATGATTATCATCAACTTTTAAAATATTAATAGATTAATGCCAACTTAAATGAAAAGAAAGCACATACACATAATATCCAAAGCATGAATAACATGTGCAAAATTATATATATATAACAATTATGACATATATATATAACATCAAACAAAATGCTAGAATATATATATATAATATGTGCAAAAAGCATCAAAGCATATATAATATATATATAATATATGCAAAAAATATCAAAGCATATATATATATATATGTATATATATGTAATATATATGTATATATATGTGTATATGTAATATATATGTGTGTGTATGTATATATATGTATATATATAATGCCAGAATGTATATGTAATAAATATATAGTAAAATCAAAAGATATATATATATACATACACACATAGAAAATGCCAAACACACACACACACACACATATATATATACAAAAACAAAAAATAAGTTTATATAATGAATATATAATATAATATAATATAATAAAAAATGAGGTCAAACGAGGATGTTGGAATATATATATAATATAATATAAAACAAGTTTATATAATCCAAAATGAGATCTCTACAAATCGTTTGCATACAAAATGAGTTCATCGTATGCAAAAATTGCCAAATCCTAATATTATATACAAAATGCCAAATTTTGAGAAATTCATTTATATGATTCAAAATAATTTACAATTCAATTTAAAATTATTATATAAATCAAGTACAACATTCAAATAGTAAAACATTACTTCATCTTTATAATTTAACTTTTTAATATAATCGTACATTAATAACTATTAATAAAAATTACAATTAAATAAATTAGAGTTTTAGTTTGATATGACTAACTCTAATACCACATATAAAAATTTTAAATATTTAACAAGATTTTCATATTAAATCTAAAAAGAAAAATTTGATAAACTAAAACTAAAAAAGAAATTATGATTACATACCTCTTGATTTATTTAGAATAACCTTCGAAAAGAATCATTATTATACAAATGCATACTAAGAGATCTAGGTCTTTCCCTCCTTCACACTCAATGACACATGATAAATCCGATGGAACAAGTTATCAAAAACGTCATATGTGGATATGGGACCTAGCCTCATATTAATAAATCCTAATTAAGTTCAACCATTATATTTTTAATAAAATAGTATACTTAAGAGGTAAAGTAAAACTTATTGGATCATTTAATAATAATCTATGTTACAAAATTGAGTTATATATATTAATCTAGTTTTTATTAAAAATAAAAAAATTTAATTAATGGCAATCCAAAATAATAGAAATTCTTATATATCATCCATTAATTGTATCAAAATAGATTTAAACCTTTTAAATTATTAGTTCATCTATTTTCTAAGTTTTAATGACTTTAATTATGTGTTTGATTCCTATCAAACCATTTTCCCCCTTGTTTATACATTTCTCCCTCCTTAATTAGATCAATGATATTATATGTAAATAAAAGTGAAAGGAAGTTTTTTTTTTTAAAAAAAAAGGTAAGAAAAAGTCTGAAAAATGGTCCACTATAAAAGTAAAAGGATGGTGTTTTAATTTAAAAAAATAAGGAATAAAATACATATATATATAATTTATTGCCCAATGTATGTTGAAATTTTTTTTTGCATTGCCACCATATCTTCACCCCAATTCAAACTATCTAAGGGTGTATTTGGATATATTTTTATTTTATATTTTTAAAAACTATTCTTAAAAAATTATTTTTAAAAATTATTTTTTTATTTTAAAAAATTATTGAAAAATAATTTTTGAATTAAAGGAAAATCAAGATTAGAGGGTAGTTAATATGTAAATAAGAAAATATTTTATTTAATTATAAAATTGATATCTAGAATAAAAAAGTTCAAAAAATAACTAAAAGTTTTTTTATTTTGAAGTTATATATTTAGAAAATAATTTTTAAAAATAAATTCTAAAAATAGGTTGTTAAATAAATTTTTTAATAACAAAAAATGAAAAATTATTTTTAAAAATAGAAAACAAACAGACTCTAAATATTTCCAAAAAGATTTGCCATTAGTTTTAAAGTTTTGCTTCAGTGTAATTTTAGAAAACTTAGGTAATTTTATAAATTTTTTTATGAAATTTATAGTTTTTATGTAAAATTTATCATTTTTTAAATAAAATCATGCAAGTATTTAAAATATAGAGTACAATTTTTAATAAAATTGTATAATTCTTCCATAAATTTGATAACAAAACCAATTATATACATTTGCAACACAAAATATTTAGAAGTTTTACAAAAAAGCTTAATTACAAATTTTGTATTAGAAATTACAAAACTTATGTAAAAAATTAAAAATTAAAATTTTTTACCATGCATCGCATAGAATTACATTATTTTTTATTATTTTTAATAGGGGATTAACTGACAATAATGTAAATCATTTAACACTAAATTTCAATTAATGGCTTATAATATATATGAATTACTTATTAAAGTTAACATTAATGATGAGAAAGAATTAGTAGTTACTAAATTTAATTTCTATCTCTCCCTCTTATAATATTTTTTATTAATCATTTGAAAATTCTAATTTATATATTTTAGAACATAAAATCATACTAAACTTTATCATTTTTACATATTACAAATTATTTGTTTTTTAATTTATTTTCAATTATTTTTTCATTTATTATTGTGCAAAACTATTTAAGTTATAAATATTTACAAATAGAAATCAATAATTCATTACTAATTAACTAGTAGTTTCAATGACATTTTTGAAAAGATAGTGTTATAGGGAGTTTTGCCCCCAAAGAGATTGAATATTTTTATAATTAGATTATCTTTTCTCATATTTCAAAATAAGTGAACTAAAAATTAAAAATATAAATTTTAATACATTAAAGGCAATCTAATAATAAAAATACTCAATCTCCTAGAAGGTGGAGTTCCCTATAATACTACTATTTTTGAAATTATATTTTTAGTTATCCATTAGATAGGTTGAAATTCATATTCAAACTTGACAAATTACAACTCACCTAGATAAACTCATTTCCTTATCATGTTATTTAGTGAATAAAAGATAAACAAAAAAGGCATTTGTGAGAAGAATGAAATTCAAGGTGAAAAAATGATTAGCAATTTTTTAATCAGATAATAGATATGGAAAAAAAAGAACATTTCTAAAATGGAAAAGATGGGATCTCAATCATAAAGCACATATAGTGTATGTTAAGGCCAAAGATGCAAGTGCGTTTATTTGATTTTTCTATTGTGACAAAAACTCCATGCTTTCACAAGTATTCACCACAAAAAAAGACTATATAGATAGTAAAAGTCATCAATATAAAGATGCTTGGTTATCTATATAGGTGCTACAGATAACTATTATTTATATTAAGTTATTTATATAGATTCATATGTGTTTCCACTTACACAAATGACCTTTATATCAACTATATAGGTGTCACTTATACAGACAATATAAAAAGTCATCTATGTAGGTAGAAACCTAGTCAAGGTTAGCCTTTTTGTATAGGTGTCATCTATATAGATGACTTTATCATTTGTATAGAGGAGACATCATTTTTTTTGAAAATATTATAAAAGATAAAAAATTTAAATAAATAAATTTGTCATTTGTATAGACATTTTATGAAAATTTAAAAATTTCACACCTCTATACAAATGACATTGCCTTTTGTATTGAAATTTTTAATTTTTTTTGAAAAATTTATTTCTAATTTAAAGAATTTATTTGTAAACTAACAATTTAAAAAAAATTAATACACATTAAAATATTTTTTATAATTATTAATAATTATTTAAAAATATCATAATATCAATTATAAAAGCTAACTCATAATAACATATAATAAAAAATTATCATATCTATATATAATAATATAAAGTATCAAATAAAAAGCAAATACATGATATGTATGTGTATGTGTGTATATATGTGTGTGTGTATAATAGTCACATGAAATAATAATAAGTATTATTCTTGCCTTTGTCCTCATTATCATCCAAAGGCATAGGCGACATGATGGCTCGAGTGGAAACAGATGTAGCTATGGTTGGGGTGGAGACAAGGATCATTATAGCTACAGAGCCAAGGGATACTATAGTGAAAGGGGCAATCGAGAAATGAATTTGAATAGTATTCTTGGCTGAAGGATGTCTATCATTTATGGAGGAAAAGGCATAAAAATAAGGAATAGAAAGAATCCCATGGATTGCAAAGTAGCATGCATCACATCAAAGATAATTTAGGTTTGCTGTTACACTTGCTCATGATAGAAAATCCGCTACTTCGCTATAGCTAAGACTTTTTAACACTTGGTAATGTAAGTTTACACATGCTCTGTAAATTTTGTACCCTACTACTACCTTAAAAGAAATGTTGTAGTGGATGAACTAATACTAGAGATCCCATATAACATCCCAGCAAACACATGACTAATTGCCTTCCCAAGCACTCGATAAGTGCCTAATACCTTATCGGTAATAATAAGCTCATTAAACTTTAATGAACCTACTCGGAAGCTATTGAAGGAAGCACTGGACTATAAAGATCACTAGGCACTAGTGCCAACATCTTATGCTTAATTTTTAAATATAAATCATAAAGTTTAAGTTAAAAACTTTTCCTATGATAATTAAAATTATTTAATCAGAAATTAATTACTTATATAAGCAGTCTAGGTATCCAAATACACCCACTCCCTTATATAATATGTATGATGCTCATAAAATTTCTCTCTCACTGACTACAATTCATCTATATCCTTATTTCTTAGTTTCAATTTTAAAAAATGGTATTAACAATTAGTAAGATTTTTTATAATAGCATAATATAGGAATGTTAAGTTATAATATCTTATACAATTGCAATTAACTTTGATCCATAGCAATCATTGTACACCTTCTTTAACCTATTGTCTAAGTTTCTTCTGGATAACTCCTACATATTTAAACCAAAATATTTACTATTATTAAAAAAATTAAAGTCAAAAATAAAAAGTTACTAATGTTTATTTTAACCTTACCCCATACTCATCACCATCAAAGTACATGCATAATATGTGCTAATGACTTGTCATCATGACCCTCATGTTTCAAAAAATGTTGATGGAACACAAACTTTTAATCTTTGTATCGATCAGATGCCATTCACTAGATATCGATAATCATGTATCTTTACTCCTCAAGTTTAACATCTAAAAAATTGAAATAGGACAACATTGAAAAACTTGTGAAAATATTACAATTAATGGATATTGTATCCATTAATCTTAATATCAAATATAAAATAATAAAAAAAGTACATTTAACAATATTACACGGACTCCTTACATAACATATTCCCTTAGCTCCTTAAGTACCCGCTTCTAATTTTTATGGAATAACTCACAATGCTAACCAACACTCCTATATCACATGCAAAATGCTTTGAGTTTGGATCAATCACCTGCCATGTTTTTATCTTATCAAAACATATAGGTGGTAATCTTCCATTATTCTTTTAGATTTCTTGGTGAAAGGTCAGGGACCTCGACTGACTATAATAACATGACTCAATACAACTTTTAAATATAATACACTATTGATAACATATATTTATAGGAAAAAATGCAAAATGAAGTACTCAAATATAAGCAATTTTGCCTGTCCCACACTAAGAAGGAATATGAGTGGGATCATATGGTAGGTCATGTCCACCATTTCCTTTATAATGATATGATATAACATCAATCGTGACTATTAAACATTGTTATATATGATTACATAAACAATATTCATTATAATAAGACATAAGTAATACTTATGATAAAATGTCACATTTTTGTCCTCAAAGCTAAATTACATTTGCACTTACAAAATGAATTGTTTGAAATACTTCATACAATAGGCCACAAATAATACTTATAATAGAATTTCAAATTGATACCCTAAAAGCTTAATGACAATTTGAAAAACTAAAAAATGTTTACTCTAATCAAACTCATTATCGATAAATATTGTAGGGTCATCTTCTTCTTCATCAGTTTTATCATTATCATTGGACTTTAAAAGCTTATCTTTTATGTAATCACCAATTGTTTCATATTCTAAATTGTTATCATCATTTATGAAGTTATTAACTATTTATACAATAAGATGAACATTTCCAAAAGATGAAACATAGTGAGGGTTATTATTCTGATTTTATAAAGTAATTAGGTTAAAATCTATAAATCAATTATGAATATGAAGTTTATGGAATTATTATCATGTAAATAGGACATGCCATTAACATCGACATCATTATCATCAAAGAGATCATGTACATCATGATACACCACATTATTTATAACTCTCCAATTCAGTCTATTAAGAAGATCATCAATGTAAAAAACCTATTTTGCTTGAGACACAAGTATATATAGATAATTTCTATACCATTAAGCACTAACAAAAATGCTTGTTATATTTGTTTCACTGATAATTTTCTTCTTTCCATAATTAGTGTTATGCTATTTATATTTGAATAAAGTCACAGAGTAATTATTAAACAACTTAACTCTATAACATCCTCTAAAATACTAAAGAAACTACCATCGAATGTGTTATCTTCAATTCTAAGTATAAAAATCATGTTACTCTGTGTCTTATGCTTAGCATCTTGAGAAGCAGTTACAAACTAAACTCCATTTACCATACATGCCCAACACAATATAACCATGAAACTTAGCCTAAAAAGCCAAAGATAATAACTCGTCAATCATCTTAGGGGATCCATTCTTGTAAAGATAGTACATATATAAAATTCTTTTAAGTGAATAATAACAAGATGAGCAACCAAAAAATAAAATTATAAAGAATGAAGTTAAAATGAATATGATAAGGAATTACCTTGGAGTTTTTGGGAATGATTAATGTTTTCACCAAAATGTGCTTGCAGTTATCCTATATATTTATTATACAATACAAGTTATTCATTTAAGAACTAAAGAGACTTAGATAAAATAAAAGATAGTTTGAAGGATTTACTCTAAATACTTTTAGATTTCAAGATAATTATTTAAGATGCACCATATTGTAATATCTCAATCATTCATGTCCAAATAGACAATATTTTTTTATAGGTCAATATTGAGATTTAAAGATTGATAATTGATTTTTTGTTCCCACATTAACTATATCTTAATTTTTAGAAAGGTCAGTTGAATTTAGTTTCCACCCCTTGCAAATACATGAAACAAAATGCTAATACCTCATCTATAACATATCCTTCAACAACAGAACTTTCAAGTTAAACACGATTCCTTACATAGTCCTTTAACTTTTTGATATATCTCTTATATGGGTACATCTACTAAAAATGAATAAGACTTCCTAATAATACTTCTTCAAGTAAGTGCATTATCAACTGCACCATTATGTTAAAGAATGTTGGAAGGTATATCCTTTCAATTTTGTAGAGAATTAATACAATATCTTTCTTAACTTAATTAACATCCTATTTATTTAAAGTTCTTGAACAAATTTAGTTAAACTAATTGTCTAACTCAATAATCGGATATATCAGCTCTTTAGCAAAAAAAAGGCTCATACTGTATGTGCAAACAATCATTGCATAATGACATAATAGTCATAGGATTTCAACCCCTTAATCTCTATATCATTGTCAATCATATTCTTCCTCAAATTTCTAACAAACTTATTAAAAAAATTGATATTTTTAATAAATTGGCAAAACTATTATTGATTATCCTAGTTAAGCATGTATTTAAGATGTAGTTTCATTCATCTATCTTTTTGCTCATATAGGTACAATTTTGGTCTTATATCCATGTCGACGAGATTATATCTTACATTATCTATATCCTTTGATTTATGTTCAATGTCTAGTAGTGTGCCCATAATATTATCACACATATTCTTTTTAACATGCATCATGTCAATGTTATACCTTAAAATCATTATAGGCTAGTATAAAAGTTTCAAAAGATGCTCTTCTCACTTTAATTAAATTTATCTACACCTTTCTTCCAATTAGCTTTATCACATTGCATGCGTTTTCCAAGAGGTTTTTTATGTACTTTATTTAATTAGTTCATGATCATGTCATTAGTAAACTACTTCAGAAAGGGAAAGGCTTTCCTCTTTATTTTTCTATTAAAGTCTTTATTGTTTCACCAAGTGTGACTTTTTGGAAAGAAATGACAATAACCAATATAAGTTATTTTTCCTCTAACTCATATTGATAGTGTATCGTTATTGCAAGTTAAATATGCTTTATGCCCTTATGCACCATTCCACCTAGAAAGACTATTTTGTGCAGGAAAGTTATTCACAATCCATAATAATGTCACTCACATCTTAAACATGATATTAGTAGTAGCTTTTTAAGTTACAACTTCTGTCTTCCATAATTATTTTAACTCTTCAACAATCGATCTTAAGAAGAGATCTATATCTTTTCCTAAAGATTGTGGTCTAAGGATCAATAGTATCAACATGAAAAATGACTTTCTTAGACAAAGCCATAATGGCAAATTATAGGTTGTCATCATAATTAGCCACATGTTATACGACTGGCTCATATTATTAAATGGATTGAATCCATCCACACTTAAACTCAGTTACATATTCCTTAATTCCACTAAGAAATCAAGATGCTTTTTGTTGAAATCTTACTAAGCCCATCTATCAATAAGATGTTACATAACCCTATCTTCCATGGATATTCCTGTATAATGCCATATTATATCCTTTACTATGTGCCTTGATCTATATAATTGTTTCAACCTAAGGGTTAACAAAAAATATTACAGCATCTTTTGAGAAAACTTTTTGCCTTTTATATTTTTATCAATCCACCAGGTCCTCCTATAGATTAAATAAATCTTATTTCCAACATGCTTTTTCCAAAAGAGCACAAAATCATACTTATAGACATGAATTGACTTGTACCTTAATCCTAATGTATTAAGCCATCTCTTTATATCATACTGTGATCCAAATAATTTGTTATCCTTAAGCAATACTTCCTTCAATAACTTCAATAGAGAATCAAATAACTTATTAATCCATTTATGTATCATTTTCAAATGTACAAGCTTAACTAAGAAGTTTAATGAAGAAAATGTTATGTAATCAGGGTATAATTCTATTTTAACTTCTGCAAATATGTCATCAAAGCTTTGGCCATAAGATGTATCCTTCCGAAGTATCCTTATTCTAATATCCATCATTGTCATCTACTTGATCAGTGGCATAAGGCCCGATAAAGTTATTCATGATATCAATAATCTTATCAGCATCATTAATGGGTGCCCTACGCATAACCTTGGCCTTGAATACATGCTCTTCACTATGATAAACTTGATTTGTGTGCAATGAATTAAATTCATTGTTTATTAGGTTTACTTCCATGATTTTTAATGTCTAGTACAATACATTTAAACACTTCTTACATGGACATTTTACTAAGTCCTGTCACTAACAAAGTTTTTTGCTTTTTCTAGAAATGCAATAACACCATTTCAATACTCATCAAATAATTAATCCCTTAAGGTTATCTAGCCTTTCTTAATACACATGTTGTAATTGGCCTAGAATGTCATAAGTCATCATATGAGATATTCCTACAAGTATTATCTTGACTTGTCCATGATACATTTCATATACATAGGAATTTCAATGGCATTTCCTTATAATTTCCTAAGTGTGTATACTATACACCAACATAGTACACACCCAGAGAACAATTGAGAGAGAAGAAATCTCTATAATATGAATGATGAGTAGATGAGTTAAACACAATAATTAAATGACATATATTAAACTTCTTAAATTTTTAAGATAATTGAAGGGTTGGTTCATCTAGGAAGACTAATCAACCCTTGAATAAGTCTAAGGTTAAAGCATTTTCAATTTGATTTATTGTAATTTTTATTACAATAATTTTAAAAATATCCAGCACTCACCAGTTTATGTATTGTTACGTTGATATTTGAATGATATATATTTTAATATTTAATTTCTCCTTTAATATTATCTATTATTTTTTCAGTATTTCAAATAATTACTTAATAATATAAATATTTCACATCATTAGACATTACGTACATTTGATTAATTTAATTGTCAAAATTTGTTACAAATTAATATCCTTTTAATAAAAGTTTCATTCTTATATAATTTAACAAATTAATAAAAATTATATAACTTACTACTAATAATAATTATGTTAAAATCATTAATGAAGTAAAAATTCATTTTGTTTTATTATATTAATACTATTAAAAGAATTAGTATATGAGTTTTTTTAACATACCTTAATGATATAGTCAAATAACAATATGGAATTTCAATCAATAATACAACAACATATTATGATCATTTAACAAAATAAATATAAGAATAAATAAAGCAGCATGAAAATATAGCAAAAAATTGAAGAGAAAAAAGGGATAAACTCACCTAAAAGCTTGGAAGTAGAAAAAGAGCAACTTTTACATGCACACAAGATGGTGAAAAATGGCACACATTCTGAACTTAAAGGCTTGGGCTATACAAATGATAAAAATTCGATTGATTGCATAGCTAAAAACTCGATCATTTATATTGATTGAAGATAAAGGCATTTGCATCATTTTACCTATTAAAACATATTGAGATGACTTTGTCATTTGTATAGTAATCAATTTTTTTGAATTTGACTAAATATGTAGATGACACATTGTTTATGTAAAAGCCATTTATATAGCTAAATTTAAGAGGCTATATAGATGACATTATCATTTGTATAACTATTTAAATTTTCAAAATAAACAGCTATATAGATGACAATGTCATTTGCATTACCTTTGCCAATTTGATAGTTGAAATTTAATTTTTGAACTCTATACAAATGACTTTTGTCATCTATGTAAAGTTAATTTTTTTAAAAAAAATTATAAAAAACTTATACAAATAACTTTTTGTCCTAACCCAATCGTGACTGGCGTGGAATCCATTCCCAGTTTCCACTAGCTTATTCCTAATTAATTACTTTGATTCAGAATAACAAATGTCATACATTATAAAAAAAAATCAAGCATTTCAGAGAGATAACATTCAATCAGATTTCTATAAAAATGAAGTTATACATGCTTATAATCCTCCCAAAGTGAGGATAAGCAACCTTAACTAACTTAAGAGGAATTAACTCAATGTTCCTTCTATCTAATTCTATGATAAACAAAAGGCCTAAAATATTCTATATACATGAATCTATACTACCAAAATATTATTAATAAGCTCCCATGAATTCTAGCTCTGAGAAGGTGGTGATGAAGGCTCAACTTGAGAATCTATAAGATAAATCATGAAAAAGTGAGTTCGGGGCTCAGTGAATAAATAATCTATAAAAATAATAATATTTCATATGAACTTACCCATCGAACTATCCTTTTTTAACCATTTACATCACACTTAAGCATATTAGAAACCAAAAGCTAATAACATTAAAGTTAATACATAGTCAGTTCATTCTCAATACCTCATATGAGAATACTTAAGAATAACTACAATTAATTTGCATTTTATTGGGAATAATATACAATATATAAAAATACAATTATCGACATTTTGCCTCCTGGGATAATTTTATACCTTTCACAAACTTTTCATCCTTGTCCTTCTGGGATTTGCCTTATAACTTTCACAAACATATCGCTGGGAAATTACCATCCAGCATTCACGATATCACCCTTATCACATTTCTCATCTTTAATGCCATTCATGGCATGATTCATAAATGTAATTTAAATACTAGAGCTTAAGCTCTATCCAATATAATTACAATTCAATTTCAATATTCATCACAACACTTATCAACATGATTATGCCTTCTTGAATAGCTAAAAGCATTTACACATATCATAGTACTCAATTCATAAAACATATCTCAATTTATATGTTTCGTTTTATAAGTAAAGTAATAAGTTCCTTACATCACATATTATATAGCACAATTTCTACCTTCTCATGTCATGATTATCCAACTGAAGTAATCATCTTATACTTATCATAAACCACTTTATCTTTAGTGTTTAGTGACCAACTACTCACATTGGGCTATTATAAGTCATGTAGGCATAAAACAAATGGAGTATGGGTTACTTTATGGTCATATTAACTATGATTTTTAAGTGATATTTTATAAATAACTCAAAAATTATAAAAACAATACCCGTCAAAATCATTTCATATAAAAATAGACTTAATTAACTTTTTATAGACTAGTTATTTGCCTAAATATATTAAATTTTCAAAAAGTTATGCCCTTTTGAAAATAGATGCAAAAAGTCCACTTTTCAACATCATGAGTTATTTACCCCTATCTACTCTTTTGATGATATCTCAAAATATATACAAGATTTACAAGTAGGCTCAATTACTTTTAAATGATAAATGGTTTGTTTAAAATAGACATAAGATGAAGGAGTTATGCCTTTTCAAATCTAGCATAAAATTATGCAGTCGATGAATCAATTCATCAATCGATTCACCCACCCAATTTTTGCTTCTGCACCCTCAGAATTGATTGGCCACTCAATTCTAAAGCTCAATATTACTTCTAGACCCCTGAAATCGATTTATCTACTCTTAAATCCTTAAAATCGATTGGTTACTCAATTCTGAAGCCTAGTTTCGCCTCCGGATCCCTAAAATTGATTCACTAATTATTCACACATGAAAATCTCAGTTTTCTTCAAAAATTTCACTATACAACTGACTCTAAATATCTTATAAACACATATATTACACACTAAATGTTAATATAATTATTAATACACTTATCTAACATATCATATCACCTTTCTCTCCATCATTCATTACTTCCATAACATTAAAATAAACCAAAAGTCAGGCAAAATCACAAAATAATTAATATTTCATCTGTATTATCATATAACCTTAAAATTCATAAATTTAGCTACATTATTCACTCACCTTATATAAAAAAAGATGCTTTCAACGCTAATCATATCAAAATGCATAGGTTCTAGAGTTAGGGCTTAGAATACTCAACAAAATCAAATAAACTCCAAATCCTTCATCAATCAAGAAGAAATAGGAGGGATTCTTAATAAAAGCATCATTCTTTTCGCAAACTAGATGAAGATATCAAGAAAATTTAAAGCCCCCTCGCTTGATTGAGGGAATGGTGGAAGAAATTCTTAGAGAGATGGAAGAATTTGGATGGATGAAGAGAAATGAAGGGAATATAAGGTTTAAAGGCTGAAATGGGAAAAAATAAAGCCCTAGGGGTATTTTTGAAAAATTACTCCTAAACCTCTTCCATATCCATATAATCACTTGTACTAATACAAAATTCTATATTTTATGATTCTAATAAATTTTTCCATCAAAATTTCATCCAAATCATATTTCTAAATTTTTATTTTTTATTAATTCTATTTTATTTCATATTTCATATATAATATTTTTAATTCACTTAAATTTATTAGTTGCTCTAACTATTATTTCTCATATCAAAATTTTTAATTTATTAATAATTAAGGAGAGTGTAACACTTTTATCTTTTTTATAGAGTTTTTTATTTTTTCAAAAATTTAAAAAAAATATACAGATGACTTTATTGTTTGTATAAATTTTTTTTAAAATTTTAAGAAATCTATATAGACAATTGAAATTATGTCATTTGTATAGGTGTCACCTTAATATTACATTTTTTTGTAGTGATTTATGAGGAATATGCCATTGAATTATATCAATTTCTAATAATAAACATTTATAACTTAAATTATTTTATTTAATAATAGAGGAAAAATTAAATGAAAATAATTTAAAAAAAATAAGTTTTAATATGAAAAAACCTTAGTATAATTTTTATGTAAAATATATAAATTAGAATTTTTAAATAAGTAATAAAAAATACAAATGTTATAAAAGAGAGATAGTAATTAAATGAAATAAGCACTAATACTCTTTTATCATTAAAGTCAACTTCAGTAATTAATTGAATATATTATAAACCATTAGATCAAATAGAATTAATAGTTAAGATTTAGTGTAATTCTTTTAGACTTACATTGGTGTTAATTAATCCTATCCATATATTATAATCTTGTATTATGGAAAAGAGTTATTGTTGTTTATAGCTAAAAAATAAGTTTGGATGCTTATGGTGCGATGAAATCTTGCTTAGAAGTTGTATATGTGGATTAATGGGTAAAAAATGGATCAAATTAATAGTAAATTCATATAATTTCTGCAAACCTGGAGCTAATAATTAAGTACGTATTTAAGTATGGCCTTTAGAAGTGCTTTTTGGATGTTTATAATCAAATATATACTTCAGTACCCTAAAAATGGTGCTTAGGTTAGCCATAATTAAGTATATCTCAAATATAACATCCAAAAATGCATTCAAGTTGGCCATAAATGAGCATATAAGTGATTATAAGGGCTAAAAATTTGTTTCTAGACCCTCATAAGCAGTTACATACTTGAGTATTCCTTTATTTTACCCAATTTTATTTATTTTATAGCATTTTAAAGTATTAAATACTCATACAACTTTAATAGTTACTTATTAATTATGTTAATGCTATTAAGTTTGTTTAATGATAAGAATCCTTATTTGTTAATGATGGAATCCTTTGTTGGGATGTGATATGATATGAAATATGACTATAACTTGAATGTAAAAAAAAAAGAGTGATGAAATGATATGTGATATAAAAAAAATTGAATTCAGGAAAATATTTGTGAATAGATAAGATTAGCCCGAAGGAACAAGGTTAGGTTTATGAATGAATAAGGTTAACTAAAAGTCACTAAGAAATTTATATGCTTTATATTTTATTTATTAATTTTTACTACAAATATTGTCAAATATGTAAATGTTCTATGATTGAGAAATGGTATGATTACACAGGGCTATGTGCTCCACACATACTAATTTATTTGATATTGTTAAGTGTTTATTTTGCCTTTCTTTATTATTCCTATTAACTTTAGCATTGATATATATGAAGATACTTGCATAAATGACAATAGACTGTTTACCATTAATGAGTGTATTATTATCAACAAGATGTGTATAATATTTTAGTTGTATGATTGTGAATAACTAATAGAGGATTGCCTGCATAAACATAGTAATCTATAACTAGAACAACTCATTTAAGTATAACATTGCATGATAAACAAGACTATAACAACCAAATCATACGTTATATCAACTTATTATACAAATAAACTAGTTCATAAATAACATTTTTCCTAAAAAGGTATAAGTATTCATTATTGTCCTTGTATAGAATGTTTAACAAGATAGCTATTAGATTTGTTTTAGTATATTTTAATAAATTTATATTATTTTGTGTTCTTATTGAATTTTCCATGAAAACGTTTTTTGTTATTGCTTTTGTTTGTTTTCATTTTTTTGTAGGAAAACTTTCACCTTTAAGTGCTCAATTGCCTTATGTTGGAAAGGAAGTGAGCCCATTCAAATATTATTGGCTTTGAGGTGAGTCATAAGACAATTAAAGCAATATGTGGTATAGCTTTTTATTCACTACAAGGTACAATTGCATCCTTATGCATTTAGGCATCAAGAATTCACATTCCTATAAAAGATTAGGGTGTCATAAATTATATTGGTATAAGTGCATTTATATAAAGTAAGGCTAGTAGAAGGTTGATAAGGGCAACTACCTACACTAGTTATGTACCCTCTAAGGTTAGGTTATGAAAGAGATGAAGTATTATCAAAATCAATTAAAAATAATCTTTGAATAATAAAACTAAAAAGATCTAGTAGTTTAATTGATTATGCTTATCGAAATTGAAATAGAGTAATCAAAATTTCGTTTGTGCGACCAACAAAGCAATAATAATTAAGAAAAATGTGATTTGTGATGTTAATAAATAGACAGTGCCAAATGTTAATTAGATCTTGCTAGAATTAAAAGTGATTAGTGGAACATAGCAAAAAGGTTATGTATAAGAATTATTCGTCACATGCAACAAGCTAAACTACAATAGTGGATTCATTTTTGGCCTTTCAACAATCAAGTTAGTATGAGCAAAAGAGTAGTAAGTGTAAAGTAGTGATAGTGAAATATTAGAGAGAATACCTTGTTTACTTGATTAGTATTTATAAGGAAAATCATATTAAAGGTAGACTAATTATTTTACAATAATGGAAGGTCCTTAAAATGGACTATTAGTTCTTTTGTCTAAAGTTAATAGTTGTATCTAATTAGTAGAGTAGTTAAGCCCGATTAGTCTAACAATTTTCTTCTAGTTGTCGTAACTAGACATGACTAGTCATGCCTATTTAGCAATATTACAGGTTGTTGGTCATAATAGGTTTACAAGGCTAGTCTTTTTCAACAAAATGAGCCAGTCTATCCTTTTAGGATACATACTGGTGGATCAATTTGGTTAGCTTATAGTAATCAGTCAATCAAGTTTGCTAGTAGTATTTATCAATGTTGACTATGCTAACAAAAAATAACTTAATGGAGAAACATTTGAGAAAAAAATTTCTAACGAAGGCCAAAATTCTGGGTACAATTGAATCACACAAGAAAAGATATATTTAGCATATTTGGTATGATAAAATGAAATAAAAAATAAAAAAAATGTTTAATAGACACTATAAAATATGAATATCCATTTTTTTAGAAAATAGTCATTTAATCTTTTATGAAATATTTTTTAATACTTATATCCTTCAAATTTTTTATATATTCTAATATTATTATTAATTTATTAATAAATAATAAAATAATATCATTAATATTTTTTCTATTAAATATCTTAGTAATTATATTTTTAATTATAAAATTTAAAATAAAATATTTTTGTATTCTTTATAAAAATTATTTAATATAAAATATTGGTAAATTAAATTTTTTATGTTTTTATTATATAAAATTTTATTGTAATTATAATTTCGACAATTAAATTTAGAAAAAAATGTAAAATACCTCTTTCAACTTTAGGGTGGTTAAATTTTACCCTTTTTTACTTTAAAAATTTGAAAATCACCTTTTTAAGTTATATAAAACTACAAATCAATACCCACCATCAACTTATTTTATCATTTTATCAAAATTATATGATTTTTTATATTTTCAAATAAAAATCATAATATTATAGTATTTTAGTATATTTTTTTATTTTTTACAAATAATTTTTATACTCTATAATTAATAGGAATTAAATTAGATATATAAAATTTTAATTAAATAATAAAATGGATTGCAAAATTATATACAAAAAATAGTAAAATAAACTAATATACTACAATATTGTAATTATTGTTAAAAAGTTCATAAAAAATTATATAATTTGATAAAATGGTTAATTAAGTTAATAATAAGTATTAAATTTGAGTTTTGTAAAATTTAAAAAGGTAATTTCCAAGTTTCCAAAGTAAAAAGATATAAAATCCAACCACTCTGAAGTTAAAAGAAATATTTTGTATTTTTTCCTTAAATTTAAAATATAGTATTTTTTATTATTGGTTATATTATATATTTTTTATTTAATATATATTCTCACTATAAATTATATCAATGTTTTAATCATAAATAAATAAAAAATAACAATACATTTTTATACAAAGATGGTTTTAATTTTATATTTTATTTTTATTTTTAAGATTATTAATATCATTAATATATTTTTTCTATTTCATTCTTACGATAATTGTTATAATCAAATATAATAATAGAATAAAATATTCATTCCATTCCTAACTATAGCATATATAATTTTAGAATGATCATTCTATTATATTACATCATATCAAATGCAACATTATTATATCTTAAAAAGAAAAATTTATAGTATACAATTAATGTAGTGGTGATACACCACCATATCTAGTTATTGATATATTATCGTATAATATGCTTTATGAGTTGTCAATCTAATATGTAGTTAAATTTAGTGATATACTAGTACATCATTGCGTTAATAATAACTATTCCTATCTTAGAGCACTGGAGAGTAAAAACTATCATAAGGTTGAGAAAAGATCAACCTTTTCTTATCTTATATTTCATGTTACGAGAGAAAAAATGTTGACTCATTTTGTGTCTTATTATTGAAGACAAAGTTTGCTCAATTCTTATGTCCCGTGAGAGAAAAGGACTTCATGGAAACTTTTCAAAAATATTAAAAATAATATAATTTTTTTGAAATTAAATGCTATAAAATTATTATAATTATTAAGTAATCGGTAAATGAAGCTCTAAAATCATGCATAATTAATAATCATTTTAAATTTCTTGTCTCAAATTGGGATGTTCTTATACTATGAAATTATTTATATTTTTTTACATAGGAAATATAATAAATTGATAAAAAATAATTTTAAAATACATAAATATTTTTATTTAAAATAAATAAAAATATAAAATACCCCTTTAACTTTCAGGTGGTTGCATTTTACCTTCATTAACTTTAAAAACATGAAAATCAAATCCTAAAACTATAAAAAAAAAAATTACAATTATCAGTCACCATTTACTTAATTAACCATTTTATTAAATTGTGTAATGTTTTGATTAACTTTTTAAATAAAAATTACAATATTATTATATGTTATTTTATTACATCATTTTTACACATAATTTTATAATTTATTTTCAAGTATTTAACTAAAATTATATATATCAAATTTAATTTCTATTAATTATATAATATAAAAATTATGTTAAAAAATAATGTAATAAACTAATATACAATTCTTGTTTTAAAACTTCTTAAAAAAAGCACTTATAAACAAAATGTAATTATAGCTAGAAATCACTTATAAGATCAAAGGTACAAGTTAGCATTTTAAAAGTACTTATTTTCATATTTTGTTGAATACTTTGTCCTTAGTTTCGCTTGGAATCATAAAAAAATTAAGATTTTATTTATTGGAAATTTCAGTAATAAACAAGGAGTTAGTAACTGCGTGCATGACATATTATTAATGAGGAAAATCGGTGCTTTTAAATCAAGTTGTATGTGATTTTTTTTAATATTCTATTTTTCTCTGCATCCTAATTTAATTCAAAATTTTCATATATATATATCTAATAATTTAATTATTTCTACTATTATCAGAAAAAGGGAAAAAAAGAAAAAGGACCACATGGCCGCAAAAAGCTTAAAACTAAAATTTTATTAGCTGGGTTGTTCATTTTATTCTGTTAGATAAGAACCACCGGCTTGAGATTTAAGAAGTATTCTACTTTTCTCTTGGACCATGCAACAGTGAAGAATATTATCATAAAGGAATATGGAATTATTTGTTTATTGCAAGAATTCAAGAAATTTTTGCTTCATATTGCTCTTTAAGAAAGGGAAATTAAGCAAAAATTGTCTCTCGAGCAAAGAAATTTAGAATCCATTAATTGCATCAAAATAAATCTCAACCATTTAAATCATTAGTTCATCTGCCTTTTAAGTTTTAATGACTTTAATTATGTGCTTTATTCCAATCAAACTTTTGTTATCATTTTTTATTTTTTTATAAGAAGATTAATTGACACCAACAGAAGTCACTTATACCAAATTTTAATCACTGATTCCATTTGATTTAATGATTTATAATACATTCCAATTAATTACTAAAGTTAACATAATTTAGAGTTGTTGAATTTAATTTCTATATATCTGTCTCTCATAATATTTTTTTAATTAATCATTTGAAAGTTTTATTCTAATTTATATATTTTAGAATACAAAATTATACTAAACTTTATCTTTTTTACATATTACAATTTATTTTTTAATTTATTTTCAATTAATTTTTTCTCTATTATTATGTAAAGCTATTTAAGTTAAAAATATTCATAATTAGAAATTGATATAATTCGTTACTAATTAACTAATAGTCTCAATGACATTTTTGAAAGAGTAATGATATAGAGAATTCCACTTCTAAAAAAGATTGAGTATTTTAATCATTAGATTATGTTTTTCTAAATCTTAGAACAAGTGAATTGAAATTAAAAGTATAAATTTCAATATATTAAAGATAATTTAATAATAAAAACATTCAATCTTTTACAAGATAAAACTTCTCATAATACTATCTTTTTAAAATTACATTTTTAGTTATTCGGTGGATAGGTTGAAATTCATATTCAAACCCGAGAAATTACAACCCACCAAAATAAAGTCGTTTCCATAGCATGTCATTTAGCAAATAAAGGATAAACAAAATAAAGATACTTGTGAGAATAATGAAATTGGAGGTGAGAAAGTGACTGACAGTTTTTTCATGTAGACAGTATATATGGAAAAAAGAGAACATTCCTAAAATGGAAAGGATAGAATCTCAATTGCAAAGCACTTATTGTGTAAGTTGAGGCCGAGGATGCAAATGTGCCTATTTGATTTTCCTGTTGTGATAAAGACTCCATGCTTTAATAAGAATTTATGAGGAATGTACCGTTGAACTACATCAAATTCTAGTAATAAATATTTATAATTTAAATAATTATGTATAATAATAGAGGGAAACTTAATGAAAATAAATTTAAAAAAGAAATAAATTGTAATATGTAAAAAAATTAAGTTTAGTATAATTTTGTGATCTAAAATATATAAATTAGGATTCTCAAATAAGTAATAAAAATTAAAATGTTATAAGAGATATACAAAAATTAAATATAATAAGTACTAATTCTATCTCATCATTAAAGGTTAGCTTTAATGATTAATTCAAATATATTATAAGCCACTAGATCAAGTGAAATCAATAGTTGAGATTTGGTGTAATTCTTTTAAACTTATACTATTGCTAGTTGATCCCCTCCCCGTGTTATAATCCTCAATTATAGAATGAGTTATTGTTATTTATAATCCAAAAATAAATTTGGATACTTGCAGTGTGTTGAAATCTAGCTTAGAAGTTGTGTATGTGGATTAATGAGTAAAAATGCATCAAATGAATAGTAAATTCATAGAATTTCTACAAACCTAGAGCTAATTATCGAGTATACACTCAATTATGATCTTCAAATGTGCTCTATGAATGCTTATAATTAAATATATACTTGATTGTCCTAAAAATGGTGCTCTTAGGTTAGCCATAATCAAGTATATATAGGAATATGACATCCAAAAATACTTTCAAGTTCATCATAAGTGAGTATATAAGCGATTATAAGAGTTAGGATTTGCTTCTAAACCCTATAAGAATTTATATACTTGAGTATTCCTCTACTTTTCCTAATTTTGTTTATTTTATGGCATTCTAAGGTATTGTATGCACATATGACTCTAATAGTTACTTATTAATTAATGCTATTAAGTTTGTTTTAATGATGAGAATCCTTGTTTGTTGATGATACTGATGATGGAATTCTAAGTTAAGATGTGATATGATATGGAATATGACTATGGCTTAAATTTTAAAAAGGGGTGACAAAATGACATGTGATATGAATAATATTGGATCTAGAAAAATGTTTGTGAATTGATAAGACTAACCTGAAGGAACAAAGTTACATTTGTGAACAAATAAGGTTAATTGAAAGTCACTAGAAAATTTATATGCTTTCTATTTTATTTATAAATTTTTACTATGGATATTGTTAACTATGTAAATGTTCTATGATTAAGAAATTGTATAATTAGAAAGGGTGATGTGTTCCACACATACCAAGTCATTTGGTATTATTGACTGTTTCTTTTGCCTTTCTTTATTATCCATCATTAATTTCACTATTGATATGTATGAAGACACTTATGTAAGAAAGAATAGTCTAATTACCATTAATAAGTGCATTATTATAACTAGGATATATATAAAATTTTAGATGTATGATTGCAAATAACCAATACAGGATTGCATACATAAACATAGTAATTCATAACTAGAATGATCCTTTAAGAATAACATTCATGATGAATAAGACTACAATAACTAAATTGTATGTTATATCAATTTATTTTATGAATAGATTAGCCCATAAATAACATTTTTCTCAAAAAGGTATGGGTGTTCGTCATTGTCCTTATATAAAGTATTTAACAAGATAACTATTAGATTTGTTTAATATATTTTAATAAATTTAAATTATTTTGTTCTCTTACTAAGTTTCCCATGAAAACTCATTCCGTTCTTTTTGTGTTTCTTTTTATTTTTTTATAAGGAAACTTTATTTTTTAGGCACTCAATTGCCCTCTGTTGGAAGGGAAGTAGGGCCATTCAAGTATTATTGCCTTTAAGGTGAGTGGCAAGACAATTGGAGCAATGTGTGGTATAAGTTTTTATTCACTATATGGCAAAATTATATCCTTATGCATTTAGTTATCAAAAATATACTTTCCTATAAAAGATTAAGGTGTTATAAATCATATTAGTATAACAACATTTACATGAAGAAGTGCTAGTAGAAGATTAATAAAGGTAACTCCTTACGTCGATCATGTATTTCAATGTTAGGTTGTGATAGAGATCAAGTCTTGTTGATCAATCTTATCAAAATCAACTGAAAATAGTCTTTAAATGATGAAAATTAAAAAAATCTAGCAATTTAATTGATTATGCTCATCAAAATTAAAGTAAAATAATCAAAATACCTTTTGTGTGCTTAACAAAGCAATGATAATCAAGAAAAATGTGACTTGTGATGTTAGTCAATATAGGGCACCAAATGTTAATTAGATTTTATTAGAATTGAGAGTGATTGGTAGAATATGATGAAAAGGCTATCTAGAAGAATTGTTTGTCACCTATAACAAGTTAAACAGTAATGCTAAATTCATTTTTAGCCTTTTGACAATTAAGTTAGTATAAGTAAAAAAGTAGCAAGTTAGAATAGTGAGAGTTTAAGATTAAGAGCATACCTTATTTACTTGACTGGTATTTATAAATAAGATTATACTAAGGATAGACCAATCATTTTACAACAATGGAAGATCCTTAAAAGAATCATAAGGTCTTTTGTGAAAGGTTAATAGTTGTATCAAGCTAGTAGAGCGATTAACCTTGACTAGTTTAACAATTTCATCCAATTATTGTAATTAAACACAACCAATCATGCCTTTTTAGGAATATAACATGTTGTTGGTTATTATAAGCCTACAAGGTCAATTTTCTTCGACAAAATGGGCTAATCTATCCCTTTGAGCCATAAATTGGTGGATTGATTTGGCTAGCCCATGGTAATTGATTAGTCAAGTCTAACTGGTAATACTTATTAACTTTGGCGATGTTAATAAAAAATAACTCAAAGAGGTAACATTTAAGAAGAATTTTCTGACGAAGGCCAAAAGTTTAGTTCCAATTGAACCACATGAAAAAGATATACTTAGTATTTTTTGTATGATAGAATGAAATAAAAAGAAATAGCAAAAAGTTTTGTACTATAAGTATTATAAAATAGGAATATTCATAATCATTTTTTTTCATTTATGAAATAATTTTTTTACACTCCTTTTCCTTCAATTTTTTCGTATATTCCAATAGTGTTATTCATTAATAAATAATAAGAATAACATCATTAATATTTCTCTATTCAAGTATTTTAGTAATTATTTTTTAATTATAAAATTTAAAATAAAATATTTTTTATATTTTTATAAAAAAATTTTAATATAAATTTTTTAAAATTAATTTTTTATATTTTTACTATATAAAATTTTATATTGATTATAATTTTGATAGTTTAATTTAAAATATAATTTTTTGTTATTGGTTATATCATATATATTTTTATTTAACGTAAATTATTATTATGTTATTAATATACATTCTAGACTGCAAATTATATAAATCTTTAATTATAAATAAATAAATAAATAATCACAATACCATTTATTATATAAAGATGGTTTTAGTCTTATATTTTCTTTTTATTCTTATGGTCATTATCATTAATATATTTTTTTCATTACATTCTTACAATAGTTATTGCATCAAACATAATAATGAAATAAAATGTTCATTTAAATCCTAACTATACTAAACATAATTATGGAATGATGATTATATTCTAGTACATCATATCAAATACAACATTATTATGTTTTAAAGAAAAAATCTATAGTGAACCATTAATATAATCACTATTATATCTAATTGTTTATATATCATAATATGATGTGCTTTATAAGATTATCAGCCTAATGTACAATTAGATTTGGTAATATATCAATGCACCACTATATCAATTATACATCATAGACTATCTTTATTTTGGAGCACTAGATATTAATAATTATAATTAGATCAACCTTTTTTTTACCTAATATTTAGAGAAAAATATATTAATTCATTCCATGTCTTATTAAAGACAATAAAGTTTGCTCATAGGGCCAATAAGAGAAAAAGACTTTCATAGAAATTTTTTAAGAATCCTAAAAATAATATAAATTTTTTGAAATTAAATGTTACAAAATTATTATAATTATTAAGTAATCTTAAACAAATAAATAAAGCTCTAATTTCATGTATAATTAATAATCATTTTAAATTTCTTGTCTCAAATTGGGATGTTCTTTTGTTATGAAATTATTTATATTTTTTTACATATAACATATAATAAATTCATAAAAATATAATTTGAAAATACATAAATATTTTTATTTAAAATAGGAAAAATATAAAAATACTCCTGCCAACTTTTGGATGGTTTCATTTTACCTCCATTAACTTTGAAAATTTGTAAATCGAATTCTTAAATTATAAAAAAGCCTTGCAATTATCATTCACCATTTACTTAATTAATTATTTTATTAAATTATACAATATTTTGATTAACTTTATAAAATAAGAATTATAATATTATTATATGTTATTTGATGACATTATTTTTCACACATAATTTTATAACTTATTTTTAAGTATGTAATTAAAATTTTATATATCTAATTTTATTTCTATTAATTATATAACATAAAACTTATGTAAAAATAATAATAATGTAATTAACTTATATACAATTATGTTTTAAAACTTCTTAAAAAAGTATGTAATTTAATAAAATAGTTAATTAAATAAACAATAAATGTTAATGGTAAGTTTTATATAATTTAAAGGCTTAATTTATAAGTTTTTAAAGTTTATGGAAATAAAATGCTACTATTCTAAAATTGATGGAATTTGTTTTTTTTCTAAATATATTTCATCTCATAAAGTAAAAATAATATATTTTTGAAATTCCAGGACGAGACAAGGCGCATCAAGTTGATGGAATTACAACTTTCTGTAACATCACAAGAATTGAAATGGGAGCAAACTTTGTGCATCTCCATGTCAGGGCAGAAAATCTCCCAAGAGATTGCAATAAATACTCATGAAATAAGAATATTAAAAAAATTAATAACCTTATTTATAAAATTATAAAATATTGCTAAAATAATCCTTCAGCAGTAATTATTAAATAATGCATTAAAAAACCTATTCCCATATTAAATTTAATCTGATTCAATTTTGAATTATACAATAATCTAATAAAGTTACCGGATATCTAATCTCAAATAAAAAATTATTAAATGAAGTTCTTGTACAGTTTTTTTCCTCCGTAATTTAGGCTAATTTTGTCGAGACAACCCTCCCGCCCGGGGGGTGGGGTAGATTACCCTATCCAGAAACATTTTCTGATTGCCATCCAATCCGAATATCCATTAACTGTGGGCATTTGAGCAGCATCGCTATTTTTATTTTTCCATTTTTTTTTTTCATTTCATATCTTGGTGGTACATATTCTCACACCATTTTTCCAAATATGAAATTAAGGATATAAATTTACTTCATCATTATTATAAATAATTTTTATATTATTATTTATTTTATTTGTTATTGTATTATTTAAAAATTATTAATTTTTTTTACTATTAATAAAAATTTCTTAATTACTTTTAATTTTTAATGATGAGACATCTTCTAATTTATTAATATCCATTAATAATTTTTTTTAATGATGAGACAACCCCTCCCACCCAGGGGGTGGGGTAGATTACTCTATCCAGAAACATTTTCCGATTGCCATCCAACCTGAATATTCCTTAACTTTGGGCACTTGTTTTGAGCAGTATCGCTATTTTTATTTTTCCATTTCATATCTTGGTGGTACGTATTCTCACACCATTTTTCCAAATATGAAATTAAGGAGATAAATTTACTTCATCATCATTATAAATAATTTTTATATCATTATTTATTTTATTTGTTAAAATATTATTTAAAAATTATTAAATTTTTTTACCATTAATAAAAATTTATTAATTACTTTTAATTTTTTCAATGATGAGACATCTTCTAATTTATTAATAGTATAAAATATTTTATACTAATAATAAATCAAATTAAAACCCATAAAACTAAGTTTAAATTTAATCTATTATTAATATAAAATATTTTACAACGTTGATGAATGAGAAAAAGATAAATTATTAAAAAATATAAATAATTAAGAATTTTTAACCATAGTAAAAAAAGTTCTAACAATATTTAAGCTTTATTTATTTTGATAGAAAATATAAATATATTTAGTTGTAAACTATCAAGATAGTGAAAAATGATTAATATATTCAATGTTAAATATAATGAGTTTAGTAAAAAATATTTTTTTAAAGAAAATTTTATTTTTTCTATTATTATAATTTTAAAGGTTATTTTTTAATCACAAGGTATAAAAACTCATGGTAATCATTTACTCATTTATAAGGAAATAAAATTTTTTTATGAAAATGATCATCCAAAAAAATAAACAAATATTTTATTAATGGTGATAATGTAAAACTAATTTATATTAACAATAGATAAAATTTAAAGAATGACACTATAGAAAAACTTGATCTCAAGTTGAGTATTTCACCGCCTCTTGAAAAATTGAATAGTTTATTATTGAATTATTTTTTAATTTTAAAAAATAAATTAAAATTAAAAATATAATTTTTGATATATTAAATATAATTCACTATTAAAAATATTCCATCTTTGGAGGACCAACTCATGTAACATTACCCAATTTTAAATCCTAGAACTAATCACCTGCTTTTTGAACTTAGATTGCTTGCTAAACGTGGAATATCTCGAAGTTCGACCTCACCGTTCAATTATACTATATATTAATAATAAGCGGCATCGCATTATGTTCGAATGAGTTTCAGGCTTTTTCCTGTGAATTGATGGGATTTGCCATAAGTCGTTGGACGGAATCCGATTCAATCGATGGGAAATAAAGAGGCGCATTTACTATTTCTGGTCCGTTGTCAAATATCTGATGCGTCCACTGCATTGTGGGACCCACGCGTTCGGTGAGAAATAAATAAAACGCTATTAATGGTTCTGCACCCACCAAACTTTTTTCCTTAAGTGTAAAATGCATTTAAAAAAAATAAAATAACATAACATATCATGATCATTCTTAAAAAAACGAATAATTTAAAATTAAGTAAATAATAAGTAATTAAAGATATATTTTTCTATTTTTTATTATTTATGACCCTTAAACTATTTTTAATATTAAAAAAAATTATTTATTTATTTTAGTGGATTTATAAAACTAACATATAGTAATTCAAAATTAAAATTTATTTCATATCTTAAAATTTATGATTAGACTTAAATATAAATATAAAATTTTTTTATACATAAAATTCAAGATGGTTGATAATAAAAAATATAATGAAATAAATTTATTAAAATAATTTTAAATGAATGTATAAAATAATAAAATATTTATTAATTAAAAAATATAACATTAAAAAAATTTAATACATTATTATAATTTGAAAATAAAAAATAAAAAAACTATTTAAAATACACTAAATAATAAATTACGAAAGAAATATTCTTTAGATTTATAAGTACTCATTCCTTTTATAATATTTTATTTTATTTTTTAAAATATATCTTACACTTTCAAAGAAGGCCTGTTCATTTTGTTAGTCTGGTTCACTTAAATCAATTCTCTTTCGAACTAGAAAAGAGAAAGAAGAGCCCAGATAATTAATTTCATCACATATTAAATTAATAATTTTTTCTTAAGATATAGTATACAATGATATATTAATAAATTAAATTTAATAATAAATAAGTATATTATTATATTAATAGTATACGATAGGAAAATATATCTCATATAACTTTGCACACAGCCTAATTTAAAGGAAAAAATGTAAAATATTCATTCAATTTAGCTGATGAGATTTTATCTTATTCTATTCTGAAAATATAAAAAATATATTTTAAATTATATAAAATTTAAAATTAATATTCATAATTAATTTAATTTGTTATTTTATTAAATTAAATATTTTTACTAATTTTTTTAAACTTGAATCATAATATTATAAAATTTTAATTATTTTATTATTTTTTCATAATTTTTATATTATATAATTAATAGAAATTAAATTAGATACATAAACTTTGAATTAAATAATAAAAAATAACTTACAAAATTATATATATAAATAATGAAATAAATTAATATATGATAATATTATAATTTTTATTTAAAAATCTTGTAATTTAAATAAAATGGTCAATTTAGTTATCAATGACATTAATTTCAAATTTTTATAAAATTTAAATAGGTAATTTTTAAAATTTTAAAATAAAAAATAAAATTTAATTACCCTAAAATTAAAAAAAAATTGAATTTTCCCTCATTCAAAATAAATTATCTACTATCAAATGAGACATA
Source organism: Sindora glabra (assembly GCA_020226215.1). NCBI lineage: Eukaryota > Viridiplantae > Streptophyta > Magnoliopsida > Fabales > Fabaceae > Sindora > Sindora glabra. The sequence goes on along the minus strand of CM035227.1, from coordinate 99,296,610 downwards.
TCTAAGTGGGAAAAAGTTGTAAATCAATTAATTAAAGTTGGAGTATTTACACTATTAAGATAAAATTCTGATTCAATAATACTACTTCTTTTTTAAATTCCCACTCCCTCCCATATATCATTTTACAAAAAAAAAATGAAAATTGACTTCCACTTTAAATCGCACTTCTCACACCTTGATTAGAGCGCGCGAACAACTCAAGGGCAAAATAGACGTGGATTAGACATTTTCTGATTTGACTTATCATTCACCCTTTAGTTTTATATCAATGACGAGACCCAGAAATTTTAATTTCAGGGTTAATATTTATAATTAAAATGTAATATTAAATTTATTATAAAAAAATATAAGTATTTAAACAAAAATAAAAATAATATTTAGTTTAATATATATATCTTTGATATATGCAATACTTGAAATTTTAAAGATATTTACACTTGTTTTATAAAAATTTTCTCTTTCAATTAATACTAACATAAATTAGAGGGGTAAGTTTCTTACGAATTGTGAGAGGAATATTTAATAATAACAATATGTAAATATAAGTAAAAAGATGAAAGTTGGCGGAATTGGCCCCCAATTACATGCGTGAGCTTGCCACTTCATATACACGTGCCTAACGTATAATTTATCACTTTACGGTTTACCATAAATTTTAAATTATTATATTTTTTTCTCCACTTGCGTAGTACTCAAGGCGAACCATCGTTTCGCATTGGGAAGCCACCTCAAAGTTGAAAGAATTATAAAAAATTTTCTGCATTTTTTATATTTTTAAGAAAAAATTATAATTAACTCTTCAAAATTTAAAAATAATTATAAAAGTTCTTAACAAAATCTATTTTAATTTCTCCAATATTTTATCTCTAACTTCGCTCTTGATAGTATGCAGGATCAATAAACTCAAATTTTTTAAAATCAATAGTACATCATAATAGTGATATAATAAAATCTCTTTCATATATATATATATATATATGTGTGTGTGAGAGAGAGAGAAAAAAAGAGAAAAATCTCCCATTATATGTCCAGTTGATAAGTCACCTACTTATCAGTATTTTTGGTGATGTTTTTGTATGAATTAAATGACTTATCACATTTTTATTATGGCAAGAAAAAATTGAGTCAGTACTTCTTATCTAATAGAATAATAACATGTTGTTTACGAGACTTTTCTCGCGGTGAATAGTTTGCGGATCAAACTTTAAAAGAAAAAAAAATGCTTCATAGTTTTTAACCATCATAAGTCTAAAAAATTTATGGATCGGTGCATATTATTAATATATTAATATATTATTAAATTTAATTATATGTTAAATTAATAATTTTTTAAAATATATAATATAAAAAATATTAATAATTAAATTTAATAATATATTAATATATTATAGTGTAATATAGATTTTTCAATGTTGTAAAAGAAAAAACCATAGATCTTTTTTCTTAACTTTTATTGTGAACCCTAATCTTCACTCATCGAAACTTTTGTGAATAACTTAGAATTTTTTTTTTTCTTTCTCACCTCGCAGTGGAACCATAAAGTAAGGATCCCCCGAGTGTATGACTATGAGATCAAAATTAGGGACAGCTATAGGTTAGATTCGGGTGGACTCATCCGTGTCTATGTAGATTCAAATCTATTCAAAAATTGTTAGTTTAAATTTATTAAAAATTTAAATTTATTAAGATTTTATAAAATTTGATTAAAACATTTAAAGTAAATTTATTTGAACTTGTTAATATAAATATAATTTTAGATATTTTTAATAAAAAGTGAACTATTGTTCTTTTTTATTGATAAGAATTGTGTTTGATAATTATGAATCATATTTATTTTTTATTTATATTTATTTTTATTTTAATTCATACATACTATCTGCTTTGCAGTAAATGTGAGTTATATTATTATAGACTTTATTAAATTAAAATTGTATTAAATTAACTTATATATAATTATTTATCTATTTATATTATAATTAAATATGTATAAATTAATATTATAAAATAAATAATATTATTTTAAAATGTTTTTATAATTTAATATAAATTTATATATTTTTAATATTATTTATGCTAAAAAAATTTAAAATCTATTAAATATTTATAAAAAATAAATTTATATATTATACAAATTAATGTTAACGAACGTAAAAAAAATTTAAAATATATTAAATATTTAATGGTTTAAACCCAACTTAAACTATTAAATAATAATTTTAATTTAAATAAAATTTATTAGATAAATATCTATCAACGTAAATAAAACTTATGAGGTAAGAATATTTTTGCCATTTGAATTAAAATTAAAATCCAACTAGAAAATTTAAGAATATTTGACTTAGTATTTAACATCATTTACTACATCCAAAATTTCAACTTTAATTTTTTATGTAGATGTGTTTAGTTGTTTAACTGTTTATATATTTTTTTTTTTCAAAATGCAGCTGTAGAAAGAGATCATAGAATATATTTTCTACATATCCAGCTTGCCTATATATGAGAAAGTTTCTTCCATCATTTCATATCGTGCTTGGCAAAATAAGATGGAGCAAGAAATGGAGAAGAAGGGAGACAGAAGCGAAGAAAGTGAAGACGACAAATGGGTCAGCGACGGATCTGTGGATTATAAAGGCAGACTCCCTCGTCGTTCTTCTACCGGCGTTTGGAAAGCTTCCCTCTTCGTTCTCAGTGAGTGAGATCCTCCGTTTTTTTTTTTTTTGGACACTGCTTCGGTAGATACTATTTTTTTTTTTTTGTAAATTTTGTAGTTTTTTTTATAAGATTTTAACATAAGAGTTACAACTTGCATGTAAAACTTATATTTTCTTCATTAATAATCTTCGCAATTAATCAGTATATAAGCAGCTTTATTCATTGAAGTTGTATCGGAAAATTTTAAATAAATAAATAAATTTTTATGTGAAGTTTAAAACTTTTAACAAAAATATCTTGAAATTAAAGTATAATTTCTTATTAAAATTTCAAGAATACATTCTAATATAAATTCTTTCTATGTTCAATTTTTGGACACTGCTTTGGTGGATACTAACAAAATTTTTGTGACTTTTTACGAAATTTTATCAAGAAAGTTATAATTTGTATATAAAACTTACATTTTTCTCATAAAGATTATATTTAATTTTATATGCAACTATTGTATGACAAATGTTCAGAAAAAAAAATTAAAATTTTTATCCATAAAGTTTACAACTTTTAACAGAAGTATAATTTTTTGTCATTAAAATTGCAAGAATATATATAGTCTTCTTAGATATCATCTGCACATGGCACCAATGGTTTGCGCTCCTAAACCTCATTTTCATTACTGCATAGGGTAAATTACCAAATTAGTCATAGATTTATCTTAAAAGTTTATTTTATATTATATAAATATATAAATATTTAATTTTTATGTCAAATTCATTTTTAAAAAATAAATATTACATAAATTTTTTTCAACATTATAATTAATTAATATAAAATAGTTTTTTTAAAAAAAATTGATATAATTTGTATCATCAACTTGTTAATTTACTAAAAAATTTAAAAATGAGTTTTTTTAACACACTGGAGAGTTTTTTTTTATTATTAATTATTCTTCTTTTCTAAAAGGTTGCGGAGGTGCCATTTAGCTGGCTTCGGTTTCTTAAAAAATGTTGATTGATGGCATCAAATCATTTTTGAAAGATAACACACTTTTTTTGTTTTCTTAGAATCATGAAATGACACGATGATGATGATATTCTGAAATGACATGATATTATGTTTAGAATCATGAAATGACATGATGATGATATTAGAATACTAATAAACCTATCTCTCTAATAATTATTATATTTATAATTCAAATATTTATTTATTAATAAAAAAAATTGATCTAAATTTAATATATTTTTCACGGAAATCAACAAGTTATTGCTATAACACGTAACCCTTTATATGTAATTCGTTATTTTTTCTAGAGAGACTCTCTTAAATAAAATAGAGGGAAATGTAAAATATCTTCCCATGGAGTGACTGAGTTTTATTTTCTTCTATTTTAAAATTTTTAAAATTATTTTTAAATTTTACAAAATTTAAAATTATATTTATTATCAATTTAACTAATTATTTTATCAAATTATATGAATTTTTTATGAAATTTTTAATAATAATTATAATATTACATTATAGTATATTAATTTATTTCATCATTTTTTCACAACAAATTTTATAACTTATTTGTATTATTTAATTAAAATTTTGCATATTTAATTTAATTTTTATTAATTATATAATATAGAAATTATTTCTAAAAAATAATAAAATAAATTAATATACTATAGTATTATAATTTTATTTAAAAATATTAATAAAAATTATATAATTTTATAAAATAATAAATTATATTAACAGTAAGTGTTAATTTTAAATTTTATATAATTTAAAAAATAATTTTTAAATTTATAAATTAATGGGGGGGGGGGAATCCAACCATCCAAAATGAAAGAAATTTTCCCAAATAAAATTCACACTCTTAATTGAATTTGTGTCCCGGTATGCGGGGAATCGGGAATCAGCCTTTCTGCTAGTTAAATATAAGATTTTCTACACAAGGGTTTTCCGATATTAAAATTTAATTTGTAGAACAAAAACTAATTCTTCAATTATGATGCAATTTTTTTCCGATTAATCATCAAATGAAATAACTATCCTATAAATTAAAGTATTAATCAACATAAACTAATTTGAGTGAAAGGAGTTCAAATACGATCCAAATTTTATACAAGAAAAAAATTTATTTGTAAGATTTCCCCATCTTTATGCTCAATAATATCTTAAAGTATTAGTCTAATATTAACAAATTTTTTTCCAAACAGCTATGTATTTGTTATGTATAAAATTTGTGTAAAATTATAATGTTCTTTTAAATAAAATTAAACAACTGTGAATTTTATTTATAAAAATTGTGAGTTTTTCATAAAACTCAAAAAGTGTATATAAAAAAATTATCTAAATACATTTTATTTTTATTTGGTCCAATTATTTTTATATTAATTAAATACATGTTAGACACCAGCTAAACATAATTTCATGTATAATTAGCATGTCCATTTTTTTTTTTTTGCGTGGTGCATTCTTCACTCTAACAAGACTTAAGCTCTGTATGTATTAATTTTGATAATATGTAATTATAAAATATTAAAATAAAAAATATTTTTTACTTAATCTTAAATATAAAGAGTTTGAGGAAAATAAATACTTCTTTTTAATTTACCTTTGTTTTATTACTATAAATTTAAGTATCATTTTTTAAGCCACATATATAAATAGTACATTATTCCTTTATCAATGTATCTACAAATGATTTTTTTTTATAAAAAATAATTTTCAACAAAATAAACGGAAGCTTAAATAATTGATATATTACAAAAAAAAATGATGATAAATGGCTAAAACATATGCTGTAGCCAAACCATTAATGTAATAAAAAGTTATATGTTGGGAAGCGAAATCCAAAATTATATTTTAAATTTTTTATATTTATTGGATTAAGTTTTATAAATTTATTATACTATTTTATATTAATTGCAGTCTTTGATTTATATTCATATTTTAATTTTGATGTATATAACATTATTGTTAACATAATCAATATTTGCACATAATTTTATTAATATTAAAATCAATATCACATAAGTTACTTATCCGATGATATTTTCTATTTTTGTTTTTAACCTTTCATTTGAAATTTAAAAAAAAATGAGAAATCAATTGATTGAAATTGTTAATAAATTTAGTTTTAAAGTAATTGAATTTTTAAACAAATTTTAAATTAATAAGCACAAATTTGTGATTACTATCCAATTTGATGCAGCAATTGAATTTAGTGAGAGGGTGACCAACTTTGGAATAGGAGGAAACCTGATAACGTACTTGACCCAAGTGATGAAGCAAGACCTCAAAACAGCAGCAAAGAATGTGAACTTCTGGTCAGGAACAAGCACCCTTATGCCCTTAATTGGGGGATTTGTGGCTGATGCCTACATAGGCCCATTCCTTATGATCATCTTTTCTTCTCTCGTATATCTTTGGGTAAGTTCAAATTTCTCAACAAAATATGAATTACAAGTCCAAAAAATCTATGGTAAATAAATGATATAGTAATTTATCGGTATACAATTAAATTAAATTGTTAATATGCTAGAAGATTGTTAATTTGATATGCTATCATATTTAATGGTATATCAAAATATCATTATATTAACGATGCACTGCAAACTTCCCAAATTTTTTTAGGAGTAACAGTTGGTGTTCACATATTAAATATGTATCATATTAAATACAAGTAACAATCAAATAAGCTCAATCAAACATGACTCAAATAATAGTCCTGTTAAACCAACTTTACTTTTTTTATTAAACTTATAGAAACAAGTCTAAGTATCTAATTTATTTAATAATTTAATTAAATAAAATTTAAATTATAAATTCATTTATTAGATTTAATTATTTATTATTTTTTATAAATATTTTTAATTATTAATAAAAAATTTAAAATTTTTATTACCATTATATTAAAATATAAATTTTATATTTTTATTATATAATTATTTATTATTTAATTACTAATTATTTTTCAAATAATATTTTTAAAATTATAGTATAAATACTTAAATAAATTGATATATCAACATATTTATTATTCGTGATAAATAAGTTAACTCATTTATAATTTGAACTAGTATAAATACTTCATATTTACATCAAATTATCATATGGTGGCAAAAATTTGTCACCCCTAATTTTCTTCTTCGTTATTCGAGGAAGATGGGGATGAATGCAAATTTAAAAGTATAAAATATATAAATTTTTAGAAATTTGGAATTCTTTTTTATTCTTTCAATCTATTTCCCTCTTTTTAAAATTAAAAAAGAGCAATATTATATATATACTTGAAGTAAGTTTCGATAAATTTTAACTTTTAAACTAGGTTTCGAATAAAAATTAAGAATTATTATCAAATATAAAATAATTAAATAAATTTATAAAATTTAATTTAATATATATATAAATTTTAAAATTTTATTTTTAATGCATATAATATTTTCTTTTAAAAAAATCTTATTTTAAAAGCAAGAAACATGTTAAAGTGTCATGCTCCAGATTTATAATCTAAGCTAGGCTCGTGGAGACACGGAAGGGAATGGCGGTGACTGCGATACCAACCGTCAATTTACCTTTATATTCTTAGGCCTTGTTTGGGAAACAGCTGATAGTTGTAGCGGTTAGCTGGTTTGATTAGCTGTTAGCTGATAGCTGATTGTATTAGTTGATTTGACTAACTGATTATATTAGCTGTTTGAATAAGAGTGTTTGGTAAAATTAGCTGTTTATATTAGCTGTTTGTATGTAAAATGACATATAAGGGTATGAGTATATTTTATGAATTATTTGTGTATTTTTTATTTTAATATTTTTAAATTTTATATATTAGTCAATATATTAAATTTTTTATAAATAATATATTATTATAATTTATTATTAAATTATTAAATTTTTTAAATTAAATAATTTTTATAAATAATATTATATATTTATTCTATTAAATAATTTTCAAAATTATTATAATTTATTATTAAATTATTGGATATTTTTAAAATTAAATAGTTTTTATAAGTAATATTATATATTTATTCTATTAAATAAATTTTAAAATTATTATAATTTATTATTAATTTATTAGATATATTATAAATTATATATTATTATATATTAAATATTTTTTAAAATTAAATTAATCTAATTTTTATAATTATTAAATTTTTTAAGAATTTTTAAAAAGGATAAAATGAAAAATATGAAAATTAATATAAATTAAATATTTATTTAAAATTAAATTAATATAAATTTTATAATTAATAAATATATGTAAAAAATTAATTATTTAATTTTATATAAAAATAGAAATTAAAATTTAAAAAAATAAAATAAAACTGGACGTACAGTAGTACACTTTAAAGAAAATGGTACTGCTGTATGTTCATTTTTTAAAGAAAAGAAGACAACAAACGCAGTGAACGCATGAGAAAAAAAGGAAGCAGTGAACGCATTAGAGAAGCCAAGGGCAATTCAGTCTTTTCATATGTAATATGCCCAACAGCTGAATGAAAACGTTGGACATAGCAGCGTTTTTGAAAACAGCGGTTAGGCAAGAAACAGTTGTTTGAAAAAGCCATTTACCAAACATTAATATTAGCTGATTTAATAAGTCAACCAGCCAATTTGGTCAAACCAGCTAAAAGCTGGCCAAACAGCCATTTACCAAACATGGCCTTATTCAACTCCAGCTTTTGTTCATATGATTTCATTTTCTTCTCATTTTTATAAAATATTTTATATCAATTTTATCTTTATAAAATATTAAATTATTTAATTTTATTATTTATATGAATTATAATATTTATTTTTTAAAAATAAATATAAATAAATTAATATAAAATATTTTATGAAAATAAAAATAAAAAAGTGAATTTATGAAGACAAAAAGGAAAATTTACTCTCTTTTTTTAATAAGCAAAAGCCTTTCCTTATCCAGAGAAGATTAAAAATAGATGAAAAAAAGTAGAAACATATAAGTTTATGAAATTTTCTCCTATTTTTAAGGTTTATCTCCTTCCTTTTTGAAAAAAAAAAAGGGCCAAACTATAATGCCTTAGTACTATTTTTGGGTAACTCATCCTACTTTGTTGGCATAGTAATAACCGTTCTATTAACAGAGATTTGTTTTGGGGCCAAGACCCTACCACTTAAAGAAATCGCAATAAACAGTGATGGAAACCTATATGTATTCTATTTTCAAACCTCAAAATGTCATAATTGAAAAAGTGCCCCTTACCCACTAATTCCCGCTTTATATTTTGATTCTATCAAAAAGTGACTCAACAATAGTAATTTATTTGAGAAATTTGTTTAATATGATTTTTATTTTAATATTTTATTATTATAAAAAATATAAAATTATTATTATATTATATTATTATTATTATTAAAAGCATACGTAATTAATTAGTTGCAAATAATATTGCAATTGTAATCAAGTAAATGAGTGAGAATAAGTAAATTATAATTAATGGAATTAACAATTAATAATTTAAATCTTTAATTATTTGATTTGAAAATATTTTAATAAATGCCAAGAGTTTGGAAAGAGAGAATTAATACAAATTATTAAGTGATGGGCTAATAATGAAGAATTTAAATAGTATTTAGAGGTAGTAAAATAATCATAAAAAATTTGAGTAATGTATTAAAAATCATAATTTCAAATCTCCTCATAATCAATATAAAAATAAAAAGAACATGGAGAGAATTAATTCTACAAGATCAGTACTGCATGATCAATATGTAATAGTTATAATAAGAAAAACGATACCAACATGCATCGATATTTTTTGTCTATTGTATGCATTTCCAAATATATAATCTTCCTAATATTACAATGGCACAAATATTATCAAGTTTAGATTAAGTTATTCTTATAGCAATTATATGTACAAACAGAGGCGGATGCATAAATTTTAAGTAAGGGGGACCAAACATAAAATATCATAAAATTTGAGGAATCATATATAAATTTTAATACTATATTCTATATAGAATTTTTTAAATTAGGGGTCAGGACCCATCCTAATTCCCTGACTCTGTTGCTGTGTACAAATACTCAAAGAGAAGAAAGTCATCATCCCTTAATTTAATTCACTCTCTTTAATAAACTATTCTTTAAAAAAATTTCTTTCAAGAAATTATTCTTTTATTAGAAAAATATTTTAAGTAATTTCAAAGTTTAATGTATAAGGTATTTATTGATTAAATTAATTAATTATATATTTTATTTTCATAAAAATTAAAATTATTTATTTTATTTTTTTGATATTAATTTTTAAGTATTATATATCAAATTAAATATACATCAATTATGATTTTGTCATGATTTTATAACTCATTTAAAATGTTTCTCTTCTTTTTATTTATTTTATTACATATTTTTCCTATCGATCATGTTATTTATCGTTAATATTACTGTTGAGTAGTATAAATATAATATAATATTTTTATTACAAAAATATTTTATATAAATTAAAATTTTAATTTAATTAAATTACTTAAATTTTACCCTCACGAAACTAATCCTCATTTAAAGTTGGAGCCATTGATGATAAACTTCTCTCAAAGCACTTCCAAGAATCAAACTAACTAAAATCCTTTATTAGGTATGAAACAATTGGAGACTCTGTCATCTTAAGTTTTTATTATATAATATGTTATATTTACAGTACTCTTATATTTAAATATAAAATTTGAATATAAATAGCTTATATTCGATCATTCCTTTAATTTCTTTTTAAGTGTTATTTTAAAAAAAAATTATTATTATTTATTTGTCATTTTAAAACATTACGATTGTGTTTATTATTTTTTTTCAAATATTATCTTTATTATTTAAATAAATGCTCATTACTTTATTTATTAATTAACCTTTTAGTACAGGATATATTAATAAATTATAATTTATTTTTTCTAAAATTAAGTTTATTTATTACCTTCTTTAATCTATATATATTAACTTTAAGCGATATCTAAAAATTAACAAAAAGAGTATATTATATAGTGACTAAAAAACATATAATTTTTTTAAAATTTAACTTAATTTGAATTTGATTTCCCAATTGGATCCTTGTGGGAAAAATTATTTTTGTAAGAGTGAATATTCCTTTTAAGTGATTTCAAATTATAGTGATATATATATATATATATATATATATATATATATATATATATATATTACAAAACATTAATTTATTAAAAGCATATATATCATTATTATATATTATATTTTTCCTTTCATGGGAAGAAATTTTTTCAAATTAAATTGTTTTTCAAATATGATCATTTATAAATAAAAAATGAGAAGTCAAACACGTTGTGAGAATTCTCAATTATTTAATTTCTATGTACCTTTTTGTTATAAATCTTTTTATATTGAAAATTTTGATTTAGTTAAGGATTCAAATTGTATAAAACTTGGCAATAAAAATCAATTTATTTTTCTTATCTTTATTTAGCAGAAAGTAATATACATATTAAAAATTACAAATTTATATATATGATTATAAAATAAACATAATAAATTAAAATCCAATATTTTTAGAATATTTTTTATTTGATATTACAAATCTTGTTTAAAATTCATCTATATAATATAATTAAAGTTAATTTATCGTATGTGCTGTGATAGTTACATCTTACGCGAATAATAAAATCAAACGATAGCCCCTATGCAACGAAATTCTGTCCCCGCTATGCATTTCACGATATAAAATAGAGTAGGGCAACAATTGAAACATTACTTCTTGTTAAAAAATTGGTAAAAGGACTGTCATTTGAGTGATACAATAATATTTAATATTATTTTAAAAAAACTATTTTACATTTATGTTTGAAGTTACAATCAAGCCAAGGACTATATTTATATGTTGAATGAATTACTATTTTTATTATTAACAGCAATAAAAATTTATCATCTCAAATATTCCTATCTAATTCTTTAATTAATGGCAATGAATGCTAATTAAATTAGTAAAAATAGATTGATTCTTATCTAAAATTTTATGTAAAATCACACCATTTCAAACTATTAAATTTTGTAAATTGTGCCTGTTCCTTTAATTCTAGTATCTTTTATCATTACTTTATTAAATTATTTTCGTGTGGAATTTAAAAAAAATTATTGCAATACAAAGCATAAAACCTCAGTTGCTGAGTCCAAATTTTATTCAAGTAGGAAGGACGCTGATATGGGTCTCAAATCTGAATAATTAATTTCTAATTGGAAAATTTGGGCAGCAACTCAAAATAATATAAGTTGAGGGACTATTTAGCAAAATCAGTCACATCCTAAAGGCAATTGACAATAAAACATGTGTCACAATTTTACGTGTTAATAAATTTGGAGTGAATTACTCTAAAAATAGTTCTAGAGTATTGTAGTCCCTTTTTCTTTTAAAAAAAAGAAATTCTTATTTTACAAGTGATAATAGTAAAAGTTATTGTACCAACTGATTCAAATAATAAAGAGTTTGACATTCCTTCAATAAAGTTTTATATTCAAACTTTATAAATAAAAATAAATATTGAAAAAGTTTCTCTATATTAAATCTAACTTAATTCGATTCTAAATTAATTAGTAATTTAATAAAATTACCGGGTGAGGATTCATGGAAAAAAGATATTATTTCAGAAGTAATATTAAATGCTGATGTGTTATTATCATCATTTATGGTTCGAGCTTAACTCAGAGTGACATGGACCGCAGTAAAATTGCATACAGACAAAGAATACTAAAAATCCAAATTTCTGCATTTTTTATCTGCCTTTTTTCTTCTAATTTAATAGTAAAGGAAATACATATTTTGAAAAGTAATGTGTCCCCGTTGTGGTGTCATTATAGTCCGAGTTGAGCCCATAGGAGACATAGACAGAAATAGAGTTGCCTAGTTATGGTGAACTGAACGCTAACAATCCATTGTTTTTTTTTCCTTTTTTTTAATTTTATGATGTATTTTAGGTGATGATAAATATGCCATTAAATTTAATTATTAATTAATGTATTATTATATAATATATTTTAAAAAATTATTAATTTAATATATGATTGAGTTTAATAATATATTAATATACTATTATATTAATAATATACCACCTACTCTTCTTTTCAATTTTTTTTAAAACTTTCTTAGAATATGTTAAATTGTGCTTGTAATGTTCGAGCTAATCCAAAAATTGTGACGCTGAAGAAACCGGCACAATTTTACCATTAGTTTACTTTTTAAAAAATAATTATCCCACTCACAATAAGTTGGTAAATTTAAAATTGCGTACGGTGAGATAATAAATTTCGGAACACTCAAATACATAAGAGCTATTTTAATGTTGAATAAAATAATTTCAATACAGTCAAAACTTTTTAGAACTCAAACACACAACTTTAATGTTATTATTATTATTATTAGTAGTAGTAGTAGTAGACAAAATTCTATCACAAATACACAAACATACGAACTCCTTATTTATGCTGGAGAAAGAGAAAAATAGAAAAAGGGAAAATTTAAAATTTAGTTAAAATAGAAAATAGAGAAAAAGAAAATTTTAAATTGTTAATATATAGAAAAATAGTAACCATAAAATTTATCTTTTTATTTTTCTTACGCTCCTTTTTTCCCTCTAATCAAGCATATGAAAATTTTAAATTTATAGAAAAATAGTAACCATAAAATTTATCTTTTTATTTTTCTTACTCTCCTTTTTTCCCTCTAATCAAGCATATGAAAATTTTAAATTTAAGTTTTCTTTCTTTTGTCCTTATTTTGCATCCCACCAAGCACATGAAGATTTTTATTATCAAAAATGTTATAAATCCCAAAAATAGGATCCAAAATTGATAATAAAAAGAGTCTTAATTTTAGAAAAAGAAGTTGTAATTTATTTATTTATTTATTGGTAAGGGTCAATTGATAAGAAAAATTTTTAGTGATACATTAATACTTAAAATTCAGTACTATTTTTATACAATTTTTGTGAAGTGTATTATTTTTCTAGTTAAGCAATCTAATTTCCTGTAGGAAACAACTATTTTGCTGTCAAATCATATTATTGAGTTAAAAAAATAATACCCTTGATAAAAATTATATAAAGATAGCATTCAGTTTTCAATATTAATATAATATTAGAAATTTTATCTCAATTGATATATAGAGCTGTTGAGTGTATATTATTTATTATGATAACATGCACAAAATTAAAAAAAAAAAAAGGATAATGAATGTATTTCTTATTTGCTAAAATAATGTATAAACAGGAAAAACATAATTTGGACACCGTAATCTCTTACTTGTCAAATTTTCTTATATTTTAGGGAGATAAAGATGACAACATCTATTCTAAGATTTTTAACTTATTTACTAGAATTCACTACTTCAATATAGAGAGATTGTTATATGTATCTCTATTTTAAATCCACACCCACAATTTCTTTTGAGAATTGAGAGGATCTTTCAGGGAAAAAACTCTCAAATTCAAAAAGACAAGACAAATAAAAATGGAGGAAATATTATCTGAGCAATATTATTTGTATTAAAAAAAAATTTAAAATTGAATTTCAAATACAAATTAAATATTATCACTAATTACAAAATGATGGAGTAAATTTACAAAATTTAATCCAATGAATATAAAATATTGAAAATTCAATTTTAGATTTCATTTTTTATATTTATAACATTTTTTGATGAAAAAAAGAAGGGTCTCAATTGTTTGTTGTCAATGCAGGGCTTAATGCTTTTAACTATGTCTGAATTTATCCCGAGTCTAAAGCCATGCAAAACCAAGATATGTGGTAAGCCTAGGAGTATCCATGAAGTGGTTTTCTTCCTTGGCTTGTACTGCATGCCCATTGGCACCGGAGGTTTCAAGCCATGCCTGGAGAGCTTCGGCGCCGACCAATTCGATGGCGATCACAAGGTGGAGAGGAAGAAGAAGATGTCTTTCTTCAACTGGTGGAATTTTGCACTGTGCTTTGCATTATTGCTGGGTGTGACTGTGGTTGTCTATGTGGAAGATAATGTCGGTTGGGGTGCTGCAAACCTTATTCTCACAATTTTAATGGGTGTCACAATCATAGCTTTCTACGCGGGGAGGCCTCTTTACAGGTATAGGAAACCAAAAGGAAACCCTTTCATACCAATTTTGCAGGTCTTGGTGGCAGCCATAAGGAAAAGGAACTTGAAATGCCCTACAGATTCTGGGATGTTGTATGAAGGGAAGTCACTGGGAAGGCTCCTAAGCCATACTAGAAGCCTCAGGTATCATACTTTCTTAAATTCGTCTTGGGTAAAAGTTGGAGAATTTCTTATGTTTGACTAGGAGATACAGGAATTTCTTTATAAGTTGTATTATTTATTGCCTCACAATTAGGAGAAAAAAAATTGGGAAAAAGTTAGAAGTTGGAGAATTTCTTAGGTCCGATTAGGAGATAAAAGAATTTTTTCACAAGTTTTATTGTTTATTGCCTCATCAGCAAGAAAATTTTTTTTAACGTTATATTAACACTAAAAATTCAATATTACTTTTATATAAATATTATCAAGTATATTATTTTTTTCAATGCACTGTGATTTGATAAGAAATCAATTAATTTTAATAAGAAATTTGTTTATAAAGAAATCAAATTGCTCAATTAGAAAAGAGAATACACTTAATAAATATTTTTATTATGAATTTTTTGCGATTTATACTTTCACTTCTCCTTATTTTTGTCTTACCCCCCCATAAGAACGAGTTCAAGATAAAGTTATATTGATAACCAGTGGAGGAGGCAGGGGATGGGCAGAGCCCCAACTCTTAAAAATTTTGATTTCTTTATTCCTATACTCAATAGTTTTAAGTTAGGTTTCTCAAAAATTAAAAAATTATATATATCATATAAAATTGTGATATTTGAGCTTTTTGAGTTAAAATTTCTATTCTGATAGCCAATTCAACTCCTACCATTCCACTTCCTATCATCAAACTATGAGAAATTTTAGTATGCTTGAATAATACTACATTTCGTTAGTTATAATTAATAAACGAAGTATAATTGTTAACTTTAATAAATTACAATACTTTAAAAAATTAAAAAATTAAGTTTTTAATATACATGAATCCCATAAAATTAATAAATATCTTTTTATTTATTTATTATAATTAAAGATACATAATATAATTGAAGTATACAAAAATTGCTCTTAAACAATCAGTATATATTTATTGCAATTCTATTTCCACAATTATTGAATTGGGATAGTTGCCGGTAATTTAATGATGATGGTATATGATATTATTTTATATGCTTATTTCCCATCATAAAGTTCAAATTATGATTTTGTATATGTGCATCGAGTAGAATATCATATAAAAAAAAAATACCAAATTATCATTGCAATTAGAGTAGCAGTGAGTATTATTCAATCAAACAGGTTCCTGGACAAAGCTGCAATCATTGAAGATAAACATGAAGAGCAGAAAGAAAATCCTTGGAGACTATCAACAGTAACAAAAGTGGAAGAAACAAAGCTCATCCTAAACCTGATCCCCATTTGGCTTACTGCATTAACAACCGGAATTTCCATAGCACAAGGTCCAACCCTCTTCGTCAAGCAAGCCGCCGCCACCGACTTAAAGCTAACCGACAGCTTCAAAATCCCGCCGGCCTCCGTCATCTCCGCCTCAGCCATCGGCACCATAGTAACCGTCACCATATACGACAGAATCATCGTCCCAATCCTCCGAAAAACCACCGGAAACGAAAGAGGAATCAGCATCCTCACAAGAATCGGCATCGGCTTATTCGCCTCCGTGCTGGTAATGGTGGTTGCAGCCTTGGTGGAAAAAAAGAGACTCGGAACACTGTCGGAAAATTCTGCTGGGACGGAGAAAGTTGCTACCATGAGTGTCTTCTGGCTGATTCCTCAAAATCTGATCTTAGGATTTGGGGATGCATTTGCTTTGGTCGGATTGCAGGAGTTGTTTTACGACCAAGTTCCTGATTCCATGAGGAGTATGGGGATGGCTCTGTATATCAGTGTGATTGGTGTTGGAAACTTCTTGAGCAGCTTCTTGATTACTGTCGTGAATCATGCGACAGAGAAGAGTGGCAGCAGTTGGTTTGGGAAGGACATTAATTCCAGCCGTATGGACAAGTTTTACTGGCTTTTGGCTGCTATCAATGGTTTGAATTTGTGTGTTTTTGTTTTGATAGCCAAGAGGTATACTTACAAGAGTGTGGAGAGGAGTGTGGTGGAAAGTGAGGATGGTGGGGGTGATGGGGCGGGGACAATGGCATGATTAGTTGATGAAATTATCCTTGTTGTACTTAAATTTAACTTTTTGCTTTACGTATAACATAACCTGAACTATATGCACAAGATCAATTCTTCCGTGCATTCAATATTTACATATTGAAAATGGCATGCTTAGTTGATGAAATTGCCCTTTTATGCACTTAAATTTAACTTGTTGCTATGTCTATAATTTAACTATGCATTATTAGAATTTTTGTATGTTTTAACTACATCACCTATATTTAATTATATTTAATAAGTAAATGATTATTTTCAAGAAGTTCATACCTATTAAAAATTTAATTTTTCAAATTTCAAAACATTATATTATAGAATTTGATAACTGTCTTTTATTTATTACTTATAATTAAGGATATATAATATAATTGGAATATATAAAAATTTTCCATATATATTTATGTAAGGGTATTTGCTAAATTAAACGTGGTTGGAGTATGCTTTATAGATTGAAAGTATGTTATTTTAACTAATTGGGCTGCATGGTGGCATCTTGCTGATAAAATTATCAGTTGGTAACTTTGAAAAAAGAGGTTCAAATTTTATCTTTTTGTCATCATCTCTCTTCTACCGATGATAGTGGATGGTTTGAGGAAGAGATTCTTAGAAAGAAAATAACCCTAAGAGTGAATTTAAGAATGATTGGTACCTGCAAAAATATTTGAAGTATTAATTGAAGGGTTAATCAACTCTCCAATTTAAAGAAAAAAAAAAAGAAAAAAACTGAAGTGAAAGAGGATCTCCAGAAATAAAAAGGGATGCTATGATCAATGCGGGTAGAGAGACCTTGTATATATGATATATCTCCACTCTTGTGCAGCAATACAGCATATATGAGTATGTAGCAAAGATAGAAGAAGAGTTTTAAAGAAACTGAAATATAATTTATTAAAAAATATCAACTAAAAATTTTTAATTTTTGAATGATTATATATGATTTTTAAAAAATGCAAAACGTAGGAAATTTTCTTAAATTTCCCAGCATTGAGGTGGCTTGAGTCAATCCAAAGTTATGCAAGCCTTTGCCCTTGTCTAAAACATACTTCACGATTAAATTGTCGTGTTCTCTTATAGTATTATGTTTTAAGAATTATTTGACATATTTTTAGTTATATTTAATAAATAAAATTTAATTTCTATAATTTTAATATCTTAAAATTAAAAATTAAATTTTTAATGCATGTGAATTTTATTAAAATGGAAAATTAAATAATAAAATTAATAATTATTTTTTATTTATTAGATATCACAAAAAATTAAGTATAATTATAATTAGAATATGTAAGAGATTTTCGTGTTGTGGAAGATGGTGAAACCTTTGATGCTAGTCGAACGTAATAGTATTGCCGCATGACAGGATATTATTGGATGACAATGATCATAACTTTCCTCTCCTCTCAATAGACATTGACTTCGTTATTTTTGTGCTTAATTAGTATTTTATGAATTTTATTGATGCATTGCATGTTAGGTTTTTTATTATAGATCTATTAATTTAACAATAAAATAAGATGTAAAAAATTTAACCTAATATTAAAATGACTGTATAATTTAAATTTAGTGGTAATTTGACCCAATACTATAGCAACGGGTGGTTCTTAACAATAGATTGATCAACTAATATTATGATATAAATAGAGATTATTATTCCTAAATCTTAAAATTATTTTCTAAACACTTCCTATCAATGTCAAAAGTCCTTCCAATCAAATTCTCATTTAGGATTAATAGAAATAGGGAATTCTTATTGGAGTAGTCCATGATCAAAATTAATCGTAAATAATTTATGACTTATAACAACGGGCAGCCTACTTGCTTTCCTTTCAATCAGTTGCCCTTCAATCGCAAATGGGGACTTTCTCTCAAATACCACATCGAGTCACAAAGAAACTAAAAGAAATAAACTCCATCTCCATGAATTCTCCTCATGCTTTTACATTTAATATTATTTTTACATGATTTTGTTGGGATTATTATTTTATAAAACTTTAATTTTTAGCAGTTGTTGTTAGAGTTATTGAATCATGTGAATTGAATATATTATTATATGGATTTAGGGATAAAATTTTACTCTTGAATACTTTTATATTATGTAATAAACGTATTCCAGATGAAATTTCATTATCAATATAAAAATATATCATAACTTTTCATATATTTTTTTTTGGTTACATGTATTATTTTGTTCCTTATGAATGTTATACATATTGTATGTAAGGAAAATTTATATATATGATTCGTCCATAATTGGCTTGTATATGTGTTTTGGATGAATTTGTTTGTGTGTGAGATACTATAATTTTATATACAAATATATATTTCGCTTGTAAATCATGATGCAATCATATATGCATATGTATTTTTTGATTGAATTTTTTATCTAGAAAAATTAAAAATTCATCAAATTTTTTTATTTTTTGATTCATAAAAAATTCCAAATTTTTTTAAAAAATTAGAATAGAAAAAAGAACCATTTTTATAAAGAATGCATAATACCGTCTTCAAAAAAATTTTCCAATTTTGATAGCTATGTATCATGAAGGTTGTTTATGCATGTTTGGGTTCTATTTTAAGAATTTTAATTCATTGATAATAAATTTTTCAATGGTCTTTAAAGATAAAAAAAATTCTAGTAGTTTTTTGACCATTTCTTTCAATAATGGAATTTTGAAAAATTTTCAATTAATTTTAGAGTATTTTTTTGTTTTAATGTTTTATAATTTAAGGAGATTATATTATGGCATTTGTGAGCTTTTAAATTCAAGCTTTAAAAGGAAAAAAGGCATTAAAATTCCATTCTCATATTTCTAGAAAATTTTCAAATATGAAAATCGATTTTAAAGTGAATTGTTCTAGAAAAAATTAGCATTAAATGCACTAAAATGCATTAAAGGAAGACTATATATAAAAAACATGTTGAAAAAAATATAAAAAATGGCTATTTTTGTAATTGGGTCATGCTACCTAGCCTAAGTTGCAAACCTGGATGGGTAAGTAAGATGATGAACAGGTCGCACCTAGTGACACCTACTCGCAATGCTAGCATGTGCACATTACACATCACCATTTTGGTGTCATCTAGCAACAATGAAAGTTCCTCCAAGCTCCACTCTATGAGCTAGATTTTTTAGATATTTTTCTAAATTTTTTTAGAATTAAAAATATTTTAATTATTTTTACTTATTTAATTTAAATGGCTAATTAATATTATTTGGGTTAAAAATTTTATTATTACATTTTTATATTTTGGGCTTCCATATATATATTTTGTGAAATTTTTAGACATTATTTGATCTATTAATTATTTTTCTATGTACATGTATGTATAGAAAAATAATTTTTTAAAAAATTGTTTAAGCTTATGTTAAACCATAAAATTTTGTGTAATTGTGAGCCCCCTATCATAAGCTTAATTATATAAAATTTTATTTATTTTAATAAAATAATAATTGGACCAAGGAGAGTATCATATTAATAATATTCTATACCCTACTAATATAATATTATTAATATAATTTATTAGTGATAAGATAAATGCAAGAATAAGTATTGTATTTCTAAAACTTTCATTACTCTATTGGTATTAAAATTTTAATAATATGATATTTAATTCTTGCATTATATTATAAGGCATTTAATTCCTTATTAGTATTAGGCCTTATAATGTGTATTAGGCCTTATAATGTGATATTGAGTTTAATTGCATAGTTTATTAAAGGAAATTTCTAGAATGATTAAGGTTAAACATGCATTAATATTTTAAATTTATGAAATTTAAAACATTAATGCATCTTAAACCATGGAATTGTAAGCCCACCTATGTATATGTATATATATTTTTTGTGAAATTTTCAAATACTATTTAGTTCATTAATTATTTTTCTATGTATACGTATGTATAGGAAAATAATTTTTAAAAAATAGTTTAAGCTTATGTTAAAATTATGGAATTTTATATAATTGTGAGCTCACCTATCATAAGCCTAATTACATAAAAAAAATTCATTTTAATAAAATAATAGTTGGACTAAAGAGAGTATCATATTAATAATATTCTATACCCTATCGATATAATATTATTAATATAATTTATTAGTGATAACATAAATGTAGGAATAAGTATTGTGTTACTAAAATTTTTATCACTCTATTGGTATTAAAATTTTAAGAATATAATATTTAGTTCTTGTATTATATTATAGGGCCTTTAATGCCCTATCAATATTTAGCTTTATAGTGTGATACTAAGTTCAATTGCATAATTTACTAAAGGAAATTTCTAAAATGATTAAAGTTAAATATGCATTGATATAGGGCCTTTAATGCCCCATCAGTATTTAGCTTTATAGTGTGATACTGAGTTTAATTGCATAGTTTACTAAAAGAAATTTCTAGGATGATTAAGGTTAAACATGCATTGATATTTTAAATTGTTTCTTTAGCTCTTTTACCTATGTAATTAAGATGCTTAATGAGACCAATCATAAAGACTGAACTGAATCACTAAAGCTATATCTCATAATCTCTAATCTTGATCTGGCAATTAGGAAAATAAAACTATAGCAAATCAAAGAAATCATCATGAAAAATGGACCCACTCTAATAGAGTGTGCTATATGATAATGAAATACATAATAAGTAAAACAATAAAAAAAGAGCATTCCTGAAATAACAAATACAAAAGAGTTCTTGAACTTTGGAGTTAAAAAGTATAAGAAGTTCGATAAGGTTAAGAAGGGATAATATCTTTCATTACTTAGGAAATCAATGTACAATGGTGTCAATGGGCTAAGCAAGCACATTCTGAAACTAGTTAACTATTATAACAAACCAAAAATCATGTAAGTTAATCTGAAAGAAAGTTAATCCCTTTCATCTTAATTTAATGTTCTAAAAATATATTATAATACTTAAAAATCAAAATGGACCATTAATGAGCTCATTTCAATCATTACACAAGCTGAGAAAAACATGAAAAAGGATAAGGCTTAAGTAGTTAATTATACCTTACATGGCACAAATTCATATCATAGTGGGAGCTTTAATAAAAAAGATGGTAAGGGTTGCTATAACCATGGAAGGAAAAAATGGTAAGAAAGGTGAATCTAGTAAACAACAATGTTATAAACCTAATAAAACCTAATTCAAGGGTAACTACAAGTTCTGTAAGAAGTATAAGCACAAGAAAATAGATTATTTTAAATACAAGAAATGAGTTGAGAAAAAAAAAAGAAAGGTACCCATCTAGTTCTAATCTATTTTGAGTTAAACATTATTAACGTACGATTAAACTCTTGGTTGTTAAATATTGGTACGACTATTCACGTGACTAATTGTTTTCAAGTGCTAACAAATCTGAGGAAATCAAATAAAAGAAAGTTAATTATAAGACTTAAAAATGGAAATAAATTTAAAATGGAGTACATAGGATCAACAAAATTAAAGTTAAAGACTAGACATAAGCTTTTACTGAATAATGTAACTTATATACCTTCCATGAGAAGGAATTTTAATTGTTGCTTTGAATTCTATTAGATACTCTTGTTATTTTAAAAATAAAAAAGATGAATTATTTTATAAATCGTTATAGGTGTTGGTTTTGTGTATAATGGTTTATATGGAATTAATTTAGATCCTAATTTTATGAACTCAATAAACTTTGTTGTTGGTAAGAAAAGAAATTGAATTGATGAAAGATCCTCAATGTTATGATATAGATGTTTATGACACATTTCTGAAGAAAAAATTCAAAAACTTATAAAGGGAGAAGTACTTCATAATCTTAACTTCTCAGATTTTGGAACTTGTGTACATTGCATTAAGGAAAAACTTATAGTTAGAGTTAGAAAAGATAAAAAAAAGTAGAAAGGAAAATATTTCAAAACTAATCCACACTGACATTAATGGGCTTATGACACTTATTGCTATAAGAGGCTCCAATATTTTATCACATTCATTGATGATCACTTTAGACTTGGTTGGGTAGAGCTACTCGGTGAGAAATTAGAACCGTTAAAAGCTTTCAACTCATTCAATGCGGTAATTGAATTGAAATTATAGAAATAGTTAAAATGTGTTAATTTTGATAGAAGTAGTGAGTATTATAATAGGTACAATGAAATAGGAAGAAACTCTAGTCCCTTTGCGAGATACCTATAAAAATGTAGAATTCAAGTAAGTTACACTATATTTAAAAAGCTAGAGTAAAATGAAATTGCAAAAAGAAGAAATTGGACTCTTATGAACATGGTAAGATGCATGCTAACTTGTATTTTGCTATCAGAGTTCTTATAGGGTGATGCATTAAGAATAGTGGCATACATTCTAAAACAGGTTCCTAGTAAATTGGTATCTAAAACCCTTTATGAATTATTATATGGTAAGAAACCTAGCTTAAGGCATTTTCGAGTTTGAGATTGCAAAGCTAAAGTAAAGCCATACATTCCATCCATAAGAAAACTTAATTCAAAGACCACTAATGGATACTTTATTAAATACTATAATAGCTTAAAGGGAAACAAATTTTACTATCTAACTCATATGATTAGAATAACTAAATCTGATCAAGTTATTTTCTTTGAGGATAAATTAGATAGTAGAAGCTAAATACCACACATCATGGATTCTATGAAAGACAAAACAATTATTTAGCTAGCACCAATATTGGGCAAGTTATTTTCTATTACTCCATTAGTTAGTCTAATATAGCCAATGACAAAAGATATTGAACTAAATGAAGTAAATAAAGAAATTTTATTAAGGAGATCTTATAGAATTCACAAATTGGCAATTCCTAATAACTATTTTGTATATTTGTAAAATTATAAATATAATATTAATGATAATACCAATCCTACAACATTTTCTCAACCTATATCTAATTCAAGCCATATTGATTGGATGAATATTATGAAGGATAAGCTAGCTTCAATTTATAAGAATTAAGTATAGGATCTAGTAAAACTTCCTGTAGGTTATAAGCTAGTCAGATGCAAATGAGTCTTTAAAACTAAAAAGGATAGTCAAGGTGAAGTTGAAATGTACAAGGCTAAGTTGAAATGTACAAGACCAAATTAGTACCTAAAGGTTACACCTAAAAAGAAAGTATTGACTACAAGAAAACTTTCTCACTAGTTTCAACCAAAGATTCATTCTTAGTTGTCAAGATTTTGGTAGCTTATTTTGATTTAGAGCTGTATTAGATGGATATAAAGACAGCTTTCCTAAATGGTGATTTATCAAAAATTATTTATATAAACCAGACAAATGGTTTTTAAGAGAAAGGAAGAAAGCATCTTGTGTGTCAATTTAAAAAATCTATATATGGCTTAAAATAAGCTTCTAGACAATGGCATATCATGTTTGATCAGGTAGTAACTTCTCTTAGGTTCATAAATAATATAATAGATAAGTGCAAATGATTTTGTTATCTTGGTACTATATGTGGATGACATTTTCCTTGCAAGCAATGATGTGGATCTATTGACTAAAACAAAATAAAAGTTATCCAAACATTTTAATATGAAGGATCTTAGAAAAGCTTCTTATATTTTGGGGATAGAGATTTGTATTGAGGCTTGTTTAGTTTGTCTTAATAGATATATATTGATAAAGTATTGAAGAGGTTTAATATGTTAACATGCTCTCAAGTTTTCATACTTATTTCAAAAGGAGAAATTTTCTCTAAGTTCTAATGTCTTCAGAATGATGATAAGATAGAAAGAATGAAAAATGTCCCATATATGTTAGTTATTGATAACCTGATGCATGCTCAAGTATGTACACATCTTAACATAACTTATGTTATTGGTATACTAAGGAAACACTTGAGTAATCCTAGTTAGAGATATTAGACTACTACAAAAAAAGTCATGAGGTACTTGTAGAGTATAAAAGATTACATATTAACTTTCGAGAGATCTCATAATTACAGGCTACTTAAATTCACATTTTATTGATTGTTCAAATGATCATAAATCAATATTTAGATATATCGTTATAATGGTAAGAGGAACTATATTATGAAAAAGTGTTAAATAGTCCTTAATAGCAACCTCTATTATAGAAGCAAAATATGTCGTGTCTTATAAAACCACTTACATTATTGTATGGTTAAAAAACTTTATAACTAGTTTTGAGATTATTGAGAGCATCTATAAACCTTTGACCATATATTGCGATAATACCGTTGCTATAAACTTCTCTCATAATAACAAAAGTTTCGCCTATACGAAGTATTTTGATATAAAGTATCAGTTTGTATAAGAGAAAGTACACAAGCATATCACATGTATTAAGCATATTTTCATGAATTGTCTACTTGTAGATTCATTGATCAAAGGTTTAGCTATAAGAATGTATCATGATCATGTAACTAATATGGGATTAGTTAAGTCTTTTAATGTTTTGGGTTAGTAGGAGTACTATGATGTAAATTATTTTCTTAAGATATATATAAATGAAATATTCATGTTTTGTCATTTACTATGCACATTTTTGTTATGGTATATTTATGAAAATATTTAGATCTTATCTTAATACTGTGTTAAAAATTATAATTCTCATTTAGCATCTTAGATGGATGCTTCGACTCAATATAAAAGATTTGTATATATTGTCATAATTTTATTATGTAAATCTTATTAAGTAAAATTTTGTTATATATATCTTTATCAAATATTGTATATGATCAATAAGGTGTAAGTATATAATATATATATATTTTATTGATATCCCTATTAAATTTATATTTTATGTTACTGGATATTTATTATCTTAATTTTAAATCGATAGATGTAAAAATGTTATAGTTTTCTTTTACATCTTATTGAAGTGGTCACTATTATTAAATTACATTATCAAAGTGGGATTGTTAAATTTTTTATTGTAGACTTATTAATTTAATAATAAAATAAAATATAAAAAGTTTGGCCCAATATTAAGTAACTATATAATTTGAGCCAGTGGTAATCTAACCTAATACTATAATAACAAATAGTTCTCAATGATAGGTTGACCCACTAATATTATAATATAAATAAGAATTGTTACTTCTAAATCTTAAGATCGCATTCTAAATGTTGATACCCAATTTTGTTTAAATAATAATATAATTAAAATAAAAAATTTTTAAATATATATAAATTATAAAAAAGAGTGTAGCTAACTACATGATTCCTATTTTCCTTTCTTTCAACGTGGGTGGTCACCAACCTCAATCATAGGTATTAGTTGTAATGCACTCCCTGGTAAGTGTTCTTTTCAAGATGAAGCTATGAAGCAAATTCATCATAAAAGGAGGGGGGATAAACCCTCTCTCCCACAAAGACGAAAGGGAGCTCTTTAGCTTTCCCCTCTCTATTTTCTCTCTTCTCCCATAAACTTTCTAGACTAAAGACCAATTGTTGAAGTAATTGGTCATAAGGCCTGAGAAGCTATTCCAAAACTTGGATCCATTGTCATTGCATAGGTAACAAGACACAGCATTGTTAAAGCAGCTATGGTTCTAATATCACCTTGTAGCTATTTTGCTTCCATTCCTTTATTGCCTACCATTACTTGCAACATTGTCAAAGCTAGAAGCCTGGTGGAACCTGTTTGCACTATTTTTAGGAGGAAAAGGTGGAGATTCAATACAATGAAGTTGAATGTGTTTGTTTTAAACTATGACTATCTAATCATAGCTATGTAAGCTACAGTACTTAAACCCTACTCTTTTAATTTTTTTAACTTGTTAATGTTATAATTTTGCAAATAGGATAGCATATTTAATCCCATTATAGTCATCCCACCCCACTTATTTTTATTTTTATTTTTTTATTCATTTTATTTTTTCTTTTTTATATTTTAATAATATTGTCAGGATATTATTTTTGTACAATTTCTATGATGGAATAAATTAAAATAGCTTAAGATTTCAATCTATTTTAATATTTTAGAAGTGAGAGATATTTTAAAAGTTAAATCGAATGAGCCAGTTAAATTAAAAAATCTCAATATTATTATACATAAAAATTATCTTACATTTATCATTTTATATATGAGATATTTTAATTTATTTTACTCTACTGAATTTATATGTATATTTATAATTTGAATTATATTTTTATTTTTTAAAAAATATAATAAAATTGTATAATAAAAAGATTCCTTCTTTTTTAAAATTAATGAAATGGATGGAACAATATTATGATAGTACCATCCTACCCATGTGACATTTCTAGATCAACTTTTTTTTTTCAAATATCACATTGTATGCTTTGATTTTCATTGATTTAAACATTTTTCATCTTTTATTTTACACGATATTAATTAAATCTACCAAAAAAATACTTTGCTAATAAATTTACTCTACCATTAAAATTTTTTAAAACAATTTTATTGATACATTTTTCTTACTTTTATAAAAAAATTTATAATTTAAAATTTATATTAATGGAATAATATTAAAATTAATTGGAAGTGTAATAAATATAATTTTAATTTTCCTAAGTAATTTTCTATTCAAATTTGACTATGAAGGTGGACAAATTTGATACTTTAAAATCATGAAATAATATTAAAATTATGATTTTAATTTTTTCTAAAAATTTCTTGTTTCATATTTAATCATGAAGTTGAATAAATTTTGTTACTCTAAATTAAAAATTATTAATGTGTTACTTTTTTAATTTAATAAATAAATAACACTACTTAAAATATTTTCCTCTATCTTATTATATTATAATTATTTTATTAAAAATATTTAAAAAATAATAAAATTTGTGCCTAGGACACATTAAAAGTTAAATAATATGATTGCAAGTGCAATTATGATAATACTTAACATTATTGAAACATTTTATTTTATTCAAACATTGCCATGAAGTTGAACAAATTTAACAATTAAATTAATAAATTAATTAAAATTAAAATTATATTTTTATAAAAAAATATATATATAATATAGTAAGGACCATCGTAATTTAATTCAAAAGATATAATTAGAATAAATAGGCAACCATTTTTTAAATAGATATTATAGGATGCTAATACCTTTCTTTACACGTAATTACTTTTCAATCTAAACTTTAAAAATGCAAATCATTTTTTACCTTTCAATCACATCATAAAAAAATGATTGGTGGCAAGTTTTTTTTCTTTATATTCTCACTTTAACATTCTAAGACAGCATGAAGCCACTTGCCTCCCACCAATTTTGCTACAAGGCATGTTGCGCCACTAATACTCTCTATCAGTGTTAGAAAGTCTTCCAAATCAAATTCTTATCTAAGATTGATCGGAATAGCAAATCCTTATTAGAGCTTATGATTAAAATCAATGGTGAATAGTTCATGACCTATAGCAAATTTAGATTCTACATTCATCATAAAATAGATTTATCAGATAATAATAAATTATTTTAATCCATATCTAATATTATCTCTTCACATGATTCAATTATAATATTATTTTATAAATTTTAATTTTATCATTGTATCTTTATTTTATCATATGTTTATTAATTTTTTAAATTATTAAATAAGATGGATAATTATTTCAAAGATTAAAATATTAATGAATTTCTTTTCTTTTAATAATAAGTTTCATTTTTTTAATTTGAAAATTTTTATCAATCTTTTATCAATATCCATATAGATATATATTAAAATATATTTCATACTGAAAGAATGTTTTATACTATTATATAGGTAAAAAAAATGGTATCAAGCCAAACAAAAATATCATTATAAAAGTAATTTTTGTTAACTATAGCAACAAAAATCTAAAAAGACATTAAAAATTGAATCAATAATGAAATCTCTAATTCAATTCAATAACAAACAATTATAATTAGTATTTTTAAATTTTAGATCGAATTAATTAATTTAACTAACTTAATTGAGATTAATTCTTGATTTGATTCAAATGAAAACTTTAACCTACTTAAGTGTTTAAATCATTTACCCAACAGATCCATTGAACTAGTAAAAACCATTTCAGACAATTGCAAATGTCTGAAATGGTTTTTACTAGTTCAATGGATCTGTTGGGTAAATGATTTAAACATTAAGTAGGTTAAAGTTTTCATTTGAATCAAATCAAGAATTAATCTCAATTAAGTTAGTTAAATTAATTAATTCGATCTAAATTTAAAAATACTAATTATAATTGTTTGTTATTGAATTGAATTTAGAGATTTCATTATTGATTCAATTTTTAATGTCTTTTTTAGGATTTTTGTTGCTATAGTTAACAAAAATTACTTTTATAATGATATTTTTGTTTGGCTTGATACCATTTTTTTTTACCTATATAATAGTATAAAACATTCTTTCAGTATGAAATATATTTTAATATATATCTATATGGATATTGATAAAAGATTGATAAAAATTTTCAAATTAAAAAAATGAAACTTATTATTAAAAGAAAAGAAATTCATTAATATTTTAATCTTTGAAATAATTATCCATCTTATTTAATAATTTAAAAAATTAATAAACATATGATAAAATAAAGATACAATGATAAAATTAAAATTTTATAAAATAATATTATTAATTGAATCATGTGAAGAGATAATATTAGATATGGATAAAATAATTTATTATTATCTGATAAATTCTATTTTATGATGAATGTAGAATCTAAATTTGCTATAGGTCATGAACTATTCACCATTGATTTTAATCATAAGCTCTAATAAGGATTTGCTATTCCGATCAATCTTAGATAAGAATTTGATTTGGAAGACTTTCTAACACTGATAGAGAGTATTAGTGGCGCAACATGCCTTGTAGCAAAATTGGTGGGAGGCAAGTGTCTTCATGCTGTCTTAGAATGTTAAAGTGAGAATATAAAGAAAAAAAACTTGCCACCAATCATTTTTTTATGATGTGATTGAAAGGTAAAAAATGATTTGCATTTTTAAAGTTTAGATTGAAAAGTAATTACGTGTAAAGAAAGGTATTAGCATCCTATAATATCTATTTAAAAAATGGTTGCCTATTTATTCTAATTATATCTTTTGAATTAAATTACGATGGTCCTTACTATATTATATATATATTTTTTATAAAAATATAATTTTAATTTTAATTAATTTATTAATTTAATTGTTAAATTTGTTCAACTTCATGGCAATGTTTGAATAAAATAAAATGTTTCAATAATGTTAAGTATTATCATAATTGCACTTGCAATCATATTATTTAACGTTTAATGTGTCCTAGGCACAAATTTTATTATTTTTTTAAATATTTTTTAATAAAATAATTATAATATAATAAGATAGAGGAAAATATTTTAAGTAGTGTTATTTATTTATTAAATTAAAAAAGTAACACATTAATAATTTTTAATTTAGAGTAACAAAATTTATTCAACTTCATGATTAAATATGAAACAAGAAATTTTTAGAAAAATTAAAATCATAATTTTAATATTATTTCATGATTTTAAAGTATCAAATTTGTCCACCTTCATAGTCAATTTGAATAGAAAATTACTTAGGAAAATTAAAAATTATATTTATTACACTTCCAATTAATTTTAATATTATTCCATTAATATAAATTTTAAATTATAAATTTTTTTATAAAAGTAAGAAAAATGTATCAATAAAATTGTTTTAAAAATTTTAATGGTAGTAAATTTATTAGCAAAGTATTTTTTGGTAGATTTAATTAATATCGTGTAAAATAAAAGATGAAAAATGTTTTAAATCAATGAAAATCAAAGCATACAATGTGATATTTGAAAAAAAAAAGTTGATCTAGAAATGTCACATGGGTAGGATGGTACTATCATAATATTGTTCCATCCATTTCATTAATTTTAAAAAAGAAGGAATCTTTTTATTATACAATTTTATTATATTTTTTAAAAAATAAAAATATAATTCAAATTATAAATATACATATAAATTCAGTAGAGTAAAATAAATTAAAATATCTCATATATAAAAATGATAAATGTAAGATAATTTTTATGTATAATAATATTGAGATTTTTTAATTTAACTGGCTCATTCGATTTAACTTTTAAATATCTCTTCACTTCTAAAATATTAAAATAGATTGAAATCTTAAGCTATTTTAATTTATTCCATCATAGAAATTGTAACAAAATAATATCCTGACAATATTATTAAAATATAAAAAGAAAAAAATAAAATGAATAAAAAAATAAAATAAAAATAAGTGGGGTGGGATGACTATAATGGGATTAAATATGCTATCCTATTTGCAAAATTATAACATTAAAAAGTTAAAAAAATTAAAAGAGTAGGGTTTAAGTACTGTAGCTTACATAGCTATGATTAGATAGTCATAGTTTAAAACAAACACATTCAACTTCATTGTATTGAATCTCCACCTTTTCCTCCTAAAAATAGTGCAAACAGGGTTCCACCAGGCTTCTAGCTTTGACCATGTTGCAAGTAATGGTAGGCAATAAAGGAATGGAAGCAAAATAGCTACAAGGTGATATTAGAACCATAGCTGCTTTAACAATGCTGTGTCTGTTACCTATGCAATGACAATGGATCCAAGTTTTGGAATAGCTTCTCAGGCCTTATGACCAATTACTTCAACAATTGGTCTTTAGTCTAGAAAGTTTATGGGAGAAGAGAGAAAATAGAGAGGGAAAGCTAAAGAGCTCCCTTTCGTCTTTGTGGGAGAGAGGGTTTATCCCCCCTCCTTTATGATGAATTTGCTTCATAGCTTCATCTTGAAAAGAACACTTACCAGGGAGTGCATTACAACTAATACCTATGATTGAGGTTGGTGACCACCCACGTTGAAAGAAAGGAAAATAGGAATCATGTAGTTAGCTACACTCTTTTTTATAATTTATATATATTTAAAATTTTTTATTTTAATTATATTATTATTTAAACAAAATTGGGTATCAACATTTAGAATGCGATCTTAAGATTTAGAAGTAACAATTCTTATTTATATTATAATATTAGTGGGTCAACCTATCATTGAGAACTATTTGTTATTATAGTATTAGGTTAGATTACCACTGGCTCAAATTATATAGTTACTTAATATTGGGCCAAACTTTTATATTTTTATTTTATTATTAAATTAATAAGTCTACAATAAAAAATTTAACAATCCCACTTTGATAATGTAATTTAATAATAGTGACCACTTCAATAAGATGTAAAAGAAAACTATAACATTTTTACATCTATCGATTTAAATTAAGATAATAAATATCCAGTAACATAAAATATAAATTTAATAGGGATATCAATAAAATATATATATATTATATACTTACACCTTATTGATCATATACAATATTTGATAAAGATATATATAACAAAATTTTACTTAATAAGATTTACATAATAAAATTATGACAATATATACAAATCTTTATATTGAGTCGAAGCATCCATCTAAGATGCTAAATGAGAATTATAATTTTTAACACAGTATTAAGATAAGATCTAAATATTTTCATAAATATACCATAACAAAAATGTGCATAGTAAATGACAAAACATGAATATTTCATTTATATATATCTTAAGAAAATAATTTACATCATAGTACTCCTACTAACCCAAAACATTAAAAGACTTAACTAATCCCATATTAGTTACATGATCATGATACATTCTTATAGCTAAACCTTTGATCAATGAATCTACAAGTAGACAATTCATGAAAATATGCTTAATACATGTGATATGCTTGTGTACTTTCTCTTATACAAACTGATACTTTATATCAAAATACTTCGTATAGGCGAAACTTTTGTTATTATGAGAGAAGTTTATAGCAACGGTATTATCGCAATATATGGTCAAAGGTTTATAGATGCTCTCAATAATCTCAAAACTAGTTATAAAGTTTTTTAACCATACAATAATGTAAGTGGTTTTATAAGACACGACATATTTTGCTTCTATAATAGAGGTTGCTATTAAGGACTATTTAACACTTTTTCATAATATAGTTCCTCTTACCATTATAACGATATATCTAAATATTGATTTATGATCATTTGAACAATCAATAAAATGTGAATTTAAGTAGCCTGTAATTATGAGATCTCTCGAAAGTTAATATGTAATCTTTTATACTCTACAAGTACCTCATGACTTTTTTTGTAGTAGTCTAATATCTCTAACTAGGATTACTCAAGTGTTTCCTTAGTATACCAATAACATAAGTTATGTTAAGATGTGTACATACTTGAGCATGCATCAGGTTATCAATAACTAACATATATGGGACATTTTTCATTCTTTCTATCTTATCATCATTCTGAAGACATTAGAACTTAGAGAAAATTTCTCCTTTTGAAATAAGTATGAAAACTTGAGAGCATGTTAACATATTAAACCTCTTCAATACTTTATCAATATATATCTATTAAGACAAACTAAACAAGCCTCAATACAAATCTCTATCCCCAAAATATAAGAAGCTTTTCTAAGATCCTTCATATTAAAATGTTTGGATAACTTTTATTTTGTTTTAGTCAATAGATCCACATCATTGCTTGCAAGGAAAATGTCATCCACATATAGTACCAAGATAACAAAATCATTTGCACTTATCTATTATATTATTTATGAACCTAAGAGAAGTTACTACCTGATCAAACATGATATGCCATTGTCTAGAAGCTTATTTTAAGCCATATATAGATTTTTTAAATTGACACACAAGATGCTTTCTTCCTTTCTCTTAAAAACCATTTGTCTGGTTTATATAAATAATTTTTGATAAATCACCATTTAGGAAAGCTGTCTTTATATCCATCTAATACAGCTCTAAATCAAAATAAGCTACCAAAATCTTGACAACTAAGAATGAATCTTTGGTTGAAACTAGTGAGAAAGTTTTCTTGTAGTCAATACTTTCTTTTTAGGTGTAACCTTTAGGTACTAATTTGGTCTTGTACATTTCAACTTAGCCTTGTACATTTCAACTTCACCTTGACTATCCTTTTTAGTTTTAAAGACTCATTTGCATCTGACTAGCTTATAACCTACAGGAAGTTTTACTAGATCCTATACTTAATTCTTATAAATTGAAGCTAGCTTATCCTTCATAATATTCATCCAATCAATATGGCTTGAATTAGATATAGGTTGAGAAAATGTTGTAGGATTGGTATTATCATTAATATTATATTTATAATTTTACAAATATACAAAATAGTTATTAGGAATTGCCAATTTGTGAATTCTATAAGATCTCCTTAATAAAATTTCTTTATTTACTTCATTTAGTTCAATATCTTTTGTCATTGGCTATATTAGACTAACTAATGGAGTAATAGAAAATAACTTGCCCAATATTGGTGCTAGCTAAATAATTGTTTTGTCTTTCATAGAATCCATGATGTGTGGTATTTAGCTTCTACTATCTAATTTATCCTCAAAGAAAATAACTTGATCAGATTTAGTTATTCTAATCATATGAGTTAGATAGTAAAATTTGTTTCCCTTTAAGCTATTATAGTATTTAATAAAGTATCCATTAGTGGTCTTTGAATTAAGTTTTCTTATGGATGGAATGTATGGCTTTACTTTAGCTTTGCAATCTCAAACTCGAAAATGCCTTAAGCTAGGTTTCTTACCATATAATAATTCATAAAGGGTTTTAGATACCAATTTACTAGGAACCTGTTTTAGAATGTATGCCACTATTCTTAATGCATCACCCTATAAGAACTCTGATAGCAAAATACAAGTTAGCATGCATCTTACCATGTTCATAAGAGTCCAATTTCTTCTTTTTGCAATTTCATTTTACTCTAGCTTTTTAAATATAGTGTAACTTACTTGAATTCTACATTTTTATAGGTATCTCGCAAAGGGACTAGAGTTTCTTCCTATTTCATTGTACCTATTATAATACTCACTACTTCTATCAAAATTAACACATTTTAACTATTTCTATAATTTCAATTCAATTACCGCATTGAATGAGTTGAAAGCTTTTAACGGTTCTAATTTCTCACCGAGTAGCTCTACCCAACCAAGTCTAAAGTGATCATCAATGAATGTGATAAAATATTGGAGCCTCTTATAGCAATAAGTGTCATAAGCCCATTAATGTCAGTGTGGATTAGTTTTGAAATATTTTCCTTTCTACTTTTTTTTATCTTTTCTAACTCTAACTGTAAGTTTTTCCTTAATGCAATGTACACAAGTTCCAAAATCTGAGAAGTTAAGATTATGAAGTACTTCTCCCTTTATAAGTTTTTGAATTTTTTCTTCAGAAATGTGTCATAAACATCTATATCATAACATTGAGGATCTTTCATCAATTCAATTTCTTTTCTTACCAACAACAAAGTTTATTGAGTTCATAAAATTAGGATCTAAATTAATTCCATATAAACCATTATACACAAAACCAACACCTATAACGATTTATAAAATAATTCATCTTTTTTATTTTTAAAATAACAAGAGTATCTAATAGAATTCAAAGCAACAATTAAAATTCCTTCTCATGGAAGGTATATAAGTTACATTATTCAGTAAAAGCTTAGGTCTAGTCTTTAACTTTAATTTTGTTGATCCTATGTACTCCATTTTAAATTTATTTCCATTTTTAAGTCTTATAATTAACTTTCTTTTATTTGATTTCCTCAGATTTGTTAGCACTTGAAAACAATTAGTCACGTGAATAGTCGTACCAATATTTAACAACCAAGAGTTTAATCGTACGTTAATAATGTTTAACTCAAAATAGATTAGAACTAGATGGGTACCTTTCTTTTTTTTTTCTCAACTCATTTCTTGTATTTAAAATAATCTATTTTCTTGTGCTTATACTTCTTACAGAACTTGTAGTTACCCTTGAATTAGGTTTTATTAGGTTTATAACATTGTTGTTTACTAGATTCACCTTTCTTACCATTTTTTCCTTCCATGGTTATAGCAACCCTTACCATCTTTTTTATTAAAGCTCCCACTATGATATGAATTTGTGCCATGTAAGGTATAATTAACTACTTAAGCCTTATCCTTTTTCATGTTTTTCTCAGCTTGTGTAATGATTGAAATGAGCTCATTAATGGTCCATTTTGATTTTTAAGTATTATAATATATTTTTAGGACATTAAATTAAGATGAAAGGGATTAACTTTCTTTCAGATTAACTTACATGATTTTTGGTTTGTTATAATAGTTAACTAGTTTCAGAATGTGCTTGCTTAGCCCATTGACACCATTGTACATTGATTTCCTAAGTAATGAAAGATATTATCCCTTCTTAACCTTATCGAACTTCTTATACTTTTTAACTCCAAAGTTCAAGAACTCTTTTGTATTTGTTATTTCAGGAATGCTCTTTTTTTATTGTTTTACTTATTATGTATTTCATTATCATATAGCACACTCTATTAGAGTGGGTCCATTTTTCATGATGATTTCTTTGATTTGCTATAGTTTTATTTTCCTAATTGCCAGATCAAGATTAGAGATTATGAGATATAGCTTTAGTGATTCAGTTCAGTCTTTATGATTGGTCTCATTAAGCATCTTAATTACATAGGTAAAAGAGCTAAAGAAACAATTTAAAATATCAATGCATGTTTAACCTTAATCATCCTAGAAATTTCTTTTAGTAAACTATGCAATTAAACTCAGTATCACACTATAAAGCTAAATACTGATGGGGCATTAAAGGCCCTATATCAATGCATATTTAACTTTAATCATTTTAGAAATTTCCTTTAGTAAATTATGCAATTGAACTTAGTATCACACTATAAAGCTAAATATTGATAGGGCATTAAAGGCCCTATAATATAATACAAGAACTAAATATTATATTCTTAAAATTTTAATACCAATAGAGTGATAAAAATTTTAGTAACACAATACTTATTCCTACATTTATGTTATCACTAATAAATTATATTAATAATATTATATCGATAGGGTATAGAATATTATTAATATGATACTCTCTTTAGTCCAACTATTATTTTATTAAAATGAATTTTTTTTTATGTAATTAGGCTTATGATAGGTGAGCTCACAATTATATAAAATTCCATAATTTTAACATAAGCTTAAACTATTTTTTAAAAATTATTTTCCTATACATACGTATACATAGAAAAATAATTAATGAACTAAATAGTATTTGAAAATTTCACAAAAAATATATATATATACATAGGTGGGCTTACAATTCCATGGTTTAAGATGCATTAATGTTTTAAATTTCATAAATTTAAAATATTAATGCATGTTTAACCTTAATCATTCTAGAAATTTCCTTTAATAAACTATGCAATTAAACTCAATATCACATTATAAGGCCTAATACACATTATAAGGCCTAATACTAATAAGGAATTAAATGCCTTATAATATAATGCAAGAATTAAATATCATATTATTAAAATTTTAATACCAATAGAGTAATGAAAGTTTTAGAAATACAATACTTATTCTTGCATTTATCTTATCACTAATAAATTATATTAATAATATTATATTAGTAGGGTATAGAATATTATTAATATGATACTCTCCTTGGTCCAATTATTATTTTATTAAAATAAATAAAATTTTATATAATTAAGCTTATGATAGGGGGCTCACAATTACAGAAAATTTTATGGTTTAACATAAGCTTAAACAATTTTTTAAAAAATTATTTTTCTATACATACATGTACATAGAAAAATAATTAATAGATCAAATAATGTCTAAAAATTTCACAAAATATATATATGGAAGCCCAAAATATAAAAATGTAATAATAAAATTTTTAACCCAAATAATATTAATTAGCCATTTAAATTAAATAAGTAAAAATAATTAAAATATTTTTAATTCTAAAAAAATTTAGAAAAATATCTAAAAAATCTAGCTCATAGAGTGGAGCTTGGAGGAACTTTCATTGTTGCTAGATGACACCAAAATGGTGATGTGTAATGTGCACATGCTAGCATTGCGAGTAGGTGTCACTAGGTGCGACCTGTTCATCATCTTACTTACCCATCCAGGTTTGCAACTTAGGCTAGGTAGCATGACCCAATTACAAAAATAGCCATTTTTTATATTTTTTCAACATGTTTTTTATATATAGTCTTCCTTTAATGCATTTTAGTGCATTTAATGCTAATTTTTTCTAGAACAATTCACTTTAAAATCGATTTTCATATTTGAAAATTTTCTAGAAATATGAGAATGGAATTTTAATGCCTTTTTTCCTTTTAAAGCTTGAATTTAAAAGCTCACAAATGCCATAATATAATTTCCTTAAATTATAAAACATTAAAACAAAAAAATACTCTAAAATTAATTGAAAATTTTTCAAAATTCCATTATTGAAAGAAATGGTCAAAAAACTACTAGAATTTTTTTTATCTTTAAAGACCATTGAAAAATTTATTATCAATGAATTAAAATTCTTAAAATAGAACCCAAACATGCATAAACAACCTTCATGATACATAGCTATCAAAATTGGAAAATTTTTTTGAAGACGGTATTATGCATTCTTTATAAAAATGGTTCTTTTTTCTATTCTAATTTTTTAAAAAAATTTGGAATTTTTTATGAATCAAAAAATAAAAAAATTTGATGAATTTTTAATTTTTCTAGATAAAAAATTCAATCAAAAAATACATATGCATATATGATTGCATCATGATTTACAAGCGAAATATATATTTGTATATAAAATTATAGTATCTCACACACAAACAAATTCATCCAAAACACATATACAAGCCAATTATGGACGAATCATATATATAAATTTTCCTTACATACAATATGTATAACATTCATAAGGAACAAAATAATACATGTAACCAAAAAAAAATATATGAAAAGTTATGATATATTTTTATATTGATAATGAAATTTCATCTGGAATACGTTTATTACATAATATAAAAGTATTCAAGAGTAAAATTTTATCCCTAAATCCATATAATAATATATTCAATTCACATGATTCAATAACTCTAACAACAACTGCTAAAAATTAAAGTTTTATAAAATAATAATCCCAACAAAATCATGTAAAAATAATATTAAATGTAAAAGCATGAGGAGAATTCATGGAGATGGAGTTTATTTCTTTTAGTTTCTTTGTGACTCGATGTGGTATTTGAGAGAAAGTCCCCATTTGCGATTGAAGGGCAACTGATTGAAAGGAAAGCAAGTAGGCTGCCCGTTGTTATAAGTCATAAATTATTTACGATTAATTTTGATCATGGACTACTCCAATAAGAATTCCCTATTTCTATTAATCCTAAATGAGAATTTGATTGGAAGGACTTTTGACATTGATAGGAAGTGTTTAGAAAATAATTTTAAGATTTAGGAATAATAATCTCTATTTATATCATAATATTAGTTGATCAATCTATTGTTAAGAACCACCCGTTGCTATAGTATTGGGTCAAATTACCACTAAATTTAAATTATACAGTCATTTTAATATTAGGTTAAATTTTTTACATCTTATTTTATTGTTAAATTAATAGATCTATAATAAAAAACCTAACATGTAATGCACAATAAAATTCATAAAATACTAATTAAGCACAAAAATAACGAAGTCAATGTCTATTGAGAGGAGAGGAAAGTTATGATCATTGTCATCCAATAATATCCTGTCATGCGGCAATACTATTACGTTCGACTAGCATCAAAGGTTTCACCATCTTCCACAACACGAAAATCTCTTACATATTCTAATTATAATTATACTTAATTTTTTGTGATATCTAATAAATAAAAAATAATTATTAATTTTATTATTTAATTTTCCATTTTAATAAAATTCACATGCATTAAAAATTTAATTTTTAATTTTAAGATATTAAAATTATAGAAATTAAATTTTATTTATTAAATATAACTAAAAATATGTCAAATAATTCTTAAAACATAATACTATAAGAGAACACGACAATTTAATCGTGAAGTATGTTTTAGACAAGGGCAAAGGCTTGCATAACTTTGGATTGACTCAAGCCACCTCAATGCTGGGAAATTTAAGAAAATTTCCTACGTTTTGCATTTTTTAAAAATCATATATAATCATTCAAAAATTAAAATTTTTAGTTGATATTTTTTAATAAATTATATTTCAGTTTCTTTAAAACTCTTCTTCTATCTTTGCTACATACTCATATATGCTGTATTGCTGCACAAGAGTGGAGATATATCATATATACAAGGTCTCTCTACCCGCATTGATCATAGCATCCCTTTTTATTTCTGGAGATCCTCTTTCACTTCAGTTTTTTTTTTTTTTTTTCTTTAAATTGGAGAGTTGATTAACCCTTCAATTAATCCTTCAAATATTTTTGCAGGTACCAATCATTCTTAAATTCACTCTTAGGGTTATTTTCTTTCTAAGAATCTCTTCCTCAAACCATCCACTATCATCGGTAGAAGAGAGATGATGACAAAAAGATAAAATTTGAACCTCTTTTTTCAAAGTTACCAACTGATAATTTTATCAGCAAGATGCCACCATGCAGCCCAATTAGTTAAAATAACATACTTTCAATCTATAAAGCATACTCCAACCACGTTTAATTTAGCAAATACCCTTACATAAATATATATGGAAAATTTTTATATATTCCAATTATATTATATATCCTTAATTATAAGTAATAAATAAAAGACAGTTATCAAATTCTATAATATAATGTTTTGAAATTTGAAAAATTAAATTTTTAATAGGTATGAACTTCTTGAAAATAATCATTTACTTATTAAATATAATTAAATATAGGTGATGTAGTTAAAACATACAAAAATTCTAATAATGCATAGTTAAATTATAGACATAGCAACAAGTTAAATTTAAGTGCATAAAAGGGCAATTTCATCAACTAATCATGCCATTTTCAATATGTAAATGTTGAATGCACGGAAGAATTGATCTTGTGCATATAGTTCAGGTTATGTTATACGTAAAGCAAAAAGTTAAATTTAAGTACAACAAGGATAATTTCATCGACTAATCATGCCATTGTCCCCGCCCCATCACCCCCACCATCCTCACTTTCCACCACACTCCTCTCCACACTCTTGTAAGTATACCTCCTGGCTATCAAAACAAAAACACACAAATTCAAACCATTGATAGCAGCCAAAAGCCAGTAAAACTTGTCCATACGGCTGGAATTAATGTCCTTCCCAAACCAACTGCTGCCACTCTTCTCTGTCGCATGATTCACGACAGTAATCAAGAAGCTGCTCAAGAAGTTTCCAACACCAATCACACTGATATACAGAGCCATCCCCATACTCCTCATGGAATCAGGAACTTGGTCGTAAAACAACTCCTGCAATCCGACCAAAGCAAATGCATCCCCAAATCCTAAGATCAGATTTTGAGGAATCAGCCAGAAGACACTCATGGTAGCAACTTTCTCCGTCCCAGCAGAATTTTCCGACAGTGTTCCGAGTCTCTTTTTTTCCACAAGGCTGCAACCACCATTACCAGCACGGAGGCGAATAAGCCGATGCCGATTCTTGTGAGGATGCTGATTCCTCTTTCGTTTCCGGTGGTTTTTTCGGAGGATTGGACGATGATTCTGTCGTATATGGTGACGGTTACTATGGTGCCGATGGCTGAGGCGGAGATGACGGAGGCCGGCGGGATTTTGAAGCTGTCGGTTAGCTTTAGTCGGTGGCGGCGGCTTGCTTGACGAAGAGGGTTGGACCTTGTGCTATGGAAATTCCGGTTGTTAATGCAGTAAGCCAAATGGGGATCAGGTTTAGGATGAGCTTTGTTTCTTCCACTTTT
Source organism: Sindora glabra (assembly GCA_020226215.1). Lineage (NCBI taxonomy): Eukaryota > Viridiplantae > Streptophyta > Magnoliopsida > Fabales > Fabaceae > Sindora > Sindora glabra. The sequence goes on along the minus strand of CM035227.1, from coordinate 99,254,903 downwards.
GTTACTGTTGATAGTCTCCAAGGATTTTCTTTCTGCTCTTCATGTTTATCTTCAATGATTGCAGCTTTGTCCAGGAACCTGTTTGATTGAATAATACTCACTGCTACTCTAATTGCAATGATAATTTGGTATTTTTTTTTTATATGATATTCTACTCGATGCACCATATACAAAATCATAATTTGAACTTTATGATGGGAATAAGCATATAAAATAATATCATATACCATCATCATTAAATTACCGGCAACTATCCCAATTCAATAATTGTGGAAATAGAATTGCAATAAATATATACTGATTGTTTAAGAGCAATTTTTGTATACTTCAATTATATTATGTATCTTTAATTATAATAAATAAATAAAAAGATATTTATTAATTTTATGGGATTCATGTATATTAAAAACTTAATTTTTTAATTTTTTAAAGTATTGTAATTATTAAAGTTAACAATTATACTTCGTTTATTAATTATAACTAACGAAATGTAGTATTATTCAAGCATACTAAAATTTCTCATAGTTTGATGAGGAAGTGGAATGGTAGGAGTTGAATTGGCTATCAGAATAGAAATTTTAACTCAAAAAGCTCAAATATCACAATTTTATATGATATATATAATTTTTTAATTTTTGAGAAACCTAACTTAAAACTATTGAGTATAGGAATAAAGAAATCAAAATTTTTAAGAGTTGGGGCTCTGCCCATCCCTGCCTCCTCCACTGGTTATCAATATAACTTTATCTTGAACTCGTTCTTATGGGGGGGTAAGACAAAAATAAGGAGAAGTGAAAGTATAAATCGCAAAAAATTCATAATAAAAATATTTATTAAGTGTATTCTCTTTTCTAATTGAGCAATTTGATTTCTTTATAAACAAATTTCTTATTAAAATTAATTGATTTCTTATCAAATCACAGTGCATTGAAAAAAATAATATACTTGATAATATTTATATAAAAGTAATATTGAATTTTTAGTGTTAATATAACGTTAAAAAAAATTTTCTTGCTGATGAGGCAATAAACAATAAAACTTGTGAAAAAAATTCTTTTATCTCCTAATCGGACCTAAGAAATTCTCCAACTTCTATTTTTTCCCAATTTTTTTTCTCCTAATTGTGAGGCAATAAATTACAACTTATAAAGAAATTCCTGTATCTCCTAGTCAAACATAAGAAATTCTCCAACTTTTACCCAAGACGAATTTAAGAAAGTATGATACCTGAGGCTTCTAGTATGGC